>OX941082.1:57820547-59070547 GCA_954870635.1 Arctium minus | reverse complement strand
CCATAGTTTCATCTCCAGCTGAGTCGTCCTCTACTCCTAGTTCGACTCCCACTACGAAGCTTACACCTCACAAGCCATCATCCCTCGAGGCAGTTCAGGATTTACCCCCAGGTGGTCATGTGGATTCCGATACCTCCCATCAGACATATCAACCACATCCATACACCACCAAATGGACTCGAGCACATCCTCTTCATCAGATCATTGGTGATCCCTCCACACCAGTTCAAACTCGATCCACCACCGCCAATGACTGCTTATTTTCCTCGTTCCTCAGCCGTATCGAACCTTCCACTGTCTCTGAAGCACAGACACAAAAAAAAAACTTAACTTTGCAGAAATCGATAAATCAGATAAACACAGAATGTAAACACTAACAATCAATTAACGCAAGTAAAGCAATTAACACAAGTAATTGATCTTAGGGTTTCAGACAAACCTTTTTACTGGATCAAACCTTTTTGCCTATCTGCTCTGATTCCAATTCACTAAGACCGAATACGAAGAACCCAGAATCACTAAGATCGAAGGAAACAATGACCGGATACGAAGAACCCAGAATCACTAAGACCGAATGTTTACTTTCCAGAAAAATACCAGATTCGATCGATAAAAAAAACATAACCAGATAATCAAAATAAGGCACATATTAGCGATTAACACATAAAAGAATGATTATAGGGTTTTAGACAAACCTTTTTCTGGATCAAACCTTTTGCCTCTTGATATCATTCGTAAATGTCATCTGTGTCACCAGGAACTTGCATATTTGCTGATGAAGAGTCTTTAGCAGTTGGTTGTGAACTTCCAACCTGATCTTTTTTCGAATTTCCACTTTTTGAAAGACTTTTAACTCTATCAGCATATCTCAAGGTATTGAGAGTGTGTTCACAAGAACCAGCATTTGGCGAAATGCAAGATATCATAACAGTCCTCGAGTTTCCGACAAACGAATCACGAAGAACTTCAGTGAGCTTGCTCCCACGAAACGGGATATGAAGCTGGTCATTGTCAAGTGCACGAATGCACTCCTTAAGAGCCAAAAGACTCTTGTTGATTTCAGCACCTTCAATCCGTGTTTGTCGGTCATTATCAGTTGTATCAGCGCCTCTTTCACTGCCGGCAAGATCTATAAAAGAGATTTTCCCCACAACCTTCCCACCCTTGGACTCATTGCCATCATTATTGTTGTTCCGTCTGCTCTCTTTTACCTCATTGTGCTTTTTCACAACTAGCTGTAATATTGCATGTGACCTTGAAGACTCCTCATTAGCCCCAGTAGAGCCAGTACTTCTAGCAGCATTACCCCTCTCGATGTATTCTTTAACAATCTGTACATCCAAAACTTCGAATTCTTGCAATCCGACAATGCAAACCTGTTGTCGTCCATCTTCTCTCATGCAAAGTTTCTTTCTATCACTCAGCAGATCAAAGAGCTTTCCACCATAGATCTCGAAGTAACTAAGCCATAACTTGAACTTTTGATTACGATAACTTGGCTGATGTAATAATCTAACGAGATCTTCTACAGCTCTAAGAGGTAATGGTTGCATTGTATACGTCTTACCACTTCCTCTCTGGCCATATGCAAAACAAGTTGCTTTTGTCCGCTGAAATATGATAGGAATGATCGGCTGTACAGTTTCACGATATACTTCATCATTGGATACTTGCTGGTCAAGAACAGCATCAAAACAGAATTCATGCTTCTCCACATAAGCAGTCAGGTCAACCTTTAGCTTCGGTTCATGGACGGTTAGACCGTTGTCACATACACTCACAATGTCATCCTCCTTGCGAGAATTTTCCTTCTTATTCAATGGTCTTTTGCGGACCACAACTTTTATCTTAGCCACGTTATTTTCCCTTGAATTGCTTTCTTTTTCAAGTGTTGGCAGCCCATAAGAAGCATCTACATCTGTTTGTCCCCTTTGCTGCCGGCTGTACGGGACATCATGGTCATTCTCAACTGCTTTAGGAGGAGGAGCAGCAATAAAAGGTGATTGCTCAAATGGTTCGGACATGACATTCTCAGTAAGAAGCTCAGTGTCATCCATAGCATGTAAATCCAATAGCCCCGCTCCAAAATCACCCCTAAAATCAGGAGAATAGAAACCATCTGATGCACCAATTCCTCCAGCACCTTGGGCTGTTGGAGAGAAGGGTTCAGAACCAGATTCACCATTAAAATAAAGGTTTCTCATTAATTTGAAAAGCCTTTGCTTCTCTTCAGCAGATTGTGCTCCATAACCCTGCATGAGAAGATTGGGTAGGTGTCGTTGATCAATATCGTTAGAAGCCAAGGGTGAAGCCAGATGCTGCAGCCCTGCAGACTGGAGCCATCGTGCCATCACAGCATCTCCGGCATCACTAGCAGGACCTGCATTTTGATGTGACCCACCATCCGCAGGTTGATCATACAGAGTAGTTGCCGCAGCATTTCTCTGTTGCATCTGGCCGCCCATGAGGCGCTGTGATCGGCGTTGGGGAGCCAACTTTTTTCAAGATTTAATCACCAAAATGCTCCAAATAAGGGAAAACTTTAATTTGAAGCAAGACTTGGAGCGTTTTGAAATACAAGTCTGGTTCAGATCAAATAAATCTCAAAAATTCAATTGGTTCTCGAACATGCAGATCAATCGTTTTGCTCAAAATCCCCGTATTTGAAGCACATAGAAATTGAGATGCAAAAAGCAGATCTAGAAGTGGTGGGATGAAGCATGAAACCCTAGAACGGATTACGTGAGATGGATGTCGTTGAGGATTGAGATTTCCATGTGCGATTATGATAGCAATGGCGTATAGAGCTTTAATGCTTTTCCTTCATCCTTAATCATATAATACACACATACAACCTTCGTCACAAAGTCTCTCTCTCTCTCTCTCTCTATAAATAGATACAGATATATAGATATATCTCGTCTCTTCTCCTTTCCTCTCTCTCTCTTTCTCTATCTTTATCTCTCTATATATCTATCTCTATATATATCTCTCTCGTATTTGGGTTCAATGTACAGTAGAACTATACTGTACATTAACCTTTTCGATGCAGTTGAAAAATTGAAGATTGAAGATTTCATTTCAAAGTTTGTACTGATTCAAAGTTTGTACTGATTCTTTCCCGTATCATGTGGTGTTTGCTACAAGTTTGTTCCTCATTCCTCCTATGCGCTAATTGAAACAAGTTCTTGAGATGAAAGTCTAATTCAACTCGCGGTTCAAAGACAGATTCTTTGTTTTAAACTGAAGATGCACCGTGGTTCTTGAGATGAAAGTCTAATTCAACTCGCGGTTCAAAGACAGATTATTTGTTTTAAACTGAAGATGCACCGTGGAATGTCAAGTAACTCTCACATTATCTTTCTTGTGTGCTGATCCGATGTAACACAAAACCTATACATACCACCATCTAAACAAGACTTAAACACTAAGGAATGCTAAACAAGCATTGACTATTCTATTACAAAGACTATGTTGACTTTTACATCTTTGACTTTCCTATTAAATCTTGGAGACAATATTTAGTCTTAACAATCTCCCCCTTTGTATTCAAGATTTAATAAAAATTTGATACAGATCTTCAGCTCTTGATTCTTTAGCTTTTGATTCATTATCTTTGAACTTTGAAGATTTCACATACTTTAGTCTTACAGCCTTTGAAGAATCTTGGAAAGTCTTTTTCTCTTTGAAGCTTTTGGAAAGTCAACAGGCCTTGAACGTGAAACAGAAATCTTGAAACTTTTTGAAAAACATTGACAACTTTGAAACAACAGATTTTTGAACAAACTTGTATCTTCATCTTTGAGCAAAATTGTATCTTCATCACTCTGATCTCTGGACTGTCTTCAGAAAACAATCTTTTACAAATCATCTTGAATTTATCTTTGAACAAACTTTCTCCAGAATCTTTTGACTTTTGAATAAGCGGAAGCAATTTGAACTTTGACAATTCAGCTTTGAAATTGATTTTTGTAAAATTCTCCCCCTTTTTTGATGATTGAGAGCATCCTGATCATCAAAACATTATCAATTTCAGCACAGACTTTGATCACCCCCTTTGTATTCAATTAACAATCTCCCCTTCAACAGTTGGCGCGCTTTGATCTGAGAGCCGTCAATTCATGAAATATATATATCCGAATCTTTTCAAATTCAGACATAATGAACGTGGTAACCCTGAATCAACAAATGAAACAGTTTGGAATGCCTGTCAGTAACACAAAGTTACTGTGTACAACAAATGTACAATTTAAGGAGCTGGCTTGATGATGACTCCCCAGGACTTCCATTCAATCATTGAAAAAACACAAGGTTTATCTATGAATGTTCTGACATAAAAACAGATTTTCTGTGTGCTCGTGCTTGTGTATGAAAGAAATTTAGCACAATGATTGTGTTTCATAAGGCTTAAATTGTGTAAACTTTTGAGACAGCAACATGTATTACACGGACTCAATGTGCATGAAAGAGGTGCGAAGGTGGGGAAACTTTACTTCTTTTTCAATATCTAAATCTTCCGAGTAAAGATTAGATAGCATATATGCTTCGTCCCCAAAGAAAATGAAACATTTCTTTGTTAAGAAAGAAACGAGTGGTTGGTGGGGTTAATGCAAGAGTTGGCATGGGCTCACTGCCTGTTTCAATGATGGTCACCAAAGAATGTGAACCAATCAGAAGATGTGGCTGCCCGACTCAGAAAGTGGTTGGTGCAGAGTTCTGATATTCTTTTAACTCTGATCTCACACCCTCTTTCTTTTTAACATTATGCTCACTTCTAACCAAACTCTCTTTTCCATTTTTCCGCACCACGCAATGAGAAAATCTCAACCGGATGAGTTATCTCCCCCACTCTTTGATTTTGACCCCTCACCGCTCAATCACTCAAGGATAACTTCCTGGGTAGGAAACAATGGTTGACGTGAATCCATGGAAGTTCTGTTTAAGCTCACACACGAATCCTATGTAAGTCCTAAAAAGCATGGTTGCTCAACAATTTAACTGAACAGTTAAGCACAAAGTGTATGATATCATTGTCAAAATGTATGCTCATGAAATATGAGCAATTCAACTTTGAAGATTTCTCAAAACAATTATATTGAATGAATGAAATGAAACCAAAAGAATTGTTTTGAGAATCTGACAATGTATCAAGCAGATCAAATGAAAAGGTTAGGGTATCAAAGAACTGGATATTTTGTTTATATGAACGAATATAAACAATTTATCAATAAAGTCACAAAATTTGAAAAAGATGAATGATGCTCAACAACTTTGAAAGCAAACGGGGGTATTACCATCGAAAAATTGTTCGATATGAGACATGGTAATAACAAATTGATAAAGTACTAAACCGGTGTGTATGAATACTTGACAGTATAAGGATAAGATAATACACAAGTATTGATCTTTGGAAACACACGGTCAGTTAAACATTAAGCTCAAAATTTGAAAAACAATTAAAAGCTCACTTCTAAATTCATGAAATCTTTTAAGAATAAGAAGTGGTTTGAACATTTAAGAAATTGTTTTTCATGCTTGAAAATTGTTCTTCTTTCAAACAATCAGAGATCTAGGATCAGAAGATATTTACCTTTTCAGCTCCCCCTCAAAACATGATATAAAGATTTTTATCTTTTAAGCTCCCCCTAGATATTAGCATAATATCCTTTTTTGATCATTGAAAAACGGGTCCTGATCTGTCAATTGATTAGAAGCCATCACCTTTACTCCTCCTATAAATTATGCAACAGTAGATTTATCAATGAAAACAAGATAGAGATCCACAATTCCTTCTGGAATGTAGTCCGTCATATCAGTAAGATCTATCAGTGAAAAAGTACAGGATAGAGATCTAAAATTCCTTCTGGAATGTAGTCCGTCATATCTCTCTAATGCATATTTGAGAAAAGAATGTACTCCCCCTTGATGGTTGATTTCCTCATTTGAGTATTGGAGTACAATTCTCATATCATGACAGGAGTAAAGGTCTTTAATCGTTGAGGTACGGGTCCTAAGCTGATGTGCTTAGAAGCCATAATCTTGACATTGAGGTGAGGGTCTTGAATTGTGTTATTCAAGAGCCATAATCTTGACATTAAAGTCCGGGTTTTGAACTGCTGTGTTCAAAAGCCATTGTTCTCTTACTCCCCCCTTGACTTGAGGTGCCTACAACACAGAACCAGTTTTCGGCTTTGGTACCCACTGTTATTTGGGTCCAGAAATGTTAGTTGCAGTTCGTGTAGGGGTACCAGAAATGGTCACTGGTCTTGTGGATATGATCATGTGTACAGCAGTAAGAACAATAAAATTTATTACCTGAAAACCTGAGTAATTGGTCTTTTGAGTATTTAAGGTCAGGTTTACCATTATGCTCTTTGTTCTTCTTTGCTTTTTGTACATGTACACATGATGTCTTTCCATTCAGCTCATTTTTCTTGTCATTTTTGACATATTTCTTTATCCAGACCAGTTTCTCTTTCTTGTAACTTCTTCTCCTTGGATATGTATCTGAACCATCTAAATATTCATCAAAGAAAATGTTAGATCGACGAATCTGATCAAAATATTTAACAGACCTTTGTGAAGAGACAAAATCTGAGTAGAACTTGAACCAGACATTTCAAGCTCTTTGATCTTTGATGCAAAGATGTCTCTTTCTTTCACAAGTTGGTCAATCTTCTTCGAGAAATCAGACTTCGTCTTTTGCTCTTTCAGCGCAGAAGCAGATAGTTCAGATAGTTTTGAAGTCTGTCTTTTGATTTCAGTTTCAAAGATTGAACGTTCTTCTTCAAATCCTTTCTCTGACTCATTTCTCTGGCCGGGTAATTCTTTAAAGAATCCCACATTCTTCTATTCTATGGCCTTCTTTTCTTTATCAAATTTCTCTCTTTCCAAAATCAGCACTTTCTCAAAATCAGACACTTGTTGAGAAAGTTTTAAGCATTTAAGCTCTACTGACTTCTTCTCTTCAAAACACTTTTTAGAGAAATCTAAGAACTTCTTTGAAAAAAATTTCTTTTCATTTTCAAAAATATCTTTATTTTCAGCAAGCTGTTTTTCAAAATCAAATAAATTATTTCTAAGCTCAGAGTTCTCAGATTCCAATCTCTTTATCTTCTGTTCATTCATCCCAGAAGATCTTTTCAGAAGATCTTCATTGATATTCTTTAAGGCACCGATTTACTCTTTCAGTCTTAAATTTTTTTCAAAATGCTCTTTTGACTTTTGAGAGTGAAAGTCAATGGCATGACCCAGATTTATTTTCTCTAAATTCAGCTTTCTAATCTTTTCTTCAAGTTCTGCAAAATATCCCATTTTGAATGAGTTCATTAGCTTTATATGAATCATCGTTCCAAACTATATATCAGAAAATCAAAAATCAGATAGAATTGAAATCTAGCACACAATTAAAACTTGAACACATGAAATTGCGCAAAGTCGAGTTTCTCGTAAGTAGTGTGTTGCGCAAAGTAGGTTTGCGTGACCCGTGGAAGACGCAAAGTACGGTTCTCGTAACACGCTGGATACGCAAAGTAGGTTTGCGTGACCCACGGGAGACGCAAAGTAAGCTTTGCGTGAGTGCCTTGATGCGCAAAGTGAGCTTTGCGCAATGGTCTTGAAGTGCAAAGTTAGCTTTTCGTGAATTCCTTGTTGCGCAAAGTGCAGTTTTCGTGATCCTCGTATTGCGCAAAGTAGCTTTTCGAGAGACGATAGAGACGATGCTTTGCATGAGCTGCCAGATACGCAAACGTAGCTTTGTGTGATGAGTGCAAGACGCAAAGTAAGCTTTGCATTAGATGAAGGATACACAAACTAGACTTTGCGTTATAAGTGCAATAGGCAAACTGAATTTGCCTTGAAGCTCGAATAATCTCACGCAAACGTCTATGAATCTCGCGCAAACCATATGAACAAGCGCAAACCGTGGATCTTGGATTTTTCAAACTCAAATCGATCCAAACCTGCAAATTTGATCTCAAAAACTTATCAGTATCATCGACAAACAGTATTAAACACAAATTTTCTATCAAATCCAGATTAAAATCAACAAATTGCACATTTTCGATCAAGAATAGAGTTCGACCGATATTTCAAGAAGAATTCAAAAATCTAAAATTGACATTGATTTTGTTAGAATCACAAGATGTAAACAATACAAGAATCAATCCTAAACACAAATCAAATCCAAATAATCCATTTTCTTGAACTAAAATCGATTTTCCACCAAAATTCGGATGAAACAGTGAAGAACACGAGTTCTTGAAAAATTTCAGAAAAATTTAAATTTCAATCTAAAACTCCAGATTTCAACTCAAATCATGATCAAATCATTTCCGAAAAGTTTGGTTCAGCTCTGATACCAATTGATAATCTATATATCCCAATCTATCAAGCCAATTACTCAAAATATGTGACAATTTAGGAATAAGAACTAGAGAGAGAAAGTAGATCTTAATTAGCCACAAGTCTCACAAATCTGGTTCTACGTAATTACAAGATTACAAAGGGAAAACCTATATATACCACCATCTAAACAAGACTTAAACACTAAGGAATGCTAAACAAGCTTTGACTATTTTATTACAAAGACTATGTTGACTTTTACATCTTTGACTTTCCTATTAAATCTTGGATACAATATTTTGACTTAACATTTCGCATATAGGTCTGTGCGAATTGCTCAGAATTCGCATATAGTGTCATGCGAATTCTTATAATTCGCATATAGTTGCTTGCGAATTGTGTGGTGTACGAATTCTGAAGCGTGCGAATTGTTGGTGTTCTGTCAATTGTGGTAGCGTGCGAATTGTGTAACTAGAGTGGTGTGAGAATTCTTGCCTTAGGAAATTTTTGGAAATTTATTTCCGAAATTTTTTCTAAGTCTGTTTCTGTATACTGATTTCTTTTGAACTAACGATCTTCAAGTTCTTATTCTATAGTTTATTTGTCATGATGACTCCGAGGGATGCTTTTGCTATTGGAACTGAAGTCAAGCCACCCGTGTTATTCAATGGAGAGTATGAGCAGTGGAAGGACAGATTCTTGGACTTCATAGACAGGAATGAATTGGGTGATTACATAAGGCTATCTTTGAAAGAAGGAGTGATGAAACCTCCAACAAAGATTCATTCAACTGAAGCTGATGAAGAGGAAGTTGTGAATAAAGAATATCCAATGCATGTTGAAGAATATTCTGAAGAGCAGAAGAAGAGGCACAAGGCTGATAGACTTGCACGATCTTTTCTACTACAAGGAATTCCCAATGAAATATATGTGAAGATAGATAGTTACAAAGCTACTAGGAAGCAGATGTGGGATCAACTTGAGAAAATGATGCTAGGATCTAAGATTGGTAACCAGCTGAAGGTATCAAATTGTCTGAACAATTATGAAGAATTATATGCTAAGGAAGGTGAAAGTTTAGAGTCCACCTATGACAGATTTGTTACTCTTCTAAACGAACTAAGCAAGAACAGAGTACAGAAAACTCAGATTGAGCTGAATGTCAAGTTTCTGAGCATTTTACAACCTGGGTGGAAAAGGTTTACTTGGCAGATGAAACAGATGAAAGATCTGAATAAGATACCTCTACATGAAGTTTATGAGACTCTCAGACAAAATGAAGAAAAGGTTGATGAGATTAAAGCTAAGAAGAAGAAAGCTATGAAACCAACAGTTGATCCAGTTGCTTTGGTTGTAAAGTGTTAGTCCTAGATTCAAGTTCTAATTGCTACAAACAATCAAGATAAGAATCGAAATCACAAGTCTTTGATTAAACCACCAAGATTACAAAATCACTCTTACTACTCTCTTTCTAGAATGATATACAATAACTCTCTTCTCTCATAAGCCTTCTCAATAACAATGACTTACTTCCTTGTTTGTTACTCTTTACTTACAAAGGAAACAAGGTATTTATACCCTCATACAAAAATACAAGGAAACAAACAAAATACAAATGTTGAATTTGACTTTTATTAACAAATTGACTTTGACTTTAATGAGAGTTGACTTTTAGCTTTGACTTCTTGTATCTTTGACCTTCAGCAATCTTGATCTTGTATCCAACAGATTTATGCTCTAATAATCTCCCCCTTTGGATTCAAGATCACTTTTGAAAGATCTAACAATTCAGTCTTCTCTTTTAAGCTCTGTCAGATGCAATCTCTCCCTTTAACATTGTAATCTTCCAAGTTTGTCTTCGAAGAATATAACAATCTCCCCAAATATGATAAACAAAATCTTCAACAATCTCTTCAGTATTATCACAATACTCTTTCAGACTTCGGAAAGAAATTATCATCAGATTCAGCTCGGATTGCTTTAGCAAATAATCTTCAAAGAAAATTTCCTCAAAATCAGCACATCTTCAAAAATTCTTTGATCCTCTTCAAGTATTTACCTTGAATCTTCTGACATAGACATTTCTTTAAAAATATCTCCCCCTTTTTGATGATTTGAGCATCGATATCATCAAAACTTTCTCCAAGAAATGTCATTGACCAATCTGATCTGTCAAACTGAGCATCTCATTCATTGATCCGTAATCATGTATTTATCTAGATCTTTTCAAATCAAGACAAGTTAGAAATGTGTAACACCTGAATCAACAAATGAATCAGATAACATGCCTGTCAGTAACACTAAGTCACTGTGTGTAACGAATACACAATATAAAGGAACTTTTATGATGTTCACTCCCCCAGGACTTCCATCCAATCATCGAAACACCACAAAGGCAATTTCTATGAATGTTATGAAAAGAAAACAAATTTCTTGTGTACTCATGCAAGTGTAGAAAGAATTTAGTCATCATATGCTTATAAAGGGCTCAAAATTGTGTAAACCACTGATACAACAGTAGATAAACATCGACTCAATGTGCATGATTGAAGTGCGAAGGTGGGGCAGACTTCCTTCTTTTCAATATCTAGATTTTCCAAAAGAAAATCAGATAGCATATGTGTTGCGTCCCCTTGAAAATGTGAAACATTTTCTTTTTAAGAAGAAAATGAGTGGTTGGTGGGGTTTTAACAAGAGTTGGCATGAACTAGTTTCCTGTTTCAATAACGTTCACGAAGAAATGTGAAACATTAGTAATGTGGTTGCCCGACTCAGAAAGTAGTTTGTGCAGAGTTTGATATTCTTTTACTCTAATCTCACACCCTCTTTCTTTTTAATCATTAAGCTCACATCTAACCAAACTCTCTTTTCCATTTTACCTCAACGCACAACCCACACTCATTTCTTTTTGACTCCTCACACTCAATCACTATGGATTAACTTCTTGGGTAGAAATCACTGGTTAACGTGATTCCATAAAAGTTCAGTTAAATCCTAGCATAAAGAACCCATATTTCCTATAAAGCATAGATTGCTCAAAATGGTTTAACTTGAACAGTTAAAGCTCAAATACAAGTGAGATGTATATATGCTCAGAATATAATCATGAAGATATGAGAATTTTTAAATATTGAAATATTAATTAATATGAATGCAAGAGACTTGTTTGAAAATCTAACATTGTATGAAAAATGATCAGAAATCATATGATATATCAAACAAGGATTATGGTCAAGAATAATGGATATTGTCTATATGAAACAAAATATAGACATTCTTGAATGAAACGCTTCGAAATGAAATGACGCTAAAAAATCTTTGAAGTACAAGCGGAGTGTCTTACCATCGAAAATATGTTTCAATATGAGACATGGTAAGAACAATTTGATCAAAAATTAAACCGATGTGTGTGAATACTTGAAAGTATATAGAAAAGAAAACACACAAGTGTTTATCATTGGAAACACACGATTTGTAATCAAGTAAGCACAAATAAATTTTGAAAAACATTTTAAAATCACACTTCCAATTCATGAAATCTGTTTAAGAATCGGGAAGTGGTTTGAACATTTAAGAATATGTTTTCTATGATTGAAAGTTGTCCTTCTTTCAACCATATATGAGATTAAGATAAGAAATGAACCTTTTTCGCTTCGTCTTAAATCTCATGAAGTCATGTTGTAAGTCATAAAGATATGATCTTGTAAGCATCTCTCATCCTGCACAAGTCTCAAAGTCTAGTCAAAGCAACTTTATTCACAAAATTTATTCAAAATTAAAAGACATAAAGCAGTAGAACAATTAAAGTACAAGTTCTGATCTGAAGTAATCAGAAATCATAATTCATACTCCCATTGAAAATATGCATCTGAAATTTGTCATTAAAAGCACATGATAGAGATGTACAACTCCTTCTGAAGGGTAGTTCGTCATATCTTCCGAATACATATTTCCAGAAACATATGTACTCCCCCTTGAAGGTTTATTTCATCATCTGAGTAACGGAGTACATCTTCATATCAGCCCGGGAGTATCACATCTTTTGATCACTGAAGTACGAGTCCAAAACTGTTGTGTTTAGAAGTCAAACTCCGTTGAAGCACGGGTTCTAAGCTGATGTACTTAGAAGCCTTGGTTCTTTTACTCCCCCTTGACTTGTGGTGCCTGCAACACATAATCATCTTTCGGTTTTGGTACCCACTAGTATTTGGGTCCATATGAGTTAGTTGCAGTTCTTATGGGAGTAACTGAATAAGAACCATACCAAAAATGATCACTTGTTTTATGAACATGATCATGTGTACGGCAGTAAGAACAAAAGTATTTCTTACCTGACAACCTGATTAAGTGATCTCTCGTGTAAATATGATTAGGTTTACCTTTACGCGCATTGTTCTTCTTGGCTTTAGTCTCATGTAGACATGTCTTATTTCCTTTCTTCTCAGCTTTCTTCTCATCATTCTTTTCATCTTCAACTGGTTTCACTTTCCAAGAAAATGTTAGTTGTACCAATCTGATCAAATGATTTAACTGACCTTTTTGAAGAAACAGGTTTCATGTGTGAGCTGGAGGCTGTCTTTTTAAAGTCAGCTGAATTATTTCTAGGTGTGTAGATTTGTGACTCTGGAGTCGTTTGCTCAGTCACCACCACCTTGGAAACAATCTTTTCAAGCTTTTTAACCTTTGACGAATAACTGTCTCTTTCTTTAACAAGCAGGTCAATATTCATCTCGAATTCAGACTTCGTTTTCTGCTTTTTCAGTACACTCTCAGATAGTTCAGATAGCTTGTTAGTAAGCTTCTTTATCTCTGCTTCAAACATGCTTCTTTCTTCTTCAAATCCATTCTCAACATTCTTTCTTCCATCAGATATTTCTTTGAAAAATCCAACGTTCTTCTGTCCAATGGCCTTCTTTTCCTTGGCAAATTTTTCTCTTTCTAAAATGATTACTTTCTCAAAGTCAGACACCTGTTGAGAAAGCTTGATGCATTTAAGCTCAACCATCTTCTTTTCTTCACAACTCTTCTTAGAAAGTTCTGAGAACTTCTTTGCCAATGCTTTCTTTTCAATCTCAAAATGATCTTTGTCTTTGACTATCTTTTGTTCCAAATCAAATATTTTCTTTTGAAGCTCAGCATTAGCATCTTCCAGACTCTTAATCTTCTCCTCATAACTTTCAACAGATGTTTGCTGGATTTGGATCATCTGATATTCCAAGTCAAAGATTTTATTTTTCAGCTCAGTGTTCTCAGTTTCCAAACTCATTACCTTATCTTCACTAAGCCCAGAAGTTTATTTCAGAAGATCTTCATTAATGGTCTTTAATGTACTGACTTCTTCTCTCAGTATCTTCCTTTCATCAGAATATCTTTTTGATCGCTTAGAATAGTAGTCAACTGAAGAAGCAAGATTTTTATTCTCTAATTCGAGCTTGTGAATCTTTTGTTCATCATCATCGGAAAAATATCCCATCTTGAATTAACTGTTACAAAAAGAACTTGAAAAATGATCGTTAGAAATTCAGAAACTTTGATCACAATAAGAACTTTGTTCCCCCTCCACAGACTTAGCATGGGGGTCCCGCTATTACAGTTTTGAAAACTTCTCATAAAATATTCTAAGTATGGAAACTCGCAGATCACTAAAGAAGACTTGAAACTCGCAGACGCCTAAACTCGCAGATCACTATTCACTTAGAAACACGCAGATTAAGACATGCACGTTTGGGAAACTCGCAAACAAAGGGTTGCGTGTTTTGAGAACTCGCAGATCGAATAAACTCGCAGAATACTGTTCCGCTGGAACTCGCAGATAGTACGCATTTCCTGAACTCGCAAATGCCTACTTGCGCGTTTCAATACTTAGAAATTTTTTGAAGATTTTCAAACTCGCAGACTTCGAATTTCACGTTTCTAGAACTCGCAGATAACCCTCTGCGCATTTTGTCCAAAAATTAATTTCCTTCGACTTGCGCGTTCTTCCAGATGAAGCTTGCGCATTTCGAAGATCTTGCGCGTTCTTGATGTTTTCGAACAAAAACTGAAATTTTCACACTGAAATCCATTGAAATCTTCGAATTTGATCTCGAATCATTGTCAATTTACTCTATTCCATATCTCGATCAGGTTACAATACAAGAATTACAAAAACAAACACAAATCGATGGAATTTAATCCAATCACAGTGAATACATACTCGTTAACAATTTTGAACAAAAAATCCACAAATTCACCCTCAATCTGTGTGAATTGGTCTAAGTGAATCGAATACACTTCATTCTATGCACTAAAACGAATCTATTACAACCAAATTTACAACCAAATCAACACTTAATCAAAGAAATCAAATGCTACAGTGTCAGGATCTTAATTCTTAACAAGAATACACTCTCAGAAAACAATATCAAAGAAGTTTGCGGAATAACACTTTGATATTCAATAAAACAGTAAACAAAACAGTAAATCTGATGAACAACTTGCAAACTTTAATTAATGATTGAAAGTCACAAGCTTTTACACACAACCTCAATATTGATGAACAGACTCACCAATACGAATTCTACTTCTCTAGAATTAGGGTTCTAACCTTGAGGTTGATTCTCTCTATCAAAGCTAAAAACTCAGAATGAATGTTTTTTTTTAAAGAAAAACAAACTATTCTATACATATACTGAATATAAAGATAATTACAAAATAATAAAAGATCTTCAGTATAATCTTCCATCATTATCTCTAAGCTTCCATAGATATCTTCAATCCAGCTGTCATCCATGCCATACGAATCTTCATCTTATAAGCAACATTAATACTCTGAGCAGTACTAACCATGCTCAGCAGTATTAACTTTGTTCTAGCAGTACTAACTCCAGCAGTACTAACTACTAGCAGTAGTAAAATCTACTAGCAGTAGTAATCATGATGTACTGGCAGTAGTAATTCTTGATGAGCAGCATTAAGTTGTATCAGCAACATTAACTTCAACTGACAGTAGTAATTATGTTGAAGCAGCATTAACCATACTTGAGCATTTCTGAATTTCCCAACAATCTCCCCCTAACTTGACTTTTAGGAAGAGAAGTCAAGTTCTTCAGATGCTCCCAAAATACCATTCTTCAGATCCCTGTATCAACATTTAGCCCCAAACTTTGATTGTTCATTCTCTGAATCAGATACTTGGCCATTTCTGAGTTTTCAACACATCCAAGCTTCTTCTTCAACATTGCATGAAGCTTCAGTTTGCTGTGGTTGTATACTCTATCCACTAGGAAGTATTCTATGTGATTTCTATCCAAAGTCACTGCATATACTCCACTAGATTCATATAGAGTCCAATTGTTGACTGTTTGAAACACACTTCTTATCACATGCTCCACTTCTTCAGGTTTGAACATCATACACAGATACTCCATCACCAGTTTTGTAATTGAAATCCCTGGAGCTTTTAACTGATCTGTATACAACTTCATCCCTATTTCAAACATTTCTTCTATATCAGACCTGGAGCATGTTCTGACAATCTTGGCCCAAGTATTGAATACCTCATATTTTTCATCCTTCCTCTTGAGCCTTATGTATTCCTTTCCATCCACTGTCAATGTATCCCAGTGAATAACTTCAGGAGGCTTTACACCAACAGGTTATGCTGAAATTGGTTTAGGCACTTTGTCCATCACTACCATGTACATCTTTACATCATCAGTACTTGAAGGCTCTTTCTTTTCAGATGACTCAGGTGCCCCTTCTTCTTCAGCAACCTTCTCAGCCTCTCCTTCAGTTATTCTAGGCTTCTTGGTTATCTTTCTTCTTGCCACCATCTTGGTTCTTTTAAGAGTCCTTTGACTTTCACCAAGAGTGGCCTCCTTCTTTGGAGTTTCTTGCTCATCTGGAAAAGGTTTTTGTATCAACAAGTCATTGCTCTCTTTCATACTTTTCTCCATTTCTACCCTTGTCGTTTCATTCCCCTGAAGCTTGATCATTTCTGCATCATACAACCCTTTGATTTTCTCAAAAGACATCTTTGAGAACATTTCCACTTTGACACCTACAGCACCCTTGAGGAAAGTAATCATTTTCTTTCTCTCTTGAGCACCAAGGTATGTTTTTGAAGGTTGTCTTTGTCTTTTCTTTGCAGCCATTTTGATCTTTCCAACATTCTTCCTCAGAGATGTGGCTTTCTTCTTGGCTAGTTCTGTTGCAAGACTTTGTTGATAGGCTTTATTCAGTTCTGCAGCCATTGCTTTTGCTATCTCTCTATCCTTTTCCACTTGCACATTTTCTGCTTCTTCAAGTTCATCTTGTATCTTTCTAGCCAGAGCTTCATCTGACTCAATCAACTTTTGCTTTTTCATTGGTTGATCAGATTCCACTAGCTTTGCTTTGCCTTTTTCTTTACTCATCACTTTCTGAATACTAACTTTCTCGACAGCTTCAACATTGTCTTTTATGACAACTCCTTTGGCCTTTGAATTGACCTTGGGAGTATCATGCTTGGCTTTGATTAATGCTTCTGCTGTCTCAAGTTCTTCCAAATTTCTGCTCTGAAGATCACTTAATACTTCTTTCACCATTTCTGCTGCTTCACTTAGTTCAGCAGCATTAACAGTTTCTACTTCTTGTACACCCTCTGAAACTTTTTCCACTGCTTGTACCCTTTCTGTACTTATTCCATCAAGATCCCCCTCAACTCCTTGTTTCTCCCCCTTATCTGTAGCTTCTTCCATTGTGAACTCAGCTTCTGACTCCCCCTTTTTGGGAGCATCATCCCCTGATTTCCTTCTCCTTAGCACAAATTGTCTCTTCTTCTTTTTCTGGACTAGTTTCATCACCAATTTCTTGAGTTTGGTAATTTGCATTTGTTTGATAACATCCAGGTTGATGTTTCTCATAGTATCCATCAATTCTTGATAGTTATATCTGTCCTCACCTTCTCCAGGAGTG
Organism: Arctium minus; assembly: GCA_954870635.1. NCBI lineage: Eukaryota > Viridiplantae > Streptophyta > Magnoliopsida > Asterales > Asteraceae > Arctium > Arctium minus. The sequence goes on along the minus strand of OX941082.1, from coordinate 59,053,267 downwards.
TTACCCCCTTTTGAAGGATCATTGGATCTTTTAGTAGTGGAAGTCTTCTGCCTAGCAGAAGCACTATCCACCCCCTTGGTTTCTTGGCACCAGGGACCTTTGAATGATTGCTCATTCAAAGTTGCCATGGGGGAGGTCTTATTTATGTTACCACTGTCCTCCTCTGTGTTAGCAGGAGTAGTGGCAGCCTGCTCACCCATATGCTCAACCATCTTCTCAGTGAGCACCTCCTTGGGGTTGGGAGACACCCCTGTGGTTTCCCTGTAGATATTCTCTAAAGGAGAATTCTCCCTTATAGGGCTTAAAGGCTTAGTAGGTGATGGTACAAGAAGGGAAGAAGCCTTCTTTACCTTTTTCCTGATATAGGTTTGGGTGATAGGAGAAGTTGGCTTATGAATTATGGACTGGGGGATTGATATAGGGTGGGAAGGTTGGGATTGGCTAGCAGTGGGATGGTCTAATGAGGGCCTTGACCCTGCTGCCATACCTTCTTCAGTGTGGGACACCACCATCATTGTAGAGAACAATGGGGTGTCAACTCCTTCCGAGTCCAAAGGGGATCTCTTCATGTTTGAAAAGACCTTACCTTTGGGAATTTTTGGTACATATACCTCATCAAAGTGAGGCATATCCATCAATTCGTGTGTTATAACTTCTTGTACAAACCTGGGGTACATATAAAAACTCTTTTTACTTCCCAGGTTTGAGACAAGATCACTGAAAATCATTTTAGAAAAATTGTACTTTCTGGCAGTGGCCAAGCAGACCAAGGCATAAGCAATGGTACTGCTAAACTAACTCCATCCAGTAGTCTTTTTATAGATGCAATGCATAAGGGTATAAAATTTTGCTTTTGAGAATTTAAAACCACCCAAATGGCCTCCATACCCCATTCTTGATAAATTTGAGAACAGGTCCTCATTAGGAAGAGAAGTAATACCTTCAGCATCGTCTAGACGTAGACAGATGCGTATCACCTCTTCAGTAACAGACAAGGGTTTCTCACACACCCTTGTTTTCAGAATCTGCACACCATTCTCTGTGATTATGGTAGCATTCGCCCAGAATTGCCTTTGATGCTCTATGTATATTGTTGGCGACACAGTTAGAGCATTGGCAATATGGCTATTCTTCAGAAAATCCACTATCTGATGAAATCCTGCAGCTTGCTTTGGCTTTTGGAGCATCGCGATTTCATTGTGCTCGTCGATGAATGCCATGGATGCCGTTGAACTTGAATGTGCTTGCCTGAAATACTTGATACTTGAGAGAAAAGGGTTAGAGAGTAAGTGATCAGTATGCAAAGAGTCGTTATGAACTTTTAGGCGGGCAAAGGGTATTTATAGTGTATGGGACATAAGCAGTATTAACCTAGAGCAGTATTAACTAATAGCAGTATTAACTAACTAGCAGTATTAACTGAGAGCAGTATTAACCAACTAGCAGTATTAACTAACTAGCAGTATTAACTGAGAGCAGTATTAACTAACTAGCAGTATTAACTGAGAGCAGTATTAACCACTAGCAGTATTAACTGAGCACTGGCAGTATTAAAACTGCACTGGCAGTATTTACTATACTTACTCTTTTTGAAGCTTATGAAGGTCTGATCAAGGCAATAACTTCCTATGAAAGATGATTAGCAGCACACAAATAACCAAAATAGCAGGTATAGGAACACTTTTAAAAACATGAGATCATTCAGAGTTGATCATGCCCACACTTGAGACCAAGAAAGTGAATCTACCCACATCAAAAGCTTTAGTGAATAGATCTGCAAACTGGTTGTCAGTATGAACTTTGGCAACTTGAATGAGCTTTTTTTCATTGCAATCTCTGATAAAGTGATACCTGATCTCAATGTGCTTTGTTTTGGAGTGCTTGACTGGATTGTTAACAATGCTTATAGCACTGCTATTGTCAATAAAGATTGGAGTGTGAAGAAATGTTACCCCATAGTCCAACATCTGATTTTGAATCCATAGAACCTAAGAGCAGCAACTTGCAGCAGCAATATACTCAACTTCTGTTGTTGATAAGGACACTGTGGTTTGTTTCTTGCACTGCCAGGATACTAGTACCCAAAAGTTGACATCCCCCTGAAGTAGACTTTCTGTCCATGTTAGCACCACCCAAGTCACTATCTGAATATGCAATCAAGTCGAATGAAGATTCATATGGATACCAAAGACCTAATCTAGGTTACCCTCTTAAGTATCTGAAAATCCTCTTTACAGCTTGAAGATGTGATTGTTTTGGCTTGACTTGGAATCTGGCACATACACATACTGGAAACATGATATCTGGTCTTGAGGCTGTGAGATACATTAGAGATTCAATCATTGATCTATATAGATGGACATCAACATCCTCCCCCTCAAGATCAGCAGTGATCTGTTTGTGAGTTTCCATTGGTGTGCTTGCTGGCTTTGAGTCTTTTAAACCATATTTCTCCAGGATGTCTTGCACATACTTTGATTGACTGATAAAGATCCCATCTGACTGTTGTTTCACCTGAAGTCCAAGGAAGAAGGTAAGTTCACCCATTGAACTCATTTTAAAGTTCTTGTGCATCAACTCTTCAAAGTCTCTACACATATGATCTTTTGTGGATCCAAAGATGATATCATCCACATAGATCTGAACTAATAGGATGTCCTTCTTACTTCTTTTAATGAAAAGGGTCTTGTCAATGATGCCCCTTTCAAACCCATTCTCCAAGAGATAGGTAGACAGAGTGTCATACCATGCTCTTGGGGCTTGATGTAGACCATAGTGTGCTTTCTTCAGCTTGTATACTGTGTCAGGATATGAAGGATTTTCAAAACCAGGTGGCTGACAGACATATACTTCTTCATCAATTGTACCATATAGAAAGGCACTCTTTACATCCATTTGATAGACCTTGAACTTCATGTATGAGGCATAGGCTAAGAATAGCCTAATTGCCTCTACCCTTACCACTGGAGCAAACACTTCATCATAATTTATGCCCTCTTCTTGGGTGTACCCTTGTGCCACAAGCCTTGCTTTGTTCCTGATCACAATACCTCTCTCATCCTTTTTGTTCCTGAAAATCCACTTTGTGCCTATAGCTCTATGACCTTTTGGAAGGTCCACCAAGTCCCAAACATCCTGTAGCTTGAATTGAAGTAACTTTTCTTGCATGGCTTCTATCCAACTTGAATCCTTCATTCCATCATAGGCCTGGTTAGGCTCAATGTGGGATAGAAAGCAGGAGAGTACTGTGTGTTGTTGATCCTGCAGATCTTGAAGTCTGCTTTGATTCCTTGTAATCATAGGAGAAGATATGTCTCCTATTACTAGCTCTGGAGGATGATTCTTTTGTGTTCTAGTCTGAAAACTAGGTTCTTCATGGATTCCCTCCTCTAGATTAGAATCATTTAAGTCAGCTGAGGGGATCACCTCAGCTACTTCTAGCTCTTTATGCACTGAAGATTCCTCTTCTCTTCTTTCTTCTTCACTCTGTATTGGCTCAGTTATAGTCTCCTTTTCACAGAATTCAACAGGTTCTTTTATAGGCATAGGAAAGATCACAGACTGAGGTTTAATGTCTTGAACTTGTGTATCCCCTGATCCTCCACTTCCTAAACCTGCATAATCATCACTACTGAAACCAAACGAGTTAGTTAGTGAATCAATGTCAAACAGCTACTGAGGACCAGACCCAATAGGATTTGGTGTGTTCTCATTGCATTTGACATTGTCACTTTCCTCAATTATTCTAGAAGAAGTATTAAAAACTCTGTAGGCCTTACTTTAAGATGAGTAACCAACAAGAAAACCATCATCAGCCTTGCTATCAAACTTTCCCAGGTGAGATTTAGTATTGAGAATAGTACACGGACACCAAAAAGGTTTGAAAAATCCAATAAAGGGTTTTCTTTTATTAAAAAGCTCATAATGTGTCTTGTTCTTAGGCTTGACTACTAGTACTCTGTTTTGGACATAGCAAGCAGTATTAACTGCTTCTGCCCAGAAAGTTATTGGAAGCTTAGAATCAGCTAACAAAGATCTAGCAGCCTCAATCAGTGTCCTATTCCTTCTTTCAGCAACACCATTTTGTTGTGGAGTCCTAGGAGCACTGTATTGTCTCTTAATTCCTTTTTTCTCACAAAAGGTGTTTAGGTCAATATTTTTAAATTCAGTACCATTGTCTGACCTAATGACTTTTACTTTTTGATTAGTTTGGTTTTCAATTCTTAGAATAAAGGATTTGATCAGTCCACTTGTCTCATCCTTAGTTCTTAGAAAATATACCCAAGTAAATCTAGAGTAATCATCAACAATAACTAGGCAGTATGATTTCTTACCTATACTCATAAAATTTGTAGGGCCAAACAGATCCATACGCAATAAATGAAGAGAATTAGAGATTGTGTTCACCTCTTTGGACTTATGAGAAGTTTTGTGTTGTTTGCCTTTAAGACAAGCAACACAATGATCATCACATGAATAGACTTTAGAAGGTAAGCCTCTTACAAGGTTGTTTTTAACCAGCTTATTTATTGTTTTGAAGTTCATGTGACACATCCTTCTGTGCCAAAGTGATGATTCATCAAGAGAAGCTTTTGAAACAAGACAATTTAGGGATGAATCAGATGGAACACTTTCCATATCTAAACAATATACATTGTCCTTTCTGGGGGTTCTTAGTAGTATCATATTTTCATCAACTACCTTGAATCCAGGAGCAAGGATAATACATTCAGAATCTGTAAACAGTATACTATGTTGTTTGTCACAAACTTGTCATAAACTTAACAGGTTGTACCTTAACTGTTCAACATAGAAAACATCTTCAAAGGACATTTTACCTTTGGTCACATCACCTTTACCACTGATTTTACCTCCATCTGGAGTATTCCCAAAAGTAACATGCCCACCATCAATCTTCTTGAAGTTCTTGAAGCAAGACATGTTCCCTGTCATGTGCCTAGAGCAACCACTATCAACATGCCAGATGCTCTTCCCCTTGAGCTGTTGGTTGCCCTGCACATAAGATTAGACAATTAGTATTGATTGGGAACCCAAGCCAAAGTGGTCTTGGGTCTCCCTTTCTCATCAAAATACTTACATTCCTTTTTGATGAGGTTTTTAAAATCAGAACACTTAGTATTTGAGTACTTTGTCAAGATTATTGGTCTAGCAGCACTAATACTAGAAGCAGCACTATCTTTAGAAGTACTAACAGAGTTAGCAGTACTAACAGGTTTGGCAGTACTAACCTTGTTGGCAGTACTATTGCTTCTAGCAGCACTATCACTGTCAGCAGGACTATTTATGGTAGCAGTACTAACAGTTTTAGTGTTTTTAGGTATCCATATCTTGACACTGTCCTCCACATTCTTTTTCTTCATGTGGCTTTTAGATTTGACAACTTTCTTAGCCATAAGGTTCTTTTCTTTCTTCCTATAACCAAAGGGTTTTTGAGTAGGTCTCTGAAAATTCAGCCTTTGGTTCATAGGATTGAAATAGCAGTATTTAGCAATGTGATTAAGCTTTCCACAAATAAAACAGGTTTTTGGTCTATTGATTTTACTCAGATCAATCCCTTGTTTTTGTGCCCACATATTATTCCAGTTTCTCTGATTACCCCTCTTTTTATCATGTTGTTGGGGCTCAGATTTATTGCATGAACACTTGTTGCAAGGAATAGGGTTCACAATAGTGGTCTGCTTATAATGAACCTTCTTATTCTTTCCCTCAGTCTTCTTTATCTCATTGGACTTGACCCAATTCTTTCCACATCCCTCATTGGTAACTATGTGATTTTCTATAGGAATCTCACCACTCACAGTGTTGTCCTTATTCTTGGCAGTTTCTTTCTCAGTTTTATCCTTAACAACTACTTCATCTAAGGGATCTATCTCAGTGGCTCCCTCAGGCAGGTCCTTCCTATCCTTTGTCTTTAACAAGTCTGAAGTAGGAGGGATGTAGTTGTTGTTGTAGGGCGGTGGTGTGGTATTATACCCTATTCCTCTTCTTAGTCTATCATGAATCTGAGTTTGTAGTAAAAAGTCCATTGCTTTAGAAGCATTGGAAAACTTTTCTACATCTAGCTTGACTTTAGCTAACTCTCCTCTTAACCTATCATTCTCCTCCTTAGATTTGGTCAGTTGGAGTTCTAGGTCATTCTTCTCCCACTTCCAATAGTTTGTGTAATAAGAATGTTGAAGCTCATTAGCTTGAAAACTCTTAATCTGATCTTCAAACCTCTCAACAATCCTTATATAATCTTTTATGTCCTTTTCTAATCTTTTAAGGTCATCACTCATGTTTTGATTGTGATCCCTGTACCTTTTAACAATGTTAATGCAATTTTGAGAACAAAGATTAGAAATTACCTCTATTGGGAGATCAGACAGCTCTGCCATTAGAGCTTGGTTTTGGATAGCCTCTTCAGCTTGATCACTCCAATCAAACCCCATACCTTGTTGAGAGACTAGGGCTTGTGCAGAGTTTCTGTTATTATTGAAGCTTCCAGACTGTGCTTGTTGGTGATTGTTGTTGTGAGACACTCCACTTCTGCATTCCCTAGCAAAGTGTCCCTTTTGATGTGTTGGTCCCGAAGGTGCTTAACAAGTTTGTAGAAGGGGGGGGGTTGAATACAAACACAGAAATTAAAGTTTAATAAATTGTTTATTGATAAATCAAAATACAATTTACAAGTTTGTTGCGGAATAAGATTAAGACAGACTCAATCTAAACAAACTTAAGAAACACTAAGATGGTTGCACAAGAAATTCAGAGAATGGGGGATTTTTAGAGAGATAGAAAACAAGGGTTTCTATTTTGGAGTTCAAGGATTGAGCACACCTTCAGATGAAGGAGTGAGCTTCCTATTTATACCCTATGCATTAAATGCATGGCAGGATACTTTACACGTGGCATTCATAGATTGGCTTTGGTAGTCTCACTTTTGGAGACATGCTTTTGGCCACTTTATGAACAGTGTAGTTGACAGAGTTGGTGTACGATTTGTGGCAGAGACTTGTCCGTTCTGACACATCGTACTGGTTGTGCAAGGTAAGACAAAAGAAAACTTGAGGCATAAGCTTTGTGATCGTTGATCGCTGAGTATCTCTTCTTCCAGAGATAAAGAAGTTCAGCTATCGCTGAAGCTTTTCCTCAGGCTTCTTCGCGTAAGTAGATTTGTCTGGTCTTCGCTGATATCCGCATCAGGTCACTAGTAGACTTATCTATTGTTCAGTGGCTTCGTCTTCGATTCAGCTATGAACTATGTTGACGCGAGACTTGTCTTCAGGGATTACGTTAACTGTGTTACATAGGAAACTATCAGTGATAACTGAACAGACTCAGTTTGATCGCTGAAAGTGAAACACTAATACATATTAAATGTTTACAGAAAGGTCATCAGCGATAACTGAACAGACTCAGTCTGATCGCTGATGATGAAACACTAATACATATAATAACGTAATTTTCACTAAGTATAAAAGAGGGTCGTTATCAAATCACTGAGAGAGTTTGGATCAACAATCTCCCCCTATTTGATAATGACAAAGTAACAAAAGAAAATTACTTTTATGATTCAAAATATAGGAATAAAAAGGACTCATAGAATGCATGTCCCAATTACTATTTTGAGGGATCTTTTACAGTACTGATAGGGTTAAGTACATCACTGCAATTTTCATTTAATTCAGGGATAGAATTACAAGATATGAAAATCATAAGTACAAGTGACTAACTAACTACTGTAAGTATAACTAACAGATTACAGATAAGAAAACTAATCTATCAGCTATAAGAAGATTTGGGAGGATTGATCATATACTCAGGTATTTCTTCTCCTTTCTGTCTTCGTTCCAAAGATTCTTGACTGATAATTTCTTTAATTTTTTCAGCGGCAGGGAAGAAGTCACACCATAAGCATAAGAGATCCTTGAGATGATTCAGAGGACAGATAGGAATCTCAGAGATTCTTTGAAATCTGAGTTCCTCATCATCATCTCTGAAGAATATTCCATAAGGCTTGTCGATTACTTGACCAGCTTGGAAGGGACCACCAGGAGGCAGAGATAAGTCCAGAACTGAAAGATCAGGAGGAGGACCAAACAGTGCATCTCTTGAAAATTTGATAGAAGTTTCATTCCTGATGATGGCGACATCTTCAGAGGAGGAGGACCCAATTTTTTTCTTGAGTTTCAAAGATTTGGGAGGAAGAGGAGATGGCAGCTTTAGTACAGAAACGACTCTATTTATGAGGGCTTCAAGGAGTCCTTCAACGTAGCCTCTGTATGTAGATTTGGATTTCTTCAGCGCATCCCAGAACTCTAACCATTCCGTAAATCCGAAGCTTTCAAGTTTTGATACGTACATTGCTTTTTGGGTTCCATCCTCTCTGGTAATCTCCATGGTCACTGAGAGTTGATCTTTCTTCTTGCGACCAGAGATAGTCACGGCTGATATTGGAAGAAGATCAGAACGATAATCCATCTTTTGTTTGCACCATTCGATAGACTTATCGTTGATCTCTTGTTCTTTGAAGCGTTCCTCTTCAATTTCTTTCAGTAGTGCAGCTTGAACTTCCACAGGTTTGCTTTTCAGCTTTTTGTCCTTGACTTGAGAAGATTGAATCTTTAAAGCGAGTTGGGCATCTCGTTTGCATTCAGCGATCAGCTTCTCAGCTTTGGCAGATTCTTCTCTTTCAGCTTCAGTAAGGAAGTCGAGCTCTGTGGATATTTGAAGAGGGATTTTCAGCCGTTGACTTTCTAGTTGAGCGATCATTTCAACTCTTTTCTTCAGCACTTCCTCTGACCAATGAGATGGTCGAGAGGGCCTTCCTGGATGGACCAGGGAATCTTCTTCTTCTTCATCAATCTCAGTGATAGAGATTGGGATTATTTCTTCAGCGATAGTCGCTGGTATTATTTGTAGTTCAGAACCCTTAAGCAGGGGTGAGAACTGTCTGGTTAGAAAAAGAAGGAAAGAAGGGATAAGTGTATTTTTAGAACGAGAGAGATAAAGGCTAGAAAGACATAGGGGTTTGGAAAGAGTAGAAAAGTGGTACAATTGAAAGACATACCTGAGAAGGATGCTCCCCCTCAGATTGTGATCCAGTCCTCAAGCATTCTTCAGCGATTGGTTGCTTGTCTTTGCTTTGCGAAGGAACACTTGAAGATGTATCACCTCTCACCCCTGTTTTGACAACCTCTTGCGAAGTTGTCCCTGATACGACGTTCGGCTTAGAGAACCACATAGATTGGTCTTCATCGTCGTCGTCGTCATCGGAGGGCTGATCCTTTTCTTGATCAACAAGATCTAGATCATCTTCCTCTTCATCGTCTTCTTCCTCATCCTCTTCAAAGAGAATGGAGTGAATTGATGAGGATTCTTTTGCCTTCTCCCCCTCAGATTGAGAGGGAGGTTCCTTTGGAGTCTCAGCATCCCCAGCAGCAGCGATAGAAGTTTCTTCAGCTTTCTCCCCCACTTTGTCATTATCAGCGGTAGGGGATTGTTCAGCTGCTGGAGTAGCTGTTGAAGCTTTTAGCACTTGAACGACAGCCTCCAGACGCTTAACTCGGTCTTCAACCGCAGGTATGTCGCATGTGGCATCATGAATGAATTCCACAGCGATGTTGAGGTTGGTACGATCATCTTCAGTGAAGGAGGGAGGCAGCGCTGGAGCTGGTTCATTCACTTTCTGTAGAACTTGCTGAAGAAGGGACGTGCAGAGGTCAACCTTGGAAGAGAGACCCTGAACATCAGCTGTAAGAGACTCAAATCGTCCTTGAAAGAGTCGAGAGGACTCTCTGAGTTGGACGACTTGTTCTTCAAGAGCTGAAAGTTGAGAGTTCTCAGCTTTAGATGAGCAAGTGGCGGTCAACTTCTTCAGCTCCTCACCAGCCTGATTGACGGCGTTGGTGGTTTCATTGATGGTGTTGGTGAGAGCATCCACCTTTTCTCCTAGACTGTTGACATGCGTGTCAACAGTCGCCAAGCTAGGACCTGAAAATAATGTTAGTTCAGATATGGGCTTATTTGGAGAGGGGGGGAGAGAAGTGTTTAGGATTATAGGTGTACCTGACGTATCAAACATTTTGTAGAACTGCATAGATTCCTCAAAAGTTTGATGCTCAGGTCCTATAGGGAAAGAAGAGGTGGCAGGTTCAGAGACCAAATGAGGAGAGAAGGGAAGAGTTTTGGGGATAGAAGTAGGGATGGGGTTAATCTCAGGGAATGAGATAGTAGGTGGGGTTACTGATGATGTGACAGCGAGTGAGATCGCTGACACGGCAGTATGAGTGACTGCTGAAGTTGTGGAGGAAAGACCCACAAAAGCATCTAAGGTAGCTTGTTGAGAAGCTCCCTCAGGTATAGTACTAGAAGGTGTACTTTCCTTAGTCTTTTTGGCCTTTTTGGAAGGACCAATTGGACTAGCTGATGGTCTTTTAGAAGTAGTGGTAGCGACAGGGATAGCAGACGAAGGAACCGTCTGCGTGGTCGCTGAAGATGAAGAAGAATGGAGAGAGAGACGAGAGCGAAGGAGAGAGATACTTACCTCGTCGGCGAGTGGCTTGACCTCCAGTGATCGTTGACCAACCCTGGCAAAGGTGCCATCATCTTTGGTGGGATAGGTGTTGGGATAGAGGAACTTGATGTACGTACATATGAAACGTACGTACGAGATCTTGGGATCTCGTTCAGGCTTCTCTAATCTCGACCTCAGATCTTCAAAGATGGCTGTGGCGTAGTCAAAGTTTTGACCAGCGATAACGGAGTATGCCATCTGCAGTTGTGTTTTGCTGGCTTGATCCAGCGAACCACTCTTCCCACTCATGCACTGAATTATGTGCGAGAAGATAAAGTTCAGTTGTGATGGCATCTGAGCTTTAAGAATCTTGGTGAGCTTCTTGTTAGGAATAGAGGATCTTGGTTTGTTTTCCCAACAATAGCCCATTGCGTCCAGGAAGAATATCAGCTCATCATCAGTGGGGAGGGCGTCAAATCCACTCTTTGGTTTGTCAGGGAATCTTAAAGATTTCCTGAGGCTAAGAGCGGTCATGCTCCCTGGCCCTAATTCCGTGCTGAACGAGATAGCAGGGACTCGTTCGCCTTTCCTGTTTGTAAGTTCAGTTGCATCAGCAGTGAACCAGAACTGCTGAAGTAGAGTCTTGGAGGGCTTAGGATCCACAGTGATCGCGTAAGCTATGCATGACTGCTTGAGGAATTCAGCAGCTTCCACCAGATGTGGGTATTTGTCAGCTTTGAAGTCGAGTCTGGCCAAATGATTACATTTAGTAATCTCAACTTCAGTGAGAGCGAATCGTACATGCTTGGAAGCAACGATTGAAGACTGTGTCATTTCTGTTATGGAAAGAGGCATAATAGAAGAAATGATTTAGATTAAAAATAATATGATTACCAGTTTCCATAGATGAAGGGAAACTGGAAAATTATCAAGTTATTTTTAAGAGAAAAAATAGTGTTCTGGGTAGAAAGAAGGAAGAACACTTTAAAACCAAAAGGTTTTTATTTAAAAACATAAAATCAGAAGGAATGATCTTTAGTTTTAAAACAAACGTTTTATAAAATCCATAGAAGGCGAGTAGGATTTTAAAAGAATAAAAAGCATATGAACAAAGCATATAAACATGAAATAAACCTGTGTATCTTGAAGAAAAAGAGTTGCAGATTCAATATTCTGGGTTTACTTGCTTGAGTGTTCTTGAGAGAATGTTTCTTGCTTTGAAAGTTTTGAAAGCGTAAACCGTATAAAGGAGAGAAGAATTCCTTTTATACGAAGAGAGAGAAGAGAGATAAGAGAGAGAATGAAGCGGGAAAAGAAATCATCATGACATGGACACGTTCCACGAAGTTGATTGGATAGGAGGGCAACGGACGAACGTGTCAGAAAAGGCATGTCGTGGATTGTCGGTTCAAATGACGTCATAGAGGAGAGAGACTGTTCATTTGTCCGTTCAAATGATCACTGAAGAAAAGTCAGTGATAGATTTTCCTTTTTAAAAGTATCCCTGATTGTAAAGATAGGGATAGATTTTCCTTTTAAAAGATCACTGATTGGAAATATCAGTGATTAATGTATTTTTCAAAAAAAAGCTTTTAATCATTTGAAGAAAGTTCAGTGATTAAAGTTTATATTTTGAAGAAAAACATCTTTGAGGGAGAGAGAACATACCTGAGAGTCAGAATGTTTATCAGAGAGAATGATGAGGAGAACTTTTGATTACTGACACAATACATGAACGCTGAAGAATTATTCTTCGAGGTTCAGCATTCCAAGCTCACTGATGAGAAAGTTGAACCTTGTCTCATCAAGAGGTTTGGTGAAAATATCAGCAAGCTGAAAGTCAGTAGGGATAAAGTGAAGTTCAATATCACCATTCATCACATGATCTCTGATAAAGTGATATCTGATCTCTATGTGTTTTGTCTTTGAATGTAGCACTGGATTATTTGCTATAGCGATAGCACTAGTGCTGTCGCAATAGATAGGAATCTTTGACAGCTGAAGGTCATAATCTAATAGTTGATTTCTCATCCATAGGATCTAGCAGCTTCTATGATCGTTCTGTTTCTTCTTTCAGCGACTCCATTTTGCTGAGGTGTTCTTACTGAAGAGAAGTTGTGAGAGATTCCCTTGTTCTCAAAGAAATTGTTCAGGGAACTATTTTTGAATTCAGTTCCATGATCACTCCTTATTGATCGAACAGTAAGATTATTCAGCACTTCCATCTTTTTGACAAAAGATATTAGTTCTTCTGGAGTATCATTCTTGCAGCGAAGAAAAATAACCCAGGTGTAGCGAGAATATTCATCTACAATGACAAGCGTATATTTCTTTCCAGCTATTGATTGGATATTGACAGGGCCAAATAGATCCATATGCAAGAGCTGAAGAGGACTTGTTACTGAGGAAACTTGTTTCGACTTGAAACTAGCTCTTGTTTGTTTTCCTTTTTCACATGCTGAGCAGAGAGATTCTTTAGCATATGAGTGCTGAGGAAGACCAGAAACCAGTTCCTTAGATGAGAGAGAATTCAGGGTTTTGAAGTTTAGATGAGAGAGCCTTTTATGCCATAGCCAGTTGACATCAGAAGAGGCCTTAGAGAGAAAACATAAGTTATCAGTGATAGTAGAGTCCATATCTATTACATAGACATTTTCTCTTCTATAACCACTGAGAGCAAGTTTTCCTTTTTCATCTACCACTGAACATGCTTTCTTAGAAAAGCGAACTTCGTAGTCTTTGTCACATAGCTGACTGATGCTTAAAAGATTGTGCTTCAGTCCATCTACATAAGCGACTCTTCGAAAGGTAGTTGTCCCATTGCTGAGGACACCAAACCCTCGGGTAAATCCTTTTCCATTTCCACCAAAGGTCACAGAGGGACCTTTCTCTTCCTTGTATTCAGTGAGCAGGTCTCTTTGTCCAGTCATATGACGAGAACATCCGCTATCGAGATACCAGATGCCCTTTGATCCCTGCATACATAAGGAAGATTAAGCTTTGTTTGGTACCCACTTTTCAATGGGTCCTTCAGAGTTAGTGGATAAGAAAGATTCAGCAGTCTTCACTGCTGACGAAGTTTCAGCTTCAGTGGTAATCTTCACTTTGGTTAATTTCTTAACCTTAGTGGTATTTTTCTTCACTTTGGCTGTTTTATCAGCTTCGGTGGTATTTGGACACTTACTCGCAATATGGTCAGTGAATCCACAGTGATAACATTTTCTATATCTGATGGTGGATTTATAACCAAAAGGTTTTGAAAACTTAAGATGAGCAGGTCCAGCTCCAAGAATACCTTTAGCACGAGATCTGGGAGGAATTTTTATTTCTTCAGATTTCACGGGCTTTAGATCAACCTTCAGCTTTGGAGGACAGATATCAAAGATTTCTGTCACTGAGCTAAAAGGTTTATCCACTGAAGGTTTGGAGGGAACTTTCAGTTTGGTTTTCTTGGAAGCCTTCTGAGGAGGGAGAATAGACTTTCCTTTATCTGCAGGCTTAGATCTTGCAGATATCTCCTCAGGGATGGGATTAGAAGAAGAACAGGGATAGAATTGATTATAAGAAGTGTCAAAGAAAGATGTGACAAAAGTTCCAAACTTAAGCGAGGAACTTTCTTCTTTAGGATCATCCTGTGGTGACCAAAAACCAAGACCAGTTTTATCACTTTCAGGAGTTTGAGCATTTATTATCTCAGAGATCTTTGTTGATGATTTGCACCATTTTTCAACATGAGCCTTTTCTGCTTTTAGAGCAGCGATGGCTTGTTCGCGTTCAATGCTGATGATTTCATTTATAATGACTTGATCTTTTAGCTTTTCTTCTAAAAGATTTAGTTCACTGATCTTTTCATGACATTTCTCTAGCTCTTGTGTTAAATAAACATTTTTATTTTCAGCTTGAGTTTTGTCGTTTAGAGCATTATAAAGGTCAATCGTCAGCACATCAACAGCGCGACTTCTCTCAGATTCAGGCAGAGAGGGATTTGTAGAGATGGATACCTGAGATGATATGTAGCTCATAGAAGGTTCAGATGGTTCTTCTACTTCTTCTTTAATCTCAGCCATGAGGCAAAGATTAGCGACTTCTTCTTCATCAGAAGATGATTCTTCTGATTCAGCCCAGTCATGTTCTTCAGCGATGAGACCTTTACCTTTTTGCTGATAGCTTTTCAGCTTTTGATATTTGTTTTTCAGCTTATGGTATTTGTCATCACTGGATCTTCTTGAGGTAGAAGGTTTGAAGACCATTTTAGACCTGCACTCACTAGCAAAATGTCCAATTTTTTCGCAGTTATAGCAAGTGGCTGTAGCCTTATCAACCGGAGTTGATTTTGGCTTTTCAGTAAGAGAGAGAGGTTTACTTCTTCGGAAGTTACTCTTTCTTGCAAATCTCTTAAAAGAGTTTGTCAAGAGTGCTAAGGACTCATTAAACTCTGAAAGATCAGGGTCTGATAAATCCTCAGATTCAGAATCTAACTCAGTGATGGTGAGAGTAGATCGCTGGGATGGAATTATCTCTGATGAGACTAAAGCAACAGCAGTGCTTTTGGAGTCTTTAGAATCTTTTACAAGATTCTTCTTCAGGAGATTAGATTGCTCATAGTTGAGCAATATTCCATACAGAGTGCTTAGAGAGAGAGTATGTAAGTCCTTTGTCAGCTTAAGACATATTGAATAACTGTCCCAGCTTTCAGGAAGACTTTCCAAGAATTTTGTTAGGACCTCAGAATTAGAATAGGTCCTTCCAACAGTTCTTAGGTCAATGATCAGGCAGTTAAACCGCTGATGAATGTCAGAAAGAGATTCATTCTTACCAGCGATAAAACTTTCATACTGTCTTACCAAGTTAATCTTTCGGGTCTCTTGGATTTCAGTGGTGCCCTCATATTGAACACATATGGTTTCCCACATTTCTTTAGAAGTTTTTAGATGCATGATGGAATGGAAAACTTCATCAGGCAGAGCCATTGATATAATGGTCTTTGCTCTTGCATCTATGCCTACCTTCTTTTTATCTTCATCACTCCACTGTCTTATTTCCTTAACGACATATCGTTCAGGGACAGCTTCAGTGGTGGCAGTAGCAGGAACAGCAGCTATAATTCTAACAGGTTCATAGGGTCCGTTTTCTATATATTCAGGTATAGTAGGATCCGCACCTTCAAGAAATAGCATCATTCGATTTTTCCATAGAGAAAAGTTATCTCTGCTAAATCGAGGAGGTTTAGAAAGTGAACCATTATCATAGTAATTTGTGTTTGTGTTTAGTGCCATTTTAGAATAGCAAGGAAGAGTATACAGCAAGATCTTGTTTATTAGTTTAAACAAACTGCTCTGATACCACTTGTTGGTCCCGAAGGTGCTTAACAAGTTTGTAGAAGGGGGGGGGTTGAATACAAACACAGAAATTAAAGTTTAATAAATTGTTTATTGATAAATCAAAATACAATTTACAAGTTTGTTGCGGAATAAGATTAAGACAGACTTAATCTAAACAAACTTAAGAAACACTAAGATGGTTGCACAAGAAATTCAGAGAATGGGGGATTTTTAGAGAGATAGAAAACAAGGGTTTCTATTTTGGAGTTCAAGGATTGAGCACACCTTCAGATGAAGGAGTGAGCTTCCTATTTATACCCTATGCATTAAATGCATGGCAGGATACTTTACACGTGGCATTCATAGATTGGCTTTGGTAGTCTCACTTTTGGAGACATGCTTTTGGCCACTTTATGAACAGTGTAGTTGACAGAGTTGGTGTACGATTTGTGGCAGAGACTTGTCCGTTCTGACACATCGTACTGGTTGTGCAAGGTAAGACAAAAGAAAACTTGAGGCATAAGCTTTGTGATCATTGATCGCTGAGTATCTCTTCTTCCAGAGATAAAGAAGTTCAGCTATCGCTGAAGCTTTTCCTCAGGCTTCTTCGCGTAAGTAGATTTGTCTGGTCTTCGCTGATATCCGCATCAGGTCACTAGTAGACTTATCTATTGTTCAGTGGCTTCGTCTTCGATTCAGCTATGAACTATGTTGACGCGAGACTTGTCTTCAGGGATTACGTTAACTGTGTTACATAGGAAACTATCAGTGATAACTGAACAGACTCAGTTTGATCGCTGAAAGTGAAACACTAATACATATTAAATGTTTACAGAAAGGTCATCAGCGATAACTGAACAGACTCAGTCTGATCGCTGATGATGAAACACTAATACATATAATAACGTAATTTTCACTAAGTATAAAAGAGGGTCGTTATCAAATCACTGAGAGAGTTTGGATCAACATGATGACATTTATAACATTCCACCTTTGACTTGTCAAAACCTGCTCCATCTTCTCTTCTTTGGGAGAAGTTGTTCCTCCCAGTTCTCTTGATGAACTTCTTTACTCTCATACAGAGCATGGCCATATGCCATTTAATGTCCATCTCTTCAAGATCATCTGGATGGAGTTGTTCCAAGTCATCATTAATTAGAGAAGAGTTTCCATGACTGGATATAAAGGCTTCAAACACAGATTCAGTGCCTTTCTCTTGATTTGCTCCATTAGCAGCACTAACTGATTCAGGGTTGGAAGTAGAATCAATTTATGCTGATAGGAGTGCAGCATTGTGAACATACCCAGAAGACTTCTTCTTAGCCTCTACCTCAGATTCAAAAACTCTTAGATCATTGTATAGATCATCAAGTTCCTTTTCTTCCAGTTGATCATTCTGTCTGAAAGAGACAGTATACATGGTCCATTCATCACCCAGGGACATAAAGTTCTCATACTGTTGCTTCAGTATGGCCTTCTGATTTCTCTTGGTACTTTTGGTACCTGAGAATCTCTTCTCTAGAGCATTCCAGAGCATCTGTGCATCAGTGCAACTGCATAATTGGTGTTGATATTCATTGGGAATGGCCAAGAGCAGAGTGCTTAAGGCTTTCATCTCTGTCTGCCTTGTCTTTCTTTCTACATCTGTCTTTCGTGGAGTTCTCTTTCCATCTGCACCAATCTTTCCTGCATCAGATGGGCCATTCTCAATGATGTCCCACATAGAGTAATCAGTGAGAAGAATGTATTGCTTTATTCTAATCTTCCACATGTCGAATTCATTGGATCAAAGCATTGGGACCTTTGAGACCAGGGTACTGTTTGATTCAACAACGTTTTCCATGATGAATAAGTTTTCTGAGACTACAGGCTCTGATACCACTTGTCAGGATCTTAATTCTTAACAAGAATACACTCTCAGAAAACAATATCAAAGAAGTTTGCGGAATAACACTTTGATATTCAATAAAACAGTAAACAAAACAGTAAATCTGATGAACAACTTGCAAACTTTATTTAATGATTGAAAGTCACAAGCTTTTACACACAACCTCAATATTGATGAACAGACTCACCAATACGAATTCTACTTCTCTAGAATTAGGGTTCTAACCTTGAGGTTGATTCTCTCTATCAAAGCTAAAAACTCAGAATGAATGTTTTTTTTAAAGAAAAACAAACTATTCTATACATATACTGAATATATAGATAATTACAAAATAATAAAAGATCTTCAGTATAATCTTCCATCATTATCTCTAAGCTTCCATAGATATCTTCAATCCAGTTGTCATCCATGCCATACGAATCTTCATCTTATAAGCAGTATTAATACTCTGAGCAGTACTAACCATGCTCAGCAATATTAACTTTGTTCTAACAGTACTAACTCCAGCAGTACTAACTACTAGCAGTAGTAAAATCTACTAGCAGTAGTAATCATGATGTACTGGCAGTAGTAATTCTTGATGAGTAGCATTAAGTTGTATCAGCAGCATTAACTTCAACTGGCAGTAGTAATTATGTTGAAGCAGCATTAACCATACTTGAGCATTTCTGAATTTCCCAACATACAGTAAATTCAACGATGAACAGTTCTCAAAAATCAAATTCGATCCAATTTCTGAATTCCTATCTACTCTGATACCAATTGTTAGTCCTAGATTCAAGTTCTAATTGCTACAAACAATCAAGATAAGAATCGAAATCACAAGTCTTTGATTAAACCACCAAGATTACAAAATCTCTCACTACTCTCTCTCTAGAATGATATACAATAACTCTCTTCTCTCATAAGCTCTCTCAATCACAATGACTTACTTCCTTGTTTGTTACTCTTTACTTACAAAGGAAACAAGATATTTATACCCTCATACAAAAATACAAGGAAACAAACAAAATACAAATGTTGACTTTGACTTTTATTAACAAATTGACTTTGACTTTAATGAGAGTTGACTTTCAGCTTTGACTTCTTGTATCTTTGACCTTCAGCAATCTTGATCTTGTATCCAACAGATTTATGCTCTAACATAAAGAGAAAAGAGAAGAGATCGGTGAGTCTGAAGAAGAAAAGGGTGTTAGTATATGAAACTGAGGAAAAGGAAAGTGAAGACTCAGATTCTGATGATGGTGAGAACCTAAAGCAAGCAATGCTACTGTTGACCAAAGATTTTCAGAAGAAGTTTTACAAGAAGCCAGGGTTAAACAGTCAAAGATATTCATCAGGGTCAAAGAATTTTGAGCACAAGGAAAGAGTAGAAGGTAAAAGGTTTAAGGAGAAAAGGCCAGTACAGAAGAAGTATGTTAACAGATATGAGGAGAAGAAAGAGGTTGAACAAGTAAAGTGTTATAACTGTGGAAAAGTAGGCCATTTTACTAAAGATTGTCGGAAGCCAAAGGTTCGTAACTCAGAATATTACACGAACAAAATCCTTCTGGCCAAGCAACAAGAAGTTGGCAAAGCATTAATGATTGAAGACGAATACTGGTTGGATCATTCTAAACCTGATTCTAACAAGGAAGAAACTGCTCACATGTGCTTTATGGGTCAGAATGTCACTGAAGAGGATTATGATGCGGAAGATACTGAAGAGGTAAATGATATGACTGAATCTGATTTCTTAACTCAAATGAAATCCATGATGATTGAACTTCTGGATCTATAGTCTAAACTTAAACATGAAAAAGGTATCATTAAAGAGAAAAACCAAGCAATACTGAAACTCAACAATGATATTGCTGAGAAGAATGTATTGATTGAGACATTACACAAAAATTTTGATACCAGTGCTACAGAAAAGACTGTAATCCACAATCAACTATCTGAAACATCATCCAAATTCAAACTATGTGAACTTGAGATTAAAGAGGTTGCTAAAAAGTTTTTATCTTTAAAGAAAGAAAACAAATCTCTGGTTGAAAAAGTGAGTGGTTTGAAAGAAAAACTTTATACTCTAGGTCAAACTGAGCAAACCATTCATCTTGATAAACCAAAGGAGAGTAGTGAGTGTTGGGTATTGGTTACAATAACCCACATTATTTGAAAAAAGGTAATTTCCAAGGTGCCTGCTCTATATGATTTTGGTTTTCTAAAATTGGCACCTCAATATCCTGAACTCAAAGTCCAATGGACAAAATTATCAGATGAGGAAGAAGCTAAGGAAAATGCGAAAAGGAAAAATAAAACTAAAATGCAACTTCCATTTCATTATGAGAAGTTGAATTCTAGTTATAGTTCTAAATAGTCAAAATTTCTTTCTAATGATTATTTTCAAAGCTATTCTACAAAGCAACTGGAAGCAAAACCGGTTGAAGGCAAAATTTATATTCCTCCACTCATTTTAGAAAGTAAAATTGATGAACTTGAGAACACTTTTGCATAAGAGAGAGTTTTGACCGGACTAGAACAAATGATATTTTCAACTGTTTTTATAAACACTGATTTCTCAAATTCTTCCAAAGTTTCTAAATCAAATGATGCTAATGGTCTGTTTGATGAAGAGTTTGATTTTCTTAACTCTGATGGTTGTTTTGATGACTGTGTTGGTCAATTTGATTTTAATGCAAAACTTCCAGATCATTCTCCATTTATTGTAAATTCCAAAGGTTTACCAAGTGTATTTGAAAAGGGTGAATCATCAACGAAAGTTGATAAACCAGTTTCGGTGAATACCAAACATGCCAGAAGTAAGAATAAAAATAATAGGCATTCACATAAATAGATTAACACTGGTAAATCTAGGAAAAAACAATCTTTTAAATCTCACAGTTCTAACTTTCAAAATTCATATGTTTTAGATGTGAAAAAGAAAAAGCCTGAAGTGAGATCGGAATGGAGACCAAAGCAAAAAGTTGAAGAGAATACAAAATCATTTTCTGATTTCTAATGTAATAGAATGACTGTTAGTGATACTGATGTAGTTAGTAATATTGCTTTTCACAAAACAAAACTTGTATCTTCTTACAAGACCTATTCAATAAAGCAATTGCTCCAATTATCTCTGTCTACTAATAATTCTTCCACATATCGTAGAAATGATTTTTTGTCTCGACAATATTCTGATAATTGGTTTGGATCATATCATGTATATTCTAATAGTTCTGTTTCAAAAGTTTTTCAAAAGATCAAAGGGTCCAAATTCAAATGAATGCCAAAATCATGTGCTAACGTGCTAGGACTCATCTATAAATGGGTACCTAAACCTGTTGTTTCCTTGATTTCTCATGTGTAGACCCGTCATAAGTGGTACTTGGATTCTGGTTGCTCCAAGCATATGACCGGGCAGAAAGATATTTTATCTAATTATACAGAGAAATTATGCGGGAACGTCAGATTTGGAAATGACCAGTTTTCACCAATCTTGGGATATGGAGATGTTGTGCAAGAAAACGTAACAATTAAGAAGGTGAGCTACGTTGTAGGATTAGGACACAATTTATTCAGCATTGGTCAGTTCTGTGACAAAGATTTAGAGGTAAATTTTAAGGTCAAAAGATGTTGTGTTAGAACTGAAGATGGTAAAGAACTTTTGGTCGGGACGAGGAAGTCAAACCTCTACACGATTAATCTGTCTAAAGTCAAGACTAATAATGCGGTGTGTCTACTTTCAAAAGCTTTATGCAACAGAGTTGGTTATGGCATAGACGACTATCTCATCTCAACTTCCGATACATCAACAAGTTGGTGACTGGTAATCTGGTTAAGGGTTTACCTGAGCTGAAATATGTTAAAGAACATTTGTGTGTTACGTGTGAGAAGGGTAATATGAAAAGAGCTTCACATAATCCTAAGCTTGAACCGAGTACAAGTACTTCTTTGGAACTGCTGCATATGGATCCCTGTGGTCCAATGTGAACTCAAAGCATCAACGGCAAGAAATATGTGTTGGTGATTGTGGACGATTATTCAAGATACACTTGGGTCAAATTTCTAAGATCAAAAGATGAGACGCCCGATGTCATAATCTCATTCTTAATGACCACTCAAGTGAACTTGCAGAAGACAGTAAAGTTTCTTAGAACTGATAATGGCACAGAATTCAAGAACAAAATTGTTGACGATTATCTGAAATCGGTCGGGATAACACACCAATTTTCTGTTGCTAGTACACCAGAACAGAATGGAGTAGTAGAAAGGCGAAACAGAACTCTATTCGAGGCTGCTCGCACTATGCTGAGTCAATCTGATCTACCTCTATTTATGTGGGTTGAAGTTGTGTCAACTACATTTTATACGCAAAATCGCTCCATTATTCATCACCGGTTTGGTAAAACGCCATATGCTTAGATTAATAATAGAATACCTAGCATTAAACATTTTCATATCTTTGGATGCAGGTGTTTTGTGCTGAATGACAAGGAGAACTTGAACAAGTTCAGTCCTAAGGCTGATGAAGGCATTTTCATCGGATATTCTCAGACATCTGTAGCATACAGATTTTATTTGAAGAAGTCGAAGATTGTGGTGGAGAGCGTAAACATAACATTTGATGAAGAAATGGCTTCTATTCAAAGCAGTTTAGAACCCGTTATTACAGGAGTATTAGTTTCTAGACAGATCAGTCCAGAACCTGTGGTTAATGGTTCTAAGTCTGATAAAGCATCAACGTCTACATCTCATTTAACATATTTAGATTTATTGTTTGAATTTTTCTATGGTGAGTTTCTTTGTTCTAAATTGACTAAATCTGTTGTGATTGACAGATCTAAAGATTTAAGTAATCATCATCCAATCACTTCAGATATCTCAACTGAATCAAATTCCCCGATTCAGGAAGAAATTCAAATTCAAACACCTACTCAATCAGTTAAAGTTGTACATGCTAATGAAGAGTCAGAGGTTGCAACATCAATTGGATGCACTGTCATGCCTACTCAACAGACAGCAAATGTCCAATCAACTGAAACCTCTGTACCTGTTACTTCAACTGAACCCCAACCAAAAGACGATAGTGGATACTTAGATGATCAACATGACCAGTCTATACCTAATCCACTCCCTCATGAACATAAGTGGACCAAAGAGCACCCAATGCATCAAATCATTGGAGATCCGTCCAAGCCCGGTGCAAACAAGGTCTGCAACCATGAACGAGTGCTTGCATGATTCATTTTTTAGTAAGATGGAGCCTACCCGAGTATCTGAAGCTCTAGTTGATTCAGATTGGATAACTGCAATGCAAGAAGAGCTCAATCAATTCGAAGCGCTTAAAGTCTGGAGACTCGTGCCCCGACCTGAAGAAAAAACTATCATTAGCATGAAATGGGTATTCAAAAACAAGAAATATGAGGATGGTATCGTGGTAAGGAACAAAGCAAGACTTGTTGCTAAAGGATATAGGAAAGAGGAAGGCATAGAATATGACGAGACTTATGCTCCAGTTGCGCGTATAGAGGCAATCAGAATGTTTCTAGCCTATGTCGCACACAAGAACTTCACAGTCTATAAATGGATGTGAAGACTGCCGTTTTGAATGGCATTCTAAAGGAGGAAGTTTATGTCTCGCAGCCTGAAGGTTTTGTCAATCCAGATTAACCAGATTATGTATATATTCTTGACAAGGCTTTTTACGGCTTGAAACAAAATCCTCGCGCTTGGTACGATGTTCTATCCAAATTTTTAGTCAAGTCTGGCTTCTCTAAAGGTAAAATCGATACTACTCTCTTCATTAAAAAGGAGAAATATGATATCATTTTAATTCAAATATATGTGGATGACATCATATTTGGTTCAACTAATCGAAAGTATTGTAAGAATTTTTCAAACCTCATGGTGTCACGATTTCAGATGTGTATGAGGGAGAGATGAACTTCTTTCTCGGATCTTTCTCCGATGGCACCTGGAACTAAGATTGGAGTTGATCTTTCGGGAAAAGTTGTCGATGTTAGAACCTATAGAGGAATGATTGGTTCTTTAATGTACTTGACGGGTAGTCGTCCAGATATTATGTTTTCTACATGCTTGCGTGCTAGTATCAAGTTTCGCCTAAAGAATCCCATCTTTCAGTGGTTAAGCGTGTATTTAGGTATCTGAAGGGAACTGCAGATCTTGGTTTGTGGTATCCTAAAGATACTGGTTTTGAGCTAACAGCGTATTCAGACGTAGATCATGCAGGTTGTATGCTTGACAGGAAAAGTACTTCGGGACACATACAATTCTTGGGAGATAAGCTCGTGAGTTGGGCTTCGAAGAAACAACTGTGTGTATCTACTTCAACAGTCGAGGCAGAGTACGTAGCTGCGGCTAGCTGTAGTTCTCAAGTGTTGTGGATGCGAACACAACTTCGAGACTATAGTTTCAAGTACAACAATATCCCGATTTACTGCGATTCAAAGAGCGTTATCGCTATATCTGCAAATCATGTTCAACATACGAAAACCAAACATATTGACATGAGATATCATTTTATTAAAGATAATGTTGAAAAAGGTACAATCGAACTTCACTTTGTAAACACAGATTATCAACTTGCGGATTTATTCACCTAGCCATTAGATGAAAAGAGATTTATTTCTCATTTCAAAACTTGGTATGTTAAATCTCACGACTTAATCTGTAGTTACCTAGTACAGTTTCTTTTTGTTATTTTTCTTCGTTTCTTTATATTTTTAATTTGAAAGATGTTTGCACTGAAGGTTGTTCATGATTTCAAGGGGAGTGTGAGATTAAATTTGATGATCTACATTCTAGGAGGATTATAAATCTTGTCTCATATACTTTTCACTGACATATCTTATGATGCATATGTTTAGGGGGAGTAAGGACAACGATTTCTAATTACATCTGATCAGAACTCGTTCTTAACAAGTTTATTGCTTTCATGTCTTTATTTTTCAATAAAGTTTGGGAATAATACTTTGCACTTTGACGACTTTTTGACTGAATGCAGATTTTGAGGGGGAGCTTACATGTTCATATCTATCATGACTTTGGAGCTGACTTTATGAGATTTAAGTTGAGCGTAAGAAATATTTCTATTCTTAATCTCATATATATTTGAAAGATGGACGAATTTCAACTATGAAAACATGTTTCTAAACGTTCAAACCACTTCTCGATTCTTAAACAGATTTCATGAATACAAAAGTGTGTTTTTAAATGTTTTCATTTATGGACTTCAATGTTTAACAAACCGTGTGTTTCCAAAGATTAATACTTGTGTATTATCTTTTCCATATATTGTCAGCTATTCATACACACCGGTTCAGTCTTTCTTATTGATATTTGTTCTTACCATGTCTCAAAATTAAGCATAATTTTCGATGGTAAGACACCCCGTTTTAAATTCATTGATATTTGAGCGTTATTTCATTCAAAACGTTTCTTTCAAGACTTGTCTATATTTGATTCGTATAGACAAATTCCAATTTTTCATGACCTAAGCTCTTATTGCTATATCATTCATATTTGATCTTTTCCATACATTGTCAGATTCTCAAAACATTTCTATTGATTTCACGTCATTCATTCAATTTCTTTGTCTTGAGATAATCTTTCATCATTAAAAATGCTCAAATCTTCATGATTATCTTACTAAGCATATATATATCTGACATGTATTTCATACTATGCTTTAACTGAAAAGTTAAACCAATTGAGCAACATTTTGCTTATAGGACAATGTACACGGGATCAGTGTGAGGACTTCATAGAACGTCTATGGATTCACGATAACCCGTGTTTCCTACCCAAGAAGTTATTCTTTAGTGATCGAGAGGCGAGGAGTCAATATCTGAGTGTAGGTTTGTGCTGAGATAAAATGAAAAGAGAGTTTGGTTAGAATGAGCTCAATGTTAAAAAGAAAGAGGGTGAGAGATCAGAGTAAAAGAATATCAAATTCTGCACCAACTTCTTTCTGAGTCGGGCAGCCATATTACTGTCGTTTCATAATTCTTTCATGAACATCATTGAAACAGGCAACTAGCCCATGTCAACTCTTTCTTAAACCCCACCAGCTACTCATCTTTTTCTCAACAAAGAGATGTTTCAATTTTTCTGGGGAAGCAGCACATAATCTATCTCGTCTTCATTCGGAAGATGTGGATATTGAAAAAGAAGGAAAGTTGCCCCACCTTCGCACTTCGATCATGCACAATTGAGTCTGTGTATTACTGTTGTTATCTCAATGGTTTACACATTTTGAGCCTATTTTAAAAGCAATCATTTGCTTAATTCTTTCATACATAAGCACAAACACACAGAAAAATTGTTTTTCTGTCGGAACGTTCATAGAATAATCTTGTTATTCGATGTTTGAATGGAAGACCTGGGGGAGTGAACATCAAAAAGCTTTTTTCCAATGTGTATTTGTTACACAAAATGGCTTCGTGCTACTAACAGGCATTATTAATTGATTCATTTGTTGATTCAGGTGTTACACTCTTATTTGTCTGAATTTGAAAAGATTCATATTAATACATTATGAATTGACGGTTGTTCAGTGGCTCAGTGGCAAAGATCAATGGTCAGAAAAAGATTCATGACATTTCTTGAAGCAGTTTTGATGATTTCTCTGGTCTACATCATCAAAAAGGGGGAGAGATGATCAAGAAATGTAACAGTTTTTTAGAAAGTCAAGAAATGGATAGCAAGTTATGGGAGAAAGTTTTAAGAAATGGTGATTAAAGTCAAGATGGTGAAAGTTCTGAAAGATTTATTATCAGTGTTATGAGGAGAATGGTTCGAAGATTATCAAAAGTTCAAAGAATTCGGAAATTTTGCTGAAGATTTGCTGAAATTTTCTTTGAAGATGATTTGCTGAAGCAAAGTGAACTAAATCGGAAGATAATTTTTTTTCCTGAAGTCTGGAAAAGGTTTTATCAACTTGGGGGAGATTGTAATAGCTCTTGTTGAGCATTTTTCACAGACTTTGGAAGAGATAACAGAAAGTTCTGAAGACAGTTCAAAGAGAACAAAAGAGGCAGAATGTTCTTGAAAAAGGGGGAACATGTTTTAAAGATGAAAATCATTTGAAGATAAGTTCAAGTTTGTCAGAAAGGGGGAGATTGTTCTATGATGCTGAAATTTATTCTGAATCCAAATGAAAGTTTCATTGTATATCTTTTTGGAGATGATCTTGAATCCAAAGGGGGAGATTGTTAGTGCACAAATATGTTGGATACAAGATCATGAAAGTCAAAGTCAAAGCTCAAGTCAAACCTTCAAGCACAAGTCAAAGTCTTTGTAATAAGTCAAGTGAAAGTCAATTTGTTTTTGTTTTTGTCTTGTAATAGATGGTAGGTATAAATATGTTTCTTTGTCTTTGTAAGCGTGTGGCAAGTAACACATTGAGAATCATTTAGACTGAGAGAGAGTTTGAGTTTACGGAGAGAAAATCTGAGAGCTTATTGAATTCTGAATTGAATTGAAATTGAATTGAATTGTTATCATCTTGATCTAATCTTGATTTAGAACTTGTTATTGTGGGACACTCAATATGACTTTGACTTTCTACAACTGGCCAAGAAACACTCTGAACTTAAAGTCAAATGGATAAAGTTATCAGATGAAGTTGAGGCTAAGGAAGATGAAAACAGGAAAAATAAGGATAAATTGCAATTACCATTTTGTTACAGTAAGTTGAATGCTAGTTATAATACTAAGCAGTCAAAATTTCTCTCAAATGATTATTTCCAAAGTTATTCTATTGAGGAAATGGAGGCAAGACCTATTGAATGCAAAATTTATGTTCCTCCACTCATCTTAGAAAGTAAAATTTCTGAGCTTGAGAACACTCTGGTAGAAGAGAGAATTTTTGATTGATTTAGAACAAATGGTATTCTCCACTGTTTTCCTGAAAACTGATTTCAAATCTGAAGTTACAAGTGATAAATCAGAATCGGGAAGATCTTGTGAAAAAAACTCTACTGATTCAGATAAATCATCTTGTAAGCTCTTTATGACTGATATTTTTCCTAAAACCTTTGCATTTTGAACAAAAGCATGAACAAAAGAAGTTTTCAAAAGTGTTTAATAATTTCATGTATCCAAAAGCTTCCAAAGCTCCTCTATCAGATAATGATGATGATATGTTTGATGATGATGTTGATTTTCTTAACTCTGATGGCTGTTTTGCTAAATGTGTTGAACAATTTGATTTCAATGCAAAACTTCCAGATCATTCTCAATTTATTGTTATTTCTAACGGTTTACCAAGTATATTTGAAAAGAGGGAATCATCAACTAAGGTTGATAGATCAGTTCCTTTAAGCACCTACCATACAAAAGGTAACAAAGGAAAGAATAGGCATTCACAAAAACGGGCCAACACTGGTAATCCTAGGAAGAAACAATCTCTGAAAACTCATGGTTCTAACATGATTAATTCATATGTTTCAGATATAAGAATGAAAAGATATGAAGGAAAACTGGAATGGAGACCAAAGCTGAAGGTTGATGAGCATACAAAATCATTTTCTGTAACGAATAGTAGTAGGATTACTGTTAGTAATGGTGATGTAATTGATCATGATGCTTCTCATAAACAAAAACTTGTACCTTATTACAAGTCCAATACAATAAAACAATTGATCCAATTATCTCTGTCTACTACTCAGTCTTCCACATATCATAGAAATGAGTTTGTTACTCCACAAAATTTTGATTGTTGGTTTGGTTCATATCATGTTAATCATTCTTATGTTTCAAAAGTTTTTCAAAGGTTTAGAGGACCTAAATTCAAATGGGTGCCAAAATCTTGTGCTAACTTGATAGGACCCATCTATAAATGGGTACCTAAACCAATTGTTGTTTAATTTCTCCTATGCAGACCCATCATATGTTGTACTTGGTTTCAGGCTATTCCAAGCATATGACACGACAGAAGATATATTATCTAATTTTACAGAGAAATTTTGCAGCAACGTCAGATTTGGGAACGACCAGTTTTTACCGATACTTGGTTATGGAGATTGTTGATCCAAACTCTCTCAGTGATTTGATAATGACTCTCTGAATTACTTAGTGAAAATTACGTTTAACATATGTATGTATTAGTGTTTCACCATCAGCGAATAAATATTGAGTATGTTCGGTATCGTTAATAGTTTCATTATTATCTGTTAGACGTAATCCCTGAAGAAACGTTTTGCGACAAAGGTGTACACTGCTGAATCGAAGACAAAGATGTTGAACAAACGACAAGTCTACTCATAATCTGATGCAACCATCAGTGAAACCAAGGCAAGTCTACATCACGCGAAGAAATTTGAAGAAAATCTTCAGCACTCACTAAACTTCCTTTTAACTCACTGAAGGAAGAGATATTCAGCGACTGAAGATCACGAAGCTTATGCTCCAAGTTTCTTTTGTCTTGTCCTTGCACAAAAAGTACAACTGTTAGAAGAGACATACCTCTGCTACAAGTCGTACAACAACTCTGAAAAGGAACACGTGTAAAGTACCCTACCATGCATTTAATGCATAAGGTATAAATAGAAAGGTTGAGACTCTCTCTCAAGATCATCTATTCCTCTCTCTCTCTTAGTTAACCGAAGATAGAAACCCTTGTTTTCTATATTCCCTCAACCTTCTTCTCCATTTATTGGTGCAAACAACTGTGTGTTTCTTAAGTTTGTTTAGATTAGGTTCTACTTAATCTTATTCCGTAACATCTGTAAATTGTGATTTGATTCTTCAGTAAACAATTTATTAAACTGAAAATTTGTGTTTGTATTCAACCCCGCCCCTTCTACAAACTTGTTAAGCACCTTCGGGAACAACAAGTGGTATCAGAGCGGATTGTTTAATCTCATAAACAAGATATTTCTTTATTCTCTTCCTTGATATTCTCAAATGGCATTAAACACAAACTCAAATTATTATGATAATGGTTCACTCTCTAAACCTCCTCGATTTAGAAGAGACTACTTTGCTCTCTGGAAATATCGAATGATGCTATTTCTAGAAGGTGTAGATCCTACTATACATGAATATGTGGCAAATGGTCCATATGAACCACTTATGACTATAGTCGCGGTCCCTGCCACAACGACCACTCCTGCTATCCCTAAAAGATACGCTCCAAAAGAAATCAGACAATTGAGTGATGAAGATAAGAAGAAAGTAGGATTAGATGCAAAGGCAAAAACCATTATCTCTATGGCCTTGCCTGATGAATCTTTCCATTCCATCGTGCATCTAAAAACTTCTAAAGAAATGTGGTACACTATATGTGTTCAGTATGAAGGTACCACTGAAATCCAAGAAACCCGAAAGATCAACTTGGTAAGACAATATGAAAGTTCATCTGTGGTAAGAATGAGAGTCTCTATGTGATATTCACCAAAGATTTAACTGCTCAATCATTGATCTAAGGACTGTTGGTAGGACCTACTCTAAATCTGAGGTCCTAACAAACTTCTTGGAATGTCTTCCTGAAAGTTGGGACAACTATTCAATGTGTCTCAAAATGACCAAAGACTTAAATCATCTATCTCTTGGCACTCTATATGGGATCCTGCTCAATTATGAGCAATCATCTATCTCTAAGACTTAAATCATCTATCTCTAAGAGCACCCATGTTGCTCTAGTCTCTTTAGAGATTGTCCCATCTCAGCGATCTACTCTCACTATCACTGAGTTAGATTCCGACTCAGATAGTACATCAGACACTGACCTTTCAGAGTTTGATGAATCTCTAGTACTCTTGAAAAACTCTTTTAAGAGATTTGCAAGAAAGAGCAATTTCAAAAGAAATAAGCCTCTCTCCCTATCTGACAAGCCTAAGTCAACCCCTGTTGATAAGGCTACTTCTACTTGCTATAACTGTGAGAAAGTCAACCATTTCGCCAGCGAATGCAGGTCAAAGAAAGTCTTCAAACCTTCCACATCCAGCAAATCCAACGATAGCATATACCTCAAGCTGAAAGAAAAATATCAAAAGCTGAAAGGCTTCAAACAAAAAGGTAAGGGTCTTATCGTTGAAGAGCATGACAGGGCTGAATCAGAAGAATCAAGTTCTGATGAAGAAGAAGCTGCTAATCTCTGCCTTATGGATGAGATTAAAGAAGAAATGGAAAAATCTATTGGAACATCCATGAACTACATCTCCTCTCAGGTATCAATATCTACCAATCCTTCCCTCTCTGAAGCTGAGAGAAGTCGCTCGTTGACGTGCTGACGATTGACTTGTACAATGTACTGAATGGCAAAACCTTAGAAGAAAACAAAAATATTAATTTAACTGAACATCTAGAGAAATGTCATTTAAGGATCAAAGAACTAACTCTTTTAGAGGAAAACTTAAACGATCAAGTCATGGTCAATGAAATCATCAGCATTAAATGCGAGCAAGCCATTGTTACTCTTAAAGCTGAAAAGGCTACAGTTGAAGGATGGTGTAAATCCTCAACTAAGGTCACTGAGATCTTAAAATCTTATATTCCTGCTCATGATAAAACCGGTCTTGGGTATATATCTGATAAAGATGAATCTGACAGAGACTGATCCATGCTTATGTTTGGAATGTTTGTCTCTTCCATCCCTGAAACTTCCTCATTTCAGTGCTCCTCGTCTTCCAAACTGATACCTGAGTACTTATCAAAAAGCTTCAAGCTTACTGATAAAGGGAAATCTATTTCCCATCATTCTCAAAAGGCTACAAAGATAGCAAAGTTGAAGATGATCCCTTCTAAACCTTCAACAAATCAATCTTCTAATTCTGGATGTAAGATTACTTAAAAAATTCAGAGATCCACTCCAAAGCTAAATATTGATATCAAGTCTAAGAAATCAGAAGAACTAAAAGTTGCTCCGAAATCTAATGCTAAGGGCATTCTTAGAGCATGCTCGGCTCATCTAAAGTTTACTAATGCAAATGCTCCTGGTCTTAAGGATACTTTCAACTATAGAAAGTGTTATCATTGTGGACTTACTGAATACATTGCCAGTAAATGTCCAAATGCCATAAAAGCTGAAAATATAGCTAAAGTGAAGATGAATTCCTCTAAGGCTAAGAAGGTCATCAAAGCTAAGAAATTTGCCAAGGTGAAAAATGCCACTTAGGTTAGGAAATTAACTTAAGTGAAGGTTACCACTAACGCTGAATATTCCAGATGCTGTGAAGATTGTTGAACCTTCCATCTCTACTAACCCCCTGGACCCATTGAAAAGTGGGTACCAATAAAAATTTAATCTTCCTTATGTTTGCATGGATCAAAGGGTATCTGGTATTTAGATAGTGGATGTTCTCGACATTTGACTGGCCAAAGAGACTTGCTCACTGAATACAAGGAAGATAAAGGTCCCTCAGTGACCCTTGGTGGAAATGGAAAAGGTTATACCAGAGGGTTTGGTGTATTCAGCAATGGTGCAACTACCTTCCGAAGAGTCGCTTATATAGTTGGATTGAAACACAATCTTCTTAGCATCAGTCAGTTATGTGATAAAGATTATGAAGTATGCTTTTCTAAGAAAGCATGTTCAGTGTTGGACAAAAACAAAAAGCTTGCTCTCAACAGTTATCGTATGGAAAATGTTTATGTAATAAATATGGACTCTACAACCACTAAGAATGTATGTTTTCTGTCGAAAGCCTCCTCAGATGTCAACTGGCTATGGCATAAATGGCTCTCTCATCTTAACTTTAAAACACTGAACACTCTCTCCTCAAAAGAACTAGTCTCTGGTTTTCCTGAACACTCATATACCAAATAATCTCTTTGTTCAGCATGTAAAAAAGGAAAGCAGACTAAAGCTTTTTAAGTCTAAACAAGTCTCATCAGTTACAAATCCTCTTCAACTCCTGTACATGGATTTGTTTGGCCCTGTCAACATTCAATCCATTGCTGGAAATAAATACAATCTTGTAATAGTTGATAAATACTCTCGCTATACCTGGGTAATCTTTCTCCGTTCTAAAAGCGACACTCCAGAAGAGCTCATATCTTTTGTTAGAAAGATGGAAGTAGTGAACAACTTAATTGTTCGCTCAATAAGAAGTGATTATAGAACTGAATTCAAAAATAGTTCCCTGAACAACGTCTTTGAAAGCAAGGGCATCTCACACAATTTCTCATCAGTGAGAACCCCCTCAGCAAAATGGAGTCACTGAAAGAAGAAATAGAACAATCATCGAAGTCGCAAGATCAATGCTCAGCGATTCTCATATGCCAACTCAGTTTTGGGTAGAAGCTGTTAAGATTGCCTGTTTCACTCAGAATAGGTCACTTATTTAAGTGATTCAATAAGACTGCCTATGAACTATTCCATGGAAGAAAGTGATCTATTAGCTTTCTTCACATGTTTGATTGTCAGTGTTTTATCTTAAACAACAAAGATGCACTTGGAAAGTTTGATCCAAAGGTTGATGATGGAATTTTTCTCGGATATTCATCAATCTCCAAAGCCTACAGGGTCTTCAATAAGAGAAGACAAACTGTAAAAGAAACAATTCATGTCACCTTTGATGAATCAAGATCAGCGAATTCTAAACCTATCGCTGATAATGATGAACTAAATGCTTGGATGTTTTCTCATTACGGAGAAACTAAACCTCTCTTCAAATCACATCATCATGCACATTCTGTTGGTCCCGAAGGTGCTTAACAAGTTTGTAGAAGGGGGGGGGGTTGAATACAAACACAGAAATTAAAGTTTAATAAATTGTTTATTGATAAATCAAAATACAATTTACAAGTTTGTTGCGGAATAAGATTAAGACAGACTCAATCTAAACAAACTTAAGAAACACTAAGATGGTTGCACAAGAAATTCAGAGAATGGGGGGTTTTTAGAGAGAGAGAAAACAAGGGTTTCTATCTTTGGAGTTCAAGGATTGAGCACACCTTCAGATGAAGGAGTGAGCTTCCTATTTATACCCTATGCATTAAATGCATGGCAGGGTACTTTACACGTGGCATTCATAGATTGGCTTTGGTAGTCTCACTTTTGGAGACATGCTTTTGGCCACTTTATGAACAGTGTAGTTGACAGAGTTGGTGTACGATTTGTGGCAGAGACTTGTCCGTTCTGACACATCGTACTGGTTGTGCAAGGTAAGACAAAAGAAAACTTGAGGCATAAGCTTTGTGATCGTTGATCGCTGAGTATCTCTTCTTCCAGAGATAAAGAAGTTCAGCTATCGCTGAAGCTTTTCCTCAGGCTTCTTCGCGTAAGTAGATTTGTCTGGTCTTCGCTGATATCCGCATCAGGTCACTAGTAGACTTATCTATTGTTCAGTGGCTTCGTCTTCGATTCAGCTATGAACTATGTTGACGCGAGACTTGTCTTCAGGGATTACGTTAACTGTGTTACATAGGAAACTATCAGTGATAACTGAACAGACTCAGTTTGATCGCTGAAAGTGAAACACTAATACATATTAAATGTTTACAGAAAGGTCATCAGCGATAACTGAACAGACTCAGTCTGATCGCTGATGATGAAACACTAATACATATAATAACGTAATTTTCACTAAGTATAAAAGAGGGTCGTTATCAAATCACTGAGAGAGTTTGGATCAACAATCTCCCCCTATTTGATAATGACAAAGTAACAAAAGAAAATTACTTTTTAATTCAAAATATAGGAATAAAAAGGACTCATAGAATGCATGTCCCAATTACTATTTTGAGGGATCTTTTACAGTACTGATAGGGTTAAGTACATCACTGCAATTTTCATTTAATTCAGGGATAGAATTACAAGATATGAAAATCATAAGTACAAGTGACTAACTAACTACTGTAAGTATAACTAACAGATTGCAGATAGGAAAACTAATCTATCAGCTATAAGAAGATTTGGGAGGATTGATCATATACTCAGGTATTTCTTCTCCTTTCTGTCTTCGTTCCAAAGATTCTTGACTGATAATTTCTTTAATTTTTTCAGCAGCAGGGAAGAAGTCACACCATAAGCATAAGAGATCCTTGAGATGATTCAGAGGACAGATAGGAATCTCAGAGATTCTTTGAAATCTGAGTTCCTCATCATCATCTCTGAAGAATATTCCATAAGGCTTGTCGATTACTTGACCAGCTTGGAAGGGACCACCAGGAGGCAGAGATAAGTCCAGAACTGAAAGATCAGGAGGAGGACCAAACAGTGCATCTCTTGAAAATTTGATAGAAGTTTCATTCCTGATGATGGCGACATCTTCAGAGGAGGAGGACCCAATTTTTTTCTTGAGTTTCAAAGATTTGGGAGGAAGAGGAGATGGCAGCTTTAGTACAGAAACGACTCTATTTATGAGGGCTTCAAGGAGTCCTTCAACGTAGCCTCTGTATGTAGATTTGGATTTCTTCAGCGCATCCCAGAACTCTAACCATTCCGTAAATCCGAAGCTTTCAAGTTTTGATACGTACATTGCTTTTTGGGTTCCATCCTCTCTGGTAATCTCCATGGTCACTGAAAGTTGATCTTTCTTCTTGCGACCAGAGATAGTCACGGCTGATATTGGAAGAAGATCAGAACGATAATCCATCTTTTGTTTGCACCATTCGATAGACTTATCGTTGATCTCTTGTTCTTTGAAGCGTTCCTCTTCAATTTCTTTCAGTAGTGCTGCTTGAACTTCCACAGGTTTGCTTTTTAGCTTTTTGTCCCTAACTTGAGAGGATTGAATCTTTAAAGCGAGTTGGGCATCTCGTTTGCATTCAGCGATCAGCTTCTCAGCTTTGGCAGATTCTTCTCTTTCAGCTTCAGTAAGGAAGTCGAGCTCTGTGGATATTTGAAGAGGGATTTTCAGCCGTTGACTTTCTAGTTGAGCGATCATTTCAACTCTTTTCTTCACCACTTCCTCTGACCAATGAGATGGTCGAGAGGGCCTTCCTGGATGGACAAGGGAATCTTCTTCTTCTTCATCAATCTCAGCGATAGAGATTGGGATTATTTCTTCAGCGATAGCCGCTGGTATTATTTGTAGTTCAGAACCCTTAAGCAGGGGTGAGAACTGAGAAGGATGCTCCCCCTCAGATTGTGATCCAGTCCTCAAGCATTCTTCAGCGATTGGTTGCTTGTCTTTGCTTTGCGAAGGAACACTTGAAGATGTATCACCTCTCACCCCTGTTTTGACAACCTCTTGCGAAGTTGTCCCTGATACGACGTTCGGCTTAGAGAACCACATAGATTGGTCTTCATCGTCGTCGTCGTCATCGGAGGGCTGATCCTTTTCTTGATCAACAAGATCTAGATCATCTTCCTCTTCATCGTCTTCTTCCTCATCCTCTTCAAAGAGAATGGAGTGAATTGATGAGGATTCTTTTGCCTTCTCCCCCTCAGATTGAGAGTGAGGTTCCTTAGCTTCCCCAGCAGCAATAGAGGTTTCTTCAGTTTTCTCCCCCACTTTGTCATTATCAGCGGTAGGGGATTGTTCAGCTGCTGGAGTAGCTGTTGAAGCTTTTAGCACTTGAACGTCAGCCTCCAGACGCTTAACTCGGTCTTCAACCGCAGGTATGTCGCATGTGGCATCATGAATGAATTCCACAGCGATGTTGAGGTTGGTACGATCATCTTCAGTGAAGGAGGGAGGCAGCGCTGGAGCTGGTTCATTCACTTTCTGTAGAACTTGCTGAAGAAGGGACGTGCAGAGGTCAACCTTGGAAGAGAGACCCTGAACTTCAGCTGTAAGAGACTCAAATCGTCCTTGAAAGAGTCGAGAGGACTCTCTGAGTTGGACGACTTGTTCTTCAAGAGCTGAAAGTTGAGAGTTCTCAGCTTTAGATGAGCAAGTGGCGGTCAACTTCTTCAGCTCCTCACCAGCCTGATTGACGGCGTTGGTGGTTTCATTGATGGTGTTGGTGAGAGCATCCACCTTTTCTCCTAGACTGTTGACATGCGTGTCAACAGTCGCCAAGCTAGGACCTGAAAATAATGTTAGTTCAGATATGGGCTTATTTGGAGAGGGGGGGAGAGAAGTGTTTAGGAGTATAGGTGTACCTGACGTATCAAACATTTTGTAGAACTGCATAGATTCCTCAAAAGTTTGATGCTCAGGTCCTATAGGGAAAGAAGAGGTGGCAGGTTCAGAGACCAAATGAGGAGAGAAGGGAAGAGTTTTGGGGATAGAAGTAGGGATGGGGTTAATCTCAGGGAATGAGATAGTAGGTGGGGTTACTGATGATGTAACAGCGAGTGAGATCGCTGACACGGCAGTATGAGTGACTGCTGAAGTTGTGGAGGAAAGACCCACAAAAGCATCTAAGGTAGCTTGTTGAGAAGCTCCCTCAGGTATAGTACTAGAAGGTGTACTTTCCTTAGTCTTTTTGGCCTTTTTGGAAGGACCAATTGGACTAGCTGATGGTCTTTTAGAAGTAGTGGTAGCGACAGGGATAGCAGACGAAGGAACCGTCTGCGTGGTCGCTGAAGATGAAGAAGAATGGAGAGAGAGACGAGAGCGAAGGAGAGAGATACTTACCTCGTCGGCGAGTGGCTTGACCTCCAGTGATCGTTGACCAACCCTGGCAAAGGTGCCATCATCTTTGGTGGGATAGGTGTTGGGATAGAGGAACTTGATGTACGTACATATGAAACGTACGTACGAGATCTTGGGATCTCGTTCAGGCTTCTCTAATCTCGACCTCAGATCTTCAAAGATGGCTGTGGCGTAGTCAAAGTTTTGACCAGCGATAACGGAGTATGCCATCTGCAGTTGTGTTTTGCTGGCTTGATCCAGCGAACCACTCTTCCCACTCATGCACTGAATTATGTGCGAGAAGATAAAGTTCAGTTGTGATGGCATCTGAGCTTTAAGAATCTTGGTGAGCTTCTTGTTAGGAATAGACGATCTTGGTTTGTTTTCCCAACAATAGCCCATTGCGTCCAGGAAGAATATCAGCTCATCATCAGTGGGGAGTGCGTCGAATCCACTCTTTGGTTTGTCAGGGAATCGTAAAGATTTCCTGAGGCTAAGAGCGGTCATGCTCCCTGGCCCTAATTCCGTGCTGAACGAGATAGCAGGGACTCGTTCGCCTTTCCTGTTTGTAAGTTCAGTTGCATCAGCAGTGAACCAGAACTGTTGAAGTAGAGTCTTGGAGGGCTTAGGATCCACAGTGATCGCGTAAGCTATGCATGACTGCTTGAGGAATTCAGCAGCTTCCACCAGATGTGGGTAT
Source organism: Arctium minus (assembly GCA_954870635.1). Lineage (NCBI taxonomy): Eukaryota > Viridiplantae > Streptophyta > Magnoliopsida > Asterales > Asteraceae > Arctium > Arctium minus. Next base: position 59,015,367 of record OX941082.1, on the reverse strand, counting down.
TTGTCAGCTTTGAAGTCGAGTCTGGCCAAATGATTACATTTAGTAATCTCAACTTCAGTGAGAGCGAATCGTACATGCTTGGAAGCAACGATTGAAGACTGTGTCATTTCTGTTATGGAAAGAGGCATAATAGAAGAAATGATTTAGATTAAAAATAATATGATTACCAGTTTCCATAGAAGAAGGGAAACTGGAAAATTATCAAGTTATTTTTAAGAGAAAAAAAATAGTGTTCTGGGTAGAAAGAATGAAGAACACTTTAAAACCAAAAGGTTTTTTTTTTATTTAAAAACATAAAATCAGAAGGAATGATCTTTAGTTTTTACAAAAAAAGCGTTTTATAAAATCCATAGAAAGCGAGTAGGATTTTAAAAAGAATAAAAAGCATATGAACAAAGCATATAAACATGAAATAAACCTGTGTATCTTGAAGAGAAAGAGTTGCAGATTCAATATTCTGGGTTTACTTGCTTGAGTGTTCTTGAGAGAATGTTTCTTGCTTTGAAAGTTTTGAAAGCGTAAACCGTATAAAGGAGAGAAGAATTCCTTTTATACGAAGAGAGAGAAGAGAGATAAGAGAGAGAATGAAGCGGGAAAAGAAATCATCATGACATTGACACGTTCCACGAAGTTGATTGGATAGGAGGGCAACGGACGAACGTGTCAGAAAAAGCATGTCGTGGATTGTCGGTTCAAATGACGTCATAGAGGAGAGAGACTGTTCATTTGTCCGTTCAAATGATCACTGAAGAAAAGTCAGTGATAGATTTTCCTTTTTAAAAGTATCCCTGATTGTAAAGATAGGGATAGATTTTCCTTTTAAAAGATCACTGATTGGAAATATCAGTGATTAATGTATTTTTCAAAAAAAAAGCTTTTAATCATTTGAAGAAAATTCAGTGATTAAAGTTTATATTTTGAAGAAAAACATCTTTGAGGGAGAGAGAACATACCTGAGAGTCAGAATGTTTATCAGAGAGAATGATGAGGGGAACTTTTGATTACTGACACAATACATGAACGCTGAAGAATTATTCTTCGAGGTTCAGCATTCCAAGCTCACTGATGAGAAAGTTGAACCTTGTCTCATCAAGAGGTTTGGTGAAAATATCAGCAAGCTGAAAGTCAGTAGGGATAAAGTGAAGTTCAATATCACCATTCATCACATGATCTCTGATAAAATGATATCTGATCTCTATGTGTTTTGTCTTTGAATGTAGCACTGGATTATTTGCTATAGCGATAGCACTAGTGCTGTCGCAATAGATAGGAATCTTTGACAGCTGAAGATCATAATCTAATAGTTGATTTCTCATCCATAGGATTTGTGAACAACAGCTTCCAGCGGCTACGTATTCAGCTTCAGCTGTGGAAGTGGACACAGAATTTTGCTTCTTGCTTGTCCAGCTTACTAGCTTTCCTCCCAAGAGTTGACATCCACCAGTGGTACTTTTTCTGTCAAGTTTACAGCCTGCAAAATCACTATCAGAATAACCAGTTAGATCGAACCCTGAGTCTTTGGGATACCAAAGACCGAGGTTAGGAGTTCCTTTCAGATATCTGAAAATTCGCTTTACAGCGATCAGATGGGATTCCTTGGGTTCAGATTGATAGCGTGCACATAAACAAGTAGAGTACATGATGTCAGGTCGGCTTGCTGTAAGATACAACAATGAGCCTATCATTCCTCTATAGGCAGTGACATTAACAGGTTTTCCAGATGGATCCTTGTTAAGTGTCAGTGGTGGTGCCATAGGAGTTTTCATCGCTGAAGTTTGTGTTAAATCAAACTTCTTCAGCATGTCTTTAACATACTTACCTTGGTAGATAAAAGTACCTTTGTCAGATTGTTTAATCTGAAGACCAAGAAAATATGTCAGCTCACCCATCATACTCATTTTATATTCTTTCTTCATTCTTTCAGCGAAGCGAGTACATAGAGATGGGTTAGTAGAACCAAATATTATGTCATCGACATATATTTGTACAAGAATTATATGACCTTTTATCTTCCTGAAAAATAACGTATTATCAATCTTGCCACGTTCAAAATTTTCAGAGATAAGAAAAGATGAGAGAGTGTCATACCAAGCACGAGGGGCTTGTTTTAAACCATAGAGAGCCTTATCCAATTTATAAACATAATTTGGATGCTTAGGGTCATAGAACCCTGGTGGTTGTTCTACATAAACTTCTTCATTCAGTTTTCCATTCAGAAAAGCTGATTTTACGTCCATTTGATAAACGATGAAGTCTTTATAGACTGCATAAGCTAAGAATAGTCGAATTGCTTCGAGCCTGGCCACAGGGGCAAAGGTTTCATCATAGTCTATGCCTTCCTCTTGTCTGTATCCCTGAGCAACAAGTCGAGCCTTGTTGCGGGTTACAATTCCATGTTCATCTAACTTGTTTCTAAACACCCATTTGGTGCCTATTACAGTTTTATCAGATGGTCTAGGAACGAGATTCCAAACTTTGTTTCGAGAGAATTCAGTCAGCTCTTCTTGCATAGCGCTGACCCAGTTTGGATCTCTGAGGGCATCATCAGTCTTCTTTGGTTCAATTAAGGAGAGAAAGTTTACAAAGAGACAGATATTACCTGAGCTTCGTCGTGTCTGAATACCTGCATCTGGATTACCAAGAATTTGATCTATGGGGTGATCTCTGGTCCATCGCTGAGCAGGAGCAAGATTGCTTATTTCAGCGATAGGATCAACAATAGGAGCAGTCGCTGATGAAGATGCTTGAGGTTCATCAGCTAGTAATTGTTGAACATTAGATACACCAATGCTTTCAGAAGGGTTTTCAGACGTAGATGGATTTGATGGTAGAAGTGTGTTTAGAGGTTCAGCTGAAATCCATGAGTTGGATTCAGCGGTGGGAGGTATGATACTTGGTTCTTCATCAGCAGCTGGAGTTTCAGTGTGCTGTTGGTTTGAGAAGAAAGGTTCAGTTCCTTTATAGTGAGAGATCATCCAAGTATTCAGTTCTTCATTGTCAGCGATTGGTTTAGAGTTCGCTGAGCGCGTTTCATCAAACGTGACATGAATGGTTTCTTCTACGGTTTGTCTTCTTTTGTTGAAAACTCTGTAGGCTTTTGAGATGGAGGAATATCCTAAAAATATTCCATCATCGGCTTTTGGGTCGAACTTTCCAAGTTGATCTTTGTTGTTTAAGATAAAGCACTGACAACCAAAGATATGAAGAAAACTGATAGAAGGCTTCCTTCCAATAAAGAGTTCATAAGCTGTCTTCCCAAATCGCTTTATTATCAGCGATCTGTTTTGAGTAAAACATGCAGTGTTTACAGCTTCTGCCCAAAATTGAGTAGGGAGGTGAGAATCGCTGAGCATTGATCTAGCAGCTTCTATGATCGTTATGTTTCTTCTTTCAGCGACTCCATTTTGCTGAGGTGTTCTTACTGAAGAGAAGTTGTGAGAGATTCCCTTGTTCTCAAAGATATTGTTCAGGGAACTATTTTTGAATTCAGTTCCATGATCACTCCTTATTGATCGAACAGTAAGATTATTCAGCACTTCCATCTTTTTGACAAAAGATATTAGTTCTTCTGGAGTATCATTCTTGCAGCGAAGAAAAATAACCCAGGTGTAGCGAGAATATTCATCTACAATGACAAGCGTATATTTCTTTCCAGCTATTGATTGGATATTGACAGGGCCAAATAGATCCATATGCAAGAGCTGAAGAGGACTTGTTACTGAGGAAACTTGTTTCGACTTGAAACTAGCTCTTGTTTGTTTTCCTTTTTCACATGCTGAGCAGAGAGATTCTTTAGCATATGAGTGCTGAGGAAGACCAGAAACCAGTTCCTTAGATGAGAGAGAATTCAGGGTTTTGAAGTTTAGATGAGAGAGCCTTTTATGCCATAGCCAGTTGACATCAGAAGAGGCCTTAGAGAGAAAACATAAGTTATCAGTGATAGTAGAGTCCATATCTATTACATAGACATTTTCTCTTCTATAACCACTGAGAGCAAGTTTTCCTTTTTCATCTACCACTGAACATGCTTTCTTAGAAAAGCGAACTTCGTAGTCTTTGTCACATAGCTGACTGATGCTTAGAAGATTGTGCTTCAGTCCATCTACATAAGCGACTCTTCGAAAGGTAGTTGTCCCATTGCTGAGGACACCAAACCCTCGGGTAAATCCTTTTCCATTTCCACCAAAGGTCACAGAGGGACCTTTCTCTTCCTTGTATTCAGTGAGCAGGTCTCTTTGTCCAGTCATATGACGAGAACATCCGCTATCGAGATACCAGATGCCCTTTGATCCCTGCATTCATAAGGAAGATTAAGCTTTGTTTGGTACCCACTTTTCAATGGGTCCTTCAGAGTTAGTGGATAAGGAAGATTCAGCTTCAATGGTAATCTTCACTTTGGTTAATTTCTTAACCTTAGTGGTATTTTTCACTTTGGTGACTTTATTTGCCTTAGAGGCATTTTTCTTCACTTTGGCTGTTTTATCAGCTTCGGTGGTATTTGGACACTTGCTCGCAATATGGTCAGTGAATCCACAGTGATAACATTTTCTATATCTGATGGTGGATTTATAGCCAGAAGGTTTTGAAAACTTAAGATGAGCAGGTCCAGCTCCAAGAATACCTTTAGCACGAGATCTGGGAGGAATTTTTATTTCTTCAGATTTCACGGGCTTTAGATCAACCTTCAGCTTTGGAGGACAGATATCAAAGATTTCTGTCACTGAGCTAAAAGGTTTATCCACTGAAGGTTTGGAAGGAACTTTCAGTTTGGTTTTCTTGGAAGCCTTCTGAGGAGGGAGAATAGACTTTCCTTTATCTGCAGGCTTAGATCTTGCAGATATCTCCTCAGGGATGGGATTAGAAGAAGAACAGGGATAGAATTGATTATAAGAAGTGTCAAAGAAAGATGTGACAAAAGTTCCAAACTTAAGCGAGGAACTTTCTTCTTTAGGATCATCCTGTGGTGTCCAAAAACCAAGACCAGTTTTATCACTTTCAGGAGTTTGAGCATTTATTATCTCAGAGATCTTTGTTGATGATTTGCACCATTTTTCAACATGAGCCTTTTCTGCTTTTAGAGCAGCGATGGCTTGTTCGCGTTCAATGCTGATGATTTCATTTATAATGACTTGATCTTTTAGCTTTTCTTCTAAAAGATTTAGTTCACTGATCTTTTCATGACATTTCTCTAGCTCTTGTGTTAAATAAACATTTTTATTTTCAGCTTGAGTTTTGTCGTTTAGAGCATTATAAAGGTCAATCGTCAGCACATCAACAGCGCGACTTCTCTCAGATTCAGGCAGAGAGGGATTTGTAGAGATGGATACCTGAGATGATATGTAGCTCATAGAAGGTTCAGATGGTTCTTCTACTTCTTCTTTAATCTCAGCCATGAGGCAAAGATTAGCGACTTCTTCTTCATCAGAAGATGATTCTTCTGATTCAGCCCAGTCATGTTCTTCAGCGATGAGACCTTTACCTTTTTGCTGATAGCTTTTCAGCTTTTGATATTTGTTTTTCAGCTTATGGTATTTGTCATCACTGGATCTTCTTGAGGTAGAAGGTTTGAAGACCTTTTTAGACCTGCACTCACTAGCAAAATGTCCAATTTTTTCGCAGTTATAGCAAGTGGCTGTAGCCTTATCAACCGGAGTTGATTTTGGCTTTTCAGTAAGAGAGAGAGGTTTACTTCTTCGGAAGTTACTCTTTCTTGCAAATCTCTTAAAAGAGTTTGTCAAGAGTGCTAAGGACTCATCAAACTCTGAAAGATCAGGGTCTGATAAATCCTCAGATTCAGAATCTAACTCAGTGATGGTGAGAGTAGATCGCTGGGATGGAATTATCTCTGATGAGACTAAAGCAACAGCAGTGCTTTTGGAGTCTTTAGAATCTTTTACAAGATTCTTCTTCAGGAGATTAGATTGCTCATAGTTGAGCAATATTCCATACAGAGTGCTTAGAGAGAGAGTATGTAAGTCCTTTGTCAGCTTAAGACATATTGAATAACTGTCCCAGCTTTCAGGAAGACTTTCCAAGAATTTTGTTAGGACCTCAGAATTAGAATAGGTCCTTCCAACAGTTCTTAGGTCAATGATCAGGCAGTTAAACCGCTGATGAATGTCAGAAAGAGATTCATTCTTACCAGCGATAAAACTTTCATACTGTCTTACCAAGTTAATCTTTCGGGTCTCTTGGATTTCAGTGGTGCCCTCATATTGAACACATATGGTTTCCCACATTTCTTTAGAAGTTTTTAGATGCATGATGGAATGGAAAACTTCATCAGGCAGAGCCATTGATATAATGGTCTTTGCTCTTGCATCTATGCCTACCTTCTTTTTATCTTCATCACTCCACTGTCTTATTTCCTTAACGACATATCGTTCAGGGACAGCTTCAGTGGTGGCAGTAGCAGGAACAGCAGCTATAATTCTAACAGGTTCATAGGGTCCGTTTTCTATATATTCAGGTATAGTAGGATCCGCACCTTCAAGAAATAGCATCATTCGATTTTTCCATAGAGAAAAGTTATCTCTGCTAAATCGAGGAGGTTTAGAAAGTGAACCATTATCATAGTAGTTTGTGTTTGTGTTTAGTGCCATTTTAGAATAGCAAGGAAGAGTATACAGCAAGATCTTGTTTATTAGATTAAACAAACCGCTCTGATACCACTTGTTGGTCCCGAAGGTGCTTAACAAGTTTGTAGAAGGGGGGGGGGTTGAATACAAACACAGAAATTAAAGTTTAATAAATTGTTTATTGATAAATCAAAATACAATTTACAAGTTTGTTGCGGAATAAGATTAAGACAGACTCAATCTAAACAAACTTAAGAAACACTAAGATGGTTGCACAAGAAATTCAGAGAATGGGGGGTTTTTAGAGAGAGAGAAAACAAGGGTTTCTATCTTTGGAGTTCAAGGATTGAGCACACCTTCAGATGAAGGAGTGAGCTTCCTATTTATACCCTATGCATTAAATGCATGGCAGGGTACTTTACACGTGGCATTCATAGATTGGCTTTGGTAGTCTCACTTTTGGAGACATGCTTTTGGCCACTTTATGAACAGTGTAGTTGACAGAGTTGGTGTACGATTTGTGGCAGAGACTTGTCCGTTCTGACACATCGTACTGGTTGTGCAAGGTAAGACAAAAGAAAACTTGAGGCATAAGCTTTGTGATCGTTGATCGCTGAGTATCTCTTCTTCCAGAGATAAAGAAGTTCAGCTATCGCTGAAGCTTTTCCTCAGGCTTCTTCGCGTAAGTAGATTTGTCTGGTCTTCGCTGATATCCGCATCAGGTCACTAGTAGACTTATCTATTGTTCAGTGGCTTCGTCTTCGATTCAGCTATGAACTATGTTGACGCGAGACTTGTCTTCAGGGATTACGTTAACTGTGTTACATAGGAAACTATCAGTGATAACTGAACAGACTCAGTTTGATCGCTGAAAGTGAAACACTAATACATATTAAATGTTTACAGAAAGGTCATCAGCGATAACTGAACAGACTCAGTCTGATCGCTGATGATGAAACACTAATACATATAATAACGTAATTTTCACTAAGTATAAAAGAGGGTCGTTATCAAATCACTGAGAGAGTTTGGATCAACACATTCTATCAATGCTGATGATGATCCAACCACAATACCTCCTAACACTGAATCCAACTCATGGGTTTCAGTTGTTCCTTTAAACACTTTCCCTCCATCAGATCCTCCAACCTCAGAATCACCTAACATCTTTAAAGACCTCTCAGTGAATAATGTTCTATTTGAAACACAACAATTGATAACTGGTGAACCTCAAGTTGAAGCTTCTTCATCAATGAACATTCCTATTACTGATAAAATGCCTGAATTAAGAGATCATGCTCCTGCTCAGAGATGGACATAAATCATCCCATAGATCAAATCCTGGGTGCAGATATGATGCTCCGTCTATATATATATATATATATATATATATATATATATATATATATATATATATATATATATATATATATATATATATATATATATATATATATATATATATATATAGAGAGAGAGAGAGAGAGAGAGAGGATCAAACGAGAACAATAATTATTTAAAACAACATGAGAACTAACAAAATCATTAGTGATTTTATATTAACGTGCAAAAAAGTCACGCAAACCTGAAGCCGCGACCAAAGTCATTTTTTCGTGTGTTAATGTAAAATCACTAATGATTTTGTTAGTTATCGTGTTTTTTTAAATAGATATTGTTCTCGTTTGAACCCGACTATATATATATATATATGTATATATATATATATATAGAGAGAGAGAGAGAGGGAGGATCATACGAGAAGTAAACTAATTTGCGAGAAAACGAGAAGGAATATGGGTCACATAATACATTAATTAAAAAATATTATAATTAAATAAGAAAAGAAAAAAAATTAAAAATTAGGATAATTATCATTTTAAATTGGATAAATCTTTAAAAATCTCGTAGTATCTTTTAGATTTATTTATTTTTAATTTTTAATTTATTTATATTTTTTATCAAGTTTTGTATCATTTTTTTTAAGATACATTTTTGATAAATAAAATTCACAAGTTTCATAATATCACATGTGATATCTACAATTAATCCATTATTGTTTCCCTTTTTGTTTATTTTTTGGATATACGTTTACGTTTTGAAAAACATATGATTATATTCGTTTAACATATGATCTATTATGTATCATATATGATCCACTGTATGAATTTTTATGCATATTACATATCATATTATCACATGTGATAATTATAGATATTTTAGTTAATCATATATGATTACGTATATTTATATTTATTGATCTTTTGGTGATGCAAATGTTATCACATGTGATTATGCATGATAATTGTAGATATTTTAGTTTATCATATATGATTACATATATTTATATTAACATATATGATATATACAAAAATTCACATAGTGGATTATATGTGATACATAATAGATCATATGTTAAATGAAGTTAATCAAATGTGATTCAAAAAATAAAGAAAATGGTGAAAATATATTGAATTAATTATAGATATCACATGTGATATTTTACGAAAATTATGATTTTTTTTTTATCAAAAATGTATCTAGAAAAAAATAATATAAAATTTGATAAAAAAAAATTAATGAATTTATTAAAATTAAAAATAAATAAATTTAAAAGATATAATTAGATTTTTAAGGATTTATCCAATTCAAAATGATAATTATCCTAATTTCTAAATGATAATTATCTTAATTTCTAAAAATAATTTTATATTTTATTTATGGTATTTTTTTAATTAATGGATTATATGGCTTATATTCATTTTTGTCTTCTCGCAAATTGACTACCTTCTCGTTTGAATCTTCCCATATATATATATATATATATATATATATATAGGGGTGGTTTCAATTGAAAACCAAATTTCAACCATTGATTTTTTTAATCAATGGTCAAGATTCATTTGAATTATATATGATAATAAATTAATTAATTTATTAATAAAAGATAATAATAATATGTCAAAAGGGTAAATGTGTTTTTTTCTTTTGTGTTTCAAATTTGGCAACAAAGATGAAATATGGTAATAAATTAACTAATTTATTAATAAAATATAATAATTATATATGGTAATAAATTAATTAATTTATTAATAAAATATAATAACAATATATCAAAACTACCTTTTTATTACTTATTCATCAATATGCAGTATGTAAAAACCCAATTAAGTTTCATTACCATTATTGTTTCATTACCTTTCCATTATGTGTCACTATATCAAATCTATTTCATCAGGTTTCACTATATTAATATTTTGTTTCACTATATCAGGTTTCATTATATTAATATTTTGTTTCATTACCTTTCCATTATGTTTCACTATATCAAATCTATTTAATCAGGTTTCACTATATTAACATTTTATGTTTCATCAGGTTTCACTATATTAATATTTTGTTTCACTATATCAAATCCATTATGTTTCACTATATTAATATTTTGTGCCTAGAGGTAATATTGAAGATTTCTTATGAATATAAATTTTCATTCATTCGATGAATCAATCACTGATTCATAAGAATCGGAAACAATAATTTGATTTGTAGTTTGCGTATGAATCAATTTGTGTTTACCTAAATTAAATGTTTCATGTTTAAATTAATAAATGATCAATATTACCATATATAAAATATATTAAAATTAAATAATTAATATTATAATAATAATAACACTTACCATATATATTATGAAATTATGTAAAAGACTAAAATAATCTTATCAATTAAAAATAAAAATAAAAAAAAGAAATTCAATGATTGGTTAATTTTGGTTTCCAAAGTTTCCAATGTAATATTGATTTCCAATTGATCCCTCCCATATATATATATATATAAAGAATCTAGGAGGACTCGTAACACCATCTTCAACATTTTTTCAAAATATGAGAAGATTCTAAAACTTCTACAAAATACTAAAAGTAAGGATGTAAATATCTCCAAGTTTGTATTTTAATGTTTTTAGTATTTGAATGAAAGAGAAATATTTTTTTGTTATATATCAAAATTTTGAAATTAAATGTTTATAAGAAAATAATAATATTCTATTAAATATATTTATTATTTTAATAATATAATAAATGTTGTAATTTTTATAATGGACATGTTGTTAGAATTAAATACAATATTTTTGAAGATTTTCAATTTAAGAAAAAAATTTAAAAAATTGTTAAAATGTTTTAAAGGCATCTTTAACCCAACCACTAAAAAACAAGAACACTAAAAATGACGAGTCCCTGAAAACTAAAAAAGCTAACTTCAATCACACACTAAAAGAACACTAAAAACATCTTTAATATAATTATAATAATAAAATAATATTACTTAATGTGTTAAACTACTAAATCTGTATATAATTATAAAAGTTGAATATAGTATTAGTATTTAGTTTTAAAAGCCTATTTATTGACCTTCAAATATAGAGGCTTACACATCATAATACAATAAAGTAATAACAAAATCGTGTATCAAAAAATAAGATACATATATGTATAACACATATACATATAAATATATACATATATATATATATAGGTGGGTTCATACGAGAACGGTATCTATTTAAGAAAACAAGAAAAAAGGTCGGTACATACAAAATCACATGTGATTCACGTACAAAATCAAATGTGATCCCGCGACTTGAAGCCGCGAGAAAAGTCGCTTGTGTCCCATTTTTCCGGGTTAATGCCGAATCACATATGATTTTGTACATGATTGATGTTTTTCTTGTTTTCTTAAATAGTTAGCGTCCTCGTTTGAACTTTTCTCAGATCAACCAAGAACATTGTCAAAATCAGAGAATAAAAAAACGGCCAAATCACATGTGATTTTACATGCAATTATAAAACACGGTCATTGCAAGGGTGAGCGGGTGACCTCGCCTACCAACGACTTTAGGTCGCAACCAAAGTTGCGTAAATCATGTGTAATTTTACACGTGATTTTAGTGTAAAATCACATGTGATTTGGTCATTTTCGTATTCTTTTATTTAGTTATTGTTCTCGTATAACCTTACTGTTTTTTGGGTATATATATATATATATATATATATATATATATATATAAGCTGGGATCATGTAAGGAATCAAAATATTATCAGATACATAGAAATCACACTTTAATTGTGCATGTTCACATAATTAATTTATCAAATTATATTTAAAATTATTAATTAATTTATCAAATTATATTTTAATTGACTAAAATACCCCTGAAATAATTGGACTTAATGGAAACAATTAACGACCGTTATCTTTTCCCGTTAATTCCAGTTAGATCAGGACCAAATGTGATCAGTTAGACTTTAACGTACCCAGTTGGGCTTTAAACGAATCCGGTTGGGCTTTAATGGATTTAGTTGGGCTTTAACGTTACCAGTTGGGCTTTAACAGATTCAGTTGGGCTTTAATGGATTCAGTGGGGCTTTAACGTTCTCAGTTGGGCTTTAACGTTCCCAGTTGGGCTCTAACGTATCCAATTGGGCTTTAATATATCTAGTTGCTTTTAATGGATCAAGTTGCGCTTTAACGTACCCATTTGGGCTTTAAACGAATCCGGTTGGGCTTTAATGGATCTGGTTGGGCTTTAATGGATTTAGTTGGGCTTTAACGTTACTAGTTGGGCTTTAACAGATCCAGTTGGGCTTTAATGGATTCAGTGGGGCTTTAACGTTCCTAGTTAGGCTTTAACGTATCCAATTAGGATTTAATGGATCCAGTTGGGCTTTAATGGACCCGGTTGTACATACATACATATTACATACATGATCACATACGTACTATAGATGATGTACATACATACATGATCACATATGTACATGTACATACATACATGATCACATATGTACATTTACATACATACATATTACATAGATGATCACATACATATTATACATGGTGTACATACATTCATGATCACATACGTACATGTGTATATACATACATGATCACATATGTACATGTACATACATACATGATCACATACATACTATACATGATCACATACGTACATGTATATGCATACATATTACATACATGATCACATACGTACTATACATGTACATGATGTACATACATACATGATCATGAAATTGTAATCCCAAATCAAATCAAACAATTCTAAACAATCTCAATCAAGATTCAATATGACAGTGATCAAGATCTAGAGAGAGAGTGTATAGAGAGAAAGCATCTTTTTCATTGATCTCATATATATTACAATATGAACTCCCTTGTTACAAGAAACTAAAATCACATGCTTAACCACAAAGCTAAACAAGATAATCTCATATTGACTTAACTAGACTTTGACTTTGACTTTGTTGACATTTCTTGACTTGAATTTTCCTATTAAATCTTGGATACAATAAAATACATTAACAATCTCCCCCTTTGTATTCAAGATTTAATAAAAAATTGACATTAGTCTTCAACGCTTGATTCTTCAACTTTTATCTTTGACATTGAATCTCCAGTCTTTTAGTCATTGAAGAATCTTGAAAAGTCTTTTGCACTTTGTATCTTTGGAATGTCAACAAGTCTTGAACAAATCTTTGAAACTCTTTAAAAATCTTTGGAACTACGAGGGATCTTTGAAAACTGTATCTTCATTATTGTAATCTCTGATCAGTCTTCAGAAAAACAAACTTTCTCGAATCATCTTCAGAATCTGTCTCTGAAACATAGTAAGCATCTGAATTGTCTTGAACTTTCAGAATTATCTCTTCAGGATTATCTTCACCATTTGTTTTTGAAATTAATCTTTGTAGATATCTCCCCCTTTTTGATGATTGTGAGCACCATAATCATCAAAACATCTTCAATTTCAACATTCTCTTTGATCATCCCCCTTTGTATTCAACGTAACAATCTCCTCCTTTATGATAATTTGACATTTTCCGTCATTTGATCTGAGTAGCTAAATCATCAACTTAATTTACCCGAATATTTTCAAATTAAGATATAATGAACGTTGTAACCCTGATTCAACAAATGAAACAGTTAATATGCCTGTAAGTAGCACGGAGCCACTTTGTACAACGGATGTACATTGGAAAGGAGCTTTTGTTATGTTCACTCCCCCAAGCCTTCCATTCAATCATCGAAAAAATCACGAAGGAATTTTCTATGAATGTTATGACAAGAAAACGTATTCCTTGTGTGTACGTGCAAGTCTATGAATGATTGAAGCTACTTAGCTTTTTCAGACTCAAATTGTGTAAACTGTTGAGACAGCAACAAATATTACACGGACTCAATGTGCATGAAAGTGGTGCGAAGGTGGGGAAACTTTCCTTCTTTTTCAATATCTAAATCTTCCGAATGAAGACTAGATAGCAGATATGCTGCGTCCCCAAAGAAAATGAAACATTTCTTTGTTAAGAAAGAAACGAGTGGCTGGTGGGGTAATTGCAAGAGTTGGCATGGGCTCACTGCCTGTTTCAATGATGGTCACCAAAGAATGTGAATCAATCAGAAGATGTGGCTACCCGGCTCAGAAAGTAGTTGGTGCAGAGTTTTCATATTCTTTTAACTCTGATCTCACACCCTCTTTCTTTTTAACATTTAAGCTTGAAATTGTATTCCCAGATTCAATTATCAAGCAATCAAACCAATCTCAATCAGATTATGTGTGACAGTGATCAAGAACTAGAGAGAGATTAGAATGTAGAGAGAGAAAGTATCAATCGTGTTATGATATTACAATGTAAAGCTCTTACAAAATTACAAGAATTAAACCTATTTATATGATCTAATAAACTCTCAAGTAATCCAACTAAACTCTCAAGTAACTTGAACAATGACCCACTCAAACTCTCAAGTAATTAAAACACTCTAAGTATTTAAAACCCTTCTAAGACTTATGTTGACTTTCTAACAATTTGACTATCATTCACTTCTCAAATACAAGACTTTATACAAGACTTTTCTCATTAAATCTTGGATACAATTTAATGCACTAACATTCTCCCCCTTTGTATTCAAGATTTAATAAAAATTTGACACTTGTCTTCAGCGCTTGATTCTTCAACTTTTATCTTTGACATCTTTAAAACTTTGAAGCTTTTAACAATCTTCAGTCTTTCAGTCTTTGAAGAATCTTCAGATAAGCTTGAAAAGTCTTTCACATTGCATCTTTGGATAGTCAACAAGTCTTGAACACAAATACGAATCTGAATTCTTAAAACTTTTGAAATTTTGTTGAACCTTTGAAACTTCTTTGAAAAAAAATTCATCTTTGAACTTTGAGGAATCTCTGATCATGTATCTTCGTCACTGTGATCTCTTGACTGTCTTCAGAAAAACGAGCTTTCTCGAATCATCTGAATTTGTTTTTGAATTATCTTTCTTCAGAATCTTTCCGCAAGTCTTTTTGACTTTGAACATTCTTCAGTACTTTGAAATTGTTTTGAAATTGAACTCTGTAGATTTCTCCCCCTTTTTGATGATTGTGAGCTTCATGATCATCAAAACTTTCTCAATTTCAGCATCTTCTTTGAAACTTCCCTTTTTACAAATATTCTCCCCCTTTCTAAGAACATTCTTCCCCTTTGATCTGATACAGAGCCGGCAATTTATGAATGTATTTATCTGATACATTGTCAGATTCTCAAAACAATTCTCTTGATTTCATTTCATTCATTCAATATTCTTGTTTTGAGAAATCTTCAAAGTTCAATTGCTCAAATCTCATGAGCATACATTTTGACAATGTCATCATACATTTTAATTTTAATTTAACTGCTAAAGTTAAATTGTTGAGTAATCATTCTTTTTAGGACAACTTACATGGGATCAGTGTGAGAACTTAAATAGAACTTCCATAGAACTGATCGATTTATCATTTAGAACACAAAACTACCAAAAGATTTTGATTGAAAACATCAAAATGCACTCATTCGATTCAAGAACAGTGTCCAACATATTTTTCAAGAAAAACAATGAAATCCAGAATTAAAACTTTTCTAGTGATTAATTCGACAATCTTTATGAACAAGAATGATTCTGTTATACAAAACGAATTCTATTGGATCATTTTTTCAATCAAAGAACAACAAATTCATAACATTTTGATCCAACAGTGACTTTTTCAAGAAACGAGTTTTTGAAAATCAGAATCCGAAAATTAAATCAAACTGTGATGTAATGATCCTTCTGAAATGATTTGGTTTTCTCTGATACCAATTGAAATTTGTTAGTGTATTATTGTATCCAAGATTTAATAGGAAAAGTCAAGTCAAGATAAGTCAACAAAGTCAAATTGTGTTTAGTCAATATGAGGTTACTTTGTCATTAAGCTTGTAGTTTTAGTCCTTGGTATAAATACCTTGGTTTTGTATTTGTTGTAAGGAGGTTCATCATTGCAATATACATATAACTACATTTCTCTCTCTACTCTCTCTCTAGACTTAACATTGTCATATTGATTCTTGATAGAGATTGTTGTAAGAGTGCTTGATTGATTTGGATTACTATATCATTTGGTATCAGAGCCAACCAAACATTTTCAGAAGTGATTGGATTGAGCAAATTGATTGATTTTCTGAAAATTTTGTTAAGAACTCGTTTGTTGAAAAAAAAAACTCACTGTTTGATCCATAGTTTTCATGTTTTTGTACAATTAAATCAAGAAATTGATTTGATTGTATAGGTTTTATTAATTGGATCAATTCTTATTCAAATCACAGAGTCAAATTCGAACATTAGATTGATCAATTTGATCAAATTGTGTTTTTCGAAAATCTTGATGTCGTTCACTGTAAATCGATCTGAGCACTGTAATTTTTAGTTTCTATTGCAAATTCAGTGTTGTAATCTTGATTAGTTTGTTATCATGAACAAATTGTGTGATTTTCAAAATCAGAAATCAAGTTTTACTTGATTTTTGATCGAACAGGTGAAGAATGCGTACGAAAACCCAAGAACGCGCTAGATTCAGAAAACGCACAAGTCAAAGGGATTTGATTTTTGGCTAGAACGCGCAAGGGTCTAAAGAACGCGCAAGCTAAACGTGCGAGTTTGGGTAAAACGCGCAAATAGAGTCAAGCGAGTTTGATAAACGCGCAAGTCAAAGCCTGCGAGTTTTATCGAAACGCGCTAAGAGGCTTGCGAGTTTAAAATCAGTGAAAATTTTTCTAAGTGTTAAAACGCGCACGTAGTGACAAGCGAGTTTCAGAAACGCGCAAGTGCTTAGTAGCGAGTTTCAATGTGAATAGTGATTAGCGAGTTCAGTGCATTGCGAGTTTTCATTGTCATGCGAGTTTGAGCAAAACGCGCTACTAATGACCTGCGAGTTCTAGAAATGCGCACATTACCATTTGCGAGTTTCAATGTGAATAGTGACTAGCGTGTTTAGTGGTCTGCGAGTACAGTGACCTGCGAGTTTCAAGACTTAGATTTTTTTTTCTGAAAATTAAAATTTTAGCGGAACCCCCGTGCTAAGTCTGCGAAGGGGGACATATTTTGTTAGTGGTCATAATTGTCTGATTTTTGACGATCATTTTTTTTCAAGCCAATCTGTCAAGATGCCTACTACTGATGATAAAGGGAATACTATATTGTCCGCCAGAGATATGGCAGTCTTGTACATGCCTGAGATACCGAAAATAGAAGCAGAAAGAGACAATTGTCAAATTTTTTTTTAAATCTTGAATACAAAGGGGGAGAATGTTAGTGCATTAATTGTATACAAGATTTAATTAGGAAAGTCTTGTAAAAAGCCTTTGTAATAGAATAGTCAAAGGAAGTCTTTGAAAGTCAAATAGTGAAAGTCAACATTAGTTTTAGAGGTGTTGAAGTACTTGAGAGTTTAAGTACTTGAGAGTTTGTGTGGATACCTATTCAAGTTACTTGAGAGTTTAGTTGGATTACTTGAGAGTTTATTAGATCATATAAATAGGTTTAATACTTGTAATTTTGTAAGAGCTTACATTGTCAGATTAATGAATACGATTGTTACTTTCTCTCTACTCTCTCTAATGATCTTGATATTGTCAAATCTATCTTGATTGAGAGTGTTTGATTTGCTTGATAATTGAATATGGGATTACATTTTCACGTTAACAAGTTCAATCTCCCCCTTTAGCATCTTTACAAAGGTAAACATGTTATTTCCCCTTTTCTTCTGTTTAGGAATCTAATTAAAATCTTTGACAAAGTCCTCTTAAATTTGAAATGTCTTCAGAAATCACAATCTCCCCAAAGTCTGTGATAATGCTCTTCAAGAACTTTAACAATCTCCCCCAAGGTTATGAAAACCTCATTCAGACATCAGAAAAGAAATTATCTTCAGGTTCAGCTCACTTTGCTTCAGCAAATAATATTCAAAGAAAATTTCAGCAAAATTTCATCAAACTTTCTGAACTCTTGAACTTTCTCTTTCATTGTGAACATTTCTCACAAAACTCTGACAATAAACCTTTCAAACTCAGTCATTTATTGAATATCACTCCAAAACTACTTTTCCATTTCTTGACATTCTCCCCCTTTTTGATGATGTAGAGCATATAAATTATCCAAATTTTTTGAAGAAATGTAATGAACCTCTTTTTTGACCACTGATCTTTCCAAATGAGCCTCCGAACATCCGTCAATTCATAATATATTCATCTGAATCTTTTCAAATTCAGACAAATAAGAATGTAACCTTGAATCAACAAATGAATCAGTTAAAATGTTTGTAAGTAGCACGAAGCCACTTAGTACAACGAATGTACTGTACAAGGAGTTTTATTGATGTCCACTCCCCAGGTCTTCCATTTGATCATCGAATAACACAAGGTAATTCTATGAACGTTCTAACAGAAAAACAAATTTTATGTGTGTACGTGCTTGTGTATGAAATAGCTTAAGCATTTTGCTTTATATTAGGCTCAAAATGTGTAAACCATTGAGACAACAATAGTATTACACGAACTCAGTTGTGCATGATCGAAGTGCGAAGGTGTGGAAAACTTCCTTCTATTTCAATATCCACATCTTCCGAATGAAGACGAGATAGATTATGTGTTGCTTCCCCAATAAAAATTGAAACATCTTCTTGTTGAGAAAAATATGAGTAGCTAGTGAGGTTTAAGCAAGAGTTGGCATGGGCTAGTTCTTGTTTCAATGATGGTCACCGAAGAATGTGAACCAACAGATTATGTGGCTACCCGGCTCAGAAAAAGTTGGTGCAGAGTTTTCATATTCTTTTAATTTTGTTCTCACACCCTCTTTCTTTTAATCATTTGAGCTCACTTCTAACAAAACTCTATTTTCATTTTATCTCATCACACACCCACACTCAGATATTGACCCCTCATCTCTCGATCACTCAGGATAACTTCTTGCGTAGGAAACACTAGTATCATGAATCCAAAGAAGTTCTGTGAAGCTCACACGTTGATCCCATGTTATTTTGTCCTAAAGAAAATGTTGCTCAACAGTTTAACGTTAACAATTAAAGCACAATACATATGTCAGATGTATGTATGCTCAATAAGATAATCATGAAGATTTGAGCAGTTTTTTAAACATGGAAGATTCTTTCAAAACAAAGAAATTCAATGAACGAAGTGAAATCAATAGATGTGTTTTGAGAATCTAACAATGTATTAAAAATATCAAATATGAATGATTTAACAATAAAGCTTAGGTCATGAAAAATTGGATGTTGTCTATATGAACAAGTATAGACAAGTCTTGAAAGAAACGCTTTGAATAAATCAACGTTAAATGAACATTGAATTCGATCACTCAGGATAACTTCTTACTTAGGAAACACTAGTATCATGAATCTAAAGAAGTTCTGTGAAGCTCACACGTTGATCCCATGTTATTTTGTCCTAAAGAAAATGTTGCTCAACGGTTTAACGTTAACAGTTAAAGCACGGTACATATGTCAGATGTATGTATGCTCAATAAGATAATCATGAAGATTTGAGCATTTTTTAAACATGGAAGATTCTTTCAAAACAAAGAAATTCAATGAACGAAGTGAAATCAATAGATCTGTTTTGAGAATCTAACAATGTATGAAAAAGATCAAATATGAATGATTTAACAATAAAGCTTAGGTCATGAAAAATTGGATGTTGTCTATATGAACAAGTATAGACAAGTCTTGAAAAAAGCTTTGAATGAATCAACGCTAAATGAAAATTGAATTTCAAACTAGGTGTCTTACCATCGAAAATTAGTTAAAGTTTGAGACATGGTAAGAACATAGTCAATAAAAGTACTAAACCGGTATGTATAAATACTTGACAGTATATGGAAAAAATAATACACAAGTATTTATCTTTGGAAAAACACGGTTAGTTAATCATGAAAGCACGTAGAATGAAAACGTTTAAAATCACACTTTTGTAATCATGAAATCTATTTAAGAATCGAGAAGTGGTTTGAACAATTAGAAACATGTTTTCATGTCTGAAAGTTGTCCATCTTTCAAACACAATGAGATTAAGGATAGAATGATAGTCCAAGAATTCAAGCAAACATTCAATTAAGCAGACACAATGATGAACATATAGAGAGAGAATCTAGAAAAAGAGAAATAATATGTCATATATCTCTTAAAGTGACATGTTACAAATGAGTCACATGCTTAGTAGTTGATCCAAACTCTCTCAGTGATTTGATAACGACCATCTTCTATACTTAGTGAAAATTACGTTTTAATATGTATTAGCGAGGATTAGTCGGGTGCCCGTATGGATCCCGAATACCTCGTCGACTTCGGTCGGGGCGGGTGTGTGCGTTTAGCTGCCGTTCAAAAAAAAATTTGTATTAGTGTTTCACCATCAGCGATCAGACTGAGTCTGTTCAGTTATCGCTGATGATCTTTCTTGTAAACATTTCATATGTATTAGTGTTTCACTATCAGCAATCAGACTGAGTCTGTTCAGTTATCGCTGATAGTTTCTGATGTAAACAATTAACGTAATCCCTGAAGACAAGTCTCGCGTCAACAGATGTTCATAGTTGAATCGAAGACAAAGCCACTGAACAAAGACAAGTATACTAGTGACCTGATGCGGATATCAGTGAAGCAAAGACGACTCTACTTATACGCGAAGGAACATGAGGAAAAGCTTCAGCGATAGCTGAACTTCTTTGTATCTCTGAAGAAAGAGATATTCAGCAATCAAACGATCACGTAGCTTATGCCTCAAGTCTCCTTTTGTCTTACCTTGCATACTTTTGCCAAAATTCGTACAACAACTCTGTCAACTACACTGTTCATGATACTGCCGAAAACATGTCTCCCAAAGTCAGACTCTCTCAGCCAATCAATGAAGGACACGTGTAAAGTGCCCTGCCATGCATTTAATGCATAGGGTATAAATAGAAAGATTACCTCTTCATCTGAAGGGTGTGCTCTATTCTTAAACCTCCATAGAAACCCTTGTTTTCTATACTCTCTAATCCCCCATTCTCTATATTCTTGTGCAACCATCTTAGTGTTTTCTTAAGTTTGTTTAGATTGAGTTCTACTTAATCTTATTCCGCAACAGACTTGTAAATTGTGTTTGATTATTGTGTTTGATTTATCAATAAACAATTTATTAAACTTTAAATTATGTGTTTGTATTCAACCCCCCCCCCCCTTCTACAAACTTGTTAAGCACCTTCGGGACCAACAAGTGGTATCAGAGCAGACTGTTTAATCTGATAAACAAGATCTTGCTTTATTCTCTTCCTTGATATTCTAAAATGGCACTTAACACAAACACAAACTACAATGATAATGGTTCACTTTCTAAACCTCCTCTATTTAGCAGAGATAACTTCTCTCTCTGGAAAAATCGAATGATGCTATTTCTTGAAGGTGCATATTCCACTATCCCTGAGTACGTAGCAAACGGACCCTATGAACCTGTCCAAATTATAGTTACCGTTCCAGCTACTGCCACCACTCCATTTATTCCTGAACGCTATATTGCTAAGGAAATCAGACAATTGAGTGACGAGGCTAAAAAGAAGGTTGGTATTGATGCAATGGCAAAGACCATTATCTTTATGGCTCTGCCTGATGAAGTTTTCCATTCCATCATACATCTTAAAACTTCTAAAGAAATGTGGGAAACCATATGTGTTCAATATGAAGGAACCACTGAAATCCAAGAAACTCGAAAGATTAACTTGGTAAGACAGTATGAAAGTTTTATCGCTGGTAAGAATGAATCTCTCTCTGATGTTCAGCAGTGGTTTAACTGCTTAATCATTGATCTAAGAACCGTTGGTAGGACCTATTCTAATTCTGAGGTCCTAACAAAATTCTTAGAATCCTGAATCCTGGGACAGTTACTCAATCTGTCTCAAGCTGACAAAAGACTTAAATTCTCTTTCTCTCAGCACCTTGTATGGAATATTGCTTAACTATGTGCAATCAAACCTTTTGAAAATGAATCTTATAATAGATTCTAAAGACTCCAAAAGCACTCCTGTTGCTTTAGTCTCTTCAGAGATAATTCCATCTCAGCGATCTACTCTCACCATTACTGAGTTAGATTATGAATCAGAGGATCTATCAGACACTGATCTTTCAGAGTTTGATGAGTCCTTAGCACTTTTGACAAACTCTTTCAAGAGATTTGCAAGAAAGAGCAATTTCAAAAGAAATAAGCCTCTCTCTCTCTCACTGACAAGCCAAAATCAACCCTTGTTGATAAGGCTATTGCTACTTGCTTTAACTGTGAAAAGATTGGACACTTTGCAAGTGAGTGCAGATCGAAGAAAGTCTTCAAACCGTCTACCTCTAGAAGATCCAACGATGACAAGTACCTAAAGCTGAAAGAGAAATATCAAAAGCTGAAAAGCTACAAGCGAAAAGGTAAAGGTCTCATTGCTGAAGAACATAACTGGGTTGAATCAGAAGAATCAAGTTCTAATGAAGAAGAAGTCGCTAATCTCTGCCTCATGGCTGAGATTAAAGAAGAAGTGGAAGAACCAACAGAAACTTCTATGATATATATATCATCTTAGGTATCTATCTCTACGAATCCCTCTCTACCTGAATCAGAGAGAAGTCGCGCAGTTGATGTGCTGACGATTGATCTTTACAATGCTCTAAACGGCAAATCTATAGTTGAATGCAAAAACCATGATTTAACTGAACAACTGGAAAAATGCCATTAAACGATCAGAGAACTGACTCTTTTAGAGGAAAGTTTGAAAGATCAAGTTGTTGTAAATAAAATCATCGGCATAGAACGTGAACAAGCCATCGCTGCTCTAAAAGCAGAAAAGGCTATTGTTGAAAAATGGTGTAATTCCTCAACAAAGATCACTGAGATAATAAACGCTCAAACTCTTGGCGGTGATAAAACCGGTCTTGGTTTTTGGAAACCACAGGATGAACCTAAAGAAGACTGTTCCATGCTTAAGTTTGGAACGTTTATCACTTCTATCTCTGACACTTCTTATAATCAGTTTTATCCTTCTTCTTCTAATTCTATCCCTGAGGAAAAATCCAAAGGCTCTAAGTCTACGGATAAAGTAAAATCCATTCTTCGTCCTCAGAAGGCTTCCAAGAAAGCAAAGCTGAAAGTTCCCTCTAAACCTTCAGCGAATCAATCTTCTAGCTCTGTGATAGAAATCTTTGATCTCTGTCCTCCAAAGCTAAAGATTGATCTTAAGCCTAAGAGATCTGAAGAAACAAAAATTCCTCCCAGATCTCATGCTAAAAGCATTCTTGGACCTGTCCCCTCTCATCTTAAATTCTCAAAACCTCTCACTTGTGGTCCTAAAACCACTTTCAAATATAGAAAATGCTATCACTGTGGATTTACTGACCATATTGCAAGCAAATGTCCAACTGCCACTAAAGCTGAGAAATCAGCCAAAGTGAAGATGAATGCCTCCAAGGCTGAGAAGGTCATCAAAGCTGAAAAATCGACCAAGGTGAAGAATACCACTAAGGTTAAAAAATTAACCCATGTGAAGATTACCACTGAAGCTGAATCTTCATCTGCTGTGAAGATTGTTGAACCTTCCATATCCACTAACCCTAAAGGACCCATTGAAAAGTGGGTACCAAACAAAGCTTAATCTTCCTTATGTGTGCAGGGATCAAAGGGCATCTGGTATCTCGATAGTGGATGTTCTCGTCATATGACTGGACAAAAAGACCTGCTCACTGAATACAAGGAAGAGAAAGGTCCCTCTGTAACCTTCGGTGGAAATGGAAAAGGATATACCCGAGGGTTTGGTGTCCTCAGCAATGGGACAACTACCTTCAGAAGAGTTGCTTATGTAGATGGACTGAAGCACAATCTTCTAAGCATCAGTCAGCTATGTGATAAAGACTATGAAGTTCACTTTTCCATGAAAGCAAGTTCAGTGGTAAATGAGAAAGGAAAACTTGCTCTCAGTGGTTATCGCAGAGAAAATGTCTATGTAATAGATATGGACTCTACTATCAATGAAAACGTACGTTTTCTCTCTAAAGCCTCTTCTGATGTCAACTGGCTATGGCACAAAAGGCTCTCTCATCTAAATTTCAAAACCCTAAATTCTCTCTCTTCTAAGGAACTGGTTTCTAGTCTTCCTCAGAACTCATATGCTAAAGAATCTCTTTGCTCAACATGTGAAAAAGGAAAGCAGACAAAAGCTAGTTTCAAGTCTAAAGAAGTTTCCTCAGTGACAAGTCCTCTTCAGCTCTTACATATGGATCTGTTTGGCCCTGTCAACATCCAATCAATAGCTGGAAAGAAATATACTCTTGTCATTGTAGACGAATACTCTCGCTACACCTGGGTTATCTTTCTTCGCTGCAAGAGTGATACTCCAGAAGAACTAATATATTTTGTTAAAAAGATGGAAGTGCTGAATAATCTCACTGTTCGTTCAATAAGAAGTGATCATGGAATTGAATTCAAAAATAGTTCTCTGAACATTTTCTTTGAGAACAAGGGAATCTCTCATAACTTCTCTTCAGTGAGAACACCTCAGCAAAACGGAGTCGCTGAAAGAAGAAACAGAACGATCATTGAAGCTACTAGATCAATGCTCAACGATTCTCACCTCCCTACTCAATCGTTGATAGTAAAGCGATTTGGAAAGACAGCTTATGAAATTTTTCATGGAAGAAAGCCTTCTATCAACTTTCTTCATATCTTTGGTTGCCAGTGCTTTATTTTAAACAACAAAGATCAGCTTGGAAAGTTCGACCCAAAAGTTGTTGATGGAATATTTCTAGGACATTCCTCCATCTCCAAAGCCTACAGAGTTTTCAACAAGAGAAGACAATTAGTGGAAGAAACAATTCATGTTACTTTTGATGAAACTCACTCAGCGAACTCTAAACCAATCGCTGACAATGAAGAGTTAAATGCTTGGATGTTTTCACATTACAGAGAAACAAAACCTTTCTTCTCAAACCATTAGCATTCAAATCCTTCAGCTGCTGATGATGATCCAAACATCATACCTTCTAATGTTGAATCCAACCCATGGATCTCAGCAGAGCCTCTAAACACCTCTCAGAAAACAATGGTTTGTCTGACACTCAACAGTTAATAGATGATGAGCCTCAAACTTCCTCATCAGTGAACATTCCCATTGTTGATCCAACCTCTGAAATGAGCGATCATGCACCTGCTCAACGATGGACCAGAGATCACCCCATAGATCAAATTCTTGGTGATCCCGTTGCAGGTATTCAGACACGACAAAGTTCAAGTAATTTCTGTTTCTTTGTCAATTTTATTTCTTTAATAGAGCCAAAGAAGGTTGATGACACCCTCAGAGATCCAAACTGGGTCAGTGCTATGCAAGAAGAGCTGACTGAGTTTTCTCGCAACAAAGTTTGGAATCTCGTTCCTAGACCATCTGACAAAACTGTTATAGGCACCAAATGGGTGTTTAGAAACAAGTTAGATGAACATGGAACTGTAACCCGCAATAAGGCTCTAATTGTTGCTCAGGGATACAGACAAGTGGAAGGCATAGACTATGATGAAACCTTTGCCCCTGTGGCTAGGTTCGAAGCAATTCGACTATTCTTAGCCTATGCAGTTTATAAAGACTTCATTGTTTATCAAATGGATGTTAAATCAGCGTTCCTAAATGGAAAACTGAATGAAGAAGTCTATGTAGAACAACCTCCAGGGTTCTATGACCCTAAGTATCCAAATTATGTTTACAAATTGGATAAGGCTCTCTATGGTCTCAAACAAGCCCCTCGTGCTTGGTATGACACTCTCTCATATTTTCTTATCTCTGAAAACTTTGAACGTGGCAAAATTAATAATACATTATTTTTCAGAAAGATAAAAGGTCATATAATTCTTGTACAAATATATGTCGATGACATCATATTTGGTTCTACTAACCCATATCTGTGTACTCGCTTCGCTGAAAGAATGAAGAAAGAATACAAAATGAGTATGATGGGTGAGCTGACATATTTTCTTGGCCTTCAGATCAAACAATCTGACAAAGGTACTTTTATCAGCCAAGGTAAGTATGTTAAAGATATGCTGAAGAAGTTTGATCTAACACAAACTTCAGCGATGAAAACCCCTATGGCACCTCCTCTGACACTTAACAAAGACCCATCTAGAAAACCTGTTAATGTCACTGCCTATAGAGGAATGATAGGCTCCCTGCTGTATCTTACAGTGAGTCGACCTGACATTATGTACTCTACTTGTTTATGTGCACACTATCAATCTGAACCCAAGGAATCCCATGTGATCGCTGTTAAGCGAATTTTCAGATATCTGAAAGGGACTCCTAACCTCGGTCTTTGGTATCCCAAAGACTCAGGGTTCGATCTAACTGGATATTCCGATAGTGATATTGCAGGTTGTAAACTCGATAGAAAGAGCACCACTGGTGGATGTCAACTCCTAGGTGGAAAGCTGGTAAGTTGGACGAGCAAAAAGCAAAATTCAGTGTCCACTTCCACAGCTGAAGCTGAATACGTAGCCGCTGGAAGTTGTTGTGCTCAGGTCTTATGGATGAGAAATAAACTATTAGACTATGACCTTCAACTATCAAAGATTCCAATCTATTGCGACAGCACTAGTGCTATTGCCATAGCAAATAATCCAGTGCTACATTCAAAGGCGAAACACATAGAGATCAGATATCATTTTATCAGAGATAATGTAATGAATGGTGATATTGAACTTCACTTTATCCCCACTGACTATCAGCTAGCTGATTTATTCACCAAACCTCTTGATGAGACAAGGTTTAACTTTCTCATCAGTGAGCTTGGAATGCTGAATCTTGAAGAGTAAATCTTCAGCGTTCATGCATTATGTCAGTGATTATAAGTTCCCTTTTATCACTCAATCTCTGATTAAAATTCTGACTCTCAGGTATGTTCTCTTACTCTCAATCACTGAATCTTCATTCAGTAAGACGTTTAAAAATAAAACTTTGATCACTGAAGTTTTCTTCAAATGATTAAAAGCTTTTTGATAAACAAAATCTATCACTGACATTTCTTTTCAGTGATCCTTCTGAACTAAAAATCAATCTCTAAATTTTCATCAGGGATTCTTTCAAAGGAAAACCTATCTCTGACTTTTCTTCAGAGATAATTTCAAAAAGAACAAATGAAACGTTTTTCTCTCTCCTATGACGTCATTTGAACCGACAATCAACGACATGCCTTTTTCTAACACGTTCGTCTGTTGCTCTTCTATCGAATCAACTTCGTGGGACCTGTCCATGTCATGATGAACATTTGTTTTCCCGCCTCTCTCTCTCTCTCTCCTACTCTCAAACGTATAAAAAGAATGTTTTTCCATTCTTATCATTTTACGCTTTCTGGAAATCCTCTTGAGCAAGAAATTCTCTCTCAAGCAATTTCAAGCATCTGCATCATCCTCATTCAAGATCACCAGGTTACTTTGATCTTATTCTTATTTCAATCTTGTTAATAAACTCCATTTATGTTCCATCATTATGGGTTTTTCTATAAGATTTTCTATCTTATAAAATCATTTTTTGTTGATTTTATTCTTTCAAAACCTTTGATTTTCTCACCGTTTTAATCTTCAAATATGTTGGTTTTTTCTATGTTTCTTTCCTCAAATAGAAACTAGTAAAACCTTCTTTATTTTTAGACTAAACTTTTCTTCTACTCTTCATTCTTTCCCTATTAATAAATCGCTCAATCCTCTCTTGTTGCTTCTAAGAACGTCAAGAACAACCATCTTGGACGCCTAGACTTCGATGGAATCAAATACCCACACCTTGTGGATGCTGCTAAATTTCTGAAGCAATCTTGCATTGCTTACGCTCTAAATGTGGATCCCAAGCCATCCAAAACTCTACTTCAACAGTTTTGGTTCACAGCTGAAGAATCCACCATCACCAACAAGAAAGGTGACCAGGTTCCTGCCATTTCTTTCTGCACTGACCTAGGAAAAGGAATGATGACCGCTTTCAGCTTGAGAAAGGCTCTCAAGGTTCCTGACAAACCTAAGAGTGGCTTTGACGCTTTGCCCATTGACGCTGAACTCATCCAGTTTCTGGATGCTATGGAGTATTGTTGGGACAACACGCCACGCACAAACATCCCCAACAAGCGGCTGACTCTTATCAAGAAGGCGAACATGCCTTCTCAGCTGAACTTTATCTTTTCTCACTTCATTTAATGCATGAGTGGGAAAAGTGGTTCACTTGATCAGGCCAGCAAAGTTCAGCTACAGATGGCCTATTCAGTGATCGCTGGTAAAAACTTTGACTTTGTCAGCGCTATCTTTGACGATCTCAGGTCAAAGATAGAGAAGACGGAGAGGGATCCCAAGATCCCATATGTACGGTTCATCTGTGCATATCTGAAGTTTCTCTATGCCAACTCTTACCCCACTACTCCTGATGGATCCTTCGCCAAAGTGGGTCAGCGTTCACTAGAGGTCAAACCGCTGGACAACGAGGTAAGTATCTCTTCCTTACGCTCTCGCCTCTCTCTCCATTCTTCTACTTCATCGGCCACGCAGGAGGTTCCTTCTTCTACTATCCCTGCCGCTACCACCATTTCAAAACGCCCATCAACTTGTTCCTTTGGTCCTTCGAAAAAGGCCTAAGTGACTAAGGAGACAAGCGCCACTAGCTCAAGGCCTGAGGAAGATCTCGACAACCTTCCTTGGATGATTTCGTGGTTCTCTCCTCCACATCTGCAGCTGTGATCACATCAACCGTGCCAGCGATCTCGGTCGCTGTCACAACAACAGTGACTCAACCTGAAATCTCAGTTCATCAATCAACTGAGGTACCTTCTCAACCCCAAACTTCTTCTATCCCTGTTACTAGTCCTCCCATCTCTTTGGTCTCTAAACCTTCATCTTTTATGCAGCAACCTCATGTTGCATTTCTAGCACCTGATGCTCAAACCTTTGAAAGAGACATGCAATTTTTCAATTTGTTTGAACGTTCAGGTATACCTAAACCCCCAAATACACCTACCACCTATCCATATAAGCCTGTTACTCAGAAACTAACTTTTCTTTTAGGTCCTAGTATGGCGACTGTTAACGCTAATGTCAACAGTTTGGGAGTCAAGGTGGATTCTCTCACCACCTCGCTGAACGAAACCACCAGCGCCGTTAATACCGCTGGTGAAGAGCTGAAGCAGTTGACAGCCGCCTGCTCCACCAAAGCTGAAGTCTTCTCACTTCAGGAAGAGCTTGTTCAAGTGAAGGAAGCTACTCGACTTCTTCAAGGACGCTTTGATTCTTTAAGCAACGACGTCCAGGGATTATCTGTGAAGATCGATTCCTGCTCCTCTCTCCTTCAACAGGTCCTTGGGAAGCTGAATGAACCAGCTCCGACTATTTCCCCTTCATTCACAGAGGATGATCGCACCTATCTGAACGTAGCTGTTGAATTCATTCATCATGCTACTTCGGACATCCCTATGATTGAAGGACGCCTGGAAAGTCTAGAGGCTGAAGTCCGAAAATTGGCCGCTGCACAACCTTCCTATCCAACCAAAGATCTCTCCCTAGTTGATAATGACAAAGAGGGGGAGAGGGATGTTGAAGAAAATATAGAGGAGGAGGAAGCTGCTACTGAGGTTCAATAGGAAGAACCTCCCTCTCATGGTGAGGGGGAGAAGGTTGCTGACAAAACCCCTCCTTCTTTCAAAGACTTAGTCGAAGAAGAATAAGAGGAGGAGGATGAAGAAGAAGAAGATCTTTATCTTCAAGATCAAGAGGAGGAGCAACCTCATCAAGAAGATGATGATGAAGAAGATCAGTCCTTATGGTGTTATGCAGACATCACATCTTCAGTGATAACTTCGAAAGAAGTTGTCACAGCAGGGGGGAGTCATGAAACATCTTCAGGAACCCCTTCCCAAAGCAAATCCAAGGGTGCAGTTGCTGAGGGAAGCCTGAAGACAGTTTCACTATCTGAGGAGAATCCTTCTTAAGTATGCCTTTCACTTGTTCCCATATCCTACTATAAATTCCCTACCCCTGTTTTCTTCTAGCCTTTATCTTCCTTCTTCCCGAAATAAACACTAACTTTGTTTATTTCTATTTTCTGACCAGACAGTTCTCTCCCCTGCTTAAGGTTAAAGAACTACAAATAATCCCAGCTCCCATAGCTGATGAAGAAATAATCCCAATCTCTGTAAATGAGATTGATGAAGAAGATGAAGAATAAGAAGAATCCCTGCAACATCCAGGAAGGCCCTCTAGACCATCTCATTGATCATAGGAAGAGATGAAGAGAAGAACAAAGTTGATCTCTCATCTAGAGAAACAACAACTGAAGGTCCCTACTCAATCAACAGATCTAGAGTTCCTAACTGAAGCTGAAATCGAAGAATCTGTCAGGGTTGAGAAGCTGATAGATGATTGTCAAAGAGATACCTCTCTTGCTCTCAAAATTTAGTCCTCTCAAGTCAGAGACAAGAAGCTGAAAAACAAAGCAGTGGAAGTCCAGGCTGCTCTATTGAAAGAGATTGAAGAGGAGCGCTCAAAAGAACTAGCGGTCAACGATAACTCGGTTGATTGGTGTAAGCATAAAATCGACTATCGCTCTGACCCAATGAAGATCATAGCAGTTGTTATCTCAGGGAGAAAGAAGAAGGACAAAGTTTCTATCACTATGGAGATTACCAGAGAGGATGGAAGCTACAAGGCTATGTTCGTTTCAAAGCTGGAAAGCTTCGGCTACATGGAATGGCTTGAGTGCAAAGATGCGCTGAAGAAATCGAAGTCAATCTAAAGAGGCTATGTTGAAAGGATAAATGATGCTCTCATCAACAGAGTCGCTACAATCCTAAAAGTGCCATCTGCTCTTCCTTCTAAGCCAAAGCAAATCAAAAGAAAGTCTGTCTGCTCCTCGTCTGAAAATGTCGCTGTGATAAGAAATGAAACCTCCATCAAATTCTCAAGAGAAGCTCTGTTTGGTCCTCCTTCTGATCTTTCAGTTCTCGATCTATCTCTGCCCCCTGGTGGACCATATGTTGCAGGACAAGTTCTTAAAGAACCTTTTGGAATCTTCTTCAGAGATGATGAGGAATATCTCAGATTCCAAAGAGTATCTGAAATTCCTATCTGTCCCCTCAGTCATCTCAAGGATCTGTTGTGCTTATGGTGTGAGTTCTCTTCTGCTGCTGTGTTGGATCCCAGATCTAATCTCGTAACAATGATATAAACAATAAGAGTAATGACAGCGGAAGCAATACAGTTTAATATCAAAGGAGATTCAAATATCACAGTTCATAAAGCAGATAAAGATAAACAAGATATTCTTAGAATAAAATATTCAACTTATATTATCAGATATATATCTTCTTAAGCACACTTGAACAATAAGGTGATGGTCCTATTTATAGGACCATAAAGTAAGCAGTGTACTTGCATGACAAAAAGAGCATGCTGAACAGTGACCTACTCTAGAAAGTAAATCTTATCACTAAGTGACGTGTCATCTGTTCTTCTGTTCATTAGAAAACTTGTGCATTCAGAGAGAATGTCTTCAGAGCTCTGACGTTGTCTTCAGAGCCTCTGATGAAGCTATCTCTGATGTAAGTTGCAATCTCTGATAAGTACTTCAGAGGCAGGTTTGTCCTCTGGTCTTCGTCCTCTGATGTCTTCTGAGTTGCAATCTGATAAGTACTTCAGAGGCAGGTTTGTCCTCTGAAGTCTTCGTCCTCTGAAGTCCTCTGAAATAGGACGGTTATTTTCAACACTTTAACAGATGATTTGGAGCTAACAATCTCCCCCTAAGTGTCGAAAATAAAAGATACAAAAATAACAGAGAATTGAATTTTAAACTAGAAAGCATAGAGGAGAAAATCATCCTCTTAAGTATTACTCCTTAAACATTTGGAAGTTTAATACAAAGTAATATCAAAAAATAAAGAAACAGACTACAATTTGTCACTTGAACAGATTCTATGGAATTTCATGATCAGAGCTCTGAAGTTGATCATCGAGTCAATCTCTAAGTCAAGCTTTGCCAGTAAATCTGCTCTGTGTCTTTCTTTTTTTGCATGGATCAATTTCTTTATACCTCTCAAGGTTTCATCAGAATATTTCGACACTTCTGAAGCTAGAAAGATCTTCTTTTCTTGATTTACTCTGAAGACGAAACCCA
This sequence comes from Arctium minus, assembly GCA_954870635.1. NCBI lineage: Eukaryota > Viridiplantae > Streptophyta > Magnoliopsida > Asterales > Asteraceae > Arctium > Arctium minus. Next base: position 58,983,235 of record OX941082.1, on the reverse strand, counting down.
GAGGTTCTGCAACGATTGATCCAGTCTTCTGTTCTTTAAGTTTGTCAAATGACTCCACAGGTTCAGTTACCTCCAGCTTCTCTTCCCCTAGGTTCAGAGCTATTTGAAAGTCACGTTTTGCTCGGTGTTTGACATAGGCCTCCATTGCCCGTCGGACTTCAACCATGCCTATCCTGATTTCCCTTCATCCATGATCATACCTGGCAGAGCAATAGGCATATAGATGTGGTAAATCATATGGATTTAGATTTACGAGATCATTGTCATTGAACTCGTAAATCTTCTGATCAGATCGAGTTACCACATAATTCCTGTAGATAATCTTGTTGTAAGCAAAGGTCTTTTCTGAGATTTTGTTGATTTTGATGATTGGATCATCAGAGAGGACCTGTGCTCTTGGTTTGGTTTTATCTCTGATAAATCTTCGCTCATAGTCTGGCATGTCCTCTCTGATTCTTGGATTCAGAGGAATGACTAGTGTGTCTGCCATGTTGAACTCACAGTAGATGTATCTGAAGTGGTCTTCTATGGAAGCTTCGGGATTTGATTCGAGGAATGTGGGAGGTTTATTGAACACTTTTGCTGGAAGACCGATGCTTGTTTTCTGAACAGGATTCTCTGAAGGAGCCTGTTCATCAACAACCATGGTTTCTGGTTCCTTCGTCTGTGGAGGATCTTCTTTTGAGGGTTCAGAGATGTAGCCATCTATCTCTGGTGATTCCCTTAGCTCTGACGTTGTTGAAGTATGATGTGGTTGAGCATTCTTGAAGACATATTCTTCGACATTAACTACTTCAACTTCTTCTTCAATCTCTTTTCCAGAATCTGTTTTTTCTTCTTTTTCAAATTCTGATTCGTAAGCATCTCTCATCACATAAGTTGATCTTTCTGGTGATGAGAATGCATCTTCTGATGTTGAGAAGTCTACGAGCTGTTCATCTTCTTCTTCGTCCAGAGCTCCAATAGTTTCTTGAGATGCAGCTGTGATTTGTTCAGCTGTGATTGGAACTATTGGAGCACCTGAAGTGGATGGTGCTAGAAAGATGACAGGTACTGGCGACTTTAGAGTGGCCTGAATATCTTCAGCAGAGGTGGAGGTTGAACGTCTCTCTGTTCCTTTCTCCTTGTGTTGGTTTAATTCAGAGGGAGTGGACTCCTTTTGTGTTTCAACAGGTTTTGGAGTAGGAGTCTTCTCCCGTTATGAAGATCGGATGACCCCTGAGGTTGGTCATCTTCGTCATCAGAATCTTCATACCTAGCCTTCTTCCGCGCTTCCTCAGAGCATGCGACCTCTGGTTCCTTTCTCTTCAATACTTCCTCTGAAGATTTGACATTCTTCAGAAGGTCTTCAATCTTCTTGTTCTGCTGAGTGGTCTTGGAGACGAACTTGCTGGATATAGTCATTACATTGCTGGTGATCTTCTTGGAGAAGTTGGTTAGGTCAGCCTTTGTAATAAACTCTGTAGCAGGAGCAGCAGTAGAGGTAGGGATCTTTGCAAGTACCTCTGCCAAAGAACGCAAGACTTCCTCTTTGAATTGAGAAAAGTCTGCATTTGTTGGAGTGGGGGCAGAGGTAGGTAGAATCGCCTGGAGGAGCTCTGTTTTCGAGTTCTGAATTTCCCTGGACAATACGGAGTCATTTTTTATGACCAAGCTTTCCAGAGCATCCAGTTTTTCGTTCTGATTGAGAACCGTCGTGCGCAGCTCAGAGACCTCTGAAGTGAGCTTTTCAACTTCAGAGTTAGAGGCAGAGGCCTCTGAGGTCTTCTCCATTTGAAGTTTTATCTCCTTCAGAGATTCTCTGATTTCATCACCAAAGATTTTGAACTCTTCTTTGGTAACGTAATCAGAGGGGGTAACCTTAGGATCAACACATGATTCTAAGTTTCCCTCGAGTTCAGAGGGGCCTTCTTTCGGAGGTGGTTTGATGTTTTCTCCGGAAGGACTTCCCATTAATCCTTGGGGACCCTTTTTCAAGGATTTCCCTATAATGGTTCCGATTGGTCTCTGATCATCAGAGTCAGAATCTGATGATGAGAACCGAATGTGTTTGGAAACCTTGCTGTCCAGGCTAAGGATTCCTTGTGCAAGAAGGTCGTGCCATTCTTTTTCTGACAGGCAATGCTTACGTTCTAAGGGACGGTCCAACTTAGTTTGAGCCACAAAGGCATCATGTGTAGGTAGAGGTGACATACTCTGGGGTGATTGAGTATTTTTATCTTGGTCTAAGTCCTTTTGGGAGGACTTAGCCGTATCAGAGGTTTCCCCTCTGGTGCATGCTTCAGAGGCAGAAACAGATGCCTCTGAGCAGTTAGGATGGGTAGGGTTCGAGGTGTGCACCTCTGTTTCAATGTCCATTGATGCTGGACCACCTTGGACAGTAAATTTGGTTGCACTGGGATTTGGGCTTTGGATTCTCTCATTTGTGTCGTCAAGGACATCTTTTTCTACCTCACCGCCCTCATATTCTAAGTTTAGAAACTCACCCTCTGGAATTCTCTCTTTCTCACTTTCCTCTGCTCTGACAGAGATATTCTCTTCGTCAGAGGGAGGGTTCTCATGTTCTCTCTTCCTCACCCTCTCAGAGCCACCCTCTGGTTGCGCTCTGTTAATGTTTTGAGCAGTATCAGAGATATCACTCTCTGATTCAGGCTCAGGCTCAGAACCTAAGTGTGTTGGGGATCCCATCATTGGTTCTGATGATTGGGCAACACGACTAAGTAGGAGATGGGTAGGAGAGTCAGTAGGAATTACCTCAATCATGGTGTGTGGGAATCGTCGGTCATGTGGATAAGGAGGAACCTCTGTTGCTTTGAATGAGTTCATCATAAACAGAGGTGTCATTGGGCCCTCCTCAGTGATGGAGAATTTCTCCATTGCTCGTTGAATGACCACAGAGATGAATCGAGGAAACAGTACCGATATTGGTTGTTTTCCTTTGGCCAAGTCCTTGTTCTTCTTGTCCACCGCCGTCAGCATCTCACAGAAGAGAATGTGAGCCATATTGATGCTTCTGTTGAAAAAGAGAGCATACATTATGGCTATTATCGCTGGATGAGTCTGATCCTGACTTCCAATCTTGCAGGTTATTGTTCGGTTGAGAACACTGAACATAAAGTTCCATTTGGGAGGCAGGTACTGACGTCTGAATTGACTTAGGCGTGTTATTTCTTTGTTGTAGCCGAAGTGGTGGAGGAACTGAAGAAGGACTTCTTGACTTGGTAGTTTCTCAAAAGCATATATTTGAAGATCAATTGTCGTGAGGAGGTTGAATCGACGAGTCAGGGTTTGTGGGGTTATTCTTATTGTCAGGCTTTGTTCTCCTAGGTCAATGTGCCCAACCAGTCCTTTCTTTTCATCGTCGTATTCACTTGAATACCACCATTGTTGGACAAAGCGAAGGGGAATATCTGAGGCATGTTTGGTTAGAACATCATTGAGTTTGCAGTTGGTAAAAAAGTCGAGGATTGGGCGAAACTGTTCATCGTATTTTGATGGGGTGACGTCCAGAAAGTAGTTGTTTCCTTTGACTGGAACATCGAACTGTACCATATTCAAGCTTGGAGCAAGTTTGCTTGAGTTATCTGAAGTTTGGGAATGAGCCGCCATTGTTGCAGGTTGATTAAGATGAAAGCTTAGAGAGATTTGGGATTTTGGATTTTGAGAGCGTAAAGGATAATAAAAAAAAAGGAAACAGGGTTTTTATAGACAAGGGGTAGAGGGAGAGGTTATGGAAACGGCGAATGAGAGTCCTAATGTTAGAAAGGACGTTCCATCATCCCCTAATTAATAGGTGACACGTTTAGGTATGTAGGGGAGAGCCGCTTTGTGTCAGAAAACCGCCAGTTGGGTTTAAAAAGAAACGAATGGTTATCCAAAAAGATTTATTATTTAATCGAATTTCCTGGAATATTCGTTTAATGAGAAAAGATCAGAAGCTCTGATATAAATATCAGAGACAAGATTAGAGGCTTTGATATAAATATCAGACAAGATCAGAGGCTCTGATATAAATATCAGAGACAAGATCAGAGGCTCTGATATAAATATCAGAGACAAGATCAGAGGCTCTGATATAAATATCAGAGACAAGATCAGAGGCTCTGATATAAATATCAGAGACAAGATCAGAGGCTCTGATATAAATATCAGAGACAAGATCAGAGGCTCTGATAAATATCAGAGACAAGATCAGAGGCTCTGATATAAATATCAGGGACAAGATCAGTCGTATAAATATCAGACAAGATCAGAGGCTCTGATATAAATATCAGAGACAAGATCAGAGGCTCTGATATACATATCAAAGACGATCTCTGATAAATATCAGAGACAAGATCAGAGGCTCTGATATAAATATCAGAGACTTTTCTTCCCCTTGAAAAGCTGAAAGGGTCTGTCTCCCCCTTGACCAAAGAAAGAACTCTTTGATGTTCTCCCCCTTGACACATGCTTGGAGAAAACAAGTGATTTTTACCATTGGTGAAAAAAAAAATCCAGAGGCTCTGATTGAAAGGATCAGAGACTCTGAAGTTTTCTTGTGTTTGACATATGCTACTTGGTTCAGAGTCTCTGATAATTGATCAGAGACTGAGTTTACCAATTTTTGTTAGGTAGACATATTCAACATTCCCAACTTGCTAACTAAAAAATTGAACCTTCGTTCATCTAAAGCTTTTGTGAAAATATCAGCAAGTTGTAGTTCAGTTGGTACAAAATACATCTCTATTGTTCCCTTTTCAACATGATCTTTTAGAAAGTGGTACCTTACATCGATGTGCTTGGTTTTGGAGTGTTGTACTGGATTGGCAGAGATGGCTATGGCACTTTTTGAATCACAGAGAATTGGAATTCTTTCAATTTGTTGGCCATAATCACTGAACTGAGTTTTCATCCATATTACTTGTGAGCAGCAACTAGCAGCAACAACATATTCTGCCTCTGCTGTTGAAGTTGAAACACAGTTTTGCTTCTTGGATGACCAACTTACCAGCTTATTGCCCAATAACTGACAGCATCCTGAGGTACTTTTTCTGTCAAGCTTACATCCGGCATGATCTGCATCAGTGTAAGCTGTTAGATCAAAACTAGAAAGTTTTGGATACCATAGGCCTAATGAGTGTGACCCTCTGAGGTATCTGAAAATTCTCTTGACAGCAGATAAATGAGATTCTTTTGGATTTGCTTGATATCTTGCACAAAGACATGTTGCAAACATTATGTCAGGCCTACTTCCAGTTAAGTATAATAGTGAACCTATCATACCTCTGTAGGTTTTTATATCCACAGATTCTCCTGAAGGATCAGAGTCAAGTTTGACTCCGGTGGATAGAGGAGTTCTCATCGAAGTTGAATACTTGAGTTTGTATTTTTGCAAAATTTCAGAGACATACTTAGATTGACTTATGAATGTACCTTCTGAAGTTTGTTTTACTTGTAAGCCCAGAAAGAAAGTTAATTCTCCCATGAGGCTCATCTCAAATTCACTCTTCATCAACTCTGAGAACTTGTCACAATACTTTTGATTTGTAGAGCCAAATATAATGTCATCAACATAAATTTGTACTAAAAGCATCTCATTCTTGTACCTTTTGATGAATAAGGTAGTATCAATTTTGCCTTTTTCAAATCCATTTTGAGTTAGAAAGGTGGACAGAGTTTCATACCAGGCTCTTGGAGCTTGTTTAAGTCCATACAGAGCTTTATCCAAATAATAAATATGATTAGGATACTCTGTACTTTCAAATCCAGGTGGTTGCTGGACATAAACTTCTTCATTTAATTTACCATGAAGAAAGGCAGATTTAACATCCATTTGATAAACTTTGAATCCTTTGTGTGCAGCATAGGCCAAGAAGATTCTGATTGCTTCTAGCCTAGCTACAGGTGCAAAGGTTTCATCATAATCAATGCCTTCTTCCTGGCAATATCCTTTTGCAACCAACCTGGCTTTGTTTCTAATTATTATTCCATCCTCATCCTTTTTGTTTCTGAAAACCCATTTCGTTCCAATTGCAAATTTTCCTTTGGGAAGGGGAACTAGGGTCCAGACTTTGTTTTTTACAAACTCTTGAAGTTCATCCTGCATTGCAAAAATCCAATGAGGATCTTCAAGAGCTTCTTTTACCTTCTTTGGTTCAATAATGCTCAAAAAGTTTACATGGAAGCATTCATTGATGGTGGCAGATCTTGTTTTAACTCCTTCGGATGAGGATCCAATTGGATGATCTTTTATCCATCTTGTAATTGGAGCATAAATTTGGGGTGGAGTTTGAGCTTTAGAGTCTCTGACAGTTGGTGACACCTCTGTTGTATTGTTCAGAGGCTCTGTTGGTGATGCCTCTGTTGTACTGTTCAGAGGCTCTGAGTTTTGTTCCGGAGATGCAGATTTTTGTTCATCATTTGGTTCTGGAGTTGCTTCAGATACTTCTTGATCATCTTCTGATTCACTTTGCTGATCTGCATTTGGTGAAACAGAAGGTGTTGGTTCAGAGGGCCCTGAAAGGGTTGTACTTGTTTCTTGAGGTTCTTCTGAATTCTCTCTCTGTCTATCTCTGAAGATAACTTCAGAGATATCTTCATCATCAAAGAAATCTTCAAATATTTTGTTTAATTCAGATTCCCTTGATGATTCAAAGAATGGTGATGAACTTTCTTGTTGTTCAGAGCTTGTATTGTCGTCAAAAGTGATATTGATGCTCTCTTGTATAGTTCTTGTTCTAAGATTGAACACTCTAAAAGCTTTTGAGGCTAATGAATATCCAATGAATTTGCCCTCATCAGCTTTCTTGTCAAACTTTCCAAGATATTCTCTATCTTTCAGAATATAACACCTGCATCCAAAAACATGAAAATATTTAATATTAGGTTTCCTATTGTTAATGAGTTCATAGGATGTTTTCTGAAATCTCTTGACAATTGTAGCTCTATTCTGAGTGAAACAGGCTGTTGCTACTGCTTCTGCCCAAAAATTTGTTGAAAGATCAGATTCAACAAGCATTGTTCTGGCAGCTTCAACAAGTGTTCTGTTTTTCCTTTCAACTACTCCATTTTGTTGAGGAGGTCTTGCTGCAGAGAAGTTAGGGGTAATGCCTTCTTCTGATAGATAAGAATTGATTTTGGCATTTCTGAACTCTGTTCCATTATCACTTCTTAGTTTCTGAACTTTGCTGCTGAATAGAACCATATCCTTTAATCTGTCCTTGCTTGTTGTCTCCAAAAGTAACTGCTCCTCCAGATTTTGCTTTAAATGAGGATAGCAGTTCTTTATCTCCAGTCATATGCCTTGAACATCCAGAATCTAGGTACCATATTGGCATTGACTGTTTCTGCAAGACAAATTATTGTTTCTTAGGTACCCACCTCATTATGGGTCCTTTTGTGTTAGACTTTGGTGGATTTGAATGACTTTTTGGCATCTCATCTTTTGATGTCTTGCCTTTACGTGTCTTCTTTTGAGATTTTGTCTCTGAGATATTTTTCAGAGATTGATTCAAAAGGCAGTGTGATCCTTTAAAATGATTCTTCAGTTTCATCAGGAGATAAATGCAGTTACAATTAATAGAACAAGAAGAAGTAGGAGCAAAGTTGTTGGGAACTGAAGAATTCATCAAGTATGGTTAATGCTGCTGGTTCAAAATTACTACTGCTAGAAGACTTAAAGGTTAATACTGCTGAGTGTTACTACTGCTAGTATTATTAATACTGCTAGTCAAAGTTAGTGCTGCTTGAACAAAGTTAGTACTGCTTAGCTAGTTAGTACTGCTTAGCTAGTTAGTACTGCTAGTGGTTAGTACTGCTTAGTAGTTAATGCTGCTAGAAGGAAGTTAATGCTGCTGAAGATTAATACTGCTTATATGATGAAGATTCGTATGAAAGGATATACATGGAAGCTTAGAGATATACATAGAAGATATACTGAAGATATTTTATTTATTGTAATTATCTTTGTATTCAGTATATATATTGTATAGTTTAGAATAATAATTTAATTTTTAGTTTTCATTCTTTTAAAGAGAGAAAATCAACCTCAAGGCATAGATCCTAATTCTAGAGAAGTAGAATTCGTATTGGTGAGCCTGTTCATCAATATTGAGGTTGAGTGAGTAATCTTATAACTTCAAAGCATTCAATGCAAGTTTACAGTTTGTTAATTATATTCTGTTTTGATTTCCTGTTTGATTAAATATCAAAGTGTTATTCCGCAAACTTCTTTGATATTGTTTCTGATAATTAATTCTTGTTGAGAATTCGATCCTGACAAGTGGTATCAGAGCCTAACTCTCTCAGAAACAGTTATTCATCATGGAAAATCTTACAGAATCAAGCAGTACTTTGGTTTCTAAGGTTCCAATGCTCAAACCAAGTGAGTTTGACATGTGGAAGATCAGAATCAGACAATATATTCTTCTCAATGACTACTCAATGTGGGATATCATTGAGAATGGTCCTTCTGAAGCTGGAAGGATAGGACCAGATGGGAAAAGACCTCCACCAAAGACAGATGGTGAGAGGAAGATCAGACAGACAGAGATGAAGGCTTTGAGCACTCTGCTCTTGGCCATTCCCAATGAATATCATCATCAATTTTGCAACTGCACTGATGCTCAGATTCTCTGGAATGCTCTAGAGAAAAGATTTACTGGAACTAAGAGCATCAAAAGAAATCATAGAGATGTTCTAAAGCAACAGTATGAGAACTTCACTTCCACAAAGAATGAGTCTATGACTCAAACTTTTGACAGGTTCAATAAACTCATAGGTGAACTGGCTACTGTAGGAGTGAAGATGGAACAAGATGATATCAACAGAAAGTTCCTCAGATCTCTTGGGGATGAATGGACTATGTACACTGTCTCATATAGACAGAGTGACAATCTGGAAGAGAAAGAACTTGATGATCTATACAATGATTTAAGAGTTTTTGAAACTGAGGTAGAAACCAAGAAGAAGCCCTCTGGTTATATTCACAATGCTGCACTTCTTTCAGCATCCACTGATACTACTGCCAACCCTGAAGCAACTAGTACTGCCAGTGGAGTAAGTTCAGAAAAAGGAACTGAAACTATCTTTGAAGCCTTTTTGTCCAGTCATAGCAGCAATTCTCTGATTAATGATGATCTTGATCAAATTCACCCTGATGATCTGGAGGAGATGGATATTAAATGGCAGATGGCCATGTTATCCATGAGGGTGAAAAAGTTCATTAAAAGAACTGGAAGAAATAACTTCTCTCAAAGAAGAGAAGATGGAGCTGGTTTTGACAAAACCAAGGTGGAATGTTATAAGTGTCACAAGAAAGGACACTTTGCTAGAGAATGCAGGAGTGTTGTTCCAAACAATAACCACCAACAAGCTCAGAATGGAGGATACAATCAGAACAAGAATCCTGCTCAAGCCCTTGTTTCTCAACAAGGAATGGGATTTGACTGGAGTGATCAAGCTGAGGAAGCCATTCAGAACCAAGCTCTTATGGCAGAAGTGTCTGATCTCCCTACTGAGGTAAGTTCTAATCTTTGTACTAAATCTTGCATTGACACTGTTACAAGATACAGGGATCACAATCAAAGTATGTGTGATGATCTCAAAAGATTAGAAAAAGACAGAAAAGATTATGTGTTAATAGTAGAGAGATTTGAAGAGCAAATCAAAGGCTTTCAAGCTAATGAACATCAACACTCTTATGACACAAACTATTGGAAGTGGGAAAAGAATGAGTTAGAAACCAAACTGTCTAAGTCCTTAGAAGAGAATGATAGACTGAAAGAGGAACTGTCAAAAGTTAAGCTTGACATAGACAAGTTTTCCTATGCTTCAAAAGCAATGGACTCTCTTCTAAAGGCTCAGATACATGATAAGATGAAGCCTGGCATTGGATACAACAATACACCCCCTCCTTACAATAATAACTATATTTCTCCTACATCAGACTTGTTAGAAACTACGGAGAAAAAGGACTTGTCTGAAGAAGCATTTAAGATAGATCCTTTGGATGAGGTAGTAGTTAAGGATTTGACTGAGAAAGGAGCAAGTGAGAACAGTGATAATAATGTGAGTAAAAAGATACCATTAGAAAACAATATTATCACCAATGAGGGATGTGGAAAAATCTGGGTCAAGTCCAAGGAGATAGAGAAGACTAAAGGAAATGATAACAAGGTCCATTACAAACAAACCACAGTTGTGAATCCTGGATCTTGTAAACAGTGTGATTGCAATAAAGCCAAGAGCCTAAATTCTGGTTTAAAAAGAGGAAATCAAAGAAACTGGAATAATCAATGGGCTCAGAAACAAGGAGTTGATCTGAATAAAATCAATAGACCAAAACCTTGTTTTATATGTGGCAAGTTGAATCATTTGGCTAAGTATTGTTACTTTAACCCTATTAACCAACAGATGAACTTTCAAAGATTTGTGAAAAAATCTGTTGGTTATCGGAAGGCTGGAAAGAAAAATGTGATAAAGAAATCTATTGACAGTAAAGGCACTTTAAAGAAAAAGATTTTAAAAGAAAGTGTCAAAATGTGGGTACCTAGAAGTACTAACAGTGTTAGTACTGCTAACAATATTAGTACTGCTAACACAGTTACTACTGCTAACAGTGTTAGTACTGCTGAAAATATTAATGCTGCTAATACTGTTAATACCTCTTCAAAGGTTAATACTGCCAACACAGTTACTGCTGCTAACACAGTTACTACTTCTAACAAGGTTAGTGCTGCCAAGCATGCAAGTGCTGCCAAGGCAGTTAGTACTTCTAAAACTAGTACTGATTCTAGCAAACATGGTTCCAAGCCTATTATTGTAACAAAGTACTCCAAGAATGAGGAGTTAAAGTTCAAAAATCTTGTCAAGAAAGAATGCAAATATTTTGATGAGAAAGGGGTACCCAAGACCACTTTGGCTTGGGTTCCTAATTCATACTAATTGATTTATCTAATGTGCAGGGCAACCAACAGCTCAAGGGAAAGAGCATTTGGCATGTTGATAGTGGTTGCTCTAGGCACATGACAGGCAACATGTCATGCCTTCAGGATTTCAAGCATATCAATGGAGGACATGTTGCATTTGGAGACAATCTTACTGGTGGTAAGATAAGTGGAAAACGTAATGTCACCAAAGGTAAGATGACATTTGAGGATGTCTACTATGTTGATCAATTAAAGTACAACCTGTTAAGTGTATCACAGGTTTGTGACAAACAACATAGTATATTATTTACTAATACTGAGTGTATGATTCTTGCTCCAGGGTTCAAGGTAGTTGATGAAAGCATGATACTACTTAGAACTCCAAGACAGGACAATGTTTACTGTCTTGATATGGACAATGTTGATAGTGATTCATCTCTAAATTGTCTTGTTTCAAAAGCTTCTGTAGATGAATCCTCTCTTTGGCACAGAAGGATGTGTCACATGAATTTCAAGACTATGAACAATCTTGTTAAAAATAACCTTGTAAGAGGGTTACCTTCAAAAGTCTTTTCATGTGATGATCATTGTGTTGCTTGTCTTAAAGGCAAACAACACAAAACTTCTCATAAGACCAAAGAGTTAAATTCTGTTTCTTCTTGTCTCCAGTTACTGCATATGGATCTGTTTGGTCCTACAAATGTTATGAGTATAGGCAAGAAATCTTACTGCTTGGTTATTGTTGATGATTACTCCAGATTTACTTGGGTATATTTTCTAAGGACTAAGGGTGAAACTAGTGGTCTTATCAAATCCTTTATTCTAAGAATTGAAAACCAAACTAATCAAAGAGTAAAAGTCATGAGATCAGATAATGGAACTGAGTTTAAAAATCATGATCTAAACACCTTTTGTGAAGAAAAAGGTATTGAGAGGCAATATAGTGCTCCTAGGACTCCTCAACAGAATGGTGTTGCTGAAAGGAGGAATAGAACACTAATAGAGGCTGCTAGATCTCTGTTGGCTGATTCAAAATTGCCAATTACCTTCTGGGCTGAAGCAGTTAATACTGCTTGTTATGTCCAAAACAGAGTTCTAGTGGTCAAGCAAAAGAACAAGACCCCATATGAGCTTTTAAATAAAAGAAAACCTTTTATTGGTTTCTTCAAACCTTTTGGGTGTCCTTGTACAATACTAAATACCAAATCTCACTTAGGTAAGTTTGATAGCAAAGCAGATGATGGATTTCTTGTTGGATATTCATCTCAGAGTAAGGCTTACAGAGTATTTAACTCTTCTTCTAGAATAATTGAAGAAAGTGACAATGTCAAATGCAATGAGAACACACCAAATCCTGTTGGGTCTGGACCTCAGTGGCTATTTGACATTGATTCACTAACTAACTATTTGGGTTTTAGTAATGAGTTTACAGGAACAGGAAGTGGAGGATCAGGGATCACACAAGTTCAAGAAAGTATATCTAAATCCGTGATTTTTCCCATACCCACAGTGAAGACTGTGAAAAGGAATCAATTACTGGACCAAGTCAGAGTGAAGAAGACACTAGAGACGAGGAGACTCAAGAAAATAATGAAGTGGCATCTGAAAACACTTCATTTGAGTTGCATGAATCTAATCTTGAGGCTGGACTGAATGAAGAACCTAGTCATAACACCAGAGTTCAAAAGAATCATCCTCCACAGTTGATAATAGGAGATATCTCTTCTCCTATGATGACTAGACATCAAAGCAGGCTTCAGGAAATGCAAGATCAACAGCATACAGTGCTTTCTTGTTTTCTATCACAGCTTGAGCCTAAAAAGGCACATGATGCTATGAAAGAATCCAGCTGGATAGAAGCAATGCAAGAGGAACTATTACAGTTCAAGCTACAAGATGTATGGGATCTAGTAGACCTTCCTAAAGGTCACAGAGCGATTGGCACAAAGTGGATTTTCAGAAACAAGAGAGATGAAAGAGGTATTGTCATAAGGAACAAAGCAAGGCTGGTGGCTCAAGGCTATACTCAAGAAGAGGGTATAGATTATGAAGAAGTTTTTGCACCTGTAGGTAGGATAGAAGCAATCAGACTATTCCTAGCCTATGCTTCTTACATGAACTTCAAAGTCTATCAAATGGATGTAAAAAGTGCTTTTCTCTATGGATCAATTGAAGAAGAAGTATATGTCTGTCAACCACAAGGGTTTGAAAACCCAAGCTATCCAGACAGGGTATACAAATTAAAGAAAGCACTTTATGGACTACATCAAGCCCCAAGAGCATGGTATGACACACTGTCATCCTATCTCTTGGAAAATGACTTTGAAAGAGGAGTCATTGATAAGACTCTATTTATCAAAAGAAAGAAGAAGGATATTTTGCTGGTCCAAATCTATGTTGATGACATTATCTTTGGATCTACAAGAAACAACATGTGCAAGGAGTTTGAGGATTTAATGCATCAAAGGTTCAAAATGAGTTCCATGGGGGAACTTACTTTCTTCCTTGGACTCCAAGTTCAACAGAAGTCAGATGGCATTTTCATCTGTCAATCCAAGTATGTGCAGGATATTCTAACCAAGTTTGGCTTCTCAGAATCAAAACCTGCCAGCACACCTATGGAAACACACAAGCAGATCACAGCAGATCTTGAGGGGGAGGATATGGATGTGCATCATTATAGATCCATGATTGGCTCTCTCATGTATCTCACAGCATCAAGGCCAGATATAATGTTTCCAGTCTGTGTATGTGCAAGATTTCAAGTTAGGCCAAAGCAATCTCACTTTCAAGCTGTTAAGAGGATATTCAGATATCTCAAAGGGCAACCCAGATTGGGACTTTGGTATCCTCATAACTCACCTTTTGACCTAATAGCATACTCAGACAGTGATCTAGGTGGGGCAAACTTGGACAGAAAATCTACTTCTAGAGGATGTCAGTTTTTGGGTGCTAGACTAGTCTCATGGCAGTGCAAGAAACAAACCACAGTATCCACATCTACAACAGAGGCAGAGTACATAGCAGCTGCAAGTTGCTGTTCTCAAGTCTTATGGATTCAGAATCAAATGTTGGATTATGGGGTAACCTTTCTACACACTCCAATCTTTATTGACAACAGCAGTGCTATTAGCATTGTGAATAATCCAGTCAAGCACTCAAAAACTAAGCACATTGAAATCAGGTATCACTTTATAAGAGATTGTAATGAAAAGAAACTTATTCAAGTTGTCAAAGTTCACACTGATAATCAGTTTGCTGATCTATTCACTAAAGCTTTTGATGTGGGTAGATTCACTTTCTTGGTAACAAGTGTGGGAATGATAAACTCTGAATAATCCCCTTCTCAAAAAGTGGTTTTATATCTGTATAGTATTCCTGGAGTTACTAATCTTCTGTTTCGGGATTTGCATAGCAGTACTCAGTGTTTAGCAAGTTTAAAAGGAGTAAAGTAGTTAATACTGCTAGTGGTTCATACTGCTTTCAGTTAATACTGCTAGTGGTTAATACTGCTTTCAGTTAATACTGCTAGTGGTTAATACTGCTTTCAGTTAATACTGCTAGTGGTTAATACTGCTTTCAGTTAATACTGCTAGTGGTTAATACTGCTTTCAGTTACTACTGCTAGTGGTTACTACTTCTTTCAGTTACTACTGCTAGTGGTTAATAATGCTTTCAGTTAATACTGCTAGTGGTTAATACTGCTTTCAGTTAATACTGCTAGTGGTTAATACTGCTTTCAGTTAATACTGCTAGTGGTTAATACTGCTTTCAGTTAATACTGCTAGTGGTTAATACTGCTTTCAGTTAATACTGCTAGTGGTTAATACTGCTTTCAGTTAATACTGCTAGTCGTTAATACTGCTCTAGGTTAATACTGCTTATATTCCGAATACTATAAATACTTTTAGCCCGCCTAAAAGTTCATAACGACTCTTTGCATACTGTTCTCTTGCGCTCAAAACCTTTTCTCTCTCAAGTTCGAAGTTTTTAGGCAAGCTTTTCACTAAGATCAATGGCATCCATGACTTTCATCGACGAGCACAACGAGATTGCGATGCTACAAAAGCCAAAGCAAGCTGTAGGATTTCATCAGATTGTGGATTTCCTCAAGACAAGCCACATTGCTCATGCTCTTATTGTATCCCCTACAATCTATATTGAGCATCAAAGGCAGTTCTGGGCTAATGCAACCATTGTTGTTGAGAATGGTGTGCAGATGATCAAGACAAGAATCTGTGATCAATCACTCACGGTTACTGAAGAGGTTATTCGCATCAGTCTACGTCTAGACGATGCCTCTGGTATAACCTCTATCCCAAATGATGAACTGTTTTCAAACCTTACAAGAATGGGGTATGGAGGCCCATTGGGAGTTTTCAAATTTTCTAAAGCAAAATTCTCACCCCAATGGCGTTTCTTTGTCCATACTCTTATGCATTGTATTTCCAAAAAGACTACTGGATGGAGTGAGTTCAGCAGCACTATTGCTTATGCTTTGGTGTGCTTGGCCACTGCCAGAAAGTATAATTTTTCTAAAATGATTTTCAGTGATCTTGTCTCAAACATGGGAAACAAAAAGAGCTTCTTTATGTATCTCAGGTTTGTTCAATAAATTATTACTCATGAATTGACGGATATACCTCAACCTGTTGGGGTATATGTACCTAAACCCCCCAAAGGCAAGGTGTTCTCAAATATGAGAAGATCTGCTGGGGACTCTGAAGGAGTTGACACCCCATTGTTCTCTACAATGATGGTGGTGTCCCAAACCAATGAAGGTATGGCAGCAGGGTCAAGGCCCCCATTAGACCAACCCACTGCTAGCCAAGCCCAACCTTCCCTCTCAAAATCAATTCCCCAGTCCCTTCTTGAAAAACCAACCTCTCCCATCACCCAAACTTACAAGAGAAAACAGGTAAAGAAGGCTCCTTCCCTTCTTGTACCATTACCCACTAAGCCTATAAGCCCTCTAAGGGAGAATTCTCCCCTAGAGAATATCCAAAGGGAAACCACACGGGTGTCTCCCCACCCAAAGGAGGTGCTCTCTGAGGAGGAGGTAGAGCATATGGGTGATGAGGCTGCCACTACTCCTGCTAGTTCAGAGGAGGAAAGTGGTAACATCAATAAGACCTCCCCCATGGCAACTTTGAATGAGCAATCATTTGAAGGTCCCTGGTGCCAAGAAACCACAGGGGTGGATAGTGCCTCTGCAAGGCAGAAGACTTCCACAAATAAAAGATCCAATGATCCTTCAAAGGAGGGTAACACTTCTAGAGAGGGTGAGGACAGATATACGTACGATGAATTGATGGAAACAATGGGGAACATCAATCAAGATGTTCTCAAACAAGGCAAAGAAATTGAAGAAATGAAGCTAGTAATTCTGTCACAACAAGAACAGATTGCTAAGCTGAAGAGGATGGTGGTTAGTCTGGTACAAAGGAAGAAGAGACAGCAATTCCAATTAAGGAGAAGGCCAACTGAGGATGATGCTCCCAAAAAGGGGGAGATCAACATGGAAGAAGCCACAAGAAAGGGGGAGCCTGATGGAGAGAAAGTTGATGTTCAGGGGGAGAAGCAAGAAGAAACAGTTACTACTGCTGACATTAACAAAGCAGCAGAAACTGTGAAAGAAGTGTTAACAGATCTTGAGATTGCAGAGACCTTACTAAAAGCCAAGAATGATACTCCCAAGGTCACTTCAAAGACCAAAGGTGTAATCATAAAAGAACAAGGTGAAGTGATCAAGAAAGATAACAGTAAAAAGGCAATGAGCAAAGACAAAGGAAAAGCAAAGATGGTAGAATCTGATCAACCAATCAAAAAGCAAAGGTTGGTTGAATCAGATGAAGCCCTAGCTAAAAAGATGCAGGAGGATATTGAAAAAGAAGAAAGAGTTCAGATGGAAAAGGACAGGGAAATGGCAAAAGCTCTAGCTGCTGAATTGAATGAAGCTTATCAACAGAGTATGGCAACTGAAATTGCACAGAAGAAAGCTGCAAGTATGAAGAAATCTGTGGTGAAAAAAGTTGCAAAGAAGAGAAGACCCTCAAAGACATTCCTAGGTACCCAAGAGAGAAACAAGATGATTATATTTCTCAAAGGTGCTGTAGGAGTCAAAAAGGAGATGTTCTCCAAAATGTCTTTTGAGAAGATCAAAGAGCTCTATGATTCAGAAATGTTAAAGCTTCAGGGAAGTGAAACTGCTAGGGTGGAGATGGAGAAGAGAATAAAAGAAAGTAATGACTTTGATTGTCAAAAGCCATTCCCAGATGAGCAAGAAACACCTCCTAAGAAAGAGTCCACCCTGGGAGAAAGTCTAAGGACTTTAAAGAGAACAAAAATGATGGCAAGGAGAAAGCCAATTAAAAAGCCTAGAGTATCTGAAGAAGAGGCTGATAAGGTTGCTGAAGAAGAAGGGGCACCTGAGTCATCTAAACAGACAGAGCCATCTAACACTGATGATGTAAATTTGTATATGGTAGTGATGGACAAAGTGCCTGAACCAATTTCAGCAGAACCTGTAGGAGTTAAGCCTCCTGAGGTCATTCTCTGGGATACATTGACAGTGGATGGAAAGGAATACATAAGGCTGAAAAGAAAGGATGAAAAGTATGAAGTGTTTAACACATGGGCAAAAATTGTCAGAACATGCTCTAGATCAGATATTGAAGAGATGTTTGAGATAGGAATGAAGTTGTATGCAGATATTCTAAAGGCTCCAGGGATTTCAATTACAAAACTGGTAATGGAGTATCTGTGTATGATGTTCAAACCTGAAGAAGTAAAGCACTTGATCAAGGATGTCTTCAAATAAGTAAACAGTTGGACTTTATATGAAATTAGTGGAGTATATACAGTGACTTTGGATTTAAATTACACTGAATACTTCCTAGTGGATAGAGTGTATAATCATAGCAGATTGAAGCTACATGCCATGCTGAAGAAAAAGTTAAGGTGTGTTCCAGATTCAGAAATGGCTAAATACTTGATTCAAAGAACCATCAATCAGAGTTTGGGATTGGATGCAAACACTGGGATTTAGGCATTGATAGAGTTTTGGGAGCATCTTGAAGAAAATCTGAAGAACTTGACTTCTCTTCCTAAAAGTCAAGTTAGGGGGAGATTGTTGGGAACTGAAGAATTCATCAAGTATGGTTAATGCTGCTGGTTCAAAATTACTACTGCTAGAAGACTTAAAGGTTAATACTGCTGAGTGTTACTACTGCTAGTATTATTAATACTGCTAGTCAAAGTTAGTGCTGCTTGAACAAAGTTAGTACTGCTTAGCTAGTTAGTACTACTAGTGGTTAGTACTGCTTAGTAGTTAATGCTGCTAGAAGGAAGTTAATGCTGCTGAAGATTAATACTGCTTATATGATGAAGATTCGTATGAAAGGATATACATGGAAGCTTAGAGATATACATAGAAGATATACTGAAGATATTTTATTTATTGTAATTATCTTTGTATTCAGTATATATATTGTATAGTTTAGAATAATAATTTAATTTTTAGTTTTCATTCTTTTAAATAGAGAAAATCAACCTCAAGGCATAGATCCTAATTCTAGAGAAGTAGAATTCGTATTGGTGAGCCTGTTCATCAATATTGAGGTTGAGTGAGTAATCTTGTAACTTCAAAGCATTCAATGCAAGTTTACAGTTTGTTAATTATATTCTGTTTTGATTTCCTGTTTGATAAAATATCAAAGTGTTATTCCGCAAACTTCTTTGATATTGTTTCTGATAATTAATTCTTGTTGAGAATTCGATCCTGACAAAAGTTTTTCTTTTTATTAAAAGCATTTGTTACATTTTGACTTTTTTTGAAACTAGCACTAGGAATATTACATTTATCCCTAACTACTTCTTTTCTTTTTGCTTGAAAGACAGTCTTCTTTTCAAGTTGCTTTTTCTTGTTCAAAAACATCTTCTTTTCTTTGCTGCTTACTGCATAGACAGGATCAATATGATTAGTTTTTGTCCATTTGCCCTTTTGTTCAGGAGAGAATTTTATTGTTTTATAGGTGTTAGAGCCAGAAGTGTTTGTTTTATTCTTTGCCTTTTCTTGCAACTCTTTTTCAAGTTCCAGAGATGTTTTTGCTTGTAAACACATATTTGCAAAATCAGGACTTATTGGTATTCTGGTTTTGGTTTTCAATACTGAAATTGGAACATTCAAAATACCAGAGCCAACAGTTTCTATCTTTTTGTGAATTACATTCCCTGGTTTACAAAAAATCTGTTCATCAATCTCTAAATCAGATTCTGAATCAGAGTCAAGAAAGTCTCTCTTAGATTTGATAGAGATATCTACCTCTATTGGTTTTTTAATTTCTTTTGATCTAGAGACTTTGATGATCCGTTTCATGCTTTCTTTTCTTTTTAAGTCCTCCATGACATTTTCTTTCCATATCCTTTGAACATCATCATCAAACGTGGTTCTGATGTTTTCATCTGACTTTGGTGAATACAGAGGAGCATTTGGATTAAGTGAACTCTGAGATTCATTTTCAGAAGTACTTGTATCAGAGGTGCTTGGTTCAAATGTCTCTGATTCACTTGAGATGAAGGCATCAAATCTGAAAATTTCTTTGGGATCATAGCTTTGAGGTTTTGTAAAGAGTACTTCTGAAGTTTCTTCTTTTACCTGTAACACAGACTCTTGAATGTCTTTTACTTCAGAGTACGTAGTATTTTTGAAATTCAAAGCTCTTGCTTTTGATCCCTCTGATGTTTTCATTCTTTTGAAATTATTCAGAGATGGACTTTTAAATCTTTGGACCTTTCCCATACAGAAAGTGGAAGAAAGTGAAGTTTTCTCCAATCCATTGAATGAATTCAACTCATTGAATCCTAGTCCTTGAGAGTCCATTTGTGATTTTATTTTGTCAAAGACACTTTGTGCATTAACATAGCTTTTGATTTGAAGATTTTTTCTATCTAGAGATTGATGTAAGATTTCTCTTTCCTTTTGAAAAAATTTGGTTAAGGCAATAGAATTGAGCCTTTCATACTCAGATTTCTTTACTTCTTCTTCTATTCCTTTTAAAACTTTCTCTATTTCTCTTATTTCTTCTGAAAATGATTTTTCTTTTTGCTTGA
Source organism: Arctium minus (assembly GCA_954870635.1). NCBI lineage: Eukaryota > Viridiplantae > Streptophyta > Magnoliopsida > Asterales > Asteraceae > Arctium > Arctium minus. The sequence continues at coordinate 58,963,214 of OX941082.1, read as the reverse complement.
AGGTTTCTTCAAGTTTAGTTTTTTCAAGAAAAATATCTTTCTTTTCTGATTCCAGAAGATTCTTTTCTCTTTTGTAAAAGATGAGTTCTTTTGTTGCTTGCTCTCTTTTCTGTTTTTCTTCAACAAATTTTTGCTCTAAATCCTGAAGTTCATTAATTAGTTTAAAAGCATCTATTTCAGGATCACTGTCAGAGGTGTAAAGAGAGTTTACCTTTTCAGAGTTGTCTTCGGATGCTTCATCAGTTTGATTTCCATCTGAAAAAACCATACCACAGAGATTGGTAGGCTCTTCCTCACCATCACTTGTCGAGTCATATAGCCAATCTTCCATTTCTGCTACAAGAACTCTTTCTTTTACATTGTATTTGTATTTGTTCTTGTAGTAATCTTGATCTTTGACAAGTTTTCCTCTGCAGTTTGCAGAGAAGTGGCCTGGTTTTCCACATCTGAAGCATCTTCCATCATTTTGATTTGTTGGAAGAGTGGCAGTACTTGTCCCTGGCTTCTGTTCTTGAGGTTTGAAGTATCTCTGTGGTTGTGGATACCTTGGTTGGAATGGTTGTTGTGGTCTTGTTTGTTGTGTTGCATCATCATGATTGAAGTTTGAACCCTTTTTATCACTATATGGAGAGAATCTGGGTTCTTGTTGAAATCTTCTTTCCGGATTTCTTCTTTCTTCATTCTCTCTCTTTCCTTCAAATACCTTCTTACCAAATTTCTTGTTAAATTGATGAGTGATTAATGCAAGAGATTTGGCAAAGGCATTGATATCTTCATCTGAGTCTGAATCTGAATGAGTTTCTTCTGCCATCAAGACCTTTTTGGATCTTCTTTTTGTTTCCAAACATTTTTGTGACTCTTCACAGTTGTTTTCTTTTGATATTTGTTTTGAAACAAGCGCAAGGGGTCCACCCAAAGAGGTTTTTGATTTTTGCTTCACAACTTCTTTTTCATGTGCAACAAGAGTACCATAAATGTCAGTTAATGACCATGACTCAAGATCTTGATTAGCCTGTATAGACATGGACAGTTGTGACCATTCTTCATTCAAGCTTTTCAAAAAAAGAACATTGTTTTCCTCTTTTGTTCTCATTACTCCAAACTTTCTGCATTTGTTTATTAGAATGTTGAATCTTGAGTAAGTTTGGTGTAATGTTTCTTCTGGTAGAGCATGAAAATCATGATATTCATTGATGCATAGATTTCTTCTATTTTTCTGGGTTTGTAGGCCACCTTCAAGTTGATTTAACAACTGATCCCATATCTCTTTTGCAGTTTTACAAGAATCAAGTTCTTGAAAGATATCATTGGGAATGGCCATTATGAGTAATCTAACAGCTTTTGAGTCATTATCCATCATATTATTTTCTTCATCAGTGAAGTTTGTGGTTTTCTTTTCATAATATGCAGGTATTTCGGCAGTATCTGCTGTTGCAGGAACTCTTGGCACCAACACCATTGGAATGTGAGGTCCAATGTTCACAGATCTGAAAAGATCCCTGTCCATACCTTCTAGGAAATTTACCATCCTTATTTTCCATTGGGGATATTCATCCCTTAAAAGTGTAGGAGGTTTTGTTAATGACCCAGCTGTATAAATGGCACTTATGCTTGAGTTTGCCATTTGTAAAAATGAAGATTTGAAGAACTGATGTTTTTTTTTTTTTTTTTTGTAATGAACTGAGATTTACTATCAAATCTAGAGCATATGATATTCTTTAATAAACTGGGTTTATATGAACATGCACAGATAATGAAAGTTTAGAATCAATGAGATGTAAATCTATCCGAGTATGCAGATATGATCTTTCTTTGTTTAGAAACAAAGGAAGCTCTGATACCAATTGTTGGATCCCAGATCTAATCTCGTAACAATGATATAAACAATAAGAGTAAGGACAGCGGAAGCAATACAGTTTAATATCAAAGGAGATTCAAATATCACAGTTCATAAAGCAGATAAAGATAAACAAGATATTCTTAGAATAAAATATTCAACTTATATTATCAGATATATATCTTCTTAAGCACACTTGAACAATAAGGTGATGGTCCTATTTATAGGACCATAAAGTAAGCAGTGTACTTGCATGACAAAAAGAGCATGCTGAACAATGACCTACTCTAGAAAGTAAATCTTATCACTAAGTGACGTGTCATCTGTTCTTCTGTTCATTAGAAAACTTGTGCATTCAGAGAGAATGTCTTCAGAGCTCTGACGTTGTCTTCAGAGCCTCTGATGAAGCTATCTCTGATGTAAGTTGCAATCTCTGATAAGTACTTCAGAGGCAGGTTTGTCCTCTGGTCTTCGTCCTCTGATGTCTTCTGAGTTGCAATCTGATAAGTACTTCAGAGGCAGGTTTGTCCTCTGAAGTCTTCGTCCTCTGAAGTCCTCTGAAATAGGACGGTTATTTTCAACACTTTAACAGATGATTTGGAGCTAACATGCTGAGCCAATCAAAGCAATCATTAGCCAAGAATCTTTAGAGCGAAGGCAAAATGGAGAAGAAATACCTAAGTATATGATCAATCGTCCAAAGTCTTCTGTTAAGTCAGATTTTATAGTAATCATTGTATTTATAGGCTTGGTCGAATACTGTGTTTAGGGTGCTTTTATATCTGGTTTTAGCCAAGGGTATTTAAGTCCCTTGTGGCTTTGTTCCTGGTAAGACATTCACGCATATCTCAATACATACTTACTTTTGCGCTTCAAACTCTCTCTCTCTACTTTCTTTCTCTAGGATTTTGAACGATCTTGGATTATCAATTTTCATCAAGTTTATCACATCTAAATTTTTATATCAAGGATTTAGAATGTTATCTTGGATCTAGTTGATCTAAACTTTACGCCAGTTTATCTTAGGTTTTCATCAAGTTCAGATCTCATCTCACGAAAAGTTCAAGTTTACTTCATCTGTTCATCACGCAAAGAGAAATTTGCGCCATCTTAGCTTCGCGCAAATCATTTTTGTGCCATCTCTAACTCACAAGGAAAGTTTGTGTTACATACTTCTCGCGCAAAGCTTAAGTTTGCGCCACATTCATATCACGCAAAAATTAGTTTTGCGCCATCTACTTCTCACGCGAAGAAAGTTTTTTCGCCAACAGTTCTTCACGCAAAGTTTAAGTTTGTGTTATCCTCATATCACGCAAAGTAAAGTTTGCGCTACAGACTTCTCGCGCAAAATATATTTGCGCCATCTCAGTCTTCTGCACGTTACGTTTGTGCCACCATCGTCTAACGCAAAGTATAGTTTATGCCACCAACGCTTCACGCAAAACAAGTTTGCGCCATCCACTGTTAGCGCGAATCTCCTGTTTGCGCCAATTTCTCTGTTTCAAGACTTGGGATTTTTTCTCTAATTTTCTAAAGATATGGATATGTCAAAGTTCTCGTTTCAAGCTCAATTTTACAAGAATGATCTTATGATGACATTGGGAACAGATACTCGTCCACCTGTTTTAATCAATGAAAATGAGTTCACTCTGTGGCAAGATCGGTTCATTAACTTCATCGAGCGTCAAGCTAACGGAGAGAACATGATGAAGTCATTTACTGAAGGACCATTTGTCAGACCGAATGATACTCCTTTGACTGCCGAAAAGGTTAAACGATAAAAATCCGATCGAGAAGCAAAGTCCAATCTGATGCTAGCATTGCCTAAATCCATTTACAATCGAATTGATAGTTTCAAGCATGATCCAAAGATGATGTGGACTCAGTTAGAAAAGATTATGCTTGGGTCAGCAGTTGCTACACAAATCTGCCAGACACGCTTCATGAATAATTTTGAGGAATTCAAGGCAAAGGACGATGAGACTCTGAAGGTTATCTTTGACAGGTTTTGCATTGTGCTGAATGATCTACAAAAGATAAAAGTGGAAAAGACTGAATTAGAAACTAATCTGAAGTTTCTCAATGCTTTTCAACCGGAATGGAACAAATCATGTCATCTCTTGAGGAATGATGTCCGGATATCTTCTACGCAAATCTAAGAGCTTTATGAGATTCTGATGACAGATGAGAACATAGTCAAGGAGAAGAAAGCCAAGCTTGACAAGAAAAACAAGAAGGCAGTGGATCCGGTTGCACTTCTCACGAGCAAACTGGCTGAACAAGCATTGACTGAGAATGCTTATGAAGGTTCAACTGATGATGATGGCGAGGCACTTCAGAAAGCGATGATTTTTCTCTCTCAACACTACAACAAAAAGTTCCAACCTTGTTCAGGTTCTAACAACCTTCGCTTCACTTCAGGTTCTAAGAACAATGAGCATGCTAGAGTGCCCGAGACTACGATAGGTACTGCGTGCTTCAACTATGGAAAGTCAGGTCACATTGCCAAGGAGTGTCGAGTGAAGGTGGTTCGGGATTCGTCATATTACAGAAAGAAATTGGAACTTGCCGAAAAGGGAGAGAGTGGAACTGTTTTTCTTGTTGAAGAAGAATACTAGTTAGATCACTCTGACGATGAAGCTGGTAATGAGGAAACGGCTACAATGTTCTTCATAGGAGATGATCAGACTGATGCTGATGATGATGAAAATTCAACTGATGAATCTGAGGTACCTTCTGAATTCGATTTCAAATTTATATCCTCACAGATGAATATCATAATCACCGCTTTACATGATTTACGCTCAAAGTTATTATCTGAAAAACAATTAAATTAAGAAAAGTCAAATTTGATTGACAAATTGCAAATTTCTTTGAAAGATGAAAAATCTATTTTGATTCATACCCAAAAAATCTTTCAAAAGAAATTGGATGATATGGAAATTTCAAATAAGACTTATCTTGATTCTTTGACGGAAATGACCAAATTAAAAGATAATTTTTCAGATAAAATAAATGAGTTAGAAGAAAAATTATATCGAAGGAATCAAACTGAACAAACTATTTATTTGAACAAACCACGGAGTTATGAGTCTATCAAAGAAAAATGGGGACTTGGTTTTGAAAATCCTCATTGTTTAAACAATGCGATAGAAAAATCCCCCACTTTATATAAATTCGATTATCTAAGTCTTCCTAGATATGTTCCTCAATTTAAAATTGATTGGATGAATGAAAAACAAGTTTTAGATATCGAAAATGAGAAAAGAATGAACAACAAGAAAAAGGCAATTTCTTTTGTTTACACGCGCGAAAATGCCAAATATTTTCCCGATAAATCAAAGAAGAACATAAACAGTTTAAATGACATTTCTCCTATTAAATCTTCATTATCTGATGATTATTTTGATATATGTGCTACTAACACTAATAAAGAAAATATATCTCCAGTTTCTTATGATTCTAAGAGATATATTCCTCCAATAGTGTTAGAAAGCAAAATCATTGATCTTGAAGATAAAATGGAAGAACAAAATATTCAAAGAACAATTGAATCAGATGTTATTATTTCTTTCATGACGACAAATCTTGAAGAAAAATTAATTTTTCAAAAACAAGATTTACTTACAAATTCTGTTTCTGGTCTTTCTTCTGATTTTAAAGAAAACAAAAAGAAAGTTTTAAAATCTGAAAACTTTTCTTAAAATTTTTCTGACTCTGAGGTAAGTTCAGGTTTATTGTCTGATCAGTTTGGATTCATAGATAAAATTGTTTCTTCAGATTTAAATCTTAAATCGAAAATTCTTGATGAATCTTTTACGCTAAATGATGATTATTATAAACCAAAACGTAAAAGAAGAAGGTCAAAGAAGTCAAAGAAGCAAGCTAAAGTCATTTCAGATAGTTCTAATTCTTGTGATTCAAATATTTCAGATATGACTTTGAGCACTCCTACAAGGCAGATATGGAGGGTCAAGCGGACATCTGATGAATCTACGACTGATGAGGATAGATATGTAGACAAAATCTATAAAAGTGATTCATTTGCTGTTTGTAATAAAATTTCAAAATACTTAATAAAGCAAATGATTCGAATTTCAAAATATGTCTCATATTCTTCTTCTGATTCTAGTTCAGATGATTATGCTTTGTCTTCTACTGATGAATATGTTCATTTCTCTGATAATATTTCTCATGCTTTATTTGTCAAATCTAACAAATATTCTCCCATTAGAACTGTAACTAACAAACATGGACCCAAATACAAGTGGGTTCCAAAACAAAAGATTAATTCAGAGTTGCAGGAACCTAATGTCAAGGGGGAGTAAGAGAAAGATGGCTTCTGAGTAAATCAGCTCAGTACCCGTACTTCAATGGACTTCGACTTCTAAACATATCAGTTTAGGACTCGTTCTTCAATGCATTTAGCTTCTGGACAAACGAGAAACTGTGAGTGCATCTACTTTATTCCGCTGCATTTATCTCTGTCAATGATGTTGTTTCAGTTATCTCAAATTTTTTCAAGAATCTGAGCAAGTTCGACCTGATCCAAAACTTTGATATGAGACACCAATTCATTATACATTATGTGGAAAAAGGTATTATTGAATTTTATTTTGTTCCGACTAAATATCAATTTGCCGAATTCTTTACAATTGTCTTACATGAAAAAAAAATGTTTTTTCAAACTCGGCATGTTGAATTTAAAAGTTTAAATCTTTACAAATTTTATTCTATAAAGTAAAAGTTTTACAATTTTTCTTTCTTTTGAATAAAATGTGTGTTTCGGATAAATTTTCAAGTTGCTTTGTTTATATCGAAATTTTATATTTTCAACTTTCAAGTCTTACAAAAGTCGAAAGGTCGGCAACATGTTTGAAACTGTTGATACTGCTTTAAAGTTGTGTCATTCAGAATATTTAGTTTACAATGCTTAGAAAACCTAAAAAGTAAGAATTATGGATTGTAATGAAAATATGGGTTGAGCACTTAGATGTAAAACTGGGTGATTGAGATGAATTATATATATAAAATACAGAAATCTCTAAGTTTAAAAGTTTGTACCTGTGACCTTTCTGGTTTGGGAAAGTAAGTTCCGTGGGATGCTTGTCATCTGGTCCCCTAAGGTCAATTGGTCTGGGAGTGATCGAACCCAAATCCTTCTATAGAATCAGATCGAATGTCATGTTCAACTGGTATGAATGGGTTTAGGATGTGTCTATGTAGCCTTTCTGGTCTGGGAGAGTAAGTTCCAAGGGTTGCTTGACACCTAGTCCCCTATGGCCAATTGGTCTGGGAGCGGCTGACCCAAATCCTGCAATAGGATCAGATAGAAAGTTACGTTTACGGCATGTTCTTTACTTACCAAACTTCTTGATTAAAAGATGCCAATGTGCACAAGCTTAAAAGATGCCAAAGAGCACACTCATTTGAAGATGCCAATGTGCACAATACTAAAATATGCCAATGAGCACACATCTCATGATTCTTGGTGATCTATTTGAGTTGCGATAAACCTATAAATTTGTGAAAGTCTTAATTCTTGACAACTTAGTGTGAGTAAAGGCAAAGTTCTCTATTATATTTTTAGAATTGCATTTTCTTGAAGCTAATCGAAGTTCGCATGCTAGAACACTTAATAGATTGCTGGGAGTTTTTGAAACTGAACATGTCTTAACATGATATGCAATGAAACTTGTATCTGTATCCAACAACATACACTTGACTTCAACTGATGGATTAATCTGTGATATTTTACTAAGTAGAATTTAATTTGCATAGTGTTTAAAATTTTATATATTTAGTTGTTTCAAAATACATATTCAGTATATTTTTCTTTAAACGTTGATGCTTCGATTCGTGTGTTTTCATATCTTTGTAAGTGGATATGTGCATTATTCGAGGGGGAGTGAATAAGGAGAATATTCTGACAGATCATATCTTGTTTCGAGGGGGAGTATCTGTTTTTCTATATGAATGATAACTTGAATTGTCATATTTAGTGCATTTGTGTAGGGGGAGTAAAAGAGCTCAACAGGTTATTATTTTCTGAGTGTAAGTCAGATTTGCGCCAACAGTTGGTAGCGCAAAACTCAACTTTGCGCCTCCTTCAGCTAGCTTAAAACTAAGTTTGCGCCACCAACATGTAGCGCAAACCCTCCCTTTTTCTCCTTTATTCTGAATTTGCAGATCTGGAGCTGTCTCCAACGTATGCATGACCAAGTTGATCCAGATCATCAAGGTTATGAGAGGGAGAAGTTAAGGAGAAGTTAAAGAGACAATGAGTTCACAGTTTATCTGCTCAAGATTCGAGAAGTTAAAGCAACAAAGAGTTGTCTGCTCAAGATTCTATTCTCTCAGTTACTAATTCTTTTGTTGTTCCAGCTCCGACCACCACAGTTCATTCAAGTACATTTGAAAGAGGTGCGTCATCTAGAGCACAAGCTGATGAACCGATTGTTCTTTCAAGCTTATTACAAACAGGTCCAGTCTTGTCAAAGCAGCAAAGGCAAAATAGATTGAAAGATACTGAGAAGAAATTTTTTTTAGTCAAGAAGCTTCGCTAAGACGCTTAGCAGGTCTGATTACAGTTCAAAGTTGGATATATCAGTTTACATTGAAGACCGGAGCGCCAATGATTACTAAGGGGGAGATTATTAAGTCAGATTTTATAGTAATCAATGTATTTATAGGCTTGGTCTAATACTGTGTTTAGAGTGCTTTTATATCTGGTTTTAGCTAAGGGTATTTAAGTCCCTTGTGGCTTTGTTCCTTGTAAGACATTCACGCATATCTCAATACATACTTACTTTTGCGCTTCAAACTCTCTCTCTCTCTACTTTCTCTCTCTAGGATTTAGAATGATCTTGGATTATCATCTTCTTTAGATAGCTGATAGATTAGTTTTCCTATTTCTTGTAATCTATTAGTAAAACTTACAGTAGTTAGTTCCTCACTTGTACTTGTAATTTTCATATCTTGTAATTCTATCTCTGAATTAATGAAAATTTCAGTGATGTACTTAACTCTATCAGTACTGTAAAAGATCCCTCAAAATAGTAATTGGGACATGTATGTTATGAGTCCTAATTATTCCTTTATTTTGAACTATAAAGTAATTTTCTTCAGTTACTTTGTCATTATCAAATAGGGGGAGATTGTTGATCCAAACTCTCTCAGTGATTTGATAACAACCCCCTTCTATACTTAGTGAAAATTACGTTTTAATATGTATTAGTGTTTCACCATCAGCGATCAGACTGAGTCTGTTCAGTTATCGTTGATGACATTTCTTGTAAACATTTCATATGTATTAGTGTTTCACTATCAGCGATCAGACTGAGTCTGTTCAGTTATCACTGATAGTTTCTGATGTAAATAGTTAACGTAATCCCTGAAGACAAGTCTCGCGTCAACAGATGTTCATAGCTGAATCGAAGACGAAGCCACTGAACAAAGACAAGTCTACTAGTGACCTGATGCGGATATCAGTGAAGCAAAGACGACTCTACTTATACGCGAAGGAACATGAGGAAAAGCTTCAGCGATAGCTGAACTTATTTGTATCTCTGAAGGAAGAGATATTCAGCGATCAAACGATCACGTAGCTTATGCCTCCAGTCTCCTTTTGTCTTACCTTGCACAACCAGTACGATGTGTCAGAACGGACATACTTCTGCCAAAATTCATACAACAACTCTGTCAACTACACTGTTCATGATACGGCCGAAAGCATGTCTCCCAAAGTCAGACTCTCTCAGCCAATCAATGAAGGACACGTGTAAAGTGCCCTGCCATGCATTTAATGCATAGGGTATAAATAGAAAGATTACCTCTTCATCTGAAGGGTGTGCTCTATTCTTAAACCTCCATTGAAACCCTTGTTTTCTATACTCTCTAATCCCCCATTCTCTATATTCTTGTGCAACCATCTTAGTGTTTTCTTAAGTTTGTTTAGATTGAGTTCTACTTAATCTTATTCCGCAACAGACTTGTAAATTGTGTTTTATTTATCAATAAACAATTTATTAAAATTTAAATTATGTGTTTGTATTCAACCCCCCCCCCCCTTCTACAAACTTGTTAAGCACCTCCGGGACCAACATTAGTTACAAAGAACAAGGAAGTGAAAGGCTTATATATGGGTCAAACAATCCTTGACCTCATATAAAGCAACATTAGAATAAAGTCAAACTTACAAAACAAATTGATTTAAACAAAATCTCTTAACAATGTCCATGTCTTGGACAAGGCACTAAATGGTTTAAAACGAGCGCCCCGACCATGGTATGAAACTATGACTGATCATCTTGTTACATCTGGATTCAAGAAAGGTACTATCGACACTACTTTATTTCTCAAATAATAAGGTGAAGATTTAATCGTAGTGAAAATTTACGTTGATGATATTATATTTGGGTCTACTAATCCTAAAATGTGTGAAGATTTTCAAAAGACAATGAAAAATATATTTCAAATGGGCATGATGGGGGAACTTAATTTTTTTCTTGGTTTGCAAGTGAAACAATCCCCTGAATGCATTTTTATAAATCAGTAAAAATATATAAATGATATGTTGAAAAAGTTTAACATGACTGATTCTTCAATCATGAAAACATGGAAGTCTTTTGGATGCAGATTTATCTGATAAAGCTGTTGACAAGAAGATTTACAGAAGCATTATTCGTTCTCTACTTTATCTGACCTCAAGTAGACCTGATATAATAGTTGCAACGTGATTTTGTGCTAGATATCAGGCCAATCCGAAAGAAACTCACTTAATTATTGTGAAAAGAATCTTGAGATATCTCAATGTCACATAAAATATGAGCCTTTGGTATCTGAGGGATTCCAGTTTTGAACTGACTACGTTCACAAATGTTGATCATGCAGAAAACAAGCTTGACCGGAAAAGTACCTCTGGAGCTTGTCAATTTTTATGTGACAAACTCGTAAGTTTGTCGTCTAAAAAGAAAAATTGTGTGTCAACATCAACTACGGAGGCAGAATACATCGCGGCAACAAGTTGTTGTTCACAAGTATTGTGGATGAAGACTCAGTTAAGAGATTGTGGGTATATCATGAACAAAATCCCTATCTATTACGACTCTAAGAGTGCTATAGCAATCACTACTAATCCGGTTCAACATTCAAAGACAAAACACATTGACATAAGGTATCATTTCATTAAGGATCACGTGGAAAAAGGGTCAATAGAATTGCATTTTATTCTAACAGAATTCAAGCTTTCAGATTTATTCACAATACCTTTAGATGAGAAAATATTTAATTTTCTTGTCAGCAAGCTTGGAATGTCGAATCCTTCTACACAAACATTGTCCTTTTGACCATGTTGAGGGGGAGTGTGTATGTATATGTGTTTATTTATGTTGCTTACTTTGAGGAAGAGTTGTTTTTAGAAAGTCTAATATTTCTTAACAATTCTAGACTCATGTTCATATGAATACCAAGTCTTAATTGGTTTTTCAGGATTTCTTTGAGATTGTGCATATCACAGTATGCATTCTTCTAGGGGGAGTATGTAAGAATGAGAGTAAATATGTGTAAGTAAAGGTGTTTTTGAAAAGTCAAGTTTTTGAACAATTGTGAACGATGTTTTTGAGCTTAAATGTCTATTTTGAAAACAAGTGTGAAATCTCAAAGTTGAAAATCTGAAAAAGTTGCAATTTTTTTTGAAAAAGTGTGAAACTTATCACCAACCATTGCCTATGACAAGTGACTTATCGCAACATGTTGCTTGCGACAAGTGACTTGACGCAACACATTGCCTGTGAAAAGTTCATATGACATTCATTAGGCCTGCGACAACTTACTTGTGCACACTTATCGCAATGGTTTGCGACAAGTGGTTGGTCCAATCTGCTGGTGCCACGTGTCTCTTTGGCTTCTGAGTATACAATATTTTTTTCAAAATTTCTTTTCCCACTTGTCTTTATGAGCAAACTAGAGCGTTTTTTTTTCAAACAAGCACTGTTCATCCGAATTTCTTGGAGTTGCTAATGAGACTTTCTTGGAGTTGTTGATGATAATGATGATAATTCTGATGATGACGAAGATGACGAAGATGACCATGACATTGATGTTGTTGTTGGTCAACATATTGAAGAGGTACTTGAAGATATAAGGATATCTAAAGGTGTTTTAATTGAAACTGATGAGACCGTGAGATAGAGAGAAGGAGAGCAAAAAGAATATGGCGAGTGTTGATGATAATGATGATGATTCTGATGATGACGAAGATGACCATGACATTGATGTTGTTGTTGGTCAACATATTGAAGAGGTACTTGAAGATATAAGGAGATCTAAAGGTGTTTTAATTGAAACTGATGAGATTATGAGATAGAGAGAAGGAGAGCAAAAAGAATATGGCGAGTGTGTATGCACCTAAACCTAGCGTTCCGTATGGGTAGCCGCATTTGCAACCAGATCCCATGTGTTGGGATCAGCTATTAAAGAAGACGTTAATCGGCCACTAACGCATTTGCACACCTCATCCAACCACTAAATTACCTCACAACAAGTAATTATTTCAAATATTCACGAGGATCGAGCACAAATGTTATCCAGTCCTCATTTGGAGGCTATGGATATTGAACAATAGGACACCAGCCCAAGTCCTCGCCTCCTTTCTGTGTACCGTCTAGTCTAGAACCAGTTGATTTATCTTTATCATTTTGTGCGACACAACCTATATCTGCTACCATCGGAAGTCTTAGTGACCCGGTTGGAGCACTCAGAGTAGATCCATCTCTTGAACTACCAGGATCGAGTGGAAGTCCTACCAAAATTAACACTACACCAGCGTTCAACATAGGCCACATAGTTGTTGATTTAACTATTGTGCAACCAGGAAGTCTAAGTGACCTGGTGTTAGATTACCTGACTTTGTGTCAAAGGAATTTCTCAACGGCGTCTTAAAGGATGTCTAAGATAGGATATTAGATGAGTTTGCTACTTTGAAGAGGTTGATGAAGAGGAAGGAACCAGGGGCACAACAAGAGCCTACATCAATATCACCACTAGTTCAGCAACCATCTATTGTTGATCTATAACTTGACGAGCTGAAGTCCCTACTGTTTGCAAAGATTTTATCAGTATCTCCTGCAGATCAAAGTGAGCCAGATCTTGTTAGCTTTCTTAGATCACAGACAACTCCTACTGCTCCAGTTGTTTCTACCACTGATGTTTCTACTTCTGTCACTTACGAAGAGTTTGTTGAGTTTAAGTCTGAGTTCATGTCTACTCTTCAATCTATGTAGAAGTCTTTGGATTCTCTATCAGTCAAAGTTGATGCTATTCAGACTTCCTAAAAGACACAAGCTCTGGGGATCGAAAAAAGACATGATTAAGATGATGACGATAATGATCAAGAGGGGTGGAATGCAAAGATACAGAGGGTTAATGAAGCTTCAAGGGATGAGAAAGTACATGTTGACACCACAGGTAATGATGTTGCACAAATGTTTGAGTCTGGTGCACATGTTGAAGAGACTTGAAAGTAGATTGTTTTATATGTTGATCCTACTACAGAACCAACGGTTGAAAAACCTGTGGTTAGTGAAGAGGAGTTGTTGGAGATCAATAGTATATATATAGAAATTGTGGATGTTAGTTCAGATGATGATGATGATGATGATGATGAGGATATGTATTCTATGTTTTGGAAAGTCAAAGAAGAATTGGAAGAGTTGATTGTTGTTTTAGAAGCAGAGGCTACAATGAATACATCAGAGAATGTTTTTGATGCCAAAGAAATTGAGTTCCTACAAAAGTTATATGGTGTTGAGACTCTAGAGGACATTCAGTTAAGTCCTTTCACTTCTTCCGAGCCATCAGTTATTCCTGAAGTTCTTGCTCAAGCAGTGCCAGTTCAAGCTCCTTCTACCTTTGACAGTTCTACTCAAGCCGGTCCTTCTACCTCAAGCCAAACCAAAGTTAATCCAGTTGAAGAAAGTCTCAAGAAATCAAGTCTGTATATCCCTTTTCTTGAAGAGTCAAAACAGAAGATCTTTGCTCACTACATCAGATAGTTATACCCTTATCCAGTTCTTGGAGTGACAGGGCAATCAGAATCCTACAAGGTTGAATATCTCTATCTGATGAAAGCCAGAGCTCAACCAGCTAATCATGTTCTTTCCAAGAAGTTGATTGTTTCCATCAAGAAGTGTAGGCAAAGTTGTTATTCAAGATATGGTATCCAATATTTGTGGTTCAGGGGTAAGATGGTCATATCTACACATTTTATGAAGATGAATTTCAAAATATTTTGATTGAAGACTTTGAATTTATGTATCATCAGTTCAGAAGCTTAACTATCAGAAAGGTGGGGATAGTGCTTGCCTTGAATGCCATAAAGAGGTTTTTGCATAGACACTTGATCTACTCATATTGCTCTGATTTCCAGCTTGGTTTGGAAAGTTTTCAGCCTATTGTGAACATGTTGAAGCCTAATTATTCATGATTCTTGAAGATCCATAGTTTGGTGTGGTGTACAACAACAGAAAAGGTGAGATTAGATTTCTAAGATTCAGTGAGATTGCTAAGCTTTCAGATGGGACTTTGAAGATTATTAGACTTCAGTTGGACAACAAATACAAAGAAAATGAACAGGCACTTGATGAAGACCGAATGCCAAGAAGAGAAAGATTGTTGTTGCTGAAAGCCTTAGAAGAACTTGATGACAGAATTAATTTCAGAAAAAGCTATGAGAAGATTTGAGACATACTTGGGTTTGAGGAGAAGAAGAAGACCTTTGTTTCCTTGATTCAAAGGGGGAGAATGTTAGAACTTAAGAGTTGGAATTCAAGGTCAATGTTTTGTTAGTCATTTTATGTCATTTTATCTCTTGCTTGTAAAATCAATGGTATGTCATTATCTAAGTATAAATACTTTTGTTTGCTTGAATCTTGTAAAACTTTGAGACATTGTGACTTGTAACTTTCAGAGAAGCTATCAATAAAATATGACATTTTCTCTCTCTGCATTCTCTCTCTCTAGATCTTTACATTGTTCTTCATGATTTTGAGCTTGAATTTGTGACTTACAAATTTTTTTAACATGATCGCAGACGTGAGTTTGACAACTGTGATATGACAACCGTGAATTCCACCAATTTGCCACTACACATGGATTTACTTTTTGTTTCTCTTGTCTACAAAATTCCCCTCAATATGGAAAAGCAGGGTGCATAATTTACCACTTGATTGAAATAGTTCTAGCCTTATTATCCATGCCTCCCTCCTACCATCCTCTTGATTTTAAGCTCTCCATGCCAGGACTTTGTTAGGTTACAAAATATTGTATCTGAGATCACAAAAGCCTTTAAAGATTAAAGTGATGTAGAGTGGTCAATGTCAAAGTCAACAAATCAAGAAAGATCTTAAAAGTCAAAGCGAAGGAAGTTAAAGTATGGACTTTAATTGTAATTTAATTTCTTTGTAATTAGATGGTATAAATACCTATTTTCTTGTTAAGGAAGGGCATATCATTGTTGTAGGTCTAGAGAGAGAAAGTTTGTAACTCAAACATGTAACATTCTCTCAACATATAAAATGAAGATATGGCTTTTCAAATCATTGTTACTTGAATAATTTGGGATCTACATGTGTTATCAGAGCATAATCAGAGAATCTATTGAAGAATTTTTGAAGATTTGAAGAATTTCTTGAAGTTCTTGGTCATATTTGAAAACGTTGACTATGTTTTTTCAAATTTTGTGAATTCATGATGTTTTGAATTGTTTTTGTGGTTAAATTGATTCAAAAGCTATCCTAGAAACATCTTCTATCGATTTCTTATATCATTTTGGAGTAGATTTGAAGAATTGGATTGAATTCAAGTTTTACTGTTCATCGAGTTTTTGTGACTGTTCTTGAGAAATTTGTGCCAAAAGTCGTGATTTGATCGGAATTTGGTGAAAAGATTAGTTTTAAAGTTGTTTACAATCATATTTTGATCATGTATGTACAATTTTACATCAAATTCGTTGAGTTTTGCATATTTTGGTTCGATTTGTGAAGAAATTGTATGATCTTCATAAATATCGCACAAGCCTATCTTCAAAGATATCGCACAAGTTATCTTCAATATATCGCACAACAAGGAGTGAACAGTAAAGATATCGAACAAAGCGTGTGCGATATACTGGGATATCGCACGATAAAGGGTATCTACAGTAAGATATCGTACAAAGCTTATGCGACATACAGGGTTATCGGACAACAAAGGGATCAAACAGTAATATATCACACAAAGTGTGTGCGATATACCAGGTAATCGCACAAAGGGCATGCGACAAGTTACTGTTCATGTACAGTTTTGTGTGACAAAGTGTGTGCTTACAGATTAAGAGGTTAAGTTGTCGCACAAGCCGTGTGCAACATATTTCTGTGTTGGAAAAAGACCACAAGGCATGTGAAAATTTGTCTGTTTGGTCAAGTTTGACTTTAAGAAATTTGATTTTTTTATTTGGCTTTTAGTCAAAATTTGACATCTGATCTTTGTCAAATCTACAAAGTTTTTAATTTTTCACTGATTAACAATCATTTTTGTCAGGTAACAATGTCTTCACAACAAGAAGTTATTAATCTAAAAGACAAGATTAAAGCTCTTGAAACAAGAGTAGAAAATCAACAAAAGGGACTTCTACGCTTAAATCTTGAGAAAGCTTATCTTCAAGAAGATTTGAATAATCTGAGAACGGAGAGCATAACTTATAAAGAAATTTTTTCTTTAAAAGATAGCAATGAATGGCTCAAGGAAAGGAGTTCCAAACTGGAAAAAGCAGTTAGAACTGGTGCATATTCAACTTTCAATAATGAATATCTATAGAAAATATCTGAACTTGAAAGCAAGATTGCAGATTTTCAAGCCAAAAGAAAAGAACTTGGCACTTCAGGATGATACACAAAATCATGAAGAAAAAGGAAAAGATTTAGCAACATGAAAATCTTGAGGTGAAGAAAAGGATATCTGGTTTTGAAATAGAGATTACGAAGGAAAGAGAAGAATTTCAAAGAGAAAGGAATGAGTTTTCAAATGAGAGAAATTTTTTTGAAAGAAATATTATTTATCTTTCAAGGAATGATTTTGAAGAAAGAAATGTTGTTGAGTTTAAGAATGCTAAACTTTCAAAACGAATTTATGATTTTGAAAAAGTGTTGGCGATTGAGAGGGATAATTTTGAGAAGGAAAGGGAAGGTTTTGAAACAGAAAGAAAATATTTTGATGCAAAAATGTTGAACTTTCACTCAAAATATGTGAGTTGGAGAAGTTGGAAAAATAAAGAAAATATTTTCAATGTA
Source organism: Arctium minus (assembly GCA_954870635.1). Classification (NCBI taxonomy): domain Eukaryota; kingdom Viridiplantae; phylum Streptophyta; class Magnoliopsida; order Asterales; family Asteraceae; genus Arctium; species Arctium minus. Next base: position 58,946,051 of record OX941082.1, on the reverse strand, counting down.
AGAAAAGTGCTTTTCAAAATGAAAAGAAAGTGACTGAGAAGAAAAATGTTGGGTTTTTCAATGAGATGTCAGACAAAAGAAAGAGTTTAGAAAAAGATTTTGAAAGTGAAATAAAAATTTTGAGGCTGAAATTTGTAAACTTTCAAAGAGCTAGATTAGCAACAGAGATTATGAAAGAGGAAGATGAAATATTATTTACAAAAGAGATTTGATTTTATTTTTGAGGAAAGAAATGTTTTGTCTAACAAAGGCAAGGAACTAGAAGTTAAATTTCAAAGTTGAATTATCTGAATAAGTTAGTCCAGATACTATTGTTCAATCTCCATATGATGATTCAGCTCATTCTGTGTGTTCATTAAAAACTGCTTTTCATATAAATATTTTTTTGAAAGGTTTTGTCAAATCAAATAAATTTTCAAAAGATAAAATTCGTTCTTCTAATCTTTTCTTTAATCATTCTGTTAATGGTTCAGATAATAAAACTTTTAAGCCTGTGAAGATGGTTTGGAGAAGAAAATGAACTACAGAGGAGGGTGTTGGAAACAAGTTTCATAAATCACCTGTAAATTTATTTGTTTCCATGACTAATTTACGTTGTCATGTCTATTCTACAGGTAAGCTAATCAGTGTGTGCCGAGATAAGATCAATTGTTCAACTTGTGGAAAAAATGATTTTGTAAATCAAAGGTAGGTGAAAAACTGGTATGGTATATACAGTATCCCCGGTTTTCAGTTTAAAGCTAAGACATTTAACCATCAAGGATCCATCAAAGCAAGGATGCCAAAATCTTTTTAATTTGTTTCGCAGGAATGTCATGTGTGCCTTAGTTCAGAATATTCGTTTCACATGACTGACATTCAAAGGTTAATTATGTCATTTTTAGGGGGTATCTTATTTTGAATAGTAAATGAATTTTCAGTGAATTCAAAGAATCATGGTAGTTCAATCTGAAAAACTTACTCGTGTTTGTTTTCTCTGATTTCAAATCAATCCTAGAATTGACACGTGTTATATTTTCTTGACACGGTTATTTCCATGTCTCACATATTTGTTGAATTTTTCGGTGGAAATACACTCGTTTGAATTCTTATTTTTCTTTCAAAATACTTCATTTCATTTCAATGATTCAATTCTTATTCAGAATAATAATTGTCACTTGCTCTTCACAATTAAACTTTTTAATCATTGATTCATTTGTTGTAGAAATTGTGCTTATTAAGTCATTCTATGTAGCGGTTGAATTTGTTCTCTGAAATTCATTTGTTTCAACAATATTGACTTCTGATCATCTCAGATCAGGACTCGATATTCAGATATTTGGACTTCTAAACAAAGCAGTTCAGGACTCATTCTTCAATGTTTTTGACTTATAAACATATCAGTTACGAACTCGTTCTTCAGAGATCTTTAGCTTCTGAATAATTCAACTCAAAACCTGTTATATTGCTTCATTAAAGGAATGTTAGGTCTTTTTCAAGTTTCTATGGTCAATCCAGAACCAGAAGGACCTACCCAAGAAACACATCCTTTTCATAGATTTCAGTGATGGGTTTAGATATAGATGAATTCGGAGTGAAAAGAATATGGTGAGAGTGTGACAGGACTTAAAAGAAATATTGGTCCTTACCAAACTGAGTCAGTTATCGGGGTTACCACAAAGTCTATTCATTCTCATTCCTTGGAGATGAATACTAAAATAGACATGGATCCAGTGTCGATAACTCGTGTCACCCCACCCAACTACTCAAGTATCTCACAAGAGATATTGGTTTCATATATTCATGTAGAATTTGCACATAATCTATCTATTCCTCACTCGAAGGTCTTAGATATTGAAAAGGAAGACATCACCTCGGGTCTCCGAACATCATATTCAATTGACCGTGTTGATTGATATCTTAACTTGCGTCCTAGGTTGAGTCAATCTTTGAAGCCAAATCTATATGTATATAATTCTTTCACACATTCACGAATCTTTGTGATTCCACTTGCATATCTTTGTGATATTGACAGAACAGTTTGAGAAGCATATTTTTTAAAATTTTACTTCAATGATAATTGGAAGTCCTATCAGAGATACACCGATGCCAACTCTGAAAATAGGTAACACAATTATTTTTAATTGTCGTGTTAATAGTTGCTAAATGTGCCTTTGTGTTAGTTGATTACCCTTGGTTACTCAAATATACTGAAATCTGAATTTGAAGAATTTTTTGTTGCTCATTCATCAATTCTTTGAAGATACATGATGTTTAGAATGCTTTTAATCATCATATCAGGGAGAAATGAAATAAATATCGAGATTCAAAGACGTAGAAGATCAAATTGAGGGGAAGTAAAGATGTTTATTCAGATATGAGAAACAACTGTTAAGGGGGAATGAACAAAGATTAAGGGGGAGTTAAAGAGATTATCTGGAGTAACTAATTTTGTGATTGAATTTGTTTGTGGAAAAGAAGAACAAAATCTTAATTTCTTAAATTTGAGGTTGAAAATCTTTTGGGTTCAAAGTTTGCAGTTGTGCTGAAAAGATCGGTATTAAGTTGATTGAATTCTTAAAGATGTTAAAGTTGGTTGACAAAGTGAAATTATTTCTTGGTAGATGAAAAGATGATGAGCTTAGTATATGTAGTATCAAAGCTCTGAATCAAAAGGTTTACTCTGAATATTTACTGGGCTTTGGAGATTAAAAGAGAACGCATACGAAGATTGAGAAGATTATGAAGATTTCATTCTCAAGATTGTAATTGCTATAAGGGGAGGTTGTTTATCTTCCTGAAAGTTTCGTTGAAAGGTTGACAAAGTATGATCATCTTCGTAGGGGGAGCTTATTCAATTCAAAGACAGTTTGAAGAGAAGTCAAAGATATTTGACATGATGAGTTGTGATCTCAAATACAAGGGGGGAGAATGTTAGGTCACAAAATATTGTATCTGAGATCACAAAGCCTTTAAAGATGAAAGTGATGAAGAGTGTTCAAAGTCAAAGTCAACAAATCAAGAAAGAGCTTAAAAGTCAAAGTCAAACATGTAACATTCCCTCAATATATGAGAGCATATCATTGTTGTAATTCTAGAGAAAGATTCTAAACAGAGAAAACTTGTAACTCAAACATGTAAATCTCTCGATATATGAATTGAATATATGGCTTTGCAAATCATTTTTACTCGAATAATTTGGGATCTACAGACTTGCACTTATAATATCCTCCCAAACAAACTTATCAACAATATCTCACCAACATCCGTCTTATTCCACCATGAACCTTTGTACGCCCATTTATGTATACTTGGTTGTGCATGTTATCCAAATCTCTTCATCGGTCGCCCTCCAAATTAGGCACTCATTCCAATAAATGTGTATTCCTTATCTACCCCATATATTTTAGGGGTAATAGGTGTCTTGAATTAACCATCGACAAAGTCATCTTGTCCTGTCATGTAACATTCGATGAACACACTTTTCCCTTTGTCAACCACTCACCTCACCCTCCTTCTGTCTATTCGTTCCTTGATCCCTCAAATTTTGTTTGATCTACAAAACCTCCTCGATACTTTTGTCAACCCCAACCCGCCAAGATATATCCCAAATCAAACCTCATCTCAACCACCTTCACCAAGTCAAATTTCACCCAACACCTCCTCACATACTCAATCCTATCCTACTACCTTCTCACACCCTCACAACCCTCCTCTAAACCTAAATCCATCCTCCAGCATACCCACTAACCATCCATCACCATCCTATCCTCTATACCTAAATTCATCCCCCAATGTAAGCAGTTTCCGGTAACCACACACCACCATCCCCTCCTCTACACAAATCACCTCAACCACTCATCCTACCATCCAACCACTCAATGAAAACTTTCTCCAAAAGTGGTATAACCAAACCACATCAAGTTTTTGACCTTCACAGATAGTCTAAAGCTACCATCTCCCCTATTCCAAAAAACTATTGTGATGCCCACCCGTATTGGAGTAAAGCCATGCAAACTGAATATAGTAATTTACAGGCTACCAATACTTGGGAATAGGTACCCGACCTACAGATGCTCATGTTATCATATGTATGTAAATTTTTCTTCACAAATTTCACTCTGACGGGTCTCTTGAATGATATAATGAACAAATGGTCGTTAATGGAAAAACACAACAGGTTGCATTGATTGTATAGTCCGGTTGTCAAACCAACCATTATTGGTGTGGGTTCTCAACATTACTACATCTCGTTCTTGTCCTATCCACCAACTTAATGTTAAAAATGCATTTTGATAGGATCTTAATTCTAAACTAGAACAAACACTCAGAAACAATATTAAAGGAGTTTTCGGAATAACACTTTAATATTCAATGAAACAGTGAAAAACAGTGAATCTGAATAACAACTAGTAAACTTTATTGAATGATTATAAAGCTACAAGATTCAACAGTCAACCTCAATATTGATGAACAGGCTCACCAATACGAATTCTACTTCTCTAGAATTAGGATTACAAACCTTGAGGTTGATTCTCTCTATGAAAACAAAAACTCATAATACTAAAAAAAAATGTAACTCTATCAATACTAAACTATCTTATATATACTGAAGATAAAAGATAATTACAAATAATAAAAGATCTTCAAAATAATCTTCCATCTTTATCTTCAAGCTTTCCATAATCTTCAAACTTGATCTGCACGAATCTTGATTATCTCATAAGCAGCACTAAGTCTTCAGCAACATTAATACTCTGAGCAGTATTAACCTTCAGCAGTACTAACTACTAGCAGTACTAAAATTGCTTAGCAGTAGTAATCTTGTTCAGCAGTATTAACTTCACTCAGCAGCATTAATCTCAGAAGTAGTAATCATGTTCTTCTAGCAGCATTAACTGTACTTGTATTTTTGAATTTCCCAACAATCTCCCCCTAACTTTACTTTTAGGAAGAGAAGTCAAGTTCTTCAGATAGTCTTCAAGATGCTCCCAAAACTTCATTATGGCTTATACTCCTGTATTTGCATCCAACCCCAAACTCTGATTGATTGTTCTTTGAATCAAATACTTAGCCATCTCTGAATCTGGAACACATCCAAGTTTCTTCTTTAACATTGCATGAAGCTTCAGTCTGCTGTGATTGTATACTCTATCCACTAGGAAGTACTCTATGTGATTTATATCCATAGTTAGTGCATATACTCCACTAGTTTCATATACAGTCCAATTGTTGACAGTTTTGAACACATTTCTGATCACATGCTCCACTTCTTCAGGCTTGAACATCATACACAGATACTCCATCACAAGTTTTGTAATTGAAATCTCTGGAGCTTTAAGTTTATCTGCATACAACTTCATTCCTATGTCAAACATCTCTTCTAAATCTGACCTGGAACATGTTCTTACAATCTTTGCCCAAGTGTTATACACTTCATACTTTTCATCCTTTCTTTTGAGCCTTATGTATTTGATAAGCCAAGATCACAAGATCTGTAGAGAGAGAAACTAGAGAGAGAAAGTGTGCGCTCAATGCAACAGTAACTTCTATTCAAACTATGCGTAAGTTCTTACAACAAAAACAAGCCAAGGGGACTTAAATACCCCAAGGCATTTACAAAACATAACAGAACAATAAATACAATGATTACTATAAAATCAGATCTAACAATCTCCCCCTTAGTAATCATTGGCGCCGAGGTCTTAAAAAAAATAATCTTCAAAAACAGCATTGACCATCAAGGCGACTTTGAAAGATCATTAACATTCTTCTCGTTGACGAAGTCTGTTTAGCCCAACTAACACTTCCAATCGTCGCAGAGTTGAACGGAGATTCAGTCTATCTTGAATAGAGACCAAAGTTCTACGGATCAGACGAATTTCATCATTTTCAAACATATATAACTCTCTTCTTGATTCCAAAAACTTTCTTCTAGCCTCTTGTAGACGATGCTCCAACTGAAGTTTGATCACCTTTAGAGTTCCATCAGAGTAATGTCCAATCTCATCAAATCGAAGAAAGCATTTTTCACTTGAGCTGTTCTTATATACTACTCCGTATGGATCTTCGATAATGGTAAATAACGGATAAGACTCTAGATTCTGCAAACTTCGGTTGGGTCTTTCAAGATTAACCACAGGCTGAAAGCTTTCGACGGCCATCTGGAAGTCAAAAACACGATAAAATCGAATCTGTCGTCGAATGAATCGTTTAATAAGAAAAAGAGTTTGAGAAACATCCTGAGTCCGGTGATAAAGATTCCTGAAGTGATCATACAAGAATTCAATATCATCAATTGAAAGATCAACGAAATCAGCCTCTGAAAAGTTGTACCGCTTGCAGTCTCTTCTTTCCACTTCAAGGTCTGGATACCAGATGTTTAGAAACTTATTAAATGTGACACTGAGAACTCGAACAATTAGATGAGGAGAAGCAACGGTGTTAATCCTTTTGCGCTGGCACTTGATAAATGCTAAGTATTCATGCTGATATGCTTCTGATTCTTTCTCTACTCCAAGTATGGCATATATATTAATTGTTCTTCTTCTAGAAACAAAGATGTTGCTTTGGATATCTTCAAGAAAAGCTTTTCTGAGTCTAGAAGCCATATATCTCTGCTGAATAGTTCTCTGCCTTTGCTGCCTAGTTAAAGCTTCTCCTTCTTCTAGAAGAGATGGAGGAATTACTGGTTCGGAAGAAGGAATATCTGCTTGAGCTTTAGACCAATGACCAACTTCAAAAGCACTTGATGGAATATTGGTTGTCGGAGCAGAAATAGTTACTGGAGTAGATGAAGGTTGATCAACTTCTGGAATCTCACCTTGACTCGGAAGATCAGCATATAGCAATTCAACCTCTTTTGTAATTGATGCATCCATGAAAACAGAATCATCTTCTGTATCAGATAGAATGATGATATTGTTGCAATCTTCTTCTTTAACTCGAGCAACTTTCTCAAATCTAACTTCTTCATCATCATCTGAAGTTATCTCTATGAAGTTTGCGAAGAAAGATCTCATGTCATTTGCTGCTTCCGACTCTTCAACTTCATAAGCTCTACCTGAGACATCTGGATTCACATAAACTACTATTTGCATATTATTAATATTTGCTTCAGACAAGTTAAATTCATTATGCAAATCAGTTACATCAGCATTGTCAATCATGACATTTACTAAATCTTGGATACTGCAATCTTGAACTATATCGGCAGTCTTTTCTCTATCTCCAGCCACTTCTTCTTGAACAACTTCTCGTGCTTCAGAAGACCCTTCTGTTCTTTGTCTCTTTGCCATCTCCCTCTCATGACCTTGATGATAGGGATCATCTTGGTCATGTCGGCGTTTAAGAGACGAGCCAGCCTCAGTCCTGCATGATTGCTTTAGATGATCAATCTTGTTCGAAATATCGGAGAAAGCTTGTGACATAAAAGAGCGAAGATCAGATAAACTGGATCTAACTTCTGATCTGAACTCCTGAAAGTCATGAGATAAATCATTAATGCGATCAGAATCAGAAGAGGAAGAAACTGGAGGCGGCGTTGGCTGGAAGTTCCTCAGCAGAGAGATCAAATCTTGATCTTGATGTTGTGGCGGAGACATAGATAGAAGACGTGCATAAAGAAGATCAGATAGCTCAGAAATCGGAGAATCATGAAGAGAAGGCCTGGAAATTCCGGCAGACTGAGTGAATAAAGACGGAAAAGGAAAAGATACAATCGGAGATGTAGATGAAGACACCGCAGAAGAAGGTTCCCGAAGAATCACCCCTGAAGGACGGCGGAAAGGAATCTCAGGAGGAAGAACCGAAGTATCTATCTCTGGCATTTTTCCTTTGAAAAACGACTTCAGCTTGTTAATATCTTCTTCTTTTTGAGCATCCACCCTTTCTGAGAACTGAGAATTACCTCATTCAGAGTTGTAAATTTCTCCGAAGAAACACGTGCAGGGACCATAGAAAGCTCAACAGCAGAAACAGTGGTAGCAGTAACCTCAACAGAAAAAGAAGTATGAGCTTGACTTTGTGTTTCAGTGGAGGTTTGAGCAAATGAGATATCCAGTTCATCAACATTTAGACGAGCAGCACAGAGATCAATGGGTACCGATTCATCTTCTGAAACATCTTCTGAGACAACAACCACTTCTGGTGTTCTTATTCTCCGATCATACACTTTCATGCTAGGTTGATCGGCATCATCATCATCATCATCTGAATCACTTGTTGAATTTTCACCATCATCAGAAAGATCAGCATTTGTCTCATCATCATTAGCAACTCCAGTTTCATCAGGATTGACATCTTCTCCAATATCAGCAGTAACAGTAGTGGCTTCAGCTTCAATAACAGCAATGACAGATTCCACTTGATGAGTAGCAACATCTTGTGGTGCTGCAGAAAGATCAACATCTGTCTCTAGAGGAGTTGCAATGACGGTATCTATTTACTGAGTAGTTGCTTCAACTTGCTCTTCATGAATATTACCAGCTGAAGTGCCATGATAAGGTTCTTCCTGTTCAGCCTCTACAAATTCATTTTCTAAACAATATTTGATGACACTGTCATCAGTCATGTCAGCATAATTTGCAATAAGACCATAAGGAATGGTCATAGAAAAAGTGAATGACTTCTTCTGTTTCTGAAGATAAATCATCTCGCAATCCTGAACTTGCGGCCAAGATAATCTTTGTGGAATGGTCGGATTGCTTCGAAACATGCTTCTAATAATCAGCTTGAGAAACCTGATAAAAGGAATGAACTTTCGTCACTTGTTGGTTAACTTGTCTTGCACTATTTCAGAAAGCTCGGTCCAGAAAATAATCGTGTAGTCGACATGCAGGTCATAGACTACTGCATGGAACAGTCGAAGATAGTGAAGACTAGAACTATCCGTGCCGGTATGTTTAGAAGTTAAGCACCTGTTGATGATAGAAAATAAAGAATACCAGACAGGAGGAAGATTAGACTTGTCAAAGTCTACAACCTTGTTCAGTGGACCAACATAGCCTAGTCGTTTGATGCCCTCAAACACTTCCTCTTCGGATGGAAATTGATCATATGTTGTCCTTCCAGGTCTAGAAGTAGGCTCAGGAAGCTCAAGAATCAACCGTAAACGCTTGTAAGAAAGATATGAATCGAATTGATCAATTTGGAGATCAAATTGATGAGGACGTGCCAGTTCGTTCTTAGTGATGGTGTGCCAAACTTGCTGAACGTAGACTTCCGGAACATCGGAAACTGAACAGAGAGCTTGAGAGAGCGGATGTCCACGAAGAATAGTGCATATGACAGGATGAATCTTGATGCGATCAAAGTCAACAAAGTAGTTGTTACGCTTATAAGGAATGTACATGTTGTTAGGAAACACATCATTTGGAGATCGCCTAGATATAGAAAGATCAGCGCCAACAGACGGAACAGACGGCATAGGTGTATCATGAGATGCCTGATCAGCCGGATCCTGAAGAACGACATTCTCGTCTTGAATCATTGGATCAGAATTTGTTCGAGAAGACATGATAACCTGAAACAAAACACAGTAAAACATTTAACAGAAAAACACGAAAAATATTCCAAGTAGGGTTTGCGGGTCCTTAAGGAAACACGAAGGAAGAAATGCGTGTTAAGAAGGAAACGCATATGAGGTATGCGTGTCCTGAAGGGAACGCATAGGAGAGAATGCGTGTCCTCAAGGGAACGCATAGGAGAGAATGCGTGTCCTCAAGGGAACGCATAACATACTTTGAAACTACGAAAAACACAACAGAGTTTTCGTGTCACTAAGGATACGCACGATAAACTTTGCGTGTTCTTAGTGATACGTAAACTACACAAAAAAAACACAAGAAACAAACAAACAAGAAGAATGCGGATCTCGGGTGAAACACATAGTTTACTATGCGGGTCACAAGTGAAACGCATAGTTCACTATGCGGGTCACAAGTGAAACGCATAGTTCACAATGCGGGTCTCAAATACTTGAAGAAAATACCCTAGAACACTGTTGTTCGAACCCGAAATCCACAAAAACTTTAGATCTAAGAACAAAACAACGAATTAAACTAAAACAAAACATACCTGATTGTCGATTATACTATCTAAACAAACCCCAATATGCAAATCGATCAACAACAACACGAATCTGGGTTTTTCAAAATCGATGAACAGTGAAAAATCGCAAATCAGTAAAAAATACACAGTAAGAGACTAAAAATTAAATCAAAACAAAATAATAGAACACTAATCAAGCTACAAACATATAACAAAAACAAAAACATACCAGAAATTCCAAAGAGACAATCTGAAATGAATCAGATGAGAATTCAAGAAGAAGAACACGCAGAGAGAATGGAGGGAAGATGAATAACCAATCAAGTTCAAATGGAATAAAGAAAAGAAAATACACACTCTTACTTCTATATATACTTAAAAAACACTTAAAAAAATGAGAAAATTACCTGATAAGACCCCATTACTCCCCCTACACAAATGCACAAAATTTATCAAATTAGTTTAGCATTTGCATAGTAATTTCAGAAATACTTACCTGATGATATTCTGATCAGCACAAGAAGTAATTTATCAGCAACAATCACTCCCTCTCAAAAAATAGAATATTCTCAGATAAAGAACCCAGATATACACTCCCCCTCGAAAAATGCACAGACCATATAACCAAAAACACAGACAGCAAACATAAAGACATCAATATTAAAGTTGTAACAACTGAATATATAAACTTTTAAACACTAAACAAATTAAAGTCGACTCATAAGAATATCCCAGATTTATCAATCAGTTGAAATCAAACGGGAGTTGTTGAATACAGAAACATGTTTCATTGTATATCAAGTTAAGACATGTTCAGAGTCAAACACTTGCAGGTATCTATTCAGTGTGCTCGCATGCGATCTCTGATTAGCTTCAAGAAAAAGGTAATTCTAAACATAAAATGAAGAACTTTGCATGTACAGGCACTAAGTCATCAAGAATTAAGATTTTCACAAATTTACAGGTTTATCGCAACTCAAAATATATCACCAAGTATCAAGAGATGTGTGCTCATTGGCATCTGTTAGCTGTGTGATCATTGGCATCTTCACATGAGTGTGCTCTTTGGCATCTTTTAAGCGTTGTGCACTTTGGCATCTTTTTAATCAAAGAGTTCATTAAGTAAAGAACATGCCGTAAACGTAACTTTCTATCTGACCCTATTGCAGGATTTGGGTCAGCCGCTCCCAGACCAGATGGCCTTAAGGGACTAGGTGTCAAGCACCCCTTGGAACTTACTTTCCCGGATCAGAAAGGCTACATCGACATATCCTAAACCCATTCATACCAGTATAACATGACTTTCGATCTGGTTCTATTGCAGGATTTCTGTTCGATCACTCCCAAATCAATTGACCTTAGGGGACCAGATGTCGAGCATCCCTCGGAACTTACTTTCCCAAACCAGAAAGGTCACAGGTAAAACTTTTAAACTCAAGGATTTCTGTATTTTAAATGCTTAAAAAATAAAATCATCTCAATAACTCAGATCTATATCGAATAGCTTAGCCCATATTTTCATTACGATCTACAATTTTGATCACTTAGGTTGTTCAACAAAGTAAACCATAAATATGCCGACTCACATATCTTTAAAGCAGTATCTAAAGCGTCAAACATGTTGCTGACTTTTCGATGTTTGAAAGATTTGAACGTTGAACATATGAAACTTTAAATATAAACAAGGTGACTTGTCAAAGATTCTAGACACACATTTTATTCAACTGAAAGAAAATCTGAAATATTAAACTTTATAGAATAAAATTTGTAAAGATTTAAACTTTTAAATTCAACATGCCAAGTTTTGAAAGCAGAAAGTTAAATCGTTTTTCATCTAAAGCTTTGGTAAATATATCAGCAAGTTGATATTCAGTTGGGACAAAATATAATTCAATAGTACCTTCTTCCACGTGATGCTTTATAAAATGATATCTCATGTCTATGTGTTTGGTCTTGGTGTGCTGGACAGGATTGACCGATATCGCAATTGCAGACTTGCTGTCACAATATATTGGCACAGTCTTGTATAGCATCCCGTAATCGGGAAGTTGCGTTTTCATCCAAAGCACTTGAGCACAACAACTAGCTGCAGCGACGTATTCAGCTTCGGCTGTTGATATTGACACGCAGTTTTGCTTTTTCGACGCCCAACTTATCAGTCTTTCACCAAGAAACTAGAGATGACCAGAAGTACTTTTCCTGTCCAATTGATTACCACCATAATTTGCATCAGAATAAGCAATCAAATTATAGTAAGAACTTTTAGGATACCATAATCCTAAATAAGGAGTTCCTTTAATATATCTAAAAATGCGTTTGACTGCTAAAAGATGAGATTCTTTTGGTTTTGCTTGAAAGCGGGCACACAGGCATGTTGAAAACATTATGTCCGGGCGACTTGCAGTAAGATACATCAGTGATCCGATCATCCCTCTGTATGTCTTTTGTTCCACAGCTTTTCCATCTGGATCCAGTCCGAGTTTGGCACCGTGAGCCATAGGCGTGCCGATTGAAGTAGATTTGTCCATATTGAATTTCTTCAAAATGTCAAATACGTACTTTGACTGATTGATGAAGATTCCATCTGGATGCTGCTTCACTTGTAAGCCGAGGAAGAAGTTGATTTATCCCATCATGCTCATCTGAAATCTAGAGGTCATTAAATCAGAAAACCAATTACACAAAGATTTGATCATCTCTTTCCAATAAGTAAGTCCCTAACGCTATTATTCTTTACAACAACTCTTTTAGACTTGAAACTGACTTCAAGATCTTTATCGCAGAACTTTCTGATGCTGAATAGCTTGTGACTTAAACCTTCGACATAGCTTACTCTTTTGACAGTTATATTACCTTGAACAAGATCACCATAACCAAGAATGGGAGCCGTCTCGCAGTTTCCAAATTTAACACGACCGCAACATTTGTTGCCAGTCATGTGTTTGGAACACCCCGAATCCAGATACCATAATTGATTTAGCTGCACAATCAAAAATTACTCAGATTTAGGTACCCATATGAATATGGGTACCTTCTTGTTAGTCCTTTCCTTTTTCTTTTTCAAATAATTATTTTTCCAAAACATCTGAGACTGATCAAATAAAGCATGAATATCATCACATATTAAAGAAGAAACACAATCATCAGAATCAGAACTAGAGAGACAATATGAGATATTCTTTGAAATTTGAACCATTTGCTCTACAGAATATTTTGTAGTTTTATTACAAAAGGCAAATGAGTCTTGTTTACAAAGAAGATCTACACATTTATCCTCTATAGAAACAATTTCTTCAGATCTCTGTTTCTTTAGCCAAACAGACTTCACAGACTTCTTCAAAGGCCTATCTGAAATAGATGAATCAGAAAAGTTAGAATTTTCAGAAATATCAAGCTCTTTCTTCTTTTTCTTCTTTGACCTTCTTCTTTTACGCTTTGTTTTATAGAAATGATCATTTAGCGTAAAAGTGTCATCAACAATTTTAGATAAAATATTTGACTTGGAAGAGGAAGTTTTATCAATAAAACCAAACTGATCAGTTATTTTATTTGGATAAACCTCAGATAAAGAAACATCAGATGAACACAAGTTGATGGAAGATTTGGGAAGACCAAAATTATTTTCTTTAAAACTCGATGTCATAAAAGAAAAAATGACATCGTTTTCAATTTTTCTTAAAATCTCTTGTTCTTCCAATTGTTCTTCTAGATTAAAGATTTGGCTTTCTAATACTAATGGAGGTATATATCTCTTAGTATCATAAGGTACTGGAGATATATTGTCCTTATTAGGATTAGATGTATTTAAATCAAAGAAGTCATTCAATCTAGAAGATTTAGTAGAAGAAACAATGTTTAACTTTTGTCTTCTCTTCTTTATTTTCTCGGGAAAATATTTTGCATTTTCTTGAGTATAAACAAAAGGAACTTCCATTCTCTTGTTGTTTATCCGTTTTTGATCTTCCTCAATTGTAGTTTCTTTAGCACTTGTCCAAAGAGGTTTGTATTGAGAACCATATTTTGAAAGACCAAGACAGTCGTAATCATAAAAATTGGGAATCTCAATTTTAGCTTTCTTTAAAAACTGAGGATTTTTAAATCCAAGACCCCAATTTTCTTTTAACGACTCATAGCTCCTTGGTTTATGCATATGAATTGTTTGTTCAGTTTGATTTTGTTTATATAACTTTTCTTCTAATTCAAATATTTTATCCGAAAACTCTTGATTTAAAATTGACAAATCAGTCAAAGAATCATGAGAAGTCTGTTTTTCAATTTCTAAATCTTCTATTTTTTCTTGAAATTTCTCTTTTGTAAACTTTAAAATAGCTTTTTCATCTCTCAGATAAATCTTCAATTTTGAAATTTGAACAGATCTTTCTTGATTTTTGTGTTTTTCGGATAGAAGCTTTGAACGAAAGTCATGTAAAGCATTTGTGATGACATTCATTTGTGAAGAAATGAAATTAAAATCAAACTCAGATGGTACCTCAGATTCATGGGTTGAAGTCTCCTCATCCTCATCATCACTGTTGTCGTCTCCAATAAAACACATGGCAGCAGTCTCTTGATTATCAGCTTCATTGTCTGAGTGGTCCAACCAATATTCCTCCTCAGCCAACAGAATTGTTCCACTTGCTTTCTTCTCAGCCAAAGCTAATTTCTTCTTATAGAAATCAACATCTTTCACAATCTTCTTTCTCCACTCCTTTGAAATATGCCCGGGTTTGCCACAGTTGTAGCAAGTCACAACCTTCTTATCTTCTTTCTTTGGTTCAGCTGCTGTAGCATGCTCATACTTGGGAAAGAAAGGCTTTGATGTAGAATCGGGTTCTACCTTCTTTGATCCAGATGAGAAACGAAGATTGTTTGAACCTGACCGTTTCTGATATTTCTTTTGATAGTGTTGACTTAGAAGAATCATGGCCTTTTCCAATGCTTCGCCATCGTCATCTGTTGACCCATCGTAAGCAGACTCAGTCAAGGCTTGCTCAGTCATTTGGCTAGCTAAAAGAGCGATGGGATCCACAGTCTTTGGCTTCTGCTTATCCAGCTTAGCTTTCTTCTTCAGAACCATTGCTTCATCAGACATCAGAATTTCAAACATTTCCTGAATAGGCATTTTGGAAATTCTGGGATCATTCCTCATCCGATGACAGGATTTTTCCCATTCAGGATTGAGTGCATTGAGGAACTTCAGATTTGTCTCCAGCTCATTCTTTGTTACCTTGATCTTATATAGATCATTAATAACAGTCCAAAATCTGTCGAAGACACTTTTCAGACTTTCCCCATCCTTAGCCTTAAACTCTTCAAAGTTGTTCATGTATCTTATCTGACGAAGCTGGGTAGACATTGCAGTACCAAGCATGATTTTTTCCAGTTGTGTCCACATAAGCATAGGATTGTGTTTGAAACAATCGATTCTGTTATAGATGGAATTTGGTAGAGCAAGAATAAAATTTGACTTGGCCTGATTGTCAGCTTGGTATCTTAGAAGTTCATCAGCCTCATATTCTATGAGGGCTTTTTCTACATTAGTAGCTGGAGTGTTTCCAACAGCTGGTATCACTTTCCTTGGCTTGACCATGGGACCTTCAGTCAAAGCTTTCATCATATTTTCCCCATTTGATTGCCTTTTGATGAAATTAATAAATCGGTCCTGCCATTGTTCAAATTCGTTCTCATTTATCAGAACAGGTGGACGAGTATCAGACCCCAACGACATCATGAGGTCGTTCTTATAAAGTTGAGCTTGTAGATACATTTTGATGAAATCTGGAATTCAGAAAAATAACCAAGTGTTGATGACCCGCACACCCAAGGAATGCGTGTTCAGAGAAACTATTCGGGTCCTTGATGATACGCACACAAGGACTATCCGAGGAATAGGTGGACTATGCGTGTTCAGAGAGAGACGCACTCGATGCTTTGCGGGTCAGAAGGACACGCACTTGCTGCTATGCGTGTTCAAAAGGGACACGCAAGGTATGCTATGCGTGTACAAAGGGGCACACACTTGAAGATGTGCGTATTCAACAGGGCACGCACTTGATGTGCTATGCGTGTGTTGATAGATATGCAAGAGAGATAACCTGAGAAAAAACTAACACTTAAAAGTTAGTTACACAGAGTATATGATAGAAACGCATTCTAATAAGATGAACACATATGATTTCATGAAGAACACGCAAACTATAATAACAACCCGCATACTATATGAATAACACGAACAATAATATGAATGACCCGCATACTACTTGACTCACACGCATACTTCAAATCCTATTAATAACATGCAACCCGCACATCATATGAATGACACGCACAGTGATATGAATGGCCCGCATAGTAACACTCGACTATAAATCTGCAAAATCGATCATAACAATGACTTAAATCCATACAAATTGCACAGAATTGATCGAAAACAAGTTTTTAATACAAATCAATTAACAATATCGATCAAAACACTCCAAATCTCAAAAATCAAAACGAACAGAACAAAGAACTCGACTTTTTCAGAATAAACTCAAACTCAAAATCGAAGCATCAAATCATATTTTTATGCAAAACAACAAAAATCAAACTCGATCGACTAACTAAAACGCATATAATAACATCAAATTAAAAGCAATTCGATCACAAAACAGACTGAAATTGGTGAAAATCCAGAAAACGAGATTTTTCTTGAAAAAAACAATAAAAATCGATCAAATTTTCGAATTATTCACACAAATCAGTAACAAAAATACACTAATCTCAATCCTCTCAAGATCTTGAAGGCTCTGATACCAATTGATAAGCCAAGATCACAAGATCTGTAGAGAGAGAAACTAGAGAGAGAAAGTGTGCGCTCAATGCAACAGTAACTTCTATTCAAACTATGCGTAAGTTCTTACAACAAAAACAAGCCAAGGGAACTTAAATACCCCAAGGCATTTACAAAACATAACAGAACAATAAATACAATGATTACTATAAAATCACATCTAACAGTATTCCTTGCCATCAACCTTCATTGTGTCCCATAAAATAACCTCAGGTGGCTTCACTCCAACAGGTTCAGCTGAAGTTGGTTCAGGCACTTTGTCCATCACTACCATGTATAGATTTACATCATCAGTTCTTGATGGCTCTTTCTGTTCAGAGGGCTTAGGTGCCCCTTCTTCTTCAGCAACCTTCTCAGCTTCTTCTGTAGCTATTCTAGGCTTCTTGGTCGACTTTCTCCTTGCTATCATCTTGGTTCTTTTTAAAGTCCTTAGACTTTCACCAAGAGTTGCTTCTTTCTTTGGTGGTGTTTCTTGCTCATCTGGAAAAGGTTTTTCTATCATGAAGTCATTGCTTTCTTTCATTCTCTTCTCCATTTCTACTCTTGCAGTTTCATTCCCTTGAAGCTTTAGCATCTCTGAACCATATAGCTCTTTAATCTTCTCAAAAGACATCTTTGAGAACATCTCCTTTCTGACTCCTACAGCACCTTTGAGAAATGTAATCATCTTGTTTCTCTCTTGGGTACCTAGGAAGGTCTTTGAGGGTTGTCTCTTCTTTGCAGCTGTTTTTACCACCACAGATTTCTTCAGATTTGCAGCTTTCTTCTGTGCAATTTCAGTTGCCAGGCTTTGTTGATAAGCTTCATTCAGTTCAGCAGCTAGAGCCTTAGCCATCTCTCTGTCTTTGTCTACTTGAACCCTCTCTTCTTGCTCAATATCAGTTTGTATCTTTCTGGCCAAAGCTTCATCTGACTCAACCAACTTTTGCTTTTTAATTGGTTGATCAGATTCCACCATTTTAGCTTTGCCTTTGTCTTTGCTCACCTTCTTCTCTACATTTACTTTCTTCATCACTTCACCTTGTTCTTTGATGACAACTCATTTGGCCTTTGAGGTGACCTTGGGAGTATCATGTTTGGCTTTGATTAAGGTTACAGCAATTTCAAGATCTGTCAGAACTTCTTGCACTATTTATGCTGCTTCTTTCAGTTCAGCAGTATTAACAGTTTCTGCTGCTTGGCTTGAACTGACAGCATTAACTGTTACTGCTTCTTGTTCTGTTACTGCTGCTCTGCTTGCTGTTTCTGCTGCTTGTACTGTTTCTTTACTTACTTCATCAATCTCCCCCCAACACTATGTTTCTCCCCCTTATCTGTATCAGCTTCTAATTTGTCCTCAGCTTCTGACTCCCCCTTTTTGGGAGCATCAGTCACTGGTTCCCTTCTTTTTAGCACAAACTGCCTTCTCTTCTTTTTCTGGAGTAATCTTTTCACCAAGTTCTTCAGTTTGGAAATCTGAGCTTGTTGAGACAGGACTATTAGTTTCAGCTCTTCTATGTCTTTTCCTTGGTTGATGACATCCAAGTTGATATTTTCCATACCATCCATCAATTCTTGGTAGTTATATCTGTCCTCACCTTCTCCAGAAGTGTTACCCTCTTTTGAAGGATCATGGGATCTTTTTGTAGTAGAGGTCTTCTGCCTAGCAGAAGCACCTGCTACCCCCGTGGTTTCTTGGCACCTGGGACCTTTGGATGATTGCTCACCCAAAGTTGCCATGGGGAAGGTCTTATTTATGTTACCACTGACCTCCTCTGTGCTAGCAGGAGTAGTGGCAGCCTTAGCACCCATATGCTCATTCATCTCCTCATTGAGCACCTCCATGGGGTTGGGAGACACCCCTGTGGTTTCCTTGTAGATATTCTCTAATGGAGAATTCTCCATTAGAGGGCTTAAAGGCTCAGTGGGTGAACGTACAAGAAGGGAAGGAACCTTCTTTACCTTTTTCCTTATGTAAGTTTGGGTAATTGGAGAAGTTGGCTTTGGAACAAGAGACTGAGGGATTGATATGGTGATGGAAGGTTGGGATTGGCTAGCAGTGGGATGGTCTAATGAGGGCCTTCACCTGCTGCCATACCTTCTTCATTTTGGGACACCACCATCATTGTAGAGAACAATGGGGTGTCAACTCCTTCCGAGTCCAATGGAGATCTTTTCATGTTTGAAAAGATCTTACCTTTGGGGATTTTTGGTACATATACCTCATCAAAGTGAGGCATATCCGTCAATTCATGGGTTTTAACTTCCTGTACAAACCTGGGGTACATATAAAAACTCTTTTTGCTTCCCATGTTTGATACAAGATCACTGAAAATCATTCTAGAGAAATTGTACTTTCTGGCAGTGGCCAAGTAGACCAAAGCATAAGCAATGGTACTGCTAAACTCACTCCACCCAGTAGTCTTTTTGGAAATACAGTGCATCAGGGTAGGGACAAGAAAATTCCTTTGGGTATAAAATTTTGCTTTTGAGAATTTGAAACCACCCAATTGGCCTCCATACCCCATTCTTGACAAATTTGAGAACAAGTCCTCATTAAGAATAGAACTAATACCTTCAGCATCGCCTAGACGTAGACAGATGCGTATCACCTCTTCAGAAACTGACAAGGGTTTGTCACACACCCTTGTCTTCAGAATCTGCACACCATTCTCTGTGACTACGGTGGCATTTGCCCAGAATTGTCTTTGATGCTCTATGTAGACTGTTGGCGATACAGTGAGAGCATGGGCAATGTGGCTGGACTTGAGAAAATCCACAATTTGGTGGAATCCAGCAGCTTGTTTCGGCTTCTGTAGCATCGCTATCTCGTTGTGCTCATCAATGAAAGCCATGGATGCCATTGAACTTGAGTATTATGGACTGCAACACTTGGTACTTGAGAGAAAAAGGGTTAGAGAGCAGATGAATAGAAAGCAAAGAGTCTTTATGAACTTTTGGGCGGGCAAAAAGGGTATTTATACGATTCGGGACATAAGCAGTATTAACTCCTAGCAGTATTAACTAACTAGCAGTATTAACTGAGAGCAGTATTAACCACTAGCAGTATTAACTAACTAGCAGTATTAACTGAGAGCAATATTAAAACTGTACTGGCAGCATTTACTATACTTACACTTTTTGAAGCTTTAAGGTACTCTGGGTCAGGTAATAGCTTCTTGAGAAAGATGTTAGTAGCACCAAAGAATAAACCAATAACAGGTTTGAAAATACTTTAAGTAAAATGAGCTTATTCAGAGTTGATCATGCCCACACTTGTGACCAAGAAAGTGAATCTACCCACATCAAAAGCTTTAGTGAATAGATCAGCAAACTGGTTGTCAGTATCAACTTTAGCAACTTGAATTAGCTTCTTTTCATTACAATCTCTGATAAAGTGATACCTGATCTCAATGTGCTTTGTTTTGGAGTGCTTAACTGGATTGTTAACAATGCTTATAGCACTGCTATTGTCAATGAAGATTGGAGTGTGAAGAAAGGTTACCCCATAGTCCAGCATCTGATTCTGAATCCATAGAACCTGAGAGCAGCAACTTGCAGCAGCAATATACTCAGCTTCTGTTGTTGATAAGGACACTATGGTTTGTTTCTTACACTGCCAAGATACTAGTCTTGCACCCAAAAGTTGATATCCACCTGAAGTAGACATTCTGTCCATGTTAGCACCTCCCAAGTCACTATCTGAATAAGCAATCAAGTCAAAGTTGGATTCATATGGATACCAAAGACCTAGTCTAGGTTGCCCTCTTAAGTATCTGAAAATCCTTTTAACAACTTGTAGATGTGATTGCTTTGGATTGACTTGGAATCTGGCACACAAACACACTGGAATCATGATGTCTGGTCTTAAGGCTGTGAGATACATGAGTAATCCAATCATTGATCTATATAGATGGACATCCACATCCTCCCCCTCAAGATCAGCAGTGATCTGTTTATGAGTCTCCATAGGTGTGCTTGCTGGCTTTGAGTCTGTTAAACCATACTTTTCCAGGATGTTGTTCACATATTTTTCACCCATTGAACTCATTTTAAAGTTCTTGTGCATCAACTTTTCAAAGTCTCTACACATCTGATCTTTTGTGGATCCAAAGATGATATCATCCACATAAATCTGAACCAATAGGATGTCCTTCTTACTTCTTTTAATGAAGAGGGTCTTGTCAATTATTCCTCTTTCAAACTGTGGCCTAGTGATTACTAGCTTAAACACATACAGATTATCACAAAACACTTTGTTTTATTAATCACAAGAATTACATCAAGACATAGATCTAAAAGTGATTAACTTTTCAAGATAGAATGTGTTTTTGTGTGTACTCAATGTGTGCAACTATGTGTTTCTCTCAACTACCACCAATATTACACTTTCACTTTCACACACTTAATCTCTTGCTTACACAAGTCTCTCTCTTAGAAACAACACAAGGACTTGCTTATATATAGGTCAACATGACCAAGCAAGGTCAAACCTTCTAAGCTCATCTTACAACACACACAAACCACTATTACAACAATTACAATAATGACCCTCATTTAATCTTGAATACAATTACTGTCTAACAATCTCCCCCTTTGGATTCAAGATTAAAAAAATTTGGCAATAATCTTCAGGTCTTCTTATCTTCAGAATTGATCTTCAACTTCGAATCTTTTCTGGCTTTGACATCTTGAAAACTTTGACAATTCTTCAAACTTGTCTCTTCCTTTGAGTTAGCTTTTGCATATCTTGAATAAACAACCTTTCTTTCAAACTCTGACTTTCTTTCAAACTTTTGACTTTCTTTCAAACTCTAACTTTCTCTCAAACTTTTGACTAAAATCATCTGAAAACTTTATCTCCTCTTCAATCTGATCTTGAACTTTGATTATTCTCCCCCTTTTTTATGATTTGTAAGAATCAAAATCATTAAAACACTTCAAGGTCAGATCCGTCATTGAATGAACTTCCCACCATCTGATAAGCACAATCTTCATGAACTTTCATCTCCTCCTTTGGATAATTGACAATCTCCCCCATATAGGAAAATTATAAATTTCCAAAACATGATATGATAAAATCTGTCAACTGATTTGAAAGAGCCGTTGAACCATGAATGTATTCATCTGAATCTTTTCAAATTCAAAAGAATTAAGAGTTGTAAACCTGAATCAACATATGAAACAGTTAGAAGTGCCTGTCAGTAACACAAAGTTACTGTGTACAACGGATGTACAATGTAAGGAGCTGGTATGATGTTGACTCCCCAGGACTTCCATTCAATCATTGAAAAACACAAGGTAATTCTATGAATGTTCTGACAGAAAAACATATTCTCTGTGTGTACATGCTTGTGTTTTGAAAGAATTAGCACAAATGATTGTGTTTCATAAGGCTCAAAGTATGTAAATCACTGAGACAACAATGATTATACATGGACTCAACGTGCATGAGAAAGGGTCGAAGGTGGGGCAACTTTCCTTCTTTTTCAATATCAGCATCTTCCAAATGAAGATCCGATAGATTATATGTTGCTTCCCCAGAAAATGTAAAACATTCTCTTTTTAAGAAAAGAATGAGTAGCTAGTGGGGTTGTATGCAAGAGATGGCATGGGCTATTTGCCTATTTCAATGACGGTCACCAAAGAAATGTGAACCAATCAGTAATGTGGCTGCCCAGCTCAGAAAGATGTTTGGTGCAGAGTTCTGATATTCTTTTAACTCTGTTCTCACACCCTCTTTCTTTTAAACATTTAAGCTCACATCTAACCAATCTCTCATTTTCATTTTACCTCAGCTCACTCCCATACTCAATTCTTTTAGACCCCTCTCCCCTCAATCACTCAAAGGATTTCTTCCGGGGTAGGAAACACTGGTTATCGTGAATCCATGGAAGATCTAATAAGCACTCACATTGAATCCCATGTTCCTAAGAAGTACATGTTGTTCAATGATTTTCTTGACATGTAAAGCACAAGAAATCATATGTCAGTGTTTGTATGCTCATTTAGAAATCAGAAATGAAATTTAAGCATATTGAACATTTAAGATATCTCAAAACTTTATATGAATGAAAAGAATAGAAATGTTTTGAGAATCTGACAATGATTAAGATCAGATCAAATTATCATGAAGAAAAAAAAATTTGAGAATTCAAAGACGTATGTTGTTTATATGAACAATATATAAACATATTATCAATGAAAGCATATTAAAATGAAATGACGTTTGATTCAAACAACTGTGAATACCAAACGACGGGAGTATTACCATAGAAAGATATATCATTTGATACATGGTAATAACAAAGTCAATTTGAAAATACTGAACCAGTGTGTGTATGAATACTTGACAAAGTATATAGAAAAGAAAATACACAAGTATTATTCTTTAAAGAACACACGGTCAGATAAACATATAAGACTCTCAAGTATCCAAAAATCATTTAAAATTCACACTTCTCAAATCATAAAAACATGTTAAGATCGTGAAGTGGTTTGAACATTTTAAAACCATTTTTCACAAGTGAAAGTTGTTCCTCTTTCACAAGTGTTAGAGTATAAGGATTAGAATGTTATACCTGTTGATTGAAATCCTTAATTCCCCCTGTAATGAATATAGCAAGTAAAGTATCCTTGAATAGATATCCTCCCCCTTGATATCTGTAAAACATCAATCTTGTTAGAAATATTATTATAAAAAATATAGCAATAAAATTTCTAAACTCCCTTTCAAACGAAAAACTTTCTGAAAAGATGTAATCTTGAAAGCATCCTTCAGAAGAAAACATTTGAATACGGGTTTTGAACTGAATTGTCTAAAAGCCATTGTCACATAAAATATCCTGCTTGTTGTTAGATCTGATTTTATAGTAATCATTGTATTTATTTTACTGCTTTCAGTAGTGTTATCTGTTTTGTTAGTGCCTTGGGGTATTTAAGTCCCCTTGGCTTGTTTGTTTTGTAAGGAACCATACATTGTTTGAATACAATTCACTGTTGCATTGAAGCATACTTTCTCTCTCTAGATTCTCTCTCTACGATCTTGTGATCTTGGTTCATCAATTGGTATCAGAGCCTCCAAGATCTTGAGAGGATTGAGATTAGTGTATAATTGTTTCTGATTTGGTTGGTTAATTCGAAAATTTGATTGATTTTTGTTGTTTTTTCAAGAAAAATCTCGTTTTCTGGATTTTCACCAAATTCAGTATGTTTTGTAATCGAATTGCATTGATTTTGATGATTTTAGATGCGTTTTAGTTAGTCGATCTATGCTTTCACCAACGTGATTTGATGTTTCAATTTTGAGTTTGAATACATTCTGAAAAAGACGAGTTCTGTTGTTCTGTTCGTTTTGAATTTTGAGTTTCAGAGTGTTTTGATCGAAATTATCAATTGAAATGTATTAAAAACATGTTTTCGATCAATTTTGTGCAAGTTGTTTGGGTTTAATTTCATTATTATGATCGAATTAGCAGATTTATAGTCGAGTGTTAAAATGCGTGTCATTCATGTTAGAATGTGTGTCATTCATCCTGATATGCGTGTCATTCATATATGTTGTGTCATTCATATATGTTGTGCGTGTCATTCATACTAGTTTGCATATTACAAGTTTTTGAAGTATGTGGGTTATTCAAGATTTATGCGGGTTATTCATCTTATTAGTATGCGTGTTATTCATAAAATCGTGTGCAACTAACTTTTGAGTGTTAGTGTTTTTTCTCAGGTTATTGATTCTCTTTTGGAAACGCATATCTTCAAGTGGTCTTCACACGCATTTCTTCAAGTGCGTGTCTGCCTTAACACGCATTTCTTCAAGTGCGTGTCTGCCTTAACACGCATTTCTTCAAAGTGCGGGTCACTCTGAACACGCACAACTTCAAGTGCGTGCCCCTCAGGATACGCATTTCTCTTGGACGTGCATTTCTCTTGGACACACCTCTAAGGAAAGCATCGAGTGACTTTCTAGACTCGCATTTCTCTCAACAAGCATTTCTCAGGATACGCATTCCTTGGGTGTGCGTATCATCAAGGACCCGAACACGCATTTCTTAGTTGTGCGGGTCTTCAAGACTTGGTCATTTTTCTGAATTCCAGATTTCTTCAAAATTTCTCTTCAAGCTCAATTGTACAAGAACGACCTCATGATGTCATTGGGGTCTGATACTCGCCCACCTGTGCTGATAAATGAGAACGAATTTGAACAATGGCAGGACAGGTTTATTAATTTCATCAAAAGGCAATCTAATGGGGAAAATATGAAGAAAGCTTTGACTGAAGGTCCCATGGTCAAACCAAGGAAAGTGATACCAGTTGTTGGAAACACTCAAGCTACTAATGTAGAAAAAGAACTGATAGAATATGAGGCTGATGAACTTCTGAGATACCAAGCTGACAATCAGGCCAAGTAGAATTTGATTCTTGCTCTACCAAATTCCATCTATAACAGAATCGATTGTTTCAAACACAATCCTATGCTGATGTGGACACAACTAGAGAAAATCATGCTTGGTACTGCTATGTCTACCCAGCTTCGTCAGACAAGGTACATGAACAATTTTGAAAAGTTCAAAGCAAAGGATGGGGAAACTCTGAAAAGTGTCTTCGACAGGTTCTGGACTGTTATTAATGATCTGTATAAGATCAAGGTAATAAAGAATGAGTTGGAGACAAACCTGAAGTTTCTTAATGCACTCAAACCTGAATGGGAAAAATCCTGTCATCGAATGAGGAATGATCCCAGAATTTCCAAAATGCCCATTCAGGAAATGTTTGAAATTCTGATGTCTGATGAAGCCATGGTAATGAAGAAGAAAGCTAAGTTGGATAAGCAGAAGCCAAAGACTGTGGATCCAATCTCTCTTTTAGCTAGCCAAATGGCTGAGCAAGCCTTGACTGAGTCTGCTTATGATGGGTCAACAAATGACGATGGCGAAGCATTGGAAAAAGCCATGATTCTTCTAAGTCAGCACTATCGAAAGAAATATCAGAAACGGTCAGGCTCAAACAATCTTCGTTTCTCTTCTGGTTCAAAGAAGGTAGAACCTGGTTCTACATCAAAGCCTTTCTTTCCCAAATATGAGCCTGGTACAACAGCTGAACCAAAGAAAGAAGAGAAAAAGGCTGTGACTTGCTACAACTGTGGCAAACCCGGGCATATTTCAAAGGAATGCAGAACGAAGATTGTGAAACATGTGGATTTCTATAAGAAGAAATTAGCTTTGGCTGAGAAGAAAGCAAGTGGAACAATTTTGTTGGCTGAAGAGGAATATTGGTTGGACCACTCAGATAACGAAGCTGACAATGTTGAGACTGCTGCTATGTGTTTTATTGGAGACGACAACAGTGATGATGAGGATGAGGAGACTTTAACCGATAAATCTGAGGTACAGATTGAGATTCCCAATTGGGGTCTTGGATTTAAAAATCCTCAGTTTTTAAAGAAAGCTAATATTGAGATTCCCAATTTTTATGATTATGACTGTCTTGGTATTTCAAAATATGGTTCTCAATACAAACCTTTTTGGACAAGTGCTAAAGAGACTACTATTGAGGAAGATAAGAAACGGATAAACAACAAGAGAATGGAAGTTCCTTTCGTTTACACTCAAGAAAATGCAAAATATTTTCCTGAAAAAATATAGAAGAAAAGACAAAAGTTAAACATTGTTTCTTCTACTAAATCTTCTAGATCGAATGACTTCTTTGATTTAAATGAAGCTAATCCTAATAAGGACAAAATATCTCCAGTATCTTATGATACTAAGAGATATATACCTCCTTTAGTCTTAGAATGTCAAATCTTTGATCTAGAAGAACAATTGGAAAAACAAGAGATTTTGAGAAAAATTGAAAACGATGTCATTTTTTCTTTTATGACATCGAATTTTAAAGAAAATAGTTCTGGTATTATCAAATTTTCCATCAACTTGTGTTCATCTGATGTTTCTTGCTCTGAGGTTTATCCAAATAATCTAACTGATCAGTTTGATTTTATTGATAAAACTTCCTCTTCTAAATCAAATATTTTATCTAAAATTGTTGATGACACTTTTACGCTAAATGATCATTTCTATAAAACAAAGCGTAAAAGAAGAAGGACAAAGAAGAAAAAGAAGAAAGAGTTTGATATTTCTGAAATTTCCAATTTTTCTGATTCATCTATTTCAGATAGGCCTTTGAAGAAGTCTGTGAAGTCTGTTTGGCAAAAGAAACAGAGATCTGAAGAAATTGTTTCTGTAGAGAATAAATGTGTAGATTTTCTTTGTAAACAAGACTCATTTGCTGTTTGTAATAAATCTACAAAATATTCTGTTGAGCAAATGTTTCAGATTTCAAAGAATATCTCATATTGTCTCTCTAGTTCTGATTCTGATTCTGATGATTGTGTGTCTTCTTTAATATGTGATGATGTTCATGCTTTATTTGATCAATCTCAGATGTTTTGGAAAAATAAATTTTTGAAAAAGAAAAAGGAAAGGACTAACAAGAAGGGACCCATATTTATATGGGTACCTAAATCTCAGTAATTGTTGATTGTGCAGCTAAATCAATTATGGTATATGGATTCGGGGTGTTCCAAACACATGACTGGCAACAAATCTCTTCTTACAAATTTTAAAGAAAAATGTTGTGGTTGTGTCAAATTTGGAAACTGCGAGACGGCTCCCATTCTTGGTTATGGTGATCTTGTTCAAGGTAACATAACTGTCAAAAGAGTTAGCTATGTCGAAGGTTTAAGTCACAATTTATTCAGCATCGGAAAGTTCTGTGATAAAGATCTTGAAGTCAGTTTCAAGTCTAAAAGAGTTGCTGTAAAGAATAATAGTGGCATGGATTTACTTGTTGGAAAGAGAAGATCAAATCTTTATATCATTAATCTTTCCGAAGTAAAGATTCCATCAAATATTTGTCTTCTATCAAAAGCCTCTATTCATGAAAGCTGGTTGTGGCACCGTCGACTAGCTCATCTCAATTTCAAATATATGGATCGCTTGGTCAAGAATGATTCCGTGATAGGTCTTTCAATCCTCCATTTCCAGAAAGACCATCTCTGTCAGGGCTGCGAGAAAGGAAAGATGAAGAAAGCTTCTCATAAGCCAAATCCTGAACATTGCACTGCGGACATTCTAGATCTAATTCATGTTGATTTGTGCGGACCAATGAAGACAAAGAGTATAGGGAAGAATAAGTATGTTTTGGTTGTTGTTGATGATTACTCCAGATATACATGGGTGAAATTTCTCAAATCTAAAGACGAGACACCCGAAATTCTCATCAACCTCATCAAAACTATTCAGACAAATAAGCAAAAGCACGTCAAAGTTGTAAGATCAGATAATGGCACAGAATTCAAGAATTCAACTCTTCAAGCATTCTATGATGATCAAGGAATACAACAACAGTTTTCTGCTGCAAGAACACCGCAACAGAATGGAGTTGTTGAAAGAAGAAACAGAACGCTTGTGGAAGCTGCTAGATCTATGCTTGCTTATTCAGGTCTTCCTTTGTCTCACTGGGCTGAAGCCATATCAACTGCATGTCATACTCAAAACAGATCAATTATACATCGCCGATTCAACAAGACTCCATATGAATTGATGAACGGTATCAAACCCAACATCAAATATTTCAAGTCTTTCGGGTGTAAATGCTATGTTTTGAATGACAGAGATAATCTGAATAAATTTAGTCCAAAGGCAGATGAAGGCATATTTCTGGGTTATTCTTCTAACTCTGCTGCTTACAGAGTCTTTCTCATCTCTGAAAGAAAAGTGATAGAGTCTGTGAATGTCAAATTTGATGAAGCTGCAGATTTGGCTTCTGGACAACACAGTTCAGAACCCGATATTACTGGAAACTCAGTTTCTGAACAAATTAGTTCAGAACCTGCACTTCAGTCGATAAATCAGGATCCTTCTACTTCTCTGTCTAATTTTGAAAATTTTTATGATGATGTTCCTAAACCAAACACTGATAATGTGTCAAATGTCTTGAATCAGGAATCTGTAAGTGCATCTAATCCTAATTCCGCTGCATCAACCTCTGAACCTGATGCTGCTTCAGTATCTCCTGAAATTCAAGCCATACCTTCTGAACATCATCTTGATCAATTCATCTCTGAACCACAAATTGCTGAAAATGTCCATGAGGAATCTGTAGAAGATGAAGCTTTTCCAGAAGAAAATGTTCAACAAGAAGTACAAGCTATGTCTGGACAACAAGAGCTTGAATCTGATGTCATGGAAATACCTCCTCCTCCAGTTGAAATCATATCTGTATCATCTTCTGACATTATTTCTTCTGAAGATCCTCCTCAACAAATAGAAGTGGTTCAAGAAGTTATTGATCCTCTCCCTCATACAACAAAATGGACAAGATCTCATCTAATCCATCAAATTATTGGGGATCCTCAAGCAAGTGTTTCTACTCGCTCCAGAACAGTTTCTTCCAACGAATGTTTATACACTTGCTTTCTAAGCAAGATTGAACCAACCAAAGTTTCTGAAGCGTTGGAAGATCCAGACTGGATTTTAGCAATGCAAGAGGAGCTCAATCAGTTTGACGCGCTCAAAGTGTGGAGACTTATACCACGGCCAAAGGGTAAAAGCATCATTGGTACAAAGTGGATATTCAAGAATAAAAAGGACAAAGATGGTATCGTCGTTCGGAACAAAGCAAGGTTAGTAGCCAAAGGATATCGACAAGAAGAAGGTATTGACTATGACGAAACATTTGCACCTGTCACCAGATTGGAAGCTATTCGGATGTTTCTGGCCTTCGCTGCTTACCGCAACTTCACTGTATATCAAATGGATGTCAAGACAGCATTTCTCAATGGCAAATTGAAAGAAGAAGTATATGTATCTCAGCCAGAGGGATTTGTTGACAAAGATCGTCTTGATTATGTTTATTTTCTCGATAAAGCCTTGTATGATCTGAAACAAGCTCCACGGGCATGGTATGACGAGTTGTCAGCTTTCTTGGTCAAATCCGGCTTCACCAAAGGCTCGATCGATACTACTCTTTTCATTTATAGAACTAATCTTGATATATGCTTAGTACAAATATACGTATATGATATTATTTTCGGGGCGACTAACAAATCTCTGTGTAATTGGTTTTCTGATTTAATGACCTCTAGATTCCAGATGAGCATGATGGGAGAAATCAATTTCTTTCTCGACTTATAAGTGAAGCAGCTTCTAGATGGAATATTCATCAATCAGTCAAAGTACGTCTTTGACATTTTGAAGAACTTTAAAATGGACAAGTCTACCTCAATCGGTACGCCTATGGCTCATGGTGCCAAACTCGGACTGGATCCAGATAGAAAAGTTGTGGATCAAAAGACATACAGAGGGATGATCAGATCACTGATGTATCTTACTTCTAGTCGCCCGGACATAATGTTTTCAACGTGCCTGTGTGCTCGTTTTCAAGCAAAACCAAAAGAATCTCATCTTTTAGCAGTCAAACGTATTTTTAGATATATTAAAGGAACTCCTTATTTAGGATTATGGTATCCTAAAAGTTTTGACTATAGTTTAATTGCTTATTCTGATGTAGATTATGGTGGTAATCAATTGGACAGGAAAAGCACTTCTGGTCATCTCTAGTTTTTGGGTGACAGACTGATAAGTTGGGCGTCGAAAAAGCAAAATTGCGTTTCAATATCAACAGCCGAGGCTGAATATGTCACTGCAGCTAGTTGCTGTGCTCAAGTGCTTTGGATGAAAACGCAACTTTGCGATTACGGGATGCTATACAAGACTGTGCCAATATATTGTGACAGCAAGTCCGCAATTGCGATATCAGTCAACCCTGTCCAGCACACCAAGACCAAGCACATAGACATGAGATATCATTTTATAAAGCATCACGTGGAAGAAGGTACTATTGAATTATATTTTGTACCAACTGAATATCAACTTGCTGATATATTTACAAAAGCTTTAGATGAAAAACGCTTTAACTTTTTGCTTTCAAAACTAGGCATGTTGAATTTAAAAGTTTAAATCTTTACAAATTTTATTCTATAAAGTTTAATATTTCAGATTTTCTTTCAGTTGAATAAAATGTGTGTCTAGGATCTTTTACAAGTCGCCTTGTTAATATTTTAAGTTTTATATGTTCAACGTTCAAATCTTTCAAACATCGAAAAGTCAGCAACATGTTTGACGCTTTAGATACTGCTTTAAAGATATGTGAGTCGGCATATTTATGGTTTACTTTGTTTCAACAACCTAAGTGATCAAAATTGTAGATCGTAATGAAAATATGGGCTAAGCTATTCGATATAGATCTGAGTTATTGAGATGATTTTATTTTTAAGCATTTAAAATACAGAAATCCTTGAGTTTAAAAGTTTGTACCTGTGACCTTTCTGGTTTAGGAAAGTAAGTTCCGAGGGATGCTTGACATCTGGTCCCCTAAGATCAATTGATCTGGGAGTGATCGAACAGAAATCCTGCAATAGAATCAGATCGAAAGTAATGTTCTACTGGTATGAATGGGTTTAGGATATGTCGATGTAGCCTTTCTGATCCGAGAAAGTAAGTTCCAAGGGGTGCATGACACCTAGTCCCCTAAGGCCAACTGGTCTGGGAGCGGCTGACCCAAATCCTGCAATAGGGTCAGATAGAAAGTTACGTTTACGGCATGTTCTTTACTTAACGAACTCTTTGATTAAAAGATTCCAAAGTGTACAAAGCTTAAAAGATGCCAAAGAGCACACTCATGTGAAGATGCCAATGTGCACACAGCTAAAAGATGCCATTGAGCACAAATCTCTTGATACTTGGTGATATATTTTGAGCTGCGATAAACCTGTAATTTGTGAAAATCTTAATTCTTGATGAGTTAGTGTCTGTACATGCAAATTTCTTCATTTTATGTTTAGAATTATATTTTTCTTGAAGCTAATCAGAGATCGCATGCGAGCACACTGAATAGATACCTGTAAGTGTTTGAATCTGAACATGTCTTAACTTGATATACAATGAAACATGTTTCTGTATCCAACAACTCCCGTTTGATTTCAACTGATTGATAAATCTGGGATATTCTACTGAGTAGACTTTAATTTGTTTAGTGTTTAAACGTTTATATATTCAGTTGTTACAAAATTTATATTCAATATGATCATCTTTAATATTGATGTCTTTATGTTTGTTGTCTGTGTTTTTTTTGTCATATGGTCTGTGTATTTTTCAAGGGGGAGTGTATATCTGGTTTCTATTTCTGAGAATATTCTGTTTTTGAGGGGGAGTGAATATTACTGATTAATTCTTCCTGTGCTGATCAGAAATTCATAAGGTAAGTTTTTTTGAAATTACTATGCAAATGCTAAACTAATTTGTTAAATTTTGTGCATTTGTGTAGGGGGAGTAATGGGGGCTTTTCAGGTATTTTTTTTGTAGTTATTTTTTTTAAGTATTTTGCTTTTAGAATATATATAGAAGTAATAGTGTTTTTTCTTTTCTTTATTCTTTTTGAACTTGTTTTGACTATTCTTCTTCCCTCCATTATCTCTGAGTATTGTTCTTCCTGCGATCTTTAATATTCATCTCAGATTGTGATTTTGGAAAGATCAGGTATGTTTTTATTTTTAATTCTATGTGTGTAGTTCGATTATTGTTTTATTACTTTGTTTTGATTTCTTTCTTGGTTTCTATTATTGTGCGTTTTAAATTGATATGCGATTATTTTACTGTTCATCGATTTCTAAAACTCAGATTCAAGTTGATTTAGATCGATTTGCGTATTGGGTTGTGTTAAGACCTTATAATCGACTATCAGGTATGTTTTCTTTTACTTTAATTTCGTGTTTTGTGCTTTTAATTTTAGTTTTTGTGGATTTCGGGTTCGAACAGCCGCTTTTCTAGGGTTTTGGTTCATATATAAGTGAACTATGCGTTTCACCTGTGACACGCATAAGTGAACTATGCGTTTCACTTGTGACCCGCATTGTCAAGAATACGTTTCACTTGTGATCCGCATTGTCAAGAATGCGTTTCACTTGTGACCCGCATTGTCAAGAATGTGTTTCACTTGTGACCCGCATACTCAAGTATGCGTTTCACTTGTGACCCGCATACTCAAGTATGTGTTTCACTTGTGATCCGCATAGTCAATTATGCGTTTCATTTGTGACCCGCATAGTCAAGTTCACCCGAGACCCGTATTCTTCTAGTTTGTTTTGTTTTGCTTTGTGTAGTTTTCGTATCACTAAGAACACACATAGTCTTTTGTGCGTATCCTTAGTGACACGCATAGTTGTGTTTCGTTGATTCTTAGTATGAAATGCGTTTCCTTCATAACACGCATTCTCTCTTATGCGTTTCCTTCATGATACGCATTCCCTCATATGCGTTTCCTTCAGGACCCGCATTTCATACTTGGAATATTTTTAGTGTTTTATGTTAAATGTTTTTTTCTGTGTTTTTCTTTCAGGTTATCATGACTTCTCAAACAAATACTGATCCAATGATTCAAGATGAGAATATCATTCTTCAGGATCTGACTGATCAGGCATCTCATGATACACCTATGCCGTCTGTTCCATCTGTTGGGGCTGATTTTTCCATATCAAGGCGAAATCCAAATGATGTGTTCCCGAACGTCATGTACATGCCTTATAAGCATAACAACTACTTTGTTGACTTTGATCGCATCAAGATTCATCCTGTCATACGCACTATTCTTCGTGGACATCCGCTCTCTCAAGCTCTATGTTCAGTTGCCGATGTTCCGGAAGTCTACGTTCAGCAAGTCTGGCACACCATCACAAAGCATGAACTGGCACGTCCTCATCGATTTGATCTTCAAATTGACCAATTTGATTCATATTTGTCTTACAAGCGGTTAAGGTTGATTCTTGAGCTTCCTGAGCCTAATTCTAGACATGGACGGACAACATATGATCAGTTTCCATCTGAAGAAGAAGTGTTCGAAGGCATCAAACGACTAGGCTATGTTGGTTCACTGAACAGGGTTGTAGACTTTGACAAGTCTAATCTTCCTTCTGTCTGGTATTCTTTATTTTCTGTCATCAACAGGTGCTTAACGTCTAAACATACCGGCACGGATAGTTCTAGTCTTCACTATCTTCGACTGTTCCATGCAGTAGTCTATGACCTGCATGTCAACTACACGATTATTTTTTGGACCGAGCTATCTGAAATAGTGCAAGACAAGTTAACCAATAAGCGACGAA
Organism: Arctium minus; assembly: GCA_954870635.1. Taxonomy (NCBI): domain Eukaryota; kingdom Viridiplantae; phylum Streptophyta; class Magnoliopsida; order Asterales; family Asteraceae; genus Arctium; species Arctium minus. Next base: position 58,911,990 of record OX941082.1, on the reverse strand, counting down.
AGTTCATTTCTTTTATCAGGTTTCTCAAGCTGATTGTTAGAAGCATGTTTCGAAGCAATCCGACAATTCCACGAAGATTATCTTGGCCGCAAGTTCCGGATACTGAGATGCTTTTCCTTCAGAAAGAGAAGAAGTCCTTCACATTTTCTATGACCATTCCTTATGGTCTTATTGCCAATTATGCTGACATGACCGATCCCAGTGTCATTGATTATTGTTTAGAAAATGACTTTGAAGAGGCTGAACAGGAAGAACCTTCTCATGGCACTCCAGCTGGTACTACTCATGAAGAGCAAGTTGAAGCAAATACTCAGGTAATAGAGACATATGTTGATTTTTCTGCAACACCACAAGATGTTGCTACTCAAGCTGAAGCAACTACTGATGTAAGAAAAAATGTTAATCCTGATGAGACTGGAGTTGCTGATGATGCTGAGACAAATGCTGAGTTTTCTGATGATGGTGAAAATACGACAAGTGATTCAGACGATGGTGATGATGATGCTGATCAATCGAACATGAAAGTGTATGAACGGAAAGTAAGAACTCCGGAAGTGGTTATTTCAACAGAAGTTATCTCTGATGATGATTCAGTTCCAGTTAATCCTTCAGTTGCACATCTTCAAGTAGATGAATTGGATACAACTTTTGATCAAGCCGCAACTTCGGTTCAAAGTCAAGATCAAGCAACTACACTTGCAGTTATTCAGTCTACTTCATCAGCTGTTGAGCTTACTTCTGATCAAGCTCCAGTTTCCACTGACAAATTCTCTACTTTGAATAATGTAATTCGGCAGTTATCGGAGATAATGGATGCTGAAAAGGAAGCACAGATTCTGAAGTTAAAAGCTTTATTCAAAGGCAAGATGCCTGAAATTGATACTTCAGTGATTCCTACAGAAATTCCATTCAGACGTCCATCTGGGGTTGTTCTAAGAGATCCGTCTTCTGCTGTTCAATCTTCTGTTCCAGCGATCATGTCTATTCCTCTACCTCCGTTGTTTACACAGTCAGCTGGAATTTCTTCATCTACTCATATACCTGTGTCTTCTTCTAGCACTCCAGTATCAGATCTTCCTATTACAGAGTTGACAGATTTGCTCTATGCTCGACTTCTTTCTATGTCGCCACCAGAACATCAGGATCAAGATCTTATTTCTCTGCTTCGGAACTTCCAACCTACGCCGCCTCCAGTTTCTTCATCTGAATCTGACAGAATCTATGTTTCATCTACTAAGTTTCAAGCATTCAGATCGGAAGTTCAATCAAGTTTTGCTGATCTTAAATTGTTTATATCTCAAACTTTCTCTGATTTATCTTCCAGGCTTGACATTCATGAACAAAGCTGCAGAACTGAGGTCGGTCCGTCTCTTAAACGAATACATGACCAAGATGATCCTGATCATCAAGGCCATGAGGGGGAGATGGCAAAGAGACAAAGAACAGAAGGGTCTTCTGAAGCTCGAGAAGTTGTTCAAGAAGAAGTGGCTGAAGATAGAGAAAAGACTGCTGATACAGTTCAAGATTGCAGTATCGAAGACTTAATGGATGTTATGATTGACAATGCTGATGTAACTGCTTTGCATAATGAATTTAACTTGTCTGAAGCAAATTTTAATAATATGCAAATTGTAGTTTATGTGGATCCAGATGTCTCAGGTAGAGCTCATGAAGTTGAAGAATCAGAAGCAGCAAATGACATGAGATCTTTCTTCGCGAACTTCATTGAGATAAATTCAGATGATGATGAAGAAGTTAGATTTAAGAAAGTTGCTCAAGTTAAAGAAGAAGATTGCAACAATATCATCATCTTATCTGATACAAAGGATGATTCTGTTTTCATGGATGCAACAGATACAAAAGAGGCTGAATTATTATATGTTGATCTTCCGAGTCAAGGTGAAATTCCAGAAGTTGATCAACCTTCGTCTACTCCAGTAACTAGTTCTGCTCCCACAACCAATATTCCATCAAGTGCATTTGAAGTTGGTGAGTCATCTAGAGCTCAAGTAGTTATTCCTTCTTCTGAACCAGTAATTCCTCCATCTCTTCTAGAAGAATGAGAAGCTTTAACTAGACAGCAAAGGCAGCGAAATCTACAGCAAAGATATATGGCTTCTAGACTCAGAACTGCTTTTCTGGAAGATATCCAAAGCAACATCTTTGTTTCTAGAAGAAGGACACTCAATTTATATGCCATTCTTGGAGTAGAGAAAGAATCAGAAGCTTATCAGCATAAATACTTAACTTTTATCAAATGCCAGCGCAGAAGGAATAACAATGTTACTTCTTCTCATCTAATAGTTCGAGTTCTCAGTGTCACTATTTGTAAGTTTATGAATATTTGGTATCCAAATCTTGAAGTGGAAAGAAGAGACTGCAAGCGGTACATCTTTTCAGAGGCAGATTTCGTTGATCTTTCAATAGATGATGTTGAATTCCTATATGATCACTTCAGGAATCTTTATCACCGAACTCAGGATGTTTCTCAAACTCTTTATGTTCTTAAACGATTCATTTGACGACAGATCCGATTTTATCGTGTTTTTGACTTTCAGATGGCCGTCGAAAGTTTTTAGCCTGTGGTTAATCTGGAAAGACCCAACCGGAGTTTGCAGAATCTAGAATCTTATCCGTTATTCACCATTATCGAAGATCCATACGGAATAGTATACAAGAACAACTCAAGTGAAAAATGCTTTCTACGATTTGATGAAGTTGGATATTACTCTGATGGAACTCTAAAGGTGATCAAACTTCATTTGGAGCATCGTTTGCAAGAGGCTAGAAGAAAGTTTTTGGAAACAAGAAGAGAGTCATATTTGTTTGAAAACGATGAAATTCGTCTGATCCGTAGATCTTTGGACACTATTCAAGAAAGACTTAATCTCCGTTCAACTCTATGACGATTGGAAGTGTTAGTTGGGCTGAACAGACTACGTCAACGAAAAGAACGTCAATGATCTTTCAAAGTCGTCTAGATGGTCAATGCTGTTTTTGAAGATTGTTTTTGAAGACCTCGGCGCCAATGATTACTAAGGGGGAGATTGTTAGATCTGATTTTATAGTAATCATTGTATTTATTTTACTGCTTTCAGTAGTGTTATCTGTTTTGTTAGTGCCTTGGGGTATTTAAGTCCCCTTGGCTTGTTTGTTTTGTAAGGAACCATACATTGTTTGAATACAATTCACTGTTGCATTGAAGCATACTTTCTCTCTCTAGATTCTCTCTCTACGATCTTGTGATCTTGGTTCATCACATATGATGAAATATCTAAAATATATGCAAATAAAGCACAAGATTAGAAAACTCCCCCTAGAATCATGAATTGGCATTTAACATACCAAGTTTGCTAACTAAAAAGGTAAACCTCTTTTCATCCAACGGCTTGGTGAAAAGGTCAGCCAACTGGTAGTCTGTAGTCACAAAGTGCATCTCGATATCGTCCTTTTCGACATGATCCTTTATAAAATGATAACGCACGTCAATGTGTTTTGTCTTGGAATGCTGCACTGGATTAGCAGTTATCGCAATCGCACTCTTAGAATCACAGTAAATAGGAACTCGTTGGTAAGTATATTCGAAATCTTTTAACCGTGTTTTCATCCAGAGGACTTGTGAACAGCAGCTTGCGGCAGCTACGTAATCAGCCTCGGCGGTGGATGTAGAAACACAATTTTGTTCTTAGATGTCCAACTAACCAAGTTATCACCTAAGAACTGAAAAGAACCAGAGGTGCTCTTTCTATCCAGTTTGCAACCTGCATGATCAGCATCAGTATAGGCAGTTAAATCAAAAGACGAACCCTTAGGATACCAAAGACCTAACTCAGTAGAACCTTCAAGATACCTAAGAATCCGTTTTACAGCGACCAGGTGTGATTCCTTCGGATTAGCTTGATATCTCGCACAGAAACATGTAGCAAACATAATATCCGGTCTACTTGCAGTTAAATACAGCAGTGAACCAATCATGTTAGAGTACACTTTTTGATCTACTGATTTGCCAGAAAGATCTGCATCTAAAAGTGTGCCCGTTGCCATCGGTGTTTTCATCACTGAACTGTCAGTCATGTTAAATTTCTTTAAAATATCTCGAATATATTTTGACTGATTAATGAAAATGCCTTCGGGTAACTGTTTTACTTGAAGACCAAGGAAAAAATTCAGTTCGCCCATCATTGACATTTCAAAACGAGATTCCATGATTCTTGAAAAGTTTTTACAAAACTTTGGATTTGTAGAACCGAAAATTATGTCATCTACATAAATCTGGATTAGAATCATATCATCACCTTGCTTTTTCAGAAAGAGAGTAGTATCAATTGTACCTTTCTTGAATCCTGAAGCGAGTAAGAATTGAGTTAAAGTTTCATACCAAGCTCTTGGTGCCTGTTTGAGTCCATACAATGCTTTGTCTAAGACATATACATGATCAGGGTTCTTTGGATCAACGAATCCTTCTGGTTGAGCAACATATACTTCTTCATGCAATATCCCATTTAAGAATGCTGATTTTACGTCCATTTGGAAGACCGTAAAATTTTTATGCGCTGCATAGGATAAAAAGATTCGTATCGCTTCTAGTCGTGCCACAGGAGCAAATGTTTCTTCATAATCAATCCCCTCCTGTTGACAATAACCCTTTGCAACAAGGCGAGAATTGTTTCGAACTACAACTCCAGATTCATCTCTCTTATTTCTGAAAACCCACTTTGTTCCAATAACGGATTTTCCTTCTGGAAGTGGTATAAGTCGCCAAACTTTGTTCCTCTCAAATTGCAGAAGTTCATCTTGCATCGCCAGTATCCAATCTGGATCGCGCAAGGCTTCTGAAGCTTTCTTCGGCTCGAGAGAACTTAAAAAAATTGAATATAAACAAAAATTAGCCGATGTTGCACGCGTTTGTACACCCGACTGTGCATCACCAATAATATTGTGAAGTAGATGATCTCTTGTCCATTTCATTGTACTTGGAATCGGATGAATTTCAGCTTGAGTATTATCTTCCTAATATTCATCATATACTGCAGGTAAGTATTTATCAACCCCAGATGTGCTCGGGACATCTTGTACAGCCTCTTCTGAAGTAAATATTTCTGGAGTAATAGAAGAATCACTCGGAACTTCTGTTGCAGAATTTGGATCTGCATGCACAGAATCAACATTAGTATCTTCAGAATGTATATGTGTAGATGTACCTGATGTGGTTGATCTTGTGACATTTTCAGAAGGTCCTGAAATATCTGGGACTATAATTGGAACCTCTGAAGTTGATGCGGATATGCTTGATTTTTCAAAATCTGCACAAATATCCATAAAAGCATCAAAAAATACTAAGTCTAATTCAGCTGTAATTTTATTTGAATTAGAAGACTTATTCTGTTTGACTTCAGGTTCTATTCCGTCTTGAATAGAAACTTTCTGTTTAAGCTTGAGTTCTGAACTGTTGTGTTCAGAAGTCAACGTTGATGATTCGTCGAATGACACATTAATGCTCTCCATGATCGTCTTGGTTCGTCTATTGTAAATCCGATAGGCTTTAGATGTTAACGAATAACTAATGAAATAGCCTTCGTCAGCCTTCTTGTCAAATTTACCAAGATTGTCTCGATCATTGAGAATGTAACACCTGCAACCAAAAGTACGAAAAAATTTAATATTCGGTTTTCGATGATTAATAAGTTCATACGCTGTCTTTTTATGTCTTTTGATGAAAATCGTGCGGTTTTGTGTGAAACATGCAGTGGCTACGGCTTCAGCCCACAGAAACATTGGCAATTCGGAATAGGCTAACATTGTCCTTGCAGCTTCCACCAGTGTTCGATTTTTTCTTTCAACTACACCGTTTTGTTAAGGAGTGTAGGCAGCAGAAAAGTTGTGAGAGATCCCAACAGATATGAGATAATTTTGAAGCTTTTCATTCTTGAATTCCGTGCCATTGTCACTTCTCAAAGATATAACCGGCAATTGTAGTCGAACCTGAATCTTCTTTAAAAACTCAATGATCAGCTCTGCTGCATCTGATTTGTTCCTTAAGAATTCCAGCCAAGTATATCTGGAGTACTCATCTATCATGACCAAAATATATTTCTTACCATTGATAGACTGAGTCCTCATCGGGCCGCAAAGATCTATATGTATCAATTCAAGAGGTGTTGAGGATGAGAATTCTGTCTTTGCTTTATGAGATGTTCGCTTCATCTTTCCCATTTCACAAGTGGGACAAAGAGAATTCTTCTCAAACCTTAGTTCTGGTAGACCTTTGAGAATACCTTGTCTCGCCGATTAATCGCATCAAAGTTTTGATGAGACAGACGCCGATGCCATATCCAACTTTCAGCTCGTGAAGCTTTTGCAATCAGACAAACAGGTCTTGATGCAGAAAGTGTTGGAAAATTCACAGAATAAAGATTTGCATTCCGCTTGGCTTTAAAAACTGAACGACCATCTTTATCTTCAATATAACAGCATTTATCAGTAAACCGAACTTGAAATTGACTATCACAGAATTGACTTGTACTGAAAAGATTATGATCAAGTCCTTCTACATATAGTACTCTTTTGATCGTCACAATGCCATTTGTTAACGATCTGTGTCCTCAAATGTATCCAGTAACCTCAGAATTAGCATAACTTACAGTACCGGCAGGTTCCTCAACATAATTATGAAGTAGATGCTTAAATCCTGTCATATGGCGCGAGCATCCTGAATCTATATACCATGTATGTGAGGCCTGCAAAAAGAACAACTCATTTCTGTTTAGGTACCCATATCCAGATGGGTCCTTTCTTGTTAGCTTTTCGCAACTCATCAACATCATCTACCTTAGCCTTAATTCTCCACTCATAGCGAGGCTTAGGTACCCATTTCCATACCATTTTAACATTAAGCTCATGAAATGTTTTCTTTTTCAAAAAATGATCAAACTTAGCATGAAAATTTTTAGCCTGATGAGTTAAGGATTTTGAAGCTAAATTGACATGAGATGTTTTTCTGGCAACTTTAGATTTAGGATGAATAGAAGGAATGATAAATGCATTATCATGACAGTGTTTGCAAATAAAATTCTTACGTGCAAATGTCAAAAGCTTAGATTTATCCAATGAAGTACAATCATTCATACAACTTTGACATTTGGAAACATTTGAATTTTTACACATCAAACTATCACTATCACTGATTTTACATTTATTTATAGCAACTTTATTTTCCTTCACATTCTTCACCCTTTCTCCTTTACCATTTTGCCTTTTTACATCTGAAACAGGAAACAGAATCTTGTTCGTGTTCTTTGAAGAAGATGATTTTGTCTTTGAATTACAAGATGTTTCTCCTTTTTCAAAAATACTCGGAGGATATTCAGGAGTAGAAGTATAAACAACTGAAGAGTCAAATATCTTTTTCTCCTTTAGAATGAACATTCCAGTTTGTAGAGTCAAACATCTTTTTCTCCTTTAGATTTTGTTGAAACAAATCATTTTTTAAAATATTTAACTCTTTAGAGAGTTCTTTGTTTTCTTCAGAAGACTTGTCAAGTTTAAATTTGAGATCAACATTCTCATCTTCTAACTCTTCAATTGTCTTTTGAAGATCTGTGATTTGTTTCTCAAAATTAGATGTTTGATTTACCTCAGAGTTTGATTCCATCTTCTCTATAATAGGAACAGGATCTGAAGCATTCATCATTTCTGTAAAATCTCCTCAGTCATAATTTTTGAAAAAATCTGAATTAAGGTTTTGATTCATGGTATTTTCACTTTATGAACCATTTGAGGAATTTGTCATGAATAAATCAGATGGTAACACTTGATTCTCAACATCAGTTTCTAAATCAGATTCATCAAACTGACACTGAGATTCAGTATTATTTTCTTCAACCTTGGCTGATTCTGTTGGTAAACAAGGAGAAAATAGAGAAGTAAATTCACTAAATTCTATCTTTCTTGTGTTGTAACTTTCATTTAAATCTTTATAAGCAAAACCAACAGATTTTAAACTTGAAATGGAATCAGCGCAAGATGAAATGTCATCATCATTCACAACTTTACCTTTTACAAAAGTATCATGAATATCAGGTTTTGTAGAAGTAGAGCCCATTTTATCAAAATTATACAAATTTTCTGGTGCTCTTTTCAAAACAGTATTTGGTTCAAAACCAAAACCTTTTTTAACATTATAAAATCTGACATCTTGGAGTTTGTTTGTTAAAAGATTTAATGTTTGCTCAGTCTGTCCTCTTTTCAGATTTAAATCCTCCAGTTGCTTGATTTTACAATATGCCTCGTTTCTTTCTTGAAAACATGCTTCAAATTTTAGTTGAAAATCACCTTTTTCAGCATTTAAGTTTACAAGATCTTTTTCAAGCTCAGATATCTTTGAATTTAAAACATCTTTGTTCTTTTTCAAACAATCTTTTTCAGATTCCTTTTCCTTAACCACATCTTTCAACATTGAATTTTCATCACGAAAATTCAACATTGTTTGTCTTTCATGACTAAGTTTGCCTTTTAAAGATTTAAATTCTTCTTTCATGAACTTAACTTGATCCTTTAAGGATTGAATACGTACCTCGGAACCACAGTCAGAATGATCAGAAGATGATCCAATGTCCTCATCTACTTTGGCCATCATACACACCTGAGTAAAGTGTGCAGATTCGTCATCAGAACTCTTGTACAACCAATTCTCTTCTTCCGCCATTAAGTTCTGACCTTCTTCCACCTTCTTTCCTAACAGTGTTTTCCGAGCATAATATTTAGAATTCTTTGTACGCTTGAACTTGCAATCCTTGGAAAAATGACCTGGTTTTCCACAGTTATAGCATCTTCCATATTTCGGCTCAGTCTCTTCTTTCTTTCCTTCTCTCTTCTCTTCTTGCTTTTCATCTCTTTTCTCACACTTCTTTTCAGTTCTCGGTTTGTACTTGTCTTTCTTGTAACTCTCATATTTCGGCTTGTACTTGTTCTTTCCAAAACTTTTAAACTGCTTTGTGAGAAGAGCCAGATTTTCAGCAAATCGTTACATATCCTCATTTGAATATTCTTCACTTTCAGTAGAAGATTTATCAGTGCTTGAATCAGTAACTTCAGTTAGAAGAGCTCTGGATTTCCTTGACTTTGTCTTATAAGAAGAACTGGACTTGAAACTTGACCCTTTCTTACGTTCAGACATTAAGGCTAGAGAATCTTTAACGATCTTCTTTTCAGCACCCAGCTGCTTTACTTCATCCTCATGTTGAGATAAAGTTGTGAAGATATCATTGACGGCTTCTTGTGCCATGTCCTTAGTCATTTGAATGTTGATAGCATAGCTTTTCCATTCTGGGTTCAAGTTCTTGATGAACTTATAATTGATCTCTGATTCTGACTTGTTCATTCCATTTCTCCTTAGATCATTCAATATCACATTGAAACGATTGTATGTTTCCAACAAAGTCTTTCCTTCTTTCGCATGAAAACCTTCATATGCATTTATACTCTGATTCAGCTTTGTCTGAATTGACTTCTTTGATCCTTGAAACTGTCTCTCCAATTCATCCCATAAATCTTTTGCAGATTCCCTACTATCTACGCGATTGTAGATGTCATTAGGAATTGCCATAGTAAGATAGATAAGTGCCTCTTCATCTATCTTGTGTCTTGCCTTTTCCACATCAGTAAAGAATTGATATGGTTTTGGCACGTATCGATCTGCGATTGCTGGAGATGTAGCCGTGGCTGCTTCTCCAGGTACAAATGATTGTGGATTTCCCGGACCATCTATGATAGATATCATATAATCTCTGTTCTTTAGATTTAAGAACTGAATCATTCTTTTCTTCCATTGTAAATAATCTCCAACAGATAAGACCGGAGGCTTTATATGAGATCCCATAGAGAGAAATTCATTTGCCATGATTGAAAGTTGTATGTACCTTCACAAGATGAAAAATATTAGCTAGTAAAGATCTTTAAATCCAATCAAATCAAGAATATTACAGAAATCTAAAAAAAATTCAGAGATTTTGATCACAGAAAGAACTTTTGTCCCCCTCCGCAGACTTAGCACGAGGGTCCCGGTTAGCGGGTGGGGTCAAGGGGCAACGCCCTTGCGGGGGTATGGGGGCAGCGCCCCTAGAGAAAAAAAAATTTGACATTTAAAGGGCGTGTTACAGTTTTGAAAATTTCTTAGAAAAAAAAATTCTAAGTATACCAAGCTTTGCGTGTCAAGTGTGGAACGCAAACCAGACTTTGTGTTTGTAGTGTGAACCGCAAACCTTAGTTTGCGTTTGTCGAGTGACCCGCAAACCTTAGCTTTGTGTTTGTGCTGTGAAACGCAAACGATACTTTGCGTTTGTGATGTGGTTTACTTTGCGTGTTCAGTTTGTGAAACGCAAATGCCACTTTGCGTTTATAGAGTGGAACGCAAACGACAATTTGCGTTTGTGTCGAGAAGTGCAAACCTATACTTTGCGTGTGTAGTATGGAATGCAAACACCACTTTGTGTTTGTGCCGTGAATCGCAAGACTCAGTTTGCGTTTGTGCCGTGAAACGCAAGATACAAATCAAGCACAAAGAAACATTCGATATGAAAATCAGTATGAATCACACGCAAACCAAGATGAACACCCGTAAACTCTGATGATCACACGCAAACCTGGATGAATGAAACGCAAACTTCAGATGAATGAAACGCAAACCTGATGAATGAAACGCAAACCTATAAAACCAACAAATTTGCACCAAAAACTCATCTAGACCTCGAATTTCGATCTGAAAGTTTTACAATTCATTCACAAACACATTTCGAACACAATCATAACAAGCAATTTCGATTAACAACACACAAATCATCACATTTAATTCAAGAACAGTACGTGAAACTCAAGAACTCGAAAAACACCAAATCTTCAAATTGATGATCAAATCACATGGATTTCAAGAATTAAAAGATACTAACTCGATCGATTTCACAAAACGAACATAACCTAATCGATTTCAACTCAGAATTTCCACTAAAACTCAAAATCGATTTGAATTTTTATGAACAGTGACGTGAACAGTACGACTCAAAACATTTTCTTGATTTTCAAACGGATTTGGCTCTGATACCAATTGTGGCCCAGTGAATACTAGCTTAAACACATACAGATTATCACAAAACACTTTGTTTTATTAATCACAAGAATTACATCAAGCCATAGATCTAAAAGTGATTAACCTTTCAAGATAGAATGTGTTTTTGTGTGTACTCAATTTGTGCAACTATGTGTTTCTCTCAACTACCACCAATATTAGACCTTCACTTTCACACACTTAATCTCTTGCTTACACAAGTCTCTCTCTTAGAAACAACACAAGGACTTGCTTATATATAGGTCAACATGACCAAGCAAGGTCAAACCTTCTAAGCTCATCTTACAACACACACAAACCACTATTACAACAATTACAATAATGACCCTCATTTAATCTTGAATACAATTACTGTCTAACACAAACCCATTCTCCAAGAGATAGGTAGACAGAGTATCATACCATGCTCTTGGGGCTTGATGCAGACCATAAAGTGCTTTCTTCAGTTTGTATACTCTGTCTGGATATGATGGATTTTCAAATCCAGAGGGCTGACAGACATATACTTCTTCATCAATTGTACCATACAGAAAGGCACTCTTCACATCCATTTGGTATACCTTGAACTTCATGTATGAGGCATAGGCTAGAAATAGCCTAATTGCCTCTACCCTAGCCACTGGAGCAAACACTTCTTCATAGTCAATGCCTTCTTCTTGAGTGTACCCTTGTGCCACCAGCCTTGCTTTGTTTCTTATCACAATGCCTCTCTCATCCTTTTTGTTCCTGAAAATCCACTTGGTGCCTATAGCTCTATGACCTTTTGGAAGGTCCACCAAGTCCCAAACTTCTTGTAACTTGAACTGCAGTAACTCTTCTTGCATAGCTTCTATCCAACTGGAATCTTTCATAGCATCATAAACCTTCTTAGGCTCAATCTGGGATAGAAAGCAAGTGAGTATTGTGTGTTGCTGATCCTGCAGCTCTTGAAGTCTGCTTTGATTCCTTGTTATCATAGGAGAAGAGATGTCTCCTATGACCAGCTCTGGAGGATGATTCTTTTGAGTTCTAGTCTGATGACTAGGTTCTTCATTGATTCCCATATCCAGATTGGAATCATTTAAGTCAGCTGAGGGGATCTCATCAGCTGCTTCTGGCTCATCATGCACTTGATTCTCTTCATCTCTTCTTTCTTCTTCACTCTGAATTGGTTCAGTAGCATTCTCTTTTTCACAGACCTCACCAGGCTCTATTATAGGTATGGGAAAGATCACAGATTAGGGTATAATGTCTTGTACTTGTATTTGTTTATCCCCTGATCCTCCACTTCCTGAACCTGCATGGTAATCACTACTGAAACCCAAAGAGTTAGTTAGTGAGTCAATGTCAAATAACCACTGAGGACCAGACCCAATAGGATTTGGTGTGTTCTCATTGCATTTGACATTGTCACTTTCCTCAATTATTCTAGAAGAAGTATTAAAAACTCTGTAAGCCTTACTCTGAGATGAGTAACCAACAAGAAAACCATCATCAGCCTTGCTATCAAACTTTCCTAAGTGAGTTTTGGTATTGAGAATGGTACAAGGACACCCAAAAGGTTTGAAAAATCCTATAAAAGGTTTTCTGTTATTTAAAAGCTCATAAGGTGTCTTGTTTTTAGGCTTGACTACTAGAACTCTGTTTTGGACATAGTAAGCAGGATTAACTGCTTCAGCCCAGAAAGTAATTGGAAGTTTTGAATCTGCCAACAAAGATCTAGCAGCTTCAATTAGTGTCCTATTCCTTCTCTCAGCAACACCATTTTGTTGTGGAGTCCTAGGAGCACTGTATTGCCTCTCAATTCCTTTTTCCTCACAAAAGGTGTTTAGGTCATGATTTTTAAATTCAGTACCATTGTCTGACCTGATGACTTTTACCTTTTGATTAGTTTGGTTTTCAATTCTTAGAATAAAGGATTTGATCAGTCCACTTGTCTCATCCTTAGTCCTTAGAAAATATACCCAAGTAAATCTAGAGTAATCATCAACAATAACTAGGCAGTATGATTTCTTACCTATACTCATAACATTTGTAGGACCAAACAGATCCATATGCAACAACTGAAGAGAATTAGAGATTGTGTTCAACTCTTTGGACTTATGAGAAGTTTTGTGTTGTTTGCCTTTGACACAGGCAATACAATGATCATCACATGAAAAGACTTTGGAAGGTAAACCTCTTACAACGTTGTTTTTAACAATTTTATTCATTGTTTTAAAGTTCATGTGACACATCCTTTTGTGCCAAAGTGATGATTCATCCAAAGAAGCTTTTGAAACAAGACAGTTTAGGGATGAATCAGTTGAAACACTTTCCATATCTAAGCAATATACATTATGCTTTATGGGAGTTCTTAGTAGTATCATCTTTTCATCAACTACCTTGAATCCAGGAGCAAGGATAATGCATTCAGAATCTGTAAATAATATACTATGTTGTTTGTCACAAACCTGTGATACACTTAACAGGTTGTACCTTAACTGCTCAACATAGAATACATCTTCAAAGGTCATTTTACCTTTGGTTACATCCCCCTTACCACTTATCTTACCTCCATCTGGAGTATTACCAAAAGCAACATGTCCACCATCAAATTTCTTGAAATTCTTGAGGCATGACATGTTCCCTGTCATGTGCCTTGAGCAACCACTATCAACATGCCAGATGCTCTTCCCCTTGAGCTGTTGGTTGCCCTGTACATAAGATTAAACAATTAGTATTGATTGGGGACCCAAGCCAAAGTGGTCTAGGGTCTCCCTTTCTCATCAAAGTACTTACATTCCTTTTTGATGAGGTTTTTAAACTCAGAGAACTCTTTATTGGAGTACTTTGTCAATATGATTGGCTTAGCAGCACTATCACTAGAAGCAGTACTAACTTTGGAAGTACTAACAGAGTTAGCAGTACTAACAGGTTTAGCAGTAGTATTACTTCTAGCAGCACTATCATTGTCAGCAGCACTATTTGTGGTAGCAGTACTAACAATTTTAGTGCTTTTAGGAATCCACATATTGACACATTCTTTAACAATCTTTTTCTTCATGTGGCTTTTAGGTTTAACAGATTTCTTAGCCACATGGTTCCTTTCAATCTTCCTATAACCGGAGGGTTTTTGCATAGATTTTTGAAAATTCATCCTTTCGTTTATAGGATTGAAATAACAGTATTTGGCAAGATGATTCAATTTTCCACAGATAAAACAAGGTTTGGGTCTATTGATTTTACTCAAATCAACCCCTTGTTTTTGTGCCCACTGATTATTCCAGTTTCTTTGATTTCCCCTCTTTTTATCATGTTTTTGGGGCTCATTCTTCTTACATGCACACTGTTTGCAAGGACCTGGATTCACAACTGTGGTCTGTTTGTAATGGACCTTACCAGACTTTCCCTCTGTCTTCTCTATGTCATTGGATTTGATCCAAGCCCTTCCACAATCCTCATTGGTGATAATGATATTCTCTAGAGGAATCTCACCACTCACATTGTTCTTCTCGCTCTTACCAACCTCTTTCTCAGTCTTATCCACAACAACTACCTCATCTAAGGGATCTATCTCAGTGGCTCCCTCAGGCAAGTCCTTCCTATCTTTGGTTTCTAGCAAGTCTGAAGTAGGAGGATGTAATTGTTATTATATGGTGGAGGTGTGGCATTGTATCCAATTCCTATTCTCAACTTGTCATGAATCTGAGTTTGTAGTAAAAAGTCCATTGCTTTTGAAGCATTGGAAAACTTTTCTGCATCAAGCCTAATCTTGGTTAGCTCCTCTCTCAACTTCTCACTCTCCTCTTTAGATTTGGTCAGTTTGAGTTCTAGATCCTCTTTCTCCCACTTCCAGTAATTGGTGTCATATGAGTGTTGGAGTTCATTGGCTTGAAAACCTTTAATCTATTCCTCAAACCTCTCAACAATTCTCACATAGTCTTTTATGTCCTTTTCTAATCTCTTAAGGTCATCACTCATCTTCTGGTTGTGATCCCTGTACCTTTTAACAGTGTCTATGCAAGATTTAGAACAGAGATTAGAACTTACCTCAGATGGGAGATCAGATACTTCAGCCATCAGTGCTTGATTTTGGATAGCCTCTTCTGCTTGATCACTCCAGTCAAATCCCATGACTGGAAAGAAAGGCTTCAAACACAGAATCAGTGCCTTTTTCTTGAGTTGCTCCATTAGCAGCATTACCTGATTTAGGGTTAGCAGCAGAATCAATTGATGCTGAAAGGAGTGCAGCATTATGAATATATCCAGAAGGCTTCTTCTTAGCCTCCACCTCATCTTCAAAAACTCTAAGATCATCGTACAGATCATCAAGTTCTTTTTCTTCCAATTGTTCATTCTGTCTGAATGACACAATGTACATCGTCCATTCATCTCCAAGGGACCTTAAGAACTTTCTGTTTACATCATCTTGATCAATTTGTACTCCCATAGTAGCCAGTTCACCAATCAGTTTGTTAAACCTGTCAAAAGTTTGAGTCATAGACTCATTCTTAGTTGACATAAAGTTTTCCTACTGTTGTTTCAAGATGGCCTTCTGATTTCTCTTGGTACTTTTGGTAGCAGAGAATCTCTTCCCTAGAGCATTTCAGAGCATCTGTGCATCTGTGCAGTTACAGAATTGGTGTTGGTACTCATTGGGAATGGCCAAGAGCAGTGTGCTCAAGGCTTTCATCTCTATCTGCCTTGTCTTTCTTTCTGCATCCGTCTTTGGAGTAGTTCTTTTTCCATCTTCACCAATCTTTCCTGCATCAGATGGTCCATTCTCAATGATGTCCCACATAGAGTAATCTATGAGGAGAATGTATTGCTTGATTCTAATCTTCCACATGTCAAATTCATTGGATCTGAGCATTGGAACCTTTGAGACCAGAGTACTGTTTGATTCAACTGTATTTTCCATGATGAATAAGATTTCTGAGAATACTAGCTCTCATACCACTTGATAGGATCTTAATTCTAAACAAGAACAAACACTCAGAAACAATATTAAAGAAGTTTACGGAATAACACTTTAATATTCAATGAAACAGTGAAAAACAGTGAATCTGAATAACAACTAGTAAACTTTATTGAATGATTATAAAGCTACAAGATTCAACACTCAACCTCAATATTGATGAACAAGCTCACCAATACGAATTCTACTTCTCTAGAATTAGGATTACAAACCTTGAGGTTGATTCTCTCTATGAAAACAAAAACTCAGAATACTAAAAAAAAATGAAACTCTATCAATACTAAACTATCTTATATATACTGAAGATAAAAGATAATTACAAATAATAAAAGATCTTCAAAATAATCTTCCATCTTTATCTTCAAGCTTTTCATAATCTTCAAACTTGATCTGCACGAATCTTGATTATCTCATAAGCAGCACTAAGTCTTCAGCAACATTAATACTCTGGGCAGTATTAACCTTCAGCAGTACTAACTACTAGCAGTACTAAAATTGCTTAGCAGTAGTAATCTTGTTCAGCAGTATTAACTTCAGTCAGCAGCATTAATCTCAGAAGTAGTAATCATGTTCTTCTAGCAGCATTAACTGTAATTGTATTTCTGAATTTCCCAACACATTTATACATTGTACTATCGATGAGAAAGTTTACATGCATCAGTTGCCCGAGTTTGTATACTCTTCTACTACCCATCAAGTCTGTCGGTTAGTAAATCTTTAAATGGTTTGAAACAGGCACCCCAAGCTTGGTACAAATGATTTGCCACCTTCATCTTATCTCAACGTTTTCACAACAGTGTTTGTGATATGTCCTTATTTATCTTCCACCACGGAACTGAAATAGTATACCTCCTATTGTATATCGATGATATTGTGCTTACGGCCTCATCCACCATATTGTTACAACATATCATCGATTTGTTGAGTCATGAATTCTCCATGACTGATCTTGGGGTCCTTCACTATTTTCTTGGAATTCATGTCTCCTAGGATTCAACAAGGTTGTCTCTTTCTTAGACTCAATATGCCAAAGATACTTTTGGAAAATTGAGTGCCTCTCATGGGTCTCTTCTTAAAGACCCAACACTTTATCACATATTGTAGGGGCACCTCAGTCCTGACTATTACCTGACCAGACTTATCTTATGCAGTACGACAAATATGTCTTTTCATGCATGCATTTCTTGAACTTCATCTCAATTTTCTCAAACGGTTTCTATGTTATGTAAAAGGGACGATAGATAAATGGTCTTCATATTCTCTCTTCATGGTAACATCAGCTCACGGCTTATTTTGATGTAGACTGGGGCAATTACCCCATATTCACGTAGATCTACTTCAGGATTCTATGTGTTCCTTGGTGACAATCTCATATCATGGTCTTCCAAATGCCAACCCAATGGTATCCTATTCAAGTGCCGAATATGAATAGAGGGGTATTGCAAATGTTGTCGCCGAAACAAGTTGCCATCTACCTAACTAGGAAACCCCATACAACATCAGTGAACAAAACACGTTGAACTCGACCTTCATTTCGTTCGTGAAAATGGGTTGGCGATGTACGTGTCCTTCATGTCCCATTTAAATACCAATAATGTTAGGTCTGAAAGTTGGTCAAATTTGTCTAAGTGTTCATCTCTGATCACCTTGATGAAAGCTCTGACATTGAAGGCTCAGAGCTGTGAAGACTGGAATCCGCTAAGTCCTAAATCTGAAGAATTCAGTAAGAGTTCTGAAGAAGAGGGTCCATAGATCTGACTTCGAGATTTGTCTAAGTGTCAAGTCTGCAAAGTTTGAACATCTTGTTCAGACTTTGATACTTTGAGTTTATACGTATAGTGACTTGTTCGGTTGTATAGAATTGTACATGATACTAGAGCATGTGTCATTCATTCATTTGTCTTTCTTATATTGTACTGTAATTGTAGCATTGCTTTGTCAGTATATATAGGAGTTCATTATAAGCTTTTAGTTAGTTGCTCATATTGTATACGCTCCACAGTTGTAATATTTCTCTCTCTACATTGTAATCTCTCTCAATATTAGTACACATACAACTTGTGGTTCCAATTTAATTGTGTTCTTGATCTGTGTTCTTCATCGTCACTTAATTGATTGATTGTGAGAACCTAACAAATACGTCGACATTTTCACTAAAGGGCACCACGTGATTTACTCACAAGATTTCGGTCAAGCCTGAATGTCCGTCCTACTACCATTCCGACTACTAGGGTGTATTAGCCATATCATGTTGTTTGTATAGAATATATTTTTACCCTATTTAGTCGATCTTTAGTTAGGAATTTCACCTATTTATATTTTATAAATTGTAACCTTCTTTTGATCAAGGAAAGTGATTATTATAGTGCCATAAGTAGAGGTTTTTGTAGATCACTATGACAAATAGGTATTTTATAACATCAAACTCTACTTAAACGTTCTAATAGAATATTAAATAGGAATTTAACTTTGTTGTACCATAAATTGTGTCATATTTAACGTGATGATAAGTTATTAGAACGAAGTTTGACAACTTAACAAGTTTCATCGTCAAAGATGGACAATAAATGACACAAAAAGTAAATCGTCAAATAAAATGTATATATGATAGTTTTAGAAAAATATTATGTTAAGTTTCCACTATGATTGGCCGATTCGGAAATACCTTTTTGATAAAAAAAATATATATAATGGTAATTCTAATAAAAACGTATTAAATTACAAACTAATAATAAAAAGGAAAATATTATTACAAACAAATCCGGTGAAATACCAACTAGCTCATGGGATTTCTAAATCCAATAATTGTGAGATTCATTAAAATCCCACAATTTCAATCCGTACTTTCATTTAAACCAAATGCAGAATAGGAATGGAATCCAAATTCAAATCCCACAAAATTGCACAAACCAACCACAACATCATAGTTCTGGTGAAGCATGCAGGATTTACATTTTCCTCGTGAAAAGAGTATGTACACTATAAGCACAACTAGTTAAGAAGGTGGTGTGCCCATGGCTTGATGACATGCGGTGAGTCGTACCATACACATGTGGAAAAGAGAGTGATTGTTACACCTAAAGCAAAGAAATCTGAGTCCTACCTTACATCTCAAAAGGGATCTTGAACTTAACTGTCATTCAATGTAATGACACAAATGGGTGTTTGGTACGATAAAAGTAGGATATGACTGGACAAGTTATCTGTATAACGTTTAGTAAGTTGGACATGATAGAGAAAAAAATTTTAAAATGACGATATTGTTTTGTCTTGTCCTGCATATCAAATGCACCCTCAAATGCACCCTTAATGTACATATAGTTGTGTCGTACAACTCTTGTTTCATCTTTGGATCCAGAAGAAGTTGGAAATGAAACATTATGTGTTTATAGCCCTGACCAATAAAGCAAGAGAGCAAAATGTAGCATGATGTTAGCGTGCTTGTATCACTTGCAACATCGACGTATGGAACAGACTCTTCAATGGCTATAGAAATAGTTGTTGTAGAATTATAGTTACCGAAGAAACGATAGCCCTATATGTACCTACAAGTTACTAAAATTCGTTTAAATCTTGTGTGCAATCTCAATTTCAATACTTCTTTGAGATGCGGTAAGGTATCGTAAGAGATGTACAAAATCAATTGATATGGGCTATAGATATGTTGGATTATCGACCAAATATCTAATACAACAATATTTTAGTACTTATTGGACTAATATCAGTGTCCCAGAATGTAAATTATGAACATATATTCCTTTTTTATTAAATGGTTATGAAGTCAGTTATCATATTGATTGGTTAAGGTTAACCGGTTAGGACGGATATTTTTTAATTGCATCATGTGGTACTCTCCCCTTGGTTAATTGGCCAGTTAAAGGTCCGTATAAAAGCAATTGCACAATTTGAGGTAGGCATCGTTTAAAGGCTTTTGGGACCGCTAACGCCATAAAAGGGTCACATGGTGACATTTTCAACCGGACTATTTATAATTGGTTATGGAATTTGTACATATTGGATTTTTGCCCATTTCTAACTCAAAACTTTGAATTTTTGCTCGATGCAAAGGTCAATTCTATAGTGAAATAGTGAACTACTCGTAATTAGATCATTTTTAGTTGTGTCGTACTTTACTAGGATCATAAAACACGTTTCATCATGCAATAAGGTACAAGTCTTATTGTACATGGACTTTAGAATTGGTGTACTTATTTTCCAACAAAAATTGTTGTTTATTTTTTATAAATCAAAAAATAATGAAAGATTTTGTGCCTTCATCAATAAGGAAGTGATTGAATAAATAATTTCTAAGCATTAAGAGTTACCATATTGACTGGTTCGTTTTCTTTGTAAACTCTTTCTTATTTAAATAGCGTATTATTAATGAGAATACACAGCTTTTGATTCTTCTATATTGGTTGTCCTTTTACACGTTATCAGCATGGTACTGCTCTGTCAATTGAATCAGTGCGCTACTGCTTTGTCAATTTAATCAGGTACGGTTTCAACTATATTCCGGTTTAATATGCATTACCAAGTTATTCCCTCATGATGCATTGTCATTACAATCTCGTTTATTGCGAAGAAAAAGCTTTTGATTTGTTTTCTTTTTTCTTTTATTCCTTCATATAAAATTATTTTCTTGTTTAAGTGTTTGTGGCAGATGCTATGTTTTTAAGAAAATAATAATAATAATAACAATAATAATAATAATAAAACATATTTTAATCGTATGTTTTAAGTTCTTACTTCTTAATTTTAATTGGGTCATTAATTATGTAACCATCTTTTGATTATATATTGTAGTTTTTTTTTATTTGAGAGGATTATATATTGTAGTTACACTATACTAATTAAGTTTTATGACTTATTTATTTTGATTAGATTGAATTAATTTGGATTTATGCATTGAAATCATTGAAATCATTGTAGTTTTAGTTTTCTACCATTATTGTTATTTATTTATTTAGGTTGTTCATTAGTAATTTTTATGTATGATGACGATTAAAAAGGAAATCATATTGTTAATTAATTAAGGAAATTATATATATTAAGAATATTACATGAAACCGTCTTTCACGAAATTTCTCATCGACCATCTTTGTTGTTAGTTTCATGAGACTTTTAATCTTATGAAACAAATAATTTGCATTATGGTGTTAATATGTTTTTATTTAATTATTAAGTTCATAAATAGTAATTATTTTACTATTACTAATTCATGAATATCTAATTGTTAAATGTATTATTATTGTTTTGTTGTAGATCTAGTACCTAATTGTTAATCAAATAAAAGTTAATTGATTTTTATGAAATTATATTCACTTTCTTTCCACAACACAATAACAAAAGTTAATTGATTTGTATTTCTCTCATTTATGCTCTTTTCTTTTAAATTGTTTATTACATTTAATATTTTGAGCATGTTCTTGTAATACGTTTACATTATTCATTTACTTTTATTTTAAATGGTTTTGTTTAAGTTTTGTTAATTTAGTTACTAGTTATGTACTCGCGCAATGCGACGAGATGTAGAACTCAAATAAGTGTATGCATGAATGCGAGTACAAAAATAGAAAAAATTAGTGCCATAAATATGAAATACATATTTCCCTATGTGATAAACATTCAATGGTCGTTTATCAAATAAATGTCTACCGAGAAGAGCCACCACCCCCATTTACTTTAACGGATGACATTCATGGCAATCCAGCTATATTGTTACCTAATAACGATCATTGGATCCCTATTATATCTCTTACCAGATAAGATAATCAGTTCTTAGAAACGTATTTCAAGACCTTTTTATCGAAAAAGATTCTCAGTAGGGTAACAATTTTTTAGAGGTTCTCAGTAATTGGTTTGATACAATTAACTAACACCCATTCAAATCTAGAACTTTTTCCCCCATAATTGGCTTGATAATTATGCATCAAAACCTTGAAACATTTTATTGTATTCCAAATTCAAACAAATTCTTCTATAAGAAGCAAAGAAACAAAACAACAAACATACTATCCTAGCATCTAACATACTATCCGTTTCGCGGTTATGAATTCACTCTAGCCGTCGGCTGTGAAGTGAAATACTTACGGATGCATATTTCTCACTTCTTATCTTAACACACTTTCTCACTTCAATTAACTATGACCTAGGGTTATATTCTTTGGAGATTTCAACCACATTGTGGGATTTGATCTAACCTTAAACACAAGAATCATGACCAAATTATTCTCCATTTTTCACCTTCACCTTTAATGTTCATACCCACTTTCTTACCTTCTCACTAAGTCAACTAGGGACTTTGTGAGTGCAAATATTTCACATATCCAAGTGTCTTCAAGCTTCCTAACACCAAAGAATTCAAGTGTTGGTTAAGATCCAACTTCATCTTCTCCATTTAGATTTTCACCATTTTTAGGGTTTTCTCCAAAAACCCTCAATGTGAGATTTAAATGCTTTGTAAAACTAGATACATGCCATAATGTGTTTATCTAACCCCCATTACATGTTTAACTTTAACTATTTTACTCTCATTGTGGTGATTTGACCATATTTACCCATTTTTGATGAACTATTTGATATTTTAGACATTTTTGGAGTGAACCGTAATATTTGAGCTAAGATGAAAATATTTTTATGCTTAGATTATACTTGGGATTTTTGTTTAAAACCTTGTTCATATTTTGACATAATTATGCAAAAACAAATATTTGGGTTTATTGACCTAAATTGTGAATTATGACTATATGTGCCAATGTCATGTTTATAAATGTAATTATAGACTTATTTTGTAGTCTTTTTACATGACTTATGGAAATTATTTATCTCATTTATTATGTCTAAATGCTTACAACCAAAACTAGGGTTTTGAGAGATTGGCTTTGTATTTGGTAAATAAGTCATGGGTGTTTGGATTGAGTTATGGATATACCACTCAAGCATTATTGTGGGAACACATTGGGAATTATGGGGTAAGCTTATGGATTATTGTTCTTACATAATTATGGACATATTGACTATTGAATTATGTGTTGGCCGAAAGGGCATTGGTTGGCTTATTTGTTGCATTGGGTGTCATGAACCCACACTTGTTTATATCATTTGGTCTGATGATGGAACTCTAGTTTTACACATTGAGGCACGTTTAGGCATCAGATTGGGTTATAAGTCCTACGTGCTAGTATACGATATTGGATGAGGATTTCAACGTAAGGATTCTATGTGGTTGAAGTTGACTTTCCGTGGGTGTACGCTTAAAGCTACCGAGCCTAACATCACTTGCGTGTAGTTATTATGTGTATTGGTTTTACTAACTTGTCATGTGGCTTACTCTTGTGTTCTGTCACTTGTGTTAGTAAGCGGGTCTCCCCCGTTAACCCAAGAGGTATATGTTTCTAGTAAAGAGTTACATAATTATCATTATGAATTCACTTCCCTTACTTACGCTTATAATTGATTATTTCTAAATTTAAATGTTTGATCTCACTAGGATTTTTGGCCTAACACTTGTTTTGGTGTCAGCATGTATCTCAGGTTCTAGTGGCGTGACCGCCAAGAAGGTCTAACTTGTTTTGATAGAGAGAGCTTGGGGGTATTTTGAGATGCCATCTTCTGATGTGGTCATGTTGTTTTAGGTGACACACGATTGTAATCTATTTCTTCCTTGGGACTAGATTAGGAGGTCGTTATCCCCAACCCAATTATTTACGAATTATAAACTTATATGGCGTATACTATGACCATTTTTGGGAAGAGCTCGTATTTTGATATTTATATGACATGTTCCGGTTTTAGTCGGAATATTTTTTTGTACTCCCATTCTTGGGGTGTTACAAGTTGGTATCAGAGCTTAAGTTTGAGAGATTTAGGTGTTGATTTTGGATACCTAGACTCAAACTAGCGTTATACTAAGTGGATGAAAGTGAGATTGTATAATTAGGCGCTTTGAGATAGGATATTTTGAGGTCGATAGATTCACTAGAATCAGGAATCATGACAATGGTAACAAGGATCTTCATGTATGATACGTTCATAATTGCATTTGGCCAGTGTAATGGTGAGCTTACATGTTACATGTGAGTTCTTGAATCGCCTTCATGTGATGATCAATGGGGTAGTTGTTAAATTCTTAGTGATTAGTCATCAGACGAGGTTGGTGTTTATAGCATTGTCATTTTGAGTGACAGGTAAGCATGATGACTACATTAAGTTAACTACTTTGGGTCAGAGTTATTGGTTGAATTAGAACTATAGGCTTATTGAATCGACCTTATTTCGAAACGAATTTATAAAGTTGACCGAGTTAGTTTCCGATTATCACCTTAAGATGATTTAGCATTCAGATGTCGGTAGTGTGACCGGTGGACTTTGAACGCGGTTTTAAGACTTTAACTCTCGACCAATTTCATGCATGAGTTTCGCTTCTAAAATAAACTGCATAAGTTTTGTTTCGTACTCTATCGAAAATCATCGTGCGTATTGTGTTACAAACTTTTGGCAATACGTTTTAGCCGCACAAGATTTTAAACCATGATCTTAAACACGGATAAATTTTTTTATTGCATGTGGTTGCAAGCTTTGTCTAGATTCTATCTCATGTTGTTTTACTGACCAAAAAGTGAAATTTCGAAAGAGCATGAACTTGATGTATTGTGTGAGTTTGTATTTATGGGAGAAATTTACGATACTTTATTCATAACCTTGCTTTACATGATTTGATTATTGGAAACGAGAATTTTGACAACGTTTGATTGTTTGGATGCCCTTGAGTGTCATTGTGGTTTTATTGAGTCTTATGGAGTTTTCTAATTTGTTGCCTTGCGACCCATGGATGAAACTTTGAAATTCGTAGGTTTGATTTATTACGTGAGTGGGTTTATGGGTTTTATTGAAAATTCTATCCCATGCGAGTTTTGTTGAGAAATGTTATTCTACGTTTTAATATTGTATGATTTCTCTTTTGAAGTTTTGTGCTAGTACATTTTGTTGCACACTATTTGTCATACGAATCGATTGATACTAATGGCGTGAATAAGTGTATAAGGGTAATATGATGGTTCATGTTCACGTTTTGTTTTATGCACTTTCACTTGTTGTTATCAATATTCTATTATTATTTTTTTGGCTCACGCAAGTACGTTATATCGACTTCTTGGAGTTCATGGAATTATTGCCACCATGTTAAAACATAGAGCAGATTGGTGGTCTGGTTTTAAAGCTTGAAACCGATCTAATTTTTACGTTTCGACCAAATCGCATTCACCTATCGTTTTACTAAGTTTTGGAAAATGAACTGATGTATGCGGGTCTTTTTGGGAAGTTTTATTCAATGCCATCATATGGTTAAATGATAAATTCTTGAAACTTCATTACGTGAAGTTCCTCTTTTGAAGTTGTGTACAAACGTTTGGTTGCACACTGTTTTAGTACATAATATTACTTTTCATACATGGTGCAAATAGATGCATATAGGGACCATAGTGGTTCCTTTGAAAAAAAAAATTGTCGAGCATCTTTTGTTGTCGTCATTATCAGCTTGAGTAATAATCAAATGGTTTTCGAGATGGTTTTATATGTGTGGAATTTGAGATCACTTTGCACGACTACCTAGTAAGTGGTAGTAAATTTTATGCGTACGAACAATTGTTATAAAGTTTTTGTGCTCGATAAGTCTTATAAAATTGTAAAGTGGTATATCTGTCGAGTCTTACGCTTGAAAAACCTTGAACTCGTTAGAACCATAGATTGTAAGCCCGTTGTGAAGGGTGAGGGATAATAGAGCCTTGAGAGTGGAGGAGATGGATATATACTAGTGATGATATTGCATTTGGAGTGCTTCAGTTTGAAAAGCAGTGAATTTTAGATTCTGAAGCATTAGATTTGTGAGATTTTCCAATAACTCTAGTAGTGAATCATCCATATCAGTGCTCCTTGAGTTAGAGATTTGGGTGATTATTTGCATCCGAGTTGTGTGGAACTCTTGGGATGCCATGTTTTAACTGTTGTTAAAAGGTGGTAGGCTCGGTGGATGAGTTTTTGTGAATAAAATATTTGGTTTGTGGTTCGAATCATTATGTGATTTTAGGCTTCAAATTTTGATTTCGAGGACAAGGATCGTTGAAGTACTTGATAATATCGTTGAATCCTAAGTGAGTAGTAGTGGATAAGATTTTCTTGATTGGTAATGATGTTATAGATTAGATGATCGATTCTTGGATGTGTTATGGAAGTTGTGCAATAGATGGGTTTGAGAATAATCGATTCCTTCTAAAGTCTATTTGCACGCTTTTGGGATGTAATGCTAGTCCAATAGAAAGGATGGTTGGGTTAGAAATTTTGTAAATTATTTGTAGTGGTCATGTCTTGTGACAATTTAGACTATAAATGTAGAACGTGTTGGATTGGACCAAGCTACTCATTAGGAGGTTATGTCAAAGAAAGGACGATGAATCTTCATGGCGCTAATTATTGGAGAATTTAGCGAAAATGTCGAGTTACACCTTAAGTAGAAATCTGTTATTGCAGAGACTTTGATTTATAAAGGTTAAGCTATCAGAGTGTTAATGGGTATCTCCTCAGAAAGGAATAAATCTGGTTGTGGTCGGGAAGCTTTTGGCGAATAAGCGTCGAAATGTTATATTCAAAATAAAAGGGAATTTCAACTGATAGAAGTTGGTAAGGATCCTTAAGAGTGAATTCACTTGAAACAATAGTGGTGAATTTGAGTGGTAAAAGTCATAAGCTATCGTTGGTGTAGTATGGGTCACCTGAGGTTAGGAGACAATCGAAGTCATTCGGCTAGAAAATATTCGGGTAAAGTAGATGTTCACTCTTATATAAGTGTGATGTATTGAAGTGGATAGGAGATGTGAGAGTCGACTTGGGAATTCTTCATGGCAGTTTTGTCAGATAGTCGTCAAATACCAATTAAGGTTTAACTGGGTTAGAGACACATCCTTGGATAAGAAACTGGGCGTTTTGTGAAAATGACGTCATTCGAGGCTTGTACCATTAGAATGTTACCCTTTTTGGGTCACGTAAATGACAAGACATTTATCCGACTTATGCTCCATGTTATGTGGTGTATTTGACCCATCTCATGCTTCTCACACAGTTGGAGTGTTGTGCGGGAAATAATTTTGCATGACATCGATATTTAGGAGAATTCTATTGTTAAGGTTAGCCAACGCAAGAAAGAAAATCGAGGTACGGATGGGAACCACGGAAATCTGATGAGTGTAGAGTATAATATTCAAATGGTAGAATGAGAACTAGATTTCGAGGACGAAATCATTCCATGGTTGGGAGGATTGTAACACCCGAAATTTTAGATAAGTGAATTCTATGTCTTATATGAGTATATTTATTTAAATAGGCTTATTTAATAATTATGTAGATCTCGCCTTTTTATAAATTTAAAATTGTTATTTATTAATCGCTTGACTTCTACTCCATCTTATTTTATTTAGGTGAAGGATTTTTAAATTAAATGAATAGATTGAATTTTATTATAATTAGTATCTTAATTAATAGATTAAGTTTATTATCACTTAAATAAATTAAAAATAAGTGATTTAGTTGTAGTGGACAGAAAAGAAAAGATAAAAAAAGGGTGATTAACAAATATTGATTTGGGCCTTTTTTTGAACAACAAGCAAAACCAATATTATTACCACAAAATAGTACAATGTTCGAAACAAATAAATAGATAGCATTCGTAACACCTCGAGCCTAACCAAACTGGACATAGAGCAGCAGACCATGTTTGCGAGCAGCAAACGCAGGTCAATATATCCGCAAAAAGCAATACAACAGACACCCCAAACGACACAAAGCATGTCGATTCGCCTACACGAACCGCCTACACAAACCGCGACCAAAGCCAATAACCCGAAGACCACCTACAGCGGCCTTGACCCACGAGCACAGCCGACGGAAATTGGATCTCACATCAGGCTTCCAACCAATCGAAACCATATCAGCCCCTTAGGCAGCAGGTGTCACTGCCGCAGTTCGAGGCAGCCTTGTTTCGTACCCTCGCAACGAATCGTGAGTTTCTCGTTGGTCTGCAGCAGCTTCACGGACTTCGCCCCACTTACCCAGATCGATCTCTTGTCTTTGTCGCCAATTTCCAGCTTCGACCCTGATCTGAACAACCCCTTTTACTACCCGTGTACTACCTCCCACTTGAATAAACCTCCAACTTGTCGTCTCCAATCTACAGCTTCGATCCCAAACTTAGGCAACACGATTACCAGCTTTATGACAGTCCCGATACTAGAACCAGTTCCGTCGGCCACATCACCGATATTGTGTCGTAGCCACCGCATGGTCACGGGCACGGGTAGGCTGCTGGATCGGTCATCCACCTGGCCCAATCAATTTTAGTTCCGCTAATTTTCTTATCGATCCACTCGAAACACGTCCGTTGTGCCTCAAATAATCTTTCATCCAGCTTCCTTTTATCGTTTTTGAAAACAATTTGATTTCGATGTCCCCATATCATATACGCCATACTCCACACCGTTTCTATCCAAAGTTTGCATCGCGAACCATTTCCTGCCGACCGTTGACCCAACTCCTCTAAATCTTGAAGAGTATATAAATTTTCTTCTTTGAGATTCCACCATCGCAGCACATATTTCCAAACTTTTTCTACCTCTTGACATTTCACCAACGCATGATTAACCGTTTCCACTTCTTTTCCACATCTAGGGCATAACACCGAATCTAGGTCCACCCCCCTCCTCTCTAAGACCTCTCTACACGGTAACCTTCCTAGTTTTGCCTTCCAAAAAAATATACATACTTTCTTCGGAATCACCTTCGACCAACTAGTTTTGCTATATTGATCACCTACATCCGCCATTCTCTCCTCTAGTATTTCCTTGAACTCTTGAACAGAATATAAGCCTTTACCCCCCTCCCCGCCACTTCGCATGGTCTCTTACCTCTACCTTCGGACTCCAATTACGGACTAATTCATTCATTTCTTCGAGCTCCCCCGCCTCCCTTCCTCTCGATTCTCTCCTCCACGACCACCTCCACTCTCAACTTCCATCGACCCACGCTCCCTTGTCGGCAATCGAATCCTCTTTTCTTATATCTAATTGAAATAGCCTCTTGAACCTACTACTTAGCACCTCATTGCCCATCCACCTATTTTTCCAAAACTTTGTTTCATCCCCTCTCCCCACTTCTATCCCAAATAGAGCTCCAAATTTGATTCCAAATTTTTCCACCTCCTTGCCTATCCTAATAATGTTTCCCCACACCGATCGCCCCCCCTAATCGCCCCAACATTGCCATCGATTCCCCCTCCCGCCCATACATACTTTTTATCACCTTTACCCAAAAAGTATCCTTTTTCGTAACGAATCTCCACCACCATTTACCTAGCAAAACCCAATTTGACGCTTGCAAACTACCCACATTTAGACCTCCCCGATTGAAACTCCTCACCACTCTCTCCCATTTTACCCAAGTCACCCCCTCTTTATATTTGAACCCATCCCCCCTCCCCAGAAAAAACGACTTCTCACACTCTCGAGTTCGCGAATCACACCGCACGGGGCACGAAAAAGCGAGAAATAGTACAAAGTAAGACTACCTAAAACCGATTTCACCAAGGTCAACCGTCTCCCAATCGAGATCAATTTCGCCTTCCATGACGCCAGTTTGTTTTCCACCTTCTTTATGACTTCTTTCCAACTTTCAATTTTGTTCATTGCCCTCCCTACAGGTAGGCCAAGATAGGTAAAAAGTAGCTCTCCATACCCGCAACCCAAACTGGAAGCCCAAAATTTTATTTCTTCGTTGTCAATGCCCACTCCGAAAAGTTTGCTTTTCTTCAAGTTTATCTTCAACCCGGAAGCGACTTGAAAACAACGCAGAATTTTCAATAGATTTTTTATGTTTTCGACATTCCAATTACCGAAAAAAATCACATCATCTGCGTATTGTAGATGCGACACCATTATATCGTCTTTGCCAATTGCAATTCCTTCGTACATTCCTTTGTCTCTTGCTTCTAACATCAATATATTTAGGCACTCCGCTACTATTAAGGGATCACCTTGTCGGAGACCCTTTTCCATTTTAAACTCTTTTGTTGGGGACCCATTGACAAGGACCGATACCGAAGCCGACTCTAAGCACGCTTTAATCCACTTGCACCATTTCAAACCGAAACCCATCGAGACTAAAGTTTCTAATAAAAAAACGCCATTTGACACTATCGTATGCCTTTTCAAAATCTACCTTAAAGACCAAGCCTTTTCTCCTCGTTCTTCGAATTGAATCCAACAACTCGTTTGCAATCAATACACCGTC
Source organism: Arctium minus (assembly GCA_954870635.1). Taxonomy (NCBI): domain Eukaryota; kingdom Viridiplantae; phylum Streptophyta; class Magnoliopsida; order Asterales; family Asteraceae; genus Arctium; species Arctium minus. Next base: position 58,881,598 of record OX941082.1, on the reverse strand, counting down.
TAAAATATACCTACCTTTGATGAACGCCGCTTGTGTTTGTCCGATTAACTTTCCCATTACTTTCTTTATTCTCTCCGCCAAAACCTTTGCCACTACTTTATAAAAGACACCGATCAAACTAATCGGCCGAAAATCGTTGAGGCTCGTCGGATTTGAGTTCTTTGGGATAAGTGTTATAAATGAGGCATTACACCCCTTGCTTATTTCCGCCCGATCCCAGAAGCTCTCAATTGCCTCCATAAAATCGGTTTTGATGATGTCCCAAAATTTCTTCACAAATGCGATTGTAATCCCGTCCGGCCCCGGGGATTTGTTACTTCCACACATACGTATTGCTTCCCAAACTTCCTCCTCCGTAATCAGTTTTTCCAAATTCTTCGCGTCAAAGGTTGTCAACTTTTTTAGTTTGTTGCTCACCACCTTCGGCCCAATACCCGTACTTTATTTGAATTTATCTTTGAAAAATTCCCACACATGCTCTTTTATTATTTCCGGTTCTTCCGTCCAAACCGCGTTTATATTAAGCCCACGTATACCGTTCTTTATTTCTCTATTCCTTATAACCGCATGAAAAAATTCGGAGTTTTCATCACCCGCTTCTAACAACTTGATCTTCGCCTTTTGTGATGCCATCTCTACTTTCTTCTTTTCCGCTGCAAGCCACTTCTTCCTTGCCTCTACCCACCTTTCTCTCTCACTTTCATCAAAACCTCTCGATCTAGCTTCTTTCTCTAACTTCACAACCTCTTCTTTATTTTTTGCCAATTCACTATCCATATTCTTTAACTTCTCAGAACAACTATCTTTCAAAGCTCTTTTTACCTTTTTAAAATTTTCTTTTAACAAACAATCTGGCCTCCTTGATTTTTCCAACTTAACTCACTCCCCTTTCACGATCTCTTCCATGTCCCTATCCGCTAACCATGTGTCAAAAATTTTGAAAGGTTTAGGGCCAAAGTCTCGATTTGAATCCCCCATCAAAATTGGGTGATGATCTGACCATCTTCTTTCTAGTGCCGACACTCCCAAATTCCTCCAAGCCATATTAAAGGTCGTAGAGACTAAGAACCGATCCAATTTACTAAACTTTTTCCCGTCATCGCTAATCCTTGTAAATTTTTGTCCACCCAACGGAATTTCCACTAAGCCGCACTTGTTGATAAAAGTATTGAAGCTTGCCACCCCCCTTTCATTTGTTATAGAATTTAATCGTTCATGATCTCCTCGTACCTCATTAAAATCTCCAAAAATGCACCAATTGACTTCCTCTTTATCACATAAACTCTCGATGCTCTTCCATATTTCTTCCCGTTCCTTTTGTTCTCTTGGCCCATATACATTCACAAATCCAAATAGCCCCTTCATCCCTTTCCAAATCCCAATTGCCGCCACAAAACTTTTTTCTACTATGAAAAATTCACACTTAAAAACTCTCCTATCCCAAATGAGAATTAATCCTCCCGAGTTCCCCGACGCTTGCGACTGAATGTAATCTCCCTCCTCATTACCCCACACCCTAATTACCTGTGGCTCTTCCCAATTTCTTTGATTTGGGCCTTGTAAAATTATTTGGAAGTAGTGGGGCAAAAGAAAAATATAAGTATTTATTTCATGTTGGACTTAGGAACTTGGGCCAAACAAATTGCTGTAGAATTCGACACAATCTTTCTGGCCTGGGCTTCCCGCCCCTGTTGCCGTTTCGCGGTTATGAATTCACTGCAGTCGCCGACTGTGAAGTGAAATACTTACATATGCATATTTCTCACTTCTTTTCTTAACACACTTTCTCACTTCAATAAACTTTGACCTAGGGTTATATTCTTTGGAGATTTCAAGTACATTTATGGGATTTGATCTAACCTTAAACACAAAAATCATGACCAAATTCTTCTCCATTTTTCACCTTCACCATTAATGTTTATACCCACTTTCTTTCCTTCTCACTAAGTCAACTAGGGACTTTGTGAGCGCAAATATTTCACATATCCAAGTGTTTTCAAGCTTCCTAACACCAAAGAATTCAAGTGTTGGTCAAGATCCAACTTCATCTTCTTCATTTAGATTTTCACCATTTTTAGGATTTTCTCCAAAAACCCTCAATGTGAGTTTTAAATGCTTTGTAAAACTAGATACATGCCATAATGTGTTTATCTAACCCCATTACATGTTAACTTTAACTATTTTACTCTCATTGTGGTGATTTGACCATATTTACCCATTTTTGATGAACTATTTAATATTTTAGATATTTTTGGAGTGAACCGTTATATTTGAGCTAAGATGAAAATGTTTTATGCTTAGATTATACTTGGAATTTTTGTTTAGAACCTTGTTCATATTTTGACATAATTATGCAAAAACAAATATTTGGGTTTATTGACCTAAATTGAGAATTATGACTATAAGTGTCAATCTCATGTTTATAAATGTAATTATAGACTTATTTTGTAGTCTTTTTACATGACTTACGGAAATTATTTATCTCATTTATTATGTCTAAATGCTTACAACCAAAACTAGGGTTTTGAGAGATTGGCTTTGTATTTGATAAATAAAGTCTTGGGTGTTTGGATTGAGTTATGGATGTACCACTCAAGCATTATTGTAGGAACACATTAGGAATTATGGGGGAAGTTTATGGATTCTTGATCTTTACATAATTATGGACATATTGACTATTGAATTATTTGTTGTCCGAAATGGCATTGATTGGCTTATTTGTTGCATTGGGCGTCATGAACCCACACTTGTTTATATCATTTGGTCCGATGATGCAATGCTAGTTTTCCACATCGAGGCACGTTTAGGCATCGGATTAGGTTATAAGACCTACGTGCGAGTATACGATATTGGATGAGGATTTCAACGTAAGGACTCTATGTTGTTGAAGTTGACTTTCCGTGGGTGTACGTTTAAAGCTACCGAGCCTAACATCCCTTGCGTGTACTTATTATGTGTATTGGTTTTACTAACTTGTCAAGTGACTTACTCTTGTGTTCCATCACTTGTGTTAGTAAGCGGGTCTCCCCTGTTAACCCAATAGGTATATGTTTATAGTAAAGAGTTACATTATTATCATTATGAATTCACTTCCCTTACGTCCGCTTATAATTGATTATTTCTAAATTTTAATGTTTGATCTCACTAGGCTTTTTGGCCTAACACTTGTTTTGGTGTCGGCATGTATCTCAGGTTCTAGTTGCGTAACTGCCAAGAAGGTCTAGCCGGTTTTGATAGAGAGAGTTTGGGGGTATTTTGAGACGTCATCTTCTTATGTTATCATGTTGTTTTAGGTGACACTCGATTGTAATCTATTTCTTCCTTCGGACTAGATTAGGAGGTCGTTATCCCCAACCCAATTATTTATGAATTGTAAACTTATTTGGCGTATACTATGACCCTTTTTGGGAAGAGCTCGTATTTTGATATTTATATACCTTGTTCCGGTTTTAGTCGGAATATTTTTTTTGTAGTCCCATTCTTGTGGTGTTACAACAGGAGTGGTTGCAGTGGCAGGAACTGCGACTATGATCATGAAAGGTTCATATGGAACATTTGACACGTATTCAGGTATAGTAGGATCTACACCTTCTAGAAATAGCATCATTCGATTTTTCCAGAGAACAAAGTTGTCTCGGCTAAATCGAGGAGGTTTAGAAAGTGAACCATTATCATAATAGTTAGAATTTGTGTTAACTGCCCATTTTGAGAATACCAAGGAAGAGAGTAAAGCAAGATCTTGTTTATAAGATAAAACAATACGGCTCTAATACCACTTGTTGGTCTCGAAGGTGCTTGACAAGTTTGTAGAAGAGGGGGAATACAAACACAAATTTTTATTTTAATAAATTGTTTATTGATGAATCAAATCACAATTTATATCTTGTTATGGAATAAGATTAAGCATAACCTAATCTAAACCAACTTAAGAAATCACACAGATGTTTACACTAAGAAATAAAAAATGGAAGTTGGGAGATATAGAAATCAAGGGTTTCTATATATGTCTTCTTAGAAAGAGGATAGAAGTCTAAGTCTACTTTGAGAGAGTCTCAACCTTTCTATCTATACCCAATGCATTTGAAAGGATGACATGATACTTTACATGTGTCACCATTTGATTTATTGCATGCCTTTGACAGAGGTGAATAGTGTAATTTCAGAGTTTGTTGTACAATCTGTTGCAGAGGTATGTCTCTTCTGACAGTTGTAATTTTAGTGCAAGGACAGGACAACAGAAATTTGTAGCGTAAGCTTTGTGATCATCAATCGCTGAATATCTCTTCCATCATTGAGTTCAAAGGAAGTTCAGTGATCGCTGAGCTTTTCTGCAGATTTCTTCACATGTTGTAGACCTGTCTTGGTTTCACTAATGTCTGCATTAGATCATGAGTAGACTTGTCATCTGCAAAGCACCTTTGTCTTTGATACAGCGGTGAACATCTTTATCATGAAACTTGTCTTCAGGGATTACGTCTAACTTATTAAAGAAACACTATCAGTGATACTGTGCATACTCAGTATATACTCGCTGATGGTGAAACACTAATACATACAAATGTTAAAGGTAATTTTCACTAAGTAGTTTAAAGGGTCATTATCAAATCTATGAGAGGACTTGGATAAATAGTAGACAACTTACCAGATTCATCTTAACAAGTTTATCAAAAGTATGGAATTTTAAGTGAAAAAACCTTTTGTGCCAGAGCCAAACCTCCTCATTCTTACTTGAAACAAGACAAAGTTTTTCATCTTTGTTTGTTGCTTTGAAGTTTATGAGGTACAGATCACCTCTTCTATCGGCTCTTACAAGCTCTGTGCTAGTCCCTTCACTTAGCAAAGACCATAATTTCTTGTTGAACTTTACATCGAATCCAGTATCACAAACTTGACTTACACTGAGTAAGTTGTGCTTAAGTCCATCCACATATGCAACTCGGGATACATCGCTGTCCTCCTTAGCGATGATTCCATAACCTTTGATTTGTCCTTTCCTGTTATCTCCAAAGGTTACAGAACGTCCTCCAGATTTTTCTTTGTAAGAGGAGAGGAACCCTCTGTCGCTAGTCATGTGCCTTGAGCACCCGGAGTCTAGATACCACACGGGCACATGTTGCTTCTGCTACATAGATTAAGGACATTTAGGTACCCTTTTCCAAATGAGTCCACCTTTGTTAGGTGGCTTTAAGGTTTCCTTAGCATCCTTAGGTTTGGCTTTAACCTCTTTAACAGAAGAACCATTTTGTTTCTTCTGGACCTTGAATTTTTCATTCTTTGTTTTGGGTGTCGAGAGGAAACAGTGTAAACCAGAGAAATATTGACTTCATTGATGTGTAGCTCAAAACGATTACAAAAATGAATATTAGAAGCAACTTGCGTAAACTTTTCATTAAAATCGTTGAAAATGGGTACAGATGATTAATGATTACAATCTCTCCTAGTATCAGACTTCTTTTTATAGAAGGACCAATCTAGGATAGATTAATTTTTATGAAAACTCCTCTCCGGATGATTCTTCAGTTGTACCCATCTTCTGAGGTAACCCTCCTTTGGTTTCACTGCCACAGAAGCAAAAGATTTGTCATTATGAATACATTTCTGTTTTTCTTGCCAAGTGTACTTATCATGATTTGGCTATAAAGGTTTTGAAGCTTTTAGACTCTGAGATGACATTTCCTTTTGTATGTTAATCTTTTCAAGCTCAAGAGAAGTCTTAGCTTGTATGCACACATCCAAGAAATCAGGACAGATAGGTATTCTTGCATAGTTTTCCTTAGGAGGAACTGTTCTGTTAAAAATCCCAGAGGGAAGTTTAATTCCCTCTAGTTTGCAAGGCACTATCCCTGGTTTGACAGAATCAGTCTCTGAGTCGACAGAGGTTAAGTCATCCTCATATTCTGAGTTTGAGTCAAGAAAGTCTTTGTTGACAGATGCATGGTTTTCTAGACATATGCCACCATTTCTTCCATCATTCTACATGGAAATAATTAAATCTTTGGAAACACTTGGGAAAATTTCAGGAGCTCTAAAGATTTCCCTCAAATTTTGTTCAAAGATATCTTGCATGATAGAGGACATATCAGGACTATTGAAAAAGCACTTTTTATAGGTTTTTGTTAAATCGTTTTCAAAAAGTTTGATTAACTTTTCTTTTGTAGTAGAGTGAATGAACTTAGGTGCCTCGGAGGATAGCTTCTTTTCAGGGATTCTTCTACATTCGAAGGCCACTTGAGTTTGAGTTTCTGGATGGTCAAATTTGGAGATTCCTATCTGATCTTGAGTTTTCAGATATTTCTTTGGCTTAGACGCTCTTTTGAGAGAGGTTGAAGATGGAAAGTCTTTGTTTTGATACCAAACATTTGTCATCTTCAATGGACTCCTCTCCTAAGGTTCTCTAGAGGTTTTGCGCCTCTTGAATATAGAAGTTGAGTTTAGAAAACCTGATTTTTGAACTTTCCCAATGGAGAATATGGAGGACAAAGATTTTTTCCATTTGTTTCCAGTTTAAGGATCCACGTCATAGAACCCAATTCCTCTTCTGCCAACTTGGGTATATACTTTTTTATGAACCTTTTGTGCATCCTGATATTTCCTTATCAAAAGGTCTCTGTCGAACAAGAATATTCATTATGTCACTGTCATTGTCCTTAAGTTCTTTAGTCTTGGTTTTTAGAGCCATATCAATATTAGCAACCTTTTCTTTTAAGACTTTTACTTTTGTGAAATGCTCAGTTTTAAGACTTTTCTTATCTATAGAGATTTTCTCCTTTTCTTGAATGAGAAGTGTCGGTCCGTAGATTGAACACGATCGTTTACCAGATAATCAAACAACAAACATATAGATGATAAACCAACCTGTTCGATTAATAACGATGTATTACAGATTGAGGTTCTTCGATAAGCTCTCTCACTTTCTCTCTGGATCTTGGTTGCGATAATTTTGTTGTATGTGTAAGTTGTTTGTGATCTGATATGAGATATGATTATATCTCATATCCTACCTAACAACTAACATACATAATATCTAACTAAGATATTATCTAAAAGTAAATATAATATCTAAACTAATATCTAAAAACTAATATCTAAATAATATCTTAAATATCTATTAATTAGATATTTAGGAACAATACAAAATACAATAATTAAGACAATAATTACTAAACGGATTTAGCAATTCAGTCTTCTCTTTCAGCTCAGAAGTTTGAATCTCCTTCTCTTCTTCAATGTCTCTTGAGACATAACTTGTAATGGATATTTCTTCAAACTTTAGGTTCTCCCCCTTTTTCATGAAAAGAGCAATGTTTTCATCAAAACTGGCAGCAAGAAATGTCTTTCAAAAGAGCTTCTGATCCGTCAATTCAAAAGATATTCATCCAGATCTTTGCAAATCCAAACAAAATAATCGTGTAACACTTGAATCAACAAATGAATCAGTTAAAATGTCTGTCAGTAACACTAAGTCACTGTGTGTGACGAATACACATTGGAAAGGATCTTTTGTGATGTTCACTCCCCCAGGGCTTCCATTCAATCATCGAAACACCACAAAGGTAATTTCTATGAACGTTATGACAAAGAAACAAATTCCTTGTGAGTTCGTGCAAGTGATAGAAAGAATTAAGCACGAATGATTGCTTATAGGCTCAATATTGTGTAAACCACTGAGACAATAGTAAGTTAAACACAGACTCAATGTGCATGAGTGAAGTGCGAAGGTGGGGAAGACTTCCTTCTATTCAATATCCAGATTTTCCAAATGAAAATCAGATAGCAAATGTGTTGCTTCCCCTTTGAAAATGTGAAACAATTTCTATTTGAGTAGAAAATGAGTGACTGGTGAGGCTTGATCAAGAGTTGGCATGGGCTAGTTGCCTGTTTCAATAACGTTCACCAAAGATTTGTGAAACATTAGAAATGTGGCTTCCCGACTCAGAAAAACTTGGTGCAGAGTTCTGATATTCTTTTAACTCTGTTCTCTCACTCTTTTTCTTTTAAACATTTAGCTTACTCTAACCAAACTCTCTTTTTCAGCTATACCTCATCACACATCCCACACTCATTTCTTTTCGACTCCTCACACTCAATCACTATAGATTAACCTCTTGGGTAGAAAATACTGGTTAACGTGTGTCCGTAGAAGTTGTGTTAAGTCCTAGCACGATGAAATCCCATGTTTTCCTAGAAAGCATGTGATGCTCAATATGGTTTAACTATTTCAGGTAAAGCACAAAGTAGATCTAGAAAACATTTAAAATCACACTTCCAATTCATGAAATCGGTTTGATAATCGGAAAGTGTTTTGAACATTTAAGAATAATGTTTTTCTATGATTGAAAGTTGTCCTTCTTTCAACCATATATGAGATTAAGATAAAGGATTATACCTTTACGTGCGATCTTACATCTCATGAAGCTAAGCTTAAAGTCATAAAGATATGATCTTGTAAGCATCCCTCAAAAAATCTGCAAAAGTCTTATGTCATAGTCAAAGCAATTTGTTTCACTTAAATTGAAAAGACAAAAAGCAGTAAAACTATGAAAGTACGAGTTCTGATCAGAAATAATCAGAAGTCATATCCATACTCCTTTGATTTGAAAAACTCCCCCTAAAATCATGCATTACAAAAAATTTGACATAAAAGGTAAATGCAGAAATTTTATGAGCTCCCCCTCAAACTAACAATGATCATCTATCAATTTCTTCTCACACTCTCCCATAGATCATGAACGGAATAATAAAGGGCAGATATCTTGCGGAAATGAAGATAAAGAAATGATAAAAAATTTACAATAAGAAACTTTAATAGGTAACCACCGATTAGGTCTTAAGATTTAGCATACCAAGCTTAGAGACAAGAAAATTGAATCTCTTTTCGTCCAAGGGTTTGGTAAACAAATCTGCAAGCTGATAATCAGTTTTTACAAAGTAAAGTTCAATTGTTCCTTTTTCGACATTATCTTTGATAAAGTGATACCTGACATCGATGTGTTTGGTCTTTGTATGCTGAACAGGATTAGTTGTTATCACGATTGTGCTCTTCGAGTCACAATATATCGGGATATGGTTGAAGTGAAAACCATAGTCTCGCAGTTGAGTTCTCATCCACAAGACCTGAGAACAGCAGCTAGCAGCAGCTACATCTTCTGCTTCGGCCGTTGAAGTTGAGACACATAATTGCTTCTTCGATGCCCAACTGACGAGTTTATCTCTGAGGAACTGTATATGACCTGACGTGCTCTTCCTGTCTAGCATACAACCAGCATGATCTGCGTCTGTATATGCTGTGAGTTCAAAGCTAGTATCTTTAGGATACCACAGACCAAGATCTGTAGTGCCCTTCAGATACCTAAAAATGCGCTTAACTGCAGACACATGGGATTCTTTAGGATTAGCCTGATATCGTGCACATAAACATGTTGAAAACATTATATCCGGCCTACTGGAAGTGAGACACATTAAAGAACCTATCATCCCTCTGTAATTCCTAGCATCAACAGCCTTTCCCGAAGGATCGGTGCCAATTTTAGTACCAGGTGCCATTGGGGTACCAATCGGTTTGCAATTTTCCATTTTGAATTTCCGAAGAATATCAAGAATGTATTTAGATTGATTGATAAAAATCCCCGTTGAAAATTGTTTGACTTGTAATCCGAGAAATAAATTCATCTCTGCCATCATATTCATCTGAAAACGTGACACCATAAGGTTTGAAAAATTCTTACAGTATTTAGGATTAGTAGAGCCAAAAATAATATCATCTACATATATTTGAATTAGAATGATATCGGCTTTCTCCTTTTCTCAGAAATAAAGTGGTATCAACTGTACCTTTTGTAAAACCTGACTTGACCAAAAACTTAGATAATACCTCATACCAGGCGCGAGGAGCTTGTTTCAGTCCATAAAGAGCTTTGTCGAGAACGTATACATGATTCGGTTTCTCTTGATTGACAAAACCTTCTGGCTGCGAGACATAGACTTCTTCTTTGAGAATGCCATACAAAAATGTTGTCTTCACGTCCATTTGAAAGACCGTGAAGTTCTTGTGGGCTGCGTAGGCAAGAAACATTCGAATAGCCTCTAAACGCGCCACAGGAGCATATGTCTCGTCGTAATCTATTCCTTCCTCTTGCCTATATCCTTTGGCAACAAGTCTTGCTTTATTTCTTATAACAGTACCATCTTCATTTTTCTTGATTTTGAAAACCCATTTCGTACCAATAATGGTTTTACCTTGAGGTTTGGGTACAAGTCTCCAGACTTTAAGTGCTTCGAACTGATTCAACTCTTCTTGCATTGCAGTCACCCAATCGGAATCAGCAAGTGCCTCAGATGTGCGAGTAGGCTCGATCTTGCTCAGAAAGAATTCATGCATACACATATTCATTGAAGCATACCTAGTTTGCACCGGTTTTGTTGGATCACCAATGATTTGGCTTATCGGGTGCTCTTTGGTCCATTTGTGTTCATGAGGGTGTGGATTATATGTAGTTACATCCATATCATCATATATGGATCCACTGTTATCTTCTATAGCTTATTCAGTAGGAATGGGGGGGTTTAGTTGAAGTAGTAGGTGCAGAAGTCTCAGTAGGTACAGCTTGGTGAGGCTGTAGATCAGTCCGTATAGAACAACCTACTGATTCAGCAACTTCTGTCGCTGCGTTATTGATCACAGCTTCAACTGTCTGAGTTGGCATTTGAACTTAACTTCTTGTTGAATCGGTGAGACAGATTCAATAGATATATCTGAAATGGTTGGATGAGTAGTCATTGAGTCTTCCATCTTGTCAACCACAACAGATTTAGGTGTTTTAGATCCAAGAAATTCATCATAAAATAGTTCAAATCATAAATCTAAATCAGATAAATGATTAGTAGACGTTGATGCTCCATCTGATTTGATCGCTTTAGTACTCCTGTTATCACGGGTTCTGAACAGACGTGTTCAGAAGCCATATCTTCATCAAATGTAACGTTGACGCTTTCGACAACATTCTTTGACTTCTTCAAGTAGACACGGTATGCAGTAGATGTAGAGGAATAACCAATGAAGATGGCCTCATCCGCTTTAGCGCTGAACTTGTTCAGACTCTCTCTGTCGTTTAGCATAAAACACTTACACCCAAATATATGAAAATATTTGATTGTCGGTGTTCGGTTTTTGATTAAAGCATAAGGAGTCTTATTAAATCGGTGGTGTATCATGGAACGATTCTGAGTGTAGCACGCAGTCGATACATCTTCTGCCCATAGAAATAGAGGTAAGTCATATTGGCTTTGCATAGTACGAGCATCCTCGACTAGCGTACGATTTCTTCTTTCGACCACTCCATTATGTTGAGGCGTACGAGCAGCAGAGTATTGATGTGATATCCCAACCGATTCGAGATATTCTTGAACTGTTTTGTTCTTGAACTCTGTGCCGTTGTCTGTTCTTAGAAGCTTGACCGGTTTCTGCAGATTTACCTGGGTCGTCTTTAGGAATGTAATGAGAACATCAGGTGTCTCATCTTTTGAACGTAAAAATTTGACCCACGTGTATCGCGAATAGTTGTCCACGAGAACTAGAACATATTTATTTCTGCCTAAGCTTTGCATTCGCATCGGACCACAGAGATCCATATGCAACAACTCTAATGGAGAGCTGGTACTTTGTTCAGGCTTTGGTTTGTGCGGAGCCCTCTTCATCTTTCCTTTTCACACGCTGCACACAGATGTTCTTTTTCATATTTGAGATCTGGAAGTCCTTTTACTAACTTCCCACTGACCAGTTTGTTGATGTACCGAAACTTGAGGTGAGAGAGCCGTCGATGTCATAGCCAGCTTTGTTGCATCAAGGCTTTTGAGAGTAAACAAACCTGTTTGTCAGTCTGGACGTTTGACAAATTAATTGTGTAGAGGTCGGACTTTCTCATGCCGACCAAGAGTTCCTCGCCTTCTTTAGTGCGAACAGAACACCTCTTGGCTTTGAAATTTACCTATAAGCCTTTGTCACAGAACCGGCCTATACTGAACAGGTTGTGTCTTAAGCCTTTAACATAGCTCACCTTCGTAATCGTGACTTTGTCGTGTACCATATCACCATAACCCAGGATTGGTGAAAACTGATCATTTCCAAATCGAACTGTTCCGCAATACATCTCTGTAAAGTTGGACATCATCCCTTTATGCCCTGTCATATGCTTGGAACACCCGCTATCCAAGTACCACATATGACGGGTCTGCACATGGGAAATTACGAAACAAGAGGTTTAGGTACCCACTTAAAGATGGGTCCTACAGTGTTAGCACATGATTTAGGCACCCATTGAAATTTGGGTCCTTTCTGCTTTTGAGAATCAAATGAAGAATTTGAATTATAAGAGTGAACATGATAAGTACCATACCAAACATCAGAATCTTGACAAAAAGCATAAACATGTTTATCATAATATGAAGACTTTCTAGCAGATAAGGATACTGGAATAATTGTTTCATAGAGTATTGCTTGCGAGAAACAAGTTTTGGTTTCAATATAGCAACATCAGCAATGAAAACATCGTTACTAGGAGTAGTCTTATTACAATCAACACTACAAAAAGATTTATCAATCTTATCAATCTCCTGTTTTGGTTTCCATTGAGATTTAACTCCTATCCTTTTCTTGCTCAGATCTGAAACAGTTGAAACTTGTGAGTTAGACCTTTGAGCAACAAATGAATGCTTCTTCATTGGCTTACCAGTAGTGATCGGTTTATGTGAATGCTGAGATTGATTTTTCTTACCTTTAGCATTCTTAGTGTTCACAGAGACTGATTTATCAACTTTCGTTGATTTTGCACCTTTTACAAGCATACTGGTTTTTCCCAAGGATTTCACAACAAAAGATGAATGGTTAGGAAGTTTCGCATTAAAGTCAAATTGATCAAAACAATCATCCAAACCACCGTCAGAGTTTAGAAAATCAAACCCTCCATCAGCTAGACCAAAACTATCTTTAGATTTTGAAGCCTTAGAAAGAACAACATTTTTAAGCACAGTTGAAAACACTTTTTGTTCAATCTCAATCAAGAGTCTTTCATCTGCTAAAGATGTCTCAAGTTCAGAAATTTTATTTTCCAAAATGAGAGGAGGGACGTAAAGTTTACCTTTAATAGGCTTCGCCTCCATTTCTTTTACAGAATAACTCTGAAAGTAGTCATTTGAAAGAGATTTCTTTTGATATATTGGATCATCATTATAACTATTATTCAGCTTCGCATAATAAAATGGAAGGTGAAGTTTAGATGATTTCTTTCGTTTTTCAGTTTCCTTGGCTTCATCCTCTTTAGATAGTCCAGTCCAGAAAACTTCAAGCTTAGGGAACCTTCGAGCTAGTTTAAAAAATGTAAGATCATAAAGTGTTGGCACTTCAGATATACCCTTTTTAAGGTAGTGAGGATTCTCGTATCCGAGTCCCCAATCTTCTATGTCCTTTTTGGGTTTGTTTAAATGAATGGTTTGTTCAGTTTGACTTATTGTGTATAACTTTCTCTTCCAAAGATTTTAATTTTGCAAGTAAGGATATGTTTTCTTTGGAAGTTGAAGAATGCAATTTCATAAGCTCTTTGAAATCAAACTCACTCTTTCTCAATTTAGTCTTTGTTTCAGCAACCTCTTTAAGAATTATGGTTTGTTCTTTTGCGCTGGTGTCAATGTTTTTGTGTAAGGTCTAAACCAATACTTTCTTCTCAGCAACATCATTGCTAAGTTTCTGTATTGATTGGTTTTGTTCAAGAATGACACCCTTTTCACGCTTAAGTTTCGACTCTAATTCTTGGAGTTTTAACATCATGGCATGCATTTGATTTAAGAAATCTGATTTATCTAAATCACATACCTCTTCGTTATCATGTTCATCGGAATCTTCTTCAGCTTCAATTTCCATCTTGCCCATGAAGCATAGATGCGTTGTCTCGTCCTTCTCGTCTTTGTCATCTTCTTCGTCTGATTGATCCATCCAGAACTCATCTTCTGCCATCAATGCTTTTCCAGCTTCCTGTTGCTTGGCAAGCAGCATTTTGTTCTTGTAGTAGTCAAAGTTCCGGATTTTGGGTCTTCGGCAGTCTTTGGCAAAATGTTCAAGTCTACCACAGTTGTAGCACGTTAGAGGTTCAGGATGTTTGATATCTTCAGCTTTATACCTTCTCTCTTCTGGATTCCTCTCCTCTAACCTCTTTCCTTCAAATCTCTTTCCTTCAACCCTCTCCTTGTGAACATAGTTGCTCGGACCAGATGTATACCTCTGACTGTTTGATCTCGGCTTTGTGTAGAACTTCTTTTGAAAAGCCTTAGTCAACATAAGCATAGCCTGCTTTAGTTCTTCACAGTCGTCAGAGTCAAAGTTCGCTTCAACATCATCTGATTCAGACACAATCATCTTCTTCTTCTTCTGCTTCACAACAAGAGCAACTAAATCATCAACTGTCTTCTCAGACCGTCTTTTATCATCCATGATCTCATCCACCTCTTCCTCATTCTACTTGAGGGTTTCATAGACCTCGTGAAGTGGAATATCGTTCAAATCTTTAATTTGCTTCATCTGCCTTGTAAATCTTTTCCATTCAGGTTGGAGGATGCTGAGAAATTTGACATTCAGCTCTATTTGTGATTTATTAACCTTGTTCTTGCTTAACTCATTCAGCAAGGTCACAAATCTGTCGTAAGTTTATTCTAGAGATTCTCCAACTCTGGCTTTGAATTCTTCATAGTTGTTTAGGCAGTTGGATATCTTGAGCTGGTTCCCAACCTTTGAACCTAGCATCATTTTCTCTAGCTGATCCGACATCTCTTAGCCAGAGGCTTTATAGCTGTCTATATTCACATATATTTCATTTGGAATGCCTTGAAGAATATAATACTTTGCTAATCTATCAGCTTTTGCTCTCTTTAGGTTTTCACCCTCTAGTTCTTCAAACTTAAGTTGATATGGTTGCTCATAAGTTCCCTCTGGAGGAGTCCTCCAAACAGGTGCCATTACTCCTTCTTCTAAGGATTTCCTGATTAAAACACCCATATCATGTCTTTCAATGAAGTCCATGAACCGATCTTTCCACTGCTCATACTCTCCCCTAAAGAGTACTGGTGGCTTTGTGTCAGTTCCGATAGCTAGAGCTTCTCTGGATGTCATCCTGTTTGTTTTGATGTGCAATAAAGAACTTGTATTGAATGTTAGTCCAGATAAAATCAGATGAACACTGAAAAATAAAACCAAGTCTGGAACTGGCGCAAAAGCACAATTTGCGCTAATTAAGGTTGGCGCAAAAGTCAAACTTTGCGTGAGAGGCGGGTCGCGACAACTGAAGTTGGCGCAAAACAATGTTTGCGTGAGATGTAGTTGGCGCAAAACAGGGATTTACGCGAGATGAAGGTCGCGCGAAAATGACTTTGCGCGAGTAGTTGGTCGCGCAAAGTAGAGGTTTATGTGACACGTTTATGGCGCAAAAGATTGATCGACCGGAGAGATGTTCGACCGGGGTCCTGCTTTGACCGGAGTGTTGTCGGCCGGTGTGATGTTTTCGACCGAGGTTTTACGACCGAGGTTGAACGACCGGAGTCTACGACCGGTATGATGTGTCGACCGGTGTTGTGTACAACTGGATTGGTGACTGACCGGGACTTTGCGTCGACCGGATTGTTCGACCTGGTTGATGCGGACCGAAGTATTGACCGGAGGTGTGGTCGACCGGGGTTAATGTTTTTCGACCGAGGTGATGATTTTCGACCGGATGAGTGCTTTGACCGGATAGAACCTTCGACCGGTATGGAATTTTATCGACCAGATAGAACAGTGACCGGATTGAACAGTGTCTTCGACCGGTGTTGCGACCGATGTGTGTGTAACCGGTGTCGACCGGTGTGTGCTTCTTCTTCGATAAATCGGGTCTGTAAATCCCAAATTGACCAATCTAGGAATCGAATTAGAACACCAAATTTTGACACAATGATCGACTAACCAACTAGAACAGGTTACAAACTTTTGATTTCGAAAACAAACACCTTTTTGAAGGATTGATCGATGACACAATGTTCTTTAACATGAAGAACACAGAGAGTTTTATAAAATTTGATTTTGAATCTGGTTCGAGCTCTGATACCAATTGTCGGTCCGTAGATTGAACACGATCGTTTACCAGATAATCAAACAACAAACATATAGATAATAAACCAACCTGTTCGATTAATAACGATGTATTACATATTGATGTTCTTCGATAAGCTCTCTCACTTTCTCTCTGGATCTTGGTTGCGATATTTTTGTTGTATGTGTAAGTTGTTTGTGATTTCATATGAGATATGATTATATCTCATATCCTACCTAACAACTAACATACATAATATCTAACTAAGATATTATCTAAAAGTAAATATAATATCTAAACTAATATCTAAAAACTAATATCTAAATAATATCTTAAATATCTATTAATTAGATATTCATGAATAATACAAAATACAATAATTAACTTTGACAATTATTACAAACTAACATTAGACTAATCTCGAGAGTGGCTTTTCAGCTTTAGCTTCAGATTCCAAACTTCAGATTGGATGATCTTGAATCCAATAATTCTGAGATCTAACAAGAAGTCTGGCTTCGCTTTCATAAAAAAAACTAGTTTCTTTTCCAAATCACGATAAGTCTTTTCAAAATCATGAACTTCTTTTGAGAGTTTAAGAAAATTGATCTACATATCATTAGAGCAAGAGTTTTAAGTGGATACCTCATTATCAGCTTTTGAGTCATTGACCTCTACCATACCACAGAATATATCATTCTTGTCTCCTTCATTAGAGGACTCATCAGAGATCCAATTATCTTGTTCTGCCATTAATGATTTATGATCATAGTCCTCAACTTTGTTTTTGTAGAAGACAGAATCTCGAACAAATTGTTCTCTTCTGGGCTGGCTTTTAGACTCTGCGGCATAATGTCCGGGCTTGCCGCATTTGAAGCACCCAGTGTTCCGTGGAGTGGTGGTCATCATCTTCTCAGATCCTCGCAGGTCCTCCTTCTGTGCACCCCTCTGTGGGTACTCTGACAGCCTTGGTTGGTATTCACTCGCCATCTGCTCTCGGTTTCTTTGGTCTTACAACCTCTGTCGATCAAAGCACTCCTGCCTTCCTTGAGTTCTCGGTTCATAAGCCGTGGTGGTCCAAACTGTCTTGGATCATGGTAAGCTTTTTCCATATGTGGCTCATGATTCTGGAATCTACCACTTCTACCATCTTTTTCATCTGTCCCTCTATGGAAGTTAGTATTTTTCTTCAAGCCTCGATTGAACTCCTTGGTGATTAAATCTAAAGATTTAGCTATTTAGGTCATGCTAACCTCCTCCTCATCAATCATCTCTTCCTCCTCACTATCATCCATCAATACTTTCTACAACTTCTTCTTTTATTTAAAACTTTCATCCTGTCACTTCTCCTTCTGTGGCTTGTCCTGAACTTATGTGGCTTTTCCCACTAGTGCTAGAGATCCACCCAATTGGGTTTTCGTCTAGACAACATAGCTCTCTTGAGCAGACAGTGTGCCACAGAGATCAGTGAGAGTCCACATGTCCAAGTCTTAGTTTTTCTGCAGAGACATGGACAACTGAAGCCATTCTTCATTCAAACTTTTGAGAAACATGACATTGTTTTCCTCAGAGGTTCTATGGATACCAAACTTCTTGCACTTGTTTATCAGAGAGTTGAACCTGTCATATGTGTTTTGGAATGATTCTGTTGGCAGAGCCTTAAAAGCATAGTATTTGTTTTTGCATTGGGCTCTTCTGTTCTTTTGGGTTTTCACTCCACCCTCAAGCTGTTTCTCGAGCTCTACCCACAGATCATAGGCAGATTCGCATGCATCCAACGACTGTAAAAGATCATTAGGTATTTCAATGATGAGTAATATTTTGGATCTCTTTGCCAACTCATATTTTTCCCAGTCTTGAAGTCCCCATTCGATAATAGGTTTGGGTTTCTGATATTCAGGTACCTCAAGTGTTGTTTCAGTTGCAGGTACTCGAGGAATAGTGACCATTGGACCATATGGTGGGTTTTTGACATAGTTAACAAGATCCTTATCAACTCCCTCTTGGAAATGAACCATACGTATTTTCCATTGAGGATATTCATCTCTCAATAGAGTAGGAGGTTTTGTTTTAGATCCAGCAGTGAAGAAGTTGCTCGGATTGGCCATTTTGGAAGAAAAGGGAGTTTTGAAGAAAAACAGGGCATGAAACTTAAATGAAAAAAAAGAACGATTAAACACTGTACAAAATGAGACTCAGTCTTAGAATGAACGAAAAGAGTTCTAAATGATTAACAACACACACTGAAAAGATTTCAAGTAAGAGACAACTCCTATAAGTGAATCAAGTTCAAACTCATTGAAAATGACACAAAACAGGGATTGTTCTTTAAGAATGAAGATCAAGTCTGAAATCAGTCCAAACAATCTACCAAAAGAGTTGAAATCATTGCAGTGATGATCCTTTAATATTGAAAATCAAAGTTTGCTCTGATACCAATTGTTGGTTCCCAGTTTTACTCAACAATGATATATCAAACACAAATATGTAAACAAATGATATGTGGAAGCTATAGCACAAAATGTTTGACATATGGTAGATACACACACACAAATAACAAAGATAACTAGAATAATGGAAAGGATTTACTCAACAAGTTATCTTCATTAACCTTCAAGATTACACCAAGAACACACACTACTTGTGTAGTTTTCTCTCAATAATACTATCACTCTAGAAATCAGGAGTGTGTGTATTGTGTGTTGTGATGCCAAGAATGGCATATGGTGCTCCCTACATAAAGAGATTGTGGAGCACACAAATAGTACATACAAAAGGTTGTCACCCCTAAAAGAATTACACTTGGAAAGCAATCCATCGTGGGTGTACTATTTGATCTTTAGGATCTTCGTACAACAGAGGCACGTGAGAGGCACATGATCATTGATCTTCATAAATGCACAAGTCTTGTACTCCAAGAGGTTGCTTGCACAAAGGCTCTGTGAAGGATCACAAAGGCTCTGTGGTCTGAAGGTGATCTTCTGCTTAAGTCCTTCTCGAAAAGTAGTCGATAGAGGTTCTAATCAGTGCTGCTTGAGAGTCTTGGTGTATACAGCATAAGGTCTTCTTTGGTTCTTGTACTTAGCCTATTTTCCAATACTTTTAAGATTAAACTATTGGAGCTAACAGAGTCATACATTCGCATTGGCTCACCGACGTTTCTCATCTACTTGATGTTTGTAGGTGTTCATCAAGTAGGGTAGGCAATGGGTCTTCGGGGGTATTACAATGGATATTGTGTAGAGTCAAACACCAGAGTCATTGAATATTATGGTGTGACTTATCTAGAGAACGAGTATGCACTAAGATCATCAAGGCTCTTGTCGTGAACTATAAAGAGTCATTATATGGATAAAAATGGGTGTCTTGCTGTGGAACTCTAGAAAGTTTTTATATGGAGATCATTGATTTTGAGATGAAACTCAATAATATTAAGATGTGGTTTACTTTTGTGTTCCGCACATTCAATGGAAACAGTTTTCCCTTTATCAAAATATGTGTTTGGTAATGTATTGTTTTTGAGTCAATTTTGTTCTGGGCATTTTGAAAGATACCTTAAAGTTGTGTTTGATATCATGTTTATCATGAAAGTGTCATGTTTTAGACATCTTTGGAAAAGTCATATTTTATGATGAAAATGTTTTAAGTTAAGTCGTTGAGGAAAATGGTGTTGGAAAATTTAGTAAAAATAAAGGTTCTTTACTAACTTTGAACACACTTAAATACATATATAGGTATTATATATAATTAACTCTTAGTGGGTTTGTGTTCTTCTATATGAGAGCTTTGAAACGATATGTAATGTGTCCAAAACAGATAGTGTGTGAATGAGATATTGATACTCAAAGTTGAGTACTTGGATGAACTTAGAAAAAACCAAGTGGGTGTGGGAAAGTGTCCCACAAAGGAAGGAGTAAAAGATTTAGTGGTTTATAACCATGGAAGTAAGAGTAGTTTACAAGCTCCTTGAATGGTTTTACTCCAACACCTACCCGCGCGCAGGGGGGTGCCGATTGAGAATTTCGTAACCTAATATCGCTGAACTTGTGTGTGGGCGCGACCTGTGGACACGAATGCAGCTCCGAAAGTTTGAGCTCGCTGTTAGAGAACAAATTTGTTGGATTCAAGATCATAAAGATTGAAGACCAAAGTTCAAGAAGTCAAAGCTGGAAAGTCAACTATCAGTGAAAGTCAAAGTCTTGTGTTAATAAAGTCAATGCTTTGTGTTTTGTTTGTTGGTATAAATAGCTTGTCTTTGTATTCATTTTGGTAAGTCATTAAGTGTGTAAGTCATTGTGAATCAGTTGTAAGAATGAGAGTAGATTAGAGAAGAAAAATATAGAATATCTTTCTAGAGAGAGAGTGTGAATGTAGTGAGAGAAAGATGTTAGATTTGTAATCTTTGAGATTTGATCAATGACATATGACTACAATTCATGATAATATTTATGTTTATGATGAGAACTTGATAGAATTGGGAATAACAATTGGTATCAGAGCAGATCCAGATTGAAGTCATTTCAAGAAAATAATGATCGAGTTGTAATTGATCAAATAATGATCGAAACATGTTTTAGATCGAGTTTGTGTAATTTGATTTGTATTTTGCACTGTAATTGAGTTTGAATTTTGATTTTGTCGGGTTTTTCATACACGAGTTCAACATGCACTGTATTGGACCGATTTGTACATCTTGATGTTTGTTGTTGAAATTCTTTGGTAGAAATAGGTTCTAGAAGTGTTTCTAATTGAATGGTCAAAGTTTCGAGTTGTAATTCAATGTCTAGTTAGGTTTTAAGGCTAATCAGAGACGTTTTTCAACACAGAACTTAAGAACTCGCTAACAGTTGAAGAACTCGCAAGTCTTCGTGAAGAACTCGCAAGATAATCTCAAGAACTCGCAGAGTTCATATTTTTCACCGAAAGTCTCAAGCATTCGCATAATTCTTCAATATTCGCAAAGTTGATTTTTCTGAAAAATCATAAGTACAGGATTCGCAGAGAGTTATATTGTGAATTGTAAATAATTCGCAGGCCTGAGTGTTACGAATTGCATGAGTGTGATTGTGAATTCTATGGTTTAAAAGTTTTACAAAGTATAGAATTCGCTAGTGTGTATTGTGTTAGGATCAAACGCTTACCACTATGCCAAAAGCAATTGCTGATGGAGAAGGCGCAACTTTATTTCCATATAGCGTAGCAGCCAGCGTCACGTTTCGATTTAGGAAGATGCTGGTCAATGAACCAACACCCCCCCCCCCAGCATCTGCCAGCACTAACAAGATCTTCGCTAGAAGTCAATGGCTGCACAGCATGCCTTTGGCATTTAAATTCAATCCATGGGATTCGAACCCGTGACCTGCTCTGATACCACTTGTTAGGATCAAACGCTTACCACTACGCCAAAAGCAATTGCTGATGGAGAAGGCACAACTTTATTTCCATATAGCGTAGCAGCCAGCGCCACGTTTCGATTTAGGAAGATGTTGGTCAATGACCCAACATATTGCAAAAACTTTAGGATTTGTAGGTGTGTGATTTGCGAATTCTGAATTGTTTTACTTACGAATTCTGTTGTTTGGTTTTGTGTAGCTTGCGAATTCTGTGGTTACTTTTGTAAGTTGCGAATTTCTGGTGTTTTTATTTGCAGCTTGCGAATTCTGACAGTTTTTCACAATATTTTGCTAATTTCAGACTTAGAGAAATTTGGAAATTTCATTTCTGATTTTCTACTTAAGTGTTTATGTATTGTTTGATTTCATTTGGACTAACGATCAAATTCAAGTTTTTTTATCTAAACAGAATGAATGCAAGAGAAGTTCCTACTGTTCGAAGGAGAATACGAACAGTGGAAAGTTAGATTCTTAAAATTTACATATGGATAAACTCTGAGTTGCTACATCAGATTATTATTGATAAAAGGAGTGAAGAAACCTCAAATTCCAATAGAAAAGTGTACTGAGGAACAGAAGAGATATCTAGAAGCTGATAGAATAAGTAAAAATTTCTTACTGCAAAGTATGACTGTTAAGATTTTTAGTAACTTTAATGTCAACAATTCGACAGCAAAGGAGATGTGGGATTATCTTGAATTGAGGATGATAGGATCAAAGATGTCATCAAGAGTTAAGTTTTTGGAAACTGAGAACTCTGATCTAAAAGAGAAGATTTCAAATCTGGAAACTCAAATTGTCCAAATTCAACTACAAGCAAAGTCTGATCAACAGAATGAGGAGAAAGTTAGGGATTTGGAGAGTGCAAATGCTGATCTTCATAAGAAGATTTCTGATCTTGAAGATGCTAGTATTAAGCTTCAGAAGAATATATCTGATTTGGAACAAAAGATAGTCAAAGACAAAGATCATTTTGAGATTGAAAAGAAATCTTTTCCAAAGAAGTTCTCAGATTTTTCCAGAAAGAGTTGTGAAGAGAAAAAAGTAGTTGAGCTTAAATGCATCAAGCTTTCTCAACAAGTTTCTGATTTTGAGAAAGTGATCATTATTGAAAGAGAAAAGTTTTCCAAGGAGAAAAAGGCAATTGAGCATAAGAACGTTGGATTCTTCAAAGAAATATTCGGCCAGAGAAACAATGCTGAGAAGGGATTTGAAGAAGAAAGAAGCATGTTTGAGGTTGAGATTAGAAAGCTTACTGGCAATATATCTGAACTATCTGAGAGTGCACTGAAAGAGAAGAAAATGAAGTCTGAGTTTGAGATGAAGATTGACCTTCTTGTCAAATAAAGAGACAGTTTCACTACAAAGATAAAAGAGCTTGAAGATATCATTTCTAAGATGGTGGTGGTGACTGAGTTCAAGACTCTAGAGTCAATTATCGACACACCTAGAGATGATTCGGCTGATTCGGAATGCTCATTCAAGACAACTGCAATCTCACATCATGAGACTGTTTCTTCCAAAAGGTTAGTTAAATATTCTAGTCAGATTCGTAGTACTAACCTTTTCTATGATAGAAATATAGATGGTTCAGGTACACATCAAAGAAGAAGGAGATACAAAGGAGAAGAACTGGTCTGGAAGAAGAAACCGGTTAAAGATGAGAAGAAAGATGAGCTGAAAGGAAAGAAGTCAGGTGTACTTACACATAAAGCTCAAAAGAACAATGTGCGTAAAGGTAAACCTGATCATATATACACGAAAGATCAATTAATCAGGTTATCAGGTAAGAAATACTATTGTTCATATTGTCGTACACATGATTTTATTCACAAAACAAGTGATCATTTCTGGTATGGTTCTTATTCAGTTACTCCTATTCGAACTGCAACTAACATTCATGGACCCAAATAATAGTGGGTACCAAAGCCGAAAATTGATTATGTGTTGCAGGCACCTACTGTCAAGGGGGAGTAAGAGAACCAAGGCTTCTAAGTAAATCAGCTTAGAACCTGTCCTTCAACGAAGTTTGACTTCTAAACACAACAGTTTAGGACTCGTACTTCAGTGATCAAAAGACCTTACTCCTGTGCTGTTAAGAGATTTTACTCCAGTACTCGAATGAGGAAATCAATAATCAAGGGGGAGTACATACTTTTCTGAAATAATTTGCATCCGATAGATATGATGAACTACATTTCAAAATAGAATTGTAGATCTCTATCATGTGCTTTGTCACTGACATATTTTAGATGCACAATTTCAGGGGAAGTAAAGGTGATGACTTCTGATTATTTCAGATCAGAACTCGTACTTTAATCGTTTTACTGTTTTATGTCATTTACATTTGAATAAATTTTGTGAATAAAGTTGCTTTGACATGACTTTGAGACTTGTGCTGTTTGAGAGATGCTTACAAGATCATATCTTTATGACTTTAAGCTTGACTTCATGAGATTTAAGACTGAACGACAAAGGTTAAATTTCTTATCTTAATCTCATATATGGTTGAAAGAAGGACGACTTTCAATCATAGAAAACATATTTTTAAATGTTCAAACTACTTCCCGATTTTTAAACAGATTTCATGAATTGGAAGTGTGATCTTAAATGTTTTCATTTTCTTTATACTTAAACGATTACAAACCATGTGTTTTCAAAGATAAATACTTGTGTATTGTCTTTTCTATATACTTTCAAGTATTCACACACACAGGTTTGACTTTTTGTTCAAAATGTTCTTACCATGTCTCAAATTTGAAACATATTTTTTTCGATGGTAAGACACCCCGATTGTATTTTCAATGAATAATTGAGCGTCATTTCATTTCTGAACGTCTTTTCAAGAATGTCTATATATTTTGATTCATATAGACAATATCCATTATTTTTTACCATAAGCCTTGATTGATATATCATTTGATTCTGATCATTTTTCATACAATGTCAGATTTTCAAACAAGTTTCTTGCATTCATGATCATTCTTTCAATTTACTTGTTTGAAATATCTTTAATGTTTAAAATGCTCATATCTTCATGATTATATTCTGAGCATACAAACATCTGACTTGTATTTTTGCTTTAACTGATAAAGTTAAACCATTTTTTGAGCAACTTATGCTTTATTGGTATATATGGGTTTTTTGTTCTATGACTTAAATGAAACTTCTATGGATTCACGTTAACCATTGTTTTCTACCCAAGAAGTTAATCCTTAGTGATTGAGTATGAGGAGTCAAAAAGAAATGAGTGTGGGTTGAGTGATGAGGTAAAATGGAAAAGAGAGTTTGGTTAGATGTGAGCTTCAATGATAAAAAGAAAGAGGGTGTGAGATCAGAGTAAAAGAATATTAAACTCTGCACCAACTACTTTCTGAGCCAGGCAGCCACATTACTAATGTTTCACAATTCTTCGTGAACATTATTGAAACAGGCAACTAGCCCATGCCAACTCTTGCTTATAACCCCACCAACCACTCATTTTCTTCTTAAAAAAAATGTTTCATATTTTTCTGGGGACGCAACATATAATCTATCTGGTTTTCATTTGGAAAATCTGGATATTGAAAAGAAGTAAGTTTGCCCCACCTTTGCACTTCAATCATGCACATTGAGTCTGTGTTAATCTACTATTGTCTCAGTGGTTTACACAATTTTTGAGCCTTTATAAGCAATCATCATATGCTTAATTATTTCATCACTTGCACGAACACACAAGAAATTTGTTTTCTTGTCATAACCTTTATAGAAATTGCCTTTGTGGTGTTTCGATGATTGGATGGAAGCCCTGGGGGAGTGAACATAACAAAAGCTCCTTTCCAATGTGTATCCGTTACACATAGTAACTTCGTGTTACTGACAGGCATACTAACTGATTCATTTGTTGATTCAGGTGTTACATTCTAATTTGTCTGGATTTGAAAAGATCTAGATGAATACTTTATTCGAATTGGCAACGAATCAGAGGCTCCGTTCGAAAGATCAGTGGTCAGAACAGTTAACGACATTTCTTGAAAGAGGTTTTGATGATATTGGTGCATTATTCATCAAAAAGGAGGAGAAGATAAAGTTTGAAGAAATGTCCATTACAAGTTTTGTTTCAAGAGATGTTTGAAAAAGAAAGTTTAACTCAGAAATGGTTAAAGATTGCTAAAAGATATGTTGATTTTTGCTGAAATTTTATTTGAAGATTATTTGCTGATTTTTAATTTTGGAGAGAATGCCATTATTCTTGAAGAACAAAGTACTGAAGATTGTGCTTATCAAAGAAAAAGGAGAATGTCAATCCAAATTGAAAATGTTTCATATTGTTAAGGGGAGAATGTGGATTGATTGAGAAAATCATTTTTGTATAAAAGGGAAGATTACAAGAGAAGATAAAGGTTGATAAAAGGTGGAGTTTATTCCAATTGAGCTTACAGAGAAGATTGAATTGCTAAATCTTTTTAGTAATGATCTTGATCCAAAGGGGGAGAATGTTAGAGCACAGATTTGTTGGATTCAAGATCATAAAGATTGAAGACCAAAGTTCAAGAAGTCAAAGCTGTAAAGTCAACTCTCAGTGAAAGTCAAAGTCTTGTGTTAGTAAAGTCAATGCTTTGTGTTTTATTTGTTGGTATAAATAGCTTGTCTTTGTATTCATTTTGGTAAATCATTAAGTGTGTAAGTCATTGTGAATCAGTTGTAAGAATGAGAGCAGATTAGAGAAGAAAAATATAAAATATCTTTCTAGAGAGAGAGAGTGAATGTAGTGAGAGAAAGATGTTAGATTTGTAATCTTTGAGATTTGATCAATGACATATGACTACGATTCATGATAATATTTCTTTTTACGATGAGAACTTGATATAATTGGGAATAACACTCGCGCAACTTGGTTTTTTGCTAATTTTATTTTGATCCAGTGACCCGGGCGGGTTGTGCCTCGGGTTAACCAGCACGGATACCCGCATCGTGCACTAGAATGTGGAGTCAAAACAGTGGCCCGGGCGGGTTATGTCGCGGGTTAACTGGTACGGCTACCCGCGCCGTGCACTGGAATGTGGACGAGAAACAGTGGCCCGGGCGGGTTGTGCCACTGGCTAAATCAAGTCGATACCCGCGACGTGCACTGTTGTTGATTTCGTTTGTAACTCCCAATGATACACATTGAAAATTGAAATTAATATATTTAATTATAAGATAATTACGATTTATTCTTTCGGTTACAAAGATTATTTCGTTTAATTATTGGTTAATTACATATTAACTATTTCGGTTTCAATCTTCAGTATAAAAGGAGGAGTCTGGTTACATTCCAAACACACTACACAACTCTCTCGAAATATAGACTGCATACGATTATTCCAACGATTTTTCTAGGCAAGTAGTCATCTCCGGCAGTACTACTGCTTACGATGTTGTACCATGGGAACAGACGACGAATCTGTTTAAGGGAATCGTGTTACACACGAGCCTCAGCTTCTGTGTTAAACCTTCTTCTTTTTATTTTTAATCGTATTCTTAAAATCATATGTTGATTTCTTTGTAATATTATTTTTATGATTAATATGCATCTGAAACCAACAATCTTAAACAGAGTCTCTATTGAGTTTGTTTCGATGAATTTCGAATCGAGTTTGTTTCCATTTATTTCGAATCGAGTTTGTTTCTATTTAAGAATATGAGGATATGTTTGTCTAAACAGATTTTCAATCAAGTTTGTTTCGATTTAATTCTTTTATGTTTGTGTAAACAGATTTTCAATCGAGTTTGTTTCGATTTAATTCTTTTCTGTTTGTGTAAACTGATTTTCAATCGAGTTTGTTTCGATTTCATTCTTTCCCATTTGTGTAAACAGACTCTCAATCGAGTTTGTTTCGATTAAATGGAGTTTGTTTCGATTCTATTCGTTTTATGTTTTGTGTAAACAGATTGATATTGCGGTACTAACTGTTCATGTGAAATTTGTTTTCCATAATGGTGAACACTTTAGGAACCCCAACTCCTACCATACTAGTGCAAAACATTGCTATCATACCGGTGCAAAATACCATGGCAACTACTACCACACCAGCGCCAAACACCATGGCTAATTACGCTGAAAAACCAGAAAAATTTTCTAGTTGGCAGCAAAAGATCTTCTTTTACCTGACCACTTTGAACCTGGCTCGATTCCTTACTGAAATTGCTCCTCAGATTGGTGGAAGAGAGGACGACGCTCAATTTGTGAGCGCGGTTGAGGCTTGGAAGCACTCGGAATTTCTGTGCCGCAACTATGTGTTGAATGGGCTAGCCGATCGGCTTTACAATGTATATTGGAAAGTAACCATGGCTAAGGAACTTTGGGAGTCTTTGGATCGGAAGTATAAGACTGAAGATGCGGGAACCAAGAAACATGTTGTTGCTCGATTCCTGAATTTCAAAAAGATTGACTCAAAAACTATAATGAGTTAAGTTCTACATCTTCAACTGATACTGTATGATATACTTGCCGAAGGGATAATTATCAGTGAAACTTTCCAAGTTGCAGCGATGATTGAAAAGCTACCTCCTGGTTGGATAGACTTCAAGAATTACCTTAAGCATAAGAGAAAGGAGATGTCAGTAGAGGAGCTTGTGGTGCGTCTTGGTATTGAAGAAGACAACCGAATGGCCTTGAAGGGTGGTTATAATGTCGGCTCTTCAAAAGCTAATGTGGTGGAAGTTGGTCAATCTTCCGAAACCAAGGCCAAGAAGCTTGACAAAGGAAAAGGGAAAGCGAAGAACCTTGGCCCTCAAAGAGGAACCTTCAAGAAGAAGTTCAAGTGTTATATTTGTGGCCAACTGGGTCACAAAGCTGCTGATTGCATGTTGCCTAAGAAGGACAATTCGCGTCAAGCTAACATGGTGAATGATGACTTGGTGGCAATGATCACGGAATTTTCAGCCATAGAACTCACTGCCTTGGTCTCGGAGGTGTATGTGATTGATGCAAACTCTAGGGAATGGTGGATTGATACCGGAGCTACCCGTCATGTGTGTCATGACAAGAGAAACTTCAACAACTACATGGAGGTTGATGATGGGCAAAAGATCTTCATGGGGAATACCTCCACCACCGATGTGAAGGGTGTTGGATATGTGATTATGAAGATGAATTCCGGGAAAGAGCTCAAACTTAAGGACATTTTGTACGCACCAGAGCTTCGCAAGAACCTCGTTTTGGGGTAGTTGTTAAATAAGTTTGGTTTTGGACAAGTTTGTTTTGTCCAAAAGTGGTATGTATGTGGGAAAAGGATATGCCTTGAATGGCATGTTCAACCTAAATGTAATGGTGGTTAATGAAATGAATAAAGCAAGTACTAGTTCTGCTTATATGCTCGAGTTTCCTAATGTTTGGCATGGCCGTTTAGAACATGTAAATTTTAATTCCATTCGACGTTTAATTAAATTAAACTGCATACCAAAATTTGATGTTGACTCAAATCACAAGTACCCCATATGTGTAGAAGTCAAACTTACTATATTATCTTTCCAATCGGTTGAAAGAAAAACCGAACCCCTTGATTTAATTCACACTGTTGTGTGTGATTTAAAATCAATTCCAACTAGAGGTGGGAACAAATATTTTATCACATTCATCGATGATAGCATGAAATATTGCTATGTATATTTACTTAAAAGTAAAAATGAAGCAATAGACAAGTTTGTCGTGTATAAAAATGAAGTTGAAAATCAACTTAATAAGAAAATCAAGGTCGTTAGAAGTGATAGGGGAGGTGAGTATGTTTCACCATTTGCTGAATTTTGTTCTAAAAATGGAATTCGACATGAATTCACAGCACCCTATTCACCACAGCAAAATGGTATTGTTGAAAGAAAGAACCATACCTTGAAAGAGATGGTGAATGCCATGTTAATATGTTCTGATTTAAGTCAGAACATGTGGGGGGAAGCTATTTTGTCGGCTAATTATCTTTTAAATAAGATATCCCGCAAGAAAAAGGAAGAAACACCGTATGAACTTTAGATGGGTAGGAAACCATCTTACAAGTACTTACGAGTGTGGGGGTGCCTAGCTAAAGTAGTTGTACCTCTGCCTAAGGTACAAAAGTTAGGACCTAAAATAGTGGATTATGTATTCATTGGAAACGCACAAAATAGTAGTGCTTATCATTTTCTTGTGTATGAGTCTAAAAATCCTGAAATACACAAGAATACAATTATGGAATCAAAAAATGCTTCATTCTTTGAAGACGTATTTTCTTACTTGAACAAGGAAGAGCAAATCCCATCTTCTAAAGATAAAGAAATTGTTCGAAATGATGAACAAGTTCTATCTGAGGAAGAAGTGGTGGAACCTAGAAGAAGCAAACGGTCTAGGGTTGAAAAATCGTTTGGTCCTGACTTTTTCACCTACATGGTGGAAAGTGAACCCAAAACCTATCATGAGGCGGTTACATCTTTAGAGGGGTCTCAATGGATATAATCCATCAAGAGTGATATAGAATCTATCTTACAAAACCATACATAGGAACTAGTGGACCTACCTCCGGGATGTAAGCCACTAGGTTACCGATGGATCTTTAAGAGAAAGATGAAAGTTGATGGAAGTATTGACAAATACAAAGCAAGATTAGTAATCAAAGGATATAGACAAAAGGAAGGTCTAGATTATTTTGATACATATTCTCCTTTAACAAGAATAACATCCATTAGGTTGGTGTTAGTTATTGCAACCATTAGAAATATACAAATTCACCAAATGGATGTGAAAAATGCTTTTCTAAATGGAGATTTAGAAGAAGAAATCTATATGGAGCAGCCTGAGGGATTTGTTGCCCCAGGACAAGAAAACAAGGTTTGTAAACTTATTAAGTCCTTGTATGGCCTAAAGCAAGCTCCAAAGCAATGGCATCAAAAGTTTGATCAAGCCATGTTAGAAAGCGGTTTTAAGATAAATGAGTGTGATAAATGTGTTTATATGAAAGACACCACTCATGGTTATGTCATTTTGTGTTTATATGTTGATGATATGCTTATCGTTGGCAGTGATGGCAAAATGATAAGATCCACGAATGATATGTTGAAATCTAAGTTTGACATGAAAGACATGGGTTTAGCGGATGTGATTCTTGGGGTCAAGATCACATGAACCCAGAATGGTCTGGTGTTAAATCATACACATTAAAAGGACAAGATTCTTGAGAAATTTAATCAAGGAGATACTAGTATAGCTAGAACTCCGATTGAGACTAGTCATAAAGGATTACAGATCTACACGTGAGTATGGACTGCATTATGAAAGATATCCAGTTGTGTTAAAAGGATACAGCGATGCAAATTGGATATCTGATATAAGGGATTACAGATCTACAAGTGGATATGTGTTTACACTTGGAGGTGCGGCTATATCTTGGAAATCATCCAAGCAAACTATTATAGCTAGATCCACGATGTAATCTGAATTTATCGACTTGGATAAATGTGGTGAAGATGCAGAGTGGCTACGTCAGTTCGTGGAGGATATTCCCAGATGGCATAAGCCGGTAAAGGCCATATGTATACATTGTGATAGCCAATCGGCAATTGGTAGAGCTCAAAGTATAATGTATAATGGGAAATCAAGGTACATTAGACGTAGACATAATACGATTCGACAATTACTCTCTATTGGAGTTATCTCGATTGACTTTGTGAAGTCAAAGGATAACATTGCGGATCCATTTACGAAAGGCCTAAGTAGAGATTTAGTTTATAATTCGTGGAGAGGAATGGTGTTGATCCAACTCTCTCAGTGATTTGATAATGACCCTTTATAATACTTAGTGAAAATTACGTTTAAATTTTGTATGTATAAGTGTTTCACCATCAGCGATTAAATACTGAGTATGTTCAGTATCGCTGATAATTTCTCATGTAAACAGTTAGACGTAATCCCTGAAGACAAGTGTTGGTCCCGAAGTTTGTAGAAGGGGGGGTTGAATACAAACACACAGAATTTTAAAGTTTAATAAATTGTTTATTGATAAATCAAATTACAATTTACATGTTTGTTGCGGAATAAGAGTAAGTAAAACCTAATCTAAACAAACTAAAAAATCACTAAGATGGTTGCACTAGAGATAGATAATGGGGGATAGGGAGAATATAGAAAACAAAGGTTTCTATATATTTAGAAAGATGAAGGCTACTCTTAGATGGAGTGTTGATCTTTCTATTTATACCCTATGCATTAACTGCATGGCAAAGTACTTTACATGTGTCCTTCATTGGTTGGTTGCAAGGGTCTGACTTTAGGAGACATGCTTTCGGTCGTATGATGAACAGTGTAGTTGACAGAGTTGTTGTACGAATTGCTGCAGAGGTATGTCTATTCTGACAATCGTACGATATCTGCAAGCGTAAGACACAAGAGACTTGAGGCATAAGCTAAGTGATCATCATTCGCGTGTGTAGACTTGTCTTGGCTTCACTGATATCCGCATCAGGTCATGAGTAGACTTGTCTTTGTTCAACAGCTTAGTCTTCGATTCGGCAGTGAACATCTTTTGTCACGAAACATGTCTTCAAGGATTAGGTCTAACTATTTACAGGAGAAATCATCAGTGATACTGAACATACTCAGTATTAGATCGCTGATGGTGAAACACAAATACATATGAATGTTTACAAGAGAGATCATAATTGATAACTGAACAGACTCAGTATGATCGCTGATGATGAAACACTAATACATAATGTTAAACGTAATTTTCACTAAGTATAGAAAGGGTCATTCTCAAATCACTGAGAGAGTTGGATCAACAATCTACCCCTATTTAATGATGACAAAGTAACTATGAAGAAAATTACTTTTAAGTCAAAATAAAGGATAATCAGGACTCATAAAATACATGTCCTAATTACTATTTTGAGGGATCTTTTACAGTACTGATAGAGTTAAGTACTTCACTGAATTTTCATTAATTCAAAGAAACAATTACAAGAGAGATGAAAGTTATTTGTACAAGTGAAGATCTAACTACTGTAAGACTAACTAATAGATTACATGAAGTAGAAGAGAATCTATCAGCTATCTATATAGGATTTCAGGACCTTGATCATGTAATCAGGAACTTCTTCTCCTTTTTGCCTTCAATCAGCTGATTATTGTCTAATGATTGTCTTGATCGATTCAGCTAAAGGAGAATAGGTACACCATAAGCAAAGAAGATCCTTGAGATGATTCAGAGGACATATAGGGATCTCAGAGACTCTTTGGAATCTAAGTTGACCTTCATCATCGTTGAAGAAGATTCCAAAAGGATTTTTCAGAACTTGTCCTGGAATGAATGGTCCACCAGGAGGCAGGGATAGATCAAGAACCGAGGGATCAGGAGGAGGCCCGAACAATGCTTTTTTGAGAATTTGATGGAGGTGTCATTCTTGATTGTAGTGACATTATCAAAGGAGGAGGAGGAGGAGGCAGGCTTTATTTTGGATTGCCTTGGCTTTGGAGGAAGAGCAAAGGCCACCTTTAATATAGCAGTGACTCTGTTGATGAGGGCTCCAACGATACCTTCAACATATCCTCTATAGGTTGATTTTTATTTCTTCAGTTCTTCCTTAAACTCTAACCATTCAACATAGACAAAGCTTTCAGGTCTTGCAACGAACTTGGCCTTAACGCTTCCATCCTCTCTAGTTATCTACATAGTCACTGAAATTCGGTCCTTCTTCTTATCACCAGATATAGTGACAACAACGATCTTCATTGGGTCAGAGCGATAGTCAATCTTCTGTTTATACCATTCAAGTGTTTTATCGCTGACCTCTTTTTCTTTTGAATGCTCCTCTTCAATCTCTTTTAGCAGAGCAACTTGAACCTTCACTGTATTTTTCTTCATCTTGTCATCCTTGAAAAGAGATGAATGAACCTCAAGAGCTAGATTAGCATCTTTTTGGCATTCAGCAATCAGCTTCTCAGCTCTGACAGATTCTTCGATTTCAGCTTGGGTCAGGAAGTCAAGCTCTTTTGTTGAGGATTGAGGAGGGATAGTTAGTCACTGACTCTCTAGGAAGGAGATCATCTTTGTTCTTCTTTTGAGTTCATCCTCTAACCATTGACTTATTCGAGAGGGCCTTCCTGGATGGAGTAGGGTTTCATCTTCTTCTTCTTCATCAACCTCATTCAAGGAGGTTGGGATTATTTGATCATTAGCTGTGAGAGATGGGATTATTTGTAGTGAAGTTCCCTTATGCAGGGGAGAGAACTGACTGATCAAAAAATCAAAAAGAGAGTTAGTGTTTATTATAGAAGAAGAAAGATAAAGGCTAGAGTGAGAGAGGGGTATGGCAGGAAAAGAAGGAGAAAGGGACAATGGATAGGCATACCTGAGAATGATGCTTCCCCTCAGATGGTTGTATAAGTTTCAGGTTTCCCTCAACAGCTATTCTCTTCTACTTTCCTTGGGATGGAGTACCTGAAGCTTTATCCTTCTGTCTCCCCCTGCTTCAGAGATAACAACGCCTTTCATAGTTGGCATTGATTAGACGTTTGTGGCTGAGAACCAAAGAGACTGTTTCTCTTCATCATCATCATTATCAGCGGCAGCAGCATCGTTGTTTTCTTGATCATGGAGATCAAGATCTTCTTCATCATCTTTTTCCTCTTCCTCTTCTTCTTCATCAAAAAGAGCAAGCAAAGAAGAGGGAGGGGCTTGATCTTCTGGCACTGAAACTTCAACGATCTTCTCCCCCTCAACTTGAGAGGGAGGTTCTTCCGTTTGCCTGAACCTCAGCAGCATCTAAATTTTCTTCATTTGATGTCTCCACCTCTTTGTCATTATCAGCATGGGGGACTTCAGCAGCGTTGGTTATAGCCTCAGCAGCAGGCTTAGAACGGACTTCAGCCTCCAATCTTTGCAGACGACCTTCAATATCTGGGATCTCGGAAGTGGCCTAATGAATAAATTCAACGGCGATATTGAGCGAAGTACGATCATTTTCAGTGAAGGAAGGCATCGGAGCAGGAGCTGGCTCATTCAGCTTTGTCAGGACCTGAGTCAGCAGGTCTATACATGAGTCAATCATTGAAGAGATAACGCGAACTTTAGTTGTGAGAGAGCCAAGTCGTCCCTGTAGAAGTTGAACTTGTTGATGATTAGCAACCAAGTCCTCCTTCATTTTGGTAATCTCTCCTTGAAGAGTTGTGACGTGAGAAGCTTCAGTCTGGGTGGTAAAAGCAGCAGTGAGTTTCTTTAGCTCCTCACCAGCATGGTTGACAGCGTTGGTGGTGGTGTTGAGTGAGGTGGAGAGAGAGTCCACTTTGTCAGCTAGTTTGTTGACGCTTGCAGCAACAGTTCCCAAAGTAGGACCCGAAAGAAAAGTTAGTGGTTGAGCAAAATGATACTCAGGCTTATATGGAGAGGTGGGAGAAGTGTATATGGGTTTAGGAATACCTGATAGATCAAACATATTAAAAACTCCATGTCTCCTTCAAAGTTTGGAGGATTTGTTTGAGTACCAGGTCCTATGGATGCAGTCGGAAGAGGTTGCTGCGAAAAGTTGGGAGGATTAACGACCAAAGAAATAGTAGACGAAGAAGTAGTAATGGGGATAGAAGTAGATGGAGCACTGGTGATAGTAGAAAATAACTCAGTTGGTTGTTGTTGAAGAACTGAGAAAACTGGGGTTGTCACCGGTGTGGTGTCAATGATTGGCATCACTGACACGGTTGTTGTTGTGGCTGACGTGGAGGAGTGACCCACAAATGCATCTAAAATAGTTTGTTGAGAAACTACTTCAGATAAGATTCCAGAGGGGTTGACTCCTTGGTCTTTTTGGCCTTTTTAGCAGGGCCAGAAAGAGCAGTAGATTGTCGGTTTGAAGAGGTTGTAGCGGAAGGGATAGTAGAAGAAGGAACCTCCTGCATGGCCGATAAAGTCGAACGTTAGAGGGAGAGACGAGAGTGGAGAGTAGAGAGACTTACCTCGTTTTCAGCGGGTTTGATTTCCAGCACTCGTTGGCCAACCCTTGAGAAAGTACCATCATTTGTTGTGGGGTACTTCTCAGCAAGGAGAAACTGAAGGTAGGCACAGATGAAACGAACGTAGGGAATCCTGGGATCCCTTTCAGGATTCTCGATCTTTGACAAGAGATCGTCAAAGATCGATCCAGTGTAGTCATAGTGCTTTCCAGCAAGCACTGAATATCCCATTTGTAGTTGCATCTTGCTGGCCTGGTCCAGCGATCCTATCTTGCCACTCATACATTGAATAATATGAGTGAAGATGTAGTTGATCTCTGAAGGCATGTTTGCCTTAAGGATTATAGTCAGCTTTTTGTTGGGAATCTAAGAGCGAGGCTTGTTGTCCCATGTGTATTCCATGTCATCCAGAAAGCGGATGAGTTCAGCAAAAGTGGGAAGAGAGTCGAAACCAGCGGTGCTTTTGGCAGGGAATCGAAGAGCCTTGCTAATACCAAAGGCAGTAAGAATTTTGGGGCCATGTTCAGTCATGAAGGAGATTGCAGGGACCACTTCACCTTTCTTGTTGGTGAGAGAGCTCTTATCAGTAGTAAACCATACTTGCTGAGGTAGGGTTTTGGATGGCTTGGGGTCAATAGTGAGAGCATAGGCAATGCATGATTGTTTCATAAATGCAACAGCTTCTACCAAATGTGGGTATTTGTCAGCTTCGAAGTCCAACCGATCCAGATGCTTGTTCTTTGGAATTTCAGATTCATTGAGTGTAAACTTGACATTTTTGGAAGCAATGAGTGTAGCTTGGGCCATTTCTGAATAAAAAGAAGTAGAGTAGAATAAAGGGTTCAGAGTCTAAAAACAATGAAAATATTTTACCATTTTCTCTTTTTTGGAAAGAAACATAGAAAAATGAAGTTGTTTTTAGAGTAAAACAGTGTTCTCTATGAAAAAGAAAGAACAATCTTAAAAACCAAATGTTTTTGAACAGGTTAAAATAAAAAGAAATGATTTTAATGTAAGAAACACATTTTAAATCCAAAATAAGATGATATTTAAGATTCAAGAGTGTTTTGAAGAGAAAAGAATGTGAATAACAAAAACCTGATGATCTTGAATATTTGAAGATTATAGTGTTTTTGTCTGCTTGAATGCCTTGAAGATTAGACTGTTTTTGTCTGCTTGAACTTTTGATATTTCTCTTTCAGCTTAAGGTATTTGCTATCGCTGGTTTTTCTGGATGAATAAGGTTTGAAGACTTTCTTTGACCTGCACTCACTTGCAAAATGTCCAATCTTTTCACAGTTATAGCAAGTAGCAGTAGCCTTATAAACAGGGGTTGATTTTGGTTTGTCAGTTATAAAGAGAGGCTTATTTCTTCTGAAATTGCTCTTTCTTGCAAGTCTTTTGAAAGAGTTTGTCCAGAGTGCTAAGGATTCATCAAACTCTGAAAGATCAGTGTCTGATAAATCCTCAGAGTCATAATCTAACTCAGTGATGGTAAGAGTAGATCGCTGAGATGGAATGATCTCTGAAGAGACTAAAGCAACATGAGTGCCTTTGGAGTCTTTAGAATCTTTTACAAGATTTTTATTCAGGAGATTTGATTGCTCATTGTTGAGCAATATTCCATATAAGCTACTAAGAGAGAGAGAATTTAAGTCTTTTCTCAACTTAAGACACATTGAGTAACTGTCCCAGCTTTCAGGAAGACATTCCAAGAATTTAGTTAAGCCCTCAGAGTTAAAATAGGTCCTACCAGCAGTTCTTAGATCAATGATTAAACAGTTAAATCTCTGGTGCACATCAGATAAGGATTCATTCTTACCAGCGATAAAACTTTCATATTGTCTTACCAAGTTAATCTTTCGGGTTTCTTGGACTGATGGAATGTAAAGGTTCATCAGGTAGAGCCATAGAGATAATGGTCTTTGCCTTTGCATC
The DNA here is from genome assembly GCA_954870635.1 of Arctium minus. Classification (NCBI taxonomy): domain Eukaryota; kingdom Viridiplantae; phylum Streptophyta; class Magnoliopsida; order Asterales; family Asteraceae; genus Arctium; species Arctium minus. Next base: position 58,844,234 of record OX941082.1, on the reverse strand, counting down.
TAAACCAACCTTCTTTTTATTTTCATCACTCCATTGTCGTGTTTCCTTAATAGCATAACGTTTAGGGACAGCAGGAATGGTGGCAGTAGTTGGAACGGCAGCTATGATTGTGAAAGGTTCATAAGGGCCATTTGCTACATATTTAGGTATAGTGGGATCTACACTTTCTAGAAATATCATAATTCGGTTTTTCCAGAGAGCAAATTTATCTCTGCTAAATCGAGGAGGTTTTGAGAGTGAACCATTATCATAGTAGTTTGTGTTTGTATTGAGTTCCATATTAAGAATAGCAAGGAAGAGAATAAAGCAAGATCTTGTTTATGAGATTAAACAATCTGCTCAAATCCCACTTGTTGGTCCCGAAGGTGTTTAACAAGTTTGTAGAAGGGGGGGGTTGAATGCAAACACACAGAATTTTAAAGTTTAATAAATTGTTTATTGATAAATGAAATTACAATTTACAAGTTTGTTGCGGAATAATATTAAGTAAAACCTAATCTAAACAAACTTAAGAATCACTAAGATGGTTGCACTAGAGATAGAGAATAGGGGATAGGGAGGCTACTCTCATATGGGTAGCTATATATTTAGATGGGTTGCACTAGAGATAGAGAATGGGACAAAGAGAATAAGATTAAGTAAAACCTAATCTAAACAAACACAAGGGTTTCTATATATTTAGAATGATGAAGGCTACTCTCAGATGGAGTGTTGATCTTTCTATTTATACCCTATGCATTAAATGCATGGCAGAGTACTTTACACGTGTCCTTCATTGGTTGGTTGCATGGGTCTGACTTTAGGAGACATGCTTTCGGTCATATGATGAACAGTGTAGTTGACAGAGTTGTTGTACGAATTGTTGCTGAGGTATGTCTATTCTGACAGTCGTACGATGTGTGCAAGGGTAAGACACAAGAGAGTTGAGGCATAAGCTAAGTGATCATCAATCGCTGAATTTCTCTTCCTTCGGAGATATAAAGAAGTTCAGCTATCGTTGAAGCTTTTCCTCAGGTTTCTTCTCGTGTGTAGACTTGTCTTGGCTTCACTGATATCCGCATCAGGTCATGAGTAGACTTGTCTTTGTTCAGCAGCTTAGTCTTCGATTCGGTAGTGAACATCTTTTGTCGCGAAACTTGTCTTCAAGGCTTACTTCTTACTGTTTACAAGAGAAATCATCAGCGATACTGAACATGCTCAGTATTAGATCGCTGATGGTGAAACACAAATACATATGAATGTTTACAAGACAGATCACCAGTGATAACTGAACAGACTTACTATGATCGCTGATGATGAAACACTAATACTTATTGTTAAACGTAATTTTCACTAAGTATAGAAAGGGTCATTATCAAATCACTGAGAGAGTTGGATCAACAACAAGTTTCGCGACAAAAGATGTTCACTGTTGAATCGAAGACAAAGTTGTTGAACAAAGGACAAGTCTACTCATGACCTGATGCGGATATCAGCAAAAACAAGACAATTCTACTCACACGTGAAGAAACCTGAGGAAAAGCTTCAGCGATAGCTGAACTTTTTTCTATCTCTGAGAAGGAAAAGATATTCAGCGATCGATGATCACTTTGCTTATACCTCAAGTCTCTTTTGTCTTATCTATGCACACATAGTACGAATGTCAGAAAAGACATACCTCTGCAACAATTCGTACAACAACCCTGATATCTACACTATTCATCATACGACCAAAAGCATGTCTTCAAAAGTTAGACTCATGCAACCAACTAGAGAATGACACGTGTAAAGTACCTTGCCATGAATTTAATGCATAGGTTATAAATAGAAATATCACAACTCTATCTGAGAGTTGCCTAACGCCTTCAACCTTCAATCTTTCTGTAAAATATAGAAACCCTTGTTTTCTATATTCTCTTAATCCCTTTTCTCTAATTCTTGTGCAACCATCTTAGTGTTTCTTAAGTTTGTTTAGATTAGGCTCTTACTTAATCTTATTCCGCAACAGACTTGTAAATTGTATTTTGATTTATCAATAAACAATTTATTAAACATAAAAATTTGTGTTTGTATTAACCCCCCCCCCCCCTTCTACAAACTTGTTAAGCACCTTAGGACCAACAAGTGGTATCAGAGCAGGCTGTATAATCTCATAAAAAAGATCTTGCTTTATTCTCTTCCTTGCTATTCTCAATATGGCACTAAACACAAACACTAACTACTATGATAATGGTTCTCTCTCAAAACCTCCTCGATTTAGCAAAGATAACTTTGCTCTCTAGAAAAATCGAATGACGCTATTTCTAGAAGATGTAGATCCCACTATACCTGAATATGTAGCAAATGGTCCTTATGAACCCTTCACCATCATAGCTGCAGTTCCAGCTACTGCCGCCACTCCTGCTGTCCCTGAAAGATATGCTATTAAGGAAATAAGACAATGTAGTGATGAAGATAAAAAGAAAGTCGGTTTAGATGCTAAAGCAAAAAACATTATCTCTATGGCTCTGCCTGATGATGCCTGTCATTCCATCATGCATCTAAAAACTGCTAAAGAGATGTGGGACACTATATGTGTTCAGTATGAAGGTAACACTGAAATCCAAGAAACTAGAAACATTAACTTGGTAAGACAATATGAAAGTTTTATTTGTGGTAAGAATGAATCCCTATCTGATGCTCACCAGAGATTTAACTGTCTAATCATTGATCTAGGGACTTTTGGTAGGACCTACTCTAACTCTAAGGTCTTAACTAAATTCTTGGAATGTCTTCCTAAAAGCTGGGACAGTTACTCAATGTGTCTTAAGCTGACAAAAGACTTCAATTTTCTCTCTCTTAGCACCTTGTATGGAATATTGCTCAACTATGAGCAATCAAATCTTTTGAAGAGGAATCTTATAAAAGATTCTATAGACTCCAAAAGCACTCATGTCGCTTTAGTCTCTTCAGAGATCATTCCATCTCAGCGATCTACTCTAACCATCACTGAGTTAGATTCTGACACTGAGGAATTATCACACACTGATCTTTCAGAGTTTGATGAATCCTTAGCACTCTTGAAAAACTCTTGAAAAAGGTTTGCAAGAAAGAGTAATTTCAGAAGAAATAAGTCTCTCTCTATAACTGACAAGCCAAAATCAACCCCTATTGATAAGGCTACTGCTACTTGCTTTAATTGTGAAAAAGTTGGACATTTTGCAAATGAATGCAGGTCGAAGAAAGTTTTCAAACCTAAAGTTTCTCCATCAGTGAACATTCCTATTGATGATCCAACTCCTGAGGTAATCGATCTTGCCCCAGCTCAGCGATGGACCAGAGATCACACCATTGATCAAATTCTTGGTGATCCAGATGCAGGTATTCAGACACGAAAAAGTTCAGGTAACATCTGTCTCTTTGTTAACTTTCTTTCTCTTACAGAGCCAAAGAAGACTGATGATGCCCTCAGAGATCCAAATTGGGTCAGCACCATGCAAGAAGAGATGACTGAGTTTGAAAGAAACCTAGTTTGGAATCTCGTTCCCCGACCATCTGATAAATCTGTTATAGGCACTAAATGGGTGTTTAGAAACAAATTAGATGAACGTGGGACTGTAACCCGCAACAAAGCTACACTAGTTTCTCCGGGATACAGACAAGAGGAAGGCATAGACTACGATGAAACCTTTGCCCCTGTGGCCAGGCTCAAAGCAATTCGACTATTCTTAGCCTATGAAGTTTTCAAATACTTCAAAGTATATCAAATGGATGTAAAATCAGCATTCCTAAATGGAAAGTTAAATGAAGAAGTCTATGTTGAACAGCCCCCAGGGTTCTCTGACCCTAAGCATCCACATTATGTATATAAGCTGGATAAGGCTCTCTATGGGTTTAAACAAGCTCCTCGCGCTTGGTATGACACTCTCTCTTCTTTCCTTATCTCTGGAAAATTTGAGCGTGGTAAAATTGATAATACCTTATTTTTCAGAAAGATAAAAGGTCACATTATTCTTGTACAAATATATGTTGATGACATCATATTTGGTTCTACTAACCCATCTCTGTGTACTCGCTTCGCTGAAAGAATGAAGAAAGAATATAAAATGAATATGATGGGTGAACTAACTTACTTCCTTGGACTTCAAATCAAGCAAACTGATAAAGGTACATTTATTAATCAAGGTAAGTATGTTAAAGATATGTTGAGCAAGTTTGATCTCACTCAAACCTCAGCGATGAAAACTCCTATGGCACCTCCGCTGACATTAAACAAGGATCCAGCTGAAAACCTGTAAATATCACTGCCTACAGAGGTGTTAGAGCTAAATTGTATTCAAGATTAAAATGAGACTCTAAATTGTAATTGTTGTAACGTGTGGGTGTTAATTGTAATTGTTGTTTAGAGTTGACTATTTGCTAAAAGTCATGTTGACCATATAAATAGCAAGTCATAGTGTTTTAGTTTCATAAGAACACGTGCAAAATCTAAGTAAGATTACACTGTTCTAACACACACACATAGAGCTTATAGATTTTATAAAAGAAGTTGTTTTGATAATCTGTGTTTCAATAGATTGCTAAAATACTGGGATCACATTTGGTATTAGAGCTGGATCAGAAAAGAAGAAAAATCGATTTTTTTTCACTGTTCATAAACATAGAGTTATCGATCAAGATTCGGATTTTGTGATGATTTGTTTGTGAATTCCATCAAATTATGATCGCTTATTGATATTGAACAATTTTGATTCGGATCGGTAACACAATTGATCAAAAATTGGATGAATTGGATTGAAATTGTTATTTCTGGAAACTTTTCATTTTCGGACTGTTAAAGAACAAAATTGTTAATCATGTTAATTCTTGAAGAAATTTGTGCCATAGGGTTGCTCTCGATGCTACAGTGATAGATTCTACCAAGTTTCAGAGTCCAATTTCCAGTTTTGAGTAGATTTAAGTCGAATTTTTTGAAAAAACGCTCGAGATCCAAAGAATTCGTAGAAATCATGAAGAATTCGCATGATTCAGTGTGAAAAATGTTTTGAAGGACAGAATTCGAATAAAAGTCTCATACGAATTCTCTGGAATTCGCATCACAGTGTTGTACAAAAAGTCCAGATTTCGCATGAAAGCTTATACAAAAAGCTAAGAATTCGCATCTGAGAGTGAAAATTTTTCTAAGGGAAGAATTCGTATCGATACGAATTGTTCAAGACTTGAAATTTTTCTAAGGGAGGAATTCGCATCATTGCTCATACGAAAAGTTCAGAATTCGTATCTTCCTACATGCGAAATGTGCAGAACTCGCACATATCTTTATGCGAAAAGCTAGAATTCGCATAATGCTACATGCGAAAAGTGAAGTCTTCTAATCCTTGTTTATACGAATTCTTGCATGCAAATTGTAGTATGTGAGTGCCATACGAATTCTATACTTAGCATATTTTTCAAGTGATTTTTCTGTGATTTTAACAGTTGATTTTTCTGATTAACGATCATTTCTAGCTAATTTTTTTTGATATCAAGTTCCATTATGAGATTTAATTGTCAAAAACTTTTCTCTAGGAGTGTTGCCCCTCGACCCCGCAAGGGCGTTGCCGCTTGAACCCACCCTCTAACTGGGTAGCGGGACCCCCGTGCTAAGTCTGCGTAGGGGTACATATTTCTAATTGTGATTAAAGTTTCTGATTTTTGTTAACGGTAATTTCAAGCTCATATTTTACAGATATCAGATGCCTTACACTGACAAGAAAGGAAATACTGTCTTGACAAAAAGAGATTGTGCTATCCCTTATAAGCCAGAGATTCCAGCCCTTGAAGCTGAAAATAAGAATCTGAAAATTCAGAATTCATCTCTTCTTGATCAAATCAATAAATTGAAAGATAATTCAAAAGTTTTAAAGAAATATTTAATTTGCTCGGATGGTGTTGCTAACTCCAAAATCAATTTTGCAGGGATCATTGAATCAAAAGAAAAGGAGTTGATGCAAAAAGAGATTGATAATCTTAGAAGACGTGCAAACATTGTTGGAGAGACTTGTGATGGGCTGAAAAAGATAAATTCACAAATCTTCTCTAAAAGAGACAAGTTAAGAAACAGAGTGTTTAGTTTTGAGGTTGAAATAAATATGTTGAAAGAAAAAGCCACAAAATAGATGAACAACTCAAGAGCTCAAGAGGAGATAAAGACAATTGAAAAGAATAGAAAGGATTTAGAAAGATACAATACTGAGCTTCAGAAGAAGATTACTGAATTGAAAGAACATATATCTCAAGATGAAAAGTAGTCAAAGAAAGAAAGAGAAGAATTTGAAAGAGAAAGAAAAGCTTTTGCTCATAAATTTTCTGACTTTTCAAGAAAGTCTTTTGAAGAAAAGAAGATGGTAGAACTCAAATGTTCCAAAATTTCTCAACAAGTGACAGACTTTGAGAAAGTTATCATTCTGGAGAGAGATAAGTATGAGAAAGAGAAGAAGTTAGTTGAGCAAAAGAATGTTGGTGTGTTCAAAGAGATTTCTGAACAAAGAAAGAATGTTGAGAAAGACTTTGGGGAAGAAAGAAAATTGTTTGAGGATGAGATAAAGAAGCTGACAGGAAAACTATCTGAACTATCATCAACTGTTATGAAGAAGAAGAAGACGAAGTCTGAATTGCACAAGAAGTTTGATCTACTCATAAAGGAAATAAACAGTTTGTCGATAAAGATTAAAGAACTTGAAGAGATTATGTTCAAGGTGAATTTGACTAAGCAAAAGACGCTAGAATCAATTATTCAATCACCGAGAGATGATCCAGCTGCATCAGAATGTTCATTTAAATCAGCTGCAAGTTCAATTTTTACAAATGTTTCTAATAATCATTTGTTTGATGCAAATGATAATCATACTTCTAAACATAAAGAACAAATTCGTCCTACTAAACTTTTCTATGACAAATCTATTGATGGTTCAGGTAACATCAAGAAAAAAAGTCTTAGCAGAAAATGTTTTGAAGAATGAAAGAAGAGAAAGAAAAAGAAAAGTGGATTTGGAGAGTAAAAGGATTAGCAGATGAGAAGAAGGATCAGAAATCATTTGTGCATACACCTATTGCAAATAAGAACAATGCCCCTAAAGGTAAAACTTTTTGCAAACCTGATCTTGTTTACACTGTCAATCAATTGATCAAGTTAGCACAAAAGAAAAGTAATTGTTTTTATTGTGGCTCAAATGATTTTGTAAGTAAAACTTATGTTAATTACTGGTATGGTTCTTACTACATCTCTCCTAATAGAACTGCAACTAACAAACCAGGATCCAAATACCAGTGGATACCAAAAACTAAATATGTGTTACAGGCACCTAAAGAGTAAAGGGAGAAAGAACAATGACTTCTTAGTAAAGCAGCATAGGACTCAATCTTCAATGTCAAAGAACGATGACTTCTAAACACATCAGTTTAGGACTCATTCTTGAATGATAAAGATGCAGCGTTTGACTTCTGAATTCACTTCAATCCTAGTAATTCAGAACTCAGTTTAATGATTAAGGATTATGCATATGTTAAGGGGAGCTTATATGTTTTATTTTTTTACTGATATATTTTCAAATTTTTCAGGGGAGATTAAATGATAAATTCATTATTACATTTTAGACGGAATTACTGTTCTCACCAGAGAATATGTAACGATGGCTTCTGGATAATTCAGTTCAGAACCCGTACTCAAATGTTTTTCTTCTAAAGGATGCTTAATAGATAAAAGTTACTTATACTTTAACTGTCATATTTTTCTGATGAATTGACTCTTTACAGATATCGAGGGGGAGCATATATGAAGTTTTTGTCAAGGATGCTTAAAGAGATAATATTCATTTTAGGGGGAGTTGAGAATTTCTATGCTACAGGTATATATTTCTAAATTCTTAAACTCTATCACTTGTTGAAAGAATAACACTTTCACTTGTGAAAATTGTTTTCTTAAATGTTCAAACCACTTCGCGTTCTCAAAATGTTTTATGAATTTTGAAGTGTGATTTTAAATGTTTTTGGATACATTGATCACTATATGATCGTGTGTTTCCAAAAAGATCAATACTTGTGTAATATCTTGTCTATATATTGTCAAGTATTCATACACACACCGGTTCAATACATTATTTTTGACTTTGTTATTACCATGTCTCAAAAGATAAATCTTTCGATGGTAATACTCCCGTTTGAAATTCAAAGTTGTTTGAAATCAGACGTCATTTCTACTTGAAATGTGCTTTCATTGATAATATGTTTATATCATGTTCATATAAACAAATGTCCGTTCTTTGATACCCCATTATATTTTTCTTCATGATATTTGATCTGATTTTATCATTGTCAGATTCTCAAAACCATGAAATTGAATGATTATAAATGTTCAAAGTTTTGAGAAATCTTAAATGTTCAAATTGCTCAAATTTCATTCTTATCTTTAATGAGCATACATACACTGACTATGATATCTTGTGCTTAACTATCAACATAAAGTGTTGAGCAACACATTCTTTTTAGGACAAAATACATGGGACTCAGTGTGAGGGCTTAAATGACTTCGATAGATTAATGATAACCAGTGTTTCCTACCCCGGAAGTAATCCTCGAGTGATTGAGGGGAGAGGGTAAAAAGATTGAGAGTGGGTGTGTGCTGAGGTAAAATGTAAACGAGAGGTTGGTTAGAAGTGAGCTCAAATATTAAAAGAAAGAGGGTGTGAGATCAGAGTAAAAGAATATCAAACTCTGCACCAAACTTTTTCTGAGTCAGGCAGCCACATAATCTGTTGGTTCACACTTCTTCGTGACCTTAATTGAAAAAGACACCTAGCCCATGCCAACTCTTGTATAAAACCCCACCTGCTACTCATTCTTTTCTTAACAAAGGAATGTTTCATTTTCAAGGGGAAGCATCTCATAATCTATTGGATCTTCATTTGGAAGATGCTGATATTAAAAAAGAAGAAAAGTTGCCCCGCATTCGACCCTTTCTCATGCACAATTGAGTTTATGTATAATTGTTGTGTCTCAATGGTTTACAATATTTTTGAGCCTTATCAAAGCAATCATTCTGCTTAATTCTTTAATACACAAGCACGAACACAGAGAAAATTCGTTTTTCTGTTAGAACGTTCATAGATTAACCTTGTATTTTTTGATGATTGAATGGAAGTCCTGGGGAGTGAACATTACCCAAGCTCCTTATATAGTACATCCATTGTACTCAGTAACTTTGTGTTACTGACAAACACTCTAACTGTTTCATCTGTTGATTCAGGGTTACTATTCCTAATTTGTATAAATTTGAAAAGATTCGGATAAATACATTCATGAATTGACGGCAAATTATCAGATCAGACGGATTATGTTTATCTTTGGGGGAGATTGATTATTTTCCTAGATGGAGGAGATTGTTCATGAAGACTATGCTTATTTGATCATACTGGGGAAGATATTTCAAAGACAGAACTGACATTGAAATGTTTTGATGATTCTGATTCTCATAACTCATCAAAAAGGGGGAAACTTTCAGGATTTCAAAGTCAGATTAAAGTTGATCTTATCAGAAATGGGGAGATAATTAGAGATTTCAAAGTCAGATCCATTTCAAAGCGAAAGTCAAGCGAGATGTTAAAAAGGGGAGAATACAAGAATGAGAAATTAAAGTCAGATGGTTGATTGATTCAAAGAAGGAGTTAAAGTCAAGAAATGTTGAGCTTATCTGAAACTGTATTTTTACTCAAAGAGAGAGATTAAAAGGAAAAGCCAAAGGGAGAGATTCATTTAAAGAGTTATCCAATAATAATCAAAGCTTCAAAGATTTGAAGATATCAAAGTCGTGAAAGATTAATTGATGAAGATTTTTCTGAATTATTGCTATTTTTTTTTAATCTTGAATCCAAAGGGGCAGATTGTTAGAGCTAAATTGTATTCAAGATTAAAAGGAGGGTCTAAATTGTAATTGTTGTAAAGTGTGGGTGTTAATTGTAATTGTTGTTTAGAGTTGACTATTTGCTAAAGGTCATGTTGACCATATAAATAGCAAGTCATAGTGTTTTAGTTTCATAAGAACATGCGCAGAATCTGAGTAAGTTACACTGTTCTAACACACACACATAGAGCTTATAGATTGTATGCAAGAAATAGGGATATGAGTTTATGTAAATTGATTGATCAATAAAATAAGTTTTTTTGATAATCTGTGTTTCAATTGATTGCTAAAATACTGGGATCACAAGAGGAATGATAGGCTCCCTGTTGTATCTTACAGTAAACCGACCTGACATCATGTACTCTACAAGTCTCTCTGCACGCTATCAATCAGAACCCAAGGAATCCAATCTAATCGCTGTAAAGCGGATCTTCAAATATCTTAAGGGAACTCCTAACCTAGGTCTTTGGTATCCTAAAGACTCAGGGTTCGATCTCACTAGTTATTCAGATAGTGATTTTGCAGGTTGCAAACTTGATAGAAAAAGCACCACTAGAGGATGTCAACTTCTTAGAGGAAAGCTGATAAGTTGGACAAGTAAAAAGCAAAATTTAGTATCCACTTCCACAGCTGAAGCTGAATATGTAGCAACTGGAAGTTGTTGTGCTCAGGTATTATAGATGAGAAATCAACTATTAGACTATGACCTTCAGCTATACAAGATCCCAATCTATTGCGACAACACTAGTGCCATCACTATAGCAAACAATCCAGTGCTACACTCAAAGACGAAACACATAGAGATCAGATATCATTTTATCAGAGATCATGTGATGAATGGTGATATTGAACTTCACTTTATTCCAACTGACTATCAGCTCGCTGATCTTTTTACCAAACCTCTTGATGAGACAAGGTTTAACTTTCTTATCAGTTAGCTTGGAATGTTGAATCTTGAAGATTAAATCTTCAGCTTTCATGCATTATGTCAGTGATAATACGTTCCACTTCATCATATCATCTATGACTAAATGTTTCTAACTCTCAGGTACGTTTTCTTATTCCCTATCACTGAATCCTTTTCAGTAAAACCCTTTCGAAACTCCAAAACTTTAATCACTGAATTTCTTCAAGTGGTTAAAAGCTATTTAATAAATAAATGTTATCACTGATATTTCTCGTCAGTGATTCTTTGAAAAGAAAATTTATCTCTAAATTTCTATCAGGGATACTTTCTAAAAACGAAACGTTTTCTCTCTCCTATGACGTCATTCTAAACGATAATCCATGGCACGCCTTTTTCTGACACGTTCGTCTGTTGCACTTCATGTCCAGTCAACTTCATGCTACGTGTCCGTGTCATGATGACCTCCTTTTTCCGCTTAATTCCTTTTCTCTCCTCATATAAAAAGAATGCCATTTACATTTTTGCCTTTTACGCTCTCTAAAAACTTTAAAGGCAAGAAAACTATCTCTCGGCATTCAAGCATCTTCTTCTTCAAATCTTCTTCTTCAAATCTTCAACGACTTTAAGGTTCTTGTTCTTAACTTTTATCATCTAGAAATCACTTTTTTAATCCTAAATCTTCTTTCATTTTGGATTTAACAAAGTGTTTTCATTATTAAAATCATTTTCTTTATGATTTTATCTGATGCAAAAATCTTTGAATTTTAAAGACTGTTCTTCTTCCTTCATAAAACAATGTTTCAACAACAAATATATGTTTTCAAGTTTTTTTCAAAAACTTGTAAAATATTTCTAGTTGTCTTCTAACTTCTATTATATTCTCCACTTGTCTCTAAATCCAGAAATGGCCACCCAAGCTACTCTCATTCCATCCAAATCAGTCAAGTTAGCACTCGTTGAATCTGAGGTTGCCAAGAATAACCATTTGGCAAGATTGGATGTCCCCGCTGACAAATATCCTCACCTTCTTAATGTTGCCAACTTTCTGAAGGAATCTTGCTTAGGGTATGCACTAAAGGTTGACCCCGTTCCCTCCAAAGCTCTCCTTCAACAATTCTGGTACATACTGACAAGGGTGCAGTGCAAAACAAGAAAGGCGAACAAATCCCTGCCATCACTTTCCAAACTCAGCATGGCCCTGGAAATATTACTGCTCTCGCCATCTACACTGCCCTCCGTTTCCCCTAAAAAACTATGTCAGGCTTCGACGTCCTACCCACTGACGCTGAACTCTTCAGTTTCTTGATCACATGGGTTATAAGTGCGACTTCAAGCCTCACACTACTATCCCAAACAAAAAACTGATAAAGATCCAGAAAGCCAACATGCCTGCAAAACTGAACTTCATCTTCACTCACATTATTCAAAGCATGAGTGGAAAGGTTGGATCCCTGGACCAAGCCAGCAAATTTTAGGTCCAGATGGGATACTCTTTGATCACTGGTCGACACTTCGACTACGGTGGAGCGATCTTTGACGATCTCATGTCAAAGATCGAGAAACCTGAAAGGGATACTAAAATTCCCTATGTCTGGTTCATCTCTGCCATTCTCCACTTCCTCCTTGGTGACAAATATACAAAGGACATCGACTGTCATCTCTCTAAAGTCGGGCTCCTGATTTTTTAGATCAAGCAAGCAGAAAATGAGGTAAGTCTTCAGACCTTACGATTTCGTCTCTCTCAAACTTCTTCGACTTCAGTGGCTACGCCGATGGTTCATTCTTTCAGCTATCCCCGCCAGTACCACCCCTCAAAAACGCAAATCAACAGCTCCCACTGGTCTTTCCAAAAAGACCAAGAAGACTGTAGAGAATTCTCTCTCAACAAAGGTACCTAAGGTAGTCTCTCAACAAACTACCTTAGATGATTTTGTGGCTCGCTCTTCTTCCATAGCTGATCAACCATCAACCGTGTCAGTGACCTCCATCGTTGATACACCACCGGTGACTGCCCAGATTCCCTCAGTGACTAAAGCCCCATCTGAGGTAATTTCATTAATAACCAGTACTCCTTCTTCTATCCCCACTATTCCTTCTTCTCCTACTTCTTTGGTCTCTAACCCTCCCTTTTTACCGCAGCCAGCTTCTGTCGCTGCAACTATAGGACCTGTCTTGGTTCAAACATCTTAGCCCTTCTCTCAATTTGAGGGGGAAATGAACTTTTTCAACATGTTTGACACTTCAGGTAAACCTAAAACCATATACACCTCTCCCACCTCTCTATATTAGCCTGAGCATAATTTTGCTCAAATTCTAACTTCTTTTTCAGGTCCAACTTTGGGTACAGTTGACGCCCAAGTCAACAAGCTTGCTGAAAAGGTAGACAGTCTCGCTGGCTCTCTCAACACCAACACCACTACCGTCAATCAGGTCGTTGAAGAGCTAAAGGCTTTATCCTCAGCAACTGCTACCAAAGTTGATGTTGCTCAGCTGAACTCACTTCAACAAGAGGTCAACCAACAGAACGACAACATGGCCTGCAATACAACTTAACTTCAGTTTCTCACAGGCCATGTTAATCACTTGATAGGTGAAGTCAGGAACCTCACTGGCAAACTTGAAACTGCCAATAAGATCCTCTCACAAATTCTGTCAACCGTGAAGGAACCAGCTCCCACTCTCACTCCCTTATTTACAGAGAATAACCGAGTGTCTCTAAATGTCACTGTCGAATTCATTCATGTGGCCACTTCGTTAATTCCAGAGATCGAAGGACATCTGGATAAGCTAGATGCTGATGCTTGAAGAACCCTAATCGCTGATGATGTTGATGTTGCTACTGACGATGTCCTCCCCCGTGATGATGACAAAGATGAGGAGAAGACAAATGAAGAAAATAAAGTTGTTGAAGCTGAGGTAGCTACGGAAGAATCTCTTTCCCTCGCTGAAAGAGAGATCGCTGATGAGCCTCCCTCTCAAGCTGAGGGGGAGAAGAGAATTGAAGATCAGGTCCCTCCTCCTTCTCAGGTTTTACAAGGAGAAGAGGATGAAGAATAAGAAGACGAGGAAGACCTTGATCTTCAAGATCAAGAAGATGATGACGTAGTTGATGGTGATGATGATGATGAATACCCCTCTCTTTGGTTTTCAACAAAATCAGGGCCTCAGACCAAAGGCGTTATCATCAATGAAGCAGGGAGAGACAAAACGATAGTGCTCCAGTTTCCTCCTCTCAAGGAAAGCAGAAGGGGATCGCTATTGAAGGAAACCTGAAGTTACTATCACCATCTGAGGGGGAGCAACCCTCTCAAGTATGCCTCTCCATTGTCCCTCTCTCCTTCTATTCCCACCAATCACCCCTTCATTCTAAACCTTTATCTTTCTCTTCCTATATCATTCACTAACTCCTTGATATTTTTGCTTAGACAGTTCTCTCCCCTGCTTAAGGGAACCAAATATTTGCAAATAATCCCAGCTATCATAGCTGATGAACAAATAATCCCAACCTCCTTCAATGAGGTTGATGAACAAGAGGAAGAAGAAGATGAATTCCTGAACCATCCAGGAAGGCCCTATCGACCACCTCAATGGTCAGAGGATGAACTAAAAAGAAGAACATATATGATTTCTCATCTAGAGAGTCAGCGATTAACGATCCCTCCTCAAACTTTACTAGAAGAACTCAACTTTCTCTCCGAACTGAAAGACTGCTCGCTGAATGCCGAAAAGATGTTGACTTAGCTCTCAAGGTACATGCGTCCATGTTTAAAGACGACAGGATGAAAGAGAATGCAGTTGTAGTTCAAGTTGCTATATTGAAAGAGATTGAAGAGGAGCGCTCAAAAGAAAAAGAGGTCAGCGATAAAAGTCTAGACTGGTGCAAACAAAAGATAGACTATCGCTCTGACCCAATGAAGATTGTCGCTGTTACTATCTCTGGGAGAAAGAAGAAGGACCGAACATCAGTGACTATGGAGATAACCAGAGAGGATGGAAGCTCAAAAGCAATGTTCGTATCAAGGCTTGAACACTTTGGTTACGTTGAATGGCTAGAGTTCAAGGAAGCACTGAAGAGATCGAAGTCAACGTATAAAGGCTATGTTGAAGGTCTCGTTGGAGCTTTACTCAATAGAGTCGCTGCAATATTGAAAGTGCCTTCAGTTGTTCCACCAAAGCCAAAGCAAATCAAAAGAAATCTTGCCTCCTCTTCTGATAATGTCGCAGTGATCAAGAATGATACCTCCATCAAATTCTCAAAAGAATCACTATTTGGGCCTCCTCCTGATCTCTCAGTTCTTGATCTATCTCTGCCTCCTGGTGGTCCATCCATCCCAGGACAAGTTTTGAAAAACCCTTTTGGAATCTTCTTCAAAGATGATGAAGATCAACTCAGGTTCCAAATAATCTCTGAAATTCCCCTCTACCCTCTAAATCATCTCAAGGATCTTCTATGCTTATGGTGTACTTAATTCCCTCAGCTGAACCGATCAAAACTCTCATTCGACAAGAATCGGTTGATCGAAGACAAAAAGAAGAAGAAGTACCATATTATATGATCAAGGTTCTGAAGTCTTGTTTAGATAACTGATAGATTCTCTTTTTCTTGTAATCTGTTAGTTAGACTTACAGTAGTTAGATCTTCACTTGTACTTATAATTTTCATATCTCTTCTTGTAATTCTTTCCTTGAATTAATGAAAATTTTACTGAAGTACTTAACTCTATTAGTACTGTAAAAGATCCCTCAAAATAGTAATTGGGACATGTATGTTATGAGTCCTGATTATCCTTTATTTTGACGTAAGTAATTTTCTTCATAGTTGCTTTGTAATCATCAAATAGGGGGAGATTGTTGATCCAACTCTCTCAGTGATTTGATAATGACCCTTTATAATACTTAGTGAAAATTACGTTTAAATTATGAATGTATAAGTTTTTTACCATCAGCGATTAAATGCTGAGTATGTTTAGTATCGCTGATAATTTCTCATGTAAACAGTTAGACGTAATCCTTGAAGACAAGTTTCGCGACAAAAGATGTTCACTGCTGAATCGAAGACAAAGCTGCTGAACAAAGGACAAGTCTACTCATGACCTGATGCGGATATCAGCGAAAACAAGACAAGTCTACTCACATGCGAAGAAACCTGAGGAAAAGCTTCAGTGATAGCTGAACTTCTTTCTATCTTTGAGAAGGAAGAGATATTCAGTGATCGATGATCACTTTGCTTATACCTCAAGTCTCTTTTGACTTATCTAAGCACACATAGTACGAATGTCAGAAAAGACATACCTCTGAAATAATTCATACAACAACTCTGATATCTACATTATTCATCATACGGCCAAAAGCATGTCTCCAAAGTCAGACACATGCAACCAACCAGAGAATGACACGTGTAAAGTACCCTGCCATGCATTTAATGCGTGGGGTATAAATAGAAAGATCACAACTCTATCTCAGAGTTGCCTAAAGCCTTCAGCCTTCAATCTTTCTGTAAAATATAGAAACCCTTGTTTTCTTTATTCTCTTAATCCCCTTTCTCTAATTCTTGTGCAACCATCTTAGTGTTTCTTAAGTTTGTTTTGATTAGGTTCTTACTTAATCTTATTCCGCAACAGACATGTAAATTGTATTTTGATTTATCAATAAACAATTTATTAAACTTAAAAATTTGTGTTTGTATTCAAACCCCCCCCCCCCCCTTCTACAAACTTGTTAAGCACCTTGGGGACCAACAAATGGGACTAAAGCCCTTGAATGAGTAATTCATGCAAAGGAAACCTTACCCATAATACTGGATATCCCAAGATCTGTGTTCAAAAGGACAACCTAGTTGTGTGAATGAGGGAGGTCACTGTGGGGGAGTTAATAAACTTCCTAGTACATTTCTTTAATCAGTGATAGTGAGGCTAAGCATATGGATTTTAATGATTATTGGAAATCACCTATGTGAGAGAGAAGTGGGGTCACTTAGAAGGGAATTGAGGGGGGCACAATTCCTGACAGCTCTCGCTGAACCAGGCTAGTGTTCATGACCATAACGAACACGAATATAAGGATATGACCTTGTTAGGAAGAGTCCTATGTGAAATGTATTGTCGTCTACATAAATGGTAGTTCAGTTCAAAGACATCGAGCCTACTGACAACTAGGACACCAAGTGTGTTTCACAAGTGAAGGTTCAAAGGGTAACACCTACCTATCCTATCCAGGATTCGACTATTCAAAATTTTGTAGGGAATTTTTTCGTATGCAAAGATTTATCTCCATTCATGTGGGGGATTGTTGGAAAATTTAGTAAAAATATAGGTTTTTTACTAACATTGAACACATTTAAATACATATATATGTATTATATATAATTAACTCTTAGTGGGTTTGTGTTCTCCTATATGAGAGCTTCAAAACGATATATAATGTGTCCAAAACGAAGTGTGTGTGAATGAGATGTCGATAATCAAAGTTGAGTACTTGGATGAACTTAGAAAAAACCAAGTGGCTGTGGGAAAGTGTCCCACATAGGAAGAAGGAGGAAAAGATTTAGTGGTTTATAACCATGGAGGTGAGATGAGTTTACAAGCTCCATGAATGGTTTTACTCCAACACCTAGCCGCGCGCAAGGGGGTGCCGATTAAGAATTTTGTAAGCTAAAATCGCCGAACTTGTGTGTGGGCGCGAACTGCGGACACGAATGCAGCTCATAAATCTCGAGCTCGTGCAACTTGATTTTTTGCTAATTCAATTTTGATCAAGTGTCCCGGGCGGTTTGTGTCGCGAGTTAACCCGCACGGCTACCGGCATCGTGCAC
The DNA here is from genome assembly GCA_954870635.1 of Arctium minus. Taxonomy (NCBI): domain Eukaryota; kingdom Viridiplantae; phylum Streptophyta; class Magnoliopsida; order Asterales; family Asteraceae; genus Arctium; species Arctium minus. Next base: position 58,826,621 of record OX941082.1, on the reverse strand, counting down.
TAGAATATGGAGTCAAAACAGTGGCCCGGGCGGATTATGTCGCGGGTTAACTCGCACGGCTACCCGCGTCGTGCACTGGAATGTGGACGAGAAACAGTGGCCCGGGCGGGTTGTGCTGCGGGCTAAATTGCGCCGCTAACCGCGCCGTGCACTGTTGTTGATTTCGTTTGTAACCCCCAATGATACACATTGAAGATGGAAATTACTATGTTTTATTATAAGATAATTACGACTTATTCTTTCGATTACAAAGATTATTTCGTTTAATTATTTCGGTTTCAATCTTCAGTATAAATGGAGGAGTCCGGTTACATTCCAAATACACTACACAACTCTCTCGAAATATAGATTACATACGATTATTCCGCCGATTTTTCCAGGCAAGTGGTCATCTCCGGAAGTACTACTGCTTACGTTGTTGTGCCCTGGGAACAGACGGCGAATTTGTTTAAGGGAATCGTGTTACACACGAGCCTCAGCTTCTGTTTTAAACCTTTTTCTTCTTCTTTGTAATCGTATTCTTAAAATCATCTGTTGATTTCTTTGTAATATTATTTGTATAACTAATATACATCTGAAACCAACAATCTTAAATAGATTCTATATCGAGTTTGTTTTGATTTTTTTCGAATCGAGTTTGTTTCGATTTAAGAATATAAGGATATGTTTGTGTAAACAGATTTTCAATCGAGTTTGTTTCGATTTAATTCTTTTCTGTTTGAGTAAACAGATTTTCAATCGAGTTTGTTTCGATTTAATTCTTTCCCGTTTGTGTAAACAGACTCTCATTCGAGTTTGTTTCGATTAAATGGAGTTTGTTTCGATTCAATTCGTTTTCTGTTTTGTGTAAACAGATTGTTATTGCGGTACTAACTGTTCACGTGAAATTTTCTTTCTAGAATGGTGAACACTTCAGGAAACCCAACTCCTACCATACCGATGCAAAACATTGCTATCATACTGGTGCAAAACACCATGGCAACTACTACCACACCAGCGCCGAACACCATGGCTAATCACGCTGAAAAACCAGAAAAATTTTCTAGTCTTAATTTCAAGAGGTGGTAGCAAAAGATGTTCTTTTACCTGACTACTTTGAACCTGGCCCGGTTCTTTACTGAAATTTCTCCTCAAATTGGTGGAGGAGCGGCCGACACTTAATCTGTGAGCGCGGTTGAGGCTTGGAAGCACTCGGAATTTCTATGTCGCAACTATGTGTTGAATGGGCTAGTCGATCCGCTTTACAATGTATATTGCAAAGTAACCACGGCTAAGGAACTTTGGGAGTCTTTGAATCGGAAGTATAAGACTGAAGATGCGGGAACCAAGAAACATGTTGTTGCTCGATTCTTGGATTTCAAAATTATTGACTCAAAAACTGTAATGAGTCAAGTTCAAGATCTTCAAGTGATAGTGTATAATATACTTGCCGAAGGGATGATTATCAGTGAAACTTTCCAAGTTGCAGCGATGATTGAAAAGCTACCTCCTGGTTGGATAGACTTCAAGAATTACCTTAAGCAAAAGGGAAAGGAGATGTCTGTGGAGGAGCTTGTGGTGCGTCTTGTTATTGAAGAAGACAACCAAATGGCCTTGAAGGGTGGTTATAATGTCGGCTCTTCAAAAGCTAATGTGGTGGAAGTTGGTCAATCTTCCGAAACCAAGGCCAAAAAGATTGACAAAGGCAAAGGGAAAGCGAAGAACCTTGGCCCTCAAAGAGGAACCTTCAAGAAGAAGTTCAAGTGCTATAATTGTGGCCAACCGGGTCAAAAAGTTGTTGATTGCAAGTTGCCTAAGAAGGACAATTCGCGTCAAGCTAACATGGTGAACGATGACTTGGTGGCAATGATCACGGATTTTTCGGCCATGGAACTCACTGCCATGGTCTCGGAGGTGAATGGGATTGATACAAACTTTAGGGAATGGTGGATTGATACCGGAGCAACCGGTCATGTGTGTCATGATAAGAGCAACTTGAACAACTACAAGGAGGTTGATGATGGGCAAAAGCTCTTCATGCGGAATATCCCACCACCATTGTCAAGGGTGTTGGAGATGTGATTCTGAAGATGACTTCCGAGAAAGATCTCAAGCTTAAGGACGTTTTGTACGCACCGGAGCTTCGTAAGAACCTCGTTTCAGGGTGGTTGTTAAATAAGTTTGGTTTTAAACTAGTGTTTGAGTCGGACAAGTTTGTTTTGTCCAAAAGTGGTATGTATGTGGGAAAAGGATATGCCTAGAATGGCATGCACAAGCTAAATGTAATGGTGGTTAATGAAATGAATAAAGCAAGTACTAGTTCTGCTTATATGCTTGAGTTTCCTAATGTTTGGCATGGCCGTTTAGGACATGTAAATTTTAATTCCATTTGACGTTTAATTAAATTAAACTGCATACCAAAATTTGATGTTGACTCAAATCACAAGTGCCCCACATGTGTAGAAGTCAAACTTACTAGATCATCTTTCCAATCGGTTGAAAGAAAAACCGAACCCCTTGATTTAATTCACATTGTTGTGTGTGATTTAAAATCAGTTCCAACTAGAGGTGGGAACAAATATTTTATAACATTCATCGATGATAGGAATATAGTAAGAAGTCCATGGAGTCCCACTTTTGTTGGTATGGGTCTGGAGGCGGCACACCATGACGGGAGGAGCTAGGGGGAGCCTGATATCTCGCGCCATCATCTTCATCTTCATCATCATCGTCATCATCGTCATCTTCATGATCGTCATCAGGATCTCTTCGTCGGTTGCCGGGCCGCCGAACTATCAAAAAAGGCGACACTCCGTTGAAACCAACTCGACTGCTACTCGACAGCAGTAGGACGCAGTTCCACTAGTGGCCCATGATCTCTCTTATAAAATTATAAAACATATAAGATTTAATATGCATGACTAATTTACACAAATAATTGCTTAATTACTACAATTAGGAATATAGTAAGAGAGCGTACGTTCAGAACTGAGTTGAAGATTCCAATGCATGCAGCCTTATTCAAGATAACATCTAGGTCCCAACAGGTTCCCTTAATGACCCTGTCGGAGCGCTTGGTGAAATTTTGACGGCAGAGAGGAAACATCTCCAGGATCCATATCTGGAATTACACAAAATGAACAAGTACGTTAAAAGAAAGCCAAAATAGAGATGAATTAATATTTATGTTATACTACTTATCTAACCTTTAGAGCGTGTGCAAACCCATTCAACGTCATCTTGTTGTTGTTCTGCTTCTTCTCGTTGCATCTGGTGATGGCACGGTGTAGTCCTTTGTATGAGTGCCTCCAGATGTGGCTACCCCACGGATAGCTGTTAAACCTCCCGAAGTCATCGACGGCGATAAGGACAGTGTCGGAAACCACTTGCCTTAGATCACGACCCATGAACATCATTTCCACCATCACTACCAAGCAAACATGCACAACATCCTCATCGGATAGCGTCTGGAAGCCATTTCTCATCGTCTGGACGACGATTTTCAGCGTCAAAAGACCCGGTGCGTGGCCGGGCCAAACCCTGCTGACGAATGAATCATCCGGTAAGGCAGGAAGGGAGGGTGTTGGTCCAAAAAGGAGTCCTATTACAAGACAGAACTCACGACGACCAAAGTGCATGTAATTCCCACAGACGTTGAAGTACAGTTCTTCCGGATCTGCATTGGCGCACTCGACCTCCAACTGTAAGAACATGTGGACTAGGATGGGGTCCTGCCCAACATTGGTAAGTTCGAGCCATGGCCCGAAAGGTGTCCGTCCAAAGATTCCGTATAAATTTTGTGCCCGTTCAGGTGGACACAATGCAAAAGCATCTCTAATTTCCTTGACGAAGGCAAGGCGACATTTGAACGACAGATCTGTGTAATGAAAACCATCCTACATGGTAATGCATAAATGTTGTCAATACACCTAACTTATAACTAAGGAATAAAAGACAACGGCTAGGGGTTATATTTATTATTTGGGTTTTTTTACAATGTTAAGGTGTACATTTTGTTGATTTCGTCTATTGCTTAATTTTAGAAAAAAAACGAAACCACTCAATCTATTGGATTTCCAGAAAGTAGGGGAATCACGTGGATTTCTTAAATCCCTAAAAAACTTAGGGTTATTTACACCAGTTTGACAAAATCCAAATCGATATGTTGCGATTAAAAGAATTATGGTCATATTTATTATTTCGGTTTTTTTGCAATGTTAAGGGTGTACATTTTGTAATATGGTAAATTTAAAGGTCCTCATTTGTAGTTTAGCAAAGTTAAGGGTCCTAGGTTGTAGTTTAGCAAAGTTAAGGGGCCTAGGTTGTAGTTTAGCAAAGTTAAGGTGCATAGGTTGTAGTTTAGCAATGTTAAGGGTCCTAGGTTGTAGTTTAGCAAAGTTAAGGGGCTTAGGTTGTAGTTTAGCAATCGCTAAAATTAACGCAATCTCTACAATTAACGCAATCTTTAAAATATTTTTCTAAAAACAACGCAATCTCTACTATATTTTTTTTAAAAAAGGCAATCTCTAAAAAATGCAAACCCTACAATATTTTTCAAAAAAACTCAATATCTAAAAAAACACAATCTCTAAAATTAACGCAATCTCTAAAATATTCCAAAAAAAATGTAATACTCTAACATATTATCAACACTCTAAAATTAACACATAATATCTGCAATATTTTTAAATTAACACAATTTCTACAAAAAAAATACAAACATATTATTAACGTAAACGTAACACTCTAAAATTAACACATAATCTCTAAAATAAACGCAATATTCTATGTAAACGAGACATATCGTCTAAACACATAATCTAAAAAAAACATACAACAACATAGTATAAAATATAAAACTAAAATGGGGTTAAGAGAAACTTACCGTACTAAGTAAACGAGACATATCCGACTTCAAAAAACACTAACGAACCGAGTCGAGATCCGAGCGTGTGAAATACACGATATATTTGAGAGAGTGAAAGGAGATGGTGGTGGGGTTGCAATGGTGGGACCTCTAATTTATAAGGGCCTTGGGACGATATTGTATTAAACCTAAAACCCCATCCCACCGTTGATCACTTAAATGAGTTTTATCCCGGCCCCCAACCCCGTGAAAACAACTTCAATCGTGGGGTAACCCTGCGAAAAAACCCTAATCGTGCCCCCCTCCGTAACCCCGTGTTTCGACTTGTTTCGCGGCCCCCAACCCCGTGAATTGGGTGGTTTTTGCGGATCCAATCCGTGTATATAGACAACCCCGCGAAAAATCAACATACAGGCCCAATTTCACTGGGTTATTGGGTATTTTAAAAAAAAAATGGGAGATTTAGGGTATTTAAGTAACTGATTTTTGAAGAATGGGTATTTTATTTAAATTCTCTTCAAAATATGCATTGAAGTTTGGAAATAAGAGGAAATATTAATAATAATAATAATAAATAAAGTTGATGTTTAGTCGAATATATGTATTGGGTGTTGACAAAATGTGTTGAAAGACAATTTGGCTTAAAAAAAAGAAAAGGCAATTGTGCTCAAACATGGTGGGTGGGTGGGTGTTGACCAAGGTCTCCCGCACGTGATGTTTTCCGCCGGCCAGTGAAAATTGGACAGATTTGGTCTGGCAACAAATGGGGAAGCGGGCGATAAGGGCACGCGACCCCAAGTCACTTGGGGGTTGTCTCCTTTAAACTCTGATTGTTGCCATTTTTCTTCATTTTTATCACCTCCAAATTATTTTCTCTCCTCTTCGTTTAAGAAACATTTATGTTCCATTTCTCATAATCTCCAAGCATTTAAGAGTTATCAAGCAAGAAAATTTCAAAGTCCATCAAGATTCAACTTCATCTTCTTCAACTTCCTCTTCACTATTGTTGACCTAATTTTAGGTTTTCTCTAAAACAAGTTTTTTTAGTTGTGACGTACATAAATTTTCAAGAGGTGGGTAATGATAGATCTAAAGTCTTCACCAAAGGAAAGGAATCTTAAGATTTGGGATAAACCTAGATTTAGCCTAAATCTCGGAAGTTGAGTTCAAGTTGTCTTGTGATAACCATGTACATGCCAAAAATGTTAAGTATTATTGTATTTTACTTGATATTTATCGAATATGTGGGTTATTTGGTAAGATTTGCATATTTGGTTAATAATTCTTAAAAATGCTTGTATTCGATATGTTTGAGTGCTTTGACAAATAAATTATATGTATGGGTTCTTTTTATGATTTATCTTATAAATGGAGATTATTATGTGATAAATGCATTTTTAATGTATTTGCTTTGAAAATTGCATATTGTTGTATTATGAGACATTTTGGAAATATGAATAGTATGGCTTTAATTGGAAAATGATTTATTCCAATCAATTTTGCGTTTTTAAATTAATCAATGCCCTTGGAGCATGTATTTGCATAAACTCCGCTTAAATGCGTTTTATTGCTTTAACGACATTTATTTAATGATCAATTGAGTTTTGAGCTTTTGGCTCGGTTTTGACTTAAAAGAGTCTTTGGGACATTAGTCTGGTTTATTTTGCTCTATGATTGGGCTTTTGGTGTTATATGCATTTGAGGCATATTTATTTGTAAATTACATGTTTTGAGTGCGTTGGTCATTCATTTAGAGTCATGTAATTTAGACTGTAATGCACTGGATCCATAGACATGTGAGTCAGTTTTGTGTTGATGGTCAGGTGGGTATTGCGGGGTTGGACTCCGGAACCCTTGTTTCATGATCTTAAACTTTTCAAGTAGGCATTAGGAGAGTTGAGTCCGAAAGTGTTATCTTGGTGACACACCAGGACCTCCACCACTTGAGGTGTTACCTTGGAGGTAGACACTAAGTGGGTCGGGCCTTGAGTTGGAATTCGCAAGAATGGAAGCTAAGGTCAACCGACTCTTGAGTTGAAACTTGTTAAGGAGTCGTAGAAACATTTGGACTTTAAGTCGTGAGTGTTATGCGATCAACGTTGTACAAGTGACACACTTATGTGTTCCCGTCACTCTCAACGGATACGGGTCTCCTCCGTTGTTGTTAAACATTGTTTTTGGATTTGTAATATCCATGCTTTAATATCGTTTGAGTCTTTCGTGAGTAATTGCAATTGATGACTTTAATATTAGACCCCCTCCACATATATTAAGGTTTGCATGAAAAATTATTGTCATGCTTTGATATTTGAATTTTATTATATTTATGTTTCGCGTGAGTAAATTGGTTTAGTTCTATATTTTTGGAATAGTTCTATTTAAGCGTTTTTACACGTAAAATGGGATTTTTGGGAAAGACATCACTATTTATTCTAAACGTTTTGCATCATGGGGATCGTGATTTAAATCATATTATTTCCATTGTATTGATTATATAGTGATGAAAACTCTTGAACTCACTAGGTGTTAAGCCTAACTTTTTTTTTTCTTTGTCCGCATGTGCATCAGGTCCCTAGGGGAATGGTTCTAGCGACACTGTGTTGAGTTGAGTGCTAGTAGAGGCACGTGAAAAATTTAGTTAATTGGAGACATCTTATGTACCTTGGCAATAGTGATAATTATTGGGTTTTACTAACACTGTCCTTAATGTAGACTTTGTGTAAGGTTTGGATTTCTATTGTTTAATGTTAAATCCTAGATTGTCGTTGTAGGAAATCAACGATTGACATTTATAAAGGAATTTATTTCTTATTTGTGGTTTATTCGAATATTTAAAATTAGTCGATCTTTTCAAATTTAAGAGTGTTACATTTATTTTATTTTATTTTATTATGTTTGGGAACGGTTACAACTGATTTATTTTTTACTCTTTTTTGCTTTAAAATCTTATTAGCCGATTAGAAAGAGTTTTTTAGGTTAAAAAAATGTACGCAACCAAATCTTCTAAAAGTTTAATAGTTTAACTATTCATAAAAAAATACTAAAAAACTTAATTATTGTAAATGAGAAAATTCAATAATTTTATTATTTGAAAATGTACAAGAATTTAATCAATTTAAAATGAAAACGTTTATCATGTTTTTATCTCTTTATAATTTTTCCTTTTTGTTTATTTTATTTTATTTTTTCAATTTTATTTTTGTTATTGTAATTTAAATATCGTTATTATTTTCTTGTAACATTTTTGTTAGAGCATGCATGTTGGTGAAGTAACATTTAATACAACTTGACTTCCATTTAGGGGTTGTTTATTTTTTTAAAAAACCTCTTAATGACTTTTAAGTCTGAATCGTTTAGGCCTTTTTACGTACCACCTCTTATTAATCATAACTAAAATAAGACTTCAGACTTTAGACCTCTTAAAAAACAAACGACACCTTAATGTATCAAGGACCTTGGAGCTCCAGATGCAAGACTATTGCATCAGCAACGCTAAAAATGGTAGGAAAACCAGCGAGGTGTACTTCCATCCCTAATTAGCGAGTTATATATATACTTTGAGTAAGCGAATGTAACCTTGTAATTTGTCACCATATGAAAGGGAATGTTTATCAATCACTACCTAAAAGTTAGGCTTATTTATCAACCACGGTTTAAAATGGAAGCGAGTTTAATCCAAATATACCTCTCCTTTCATCAAGCAATTCAAAAAAAGTGTTTTTTTTCTTTTTTTGTCAAAATTCAAAACAAGTACTTGTTAGATTAGGCAGTTGTGATTGTTTTTCAGTTATAGATGACTAATTGAGAATACCATTTTTATTTATTTTAATTAACTCTTAAATATATTAATGTAAGTGGATTATCGAACACTTATTTCCATTTGTATCCTTTTTGTTTCAAGCCAATCAAAATATCATCTTGAAGTTTTTTATGTCTTGTTATATAGTACAAAAGAAAAAAAAAATAGAGGGAATATGACCCCTTGTAAAGTATTCAACATATGAAAAACTAGAATAGTTACATCAATTTTTCCATATCTAGAAAATTTGCAACCATCATACATATAATTTGAGTGCATTGTACATTTCAGGTCTTTGTTGAACCATAGTGATCATGGCTCACTCCTCGTGATGTGTTAAAACGTGGTGATTTGGGGATTGCAGAGGTGAAGAAAAGAACGGTTTTGGTGGCACTTCCAGTTCCTCTATGCTTCCCTCTAACATTTCAATAACTTCATTAATGGACGGCCTTTGACCTGGATCTGCTTGTATACACCATAAGCCAACTATTGTCATCTTTCTAACATAACCATTTTCCTCTATAGTTGTTACACCATCTAGTAGGATTTCGTCCTTCTTGAGACGGGTGTAAATCCAATAAGGAAAATATAGCTCATTCGTAAGCCCAGAACCAACAACTTCAATATTTATCCCTCTTTCAACCATTTCTAGTATCAACGTCCCATAACTATACACATCAGATTTATGGGATATTCTTCCAAAGTTTCGATTAAAAACTTCAGGGGCAATATATCCAATGGTGCCTCTCGCCTCTAACAAAGAAACCATACTCTCTTTCCTAGAGTACAATTTAGCAAGGCCAAAATCCGCTATCTTGGGGCAAAAGTCTTCATCAAGAAGAATGTTATGGGGCTTTATGTCAAGATGCAAAATACGAGTGTTGCACCCACGATGCAAGTAGTCAAGACCTCGTGCTATTCCAAGTGCTACCTCATACAACCTCTTTACTCCTATGTGTTCACTTATCTCAAGAGGAACATGATGAATTAAAAACTTGTCCAATGATCCATTCGGCATGAACTCGTATACCAAAGCTCTTTTTTGATATTCAAAACAAAACCCCAAGAGAGCCACAATGTTAACATGAGAAGTCCTACTGATACTTGCAACTTCGTTTATGAATTCTTGTCCACTTCCTTTAAATGAGTGCAAAATTTTTACTGCCACAAGACGACCATCCGATAGCTTTCCTTTAAACACAATTCCAAAACTTCCTTGTCCTAATTTAACTTGGAATGAGTTTGTTATTTTCTTGAGATCAACATAACTGTACCTTTTCATACCTACGGATCCATATTGCATGATAAAGGCCTCAACTCTTTTGTCGTCCATAGTTTTATGCTTAAAGGTGGCTATGCAGTTGCAAGATGAAGACTTCATAATGCAATATATCATGAATATCAACATCAATGATGGTAGAGCAACTGCAACTCCAATAACTGTGATAAAAAAAAATAGTACGACTTCATGTAAAACACCATGAAAATTTCTTTACTGCTATAATAACTTTTAAGGGCATGCTAGCTAAGTTTCTGCATGTGCATAGACTTTTTTGCTCAAACTCGCCAACCACCACCATTTCCTAATTTAAACCAAATCATATACGTTAATCGAGGTATAAAATTTACTTACCTACTTTCACTTTCCAATTAGCCCCTGCAATACCAATAAACAATTCTATTAATAACGATGTTAAATATGAGAGGTATAAATCATAAAGATCGCCCCAAGGTGTTTTGGACAAAAAGAATCATTGACACCTTGATTTTGTTAACCACAAGGGTTGTGGTGTGATGGTAAAGGCTTGGGGAGTTCATAGTGCTCAACCGGGGTTCGAGCCCCACTCGCAGCACTTGTGGCCACTGAGGATAAACTCAGGATTGCACGCTTTAGCAGCTGGACCAAAAGGCCCTAATTGCCAGGGATTAATCTGGGCCTATGGCTAGGATACCCTTTCCAAAAAAACCTTGATTTTGTTAGTATCAGTTACAAGTTTACAACGAACCAATTATCCAACAGATTTATCACAAATCTAATGAGTATCAAGTCTTACCCGTGTTATTAATTTTTTAACTGTGTATGAAATCAAAATTATTTAATCAGTTTATTTGTCTATTTTGAGAGAAACAATGAAATTTAGTTCATTCTGAAATGTAATTGTTTGTCTTGTTTGTTTACTTGTGAGAGGGGGTATGGTTCGTGGATTTTGAAAGAATTTCTTTGGAATGAATAATTCTTTTGATCAAATTTCAAATCTTATGTATGGTTCACATAATAAAAATGATGGAATCCTTTGAATTCCATTGAATTCCACAATTTAAAGAATTATCATTATTTGGTTTAACTGAAGCGGTTGAATTCCTACCAACCAAACGCGTGGTCAAATTACATTCCAAAATCCTTCGAAATTAAATGCCTTTGATGGATTCCAATTCTATCAAATTCCATTATGCCAACCAAACGCCCGCTTAAGGGTTGTTTGGTTAATGGATTTTGAAGGAATTGGAATGGATAATTCTTTGGACCAAATACCAAATCCTATGTTTGGTTCACATAATGAAAATGATGGAATCCTTTGAATTCCACAATTTAAGGAATTCATCATTCTTTGGTTTAAATGAAGGAATTGAATTCCTACCAACCAAACGCGTGGTCAAATTCAATCAAATTTCATTCTAAAGGTGTTTGGTCCGCAGAATGGAATTTAATGGAATTAGAATCCATCGATAGAATTTGAATTTGAATGAAATGAAACGGAATTTGATAGAATTTGACCACACGTTTGATTGGTAGGAGTTCGAATGGAATCTCAAAAAGGTGGAATCTTCATCTCTTTTGGGGGAAGGGTGCCCCCACCCACCCCGCTCCCACACCACACCGACCACCATACCACTAACGTCGTCATCACAGCTACAACCCCAGTACCCCCACCCACCCCACCCCGCAACATTCACCATGGATTGTGGTTGTTGTGAGGACAGTAGTGGCATGGTAGTCAGTGGGTAGGGTAGTAGGTGGGAGTGGATTTCGGTCATTGTGTGTGACATTAGTGGCATTGTGGTCGGTGTGTAGGGGTAGTTGGTGGGGGTGGGTGGCAGCGAATGGGGTGGGGGTGGTAGCTATGACGACAATAGTAGTGGCATGGTGGTCGGTGGGTTGGGCATGGGGGTTGTAGCTGTGACGACGACAGTGGTAGCATGGTAGTCAAGTGGTCGAGGGGGAGTGGGTGTGGGATGGGTGATGGGGTGATAGTAGTGGCATGGTGGTCGGTCATTGTCTTTTAGAGTTTTTTTTTGAAGACTTGATCTCTTGGTTTGAGACGTTTTTTGACCACCAAAACCTATTAGCTGTCTGTTTTGGTCAAAAATAAGTTTGTAGATCTATTTCTTTATCTTTCAAGATTGTCTTTTGGGAGTTGTTGACTGTGTTGCGGGTTCTCTCATATTGCTTTTTTTAACAGGTCTCCTTTTAGATCTTGTGCTTCTCCTTTGAGACGTGTGTGTTTTTTACAATGGATTGGGATCACCTTGTTGTTCTCTTGTTTCTTTTTTTTATTAAAAATTAAATAGAGAGTCATTCTCTCTGGTTTTTCTATGTTAATGTCATTATTTTTTATTGTTTCTCCTTGAGAAGAATAAGTGAGGTTGTTTTGTTCAAGATTTTGGTCCTAAGTATCTTGTGTGACCCTCTCTGGAAGGGTGGTTTTTTTCTAACATCTCGTTGTTAAAGTCTTGTTGCCATTAGATTAAGCCATTACCGAAATTGGTTCTGTTGTGCTTAAAGGAGAAAGCTTTGTAATTTGTTTCCTCCCTCTATCGGTAGCAAGATCAATAAGTAAATATTCTTGGCCTATAGATTTCTTTGTTATCATTTACTTCTTGTGCTTGGAAGAGCTTATGCTCTATATATGTGCTTATCTGGTAGTTTCTATTGTTTTCATTTTTTCTTTCTATGTGCCTTTATTTTAACGGGGTGCCCGAGTGGTTTGGCTTAACCTAGCACTTCTTGTGGCGTTTGGTTCGCAGATTCTGAAGGAATCTAATTGAATTGGATGTTAAATTTCATTGACCAAATTCCACTATTTCATTTGGTTCATTCTTTTTCACGGAAGGGATATCTAAAGTCCATCAAATTCCATAAATGGGGGAATTTAACATTCCTTAGCAACTAACAAGGTATTTTGATGGAATTGTTAGGACACAGTTTCATTGGATTCAAGATCATCCAATACGAAGATCGCAATCTGAAGTAAAAGCTGACAATTCACTGTCAACATTAGTATAATGTAAATTTGTAATAATTATCAAAGTTAATTATTGTGTTAATTAATAGTATTATATTAGTCCTAAATATCTATTAATAGATATTTAGTTAGATATTATGTTTTAAATATTATTATATTTTGTTAAGATATTATGTTTGAGATATAAAAGGTTTTGAGATATTTATTATCTCATAACTTTCAATATCTCAGATCAACAACACATCGATCCAAGAACATACAAGAGAGAAAGTGAGCTTCAAAGTGTAAACATCAACCCTTTAATCCGTGTTTGTAATTCAAACAGGTTGGTAATCTATATCTTTGAAGATATGTTGATTCTAGAGAAATTTTCTTTGAAAATAATTTACTGAAGAATTTCGAGCTGAAATTAGAGATAATTTCTTCCTATGAACTGAAAGAGAGAAAATCTACATCTTTTGGGGAGTTTACTATATCTTGAAGACTAAGAGAGAGATTGCATCTTCTGTGCTGAAAGTGAAGATCGTATTGCTAAATCATTTTCGTAATGATCTTGATCCAAAGGGGGAGATTGTTAGGACACAGTCTCATTGGATTCAAGATCATCCAATACGAAGATTGCAATCTGAAGTAAAAGCTGACAAGTCACTCTCAACATTAGTATAATGTAAATTTGTAATAATAGTTAAAGTTATGTTTTAATATTAATATCTAGATATTTAGTTTATAGTTTAGATATTATAGTTTAGATATTATGTTTGAGATATAAAAGGTTTTGAGATATTTATTATCTCATAACTTTCAATATCTCAGATCAACAACACATCGATCCAAGAACATACAAGAGAGAAAGTGAGCTTCAAAGTGTAAACATCAACCCTTTAATCCGCGTTTGTAATTCAAACAGGTTGGTAATCTATATCTTTGTTTGTGTTTGATTATCTGGTAAACGATCACGGACTCACAATTGGTATCAGAGCCTCTACCAGATCAAAATCAAACTTTTAAAGAACTCTCTGCGTTCTTCAGTTTCACACTGTACGATCGATCATATTTTTCAATCAGTGGTTATATTTGAAATCAAAAGGTTGTGTGTTGTTGTAGTTGGCAAATCGATCACATTGTTAAATTTTGGTGTGGTAAATCGATTCATAGATTGGTCGATTTGAGAGTTACTGGGCCGATTTTATCGTAGAAGAAGGTATCCGGTCGATCTATCGGTCTCATTATCGGTCGAGGTTACATACCGGTCGAAGGTTTTTTCTACTACCGGTCAATCTCTTACCGGTCGAAAAATCTCATTTTTTACCGGTCACACTCAAAGTTCTACCGGTCGACCCCTCTTGGAAACACAATACCGGTCGATCCAATTTCAATACCGGTCAAGAAACACAACACATCGCACCAAGAACTCATAGAGAGAAAGTGAGCTTCAAAGTGTAATCATCAACCTCTGTAATCCGCGTTTGTATTCAAACAGGTTGGTAATCTATATCTTTGTTTGTTGTTTGATTATCTGGTAATGATCACGGACTCACAGGAATGAAATTCTTTTTTTTCATAATACCACATATACCCTTAATCCAATATAACCTAATCACATAAAACCCATCTGATTAAACCACACTTCCATTGGTTCCTTCTCCAAACCACGACTGACCACCGCCGACCACCATTGACCTAAACCACCGCCGATTTGAACCATCGCCGACCTCCGTCGATCTGAACCACCGCCGACCACCGCCGATCTGAACCACCCCCAACCAACGCCGATATGAACCACCCCTGACCACCGCCGTTGATCTGAACCACCCTCAACCACCCACGATTTTAACCTTCGATATGAACCACCGTCGACCACCAACGATCTAAACCACCGTCGACCACCGACGATCTAAACCACCATTGACTACCCCTGATCTGAACCACCGCCAACCATAGCCGATCTGAACCACCGCTGATCATCGACGATCTGAACCACCGCCGACCATCGCCGATCTGAACCACCGTCGACCACCTCCGATCTGAACCACCGCCGACCACCTCCGATCTGAACTACCACCGACCACCGCTGATCTGAACTACCACTGACCACATTCGATCTGAACCACCGCTGACCACATCCAGTCTGAACCACCACCGACCACCACCAATCTGAACCACCATTACAAATAAAGTATTTTTAATGGCTATTTTATTAAAGGATTTGTTTTTTTAAACTCAAAATTATCAAAAAGGGTATTTTGGTCATTTATCAACATTTCATTCCAATTCCAAAGCTACATTTTGTGAACCAAACAGACAAATTACAATTTCTTTAATAGATTCCATTCCAAATATGTCAACCAAACAAGTGGTCAAAACTAACAACATTCAATTCCAAGTTCTTCAAAGTCAAATTCCTTTGACAGACTCCATTCCATCCAAAAACATTATGCGAACCAAATGCCACCTTAGTGTTTTAGGAATCATGGATTTTGGCTACTTTAGTTTTTCAAGCCTGTATGTTCCTGTCTCTTGTTTTTTCCTGCAACTAATATTGTTGAGGCTACTAGTATCCTTTCCAAATATAGACTGTGAAGCTTGACTTTGGTGATTCCCTTTATCTTTATCCAAGTGATACTAAAGGAGATTTTATTTAAACTTTGGGTGACATGGAGAACTACAAGGTCTAGTTTTGTGCCATGATCCTTCGTCTAAAAACTTGAAATAAACTTGTATTTATTGATAGGTATTGTTCTCGTCTACTACTGCTTCAGTTTTGGGAAAAGAACGGGACAAATGCAATTATGTGGTTTTGTCCAAGATTCTCAGTTTTGTTATTGAGGAATTATTTGTGGTCAAGTTTTTTTTACTAAGAATCCCTCTAAAGTATATGTAGCAAGAACTTAAAGAAACATCTCATCAAGTTGATGGCTCAGTTATGTTTAACTTACATAAAAGAAAAATGAACTCTTTAAGCCACGATGGTGCTTTTGCTTCTAAGCACCTTGATACGTTGAATTCCTTATGGAAAGAGTTTGATACTCTTGTCAAACTTTCTTCCTGTGTAACACCCGTAATTTTCGGTCAGGTAAAGGTCACCGAACATTTTTGAAACTTGTGAATGGTGGGATTGTGTTGGGGAAGCATTATTTAAATCCTTTGGAGTATCGAGAGCTTTTGTGCATGAAAAAGGGAAGATTTCGGGGTCCCGCACTGATTGGGGGACATTGCCCGCGACTGTGACATGTGTCACTATCGCGAGGCAAGGTCGCGGAGGGCATACCCCTCTCGGTACAAGCGGGGAGACAGTGCCCGCGATTGTGCCACCGGGCAATGTCGCGGTGGGCCCAAGGGTCTTTTAAAAGTTGCGATTTTCCATCCTTTTCCTCATTTTCACTTCACACTCCCCATTTCTTTCTCTCCCAAACTGGCTCCCATTCTATTTGTTTGAACCCTAGTCATTCCTATGTCTATTTACTTTGCTTTTGAAGTATTCCATCATCATTTAGCAAGGAAATGAAGGCAAGACTAAGAGTTCTCTATCCGACCCTCACCTCCAAGGAATATGAGAGCTTTCTAGGTTTTCACCAAACCTAAGTGGTAAATTTATCTTCTCCATTTCTAAACCTTATTATAAGATATAAATGTTTCATTGGTGATATCCTAGTGTTTTATTACTCCAATTTCGGTTTCGATAATTTTGGAGAGATTAGGTCAAAATTAGGGTTCTGACCAAAATAGGTATTTTGATGTAAAATGTTTGAGGATCGATTCTTATTGGTTGAATTAGTATATTTATGGTTGGAAATTTGTGAATCTAGGTTTTTGGAAGGATTTGCTTGTGGATTCAAGTTTCTTCAAGAAATCCCAAAGTGGGGTAAAATCTAGATTTAGCGTAAATCTAGCAAGGTGAGTTCAAGTTGATTTGTGAAAACGTTGTACATGCCAAAATGTTTATTTTAAAGTGTTTATGTGTTTTGAATGAAATTATCACATGTTGAGTTATTTGGTGGGTTTCGATCACTTGAAATGTCTGTCTTTTTAACCCTCGTGAAAACCCCACATTGGGATTTTTGTTCATCTTGACAAATAAGTCATTTTAAAGTGTTTAGAAGATTTATTGCATAAATAGAAATTATTTGGTAAAATACACTTTTAGTGTTTATTTGGGAAAAATGTTTGGTTTTGTGTTATGGGGCGTTTTGAAAGGAATATGAGTAATAGATACATTTCGAAAACCATTTGTCCCAATCTAAGCTATTTTGGAGTCTACACATGTATTCTAGAATGCATTTGCATGACGTGAGTCGATTGCGTTTATTATTTGGAGATCGTTAATCGTCGGTCAAAAAGGGGTTTGGGCATTTTAGCTCAGTGTTGACTTAAAAGAGTCTTGGGACACTTGTCCTGTTTTAATGACTCAATGTAGAGCCCGATTTTGGTTTACATACTAATGCACCGTGTTGCATATTGATGTTAATTATATGCTCGAGTGTGTTAGTCATTCATGTGTAGTCATGTGATGTTAGACTGTGTTGCATTGGATCTATAGGCACGTAAGTCAATTTGTTTTGGATGGTTAATTGGGTATTTCGGGTTGGACTCCGGTACCCATGTTTTACGATCGGGAACTTTACAAGTAGGCACTAGGAGGGTTGAGTCTGGAGGTGCTACCTGGGAGGTAGGCACT
Organism: Arctium minus; assembly: GCA_954870635.1. NCBI lineage: Eukaryota > Viridiplantae > Streptophyta > Magnoliopsida > Asterales > Asteraceae > Arctium > Arctium minus. The sequence goes on along the minus strand of OX941082.1, from coordinate 58,809,057 downwards.
AGGACCTTCGCCGCTTGAAGTAATGCCTGGGAGGTAGTCTTTAAGTATGTCGGGCCTTCGGGGTGGTGTTCTTTGTAATGTTCACCAAGGTCAACTGTCTCTTGAGGTGAAACTTGTGAAGAATTCCTAGGGACACTTGGTCATTTTATGTCGTGAGGTGTCATACGATTAACGTTGCAAGGGTGGCATACTTTTGTGTTCCTCTACCCTCAACGGATATGGGTCTCCCCCATTGTCGGCCAACAGTACTTTAACTGTTAACACCTTATTTATTTATCGCTGAATTTGTGTGAACGAATGTACATGATAAACTTAATATTGGGTTTCCCCTACGTATATTAAGGTTTGAACGAAATGTGTCTTTCCTATGTTTTGATGATTGGATTCTTTCAATTTTATTGGTCGCGTGAGTATAGGGCCTAGTGTCCATGTTTTCGGTGACGTATGGTATATGTAGTATTTAACCATAAATTATGGGTTGAGTATTTTGCCTCATCCGCGTTCTGGGTGTTTTAGAATATAGAGTTTCATTCACATTTTTCGTAAATTGGAAGTCGATTTCTATTCATGTTTGAGTGAGTTTTGGGTTGCATCATTTTGTAAAGAACGCTTTGTAGTGAGGTGTCCATCTTTGAAAATGCATGATGTAGGAAACGATTCATTTTCATACTTAAAGTAATCATTTGAAAGATCATGATTATAAGTGAAGTTCATTCTTTTTAAAGATATATTTATTCATGTAAAAACTCTTGAACTCACTAGGCGTTAGCCTAACCTTTTTATTTGTCGGCATGTGCAACAGGTTTCGGTTGGGAATAGTTCTAGTATCTCAGTGAAGAGAGAAATGCCATTTGTGCGACCGAGGAGTGAGTAGCTTGATGAAGTCTTCCGCATTAGGTTAAGGAGAGCAGCTTGTATTTGGGATAAGTGACACCCGACTTCAATTTAGCTTGTCAAGGTTAATTATAGAATTTTTATTTAAGGCATATAGAGTTTTGGACCGTAAGAGGAAGTTTCATCGCTTACGTGATGTTTTAAAATTTCAATTAGTTGCTTTTACCAAATTTGAGGGTGTTACAAGTTGGTATAAGAGCTTAAGTTTAAGAGAATTAGGTGTTGGTTTTGGATGCCTAGACTCAAACTAGCGTTCTTTTAAGTGATTGAAAGTGAGATTGCACCATTAGACACTTTATGATATGATATTTTGGGGTTGATAGAGTCGCTAGAAACGGGAAATTCGTCGAGGGTAGCAAGGATGATAATGTACGATAAGTTCATAATCACACTTGGCCAGTGTTATGGTGAACCTACATGTTACATATGTATGCTTGAACTGCATTGGTATGATGACCGTTGGGGTAGTGAGAAAGTTTCTAAGCGAGTAGCCGATAGAAGAGTTGATGTTTATAGTATTGTCATTTGGAATGATGGTTAAGCACGATGAATATATTAAGTTGACCGTTTTAGGTCGGGGTTGTTGGTTGAAATTGGAACCATAGGTTTATTGAATTGACTTTATTTCAATAGAAAATTGTGAGTTAACCAATTTAGTGTGATTATTGCTTTAAAATGTTTGAGCATCTAGAGGGCGATAATGTCGCTAGGAAATCGGGAAGCATGATTCTGTGATGTTGAATGTCGACCAAAATTCATGCACGAAATTTATTTCTAAATTAAGTTTGCATCAATTGTTTCTCATATTCTCAAAGCATAAGGCGAGTTATATTATGGAGTCTTGGTAAAGCATTTAGCACTCATCAGATTTTAAACCGTGAGTTTAAGCATGCATGGAATTGTTTTGTTGCACATGGTTGCATTTTTTATTGAAAATCTCTTCATCCCCGTTTCTTGTCTAACCTTATTTTCGGATATTGTAATATTTGTGTTTTAATGTTATCTGGGGTTTGGGCAAGTAACTGTGGAATTTTGACTTTAACATCGGATCTCCTCCACGTATGTTAAGGTTTTAAAAGAAAAGTTATTCCCTTTTTCTGGCGTCTAAGTTTTCTTGGGAATTTTAGTCTGTACAAGTTGTGTTGAGTTTTATAGGGTATTATTTTACGATGTTTTCGACGCGTGAGTGAACTTTGAAATGCGTGAGTTTTAATTACATTACGTGTAAATTACAGGTTTATTAAGCGTCGTGATTTGGTGCAGGTTTTGTTGAAAAATGTCAATTTACTTTACATTGCGATAAAAGGGAAACTCTTAGAATTATGACATTTTAGTCATAACTTCGTCTTATGCCATGGCATGGGAAACGAAGATCTTGGCACTGCTTGATTTTTCTTTTGTGTCATCGGATTTTATGAAAATTTAGTTGAGTCTTGTGAAGTTTTGTTTTTCGACATTCTGCGTCGCATAAGAACAAACTTGAAACACGTATGCTTGCTTTATTGTGTGTGTCAACCCATGAGTCTTTGTTTATTATTTTGTTTCATGCGGGTTTGCACATGTCCTTTCACAACCGTAAGAGATGTTTTGAGAGTTCTGTTGATGAATGTTGTCTCACACGTTATTTTGGAAGTTTCAATGCCGTGTGGTTTCTCTTTTGGGTTTTATACAAGATTATTTCGTTGCATATTATTTAACATTTGAATTCCTTTACACTTTTGTGCGAGTAAGCATGTGAAAGATTTTAAAGGCTCGAGTTAAACTTCTGCTTTATGCCTTCTTCAGTTGTTGATTCTATTGTTATCGTCTCCCGCAATGCATTATATTGATTTACCGGTATACATGATTTTATAGCCACCATTTTTTTGACAAGTGCATTCTATTCGTGTGGTTCAAGGTTTGAAAATCGAATGAAAATTTATTTACGTTTGATCAAATCTCATGCATTTTTACTAAGTTGGGAAATTCTTTGGAACTTGATTGCGTAAGTTCGTCATCCTGGAGTTTATACTAACATTTGTTGCACACCGCCTTAGTGCGAGAAAGTATTTTACGTACATGACATAAATTAATGCATATTAAGACCATAGTGGTCCATTTGAAAAGTTGTTTCACGCCTTTTGTTACTGTCATTATTAACTTGAGTAATATTAAAATGATTTTCGAAGTGGTTTTATATGCGTGGCGTTTGTGACCAATTTTGCACAACTACAGAGTAGTGGTAGTGAAATTGTTACACGTATGATTAATTGTTATAAAGACTTTGGGTTTGAAGGTGTTATAAAATTTCGAATTGGCATAATAGTTTGATAAAAAAAATCTTGAACTCATTAGAGCTATAGATTTAAACCCTATCGTGAAAGAAGTTGTAATGAGGGACTAGAGAAGTCCTTGGGAGTTGAAGCGTCGGATGAATCGACTTGTGGCCAATTATGACTTATGAATTCAGCCTTATGAGTAAGTTCATGTAGGAATAATTGAGGTATTAGATTTATATGTTACCCCTATATATAAGCGGTGATCTTTCCTTTTTGGTAAATCTTTAGGTTGAGCCTTGTTCGATTGCTTGAGTGCGGTTGGTTATGAATTGATGGGTTGATGTTGACAACATGCTACGTGTTGGTGGTGCTCTATCTCTGTGGATATTTGGGAATGTTGAGGATGTTATGAGTTGTTTGTAAAGCTGTATGTTTGGAGTTCTCAATTCCATACTAGGCGTCAACTTTAAATCTTTTGGGGATCGGTTCACTACAAGCCGACGTGCCCTTTGAGGTCAGTGATCTCTGGGATGTTTGGAAGTATCCCATTTGGATTAAGAGAAATGTTAGCCTCGGTGGTGGAACTTAAAGGTAGTTAGATGTTGGTAATTAAGTGTTGACCTGTATGATTTTCTTGGTGCAGTAAATTTTAGAAATTCTTTGGGCCAATGTTGGTAATTGGAATATAGATTCAAAATTGTGTTGAGCTAGAACGAATGGATCAATGAAACGTTGAGGTCACAGGATGCCATGGAGTAGTACGTGTCACCCAAGGTTGGGAGACAATCGTAGTCCTGTGGTTAGAAGCTACTTTAATACGTTAAGCGTCCCCTTGGATATAAGAGAAATGTGCTCAGGGGACATTAGCATTGAGTATTGGCAGGAGGTTATCGTGGTTGTTCTAGCAAGGGGATTAGAGGCAACTTATTATGCAGGCAACGGTAAAGAAAAAACTAGATTTCGAGAACGAAATCTCTCTTAAGGTTGGGAGGATTTTAACACCCTCGGTCGGTAAAGGTCACCGGACGTTTTTGAAACTTGTTTAAGTCCTTTGGAGTATCGAGATCTTTTGTGCACGAAAAAAAGGAAGATTTCGGGGTCCCGTACTGATTGGGCGACATTGCCGCGACTGTGACATGTGTCACTATCGCGAAGCAAGGTCGTGGAGGGCATACCCCTCTCGGTACAAGCGGGGAGACAGTGCCCGCGATTGTGCCACCGGGCAATGTCGCAGGGCATTGTCGCGATCGGCCCCAGGGTCTTTTAAAAGTTGCAATTTTCCATCCTTTTCCTTATTTTCACTTCACCCTCCCCATTTCTTTCTCTCCCAAACCGTCTCCCATTCTCTTTGTTCGAACCCTAGTCATTCCTATGGCTATTTACTTTGATTTTGAAGTATTCCATCATCATTTAGCAAGGAAATGAAGGCAAGACTAAGAGTTCTCCATCCTACCCTCACCTCCAAGGAATATGAGAGCTTTATAGGTTTTCACGAAAACCTAAGTGGTAAGTTTATTTTATCCATTTCTAAATCTTATTATAAGATATAAATGCTTCATTGGTGATATCCTAGTGTTTTATTACTCCAATTTCGGTTTGGATGATTTTGGAGAGATCGGGTCAAAATTAGGGTTCTGACCAAAATGAGGATTTTGATGTAAAATGTTTGGGGATCGATTCTTATTGGTTGAATGAGTATATTTATGGTTAGAAACTTGTGAATCTAGGTTTTTGGAAAGATTTTCTTGTGGATTCAAGTTTCTTCAAGAAAGCTCAAAGTGGGGTAAAATCTAGATTTAGCCTAAATCTAGCAAGGTAAGTTCAAGTTGATTTGTGAAAACGTTGTACATGCCAAAATATTTATTTTAAAGTGTTTGTGTTTTATATGAAATTATCACATGTTGAGTTATTTGGTGGGTTTCGATCACTTGAAATGTTTGTCTTTTTAACCCTCGTGAAAACCCCACATTGGTATTTTTGTGCATATTGACAAATAAGTCATTTTAAAGTGTTTAGAAGATTTATTGCATAAATAGAAATTATTTGGCAAAAGACACTTTTAGTGTTTATTTGGGAAAAATGCTTGGTTTTGTGTTATGGGGCGTTTTGAAAGGAATAAGAGTAATAAATCCATTTGGAAAACCATTTGTCCCAATCTAAGCTATTTTAGAGTCTACACGTGTATTCTGGAATGCGTTTGCATGACGTGAATCGTTTGTGTTTATTATTTGGAGATCGTTAATCGTCGGTCAAAAAGGGTTTTGGGCATTTTAGCTCAGTGTTGACTTAAAAGAGTTTTGGGGACACTTGTCCGGTTTTAATGGCTCAATATAGAGCCCGGTTTTGGTTTACATACTAATGCACCGTGTTGCATATTGATGTTAATCACATGCTCGAGTACGTTTTTCATTCATGTGTAGTCATGTAATGTTAGAATGTGTTGCATTGGATCCACAAGCACGTAAGTCAGTCTGTTTTGGATGGTCAAATGGGTATTTCGGGGTTGGACTCCGGTACCCATGTTTTACGATCGGAAACTTTACAAGTAGGCACTAGGAGGGTTGAGTCTAGAGGTGCTACCTGGGAGGTAGGCACTAGGACCTCCGCCGCTTGAAGTAATGCTTGAGAGGTAGTCTTTAAGTGTGTTGGGCCTTCGGGGTGGAGTTCTTTGTAATGTTCACCAAGGTTAACTGTCTCTTGAGGTGAAACTTGTCAAGAAGTCGTAAGGACACTTTGGCGTTTTATGTCGTGAGGTGTCATGCGATTAACGGGGTGACATACATTTGTGTTCCTCCACCCTCAACGGATACGGGTCTCCCCCGTCGTCGGCCAACAGTACTTTAACTGTTAACGCCTTATTTATTTATCGCTGAATTTGTGTGGACGACTGTACATGATGACCTTAATATTGGGTTTCCCCCACGTATATTAAGATTTGAACGAAATATGTCTTTCCCATGTTTTTATGATTGGATTCCTTACATTTTATTGGTCGCGTGAGTATTGGGCCTAGTGTCCATGTTTTCGGTGACGTATGGTATATGTAGTTTTTAACCATGAATTATGGGTTGAGTATTCTGCCCCATCCGCGTTTTGGGTGCTTCAGAATCTAGAGTTTCATTCACGTTTTTCGTAAATTGGAAGTCGATTTCTATTCATGTTTGAGTGAGTTTTGGGTTGCATCATTTTATAAAGAATGCTTTGTAGTAAGGTGTCCATCTTTGAAAATGCATGATGTTGGAAACGAATCATTTTCATACTTAAAGTAAATCATTTGAAAGATCATGATTATAAGTGAAGTTCATTCTTTTTAAAGATATACTTATTCATGTAAACACTCTTGAACCACCAGGCGTTAGCCTAACATTTTTATTTGTCGGCATGTGCAACAGGTTCTGGTTGGGAATAGTTATAGTATCTCAGCGAAGAAAGGAGTGCCATTTGTGTGTTCTAGGAGTGAGTAGCTTGATGAAGTCTTCCACATTAGGTTAAGAAGAGCAACTTGTATTTGTGATAAGTGACACCCGACTTCAATTTAGCTTGTATATATTATTTGAGTTTATAATTGTCAAGGTTAATTATAGAATTTGTATTTGAGGCATATAGAGTTTTGGATCGTAAGAGGAAGTTTTATCCCTTACATGATGTTATATTTAAAATTTCAATTAGTTGCTCTTACCAAATTCGAGGGTGTTACATCTTGTTCGTCCAATTTTACATGAGTTTTTTAAGCATGATCAAAATTTAAACTTATTACAATTCCTAATGGGTTTGGATGAGGTGTACCTCTCAATTAGAAGTAACATTTCAACTACTCATCCTCTACCATATGTGAAAACTTACTTTTCATTAGTCTCAAGAGAAGAGTCACACCGTTGTGTCTCCAATTCTTTAATTAATAGAAGTCAAAACTACACCTTTATTATTAAAATTGTGAACAATACAAGGAGTAGCAAGCCTTAGATTCTTCTTTGCAAACACTGTGGTGGTGCAGGTCACACCATTGTTTTAAACTCAGAGGATTTCGTAAGGATTTTTCGAAAATGTATTCAAACCATAATTCTAAACCATCAAGGAATGTTTTCTCTAATGAAAATCCTAACAATAATCAGCCCTCTCGATATTCTACCATTTTGTAGAAGAACAATATCAAAGTTGTTTACATTACTTGATCAAAATTCACCTTCTCGAGGAGCTTTGCCCAATATGGCAAGTGCTTCAAAATTCTCTAAGTCCGGTTAATTTATTTATTCTGGAACCAACCAACACATGACTTCTTAACACCTCTTGTCTTGACGTTATTATTGACATTTCTGTTTTAAGCTGAAAAGTAAGTCACCAAAATGGAACTGAACATCAGATTAATAAACTTCTATGTGTGGGGATATTTTGATAGCATAGACTTTTCATGTTTAAATATGTGTTTATAGACTCAAAATATCCATTTTTGTTTTAATAGGCCTAAATTATGTTTTTATAAGCCTAATCTGAGGCCTATGTCAATCAGGGCTAGAAACGAGCAAGAAAACGTGAGGGAAAAATGATTGGCGTGTTTAAGAGGGTGTACAGAACAAGTGGTCAAAGCAATACATAACAAAGAAAAATGTTACCCTAACATGCTACCATACCATGTCACGTTCGCATCACAAGGTCTCATAATGGATATGGACTTACGGTACACAAAATGCTACCCTCACATGCTACCCTATCATGTTAGGGTCGCATAATGAATATGGACTTACGGTACTCAAAGTGCTACCCTAACATGCTACCATGCCATACCAGGGTTGCATAACGCACTACAGGGACTAGTTTAGACAATTTTCATATATTGATCAAATTTTCCATTTTTTGGTATAAATCGACTTTCGAACCGTCATTTGGGGGGGTCAACTAAAATCAATTGGAGAAGCACGAAGGGAGTGACTAGGAGCATCAATCTTGAATTTCTACTCAATCTTTCAGAAAGTTACTTTGTTTTTAGGTCATAACTCTAGTTCATCCATCTGTGGCTAATTTCACTCATTCCATCAATAGTTAATCCTTTGGTTTTGATGCATTTACATTGAGATTCCATTGTAATCGGATGAGACAAGTTTATATGTTCAGTTTCTAAGTTTAGTGTTAATTTTACTTGAACATTTACTGATTTGGCAATTATGTGATGTTCTTCCAAATGTTTGTTAGTCAAAAACCTAGATACGTAATTGTCTAGTGATTTTGATAAAGTAACAATCGGACCCACTTGATTTCAGTAAGGTTTTCAAAATGGGTTCTTGAAATCTTGCAATCAACTGGTGTTTTTTTCACCCGATAATGTTAATTACCCCTAGAAATTTGAGAGCTTGTTCAAATTCCTATTTGTGACTAAAATTTGGTTGAAGAGCTTATTTTGATCGATGTTAGTTAAGGAAAAACTTACATTGTCAGAGCTTGTTGGCAATTATAACCAATTTAGACTTGTTTCGTATTGTTAAAATTCTGGATCAATGATGGGTGTTTGTATCTTTATTAAAATAGATTATTGGATTTTTAATTTATTGCAGTCCCTATAAATTCTTAAATCCTTTAATTATTAATCAATCCACCCCCCTTTCAATTTAATTTTAGTTAATTGTATTTATAGATTGTTGAACTGAGTCCTTGTGGATTCAACATGACTTACCAATGTTGCAATTTATATGTGTGAACAAAGGGCTAGTTAGTTAATTATTATTTTGTGGACTCGACATCCGTTAGTGATGCACGAGTTAATGCTCTCATATACTTTCCCACCAGAAGACCAATATAGGTAAAGGGAGAGCGCCCAATTGACATCTAAAGGAGCTTTCCAAAACATTTTTAGATCATCCATTGAGTTATCGATGATTGAGTTGTCCTAATCACCAAAAGATAGTATCGTATGCGTATTGAAGATACAAGATGCAAACCTCATGACGACCCACCAAGAGTCCTTTAAAAACACCTTTATGAAACTTTTCCTACATTACCATGTTAATACCCGACCTGCAACGAGGAAAAGGTGATAGAGGATCACCTTGACGAACACCCCACTCCAATTTGAACTCGAAAATGACGATCTGTTTAGGAAACGAAACTGACATCGAGCTTAAAGACACCAAAGTCCAACGAAACCACTTCCTACCAAAACCTATTTGAATGATCGATAAAATTATCGAGGTATAAAGTTACTTAGCCACACAATGAAATTATGGGAGCGAGTCATTGAGATGAGGGTGAAACGTTAGTTGGAGGTGATGACGTACCAATTCAGATTTATGCCAAGGTGGTTGATGTTTGAGGCAAACCACCATCCTTGATGACTTAGGGAAAACATATAGAGAAGGATTAGGGACTTGCAAATGGTATTAATCAATTTGGAGAAAGTCTATGATAGTGTTCCATGAGACGTGTTTTGGAAATCCTAGAGAATAGAGGGATACCGTGGAGATATGTCGAGGTGATTCAATATATGTACAAAAGGTCAAAGACTTCAGTTAAGACCCCAGTAGGTGAGGTGGAATATTTTTCGACAGAGATAGAACAACACCAATGATTGCCATTAAGTCCTAGTCTATTTACTATAATATTGGATGAGATTTCATGAGAGATCTAGGGGAGTATCCCTCGGTGTATCTTATTCACAAACGACATTGTATTGGTTGTGGAATGAAAGGTGGGGATGAACGAGAGGATGGAGTAGTAGATGGCAGGTTAGGAAAAACTTGGCCTACGCATTAATCGTATGGAGACAGGATATGCATGTTGCATTTTTATTAGGGAGTGTATTGATGAAGGGGTGGAAAATTAACGTTGGGAGACAAATGGTACCCAAAAGAACATCTTCAAGTATTTAGGTTTCATGATTCAAAAAGAGGGTGATGTCGAGGTTTCATAACACCTCACATCAAGGCGGGATGTCCAAAGTAGAGCATTCATAGGGCTGTTCTGTGACAAATAGGTCCCACCAAAAGGGAAAGACAAAATTGTACACAGTAACCATCACACCAACTATGTTGTATGGGTTAGAGTATTTGGTGATAAGAAAGGCACATGAGAGGAAGATGGAAATTGTGGAGGTACACCTAGGGGCGTCAAAACTAATTTAATTGGCACCAATCTATTTTGTTGGTAGTACCCTACCAACTATCTAAACTTAGGGCTGTTTGGCAGTTGTTGAATGGTTTGGTATAGAATGATTAAGTGGTCAGAATGATTAAGAGGCTCTTATGATATGTGCAGAATAAAATATGGTTGTTTGGTAATTGTTCAGAATGAAATCAGGGTGCTGAATGATTAAGGGAGGCCTAGGACACAAAATCATTCGGAGGGTTTTAGAACTATTAAGAGGCAGACTTTTTTTGTCAAAAAAGATTCACCTCTTAGCAATTCAGAGGTTACCTCTTAATGGAACAATTAAGAGGTAAACAAACAGCCCCTTAGTTAATACCATAGCGTACCGACATATTTATTTATCAATTAAAATTTAATTAATATTACAACATATTTTAAACTTAAATTTTAAATTATCTTGTTTTAAATTTCGCTAAATTATAATACAAATGGATATATATAATTTGACTGAATTCATTCGCCCAATCCTAACAACCTTAGTAACTCGTCCACACCTCAACTGTCCATCGACACTTCTCAATTGCTGCTTGTAGTAGGCTATTCATGAATGTTTGTATTACATGAAGATTATTTGAATGATTGTATATCTAGGGATAAGTGGTACAACACATATCAACATGTTATGTGAATGCTCAATAGTTTTATTACATCTAGATCTAGTTGATAAAGATGTTAATTTAAATAAATTTCTAACTGCAATTTTTGCGATGTTGGTAAAATACCGTGCCAACATGTACCAACTGAAAATAGTTGGTACCAATTTAGTAGTACCAAATATAGTTTGTTGATACATGGTATAAAACTTTGCATACCAATTCTAATTGCTTGATATATGGTATATGAAAAAGAAAATAAATGGTACCGTATCAAAGACGGATCTAATAAGTTTTTCAAGTGGTGACATCATTTGACAATTGGAAACAAATATTGGGATATTTTTCACAAAATCATCATTTGTTGGTTGGTTAGTTCATTGTTTTTATGTGAGGTCATGTGTTCACGTATTTTATTGCAAACAGAAACATAATAAATCTAATATTGAAAGCTAAAAACTAAGAAAGTAACATTAACGGGATTCAAACTAGGGTCTAGGGTGGAAGAAAAGTCTTGTAAACCAACTCTATCAAGGGAAACTTGTGTCCTTATTGTAGTTTTAAAATATATACGGTGGCACACAAAAAAAGTGATACAGTGACACTTTTCACGACCCTATAATTTTTTACACTACGATCGATGAACGAAGCGATGGCCCATACCACCACATGCAATACCTAAGTCATCCATATATCATACCATGTTCACTCCTAGGTACAACTATGTTTGGCATGCTACGAGGTCTATTTAGACAGCTTTCGAGGGTTCTTCTATTGTGCATAAGCAATAGTAATTTATTATTATTATATTAGTTTATATATTTATATTATAGATATTATTTAATATGATATCGTAGATTTAATTTTTTAGATGTGATTTGTTAGAAATATATATATATATATATATATATATATATATAGTGTTTGGTTCATTTGATAAATAGTAAATATATGAGAAATAGAGAAGTAATCATAGCTATTCATATGGTCAAGATCGGATTTGACTAGTCAAATATTGCGGCTTTGACCGGTCAAAAGTTGCGGCTTTGACCGGTCAAAAGTTGCGGCTATTCAAAAAATAGAAGGACAATTTCGTAAATTTTACAAAACACACGTGCTGTGTTCATATATGAACATGTATAATTCACATATGAACTATATGTTCATATATGAACCAGTGCAATTCACTACTGAACTCTTTTAATGGATTCATATATGAACCTTTGTGATTCATATATGAATCAGTTGAACTAACTAACAGATTCATATATGAATCTTTGTGATTCATATATGAACCTTTGTGATTCATATATGAATCTGTATGAATCACAAAGACTCATATGTGAATCTCTATGAATCACAAAGATTCATAGATGAACCTTTGTGAATCACAAAGATTCATATATGAATCTGTATGAATCACAAAGATTCATATATGAATCAGTTGAACTAATTAACAGATTCATATATGAATCTTTGTGATTCATACAGATTCATATATGAACTCATCCCGTGTATTTTACGAAATTACCCCTCTACCTTCTATAGACCACACAAGGAATTATCCGGTGTTTCGCGGTCAAATCCACAAATGTTGACCAGATGAATGACTAATATTACTTCTCATATATATATATATAGGGAGAGGTTCATTTGAGAAATGGTAAATATATGAGAAATAGAGAAGTAATCTTAGTCATTCATCTGGTCAACATTTGCGGCTTTGACCGCGAAGCACCGGATAATTCCTTGTGTGGTCTATAGAAGGTAGAGGGGTAATTTCGTAAAATACACGGGATGAGTTCATATATGAATCTGTATGAATCACAAAGATTCATATATGAATCTGTTAATTAGTTTAATTGATTCATATATGAATCTTTGTGATTCACAAAGGTTCATATATGAATCTTTGTGATTCATACATATTCATATATGAATTACAAAGGTTCATATATGAATTACAAAGGTTCATATATGAATCTGTTAGTTAGTTCAACTGATTCATATATGAATCATAAAGGTTCATATATGAATTAGTTAAAAGAGTTCAGTTGTGAGTTGCACTAGTTCATATATGAACATATAGTTCATATGTGAATTATACATGTTCATATATGAACACAGCCCGTGTGTTTTGTAAAATTTACGAAATTGTACTTCTATTTTTGGGATAGCCGCAACTTTTGACCAGTCAAAGCCGCAACTTTTGACCGGTCAAAGCCGCAATATTTGACTAGTCAAATCCGATCTTGACCATATGAATGGCTAGGATTACTTCTCTATTTCTCATATATTTACCATTTCTCAAATGAACCAAACACTATATATATATATATATATATATATATATATATATATATGGGTTAAATCATGTGAGAACTAAAAACAGATTGAGAACCGTAAGAATCAATCTATGCTATAATTTGGTTTTGATCTTATGGTTTTAATTAAGAGTTTTACAATGATTACTATAAAATCAGACCTAACAGTTTTACAACATGAAAAGGGGATAATCGTCATTTTGGTAACTAAGATTCACCATATGAAACATCTACTATTTCACCTCATAAAATAAAAAACAAAATTTCCATAAATATGATATTTCATATATATGTTATTTCACCGTATGAAACCAAACATTGAATGTTATTTCACCACATGAAACAAAACACTATATGTTCTTTCACCACACGAAACCAAACACTGAATGTTATTTCACCATATAAAACCAAACACTATATGTTATTTCACTTCATGAAACCAAACACTATATGTTTAAATCTAAACCATACTTTCATCTGAATAGTTACAACTTCAATATCCGTAGGTAAAATGATGAACGAACGAACTTCATCGAAGCAATTTCTTGTTTAGAGGGAAATTGGTCCCCAAGATTTACTCCAAATGAAAGTAAAAGAATCTCTCATTTATCTAATCTATCTCCAACCAAAATCATATCAAGTTAACAATGGCTTCTCTTTCTTTCTCTATCTCTATCTCCGAATTCAATTTACAAATTACAAATTCCCGATTAGATTCATCCGTAGATTCAAATCATTCTTCCTTGATTTAACACCTCAATCTCAAGTTAGTTCAACCCACCTCCATCATCGATCCCACTCTCCAACCACTCATCTCCTTCAACAACCATCAAATTCAACTGTAAATACTTCAAACATCCAAACCCATCTAAGAGATACAGATTTGTGAAGTGTGTAGGAGGAGTTGATTTCAGAGAAAAAAATGAAGTTGCAGGCGTTGCAGCAGAGCTACGCAAATCCCCGGGGGGGGGGGGGGGGTGTCGAAGCAACAGTTTCAGAGGTTAAACGCCGTTAGATTCATCAGTAGACGGTGTCGTCGTTAGATTCATCGGTAGACGATGCCGCCACCGTCGTTAAATCTCCAGCGAGTATCTTTTGGTTGTATAAGGAATATTACACAATCATAAGGAATATTTCACAATCATTGCACAATATCAGCCATATGTATATTTGGAATGTATATACTTGTAATAGTGGTCATTCTTAACTTTAGCTAATCCCTTAGAATTAGCTCTTTCCTTTCTGTAAATTGTCTATATTAAGTCTTGTATTCTTCAGTTTTATAAATTGAATATATCAATCATTTGAGCATCTTTTATGGTATCAGAGCATTTCAACTCCTCTGAGTTTCGATCCAATCTACACCTTCTGTTCTATTGTTTTTTAGCCCTGCTCACCATGACGTCTTCATCTACCATCATTGAGCTATCTAGGGGTGTACATAAAACCGTCAACCCGCGAAACCCGACCAACCCAACCCGCTCCCAACCCAATTAAACCCAACCCGTGAAACCGCCAAACCGCAAACCGCTAATTAGAAGGGTTGAAATTGGGTTAGGAAAACTCAACCCAACCCAAACCGCCAACCCGCCGCTATTTTTTTTTATAAAATTATATTATATATATATAATATGCAGTTTATTCACAGCCCAATTTAACTTTACGACTTTTGGATTTTAATTTATAATTGGATGATTGTAATTAGAGTTGTAAACGAACCGAACGTTAGTGAACCGTTTGGCGGGAAGTTCGTTTATGTTCGTTCATTTAATAGATGAACGAACATGAACACATGTTTTTGTTTGTTTAGTTAAATGAACGAACATGAACAATGGTCTCGTTCGTTCATTTATGTTTGTGAACGTTCGTTCATTTATGTTCGTTCGTTTGCATTCGTTTAGCATCTTAACGAACGAACATAAACGAACACGAACAGACACATTTTCTTAATGAATGAACATGAACACAAAAAAATTCATTTTTTTAAATATATAATATTTATATACGGCAAATGCAACAGATAAACTCACACACCCTCCTCACCTTTGGTGAGGTTCGAACCCCTGACCTCATAGAAAGTCAAAGGCTCTTTTATCGCTAGGCCAAAGGCCCTTTGGTCTAAAAAAATTTCATTCGTTTATCGTTCGTGTTCATTCGTTTGTTCGGTTAAGTTAAACGAACGAACACGAACAAGCCCAAATTGTAATAACAAATAACTTTGTTGAGAATAATTTTAGTATTATTTATCGTATTTCAATCGGCAAATTTATGTATATTACTAACCCGCCAACCCAACCCAACCCGCCATAACCCGCAAGGGTTGGGTTGGGTTGGGTTATATTTTTGAATGGGTTGGGTTGGGTTGAGATTTTCCAAACCGCCATAATTGGGTTGGGTTGTAAAAATGTCCCAATCCGCCTAACCCAACCCGCGTACACCCCTAGAGCTATCCACCCATTCAAATTTTCCAATCAAACTCATAGCCAATAATTTCCCCTCATGGCGTAAACAGGTACTGTCCACTTTAATGGGGTTTGAACTCGAGCAATTTGTCGATGGTCGTACCGTACCACCACCAAAAACTCTTGACGGCAAACCGAACCCTGAATACCGTCACTGGTTCCGCCAAGACCAGATCTTCCTCGGCGCACTTCTTGGAAGTTGTTCGGATACGATTCAACCAATTGTATCTTCTGCTGACACATCCAATGAGCTTTTCAAATGACTCACCGAGAGCTACGTCGGCGTCTCGCGTTCCCGGATCATTTCCCTCAGATCCAAACTTGCTACAAACAGTAAAGGCACCAAACATATTGCAGAATATCTTAATGAGATGAAAGCCATCGCTGATGAACTAGCCTTGGCTCAAAAACCAATTGATGATGACGATCTCATTATTCATGTACTCACTCACCTCGGTGACGACTACAAAGAGATCTCTGCAGCCTTGAAGATTCGAGATACACCAATCACCTTTTCTGATTTCTATGAGAAACTGGTAGATCACGAGCGATCGCTACAAGCCTCCAACTTAACACCCCGAATTTCTACTGTCAACAACACTCAACGACAAGGATCCAGACCCTTCTCAAGGCCTTCCTCTGCAGCCCGAAACTCAAATAGGCTCAACTCGTCTGGGCCAAGGAACACTAGTGGCCCATCAAACCACCAGAACAGTGGACATATGAATCATTATAGAACTAACCGAAATAATTTTTTTTGTCACTTTTGTAACATTCCAGATCATGATACTAAAGTCTGCCGAAGCTCGCCCGACTTTTACAAGACCACAACATTAATAGTCCTACCAATCCAACTGTGAATGCGTCAATGACAAGCTCGTCTCAATTTCCATCACCATTAATGTTTGATACCGGTGCATCTGATCATGCTACACCCGACCGGTCCTATTTACACCACCTCTCAGAGTATGGCGGGCCCGATGAGATCGTGCTAGGAAATGGTAAAACTCTCTCTATCTCTCACACCGGCCATACTTCTATTCCCACCTCCTCTCGCCCATTAAACTTAAACCATGTTTTACTTGTTCCTCATCTACGTAACAATCTTGTTTCGGTCACTAAACTTTGCAAAACTAATAGTGTTTCCGTTGAATTTTTTCCTTCTCATTTTTTGTTAAGGATCTTCGCACGGGGGCGCGACTAATGGGGGGAGTGAACATTAATGACATCTATTATGCTTCCACCATTCCTCATCAATCCATCCAACAACTCAACTCAAGCATCAAGACATCTGAATCACTTCTCTCTTGGCATCACAAGTTTGGGCATCCATCCATCAAAATTCTAAAACGTTTGCTTAACAACTTAGGATATGGTTACAATAAAATGTCGAATGCTTACTTTCATTGTGATGCTTGTTCGTTGAATAAAAGTCATAACAACCATTTGGCGAAAACTCATTTAAAGCGTTTAAACCACCGAACTTATTTACTCGGATTTTTGGGTCCGGTTCCAACTTCCAATGATGGCTATTCATACTATGTCATTTTTGTCGATTTTTACTCTAAATATACGTGGCTTTACCCCATTAAACGGAAATCAGATGTCTCACACTTATTCCCACAATTCAAATTGCTAGTTGAAAAATTCTTTAATACACCACTTGTATCCCTCTTCTCAGACAATGGAGGTGAATATGTTGGATTGATTCCTTATCTTCAAAAGCATGGGATTTCCCACTTTACAACTCCTCCATACACTCCAGAACAAAATGGTGTCGCCGAAAGACGCCACCGACATATTGTTGAAACTGGATTATCCCTACTTCATCATGCTAACTTGCCACTCAATTTTTGGTCTCACGCCTTTCAAATCGCGATTTATCTCATCAACCGACTGCCGACACAGATTCTAAATTTCAAATCGCCTTATGAACGGCTCTACAAAATCTAACCAACATATACAAAACTAAAACCCTTTGGTTGTCTATGTTTCCCATGGTTGCGACCCTATGCCTCATCCAAACTTCAACCTCGCTCCATCAAGTGTATCTTTCTTGGCTACTCTTCTTCTAAATCGGCATATAAGTGCTATGACCCCACGTCTCATCGTCTTTATCACTCTCGCCATGTTGAATTCATTGACCATATTTTTCCATTCACCACACATGGTAACCCGCTAACTTCTCTTCCTACACCTGAAGAATTTATCCCGCCCTACTGCACAAAGAAAGCTAAAGTCCCATAACACTCCTACTCCATCACCTTCACCTACCCATGCAGACGTCCATCATGTCATGCAACAAAACCCTACATCCACTCCACCACCCACTCACACCGATATTGATATTTCCTCCACTACCGAATCATCGAACTCATCCCCTCAAACACTCTCCTCCCAATCGACCTCTTCATCTGACACCACCTCAACCATGAACACTCCTCTAACCGACACTACCACTTTTCCCTCTCCCACTATCACAACCGATACCACTACTCCCTCACAGTCTCCTACTTCACCGCCACCTCCTTCCTCTCCTCGTCCACAACGAACCCGCAAACCCAATCCTAAATACTATAATTCTAATACCGTAAATACTACCACTCTCCATCCGCTCCCACCCACTCTTGAAACCACCACTCATATTCGAGCCTCTAAAGACCCGCAATGGCGCGCTGCAATGGACGCATAATTTAACGCGCTCATTCAAAATCAAACCTGGAAGCTCGTACCCGCGAGCAACCATACGCCGATTGGTTGTAAATGGATCTTTCGGATCAAACGTAATTCTGACGGTTCCATTGCAAAATACAAAGCACGTCTCGTGGCAAAAGGCTTCCTCCAGCAACACGGGAAGGACTACTTTGATACGTTCAGTCCCGTCACTAAACCCATCACCATTCACACCATTCTCTCCATTGCACTATCAAAAAAGTGGTCGTTGCGTCAACTAGACGTTAACAACGCTTTCCTTCATGGCACTCTTCATGAAGATGTCTTCATGACTCAACCACCGGTTTACATAGATTCACAATATCCACACCATATCTGTAAACTCCAAAAGTCCCTATACGACTTAAAACAAGCTCCACGCACTTGGTACATCGAGCTCACTCAATTTCTTCTTCGCTTTGGGTTTCGCAAATCTCTAGCCGATGCCTCCCTTTTTATCTACCAGCGTTAATCTATCACTTGCTATTTCTTGGTTTATGTGGACGACATAGTCCTTACGGGGAACGATTCACACTTCCTCGATACCTTCATTCAAGCTTTAAGCCAAAAATTCTCCATCAAAGATCTCGGCATGCTTCATCAGTTTCTAGGTATTGAAGTTATTCCTACATCTACGGGTCTCTTTTTGTCGCAACATCGTTACATTCAAGATATTCTACAACAGTTTCACATGGATGGCGCAAAGGATGTCATCACACCCCTTAGTGCCTCCGAACCCTTATCCCTCAACATCTCCCTCGGTGGATGCCACCCCTTTCCGGAAACTTGTTGCGTCCCTTCAATACCTAGCATTCACTCGACCGAACATTTCCTACGCCATTAACAAGGTGTCTCAATTCATGCACAGTCCACGTCAATCTCATTGGCAAGCTCTAAAACGGGTTCTTCGTTACCTTAAAGGAACCATTCATCATGTTCTCTTCCTAAATCGCAATTCCATTCTCACTCTCTCGGCCTTTTCGAACTCTGACTGGGGGAATGTAAATGACGTCGGTCGGTCAACCACTGCATACGTTCTCTACCTTGGTACAAACATCATCTCATGGAAGTCAACTCGCCAAAAAATGGTTTCCCGCTCCTCTATGGAAGCAGAATACAAGGCCTTAGCAAATGCTTCCGCTGAACTCATATGGACAGAATTTACTGCATGAACTGGGTCTTACTACGAATCACACGTCGACAGTGTTTTGTGATAATACAGGAGCAACGTATCTATGTGCCAATCCCGTCTACCATTCCCGAATGAAGCACATTGCTCTTGATTATCACTTTGTTCGGGAACAAGTCTCCTCCGACAAATTACGGGTCCTTCACATCAATACACAAGATCAACTTGCAGATATGCTCACGAAACCTTTATCCTGAGCACCTTTTCTTCACAATCGATCCAAGATCGGAGCATCCGACGGATCCTCCATCTTGCGGGGGCGTATAAGGTATATTACACAATCATAAGGAATATTTCACAATCATTGCACAATCTCAGCCATATGATATTTGGAATGTATATACTTGTAATAGTGGTCATCCTTAACTTTAGCTAATCCCTTAGAATTAGCTCTTTCCTTTCTGTAAATTGTCTATATTAAGTCTTGTATTCCTCAGTTTTATAAATTGAATATATCAATCATTTGAGCATCTTTTAGGTTGATCTTTCACTGTTTCTGCTGCCTCACTAGTCTCGTCCTCGGATTTTGGGTTTTATGTGCACTAATTCGGGAGCAGATGGAGGTGGAAAAATTGGGTGGTTTTGACGTACCTTTAATAAGAGCATGGATTTCATACCGCCCTTGCGATCATGACGATCGGGAATGACTAGTTTGATTTGTAGTTCTTCATTCGAGTCTCCTTCCATGGGAAATCGACGGGTTTACTCTATTTGATTGATTGAGAATTTGGGATGGTGGGGGGAGGAGAGGGTTCAAAAGTTAAAAATATCTCTCTCTCTCTCTCTCTCTCTTTCTCTCCTATCTTCACTTTTTTCTCTCATCTCTCCTATATTCTCTCTCCTATTTTTCTTTCTCCTTTCTCCATAATAAATACGTAAACAGATAATTAAATACACACAATTAGAACACGTTGTGAACACTTTCTTAAAAATATTATTATATTTTGTGAACACTATATATCAAGATTTGATATAGCTTGTGAACATATTGTGAACACCAACTACATGAACATACTAGTAAAAAAAATTCTTAGGCTTATTTATATTGTGTTCAATTTATGTGCATATTTAATTATACGTATCTGTTTATTACAGATAGAGGAGAGAGAGAAAGAGATATATATGATGTTTTTAAATGCATTAATTTTATTTAATTAACAATGATAATTATCCTTTTAATAATCTCATTAATTAATAATATTAATTATCTTAAATTGGTGGCTTAGGATGTACCTCACGGATCTCACAAATTTGGAGTTCTCAAATGATTAAGCCTATATATGTATATGCGGAGGATTGTGTGAGAAATTGAGGTTAACGTGAGAAGCATGATAAGTGGATCTGAACCATTGATCATTTTTAATCAAATGCCCTCCAATCAATTGCGACTTAGAAGGGAATTAATATGGTACATCTCATCTTAATGTGCATCCATTTCTCATCCAACGGTTCATAACCACTTCTCACACACACTATATATATATATATATATATAGAGAGAGAGAGAGAGAGAGAGGTTCAAGGGAAAACTTTAAAAAATAAAAGACTAAGTAACATCTTGGTAACAGTTCATCTGAACGATATGCACATGCACATGCACATACACATACAAGTAATTGAAACTATTTTTTGGTTTTTATTATACACATGTGCACATACAAGTGTGAATGTTACAAATTACTTGTATGCATATGTGCATACCGTTCAGATAAATGGTTATCAGCGTGTTAAAATTCTTTCATGAAAGTATTTAATATGATGAAATTGTTTAATATTATTTTTTTTCTTGATTAAAATTGTTTCATATATTTTTGTTTCTATGTAAAAATAAGTTGTTTTATGTATTTCTCATTTTGATGAAATCTGTTTTCTAAAATTAATATAATGAAGATAGTAATGTTCATAATTAACGCCATCCACAATAAAAAAAATGACTATTCAATCCTTATAATTAAGAAAAAGTGAAAAAAATAATAATTTGTTGATTGAGGTTTATATGGTTTTGTAGAAATGGCTTGGTTTGCAAAGTAAACCACTTATAATATATATATATATATATATATATATATATATATATATATATATATATAGAAAGAGAGAGAGAGAGAGAGAGAGGGAGGAAAAATCATGCGACAATAAAACATTTTGCTAGAAGGCGAGAAATGTGATATTTTATATGATTAAACGTCTATGTATTGCCAATATAATATACACATGTGAACATACAAGTGTGAATGCTACAAATTACTTCTATGCACATGTGCATACCGTTCAGATAAATGGTTATCAGCGTGTTAAAATTCTTTCATGAAAGTATTTAATATGATGAAATTGTTTAATATAATTTTTTTTCTTGATTAAAATTGTTTCATATATTTTTGTTTCTATGTAAAAATAAGTTGTTTTATGTATTTCTTATTTTGATGAAATCTGTTTTCTAAAATTAATATAATGAAGATAGTAATGTTCATAATTAACGCCCTCCACAATAAAAAAAAATGACTATTCAATTCTTATAATTAAGAAAAAGTGAAAAAAATAATAATTTGTTGATTGAGGTTTATAACTTTATATGGTTTTGTACAAATGGCTTGGTTTGCAAAGGAAACCACTTATATATATATAATATATATATATATATATATATATATAGAGAGAGAGAGAGAGAGGAAGAATCATGCAACAAGTTAAACATTTTGCTAGAAGGCGAGAAATGTGATATTTTATATGATTACACGGTTCGTGAGTGTGTTTAATCATATATTTTATGTGATATTTTAGGGGTTGTTTGTTTACCTCTTAATGGTTCCATTAAAAGGCAACATTTGAATCACTAAGAGTTGAATCTTGTTTGGCAAAAAATAAGTATGCCTCTTAATGGTTCTAAACCCTCTGAATGATTTTTTATCCTGGACCTCCCTTAACCAATAAGCGCTTGACAATTACAAAACAACCCTATTTCACTTTGAACTATATCATAAGTGCATCTTAATCATTCTGACTACTTAATCATTTTACAACAAACCATTCAGCAACTGTCAAACAACTCCTTAATCATATATGATTAAGCTTGTGTATCATATATGATTAAACACTTATCGTCTTCTTGCGTAATACAATAGTGTGTCAAGATTTATGTGGTACTTTAAACGATTATCTTATAAAGTATTGTGGTGATGTAGAGGCGGGGCTAGGTTAGAAGACGTTAGCAATTTAGCATATGTGACTTTTTTGTTCCTCCATAGTAAGGTAAAAAAAAATAGGGTTGCAAAAAGCGCTATCATATAATAATGTTGGGTGTCACCATACATATATTGAAATTACAATTATAACTTAAGTTCGTCTTGGTATAATTTGTTTGCACGAATTTTTTTCCTATCCCAGGTGCGGCTTCAAATCCCATTTCTATAATTTTCTTAGTTTTTAGCTATTAACTTCAGATTTATTAAGTTTCTGAAAAAAATTGTAAAAAAAGTCTCGTACTAAGGAATTCACAAACAAAGGGTAAACAAGTAACCGACAGACTAATGACGAATATTTGAAAAATATTCACAACTTCATTTATTATAGTCAAATGATGTCACCACTCGAAAATATCATAGGTCGACCTATGGTAATGGTAATGGTCTTGGATTGATTTATAGTTGATATCTATACAAATGATCAAAAGTTGAGTGAGCGACAAACCTGAAGAACCTCGACATACCAAGCGAGGCATACCATCGGGGCAAAGGCAAGAAGGGATAGAGGAAGTGAAATTGGACCAACAAGTCCCGCCGGAGCTCTCACACCGGGAACAAATCCCGCCATCATCCACCTTATACGCAATCGGAAAACCCTGCTTTAACACCTCTCCCAACGACATCGTTTCATTCTGCTTAAACTCTTGAAACGCCTTCTTCAAAACAGGGGCTGTAATATTCCTCTTGCATGAATCTTGGGAAAAATAAACCAATTCTTCTCGAAAGAAAGAAATGATTTTAGTACCATCTCCCAAACAATCAAGTTTATTCCTATCTGGGATAGGCGCAGATCTCATGTCAACAACACACTCAATGTAAATACCCAGAAACAGAATTCTGCTCGGGGCGTAACTAAATACGGTGTCGTCAAACCTGTTAACGATCATGGAATCCACCGATTCCAACAAACAAGGATCCGGTTCCTCCTGGAGATTATCACGAGCGATGGTGATCATACTAAAGTTTTGATTGATACTAAGGACCCGGAAGGTGATCCCAATGATCCGGATAGTGGTAAGGCCGTCGTCGTCTCGGCAGGTGAGGTGGAATTCCGGGAGGCCACAGTAGGAAGGACGATCGTGTCCCCAGAAAGGATAGCCAATCCATCGTATCGTCTCACCACAACTGTAGAGCTTGGTTGTGCAGTCGTCATACTGTTGGATGGTTTGACTGAGAGAAGAAATTGGGAATAGTGTGAAGATGATGATGAGGAGAGGAGACATTGCTGTGAAAGACGTAGCTAGAGATGGAGATGGAGATGAAAATCAATGGTCCTTGAAAATGAGGAAACGAAGAAAATTGGTTAATGTCGACTTTTGAGCCTTGACTCAGTACAATTCATTATTTAGTTGAGGTCATTGGTTGAGGATTGAGACTTAAAAGACATTTCTTTTTCATTTCGATTAATAATATATCGTGCTTGTGGCTCTATTTTTTTATTTTTTATATATTGCTTATGAATAATTGTTCTTTTCGTCAAGATTTATATTTGGGAAATTGACCCAAATGGCCAAAGCATGGGAAATGATTGGTCTCCTAGTCATTCCTCTCCCTAACTTGTAAAAATGTCTCTAAGGACGCAAATGGAGCCCGGACGCAACTTCGCCCTATGCATATTTGCGCCCCAAAATAGTTGATCAATATGCAAGAATTAAAAATAGTTGATTAAGAATAAAAGTTAAATTTGCGCCCCAAAATTATAAGAATTAAAAAGTGATGGTGCATTGTGTGGACCCCATTAAAAGGACCACTTTTGGTGGATCGTGGGCCACTTGATTTGTAGGGTTTTGACACGTGCTTTCTTCCCATTGGTTAATCACCTATTTTTAATTGTTATATATTGATCAACTATTTTGGGGCGCAAATATGCATAGGGGGCAAATTGCGTCCGGGCTCCATTTGCGTCCTGGGACTCCATTTGTGTCCTTAGGGACATTTTTGTAAGTTAGGGAGAGGGATGACTAGGAGACCAATACTTCCCCATGCTTTGGCCATTTGGGTCAATTTCCCTTTATATTTTCTAAACATTCTTAGGTACAAAATGGTGGAATTTAAGAAGAATCATTCAGTACAGGTTGTAATAGGCATATAGATATACTAGTGGTGTACCTGCATGATGCAGCGGCTGAATCACAATTCCGAAGCATTAGTTTAGCCCTAAATCATGTTTCTTTATCACTTTCGATTTTATTTCATGAGTTTGCGTGGTTATTTTGTAAGTCAACTAATATATAAAGTTGAAGATTAGTTTGGTGTATTAGCAAGATCAAATGGAAAAATAAATGCACATATATTGGGTTTCTAAACCTATAGACTCGGAACTCATTACAAAACTTGAAATTCTTGATTGAACAAAGAAATACAATCACTTCTAAATAATGCTCATCCGTATATCCAGAATGTTATTTAGCTGTACCTATCATGAATTTTCGTGTACTCCGATCTTCTACAAGAGTTCTTATAGAAGGCACCAAGGGATAGAACGGAGAGCCATTTTCGACATCCCACATCAATGGTATGAAGGTTGTGTTTTGACAAATTAGGATGTAAAATTCACCAAAGGCAAAAATATAACCTCCATTCCTCACATCACCATTATTATATCCAATTGTGAAACCATTCAAAGAGAAAACACATCCCATCAAGTTCATTTGGTTGTATATTCGAATTAAAAAGATATAATGAACAATTGCTACCATTTTTCTCCTCTAAAATATAATAAAATAATGTTAAATAGACTTAAAATAAAAATTTACCGTGCATTTAAAATGTGAATATTTTTAACTTACGTTTTGATCAATTAAAAAAATGAATAGTCTTGGGTTCCCTAACATCTTCCCAAACGAAGTCGACATGAACTCTTGTCAAGCTCCATTGTGCATGTACCTCGTTTAGCGATGAAAACTCATCAACATCATATGGAGTGTCTATATCTACAAGTTTGTTACACTAATCAGAATCTATTTGAAATATATAAATATATAGTTATATTAAAAATATTATACAACATATATATATATATATATATATATATATATATATATAGGGTCAGGTTCACGTGAGACCAAGCTGTTTCCGTGAGACCGCGTGAGACCAAGTCTTAAAACATGAAACTTCACACCGAAACACTGTGAAGGTAAAAAACATTCGAACCTTCATAATGTAATCACACTATGAAGGTAAAAAAACCTAAACCAAGTTTAAAAAAATCAAACCTTCACAGATAAAAGACTGTGAAGATATATCCGAACCTTCACAGTGAAGACGCTGTGAAGGTAAAAAAAAACGAACATTCACAGCGAAAAACACCGTGAACGTAACATTTACGGTGTTTTCCCTATGAAAAGTTCGATTTTTTTTACATTCACAGTTTTTTGGTGTGAAGTTTCATACTTTAAAGTTTGGTCTCACCGGTCTCACGGAAACTGTTTGGTCTCACGCGAACTTAAAGTCTATATATATATATATATAATTATATATTTAAAAGAGAAGAAATTGTTGTTGAGCATCAGATAGCATACAAAGAAAATAGGATTCGTTTGGCCATGGCATAGACCAAAGAGCATCCACCAATTATAAAGCCAAGTAATCAATATTTTGCAGTTTTCCCTCATAACTAAAAAGATGTGCAAGAATGCACCCTTTTCTCTTGGTTTACTGTGCAATATTAGGATGCTTGTATAAATGCGAACAAAATGTGATATCATTTATTAATGAACTTGTTTTCTGGGTTCTCAATTTGTAGTTTTGGAGATGTTTTCTTGATTCTCACTGTTGGAAAATGTTTTGAAGAAGAGAAAAAAAAAGCCTCCATGGCTTTTTGAAACATGTCAAATTTTTAGATGCTTATATGGTAATGAATTGATTTTTAAGTAATCAGCAACTGTATAATCCAGTAATGATGATGTGAATTCTATCTTGACAGTCGGTGTCTTATTTCACTCCTACATGATGTAAAGCTGTAACAAGTGTCTTATTTCACTCCCACATATAAAATTCTAGATCTAAAAAGAACAAGCAAGTTCACAAAAATCAAAATTTTATGGCAAAGCCATTGATATTGATATAATATAAGCAGTCGATGATCACCTATTCCTCCCCACTCCAACCCCATGTCCACTGCCCAAACCATCTATTAGAATATAGGATAAACAATTTTCAGAATTGATATAGAACCATAGAGTTAAAATTGGGAGACACAAAGAATAAAAGGAACCATGAAACAATATTGTTTGTTTTGAGTGCATATCAGCTTCTTTAACAGTGCGTAACTCTCAAACCGGAAATCCGAGTGAGCTCACATTTTACAGGTAGAACGACCTAAATGTATACTACGACTCTTATGAAGGGCCTCAAACCCAGTTGAGATTCTAAGTGGCTCAAAACTGTGTGTTTTTGGGACTGATCCAGTGTGTGTTTTTGTAAAATAAGTATAAAATCGATGGATAATCCAAATGGGATGATTCCAATTCAAGTAGAACCATAAGAGGTCGTAGAACAACTTTTGTTTAGACATTATAACTTGTTTTGGCTTCTAAGTAGGAGAAAAATGCTTGAATAGAAGAGGTACAAAAGCTGTCATTTCAAGTTTTCACTATTACAGAAATGACTTCTAAATGCACATTTTTAAACGGTTTTTAAAATAATTCGAAAAAACTTTTTGAAAAGGTGGTCGCGTTTTTTAGGACTTTTTTAAACGGTTCTGCGATTGTGGTACTGTTTAAAAAAGCCATATGATCTTTTTAAACGGTTGTTATAAAAAAACTGTTTAAAAAGGGATACGTATTTCACACGGATAATTGAACAAAACCGTTTAAAAAACCGCCTAGTTTTTTTACACGGTTATTTCATACAACCGTTTAAAATACATACATCTTTTTAAACGGTTCTCTAGAAACAACCGTTTAAAAATACTTTTAAAAATTTAGGTTTTTTTTTATATATTCATGGCTGCCATTTTTTTGTCTAAAAGGTCTCCCCATCTTCTTTATTCATTATCTACACACAAATTGAGGAACCAATATCGATCAATTGAAAGATATTAAATATTGCAATGTATGTATTAACTGAATATCATTATGATCGGTCGTTAAATTTCACTTTATTTTCTTGTCAATCATCTCTTTTTAATGCACCATACATTAATGCGTTTTTATATTTTGATAGGTTCGGAACAATTTGGAGCGAAAAAGAACACAACGATAATTTTTGAGATATTTGCGCAACTGTGGCATTTTGATCATATCTCACTCGTCCGATCTCCGATTTGAGTGATTCAAGATGATCTGGAAATCCAACACACAGATCTATAATGTTCATTTTTTGAGTTTTTGGTAATTTGGAGTAAATCTGGGTCGAATCTGTAGTTGAAGTTGGGAGTACAAAGCGGTAAGAAAATGAATAAAAGAATTAAAGGTGCTTCTATAAATACAGAAGAAGATGTGGCGGAATGGTAAGTGTTGTGGGTTTGCATGGCTGTGGTTCCGAGATCGAGTCCTATGTATAGCAGATCATGTAAAACAATACACATTTTACACTTTTTTTTTAAAACCGTTTAAAAAGGTATACAATTTAAACGATTTTTTTGGCTATTTTAAATGGTTTAAAAACCGTTTAAAAATGTGACTTTTTTAAACGGTTCAAAAACCGTTTAAAAAATCCTCTGAAATTTTCAAACGGTGCCCTTTCAAACGGTTGTAAAACCGTTTAAAAATGTCCAAAACAAACGTTTAAAATACCTAATTCTGTAGTAGTGTTTTCAGGTTTTTCAGTGTGCCTAACTTAGATCGATAACAAATACACTTAGGTAGGTTCCTTGATCTAATTCAATTTATACTGTGTATTTCTTCCCAATTTGGATTTTCTACATGAGAGGTGTATGTTTTGAATTTTAGAATAAAGGAAAATATGAAAGAGGTACGAATGTGAAACTATTCTTTTGTTTTTGTTGTCATTTTAGAAATCAATCTGACACAAAATCTAATAATCAAATAAACATAACATTATAAATTCAGATGCTAGGAGGTGTCAAGGGCACAAAAAGAAATCATTTGTAGAGTTCTAAGATCTCTTGAACTTGACCGATGAACCCATCTATGGATCCTTAGGATTGGGATATTCTTTTAGATCCTTTAGTTTCCCTGGATAGAGACAGGTATCACAACTCAGATGCTGAGATATTGAGCTGCAAAAACAAAATCAAGCACAACATATTATTCAACACTTTGTTAAACACAATGAAGTCATAAAAAAAATATACAAGTAATGAAGGCAGCAAATGAAGTTAGGAAGAAGAAGAAGACCAACAGAAGCAGTGCATGGTATTGTGGAGTCTTTCTTTAGAAGGTATACAGAAGGAGGTATGAGCGAAGATTTGGCTTACAAAAATATCGTTGGGTGTGATATTTTGACCGGGACATGACATAACGGAGTAAAATAGGTAGAACAAAAATTAGAGGGATAACCACAGATCGAGACGTTGAGGAAAAAAAAGGACATTCTTATTCTGAGATCATCAATGAAAGTTTAATCGAGTCTGTTGATTCATTGAACCCTTCATGTGTAATATCCAGTTTCAAAATTTTTATTAATTTTGGAATTTGGGTTAATAGTTAAGCGAGACCCAAAGTTCAGGGGGGTTTATTGAAACATTGATTATATAAAACCAAAACCCTCATATATTTGTTTCATAACTCATACTTGAAGAAAAATTTGAGACCGATATCAGAGAGTGAGAGCAGAACGAGAGCAGAACGAGAGCAGAACGAAGAGAAGCTAGGTATCATCGGATTGATCAGTTTTTGTCAAATAGAGGTATGATTCTAGCTTAATACTTCTATCTGCATGTTATAGTCGGTAAATAGTTGTGTTATTTAAGCTCTTATCCGTGTTTTCAATCCATTCATGGATATGAGTTTTCTGTAAACCGACTTAGTATGAACGTTGACCGGGAAGAAGGTGTCGACCGGTATGTTTATCGAACGGTATGATTGTTGACCGGTATAGCTATGGATCGGAACCTAGTGTTACCGGTATATTGTATTCGAACGATATACTGTCGACCGAAACCAAGGTCGACCGGTATGTTGTTGTTGACCAGTAGGTTGTGGTTGACCGGTATGTTGTTGTGGACCGGTATTAGTCTTTGCTCGACCGGTGTAGTGACTCGACCGGTGTAGTGAACCGACCGGTTTAGTGACTCGACCGGTGTAGTGAACCGACCGGTGTTGACCAGTGTAGTGACCCGAACGGTATAATGTTAATCGGTCCTAAGAGGTATTGATTAGAGGGGTTTCGACCGGGATAGTAGCAGTATTGTGTGTCCCATAATTAACGAATCAATCAAGTAAACAAATAAACATTATGATTATGCAAACCTGGTATTGTTTAATCAAACGATTACAAGTGTTCTTGATCAAGAAATCAATCTATCTCTGCTTCTATGTCTCCCTGTATACGGCGCAAAACACCCAGCAGCATCCTCTGTGATTAATTTTCTCTCTAAGCTCTCTTAACCCAATTAACACTAAAACAACTTAATTTATACTAAGGCTTTATTAGCCAAATGGGCTTGGCTTGACTTGGCCCAACAACTAAAACAACCAATAACTTAAATTAAAAGACTAATAATGAAAATACGAAAAACACACTTTGACTATTTATTACAAAAGAACCCTAGACTATTTATTGAGACGACTTTATCAGTTTTGACTTCAGATTTCCATCTTCAGATAATGATGATCTTGAATCCAATAAAACTGTGCTTTAACAATCTACCCCTTTGGATCAAGATCAGTTCTTCTTTTAAGCTCAGAAGATGCAATTTTCCTCTTTTTCTTCAGAATGT
The DNA here is from genome assembly GCA_954870635.1 of Arctium minus. Taxonomy (NCBI): domain Eukaryota; kingdom Viridiplantae; phylum Streptophyta; class Magnoliopsida; order Asterales; family Asteraceae; genus Arctium; species Arctium minus. The sequence continues at coordinate 58,778,403 of OX941082.1, read as the reverse complement.
AGCAATCTCTCCAAACAATGAGAATATCTCTTAGAAAGAAATTTGTGAGTCCAAGATCTCTAAATCTTTACAGAGAGAAAGTAGAGAGAGAAAGATGAGAGCGCCAAATGTAAAGTTCTATTCAATATGAGTGCAAAAGTTACAAACACCAAAGCACCTAAGGGACTTAAATACCCTAGGTCTTAACCAATACAGATAAGCAAGATAAGCATAGTTAAGACTACTGATAATAAATACAATGATTACTACAAAAACATTCTTAACAATATCCCCCTTAGTAATCATTGACGCTCCTCTCTTTGACGAAGTCTATTCAGTCCAATTAAAACTTCCAGGCGTCTTAGAGTTGAGCGGAAATTCAACCTTTCATGAATTGTATTCAATGTCTTCTTGATGAGTCGAATTTCATCATTATCAATCAGAAATGTATTACTTCTTGTTTCCAAAAATTTTCTTTCAGCTTCTTTCAGACGTTGCTCCAACTGAAGCTTGATCACCTTTAAAGTTCCATCAGAGTAATGACCAATTTCTTCAAATCTGAGGAAGCACTTTTGACTTGAGCCATTCTTGTAGATAACTCTGTATGGATCTTGAACAATGGTGAATAAAGGATAAGAATCTAAGTCTGGCAAGCTTCGATTAGGCCTTTGAAGATTTACAACTGACTGAAAGCTTTCAACGACCATCTAAAAATCAAATACTCTGAAGAATCTGATTTGCCGTCGAATGAATCTTTTGATAACAAACAGTGCTTGAGAAACATCTTGTGTTCTATGATAAAGATTTCTGAAATGATCATATAAAAAATCAATATCATCAATAGAAAGATCAGTAAAATCTTCCTCTGAGAAAGTATATCGCTTGCAATCTCTTCTTTCCACTTCAAATTCTGGATACCAGATATTAACTAACTTGTTTATCGTGACGCTGATAACTCGGACAATCAAATGTGGAGAAGAAACGAGATTGTTTCTACGACACTGGCACTTGATGAGCATCAAGTATTATACTGATATGCCTCTGACTTCTTTTCAACACCAAGGATAGCATAAATGCTGATCGGCCTTCTTCTAGAAACGAAAAATATTACTTTGAGAATATTCTAGAAAAGCAGACCTTTGCCTTGAAGCCATATACCTTTGTTGAAGACTTCTTTGTCTCTGTTGTCTAGTCAAAGTTGGTCCTTCCTCTAGAATTGTCGGAGGAATCACAGGTTCAGATGGAGGAACATCAACTTGTGCTCTTGACGACTGACCAACTTCAAATGAGCTTGGAGGAGCAGTGGTAGTCGGAGCTGTACTAGCAACTGGAGAAGAAGTAGCTGGAGCAGATTCTGGAACTTGAGTAGCTTCAGTACTTGAAGAAGTTTCAGGAATCTCATCTTGAGAAGGAAGATCTCTGTACAACATGTTCGCAATTTCTTCATCCTTAGCATCCATAAACACAGAATCATCTTCAGTATCAGAAATAATGACTATGTCAACACAATCCTCTTCTTTAACTTGGCAAATCTTCTCAAATCTGATGTCATCATCATCATCATCATCATCTGAATTTATCTCTATGAAGTTTGCAAAGAAGGATCTCATGTCGTTAGCTGCTTCAGAATCTTCAATCTCATGTACCCTTGTTGAAATGTCTGGATCAATATACACAACAATCTGCATATTATTTTCTACATTATGTTCAGAAATATTCAGTATATTTGACATGGAAGATAAATCAACATTATCAATCATAACATTCATGAGATCTTCAATACTGCAATCTTGAACATTATCAGTATTATTTTCTATACCAGCCGCCTCTTCTTGCGTTTGATCATCTCTGGCTGACGAACCCTCCACTCTTTGTCTCTTATTCATCTCACCCTCATAACCTTGAGGATCTGGATCATCCTGGTCATGTTGTCGCTTAAGAGACGGACCTGCTTCAGTCCTGCAGTCCAGTTCATGACGATCAAAGCGATCAAAAAGAGATGTGAGAGCTTGAGTCAGAAGAGATAAGCCTTCCTTGATATGTAAAAAGCTCGTCCGAGCTTCAGTACGAAAAACAGTGAATTCCTCGTAAAAGGCAGACACTCTGTCAGGAGAAGAAGTAGACGTAGGAGCTGGAGTCGGAATTGGAGTCGGTTTCGGTTGAAAAGTCCGTAGCAGAGAGATCAAATCTTTATCTTGTTGTTCTGGCGGCGACATAGACAGAAGACGAGCGTAGAGCAGATCTGTCAACTCTGTAATTGGAAGATCTTGAACTACAGACCGTGAAGTAGAAATATGAGGAACTGAAGTAGATATACCCGCAGACTGAGTAAAAGGAGGAGGAATTGGACGAGAAACGATCGGAGGAGTAGCAGAAGATACATGAGTAGAGTCACGGATAACGACCCCAGATGGTCTTCGGAACGGGATCTCTTGAAGAATCAAAGTAGTATCGATCTCTGGCATCTTACCTTTGAAAAGAGCCTTTAGCTTCTACACTTGTGCCTCTTTCTCAGCATCCATACGATCAGTCAGTTGACGAATAACCTCATTCAAAGTAGAAAACTTCTCCGTCATAACACGAACTTCAACCGAAGAAGTATCGACAATAGAAGAGACTTGAGGAGAAGAATGAGAAACTGCTGTACCTTGAACCCGATGATGAGTTGAAGCATTGGCAAATGCTAAATCAAGCTCATCAACATGAATATCAGCAACTGCAACATTAATCGGAACAGACTCTTCTTCAGACATAACCTCTTCCTGAACAATCACTTCTGGTTCCTTTGTCTTCCTTTCATACACACGAATATCAGGCTGGTCACCGTCATTACCATCATTATCATCAGTGTCATCATCATCCCCATCTTTATCACCAGCAAGATCATCATCATCAGCAACATCATCATCATCATCCTCAATATCAATACCAGTAGCAGCACTAGCATCAGGAACAATATCAACAAGAACAACACCAATTTGTTGAGTTGCAACGGCTGCTTCAACTTCTTGATCGGCAGATTCTTCAACCTCTTGGTCAACAGTTGTTTCGACTTCTTGATCAGCATGAAAGGATGCATCTTGGGTATCATGAGATGGTTCATCTTGATCAGCTTCAACAAAATCGTTCTCCATGCAATACTGAACTACGCTGTCATCAGTCATATCAGCATAGTTGGCGATTAGAGCGTAAGGAATTGTCATGGAATATTTGAATGACTGCTTTGGTTTCTGAATATAATTCATCTCTGTATCTGAAATTTTAGGCCAATTCAATCTACGAGGGATAGCCGATTTGCTTCTGAGCATACTGCGAACTATCAGCTTCAAATATCTGATAAATGGAATGAACTTATGCTTCTTGTGAGTAAGCTTGTCTTGCACCCTCTCCGAAAGTTCAGTCCAGAAAATATACGTATAGTCAACATTCAAATCATAGACGACTGCATGGAACAACCGGAGATAATGCAGACTTGTATTGTCCATGCCATAATGTTTCGAGGTAATGCACCTGTTGAGAACAGAGAACAATGCATACCACACCGGAGGAAGATTAGACTTGTCAAAATCACTTAGTCTGTTCAAAGTTCCAATATATCCAAGATTTCGAATACTGTCTAAGACATCTACTTCCGAAGGGAAGCTGTGATAAGATGTTTTGCCTGGTCTGGAGTTGAGCTCAGGAATCTCCAGAATGAGACGAAGACGCTTGTAGGATAAGAATGACTCATACTGGTCGATTTGCAAGTCGAATCTGTGTGGACGAGCGAGTTCATTCTTTTTAATTGAATGCCATGCTTGCTGAATATAGACCTCAGGAACCTCAGCACAAGAGGTAAGAGCCTGAGCGATTGGATGACCTTTGAGAATAGCTCAGATTACCGGATGTATCTTGATCTTGTCAAAACAATGTAGTAGTTTTTTGGCTTATAGGGAAGCATGTACATCAATGTGGGAAAGACATCGTTCGGTGTTCGACGTGATGCAGAAAGATTTGCCCCGACAGAAGGAACAGACGGAATCGGCATCTCGTGTGAAGCATGATCAGAAGGATAATTGAGAATAACATTCTCGTCTTGAATTACAGGATCAGTGTTAGTCTGAGAAGCCATTGTATCACCTAGAAAACAGAAACGAAGAAAAATTAGACAAAGTAAGAAAAACATAAAAAATGAAAAAATTTCTAAGTCTGGTTTGCGTGACAAGAAGGAAACGCAAACTGAGGTTTGCACGATGAACTAGATACGCAAAGAGAAGTTTGCGTGACAAGCATGAAACACAAACTTAAGGTTGTGTATTCAGTTCATAACGCAAAACAAGGTTTGCGTGAACCACTTGTGATGAAAACCTGACCTGGAAATTTTCAACACAAAACTCAAAGGTTTGCGTGACACGTAGTTGACGCAAAGTAAACTTTGCGTGACCAACAGGTAATGCAAAGTAGACTTTGCGTGACCAATGTGTTACGCAAACTATACTACAAACATAAACAACACAAAACAAATGTGGTTTGCGTGTCAATAAGGTTACGCAAAGTACACTTTGCGTGACCAACTGGTAACGCAAAGTAAACTTTGCAAAGTAAACTTTGCGTGACCTGTTGGTAGCGCAAACTTAACTTTGCGTGACCAGCAGGTAACGCAAACTTAAGTTTGCGTGACCATCTGGATACGCAAAACCCCTAGAAAACTTAACATTTTCGCGAGTTCATATCTGATTTTCAAAAATTTCAAAGGAAACGATTATTAAAACAAGATGTATTGTCGAAATTCGTTAAGGAAAGACTAGAATTATGTTTCGACTACTGAAAGACTTATTAAATCAGTATTCAACACAAATTTTGACATTATTCGAAAATCAGAAATGAATAGTCGCGAAAACACATAAACCAAAATCAAAGAAACTAAACTTCAAATTAACGGGTAAAAACACATACCTGGAGTTCGAAATATGCAACTAAAACAAACCCAAAACACAATTTGAAGAATGAGACTCTTGATCTGAAGATGAAGACGATGAACAGTAGAAAATCACAAATCGCACAGTAAGAAGATGAAAAAGAAAACAAAATCAAAATAGAAACAATGTTATACTAAACAAAACACAAATCAAATACAAAAAGAAGAACACATACCCGAATCAAAGATCAAAATCTGAAACAAGGAAAAGAAATCGGCGCACAGAGTTAGAGAAAAATGAGGAAGATGAACAGTGAAATATGGTTTCAAAATGAAATTGGAGCGAGAAAAGGAAATAAAACATACCAAACACTATTTATACTAAACTAAAAAAAAATAAAGAACACTTAAAAAAAAATAATACTCTAAAAAAATAACACTTCATAAAAAAATAACACTCTAAAAAAAATAAAAGTACATAAAATTGAAATTTTACCTGAATATCCCTTTTACTCCTCCTACACAAATGCACAGAATTTAACAAATCAGATCAGCATTTGCATAAAATTATCAGAAATACTTACCTGATTAAATTCTGATCAGCACGTGAAGTATTTTAGCAGGTAGATTCACTCCCCCTTAAAAACATAATGTTGCCAAATTTGCAGTCAGATGTTCTCTCCCCCTCAAAAAATGCATAGACCAGTTTGACAAAAATATGGATACACAAACATTAAGACATCAGTGTAAAAAGAAAATTATACTGAATATAAATTTTGAAACAACTGAACATATAGAATTTTAAACACTAAACAAATTAAATTATACTCAGTAAAATATCACAGATTTATCAATCAGTTGAAATCAAGCATATGCTGTTGGATATAAAGACAAGTTTCATTGCATATCAAGTTAAGACATGTTCAGTTTGAAAAACTTCCAGCAATCTATTCAGTGTGCTCGCATGCGAACTTCGATTAACTTCAAGAAAAATGCAATCCTAAAAATATTATAGAGAACTTTGCATGTACTTACACCAAGCCATCAAAAATTAAGACTTTCACAAATTTACAAGTTTATCGCAACTCAAACATATCACCAAGTATCATGAGATGTGTGCTCATTGGCATCTTTTAGCATTGTGCACATTGGCATCTTCACATGAGTGTGCTCTTTGGCATCTTTTAAGCTTGTGCACTTTGGCATCTTTTTAATCAAAAAGTTTGGTAAGTAAAGAACATGCCGTAAACGTAACTTTCTATCTGACCCTATTGCAGGATTTGGGTCAGTCGCTCCCACACCAGTTGGCCTTAGGGGACTAGGTGTCAAGCACCCCTTGGAACTTACTTTCCCGGATCAGAAAGGCTACATCGACATATCCTAAACCCATTCATACCAGTAGAACATGACTTTCGATCTGGTTCTATAGAAGGATTTGGGTTCGATCACTCCCAGACCAATTGACCTTAGGGGACCAGATGACAAGCATCCCACAAAACTTACTTTCCCAAACCAGAAAGGCCACAAGTACAAACTTTTAAACTCAGAGATTTCTGTATTATATATATATATATAATATTTTCATCTCAATCACTCAGTTCTACATCTAAGTGTTTAGCCCATATTTTCACTCCGATCTATAATTCTGATCAATTAGGTAGTCAAAGCAAAGTAAACTATAAATATTCCTACTTACAAATCTTTAAAGCAGAATCAAAAGCTTCAAACATGTTGCTGACTTTTCGATGTTTGTAAGACTTGAAAGTTGAACATATAAAACTTTAATATAAACAAAGTAACTTGAAAATTTATCCTCGACACACATTTTAATCAACTGAAAGAAAAACTTGTAAAGCTTTTACTTTATAGGATAAAATTTGTAAAGATTTAAACTTTTAAATTCAACATGCCAAGTTTAGAAAGCAGAAAATTAAAACCTTTTTCATCTAAAGCTTTTGTAAAGATATCAGCAAGTTGATATTCAGTTGGGACAAAATATAATTCAATAGTACCTTCTTCCACATGAAGCTTTATGAAATGGTACCGCATATCTATGTGTTTGGTCTTTGTGTGCCGGACCGGATTGATTGATATCGCGATCGCGGATTTGCTGTCACAATAGATAGGTACTGTTTTGTACAACATCCCTTAATCCCGAAGTTGTGTCTTCATCCAAAGCACTTGAGCGCAACAACTAGCTGCGGCGACGTACTCTTCCTCTGCAGTTAAGATAGAAACACAGTTTTGCTTCTTCGACGCCCAACTTATCAGTCTATCACCCAAAAATTGAAGATGACCTGATGTGTTTTTCCGGTGTAACTGATTTCCACCAAAATCTGCATCAGAATAAGCAATCAGTTTATAGTCAGAACTCTTAGAATACCACAAACCTAAGTACGGAGTTCCTTTGATGTAGCGAAATATGCGCTTGACTGCCAACAGATGCGATTCCTTTGATTTGGCTTGAAATCTGGCACATAGGCAGGTTGAAAACATTATATCCGGGCGACTTGCTGTGAAGTACATCAATGATCCGATCATTCCTTGATACGTCTTGACATCCACAGCTTTTCCATCTGGGTCTAATCCAATTTTGGCACCGTGAGCCATCGGCGTGCCGATTGAAGTAGATTTGTCCATCTTGAATTTCTTTAAGATATCAAATACATACTTTGACTGATTGATGAATATTCCATCTGGAAGTTGTTTCACTTGTAAGCCGAGGAAGAAATTGACTTCTCCCATCATGCTCATCTGAAACCTGGAGGTCATAAGATCAGAAAACCATGTACATAATGATTGATTAGTCGCACCAAATATAATATCATCTACGTATATTTGAACTAAGCAGATATCCAAGTTAGAATGTTAGATAAAAAGAGTAGTATCGATAGATCCTTTGGTAAAATCTGATTTGATCAAGAATGCTGACAACTCATCATACCACGCCCTCGGTGCTTGTTTCAGACCATACAATGCTTTATCGAGAAAATATACGTGATCAGGACGGTCTTTGTCAACAAACCCCTCTGGTTGAGATACATAGACTTCTTTTTTCAGTTTACCGTTGAGAAATGCTGTCTTCACATCCATCTGATACACGGTAAAGTTGTGATAAGCAGCGAAAGCCATAAACATACGGATAGCTTCTAATCGAGCAATCGGCGCGAAAGTTTCATCGTAGTCAATTCCTTCTTCTTGTCGGTATCCCTTAGCTACCAATATAGCTTTGTTACGAACAACGATACCATCTTTGTCTTTCTTGTTCTTGAATATCCACTTTGGGCCAATTATGCTTTTTTCCTTTAGGCCGTGGTACAAGTCTCCAAACTTTTAGCGCATCAAATTGATTGATCTCCTCTTGCATTTCTATAATCCAATCCGGATCCTCCAATGCTTCAGAAACTTTTGTTGGTTCAATCTTGCTTAGAAAGCAAGTGAAGAGACATTCGTTAGGAGTTGCTGTCTTGGAACGTGTAGACACACTTGCTTGAGGATCACCAATAATTTGATGAATAAGATGAGATCTTGTCCATTTGGTGGTATGAGGGAGAGGATTAACAACTTCTTGAACAACTTCAAGTTGTTGAGAGAGAGCTCCAGTAGCTTATATGTCAGATGAAGAAACATCAACAGTTTCAACTGGAGGAGGAGGTAGTTCAACAACTTTAGAATCAGACTCTCGAAGTGTTGGTTGAACATTAGCAGTTTGTTCTTCATCTTGAACTTGTTCTTCTTGAACAAGTTGTTCTTGAACAGATTCTTTTTGAATAGGCTCAGTTTCTGATTGTGAAGATTCAGGTTCAGAAATATGTTGTTCAGAAACACTGGTTTGAATAACAGGAGGTATTGGAACAGCATCAGTGTCAGAGATAGATGCAGCGGAATTTGGAGTAGATGCGTTCACAGTTTAATGATTCAAAACATTTGAAACATTATCAGTGGAAGATTTGGGAACATCATCATAAAAATTCTCAAACATAAAATCAAGATCAGAAAGATTATTCAAAGAAGTAGAAAGATCCTGATTTGTCGATTGATGTGCAGGTTCTGAACTGTTTTGTCTAGAAACTAAATTCCTTGTAGGTGCGGGTTCTGGATCTGATTGACCAAAAACCAAGTCGGCAGCTTCGTCAAATTTGACATTGACACTCTCTATCACTTTTCTTCCAGAAGTAAGAAAGACTCGATAAGCTGCAGAGTTAGATGAATAACCAAGAAAAATACCCTCATCTGCCTTTGGAGTAAACTTGTTGAGATTGTCTCTGTCATTCAGAACATATCACTTAAACCCAAATGACTTGAAATATTTGACATTCGGTTTGATACCGTTCATAAGCTCATATGTTGTTTTGTTGAATCGGCGATGCAGAATTGATCTGTTCTGAGTATGACAAGCATTTGAGATAGTTTCAGCCCAATGAGACAAAGGAAGACCAGAATAAGCAAGCATTGATCTGGCAGCCTCGACAAGTGTTCGGTTTCTTCGTTCAACAACCCCATTCTGTTGCGGTGTCCGGGCAGCAGAAAATTGTTGTTGAATACCTTGGTCATCATAGAAAACTTGAAGAGTACTATTCTTGAATTCTGTGCCATTGTCGGATCTGACAACCTTGACTGCTTTTTGCTTATTTGTCTGAATTGTTTTGATGAGGTTGATGAGAATGTCGGGAGTTTCATCTTTAGACTTGAGAAACTTAACCCATGTATACCTTGAGTAATCATCAACAACCACCAAGACATATCTTTTCTTTCCAATACTCTTTGTCTTCATCGGTCCGCATAAATCAACATGAAGTAGATCAAGAATGTCCGAAGTGCAAGGTTCAGGCTTTGGCTTATGAGAAACTTTCTTCATCTTTCCTCTCTCACAATCTTGATAGAGGTGGTCTTTCTGAAAACGAAGTACTGGGAGACCTCTCACTGAATCAGTCTAGACAAGGCGATCCATGTATTTAAAATTGAGATGAGCTAGTCGTCGGTGCCATATCCAACTTTCATGAACAAAGGCTTTAGAAAACAAGCAGATATCTGATGGGATTTTAACCTTGGAAAGACCAATTGTATACAAATTGGATCTTCTCTTTCCTACCGTTAAATCCCTGCCACTGTCATTCTTCATAGCAACGCGTTTAGATTTGAAGCTGACTTCAAGATCTTTATCACAGAACTGCCCGATGTTGAATAAGTTGTGACTAAGGCCTTCGACATAGCTGACTCTCTTGACAGTAATATTACCTTGAACAAGATCACCATAACCTAGAATGGGAGCAGTCTCGCAGTTTCCAAACTTAACACGACCGCAACATTTTTCTTTAAAACTTGACAATAATGATTTGTTGCCCGTCATGTGTTTGGAACACCCCGAATCCAGATACCATAAATGACTAAGCTGCATATATAGAAACTACACAGATTTAGGTACCCATATGCTTATGGGTCCCTTCTTGTTAGATTTGTGTCTTTTATTTTTCGAAAATTTATTTTTCAAACACTCATGAATGCAATCATCAATAGAGGAAGAAACATAATCATCAGAATCAGAATTAGAATTAGAATTAGAATTAGAATTAGAATTAGAATTAGAATTAGAATTAGAATTAGAATTAGAATTAGAATTAGAATTAGAATTAGAATTAGAATTAGAATTAGAATTAGAATTAGAATTAGAATTAGAATTAGAATTAGAATTAGAATTAGAATTAGAATTAGAATTAGAATTAGAATTAGAATTAGAATTAGAATTAGAATTAGAATTAGAATTAGAATTAGAATTAGAATTAGAATTAGAATTAGAATTAGAATTAGAATTAGAATTAGAATTAGAATTAGAATTAGAATTAGAATTAGAATTAGAATTAGAATTAGAAGAAGAATATGAGACATTCTTTGCAATGTGAATCATTTGCGGAATTGAATATTTTGTGTTTTTATTACAAAAAGCAAATGTATCCGAATGACAAAGATTCTCTACACATTTATCTCCTAACAATTCAGACTCTGTTGATTGCTGCTTAACCCTCCATATCAGCTTTGGTGACTTCTTCACAGTCCGATCTGAAATAGAAGAATCAGAAGAATTAGAATTTTCAGACAAAACATTATCCTATTTCCTTGACTTCTTTGACCTTCTTCTTTTACGCTTTGTTTTATAATACTGGTCATTTAGCGTCAAAGAATCATCAACAATTGAATTAGAAGAAGAAACTTTATCTAAAAAATCAGACTGAGCATTTGACATTGTAGAACTAGCCTTGGAATGAGAATTTTTAAAAATGCACAAGTCAGGAGGAGGTTTGCGCGACCCTTTGGTGGCGCAAACTGAACTTTGCGCGACCAACGTCTGGCGCAAGTTGTCAGTTTGCGCTACCAACTGGTGGCGCAAATGCACACTGTTTTTAAGATTTTGGGTATTTTCCTTGTAATCGATAGAAAATCCAGAGTAATTTTGTCTTCAAAACTTGTTTTCATTATAAAAAGAAATAAACTGTTTTCTAAATCAGTTTGAAGACTTTGTTCTTCCAATTTATCTTTAAGATCAACTATCTTACCTTCTAACACTAACGGGGGAATGTATCTCTTAGAATCATAAGACACCGGAGATACATTTTCCTTATCAGTATTAGCATATATATCAACAAATTCAGTTGGCAATGAAGATTTATTGGAAGAATTGATATTTAAAACATTTTTGGATTTTCTAGACTTCTTTGATTGGTCAGGAAAATACTTGGCATTTTCAGAAGTATAAACAAATGGCATTTCCATTCTCTTGTTTTTCATTCTTTTCTCATTTTCATCTTCTGAAATTTGCTTTTCACTAGTCCAAAAGAATTTAAACTGAGGTGCATATCTTGCAAGACCTATATGATCATATTCATATAAAGTAGGAACTTCTGTTTTAGCGAGATTTAAAAAATGCGGATTTTCAAAACCGAGTCCCCACTTTTCCTTTATAGATTCATCACTCCTTGGTTTATTCATATAAATGGTTTGCTCAGTTTGTTCTCTCTTATATAATTTTCCTTCTAAATCAATTATTTTATCAGAAAGAGATTGATTTAAATTGGTCAGGTCAGTCAAAGAATCACGATAAGTCTGATTTGAATTTTCTAAATCATCCAACTGCTTTTGAAATTTCTCTTTTGTGTCGGTTAAAATACTCTTTTCATCTTTCAGAGAAATTTTCAATTTTTCAATCAAAACAGACTTCTCTTGATTATCATGCTTTTCAGATGTGAACTTAGAAAGAAAATCATGTAAAGCATTGACAATGACGTTCAATTGAAATGAAATGAAATTATAATCAAACTCAGAAATTACCTCAGATTCATCTGTTGAAGTATCCTCTTCTTCATCATCACTCTTGTCATCTCCAATGAAACACATTGCAGTTGTCTCCTCGTTCTCGGCTTCATTGTCTGAATGGTCAAGCCAGTATTCCTCTTCAGCAAGTAGAACAGTTCCATTTTCTCTCTTCTCTGCCAGTTCCAACTTCTTTCTATAGAAAGCAGAATCTTTGACCACCGTTACACGACACTCCTTAGCTATATGCCCCGGTTTCCCACAGTTGAAGCAATTCATAGCTTTGTTTTCTTCCTTCTTCGATTCAATCACTTTAGCAGGCTCATATTTTGTAAGATATGGCTTTGAAGGAGCACCGAGTTCCACTTTCTTTGAGCCGGATGTGAAGCGAAGGTTATTTGATCCAAATCTGTGTTGGAACCTTTTCTGATAATGTTGAGTGAGAAGAATCATAGCCTTTTCCAAAGCTTCACCATCATCATCCGTAGACCCATCATATGTACTTTCTGACAAAGCTTGTTCAGCCAGTTGGCTAGCAAGTAAGGCAATCAGATCCACAGTCTTTGGTTTATTATTCTTATGCATCTTAGCTTTCTTGTCCAGAACCATGTTCTCATCAGTCATCAAGATTTCGTAAAGTTCTTGAATTGGCATTGTGGAGATTCTGACATCATTCCTCATCCTGTGACATGATTTTCTCCATTCTGGTTGAAGAGCATTCAGAATCTTCAGATTTGCTTCAAGTTCAGTCTTCGTCACCTTTATCTTGTATAAGTCATTGATCACTGCCCAAAATCTATCAAACACGCTTTTCAAACTTTCTCCATCTTTAGCTTTAAACTCCTCAAAGTTGTTCATGTACCGGGTCTGACGGAGTTGAGTAGCCACAACTGATCCAAGCATTATCTTTTCCAATTGAGTCCACATGAGCATAGGATTTTGCTTGAAACAACGAATTCTGTTGTAGATGGAGTTTGGCAGTGCAAGAATCAAATTTGACTTTGCTTGACTATCAGCTTGATATCTTAATAGCTCATCAGCATCATACTCTCTTATAGACTTTTCAACTATTGTAGCCCGAGTAATTGCAGTAGCTGGTATTTCTTTCATAAGCCTCTCCATAGGACCCTCAGTCAGAGATTTCATCATATTGTCACCATTTGGTTGTCTCTCTATGAAATTGATGAATCTGTCCTACCATTGCTGAAACTCATTCTCATTTATCAGTACCGGAGGGCGAGTATCGGACCCCAAAGACATCATTAAGTCGTTCTTGTAAATCTGTGCTTGTAGAGACATCTTGAAAAATTCAGAAAGTCAGAAAATATACTAAGTCACTGGAAGACTGGCGCAAACTAAATGTTTGCGTGAGCAGTGAAAGACGCAAATGAGGTTTGCGTGAGCCAAGAAAGACGCAAAACGAACTTTGCGTAAAACTTTGAAGACGCAAACCAAGCTTTTCGTGATGCGAAGAAGATGCAAACTGAGCTTTGTGTTATGCGAAGAAGACGCAAATTGAGCTTTGCGTTAGAAACTTATGACGCAAACAAAACTTCTCGTGAGCTGTGTAATACGGAAAGTAGCTTTGCGTGAGCTGAATGAGATGCAAACTTTACTTCTCTTGATGCAAGGGAGACGCAAAGATAGCTTTGCGTGATGAACACAAAGAGAAAAGCTGAACTTCTTGTGAAAACACCCTGAAGATGCAAATGCACTAGATGAACTCGCGCAAACCAGATGAACTCGCGCAAACCAGATGAACTCGCGCAAACCTGGGATGAACTAGCGCAAAGTTCAGATCTGGCGCAAACCTCTGAAAATCAAGAAAAACTTGCAAAACATGATTATATCTATGAAATTAATGCAACTAATTCACAAAGAATTGAACGAAAACAGGTTTTTAACACTTTTCCGTCAAAAGATTTGATTAAAAACCACAAAATCACAATTTCAAGAATGTAACAGTACGTCAAAACGAGTTTTTCAGAAAATCACTAAATCTCAAAATCGATGATCAAAACCAGTTTTTCTTGCAAAATAATGTGAAACAATTATGTTCTACAATCAAAATCGAGTCGAATGAATCAAATTACAACACAATTCGACCTAAAAACAGTTCGAATTTGATGAAAAAGCAAAAAACGATATTTTCTTGAAAAAATCAAGAAAATCAATCAAATTTTCTGCTTTAATCCACAAATTCAGAAACTAAATCGAAATCTCTCAGTCCTCTCAGATTCAGATTAGCTCTGATACCAATTGTGAGTCCAAGATCTCTAAATCTTTAGAGAGAGAAAGATGAGAGCGCCAAATGTAAAGTTCTATTAAATATGAGTGCAAAAGTTACAAACACCAAAGCACCTAAGGGACTTAAATACCCCACCTCTTAACCAATACAGATAAACAAGATAAGCATAGTTAAGACTACTGATAATAAATACAATGATTACTACAAAAACAATGTTAACAAAATTATCTCCAGTTTCAGCTCGGAATGCTTTAGCAAATCAACTTCAAAGAAAAATTATCTCCAGTTTCAACTCGGAATGCTTCAACAAATCATCTTCAAAGAAAAATTCTTCAATTAAGCAAATCTTCAGAAAATCTTTAGTAAACCTTCAGAATATCTTTTATTCTTTCAAAAACTTTTGATCTCCCCATTTCTTGGTTGACGTTTCTCCCCCTTTTTGATGAAAAGAGATCATCAAAACTTTTCTTCAAGAAATGTCGTCCACCACTTATCTTGCAAACAGAACCACTGATTATCCGTCAATTCATAAAGATGTGCATCCAGATCTTTGCAAATCCAGACAAAATAGAAAGGTAACACCTGAATCAACAAATGAACCAGTTAAAATTGCCTGTCAGTAACACAAAGTCACTGTGTGTAACAAATACCACAATATAAAGGAGATTTTATGATGTTCACTCCCCCAGGGCTTCCATTCAATCATCGAAACACCACAAAGGCAATTTCTATGAACGTTATGACAAAGAAACACATTCTTTGTGTGTTCGTGCAAGTGATGGAATAAATTAAGCATATGATGATTGCTTATAAGGCTCAAAAAGTGTAAACCATTGAGACAAGTAGTTAAACACAGACTCAATGTGCATTAGTGAAGTGTGAAGGTGGGGCAGACTTCCTTCTTTTCAATATCCAAATTTTCCAAATGCAAATCAGATAGCATATGTGTTGCGTCCCCTTTGAAAATGAAACATTTTCTTGTTAAGAAGAAAATGAGTAGCTGGTGGGGTAATGTCAAGAGTTGGCATGGGCTAGTTGCCTGTTTCAATAATGTTCACCAAAGAGATGTGAAACATTAGAAATGTGGCTGCCCGGCTCAGAAAGTAGTTGGTGTAGAGTTTGAAAATTCTTTTACTTTGATCTCACACCCTCTTTCTTTTAATCTTTAAGCTCACAGCTAACCAAACTCGCTTTTACATTTTCTCTCATCACACATCCCACATTCATTTCTTTTTGAACTCCTCACATTCAATCACTAAAGGATTAACTTCTTGGGTAGGAAACACTGGTTAACGTGAATCCATAGAAGTTCAGATAGGTCCGAGCACATTGATCCCATGTTATCCTATGAAGCATATGATGCCCAGGTGATTTAACTTGATCAGTTAAAGCTCAATGATGAATCAGAAAACATTTAAAAGCACACTTCCAATTCAAGAAATCTGTTTGAGAATCGGGAAGTGGTTTGAACATTTAAGAACATGTTTTCTTATGATTGAAAGTTGTCCTTCTTTCAACCATAGATGTGATGAAGATAAAGAATTATACCTTTTGAGTGTAGTCTTACATCTCACGAAGTCAAGCTTAAAGTCATAAAGATATGATCTTGTAAGCATCTCTCAATCTGCAAAACTCTAAAAGATCTAGTCAAAGTAACTTTATTCACTGAAATTGAAATGACATAAAGCAGTAAAACAATTAAGGTACGAGTTCTGATCAGAAATAATCAGAAGTCATCGCCATACTCTTTACTTGTATGCTCCCCCTAAAATCATGCATTACTAACAAGTTATCAGGAAGTACAATGCAATCATTATATATGCTCCCCCTTAAAATAACATTGACCATCTATAAGATACTTCTCACACTTCCCCTGAGATCATGAACAAACTATTAAAGAGCAGGTATCATGCGGAAAATAATAATAAAGAAATGATAAAGAGACACAATAAGAAACTTTAATAGGTAACCACTGATTAGGTCTTAAGATTTAGTATACCAAGTCTTGAGACAAGAAAATTAAATCTCTTTTCGTCTAAAGGTTTGGTAAACAAATCTGCAAGCTGATAATCGGTTTTACAAAGTAAAGTTCAATTGTTCCCTTTTCTACATTATCTTTTATAAAATGATACATGACATTTATGTGTTTGGTCTTAGTATGCTGAACAGGGTTAGCGGTAATCGCAATAGAGCTCTTCGAATCACAACAGATCAGGATTCTATTGAAATGAAATCCATAGTCTCGCAGTTGTGTTTGCATCCACAAGACCTGAGAACAGCAGCTAGCAGCAGCTACATATTCTGCTTCGGCCGTTGATGTGGAGACACATAATTGCTTCTTCGAAGCCCAACTGACGAGTTTATCTCCGAGGAATTGTATATGACCCGAGGTGCTCTTCCTGTCTAACATGCAACCAGCATGATCTGTATCTGAATAGGCTGTTAGTTCAAAGCTTGTATTCTTAGGATACCACAGACCAAGATCTGCAGTCCCTTTCAGATACCAGAAAATCCGCTTAACAGCAGACAAATGGGATTCTTAAGGATTGGCCTGATATCTAGCACATAAGCATGTAGAAAACATTATATCCGGACTACTAGAAGTAAGATACATTAAGAAACCTATCATCCCTCTATAAGTCCTAACATTAACAGCCTATCCCAAAAGATCAGTGCCAATCTTAGTACCAGGTGCCATCGGGGTACCAATCGGTTTACAAATTTCCATTTTGAACTTCCGAAGAGTATCCAGAATGTATTTAGATTGATTGATGAAAATCCCCGTTGAAAATTGTTTGACTTGAAATCCGAGAAAGAAATTCATTTCTCCCATCATGCTCATCTGAAAACGTGACACCATGAGGTTTGCAAAGTTCTTACAGTACTTAGGATTTGTAGAACCAAAGATAATATCATCCACATATATTTGAATAAGAATGATATCACCTTTATTCTTTTTAATGAAAAGAGTGGTATCAACCGTACCTTTTGTAAAACCTGACTTGACCAAGAACTGAGATAGAATATCATACCAGGCGTGAGGGGCTTGTTTCAGTCCATAAAGATCTTTATCCAAGATGTAAACGTGATTAGGCTTATCTAGATTTACAAACCCTTCTGACTGTGAGACGTAGACTTCTTCCTTGAGTACTCCATTCAGAAAAGCTGTCTTCACATCCATTTGATAAACGGTGAAGTTTTTGTGGGCGGCGTAGACTAAGAACATCTGAATTGCTTCTATACGCGCCACTGGAGCATAACTCTCATCGTAGTCTATCCCTTCCTCTTGCCTATATCCCTTGGCAACAAGTCGTGCTTTGTTACGTATAACGGTACCATCTTCATCTTTCTTGTTTTTGAACACCCATTTCGTACCAATGATGGTTTTACCTTGAGGTTTGGGTACTAGTCTCCAGACTTTTAGTGCTTCAAACTGATTCAGCTCATCTTGCATCGCAGTTACCCAATCTGAATCGGCAAGGGCCTCAGATACGCGAGTAGGCTCGATCTTGCTCTGAAAGGATTCATACATACATAGATTTGATGTTGCAGACCTAGTTTACACTGGTTTAGAAGGATCTCCAATAATTTGATGTATCGGGTGCCCTTTGGTCCACTTATGTTCATGAGGAAGTGGATTAGATGCAGATTGATCATTGTTAGCATCTAGGAATCCATTGTTATCTCCTTCAGATGGTTCAGACTGAATGCGGATTTCAGTTGAAGAAGTAGTTGCAGAAGTTGCAGTAGGTACAACTTGATCAGACTGTTGATCAGTCCTTACAGTACATCCTACATAATCAGCTACTTCTGTCTCATCGGTGTTGGTCACAACTTCAACTGTCGGAGTAGGCTTTTGAACTGGAACTTCTTGCCGAATCGGGGAATTGGATTCAATAGAGATATCGAAAGTGGTTAGATGAGTATTCAACGAGTCTTCCATCCTATCAACCACAACAGATTTAGGCTAACGAGATCCAAGAAATTCATCATAAAACATTTCAAATAATAAATCCAAATCAGATAATTTAGAAGTAGACGATGAAGCGCCATCTGATTTGTTCTCTTGAGGTGCAGGTCCTGGACTGGTTGGCCTAGAAGCTAGTACTCCGGTAATTACGGGTTCTGAACTGACGTGCTCAGAATCCATCTCCTCATCGAATGTAACATTGACGCTATCTATCATAGTCTTCGACTTCTTCAAGTAAACCCGATATGCAGTAGATGTAGAGGAATAACCAACGAAGATGCCCTCATCCGCCTTAGCACTGAACTTGTTCAGATTCTCTCTGTCATTTAGAACATAACACTTACAGCCAAAAACATGACAATATTTAATGGTTGGTGTTCGGTTGTTGATCAACGCATACGGAGTCTTCTGAAATTGGCGGTGTATCATGGAGCGATTCTGAGTGTGACACGCTGTCGATACAGCTTCAGCCCACAAAAATAAAGGTAATTCAGATTGGCTGAGCATTATCCGAGCGACCTCGACAAGTGTACGATTTTGCCTTTCGACAACTCCATTCTGTTGAGGCGTACGTGCAACAGAGTATTGATGTGATATCAAGACCGATTCGAGATATTCTTCAACTATCTTGTTCTTGAACTCTGTGCCGTTGTAAGTTCTGAGAATCTTGACCTGTTTCTACAGATTGACTTGGGTCATCTTCAGAAATGTAATAAGAACTTCGGGCGTCTCATCTTTAGACCGTAGGAACTTGACCCAAGTGTATCACGTATAATCATCCACGATAACCAACACATACTTCTTTCCTCCTAAGCTTTGCGTTCGCATAGGACCGTATAAATCCATATGCATCAACTCTAATGGAGAGTTGGTACTTGGTTCAGGCTTTGGTTTGTGTGGGGCTCTCTTCATCTTTCCTTTTTCACACGCTGCACACAAGTGTTCTCTTTCATACTTCAGCTCTGGAAGTCCTTTCACTAGCTTTCCACTGACCAGCTTGTTGATGTATCGAAAGTTGAGGTGAGAAAGCCGTCGATGCCATAACCAGCTTTGTTGCATCGAGGCCTTTGATAGTAGACATACCTGGTTGTCATCCTGGACCTTTGACAAGTTGATGGTGTAGAGGTTTGACTTGCGAGTGCCGACCAAGAGTTCTTTCCCTTCTTCAGTGCGTACTGAACATGTCTTGGCCTTGAAATTAACGTCTAAGTCTTTGTCGCAGAACTGGCCAATGCTGAATAGGTTGTGCCCTAAGCCTTCAACGTAGCTCACCTTCTTAATCGTGAGATTTTCATGTACAACATCACCATATCCCAGAATTGGTGAAAACTGATCATTTCCAAAACGAACTGTGCCGCAGTAATTGTCCGAAAAATTAGACAACATACTCTTCTGGCCGGTCATATGCTTGGAACACCCGCTATCCAAGTACCACATATGGCGGGTCTGCACAAAACAAATCAGGAAAGAAGAGGTTTAGGTACCCATTTATAAATGGGACCTCCACTGTTAGTACTTGATTTTGGTACCCATTTAGATTGGGCCCACATTGTCTTTGAAAAGCATAAGCATGATAAGACGAATGAGAACGATAAGACGAAACATTATATGAACCAAACCAAACATCAGAATATTTACGAGAAGCATAATCACATTCACCACGATTTAAAAACTTTCTATTAGATGGTGCTAACTGGAATAATTGCTTTATTGAGTATTTCTTGCGAGAATCAACAAGATTAGATTTAAAAGTAGCAACATTCACAATCAATTCATCTTTACTAGAAGTCTTTTTATTAAAACTAGAACTAGATTTAGCTTTCTCGTCTATCTTCTGTTTCGGTATCCATGCAGTCTTAACTCCAACCCTTTGCTTTCTCATATCTGAAACATTTGAAACTTTCGAGTTAGAATGTTGAGAATTAAAAGAATGCTTCTTTTTTGGCTTACCCGTGGTGATCGGTTTCTGTGAATGCTGAGATTTTCTTTTCTTACCTTTCTTTTCTTAGATTTCACAGAAACTGATTTGTCAAACTTCGTTGATGTTTCACCTTTTTCAAACACACTGGGTAATCCAAAGGAATTAACAACACAGGATGAATGATCAGGAAGTTTAGAAGTAAAATCAAATTGAGCAACACAATCATTTACAACACCTTCAGAGTTTAAGAAATTAAGCTCATTATCAAGTGAACCAGACCTGTCATCAGAATTTAAAGCCTTGGAGAATTTAGAAAAATCAGTATTTTTGAACACTATTGAAAATACAGTTTGTTCTAAGTCCATCAAAATTCTTTCTTCTGTAAGAGTATTATCGAGTTCAGAAAATATACTTTCCAAAACTAGAGGAGGGACGTAAAACTTACCTTCGATAGGTTTAGCCTCCAATTCTTTTACAGAATAACTCTCAAAATAATCATTTGAAAGAAATTTTGATTTATCAAAACTATAACTATTATTCAACTTCTCATAGCGAAATGGAAGTTGAACTTTAGCTGTGTTCTTTCTTTTATCATATTCCTTGGCTTTATCTTTTTTAGACAGACTAGTCCAAAAGGGTTTGAGTTCCTGATGTTGAGGAGCCAATAACATAAACCCAAAGTCAAAAAGTGCAGGCCCTTCAGATATACCCTTTTTGAGATGATGTGGGTTCTTGTAACCAAGTCCCCAAGTATCGGGTTTCTCTTTAGGTTTGTTCAAATGAATAGTGTGTTCAGTTTGACCTAAAGTATATAATTTCTCTTCCAAAGCATTCACCTTGTCTATTAAAGATTTATTTTCTTTTGAAGTAGAAAAGTACCTTTTAGAAATCTCTATAGACTTAAACTCACATTCTTTATATTTAGAAACAGTTTCAGATAACTCTTTATGAATTATAGTCTTTTCTTTAGCGCTGGTGTCTATATTTTTGTGCAAAGTTTCAATTAATACATTTTTCTCAGCAATATCATTACTAAGTTTATGTATAGATTTATTTTTCTCATTGATGACACGTTTCTCACGCTTCAGTTTAGACTCTAATTTTTGGAGTTTAGACATCATGGCATGCATTTGGTTCAGAAAATCAGATTCAGTTAAGTTACATAAACTTGCTACCTCACTATAATATGATTATTGTAATTGTGAGGATTCAACCTAAAACCTAGTTAAACAAAACATTAAATACCCAGGATTTTAGGCCTAATGGGATTATGGGCTTGAGGCCCAATAGCTTAATAACTATTAGCTTATTACATAATAAACCCTCTAACTTTAACTATCAATCAAATACAGTTTAGACCCTTTAATCTTGAATACAATTATGATCCAACAATCTCCCCTTTTGGATTCAAGATTAAAAAAATTTGGCAATAGTCTTCAGGTAGTCTTCAGGTCTTCACTGGTCTTCTCTTTTCTTCAGATATGTCTTTGATAGTTTCAAAACTTGTAGCTTTAAAATCTTCAAATTCTTAAAATCTTCAGGTCTTCAGATTATATTCTCCCTTTTTGTATCTTCTCCCCCTTTTTGATGAGTGGTGAGAAGCATCATCATCAAAACTTGTCAAAACAATCTCCCATTTGAATATGGTCATTAGTAAGCATAGTCTTCATGTACCGAGCCCTGTTTGGAAATAAGAGCAGTCTTCCCAGATGGAAAGAGTGATTATTTCAATCTTTTCAGATTAAAATAGAAAGTAGTAATCGTTTAAATCTTTTCAAATTCAAACAGTTTAATAGGTGTAACCCTGAATCAACAAATGACTCAGTTAGAATGCCTGTCAGTAACACAAAGTTACTGAGTAACACAAAGTCACTATATAAGGAGCTGGTTTTGATGTAGATTCCCCAGGTCTTCCATTCAATCATCGAATAACACATGGTTATCTATGAACGTTCTGACAGAAAATAAATTTATGCGTGCTCGTGCATGTGTATGAAAGAATTAAGCATAGATGATTACTTTTTCATATGTAGGCTAAAAGTATGTAAACTTGTTGAGACAACAACAAATTATACAAAGACTCAATGTGCATGAGAAAGGGTTCGAAGGTGGGGAAACTTTCCTTCTTTTTCAATATTAGTATCTTCCAAAAGAAGAACTAATAGCGTATGTGCTGCTTTCCTAGAAAATGTGAAACATTCTCTTTTTGAGAAAAGAATGTGTAGCTGGTGGGGTTGTATGCAAGAGATGGCATGGGCTAGGTGCCTATTTCAATGATGGTCACCAAAGAATGTGAACCAATCAGATTATGTGGCTGCCCGACTCAGAAAGAAGTTTGGTGCAGAGTCTAATATTCTTTTACTTTGTTCTCTCATCCTCTTTCTTTTAATCCTCACTTCTAACCAATCTCTCTTTTCCATTTTACCTCTTCACACACCATCACTCAATTCTTTTGACCCTCTCCCCTCAATCACTCAGGGAATACTTCCTGGGTAGGAAACACTGGTTATCGTGAATCCATGGAAGTTCTGTTAAGTACTCACTCTGAATCCCATGTATTTTCCTAAAAGAACATGTTGTTCAACAGGCGTTTTGTACATGTAAGCACAAATACCACTTGTTACATGAAGCATAAAAATTTTGGAGAAGTCAAAACAGTTGTGTTTGACGATGCAATTCTCCCCTCAACCTAAAAGTGGTTGGCAATAAGCTCATATCAATTTGTCATGAAGAATAATATGCTGGAGAATCAAAAACGAATTTTGTTTATATGAACAATATATAGACATATTTTCAATGAAAGCAAATGAAATGACGTTTGATTCAATCAACAGTGAATACAAAGAACGTGAGTATTACCATAGAAAGATTTAACTTTTGATACATGGTAATAACAAAGTCAAATAGAATGTTCTGAACCGTTATGTGTATGAATACTTGACAAAGTATATTGACAAGATAAAACACAAGTATTTATCTTTAAGAACACACGGTCAGATAATCTTTTTAAATCATAGATATTCTCCCCCTTAACTGAGATTTTTTTAAAGAATAAGCAGGAAAAATAAAGCACTGAAGTGCGGGTCCTAATCTGATGTGATTAGAAGCCATTCTCCATTGAAGTACGGGTTCTAAGCTGATTTACTTAGAAGCATTTGTTCTTTCTCCCCCTTAAACCTTGGGTGCCTGCAACACAGATTTAGCTTTTGGTACCCACTGGTATTTGGGTCCTAATGGGTTAGTTGCAGTTCTAGTGGGAGATATGAAGTAAGAACCATACCAGTTATTTACATAATCTTTTCTTACAAAATCATTTGAGCCACTGTAGGAACAACTAATTTTCTTTTGAGCTAACCTGATCAATTGATGGATTGTGTAAACCAGATCAGGTTTGCCAAAAGTTTTACCTTTTGTAGCATAGTTCCATTTTTCATTTGATGTATGCACAAATGATTTATCTTTCTCCTTTTCCTCCGAGGATCCTTTAACTCTCCAGATCCATTTTTCTCTATCTCTTTCATCATCTCTTCTCCAGAAGATTTTCTTCTGAGACTTAGTCTTCTTGAAGTTACCTGAACCATCAACATTTTTGTCATAGAAAAGGTTAGAAGGACGAATTGGATCAGTAGATTTAGAAGTAAGACAATCATCTAAATCATAGAAAGGATTATAGAAAACATTTGAAAAATGTGAACTTGAAGCTGTTTTTAATGAACTATCTGAATCAACTAGATCATCTCTTGGTGATTGAGCTATTGACTCTGGCGTCTTGTGCTCAGTCAGCTTCACCTTGAATACGATCTCTTCAAGTTCCTTTATCTTTGAAGACAAACTGTTTCTTTCCTTTTCAATCAGATCAAACTTCTTATGCAACTCAGATTTTGCATTCTTCTCCTTCATGATGTTTGTTGACAATTCAGATAGCTTTCCTGTCAGCTTGGCTATCTCGGTCTCAAATATTTTCTTTTCCTCAGAAAAGTCTATATTTTCTTTCTTCTGCTCAGCTTTCTTCTTCTCATTCTCAGCCTTTTCTCTCTCAAGAATGATAACCTTCTCAAAGTCTGAAACTTGTTGAAAAAGCTTAACACATCTAAGCTCTAATGATTTCTTCTCATCAAAGGCTTTTCTGGAGAAATCAGAGAATTTCTTAGCAAAGACTTTTCTTTCTTTCTCAATCTTCAACAATTCATCTTGAACTTTTGTATTGTCTCTGTCTTGGGTTGCCTTTTCTTTTAGCGTTTTAATCTCAACCTCAAGACTGAGAACTTTATCTTTTAGTTTATCTCTTTCAGCAAAGACTTGAGAATTTATCTGTCTTAGTCCTTTACTAGTATCCTTTGCAACACTTGTACTCCTTCTAAGTTCCTCAAGCTCTCTTTGCATTGCATCCTTCTTTGACCATGTAGAGCTGGACTCAGATCTTTTCAACTTTGCTTGAAGATCCAAGATCTCTTTTTCTTTAGACTCAATTATTCCTACAAGATCAATTTTAGAATAAGAATCTTTTGAACTTTCTTTTAAAGCATTGATCTGAATAAGAAGAGATGAGTTCTGAATCTTTAGATTTTCATTCTCAGCTTCAAGAGGTAACATCTCGGATTTGAGCTTTGTAATCTCCTTTTCACAATCATCAGCCATGTTTGTATATCTTGACAACTGTCTAGCAAGATATTTAGCCTTTGCTTTTACTTCAGAAAGAGTCATGTTGTTAAAATCATGGCTGAAACCTTCAGACATCTTTAGCTGTATGGTTAGTAATCAAACTTATCTGTTTCCAGACAATCAACTAGAAGAGATAGTTAGAATCAAGAATTAGATAAAATCAAACAGAGTAATACTGAAAATAAGAAAATTTTGAACCCGAACAGAACTTTGTCCCCCTTCGCAGACTTAGCACGGGGGTCCGACTAAGTTAAGGTTTGCGTGACACGACCGTTGCGCAAAGTTAAGGTTTGCGTGACACTTATGGTGCAAGCACTGTTCGACCGGGGGATTGCTTTCACCGGTATTTTGTAAGATCGATAACTTGTAATGACCGGTAAACGCTAAGACCGATAATGCGAAGGACCGATAAAGTGAATTCGACCGGTATTGATCAGGACCGATATAGAATCGACTGATATACTTTTAAAGGTTTCGACCGGTAATGGACTTGACCGATATGGTGAACTCGACCGGTAGTGTGATAGACCGGTA
This sequence comes from Arctium minus, assembly GCA_954870635.1. NCBI lineage: Eukaryota > Viridiplantae > Streptophyta > Magnoliopsida > Asterales > Asteraceae > Arctium > Arctium minus. The sequence continues at coordinate 58,752,887 of OX941082.1, read as the reverse complement.
TAGGCTTTGACCGATAGGATGTTCGACCGATAAACTGTGTGGACCGATAATCTATGTTCGACCGATAATGTGCTATGACCGGTAAAGGTATAGACTGATGGAACTATGACCGATATGGTGCTATGACCGATAAAGTGTTCGACCGATAAACTGCTCAACCGATATGTTCTTAAATCAGCCCAGATTGTCGATGAACAGAAGCAATAACCAACCCAGAAATCAATCACGAACTCAAAATCAAATGCAAAAATCAGACTATTGTGCCCAGAAACATGTATCGATTACACTTTAAGCAAAATCAACTATCAATTTCAACTTTCATGCAACGATTTTGACAGCACAGTGGTTGATATTTATGCGAACCCAGATATCAAAAATCACAAATTCAATCACTTAAAGATTTGCAACACAGTTAAACTTATCAGATCACGTTCAATAGCATGAAACACATCTAATCATATCGATTTTAAGCATAATAGCACATAGATTCATGCAATCGATTTTTACTTGATGAATAGTAACTTCGATGAACAGTAAAATCAAAAAAAAAATCGGTGAACAGTGATTCGATGAACAGTAATATCAACAAAAATTTTGATTCTTTTGGCTCTGATACCACTTGTTATCCCATTTTAATCTAGTTGATAATAAACACAGAACACATTAATAATCAAGAGATATAATGATTAACAAGACATACCAATCCCTTGAATAAACAGTTAAACCTTGAGTGTTCTTGATACCCTTGAATACAGAGAAAACTTGCTACCTCACTATAATATGATTATTGTAATTGTGAGGATTCAACCTAAAACTTAATTAAACAAAACATTAAATACCCAGGCTTTTTGGCCTAATGGGCTTGAGGCCCAATAACTTAATAACTATTAGCTTATTACATAATAAACCCTCTAACTTTAACTATCAATCAAATACAGTTTAGACCCTTTAATCTTGAATACAATTATGATCCAACAATCTCCATCATCAGAATCAACTTCAGCTTCTAACTGCTTCTTCCCCATCAAGCACAGGTGTGCTGTCTCGTCCTTCTCTCCTTATTCAGATTCTTGATCTGAATGGTCGAGCCACTATTCATCCTCGGCCATTAATGCTTTTCCAGCCTCTTGTTGCTTGGCTAGAAGCATCTTATTTTTGTAATAGTCGGAGTTTCAGACTTTTGGTTTGCGGCAGTCCCTGGAAAAGTGACCAAGTCTACCACAGTTGTAGCACTTTATTGGTTCTTCCTTCTTGGACTCTTCGGCTCCATCCTTCTTCTTTTCTTCTAGTATCTTTTCTTCAACTTTCTCCTTATGCTTGTAGTTATTCGGACCAGACAAGTACCTCTGACTGTTGGAGTTTGGATTTTTATAGAACTTCTTTTGGAAAGCCTTGGTTAACATTAGCATGGCTTCCTTCAGTTGTTCACAATCGTCAGAGTCAGACTTTGCCTCGCTATCAGCCTCTTCTGATTCAGATGCTATCACCTTCTTCTTCTTAGACTTCTTCTTGACCACAAGTGCAACTGGATCAACAACTTCTTTGTCAGCCTTCTTTATCTCAGCCTTGATTTCATCCACCTCTTCCTCATTCTGTTTGAGGATTTCATAAACTTCATGAAGTGGAATGTCGTTCAGATCTTTCAACTACCTCATCTGTCTGGTGAATCTCTTCCATTCAGGCTGAAGGTTGCTGAGAAATTTCACATTCAGCTCAACTTGAGATTTGTTGATCTTGTTCTTGCTGAGCTCATTCAGCAATGTGACAAATATGTCATAAGTGGCTTCGAGTGATTCTCCAGCTTTGGCTTTGAAGTCTTCATAATTATTCAAGCAGTTGGAAACTTTGATTTGGTTGCCGACTTTAGATCCGATCATCATATTCTCCAACTGATCCCACATTTGCTTGCCGGTAGCATTGTAGCTATCAATCTTGACATATACTTCATTCGGTATGCCTTGGAGAATAAATGATCTTGCCATCTTGTCACCCTTGTCTCTCTTCAGCTGATCTTCCGAATATTCACCAATCGGTAATTTATACTCTGTCTCTTCTTCTTCACCATTTTCTCCAGCTACAGCGAGAACCTTGGTCGGAGGTGTCATGATTCCTTCTTTCAGAGATTTTTTGATATAATCTTCCAAGTCATTTCGATTGATGAAGTCCAAGAGAGGTTTGCGCTAGACACAGGTGGCGCAAAGTAGAAGTTCTCGCAAGCAGTGGGTGGCGCAAAGAAGGAATTCGCGTGAGAAGTAGGTGGCGTAAAGTAGGATTTGCGTGAGAAGACCGTGGAGCAAAGTGAGAATTGCGCGAATAGTGGGTTACGCAAAGTGCAATTTGTGTAAGCCTTGGGTCGCGCAAACAGGGGTTCTCGCGAGTAAGCAATGGCGCAAACACTGTTGTCGACCGGGAACTTGTTTGACCGGTAACTTGTTTCGACCGATAAAGTGTTGACCGGTATTGTGTTTCGACCGATAAAGGATATGAATCGGTATTTTGCGGACGACTGGGGTGGTCTGAGAGTGTATCGGGTGACCGGTATGGAAAGTGGAACGATAAGTTGTATGGACCGAAAATGGGTATTCGACCGGTAAGATGTATCAACCGATAAAATGCTTTGACCGGTAAACTTCCTTAGACCGGTAATAGTCTTGGACCGATGTGGACTGTGTGTGTACCGGGCGACCGATAAGGTGTGGTCGACCGATATGGTGTGTATGACCGGGAAAGTGTGTGACGCAAACCTGGTCGACCGAAGTTTAGACCGGGACCGGTATTTTTGCGGTCGACCGATATGATTTTTGAAGGTATCGACCGGTATGTTCTTAATGAGACCCAGAACGATGATAATCAGCCCAGAAAAACACAATGAACACATAAATTGAATGCAAAATCCAAGGTTTTGATTCCACAATCATATATCGACCAAAACCCAATAAAAAACAACACTTAAAATTAACTTTTACTCATCCAATTTTGAAGAAACAGTAGTTGACATATATATGAAAAAGTCGAACCCAGTAAACACAAAAACCAAAAAAAAAATCAATCAGTTAATGATTTAAAGTGCAATTAGACTATCAGATGATATTCAATAGCATAAAAGTCATCTAATCAGATCGATTTCAAGCATAAAAACACATTAATTCAAGATTTTTGATATGCGCACAGTTAAAAGCGATGAACACAGTATAAACCAATAAACTTGATTAATTAGGCTCTGATACCAATTGTGTGTCCCATAATTAAGGAATCAATCAAGTAAACGAATAAACAATACGATAATGCAAACCTGGTATTGATTAATCAAACGATTACAAGTGTTCTTGATCAAGAAATCAATCTATCTCTGCTTCTATGTCTCCCTGTATACGGCGCACAACACCCAACAGCCTCCTCTGTGAATAATTTTCTCTAAGCTCTCTTAACCTAATTACCACTAAAAAAACTTAATTTATACTAAGGCCTTATTAGCCAAATGGTCTTGGCTTGACTTGGCCCAACAACTAAAACAACCAATAACTTAAATTAAAAGACTGATAATGAAAATACGAAAAACACACTTTGACTATTTATTACAAAAGAACCCTAGACTATTTATTGAGACGACTTTATTAGCTTTGAATTCAGATTTCCATCTTCACATAATGATGATCTTGAATCCAATAAAACTGTGCTTTAACAAGTATATTGTATTTGATGTGTTTATAGAAGGAAAGAGTGTTAATCGCAAGTTAGCTTACCTTTGTTTTTAATACCATCGTAGGTGGTGTTAATCAGTAGAAGTCAGAGTTTAATCAAGAAGAATCAGAGGTAAGTCTTTCAAACTAAATCTTTTATGATTTTGACAATTATTTGATAAATGTGGGTTTTATAAACTGCACGTTTATAGTATTGAAAGTTATGCAGAATTATTGAAAAAGGTTGATTAAATTAATTTTGCATGTTTATGCTCGGTTTATATAAACTTGTTTTATATATAGTCAGGACTAAGTGTATGCATACATTTGAGTAAGAAGTCTGACCTAAGTCCGGACGTGTGACCCGCCTACTCGTACCGGGGAGTGTGGCCCGTTTCTGCCATTAGGGTGCGTCCCTAAAATAAGGCAGTGCGAGACAGACATACCATCTTTCATGGAAATGTTGGTCAGTAGCTTAAGGTACGCTTGCGAAGCGTAAAAAGTGGTCAGTGATGGCTAGTAGATTATGTTATGCCTGCGAAGCATAAAGTATTTTAACTTTTGATTAAAAGAGCAGGTTATGTTTTTTATATATAAAGATTTGTTTAAATGTTTTAATTAATATTTGAACTGTTGCAGTAGAGATTGGAGGGGACTCACTAGACCATTGGTCTAACCCTCGCTCTTTCAAAATGATAATTCTGTTTCAGATTATCGCAAAATAGCAGGTACAGATAAGGGTAAGAGATAGTTGTAAACCATGTACTCTGAAATGTAAGCTTGGGGCAGTATTTAGACAGAAATGTTATTTTATAGTATGTATAAATGTTCAGGTTGTTACAATTGGTATCAGAGCATTAGTTTAAGGGATCTAGGTGACCAGATGGGCCTAGACTTAAACTGAGAAAGTAGAAGCACAACTGAGTCGTAGGAAGACCGTAGGAAGATAACATTAAGGTAGTAAAGACTAGCATGTAAGGTAAATTTGGAATTCCATCTAGCCAGTGTAATTGTGAATTTAAAACTACATGCTTGTGCTCAAACTGCCGTAATATGTAGCATGTTAGATTGAATATCTTATGTTTCTTCTTATCAGAAGTATGTCTGAGCGAGTGACAAGGAGTAGGTTTATGATGAATCCTGAGATTGAGCCAGATAATGAAGTAGTTGCCGAAGAGCGAATGACTGCTATCAACTCGACTGCTATCCAAGGAAAGAGTCGCGATCGACCTAAAGGTAAGACAATTCAGAAAGCAACTCCACAGGCAAGGGTTTCCAATTAAGGTTGATCCGGCTAAGATTGAAGCCATTAAAGGGTAGGAAGCACCGAAAACACATTCAGAAGTAAGAAGTTTTCTAGGATTGGTGGGTTATTATAGAAAGTTCATCCAGGATTTTTCAAGGATAGCTACGCCACTAACAGAATTAACCAGAAAAAATATCAAGTTTGTATGGGCAGAAGATCAGAAAGAAGCGTTCAGTAAATTGAAAAAGAGTCTAAGTAGTGCTCCTGTCTTGTCTCTACCCAACGGAATGGAAGGATTCGTAATTTATAGCGATGCTTCAAAGTTGGGTCTGGGATGTGTGTTAATGCAATAAGGCAAGGTGATTGCTTATGCATCTCTTCAGTTGAAAGAACATGAAAAGAATTACCCAAGTCATGATTTAGAGTTAGCAGTGGTAGTTTTTGCTTTGAAAATCTGAAGGCATTACCTGTATGGGATCAAGTGTTAGATTTACACAGATCACAAGAGACTTCAATATCTTTTCAATCAGAAGGAGCTTAATATGAGGAAGCGTAGGTGGATGGAGTTGTTAAGCGATTATGACTGTGATATTCTGTAGCATCCAGGCAAGGCCAATGTAGTAGCGGATGCTCTAAGTCATAAGGAGCATAGAGAAATAACATAAGTTGTGGCATATCGAGTTGATGTTGTTTCTAATTTCTTAGAAGAAGTTATAAAGTATCAAGAAGAAGCAATATCGAAAGAAAACTGGAAAAGTGAAAGAATAGTTGGAATTGTTAACTTGTTAGTAGTTGACAATCGCGGAGTAAAGTGCTTCAATAAGAAAGTATGGATTCCAAAAGCAGGAGAACTGCGACAGAAAGTATTGGAAGAAGCGCATAAATCGCGTTACTCAGTACATCCGGGAACTAACAAGATGTATAGAGATCTGAAACAAAGCTATTGGTGGCCAGGTTTAAAGAAATATATTGCTCACTTCGTTGAACGATGTCTGACATGTTTGAAAGTTAAAGCTGAGCATCAGAGACCTTATGGGGAGCTTCAATCGTTAGAAATTCCAGTTTGGAAGTGGGACGAGATTGCTATGGATCTTGTTACTGGGTTACCGCGATCACCTAAGGGGCATGATGCTATTTGGGTGATAGTGGATCGACTCACAAAGTCAGCTCACTTCCTACCGATCAAGGAGACGTACTCACTAGAGAAATTGGCACGATTGTATATCGACGAGATAGTAACCAGATATGGAGTACCGTCGTCAATTGTGTCAGATAGAGATGCTCATTTTACATTAGCTTTCTGGAGAAGTTTGCAAAGGGAATTAGGCTCTCAACTTAAGCTGAGTACGACCTATCATCCGTAAACTGATGGTCAGAGTGCGAGAACCATTCAGACATTGGAAGATATGATTCGTGCATGTGTAATTGATTTCAAAGGTTCGTAGGAAATTCATTTGCCGTTGATTGAATTTTCCTACAACAATAGTTATCATGCTAGCATACAAGTGGTTCCGTTCGAAGCTTTGTATGGTCATAAATGTAGAACACCTTTATGTTGGAATGAGGTGGGTGAAAGACAACTAGCGGGACCAGAAATTGTACAGGTGATAGCTGATAAAGTCGACCAGATTCGAGCAAGATTAAAGATTGCTCAAGATCGTCAGAAAATGTATGCTGATAAAAGAAGGAAACCGATAGAGTTTCAGATAGGAGACAAGGTAATGTTGAAAGTTTCGCCCTGGAAAGGAGTAGTCAGATTTGTAAAGAAAGGAAAATTGAGACCGAGGTTTGTTGGACCATTTATCATCACGGGACGTGTTGGTGAAGTGGCCTACGAACTTGATCTACCAGAAAGTTTGCGTCGGATTCATCCTACATTTCATGTGTCCAACTTGAAGAAGTGTTTGGCAGAAACAAATGTAGTAGTTCCCTTAGAAGATATTCAGGTAGATGAAAAATTAAGTTATATTGAGGAGCTCGTAGCAATTACGGACCTCAAAGTAAAGAAGTTAAGAAACAAAGAGATTCGCTTAGTAAAGGTCCAGTGGAAATTTCACCAAGGACAAGAGTCAACATGGGAAGTAGAAGCGGACATGAAATCTCAGTATTCCTATTTGTTTAGAGATAGAATTCCGGGGACGGAATTCTCCTAAGGGGGGAAGATTGTAATATCCAGTTTCGAAATTTTTATTAATTTTGGAATTTGGGTGAAAAGTTAAGCGAGACCCAAAGTTCAGGGGTGTTTATTGAAACATTGATTATATAAAACCAAAACCCTTAGATATTTGTTTCATAACTCATACTTGAAGAAAAATTTGAGACCGATATCAGAGAGTGAGAGCAGAACGAGAGCAGAACGAAGAGAAGCTAGGTATCATCGGATTGATCAGTTTTTGTCAAATAGAGGTATGATTCTAGCTTAATACTTCTATCTGCATGTTATAGTCGGTAAATAGTTGTGTTATTTAAGCTTTTATCCGTGTTTTCAATCGATTCATGGATCTGAGTTTTTGTAAACCGACTTAGTATGAACGTTGACCGGGAAGAAGGTGTCGACTGGTATGTTTATCGATTGGTATGATTGTTGACCGGTATAGCTATGGACCAGAACCCAGTGTGACCGGTATATTGTATTCGACCGATATAATGTCGACCGGGACCAAGGTCGACCGGTATGTTGTTATTGACCGGTAGGTTGTGGTTGACCGGTATGTTGTTGTGGACCGGTATTAGTCTTTGCTCGACCGGTGTAGTGATCCGACCGGTGTTGACCAGTGTAGTGACCCGAACGGTATAATGTTAATCGGTCCTAAGAGGTATTGATCAGAGGGGTTTCGACCAAGATAGTAGCAGTATATTGTATTTGATGTGTTTATAGAAGGAAAGAGTGTTCGTCGCAAGTTAGCTTACCTTTGTTTTTAATACCATCGTAGGTGGTGTTAATCAGTAGAAGTCAGAGTTTAATCAACAAGAATCAGAGGTGAGTCTTTCAAACTAAATCTTTTATGATTTTGACAGTTATTTGATAAATGTGGGTTTTATAAACTGCACGTTTATAGTATTGAAAGATATGCAGAATTATTGAAAAAGGTTGATTTAATTAATTTTGCATGTTTATGCTCAGTTTATATAAACTTGTTTTATATATAGTCAGGACTAAGTGTATGCATACATTTGAGTCAGAAGTCTGACCTAAGTCGGGAAGTGTGACCCTCCTACTCGTACAGGGGAGTGTGCCCGTTTATGCCATTAGGGTGTGTCCCTAAAATAAGGCAGTGCGAGAGAGACATACCGTCTTTGACGGAAATGTTGGTCAGTAGCTTAAGGTACACTTGTAAAGCGTAAAAAGTAGATTGAGTTATGCCTGCGAAGCATACAGTATTTTAACTTTTGATTAAAAGAGCAGGTTATGTTTTTGAGATATAAAGCTTTGTTTAAATGTTTTAATTAATATTTGAATTGTTGCAGTAGAGATTGGAGGGGACTCAATAGAGCATTGGTCTAACCCTCGCTCTTTCAAAATGATAATTCTATTTCAGGTTATCGCAAAATAGCAGGTACAAATAAGGGTAGGGGGAAGATGTGAGCTATTTGCAGGAGCTAGAAGACTTCTTGCAATAGTTTACTTTTTGGACCCAGTTGTGTAATAAGAGATAGTTGTAAACCATGTACTCTGAAATGTAAGCATGGGGCAGTATTTAGACAGAAATGTTATTTTATAGTATGTATAAATGTTCAGGTTGTTACATCATGCATGCTCGAGGTGTGTCTTTTATGGTGGACAACTGTTCAACAACTGCAAGGTTGGGGTCAAGGAAATAGGCTTCGCGATTCGATTACATTCTTACCCAACAAGCTTTAGTTGTGGCTGACAACGACACCCCACTTAACCAGGACCTGATCAACAACTTCTTTGAAGATCCGGTGCACGAGGCTGTGAATGTTTTTGTAGAGTTGAGACCTACGGTCGACATCTCATATTTGTCAGATCATAATGGAAGCTCAACAAGATTCTATTTGATGCTCATTTTGAGTTTTTTCTTTGATTGTCCCTAAACAACCCCAAAGTGTTAAAAAAAATAGCCCCTGAACGTCAAAAAACAGCCCCTGAGTTTTTTCTTTGATTGTCCCTAAACAGCCGCTAAGTGTCCCCAAACAGCCCATGAACGTTAGGTTTTAGTCACTTCTATGGTTTTGATGTAAGGTATTCAATCGATGTTTCAGAAAACAGATGGAAAATAAACAAAATGCAGAAATCGATGGTTCGATGGTTTTATGGTTTAATCGATGGTTTAATGCAGAAGTCATGGGTGGAAATCGTTGGTTTGATGAAGATCATGGGAGGATAACGATGGATTTTACGCTTTAATATGTGAATTTTAAAATTACCATATGGACATATGAATTTCTTATTGCATTATTTCAAAATGAAAGTCCATTGGACAATTGAAAACCCATATGACACCAATACAAATTGATGCATATCATAAAGAAAGGTAACATCCAACCATAAACTAAAAGAAAAAATCCGGCTAATATAATATAAGCAATCGATGATCACCTATTCCTCCCCACTCCAAGTCCATGTCAACTTCCAAACCATCTATTAGCATATAGGATAAAAAAATTTCAGACTTGATACAGAACCATAGAGTTAAAATCGGGAGAGACGAAGAATAAAAGGAACCGTGAAACAATATAGTTTGTTTTGAGTACATACCAGCTTCTTTAATAGTGCATAACTCTCAAACCGTAAGTCCGAATGAGCACAAGTTTTACAGGTAGAACGATCTAAATGTACACTACAACTCTTATAAAGGGCCTGAAAATCAGTTGAGATTCTAAGTGGTTCAAAACTTTGTGTTTTGGGACTGATCACAATGTACTCGGGATCAGTCCCTGTGTTATTGTAAATTTTGTATAAAATTGATGGATAATTCAAATGGGGTGATACCAATTTGAGTAGAACCATAAGAGGTCGTAGAATAACTTTCATTTAGACATTATAATCTTTTTTGGCATCTAAGTAGGAGAAAAATGCTTGAAAAACAGAGGTACAAAACAACTTTCATTTAAATGTAATATTTTCCTCATGTGTCATAACTTTTGAGAAACTGTCATTTAGTAAAATGGAGCTATTTGGAACACAATTTTATAAAGAAATGGGAACACCGAAATATGGGGAACAATGGAAGAATAAATTTCTCAATGGAGCATAATGATGTCACACAATGTGATGATGAAGAAATCTCCGAAACCATCATACTAATAGATATTCTAAAGTGACCTTTCCACCATATGTCCATATGTACTCTCGATTGATGTCATCCATGCAACAAGAATGGGAGAAATATCTATTAGTAATATCTCCAACCATATGAATGCATTAAACTCTATAAAATCTATGATCTTGGTTATAATAAGTATATTGCCACTATATAACGTAAATATGGATGAATGTGTTGATCCAAATCTCTAAGTGATTTGATAATGACCCTCTATTATACTTAGTGAAAATTACGTTTAACATCTGTATGTATAAGTGTTTCACCATCAACGATAAAATAGTGAGTGCGTTCAGCATCGTTGATGATTTCTCATGTAAACAGTTAGACGTAATCCCTGAAGACAAGTTTCACGACAAAAGATGTTCACTGCTGAATCAAAGACAAAGTTGGTGAACAAAGGACAAGTCTAGTCATGACCTGATGCGGATATCAACGAAAACAAGACAAGTATACTCACATGCGAAGAAGCCTAAGGAAAAGCTTCAACGATAGCTGAACTTCTTTCTATCTCTAAGAAGGAAGAGATACTCAGCGATTGATGATCACATTGCTTATACCTCAAGTCTCTTTTATCTTATCCATGCACACATAATACGATTGTTAGAGAAGACATACCTCTGCAGCAAATCGTACAACAACTATGTTAACTACACTATTCATCATACGGTCAAAAACATGTCTCCAAAAGTCAGACGCATGCAACCAACCATAGAAGGACACGTGTAAAGTACCCTGCCATGCATTTAATGCATAAGGTATATATAGAAAGATCGAGACTCTATCTGAGAGTTTATTAAGTTTGTTTATATTAGGTTCTTACTTAATCTTATTTCGCCACGAACTTGTAAATTGTATTTTGATTTATCAATAAACAATTTATTAAACTTTAAATTTTGTGTTTGTATTCAACCCCCCCCCCCTTCTACAAACTTGTTAAGCACCTTCAGGACCAACATGTGGTATTAGAGCAAGTTCTTTAATCTCATAAACAAGATCTTACTTTATTCTCTTCCTTGCTATTCAAATTATGACACTTAACACAAACACTAACTACTATGATAATGGTTCTCTCTTAAAACCTCATCGATTTAGCAGAGATAACTTTTCTCTCTGGAAAAATCGAATGATGCTATTTCTAGAATGTGTAGATCCCACTATACCTGAATATGTAGCAAATGGCCCTTATGAACCCTTCACAATCATAGTTGCAGTTTTTGCTACCGCCTCCACTCCTGATGTCCCTGAAAGATATGCTATTAAGGAAATAAGACAATGGAGTGATGAAGATAAAAAAAAAATTGGTTTAGATGCTAAGGCAAAAACCATTATCTCTATGGCTCTGCCTGATGAAGCCTTTCATTTCATCATGCATCTGAAAATGGCTAAAGAAATGTGGGACACTATATGTGTTCAATATGAAGGTACCACTGAAATCTAAGAAATCAGAAAGATTAATTTCTTAAGACAATATGAAAGTTTTATCTGTAGTAATAATGAATCCCTATCTGATGTTCACCAGAGATTTAACTATCTAATCATTGATCTAAGGACTGTTGGTAGAACCTATTCCAACTCTGAGGTCTTAACTAAATTCTTGGAATGTCTTCTTGAAAGCTGGGACAGTTACTCAATGTGTCTTAAGCTGACAAAAGACTTAAATTCTCTCTCTCTCCGCACCTTATATGGAATATTGCTCAACTATGAGCAATCAAATCTTCTGAAAAAGAATCTTATAAAAGATTCTAAAGGCTCCAAAAACACTCATGTCACTTTAGTCTCTTCAAAGATCATTCCATCTTAGCGATCTACTCTCACTATCACGGAGTTAGATTCTGACTCTGAGGAATTATCAGACGCTGATTCAAAGTTTGATAAATCCCTAGCACTCTTGACAAACTCCTTCAAAAGATTTGCAAGAAAGAGGAATTTCAGAAAAAACAAGCCTCTCTCTATAACTGACAAGCCAAAATCAACCCTTGTTGATAAGGCCACCGCTACTTGCTTTAACTGTGATAAAGTTGGACATTTTGCAAGTGAATACAGGTCAAAGAAAGTTTCCAAAACTTCTACCTCCAGGAAAACCAGAGATAACACATACCTTAAGCTGAAAGAAAAATATCAAAAGTTGAAAAACTTTAAGAGAAAAGATAAAGGTCTTATCGCTGAAAAACATGACTGGGCTGAATCAGAAGAATCAAGTTCTGATGAAGAAGAAGATGCTAATCTCTATCTTATGGATGAGATTAAAGAAGAAGTGGAAGAACCAACATGAACTTCTATGAGTTACATCTCCTCTCAGGTATCAATTTCTATTAATCCCTCTCTTTCTGAAGCTGAGAGAAGTCGTGCAATAGATGTGCTGACAATAGACTTGTACAATGCACTAAGTGGTAAAACTCTAGCTGAAAACAAGAATATTGATTTAACTAAACAGTTAGAGAAATGTCATGAAAGGATCAAAGAACTAACTCTTCTAGAGGAAAGTTTAAAAGATCAGGTCATTATCAATGAAGTTATTAGTATTGAACGCGAACAAGCCATCACTACTTTAAAAGCAGAAAAGGCAACTGTTGAGGGATGGTGTAAATCTTCAACCAAGATCACTGAAAGCATCAGGGCTCAAATCCTTGCTAATGACAAAATTGGTCTCGGTTATCATCCTGAAAGAGATGAATCTAGCAGAGACTATTCCATGCTTAAGTTTGGAATGTTTGTCTGTTATATCCCTGACACTTATTCTACTCATTGCTCTTCATCTTCCAATACTATTCTTGAGGACTTATCAAAGAGCTCTAAGGTCGCTAATAAAGGGAAATCCATTTCCAATCATCCTCAAAAGGCTATCAATAAAGCTAAATTGAAAGTCTCTTCCAAACCTTCAGTAAATCAATCTTCCATCTCTGGAACTAAAATCACTGATATATCTCAGAGAACAACTCCAAAGCTGAAAATTGATATTAAGCCTAAGAAAACCGAAGAACTGAAAGTTCCTCCAAAATCATATGTCAAGGGCATTCTTGGAGCTGGCCCTGCTCATCTCAAGTTTTCTAACTCATCTGCTCATAGTTTTAAGGCAAATTTCGTCTATAGAAAGTGTTATCACTGTGGACTTACTGAACATATTGCTAGTAATTGTCCTACTGCCACAAAAGCTGAAAAGAAAGCTAAAGTGAAGATGATTGCCTCCAAGGCTAAGAAGGTCACCAAAGCTGAGAAATCTGCTAAGGTGAAAAATGCCACTAAGGTTAATCAAATAACCAAAGTGAAGGTTACCACTGAAGCTGAATCTTCAAATGCCATGAAGATTGTTGAACCTTCTATCTCCACTAACACTGTTGGACCCACTGAAAAGTGGTTACCAATCAAAACTTAATCTTCCTTATGTTTGCAGGGATCGAAGGGTATTTGGTATTTAGATAGCGGATGTTCTCGATACATGACTGGACAAAAAGACCTGCTCACTGAATACAAGGAAGAGAAAGGTCCCTCAGTGACCTTTGGTGGAAATGGAAAAAGATATACCAAAGGGTTTGGTGTTCTTAGCAATGGGACAACTACCTTCAGAAGAGTCGCTTACGTAGATGGACTGAAGCATAACCTCCTAAGCATCAGTCATCTATGTGACAAAGAATACGAAGTTCGCTTTTGCAAGAAAGCATGTTCAGTGATGAATGAAAAAGGGGAGCTCGCTCTTAGTGGTTATCGTATGGAAAATGTCTATGTAATAGACATGGACTCTACTACCACTGAAAACGTTTGTTTTCTCTCTAAGTCCTCCTCAGATGTCAACTGGTTATGGCACAAAAGGCTATCTCATCTCAACTTCAAAACACTGAATTCTCCCTCCTCAAAAGAACTAGTCTCCAGTCTTCCTCAGCACTCATATGACAAGGAATCTATTTGTTCAACATGTGAAAAGGGAAAGCATACTAAAGCTAGTTTCAAATAAAAACAGATTTCCTCAGTGACATGTCTCTTCAACTCTTGCATATGGATTTATTTGGCCCTGTCAATATCCAATCCATAGTTGGAAAGAAATATACACTTGTCATTGTAGATGAATACTCTCGCTACACCTGGGTAATCTTTCTTCGCTGCAAAAGTGACACTCCAGAAGAATTGATATCTTTTGTTAGAAAGATGGAAGTGATGAATAATCTAACTGTTCGATCGATAAGAACTGAACATGGAACTGAATTCAAAAATAGTTACCTTAATAACTTCTTTGAAAGTAAAGGAATTTCACATAATTTCTCCTCTATAAGAACTCCTCAGCAAAATGGTGTCGCTGAAAGAAGAAACCGAACGATCATTGAAGCTGCAAGATCAATGCTCAGCGATTCTCATCTTCCAACTCAGTTTTGGGCATAAGCTGTCAACACTGCTTGTTTTACTGAAAACAGGTCTCTGATAGTAAAACGTTTCAGCAAAACATCCTACGAACTCTTTCATGGAAGAAAACCTTCTATCAGTTTTCTTCACATCTTTGGTTGTCAGCGTTTCATCTTAAACAACAAAGATGCACTTGGAAAGTTCGACCCAAAAGCTGATGATGGGATCTTTCTTCGTTACTCCTCAATTTCCAAAGCCTACAGAGTCTTCAACAAGAGAAGACAAATAGTAGAAGAAACAATTCATGTCACCTTTGACGAATCCAGATCAGCGAACTCTAAACCTATCACTGACAATGATGAACTGAATGCTTGGATGTTCTGTCATTATAGAGAAATAGAACCTCTCTTCAACACTCATCAGCATACAAATCCTCCAAATGTTGATGAGGATCCAAACTTCATACCTCTTAACACTGAATCCACCTCTTGGGTTTCAGTTGTTCCTCTAAACACACTTCCTCCATCAGATCTTCCCTCTTCCTAAAACCTCTCAGTAAATAATGGTTTATCTGACACTCAACATCTGATAGCTGAAGAACCTCAATTTTCTTCATCAGTGAACATTCCTATTGATGATCCAACTCTGAGGTAAGCGATCATGCCCCAGCTCAGCGATGGTCCAGAGATCACCCCATAGATCAAATTCTTGGTGATCCTGAAGCAGGTATTTAGACATGAAGAAGTTTAGGTAACAGTCTCTTTGTTAATTTTCTTTCTCTTACAGAGCTAAAGAAGACTGATGATGCTCTCAAAGATCCAAATTGGGTCAGCGCCATGCAAGAAGAGCTGACTGAGTTTGCAAGAAACCAAGTTTGGAATCTCATTCCCCGACCATCTGATAAATATGTTATAGGAACTAAATGGGTGTTTAGAAACAAATTAGATGAACATGGGACTGTAAACCGCAAGAAAGCTAGACTAGTTTCTTTGGGATACAGACAAGAGGAAGGCCTAAACTATGATCAAACCTTTGCCCCTGTGGCTAGGCTCGAAGCAATTCGAATTTTCTTAGCTTATGCAATTTACAAAAATTCAAAGTATATCAAATGGATGTCAAATCAGCATTCCTAAATGGAAAACTGAATGAAGAAGTCTATGTTGAACATCCCCAGGGTTCTCTGACCCTAAGCATCCACATTATGTATATAAGTTGGATAAGGCTCTCTATGGGTTAAAACAAGCACCTCGTGCTTGGTATGACACTCTCTTTTCTTTTCTTACATCTGAAAATTTTGAGTGTGGTAAAATTGATAACACTTTAATTTTCAGAAAGATAAAAGGTCATATTATTCTTGTACAAATATATGGGTGAACTAACTTACTTCCTTGGACTTCAGATCAAGAAAAATGACAAAGGTACATTTATTAATCAAGGTAAGTATGTTAAAGATATGTTGAAGAAGTTTGATCTCACTCAAACTTCAGCGATGAAAACTTCTATGGCACATCCCCTGACATTAAACAAGGATCCAACTGGAAAACTGTAAATGTCACTGCTTATAGAGGAATGATAGGCTCCTTGTTGTATCTTACATCAAGCCGACCTGACATCATGTACTCTACATGTCTTTGTGCATGCTATCAATCAGAACCCAAGGAATCCCATCTGATCGTTGTAAAGCGGATATTCAAATATCTTAAGGGAACTCCTAATCTCAGTCTTTGGTATCCCAAAGATTCAGGCTTCGATCTTACTGGTTATTCAGATAGTGATTTTGCTGGTTGCAAACTTGATAGAAATAGCACCACTGGAGGATGTCAACTTCTAGGAGGAAAGCTAGTAAGTTGGACAAGAAAAAGCAAAACTCAGTATCCACTTCCACAGCTGAAGCTGAGTACGTAGCAGCTGGAAGTTGTTGTGCTCAGGTCTTATAGATGAGAAATCAACTATTAGACTATGACCTTCGGCTGTCCAAGATACCAATCTATTGCGATAACACTAGTGTCATCGCTATAGCAAACAATCCAGTGTTACACTCAAAGACAAAACATATAGAGATAATATATCATTTTATCAGAGATCATGTGATGAATGGTGATATTGAACTTCACTTTATCCCTACCGACTATCAGCTCGCTGATCTTTTCACCAAACCTCTTGAAGAGACTAGATTTAACTTTCTCATTAGTAAGCTTGGAATGCTGAATCTTGAAGATTAACTCTTCAGCTTTCATGCATTATGTCAGTGATAACACATTCTACTTCATTATATAATCTCTAACTAATTCTTTCTAACTCTCAAGTATGTTTTCTCATTTTCTCTCGCTGAATCCTATTCAGTAAGATGTTTTCAAAAACCAAAACTGTAATCACTGAATTTCTTCAAGTGGTTAAAAGTTTTTTGATAAACAAATCTTATCACTGATATTTCTTGCCAGTGTTCCTTTCTAAAGAAAATCTGTCTTTGAATTTCTATCAGTGATACTTTCTAAAAACGTAACATTTTTTCTCTCTCTCCTATGACGTCATTCGAACCGATAAATCATGGCACGACTTTTTCTGACACGTTCGTCCGTTGCACTTCATGTCCAATCAACTTCGTGGAACTCGTCCGTTTCATGATGACCTCCTTTTCCCGCTCCAAATTATTTCTCTCTCATATAAAAGGAATGCCATTTACATTTTTTCCTTATACGCTCACAAAACTTCCAAGGCAAATAAAACACTCTCGACATTCAATCAATCAAGCAGAACACCTTAATCTTCAAATCTTCAAGACTTCCAGGTTTTTTTCTTCATCTTTTTCTTAGGAAAAACACTTGTTTGATTCTAAAACTTCCGTTGTTTTGGGATTCAGAGTGCTTTTCATTCCTAAAATCATTTTCTTTATGATTTTATTTTTTGCAAAAACCTTTGGTTTTTTAGACTGTTCTTCTTACTTCTTTTCTTTAGAACACTGTTTTACTCTAAAAATAAACTTATTTTTCAAGTTTCTTTCCAAAAAGGGAAACTGGTAAAATATTTTATAATGTTTTTAGACTCTAAACCATCTATTCTATTCTACTTATTTCTATTCCAGAAATGGCCCAAGCTACTCTCATTGCCTCGAAAAATGTCAAGTTCGCTCTTATTGATTTTGAAATTCCCAAGAACAACCATTTGGCACGATTGACCTTCAGCGCTGAAAAGTTCCCTCATCTCTAAAACAATCATGTCTATCCTATGCTCTGCAAGTTGATCCTAAGCCAAGCAAAGCTCTTCTTCAGCAGTTTTGGTTCACTGCTGACAAGGGCTCAGTGAAAAATAAGAAAGGTGAATCCATCCCTGTCATCTCTTCTACGACTTAACATGGCCCAGGGAACATCACTGCCCTTGCGATTCGCACAGCTTTGCGTTTCCCCTCCAAAACTTCCCAAGGCTTTGACCTTCTACCCACTAACACTGAATTTATTCAGTTTCTGGATCATATGGAATACCAATGGGATAACAAGACTCGCACAACCATTCCCAATAAGAAGCTGACGAAGATCCAGAAGGCGAACATGCCTTCAAAGTTGAACTACATCTTCACTCATATCATTCAAAGTATGAGTGGAAAGATTGGATCGTTGGACCAAGCCAACAAAATTCAACTTCAGATAGGATACTCACTACTAGCTGGCAAACACTTTGACTACGCCAGAGCGATCTTTGACGATCTCATGTCAAAGATTGAGAAGCCTGAACGGGACATGAAGATTCCCTATGTCCGGTTCATCTCTGCAATTCTCCACTTTTTCCTCAGAAAGAAGTACTCCACCGAAAGTGACTGCAATTTGTCCAGGGTTGGTCCACGAATCGTCGAGGTGAAGCCCGCTGACAACGAGGAAAGTCTTCAGACCTTACGCTTATGCCTCTCCCAAATTTCTTCTATTTTCAGTGGCTACGCCAATGGTTTCTTCATCGGTTATCCTTGCCACTACCACCCCTCACAAAAGACAATCATTAACTCTTCCTGGTCCTTCTAAAAAGGCCAAGAATATTAAGGAGTCAACCCCCTCGACGAAGGAACCAAAGGTAGTCTCTCAACAAACTACCTTAGATGGTTTCGTGGCTCGCTCCGCCACTACTGCTCAGCCATCAACAAACGTATTAGTGACTTCAATCGTTGATACACCACCGATGATCAACCCAATTCCTCCACTCTATCAACCAGCTGAGGTAATTACTATAATCACCAGTGCTTCTCCTTCTATCCCCATTGCTTCTCCTTCTATCTCTTTGGTCCTAACCTTCCCTTTTTACAACAACTAACTTCTATCGCTGCATCAATAGAACCTATTATGGTTAAAACATCTCAACCCTTCTCTCAATTTGAAGGTGACTTGAACTTTTTCAACATCTTTGACACTTCAAGTAAACCCAAAACCATATACACCTCTCCCACCTCTCTAACTAAGCCTGAGCATAAACTTGTTCAATTACTAACATCTTTTTCAGGTCCTACTTTGGGAACCGTTTACGCCAACGTCAACAAGTTCACAGAGAAGGTGGAGAATCTCGCTGCCTCTCTCAACACCAACACCATCGCTGTTAATCAGGCAGGTGAAGAGCTGAAGAACTTATCATCAGCAACTGCCACCAAAGCTGAGGCTTCTCAGCTTAGCTCTCTTCAGGCAGAGGTGAACACGCTGAAGGATAACATGGCCCAAAATACAACTCAAATTCAATTCCTCACTAGCCATATTGATCACCTGACTGGAGAAGTCAAGAATCTTAGTGGCAAGCTAGAGACTGCTAATCAGCTGCTTTCTCAGCTGCTGACAGAAGTGAATGAACCAGCTCCTGCTCCTACTTCCTCATTCACCGAGAATGACAGGGTGTCCCTAAACTTATCAACCGAATTCATTCATCAGGACACCTCTGCTATTCCGGAGATTGAAGAACGTCTAGATAAGCTGGAGGTTGATGCCCGCCGGAAGCTTATCGCTGCTGCTACTGCTACTACAAACGTTGACCTCCCCCATGATGATGACAAAGTAGGGGAGAAGATTACAGAAGAAAATACAGCTGCTGAGGCTCAGGTAATAGCGGAAGAATCTCTCTTCCATGCTGAAGGGGAGAAGGTTAATGAACCTCCCTCTCAAGCTGAGGGGGAGAAGATAGCTGATGTATCAACTACTGAAGATCAATCCCCTCCTTCTTCTTCTCAAGTATTAGAAGAAGAAGAGGATGAAGAAGAAGAAGAAGAAAACGAGGAAGGACTTTATATTCAAGATAAAAAGGATGATGCCGTTGTTACTGCTGATGATGATGATGATGAGGATGACGACTCTTCTCTTTGGTTCTCAGCAATAAATGCATCATCAGCGCCTCCGACAAAATGCGTTATCATAGATGAAGCAGGGGGGAGACAGATAGATAGTGCTCCAGATTCCTCCACCCAAGGCAAGCAGAAGGGGATCACTACTGAGGGAAACCTAAAGTTACTATCACTATCTGAGGGGGAGCAACCTTCTCAGGTATGCCTCTCCATTGTCCCTCTTTCCTTCTATTCCTACCAAACACCCCTGACTTTCTAAACCTTTATCTTTCTCTTCCCAAAGATATACACTAACTATTTTCATTTTTTCTCAGACAATTATCTCCCCTGCTTAAGGGAACTCAGTCTCTGCAAATAATCTCAACTCCAATAGCTGAAGAACCAATAATCCCGACCTCCTTCAATGAGGTTGATGAACAAGAAGAAGAAGAAGATGAATCTCTGGATCATTCAAGAAGGCCCTCTCAACCACTTCAAAGGTCAGAGGATGATGTTCAAAGAAGAGCTGAGATGATCTCTCATCTGAAGAGTCAGCGACGAAAGATCCCTCCCAAATATCTTCCTGAAGAATTGGATTTCCTCTCCGAAGCTGAGTATGAATAATCTGTCAGAACTGAAAGAATGTTCGCTAAGTGCCCGAAAGATGTCGACTTAGCTCCCAAGGTACATTCGTCCATGTTGGAGGAAGACAAGATGAAGGAGAATGCAGGGGTTGTTCAAGCTGGAATTCTGAAAGAGATTGAAGAGGATCACTCAAAAGAAAAAGAGGCCAGTGATAAAAGTCTAGAATGGTGTAAACAAAAGATGGACTATCGCTCTGACCCAATGAAGATCGTTGTTGTTACTATCTCTGGGTGAAAGAACAAGGACCGAACATCAGTCACTATGGAGGTACTTAGAGAGGATGGAAGCTTAAAAGTTATGTTCGTGTCAAGGATGGAACACTTTGGTTACGTTGAGTGGTTAGAGTTCAAAGAAACACTGAAGAAATCAAAATAAACGTACAAAGGCTATGTTGAAGGTCTCGTTGGAGCTCTCATCAATAGAGTCGCTGCTATATTGAAGGTGCCTTCAGCTCTTCAACCTAAGCCAAAATAAGTTAAGAGAAAGCTTGCCTCCTTCTCCTCTGAAAATGTCATAGTGATAAAATATGACACCTCCATCAAGTTTTCAAAAGAAGAAATGTTCGGGCCTCCTTCTGATATCTCAGTTCTTGATCTATCTTTGCCTCTTGGTGGACCATTAATCCCAGGTCGAGTTTTAAAGAAACCTTTTGGAATCTTCTCCATAGATGATGAAGGTCAGCTCAGGTTCCAAAGACTCTCTGAAATCCCTCTCTGCCCTCTATATCATCTCAAGGACCTTCTATGCTTATGGTGTACTTACTCTCCCTCAGCTGAACCGATTAAGACTCTCATTCGACAAGAATCAGCTTATCGAATACAGAAAGGAGAGATAGTACCAGATTTTATGATCAAGGTCCTAAAGTCTTATCTAGATAGCTGATAGATTCCCTTTTGTTTCATATAATCTATTAAAACTTCACTTGTACTTGTAATTTTCATATCTTCACTTGTAATTCTTTTTCTTTGAATTAATGAAAATTTTAGTGAAGTACTTAAATCAATCAGTACTGTAAAAGATCCCTCAAATTAGTAATTGGGACATGTATGTTATGAGTCCTGATTATCCTTTATTTTGACTTAAAGTAATTTTCTTCATAGTTACTTTGTCATCATCAAATAGGGGGAGATTGTTGATCCAACTCTCTCAGTGAAAATTACGTTTAACATCTGTATGTATAAGTGTTTCACCATCAGCGATCAAATATTGAGTGTGTTCAGTATTGCTGATGATTTCTCATGTAAACAGTTAGACGTAATCCATGAAGACAAGTTTTGCGACAAAAGATGTTCCCTGCTGAATCGAAGACAAAGCTGCTGAACAAAGGACAAGTCTACTCATGACTTGATGCGGATATCAGCAAAAACAAGAAAATTCTACTCACACGCGAAGAATATTGAGGAAAAGCTTCAGCGATAGCTGAACTTCTTTCTATCTCTAAGAAGGAAGAGATATTCAGCGATTGATGATCACATTGCTTATACCTCAAGTCTCTTTTGTCTTATCCATGCACACATAGTACGATTGTCATACAACAGATACCTCTGCAGCAAATCGTACAACAACTCTGTCAACTACACTATTCATCATACGGCCAAAAGCATGTCTCCAAAAGTCAGACGCATGCAACCAACCATAGAAGGACACGTGTAAAGTACACTGCCATGCATTTAATGTATAGGTTATAAATAGAAAGATCGAGACTCTATCTGAGAGTTGCCTTCAGCCTTCAATCTTTCTAACAAATATAGAAACCCTTGTTTTCTATATTCTTTCAATCCCCATTCTCTAATTCTTGTGCGACCATCTTAGTGTTTCTTAATTTTGTTTAGATTAGGTTCTTACTTAATCTTATTCCGCAACAAACTTGTAAATTGCATTTTGATTTATCAATAAACAATTTATTAAACTTTAAATTTTGTGTTTGTATTCAACCCCCCTCCCACAAACTTGTTAAGCACCTTCGGGACCAACAAAATGGATGGGGGTCATACATAAAAGATCACTCTTGGCCACTGAATAAACCATTAAAAAGTTGTCTCTTGTTGATGCCCTACATGCTGAAAAATAGTACTTCCTCTATGCTAAAATAAATGTCCACATTCCTATTTTAGTTTGTCCCAAAGTAAGTGCCTATTTTCCAATTACCCTTAATAGATGGAGAGATTCATTGCTCTCACTATTATTAATGGTAAAATTGTCATTTAGTTAATTAATAAATGTATAATTACAATTTACACATTTCTAAAACTGTGTGTCATTTTCATCGTGGACATTTATTTTGGGAAGGAGGGAGTAGTAAGTATGGTAGTATCTACGACCCTCATTAAGTTCGTCTCAAAGAAGTTATTGTAACTGTTATGTGTAGATCATACATTCTTAGAAGGACACTTAACTAGATCCAATCCAAAGTTTGTTTTGTCTTCTTAGATGACTTGAGTATTCAGTCCACCAACTGAAAGAAGTTCTATATATAAGTATATAACATATCTGTTTTAAAAAATGCATACTTATATTAAATCCATCAAGGGGGAACATGGATTTTATTTTAAAATATTGTATGTAGGGATGTAAACAGAGTGAAAACTGAGTGGAAACAAGGATTGCAAAATTTGTAGTAGAATTCAAATCCTAAACCTAGCAACCACATCGTCATCTAAAAATATGAGGAACTTACACATCCTCCTTTGATGGAAATTATCAGAAAATCCCAATATCCAAAATAATTTATCCCGTATGCAAAAACTCCAGTAGGTAACTATAGACTTCATCTCTATTCCTATCAAACATAACATAAAACCACTTAAATTTAAGCAAATAGCAACGCTATAGGAAAATGTTCGATGAATATCAACTGATAGAAGCTTGAAACTAAACATACCTTAATCATGAACCCAAATCAACAGATGAACCCAAATCAGATGTGAGCTATTTAGCTGCAACAACAAAATCAAAATCAAAATCAAAATCAAAATCAAAATCAAGCACATTATATTGATTTATTAAATGGATGAAATCAGAAATGAAGGTACCAGGGAACATTTATTAAATGGATGAAATCAAGAGTTAGGTTTTTCATACAATACCTGAAATCTAAATAGAGAGGAGAAGTCGTGTAGGTTTCTTCAAATCAAATCAAGTTGACAAAGCTTGGGATGCGATGTGTTTGAGAGAGAGAGATAGTAGATTTTACGGGTCTCAAGTAACAGCCATTGGGATTTATAAGTCTAAAATCTTTGGATCCATCAAGTAGCTGGTAGAAGAAATCTTCCATTCTAGTATGGTTGTACTGATCAGTATGGCGTGAGTCTGTGAGACGTGAAAGAAGAAGAAGAGGAAGTGTGTGGTATTCATGGTATGGGCTGAGTAGAAGGGGTCGGTCGTTGCGTAAAAAAAACAAAAGGGGTTTCACTTGTACATCATGCATAATAAGTTGTAATTAAGAGTGAAAATGTAAATTCAAGTCCAATTCAATCAATAATAAGATTTGACAGTTAAGTTCTAGAGAGAGAGTAAAGAGAGAGAGATAATCCAGTCGTATATCTCTTGAAGTCTAATGATTACAATGCTTAACCCCCTGCTACAACAAACACTCACAAAACATTATATATATGGAGCAAAACTCTCAAAGACTTGAAACACTCACAATGCTAAAACAACATTAACTATGACTTTTACAGAGACTTGACTTGACTTAGTTGACTTCACAGACTTTGACTTTACACATTAAATCTTGGATACAATTTATACACTAACATTATCAAGATTTAACAAAAATTTGACAATCGTCTTTAGCGCTTGATTCTTCAAACTTTGACTCTGACATCTTTAAACGTTGAAGCTTTGACAATCTTCAATCTCTAATGCTTGGAAGAATTTTGAAAAGTCTTTCACTTTGCTTTGAACAGTCAACAAGTCTTGAACACGAATCTGAACTCTTGAAACTTTTGAATCTTTGAACTTTAAGACAACTTTGAGGAATCTCTGATCTCGTATCTTCATCTCTCTGATCTCTGAACCGTCTTTGGAAAAACAAAATTTCTCGAGTCATCTTGATTTGACTTTGAATTATCTCTATTTTCTTCAGAATATCTTTATGAAAATTCAGATATATCTCCTTCATTTTCTTCAACCGATTTCTCATCTTTCTTTTTTGCTTTGAAAATGATGACTTTGAAATTGATCTTTTAGAATTTCTCCCCCTTTTTGATGATTGTGAGAATCAAAATCATCAAAACTTATTTCAAAGTCAACTTGATCTTTGGAACTTCTCCCCAATTAAGCAATTTAAAACAATCTTCATGATTTCTTTTAGTAAAGTATGAACATTTTCCCCCAATTGATCTGATAATGAGCCGTCAATTCATGAATGTATTTATCCGAATCTTTTCAAATTCAGACAAATTATGAGTTGTAACCCTGAATCAACAGATGAAACAGTTAGGAATGCCTGTCAGTAACACAAAGTTACTGTGTACAACGAATGTACAATAGAAGGATATTAAGATGATGTTCACTCCCCAGGACTTCCATTCAATCATTGAAAAACACAAGGTATTTTCTATGAATGTTCTAACAGAAAAACATATTTTTTGTGTGCTCGTGCTTGTATTATGAAAGAATTAGCACAATGATTGTTGTTTAGGCTCAAAATTATGTAAAACACTAAGACAACAATGATTATACATAGACTCAAATGTGCATGAAAAAGGGTCGAAGGCGGGGTAACTTTCCTTCTTTTTCAATATCATTATCTTCCAAGTGAAGAACAAATAGCGTATGTACTGCATCCCCAGAAATGTGAAACATTCTCTTTTTAAGAAAATAATGAGTAGCTGGTAGGGTGTTATGCAAGAGATGGCATGGGCTTACTTCCTTTTTCAATGATAATCACCAAAGAATGTGAACCAATCAGATTATGTGGTTGCCTGACTCAGAAAGAATTTGGTGCATATTCTGATATTCTTTTACTCTGTTCTCTCACCCTCTTTCTTTTAATCATTTAAGCTCACTTCTAACCAATCTCTTATTTCCATTTTACCTCTTCACATACCAACACTCAAATCTTTTGACCCCTCTCCCCTCAATCATTCTTAGGATTACTTCCGGGGTAGGAAACACTGGTTATCGTGAATCCATGTGTTGCTTAATGATTTTCTTGACATTTAAGCGAAAGAAATCATTTGTCAGTATATGTATGCTCATTAAAGATAAGAATGAAATTTGAGCATATTAAACATTTAAGATTTCTCAAAACTTTGTATGAATGTATAATCATGAAAGAATAGAAATCTTTTGAGAATCTGACAATGATTAAGATCAGATCAAATTCATGAAGAATATTATTTTGGGAAATCAAAGAGGTAAGATGTTTATATGAACAATATATAAACATATTAACAATGAAAGCACATGTAATAATGAAATGATGTCTGATTCAAACAACAATGAATAACAAACGAGAGTATTACCATAGAAAGATTAAACTTTTGATACATGGTAATAACAAAATCAATATGAAGTACTGAACCGGTGTGTATGAATACTTGGAAGTATATAGATAAGATAATACACAAGTTTTGATCTTTGAAACACACGGTCAGTTAAACTTTAAAGCTCAATAATGAAAAACATTTAAAAATCACACTTCTAAATTCATGAAATCTTTTAAGAACCAGAAGTGGTTTGAACATTTAAGAAAATATTTTTCATGCTTGACAATTGTTCTTCTTTCAAACAATCATAGATATAGATCAGAAGATACTTACATTTAAGCTCCCCCTCAAATTATGATAGAATGATTTATATTCTGATAAGCTTCTCCTGGATATTTGCAAAATATCCTTGTCTTTAAACATTGAAGACCGAGTCCTAAACTGATATGTTTAGAAGTCATAGTACTTTAACATTTAAGATCGGGTCCTGGTTTGTTGTAATCAGAAACCATAATTCTTGACATTGAAGTGCGGGTCTTGAACTGTGTTATTCAAGAGCCTATGTTCTTTCTCCCCTTAAACCTTGGGTGTCTGCAACACAGATTTAGCTTTTGGTACCCACTGGTATTTGGGTCCTGATATGTTAGTTGCAGTGCTTTTGGGGGTAACATAATATGAACCATACCAGTAATTGACAAAACTATTACTTACAAAGTCATTTGCTCCACAGTAAGAACAACAAATTTTCTTTTGAGCAATCCTGATCAAATGATTAGTAGAATAAAACATATCAGGTTTACCAAAAGATTTACCTTTGTGTACACTGTTCTTTTTAGCAATGGATGTGGATGCAGATGCTTTGTCATTCTTTTTTTCATCTGAAGAATCTTTAACTCTCCTGACCATCTGTTCTTTCTTTGAATGCTTTCCAAGAGATTTAACATAGAAGCTCGCTGGACTATAAACATACTTATCATAGAACAGATTACATGGGCGTATCTGATTTGATTTAAAAATGTTTGGTTTAACACATTTATTTTTGGGAACATTTTTCTCATGAACGGAACTTGAAGAAGTTTTGAAAGAACAAACTCATTCGGTTGAATTGTCAAGATGTGACTGATTAATCACATCAACAGAAACTTTATCTGACAATTCAACATTTGCAGCTTCCAAGTTCTTTATTTTTTTGGATAAAATGTTTCTTTCAGCAATAAGTGTGTCAAACTTTTGTTTCAAATCAGATTTTGCCATCTGTTCTTTAAGAATGTCTGAGGATAGAACAGATATCTTGGATGTGAGCTTAGATATTTCAGATTCCAAGTTTAAACGTTCTAGTTCAAAATCTTTTTCTAAGTTCTTGTTTTGTTCAGAAATATATTTGAAAATCCCAACATTTCTCTTTTAATAATTTTTCTTTTCAGTTTCAAAAGACTTTTTCTTTTCTTGAAAATATTTTCTTTCTTTTTCAAGTAAGTCTTGCAGAATTGAGATTTGTTTGGGAAGTTCAATTATTTTGTCTTCAAGAACTTTTCTCTCTTTAGCAAATGTGTCTCTTTCTGTAATTAAGATCTTTTCAAATTCTGACACTTGCTTCGAGAGTTTAATGCATCTGAGCTCCAAATCTTTCTTCTCTTGGATAGCTTTGTTAGAAAAGTCAGACAACTTTTCAGTAGAAGCTTTTTCTAGATTTGTTTTCTCTTTATCTGCTTGAAAACTTTTCATTAGATCAACATTCTTTGTTTCCAGAGCAGATATCTTTTCTTCAAAATCCTTAAACTTTTGTTGAAGATCAACTGATTCAGCTTGCAGTTCTGATGATTTTTGTTCAGTTGGCTTTGAAGATTCGTTATCTTTCTCTCTTTCATCTTTATTTCTTTCTCACATGTCTCAATAATATTCTCTTTTATTGCAATATTTTCTCCTTCTCTTTAATTTCTTTCTCTCTTGCCTTGATGATACCTGTAAAATCAGATTTGGAATTATTAGCACATTTTACACAATCAGGAGTTTTATCAAAGTTTGACAATTTAGATTTAAGCTCCTGAATCTGTTTTAGAAGAACTGAATTTTGATCATTCAGTTTATCCCGTTCAACTTCTATTGCCGGTATCTCAGGCATGTACATGATAGCACAGTCTCTCCCTGACAAAATTGTAGACATCTTGAATGATAAATTGACTTGAAATGAATGATCGTTCCCAAACAATTCAGAAAATTGACTGAAAGTCAAACTCAGATCACGAGTTGAATTTGATTTCAGAAAAATTTTAACTTCAGAACTCGCAAACCACAAGAACTCGCAGATCAAATAACTCGCAAAGCACTGTTTACTAAGCTTCTCGCTAAATGTTTTGTGCGCGTTTTTAGAACTCACACACAACTACTTGCGCGTTTTGAAGAACTCGCAAGCCATGACGTGCGCGAAGTAACTTTTCGCCGTATGTTATGTGCGCGTTTCTCGAAACTCGCAAATAATGATGTGCGCGTTTTAGCTTCTCGCACACTACTGTTTGCGTATATTCAGAAACTCGCAAGTAATGTTGTGCGCGTTTAAGACTTGGAAAGAATTTCGATCAAGAGTACTTCTCGCAGGTGAATGCAAACTCACAAACCAGATACTTAATGTGTTCCATACTTATAAAAAATCAGAAAACTTCAAACTCGCTAAATGTAAGCTCGCACAATCAGAAACTCGCACGACCCTTATGCGCGAACCACACTTAGAAGAATTTCGAGAATCCAAGAACTCGCTAAATGTAAACTCGCAAGGACTAGAACTCGCATAAGCTTTGAGTGAGAACCATAGTTAGAATTTTTTTTGCAAAAGTAGAACTCGCACGTCTAGTAAACTCGCATATCACTTTTCATATCACTTCTCGCAAGAAGTCATGTGCATGTTTTCCACTTCTCGCAATATACTTTATGCGCGAACCAATCTCAAACTCGCAGAAAACACCAAAACATTCATCTTGCGTGTTCTTCAGCTCTAGCGTGTTCTTCCTTAACGCGTTTCACAAATCTAGCACGTTTGACACTTGTACTCATGGAATCGATTCAAAATGCCAAATACCCTGCAATTTGATTTTCCAACTGAACCAATATGTTCGAAAAGTGAAATCGAACACTTTCTTAACAAACAACAATGACTAAAAACAAAGAATTACAGTGCATTTCACGAATTTACAGAGTTCGTGACATTTTTAAAAAAATTTCAAGAAAATAAAAATTCAATCTGATTTTGTGAATAATTCATGAAACAATGTGAATAAGAAGTGATCAAAACTAGAAATCGAATACTACTAAACCATTTTTACACTTTAATTACAACTAATCAATACGAATTCGATTCAGACAGTATCCTGATATGTCGTTCTGCGTGTTCTTGAATGAAATCAAGAAATCGATCAACAGTGGTAATCCAATCAATCTGAATTCGATTGGGTAGGCTCTGATGCCAAATGAAAATGTAAATTCAAGTCCAATTCAAGCACAATTCAATCAATAATAAGATTTGATAGTTAAGTTCTAGAGAGAGAGTAAAGAGAGAGAGATAATCCAGTCGTATATCTCTTGAAGTCTAATGATTACAATGCTTAACCCCCTGCTACAACAAACACTCACAACACATTATATAGATGGAGCAAAACTCTCAAAGACTTGAAACACTCACAATGCTAAAACAACATTAACTATGACTTTTACAGGGACTTGACTTGACTTTATTGACTTTACAGACTTTGACTTTACACATTAAATCTTGGATACAATTTATACACTAACAAAGAGTTTTTTTTTTTTTAAATTATAGCATAAAATGGTTGTAACTTGTGTTTTGAAGGTAGTATTTCAGACTTTTAGTTAGAATGCATATTAAGGTAGTATAGATATGTATTTGGTTGTGCAGGATTAAAAAAGGTTCTTTGATTAGTAAATATTGAATATTAAAGTGTTTGGTGGAAATAAAAATCTACCAACATTCAACATATCGTGAGAATAATTTTTAAGTGTCCGTAAAGTGTGAAAATAAATCGATCTATTAAGACCCTAAAATTTTTTGTGGTCCCTATAATTTGAATATTTGCAGATTAGGTCCCTGTAGTTAAAGAAGTTATAAATTAATTCCCTATATTTTGCATATTTACATATTAGGTCCCTATACTTAAATAAATTACAAATTATGCCCCTATATTTTGCATATTTAAAGATTAGGTCTCTGTCCTTAAATAAATTACAGATTAGGTCACTATACTTTGCATGTTTATAGATTAGGTACCTGTACTTTGCACATATATAAACTAGGTCCCTGTACTTATATTGATTAAAGATTAGGTCATTATACTTTGGATATTTACAAATTAGGTCTATATACTTTGCATATTTACAAAATAGGTACATGCACTTAAATAAATTATAGATTAGGTCACTATAATTTGCATGTTTACAGATGAGGCCCCATAGTTTGCATAGTTACAAATTAGGTCCCTATACTCATATTGATTAAAGATTATGTCCCTACACTTTGCATATTTATAGATTACGTCTTTGTACTTATTTTGGTTAAAGATTAGGTCCTTATACATTGAATATTTACATATTAGGTCCTTGTACTTAAATATATTACAGATTAGGTAACTATACTTTGCATGTTTACATATTAGGACCCTATAGTTTAGATATTTACATATTAGGTCCTTGTACTTAAATAAAGTATATATTACTTCCATATACTTCGCATATTTACATACTAGCTTCTGTAACAACATCTTCGAATTAATATGTAGGGTGCTTTTTATTGGACGTCTTTGGCGCTTAAGTGCTCGGTATCTGTCACAACAAATATCAAGGCGATCTTGTGTCTTGCCCGACTGACCATTTTTAGGGAGTTTATTTTTGGTCCATGGTTGGATGTCACCATGCATGGTGGAGACCCCATGCTCTTTCACATGTTCCTTAAGAGGCAGATGCACCTCGGGGGTGGGGGAGGAGGAGCTTTGGTTTGATATTAGTGGGCACATTCGCCGCTTTGGGCGAGAGGAATTTTGTCTAGTCACAGGGTTCCGTTTCGGACAACATCCCACCATTTTTGCCCTGGGAGAGGATTGATTCCTTCATAGGGTGTCTCCAGATGCAAGGATCCCACGCATCTGAAGATCTCGGAGGTGCTTACCTAGTTTGGTGACATGAGTGGCCTATCTGACGATGATGTTGTTTGAGTTTGTCTACTGTTGATGGTGGAGTTGGTTTTTGTGGGTCGTCAGACGCATCTGTTTTTAGTGACATACTAACGATGATCCGTTTCTGATAAATCAATATCGGATATATCCAATGTGAAAACATGGGTGTTGACCTAAGATGCTGTATTCAAGATTAAAAGGGTCTAAATTGTAAATGTTGTAAAGTCTTTGTAAAGGTCATGAGTGTTTGACTTTTTTTATAAGTCTTGTGATATAAAAGTCAACTTGATTTGACTTAGTATAAATAGGTTTAGTTCTTTGTGACATGTAGAGACACACACATATTTGAGAGAGAGTTGTATATTTCTAGAGAGAGAAAATATCAAATAGGTATATGGCTCAGAGTGTCAAGTGAGAGAAATCATTGTAATATTGATCAATCAATGAAGATGATTTCTATATGATTGTGTGTTGATTAATCTGCGATAAATCTTGAATCTGGAGCATTCAGAATTCTTACTATTACAAGAACAAAATGCTTATGGCAAAACATAAAGAGATTGGAAAAGCTTTGATGGCCGAGCACGATCATTGGCTATATTTTACTGATTCTCAATACGAGATAGATGAAACCGCCCACATATGCCTCATGGGAAAGGAAGTGAAATATGATGAATCGGATTTGTTATATGATAAGGTCTAACATTTTATATGATTTATGTTGTACCTCTAAGAGGAGATGTAGTTGTGTCAAAGGTTGCATATGTTTATTGCTTCACAACTAAGAGCTTAAGGTATGAAGACCTGAAAGTGCTTTTATTAATGGGTTTTGAATCGTCGGAAGAGGTAAATAATTTTTCTAAATTTGGTTTTTTAAAGAAAATGGAAATCATGTGGTCGAGCTTCAAGATCTTCAAAATAATCTTAAAAAGGTAAAAGGAAAAGTTGCGAAAAAAGTTCAAACAATATTTGACCTCAACAAAGAAATTGTTGGGAATAAAATATTGGAGGCTAGGCTTTATGAAAGAGGCCAAACGAATCAAACTTTCATCTCAACAAGCCAAAGGAATTTAAACTTTTTAAAAATAATTGGGGCATTGGGTAAGACAACCCACATTTTTTAAAGAAAGCTATTAGAAAGCTGCCAACTTTGTACAATTTTGATTTTTTTAAAGTGGTTAACAAGTGCCCTCATTTAAACCCAAATTTGTTACAAAATCATCTGATGAAGTTGAGGGTAAGGAAGATGAAAACAAGAAAAACACAACAAAAATACAATTGACATTCTGCTATGATAAGCTGAATGATAGTTGCCTATCTGAACAACCAAAATTTTTATCAAACGATTATTTTCAAAGCTATTCTACCGAGGAATTGGAGGCAAAACCAGTTGAAGCAATGATTTATGTTCCTCCACTCATTTTGGAAAGTAAAATTTCTGAACTTGAGAACACCTTAGTAGATGAAAGGATTTTGGTTGATTTAAAGAAAATTGTATTTTCTACTGTGTTATTGAATACTAATTTTAAATCTAAAGTTATAGATGATAAGTCAGAATCAGAAAGAGTTAGTGAAAACAACTCCACTATTTCAGATGCTTCATCTTGTAAAGTTTTCATGGGCGATGTTTTTGCTAATTCTAAACCTTTGGATTTTGATCAAACGCCCAATCAGAAATAGTGTACAAAAGAGTTTAATGACTTTATGTTTCCCAAATCTTCCAAGGCATCACACTTTTCTAATGATGATGATGACTTATTCAAGGATGAATTTGATTTTCTAAATTCCGATGGGTGTGTTGATGAGTGTGTTGAGAAGTGTTAGGACTGAAAGTTCTGTGCATTGAAAGTTGATTAAAGCATTTATAAGGATTCGAAATGTAATTCTTTAATAGTTAATTAGTTAGATGGGCCCAAGCAATGAGCCCATTATATGGTTGTAAGCCTAAATATATAAAGGTTTTTCTAGTTCATTATTTAGGTTAGAAAGTTTTACATCAGTCTCATAATTTCATATTACTAGTCAATAGGTTTACTCTCTCTGATCAGAAATCCTTTCTGTAAACCTGTAACCCTTGATTTCATATTAATCATATGAGTAGTAGTTGTGGCTTAAATCTTATTCATCTTTGAGATTATTTGCTGTTGATTGCACTGTACTGGGATCTACAATTGGTATCAGAGCAAAGAGACTAAAGGTTTGATCGAGAAAAAAGGTTTGTCTAAAACCCTATAATCAATTATTCGTGTTAATCGTTGTTATCTGCGTTAATTGATTATCTGTTTTTTAGTTTTTAACTATCTGGGTTGTTCGGTCGAAGTTTTCTGAAAAAGTTTTTTTTTATCGATCGAATTTTTTTTTGTAAAATTCAGATTATCGGTCTAAGTTTACTTTTTCTCTTTCGATCTGATTTTTGGTTTTTGGTCTGGGTTGTGTATCGATCTGTTTGGTTTATATGCAAAATTGATTAACTCTGCTTATCGTTCTTCAAAACTGCATATTTTTTTATATTCTTGATTTATCGATTTTCTGGGTTTGGTCTTGATCGATTCCCAGATTCTTCATGTTCTTCGGTATTCTTCGATTTTATCGTCCTTATTTGATGACTTTATCGATCCTATCTACTAATCTGTTTTTTTGACCGATAGATATTAGACCGATAGATAACCTTCGACCGGGACGTTGTATTTACCTGTCATTGTGTTCGACCGGGACTTTATCACTACCGATCCTTTGTTCGAACGGCACCTGGCTTCAATCGGTACCCTGCATTACCGATCCTTGGCTTTGATAGATATCTTCCTACCTTTTACCCTTGACCGATACCTGTCCTTTGACCGATACTTGATATTTATCGGTCCATTGATTCGACCGATATTGTGTCTATACCGGTCATTTACTTGACCAGTACTTTGTCAATATCAGTCCTTTACTTGACCGGTACATTGTCTTTATCGGTCTTTTGCTTGACCGGTACCCAGCTCGACCGGACCCTTGTTCGACCGGGTCTTTGTCCTATTCTGCTTATTTTTATTATTGTGTTTGGATCATCTTGCTTGTCTCACGATCATTTTGCAGTGCGTTTATTTTAGTCCCCGTACTTCAAGGTTTTAGTAGTTTGTCATTTGTGACCCTAAACTTTCAAGTTTCACACATTGTCACGTTTGGTCCTTGCACTTTCAAGTTTCATCTATTGTCAAGTTTTTTTCAAAAGCTTGAATTAGATAAGTCGAAATGGGATATTTTTCTGAAGTTCAAGACCTCAAATTGGAGAACACAAATCTCCAATTATATTTAACTTTCTGAAAGAGGAAGTTAGTGCATTAAAGACAATTAATGAAGATCTTCTGACAAAGACTTCTGGGCTGAATGATGAGAAAATACTGAGACTGGAATCGGAGAACTCTGAGCTAAAAAGAAAGATTTCTGATTTGGAGCAAAAGATTGCAAAAGACAAATCAGATTTTGAGAATAAAGAGAAATCTTTTGCAAATAAGTTCTCAGATTTTTCCAGAAAATGTGCGGATGAGAAGAAAGAAGTTGAGCTGAAATGCATTAAACTTTCTCAGCAAGTTTCTGCTTTCGAGAAAGTAATCATCCTTGAAAGAGAAAAGTTTGAAAAACAAAAGAAGGCCATTGAAAAAAGAATGTGGGATTCTTCAAAGAAATATCCGGCCAGAGAAACAATGCTGAAAAGGGATTTGAAGAAGAAAGAAGCTTGTTTGAGGCTGAGATCAAAAAGCTGACTGAGAAGCTATCTGAACTATCTGCAAATGCACTAAAAGAGCAGAAAACGAAGTCTGAGTTCACGAAGAAGTTTGACCTGCTTGTTAAAGAAAGAGACAACTTTGCTTCGACGATTAAAGTGCTTGAAAAGTCTGTATCAAGTTCAAATCAAAAATTTGTCTCTTCACAAAGGTCAGTTAAATCGTTTGATCAGATTCGTAAAACTAACCTTTTCTATGATAGCAATATAGATGGTTCAGGTACACATCACAGAAGAAGGAGATACAAAGAAGAGGAACCGGTCTGGAAGAAGAAACCAGTTGAAGATGAGCTGAAAGAAAGAGGATCATGTGTACATGCGTTTAATGCCAAAAGGAACAATATGCGTAAAGGGAAACCTGATCATATCTATACGATAGATCAATTAATCAGGTTGTCAGGTAAGAAATACCACTGTTCTTATTGTCGTACACATGATCACATTCACAAAACCAATGATCATTTCTGGTATGGTTCTTATTCTATTTCCCCCACAAGAACTGCAACTAACATTCGAGGACCCAAATACAAGTGGGTACCAAAGCCGAAAACTGATTTTGTGTTGCAGGCACCTCAAGTCAAGGGGGAGTAAGAGAACAAAGGCTTCTAAGTAAATCAACTTAGAACCCGGACTTCAAAGAAGTTAGGCTTCTGATCACATGACAGATCAGAACCCGTTCTTCAACGTTCAGACTTGGATATTATTGCAAATATCCAGGGGGAGCTTAATAGATCTATATCATTATATCATGATTTGAGGGGGAGCTTAAAGGTAAATATCTTCTAATCTAGATCTCTGATTGTTTGAAAGAAGAATACCTTTCGAACATGAAAAACGTTTTCTGAAATTTTCAAACCACTTCTAGTTCTCAAACAATTTTATGAATTTTGAAGTGTGATTTTTAAATGTTTTTCAATTTTGAGCTTTAATGTTTAACTGACTGTGTGTTTCCAAAGATCAATACTTGCGTATTATCTTGTCTTTATACTGTAAAGTATTCACACACACAGGTTCAGTACTTCATTTGAAATTGTTATTACCATGTCTCATAAAGAAACAATTTTTCGATGGTAATACCCCCGTTTGAAATTCAATATTGTTGAGCATTAATCATCTTTTCCAAATTTGTGCTTTCATTGCTAAATTGTTTATATTTGTTCATATAAACAAAATATCCAATTCTTTGATACCTTAACCAATTTTTTGATCTAATTGATACATTGTCAGATTCTCAAAACAATTCTTTTGACTTCATTTCTTTCATTCAAGATCTTTGTTTTGAGAAATCTTCAAAGTTCAATTGCTCAAATCTTATGAGCATACATTTTGACAGTGTTATCATACTTTTTGTGCTTAATTGTACAAGTTAGACAGTTTAGCAAGCATTCTTTTTAGGAATTACATGGGATTTGTGTGAGAACTTAAACAAAACTTCCATGGATTCACGTTAACCAGTGTTTCCTATCTCGGAAGTTATCCTATAGTGATTTGAGGGGTGAGGGGTCATAAATCAAAGGGTGGGGAAGATAACTCATCGGGTTGAGTTTTTCTCATTGTGTTGAGCGGAAAAATGAAAAAGAGAGTTTGGTTAGAAGTGAGCTTTAATGTTAAAAGAAAGAGGGTGTGAGAACAGAGTTAAAAGAATATCAGAACTCTGCACCAACCACTTTCTGAGTCGGGCAGCCACATCTTCTGGTTGGTTCACATTCTTTGGTGACCATCATTGAAAAGGCACCTAGCCCATGCCAACACTTGCATTAACCCCACCAACCACTCGTTTCTTTCTTAACAAAGAAATGTTTCATTTTTTTTGGGGACGTAGCATATCTGCTATCTAGTCTTCACTCGGAAGATTTATATATTGAAAAATAAGGAAAGTTGCCCCACCTTCGCACCTCTTTCATGCACATTGATATCTATTGTTGTCTCAACAGTTTACACAATTTGAGCCTGATATAGCTAAGTAGCTTCAATCATTTCTACACTTTCACGAGCACACAAGGAATGAGTTTTCTTGTCATAACATTCATAGAAAATTCCTTTGTGGTTTTCGATGATTGAATAGAAGCCCTAGGGAGCGAACATCACAAAAGCTCCTTTCCAATGTACATATGTTGTACAAAGTGGCTCTGTGCTACTTACAGGCATACTAACTGTTTCATCTGTTGAATCAGGGTTACATTGTTCATTATGTCTGAATTTGAAAAGATTCGGATATATACATTTCATGAATTGACAGATACTCAGATCAAAAGGCGGATAATGTCAAATTATCATAAGGGGAGATCAAAGAATGTGTTGAAATTGAAGAGTTTTGATGATCATGATGTTTACAATCATCAAAAAGGGGGAGAGTTTTTCAAAGTTCAATTTCAAAGTTATAAAGAAAGTTTGTTCTATGATCAAAGAGATGAAGATATGAGTTTAATTGTAAATTTTGTTTGTTTGAAGACAGTGAAGATTTCTAATATTTTATTTCTTCTTTCCCGTATCATGTGTTGTCTGCTACAAGTTTGTTTATCATTCCTCCTATGCGCTGATTGAAACAAGTTCTTGAGAAGAAAACAAATCTATTCAACTCGTGTTCAAAGACAGATTCTTTGTTTTAATCTGAAGTTGCACCATGGAAAGTCACGTTACTCTCACATTATCTTGCTTGTGTACTGATCCGATGTGATTGAGTTTCTGTAGTTAAAAGCTGCTTGATAGTGGGTTCGATCGAGGCTACTGTACATTGAATTTGGTTAGAAAGTTGATACTGTGAAGAACAAGAGCTTTATTCAAGGGGGAGCGTGGAAAGACATGAAGACATGCAACACCAAAGTTCTTCAAAGATTCAAGAGGGAAAGAAGATCAAAAGCTGAAGTTTTTCAAGAAGATAAATGCCTTATTCAACTTAGGGGGAGATTGTTAGGACTGAAAGTCCTTTGCATTGAAAGTTGATTAAAGCATTTATAAGGGTTCGAAATGTAATTCTTTAATCGTTAATTAGTTAGATGGGCCCAAGCCCATGAGCCCATTATATGGTTGTAAGCCTAAATATATAAAGGCTTTTCTAGTTCATTATTCAGGTTAGAGAGTTTTACAGCAGTCTCATAATTTCAGATTACTAGTCAATAGGTTTACTCTCTCTGATCAGAAATCCTTTCTGTAAACCTGTAACCCTTGATTTCATATTAATCATATGACTAGTAGTTGTGGCTTAAATCTTATTCATCTTTGATATTATTTGCGGTTGATTGCACTATACTTGGATCTACAAGAAGTTTGATTTCAATGCTAAACTTCCTGATCATTCTGATTTTGTAATCAAATATGATGTTTTACCAAGTGATTATTAAAAAGGTGAATATCAACTAAGGTTGATGAATCAGTTCATGTGAGTACTTACTATGCTAAAGGTAAGAAGCAAAAGAAGAAGCACTTACAGAAACGGACCAACACTTGTAAGTCACAGAAAAGAAAAACTCTAAAATCTCATGGTTCTTACATGTAAGTCCAAATATTCAAGCCGTGATCAATTAAATAATTCAATTCAGATCAAAATGTACAGAGAGAAATTAGAGAGAGAAGCAGTCATATATCTATTGATGTCAAATGAGTACAATCAATGTGCGCACAATACTATCAGATACATGGTTCTCTCAAGACACAAGACTATTTATAAGAAACTAGAAACACTCACAAGCTTAAACTCTCAAGAGACTAAAACTCTCAAAGACTTGACAAAGTCAAAATCAAAAAATACAAAAGATAAATGTTGATATAAACTATTAGATTAACAATCTCCCCCTTTTAGAACAAGCATTTATAATAGGCCTGCCCCAACGAGAAAAACTTCCTTGTCTGATTCCGAGCAATGATTCAAAAATCCTTATCCCCATTCTGAAATGAAGTTTATCATCTAAAGCATCCAACACTCGGATTAAAGCAAGTCTGTCAAATTTTCCAAGTCCTTTCTCTCCTTTTTGCACTTTCTCTTCATTCTCTTTAAACTTCCAGTTAAGCTGGAGTCTGACAACTTTAATTGTTCCATCTGAAAACTTTGATAACTCTGATATCCTCATGAATCTTTTCTTGTTCTCCCCATTCTTGTATACTACTCCAAGCTCTGGTTGATCAATAACAGTAAACAGATCATATTTCTCTAAGTCTTCCAAATCTAAGTTAGGCTTTGTCATATTCACTTTCTTCTGATTTGTTTCTAAAGAAAGTTGGAAATCATAACAGTAAGTGTAGTTGATGTGCCTTCTCATGAATCTCTTTACGACTTCTAAGGCAAGTACAATATTCTCAGGACGAACTGTCATGTTTCTAGACAAGTGGTAGAGATACTCTAAGTCATCCACATCCAGATGAGGAAAATCATCTTTAGAAAATTCACAGTGAGTAAGATCCGATCTTTGAACATAGAACACTGGATACCAGATCTTTCTATGAAATTTCGCATTCTAACTTCTTTAACTGTGACAATCCCCGATTTGTTCTTTACATACTTTTTTGCCTTTCTCTCCCAAGTAATCAATCTTGCATATTCCTCCTGTACATCCCATGGTAAATGAGAAACACCCAAAACATTGTGAATGTCTAACTCCCTGATCCTGTGCACAAACATCTTTTTCTTCTCCTCTTCCAGAAAAGGTACTCTCAGATCATTCCTCATCTGTTGAATTTGGGCATCAGTAGGTATAAGAGGTGTTTCAGGAATTTCTGAGGGTCCAACTTGGGCTTCAACTGGGTTAGAAGGAAAATAGGCTTCAGTTTCGGCTTCAGGATTAGTTTCATGTTGGTTATCAGGATTGGTTTCAGGTTGGTTAACCGAAATTGGGCTTGGGATTCCGTTGGGGCTTGGAAGGTTTACAAGGCTAGGTATTCTTTTTGGGCTTAGGATATTTTCTGGGCTAGGAATAGGTTGGTTAACTGGTCTAGGGATGTTTGTTGATTGTTCAGTAGGTTTAGATAGGTTAATCTCTTTGAAAGATGGTATTTCTGGTGGAGTTTTGATAGTTTCTATAATCTCATGCGGCACAGGACTCAACTGGATGTCATCTGGTGTGCCGGTCAAGATATCAAAGATGTTCTCATTACCCTCTTCATCTGATTCCATCAAACCTTCTCTTTCTTCCTCCTTCAACCTTCATTAGTTATCATATTTCTCATTTGTTGTCTCTTCTGCATCAGATGAAAGATTAACTATATAAATATCCATCATTCCAGTAAGCATCAAAATTTCTTCCCTTATAGCAACCTTAGGCTTTGCAACCCTCGGTTCTCCCTCCTCATTAATGTATAATACTATCTTATTCCTTTATCTTTCTTCCTCAACCTGTTTATCAGTTCTCACATCTGTCATCACCACATCATCTCCCTCTTGAAAATCACCCTGAGAATGTTCAGATTCAATAGCAGTTCTTTGTCTCTTTGTCATCTCCCCCTCATGATCCTGATCAGAATCATGATCATGCTTTTTTCTGGTAACTACTTGAACTTTACAGACTTCCTGAACTGCTCTAGCGAGTTCCTGAATGTTCTATATTACTTCAGACTTAAACGCGTTGAATTCTGAGACGGATATTGTGTCTGATGGAACTGTAGCATGTTGAGATCTAAGTAATCCAACCAAGTCTGCATCTGTATCATCAACTAGAGCCTGGAATAAAAGCTTTGCATACAAGAGAAATTTCAGCTCCTCCACAGAAAGATCAGCTTGCTATAATGGTGGTGGTGGACGTGGTTGAACAGGCATCTCGACAGTTGGTCCTTTTCCCTTTAACAGACTTTTCACCTTCCCTAACTCCTCCTCAAACTTCGCCGCCATACGATCTTCAATAGACTTTAAGGCGCC
This sequence comes from Arctium minus, assembly GCA_954870635.1. Classification (NCBI taxonomy): domain Eukaryota; kingdom Viridiplantae; phylum Streptophyta; class Magnoliopsida; order Asterales; family Asteraceae; genus Arctium; species Arctium minus. The sequence goes on along the minus strand of OX941082.1, from coordinate 58,712,189 downwards.
GCTGAGAAATTCCTTAGACACGAAGTCTGGGAAAGTAACACCGGGGTCACTTAGACTTCCCGTTCTCACAACTGTTGAAGATTCAATAGTGTAGCCTATGTTCAAAGCTGGCATCGTGGTAGCAATGACAGGACTTCCACCTGATCCCCATAGTCCGGATTGCGGAGCTACTACAGGTGTTCCGATAAGGTCACTCAGACAACGAATGGTAGCAGAAGATTGGATAAGTGTCCTAGGTGTGGAAGTTGATAAAGCAAGTGGTGCTAGACTCAATTGTGCACTGAATGGAACTGAACTCTGGGGCATCTGAGCTATGTTTTCAATACTAACATTTTCTGAGTGATAAGTTGATAGAGTATGTGTTATATCCCCGTGCAAAGATGAGACTATGGCCTGTTGAGAGGCTATAGAATGGATGGCTGAGGTGTGCAAGTGCATAAGTGGGCTACTTATGGCTTGTACATCCGAACGCAACACATGCGACATAATACTAGATGTGGTTGCCCTTTTGGATCTGTAGGTTTAGTTACACACTCGCTCACCATATTCTTTTTCTACATTCTCACTTTGCCTCACATTATCTGAATTTTCAACTTCAATTCCCCCAGATCTCCTTATATCTCCCAGTACATTCTGTATGTCAGTAGTAGCTATATCAATCTCCATGTGATCATGATGTAAGGAGACATCATCCAGGAAACCAAAACTATGTTGTAGATTTTCATCTTCAACATCAGCATCATGAATATTCTCCACTTGTTGTTCTGAAGTAGGAGAAGGAATAGTATCTGTAGAACTTGCATGCCGATTCGAATCTGTTTCAGAGTTCTCACCTTCATTAGCAATCTCTTCCTGAGGAATTGATAGACGAATGATAGTGCTTTCAGGTTGAGATGTGAAAACTTCTAGACGATTGGCAACTTGTGCCGAAGTCCCCACAGCTTCAGGTTGAAAAAAATTGACCCCTGCCTGTACCCCTCTCAGAATTTTGTCTCAACTCTCCCCGTCGCTGGACTCCCGTAATCACACGAACTCTCACAACTCCACTTATCTAAGATTGGAATCTGGGGTAGGGATTGTTGGTTCTGGCATTCCCATAGACTCTCTATAATCCTTAACACACTCCGAGTGCGGATCAACATAGGAAAGTAGAGCTTCTAGAATAGGCATGGAGTAAGCAAAAGTCTTTTTCTGCTTCTGAAGATACCGCATTTCAAATTCAGGAGCAAGCTCATGATGAGATCTCTTTGGGATATCTCTATTGGAGTGGATCATACTTCGAACAATCAATTGAAGAAACCTCTGGTATGGCACATATAGTGGTTTTTTGGATGTTCTCTTGCTGATGACCTTTTCATATAATTCTGTCCAGAAGGACACTGAATAGTCGACGTGCAGATTGTACACGATAGCATGAAAGAGTCGCAGTGTATGCATGTTTGTATTATCAAGGCCTGAGTACCTGGAGGTCAAACAACGATTGATGACGGAGAACATTTGGTAGTAAAACGGTGGTAGATTAGTCTTCTTGAACTCGTTGATCTTTGTTAGTTGACCCACATACCCTAAGGCTAGGATGCCTTCAAATACTTCGGAACCAACTGGGTATGAGTCAAAAGTATTTTTGCCCTCTCTGGAATCTGCCTCAGGTAAATCCAGGATAAGTCTGAGTCTTTGGTAAGTCAGAATTGAGGTGAAATTGCCAATCCGGACTTTGAAGAATTTGTTCGTGTTGCTCTCCACCACATACTCGATAGTCTTCTAAGCCTATTACATGTATAACAAAGGAATTGATGCAGTGTCTATCAAGGCCTTGCTGATTGGATGACCTTTCAGAATTTCAATAACAAATGGATTGACATTTAGAACGTCAAAATCCACATGGTGGTTATTCGGATAGAGCAACAGATACTCAGAAGGATCAATGAGACCAAGATCAGGATCTACACCGACTGCTGAATGAAAGTGTGATCTGGAAGATGGCATAGGAGTCTCCTTTGACACATTAGGATCATTCTCATCCATCTGAACAATAGGATCATGGGAAATTTCCTCTGCCATTTTATACCTGAAATGGAAAGAAAGTATTGGACAGAATCCAATATGTTAGCAATAAGCACAAAAACCTGTTTTCAGAAAAAGATTTTGATACATACAGTATCAAAGTGCAGAAATATTGTACTTCTAAGCTCACAAGATAAGCACATAGTGTTGCAAGATCCAAAATGCAACATCATACTGAAAACAAATGACCAACACTGACCAAAACACTTGATGTTTTGATTTTGTTCTAAAAAATGCAGTAGTATTGTATGAACTCACAAGCATCTGAAAACTTTTCAAAAAAACTCGAGGGACTAGAAAACTCGCATGACATACATAATACCCAAGAACTCGCATGATACTATGATGGACCATGAACTCGCATGGAACTCAGTTCAAGGGACAAACTCGTAAGACACTAAGTTCATACCAACAACACTCACGAGCTTGAGTTCTAAGCCAAGAACACGCAAGAACTGTTCCCTTCGAAAATTTGAAATTTTGAACAGTTAATCCAAAATTTTATGTTTTAATCTGAAATTTTTGTTCAAGTTATAAGCATTTAGGGTTTAATTCCATATTAATCAGAGTCCAAAAATTCAGTTCATGAGTTCGATTCAGTCCAAGATAGTTCAACGGTTGAAGAAAAAATTTCAACAGTTCGAGTTCAAGAATTTCAAATCCAAATCCAGTGACAAGGTACCCTGTAAAAGCAAATCAAACAAAAACACCAAACCCGGATTCAATATCGACTTCGAACAATACATAACATTTTGGAGAACAAATTCAAAAGCACAAGTGTCGTTCTTGAATACGAACATACACAAACATAAGACAAAATGAAACCCTAGAAATATCAAAAATCATACCTTCAAAGACAAAGAAAAACATACAAGAACTATATTCGAACAACAAAGAATCAAAATCAATAAGAAACCTCCACTGAATCGCTATTAAAGATCAAGAAATCGAACGGTCGCACGAATGGTTCGAGAGAAAAATCGCTAAGTATATAAACTCGCACAATTATGTCTGAGAGAAGTGAGTAGAAAAGGGAAAACACTTGAATATATACTGTTAGGTCATAATATTGTATCAAAGATTTAATAGGAAAGTCAAAGATGTAAAGTCAACAATGTCAAAGTGAAGTTTAGTCAATGTTATTAGTTTTCTTAGCTATTAAGTCGTTGGATAAGCTTGTGGTATAAATAGGTCTTTGTACCTTGTAGTTTTGTAAGAGCCTCAATGTAAAATTTAGACGTATGATTTGATTTGGATTGATCTGTGGAACTCATCTTGCGATTTCATGAAGAACACGAAGAACACGAAGAACACTGGATTATGATTAGAAGCTTCATGATAGTGGGGCAATGGTGAATTAAATTGTGAATCAAATTCAAGATTCTCAGTTCATATGATTTGAGAGAGTTTCTGTGGATTTCAGTGCTTTAAAAGTTCCAGAGATAGAATTTTTCTGAGAATATTTTTTGTGATCTAAGTTTGACTTTTAGTCAAATTTTTCTGAATTGTTTGGGAACGATCATTCATATCAAACTGATATTTCATTCAATATGACGATTACAGGTTCTTTTTGGAACAGGATGAACACACTACAACTATACAAATGAGAGTACGAAAAGTGGAAAGATAAAATTTTAATCTTTGTAGATGAACATGAGTTGGGTTACTATATCAGATTATCTTTGACTGAAGGAGAGATGAAACCTCAAATTCCAATGGAAAATTGTACTGAGGAACAGGAGAAAAGACAGAGAGCTGATAATAATTCTCGACATCTTATGATGTGTGAATTTTCTCTTTACATTTCTCGTGAAATTACTGATAAAAAATTATCTACAATAAGACAGGAAAAGAGTTGTGGGATTGTATGGAATGGTTGATCAAAGGGCCAACGGTTTTGTCTGAGTTAAAAGGAAAGATTTCTGAGTTGAAATCTAAAACTCAGCAAGCAGTATCTGTTGAAATCTATGAGAGAAAGATTATAAATCTTCAAAGCCAACTGAAGACAACTGAACAAAAATCATCTACACTTCAAGCTGAATCAGTTGAGCTTCAAAACAAGTTTAAGGCTTTTGAAGAGAAGATATTTTCTCTGGAGAAGAAGAATGATGATCTGAAAACAAGCCTCCAAGTAGATAAAGTTAAATCAGATCTGGAAAAATCTTTTACTCAAAAGATATCTGAACTTTCTAAGAAAGCTGACCAAGAGAAAAAGAATATTGAGCTTAGATGTATTAAACTTTCAAAGCAAATGTCTGATTTTGAAAAAGTTTTGATTACTGAAAGATTCACATTTGCTAAGTAAAGAAAAGTTCTTGAAGACAAATCAATTGAACTTCCCAAACAGATCTCTATTTTACAAGACTTGATAAAGAAAGAAAAGCTTTTCAAGAAAAGAAAAAGTCTTTGGAGATTGAAAAGAAAAAACCTGAAAAGAGAAATGTTGGGATCTTCAATGAACTTTCTCAGCTTGAATGTTTACATTTTAAATCTAAGATATCTAAGCTCAAATCCAAAATAATTGTTCTATCTTCAGATGTCCAAAAAGAACAGAAGGCCAAATCTGATTTGAAACAAAAATTTGACATATTGACTTCTGAAAGAATCATTTTATCCGAAAAGATAAAAAGCTTGGAAGCTGTAAACAGTGAATTGTCAGAAAAGATTACAGCTGATGTGATTGATCAATCACCAGTTGATAATTCAACAGAATCAGTCTGTTCTTTCAAAACAGCTTCAAGTTCTATTCATGAGAAAAATGTTTTGAAAAAGAACAATGTCAAATCTCAAACGGTCAAATCAAATCAGATTCGACCATCTAATCTATTTTATGATAAATCTGTTGATGGTTCAACAAACTTTTATATAAAATCTCTTGGAAAGCAATCTACGAAAGGTCGGATGGTCTGGAGAGTGAAGAGTTCTTCAGATGATGAGAAGAAGAATGACAAAGCATATGCGTCCACATCCAATGCCAAAAAGAACAGTACGAAAAAAGGTAAATCTTTTGATTAACCTGATACATATTATTCTACTAATCAATTGATCAGAGTTGCTCAGAAGAAAATATGCTATTCTTACTATGGAGCACATGACTTTGTAAGTAACAAATTTGTCAATTACTGGTATGGTTCTTATTATGTTACCCCCACAAGAACTGCGACTAACACATCAGGTCCCAAATACTAGTGGGTACCAAAGTCGAAAACTAATTCTGTGTTGCAGGCACCTCAATTCAAGGGGGAGTAAGAGAACCAAGGCTTCTAAGTAAATCATCTTAGAACTCGTTCTTCAAAGAAGTTTGACTTCTAAACACAACAGTTTAGGACTCGTAATTCAGTGATCAAAAGACCTTACTCCTTTCCAGATAAGAGATTGTACTCCAATACTCAAATGAGGAAATCAACCTTCAGGGGGGAGTACATTTTTACTTTGCATCCAATAAGATATGATGATCTACAATTCACAAGGAAGTTGTATTGATCTCTATCATGTGCTTTTTCATCGACAATATATTTGGAAGATTTGATGGTCTACAATTCAAAAGGGAGTTGTATTGATCTATCTCTTGTGCTTTTTCACTGACATATTTTAGATGCATAATTTGTAGGGGCAGTAAAGGTGATGGATTCGGATCACACAACATATCAGGACCCGTTCTTCAATGTTCAAATAAGGATGTTTTGCTAATATCCAGGGGGAGCTTAAAAGACATAAATCATTCTATCAAGATTTGAGGGGGAGCTTAAAAGGTAAGTATCTTCTTATCTAGATCTCTGATCGTTTGAAAGAACAACAACTTTCAAGCATGAAAAACGTTTTCTGAAATGTTCAAACCACTTCTGGTTCTCAAAAGATTTTATGAATTGAGAAGTGTGATTTTAAATGTTTTTCAATTTTGAGCTTTAATGTTTAACTAACTGTATGTTTCCAAAGATCAATACTTGCGTATTATCTTGTCTTTATACTGTAAAGTACTCACACACATCGGTTCAGTATTTCATTTGAATTTGTTATTACCGTGTCTCATAACGAAACAATTTTTCGATGGTAATACCCTCGTTTGAAATTCAATGTTGTTGAGCATCAATCATCATTTCCAAATCTTGTGCTTTCATTGCTAAATTGTTTATATTCGTTCATATAAACAAAATCATCCATTTCTTTGATACCCTAACTATTTTATTTGATCTGATTGATACATTGTCAGATTCTCAAAACAATTCTCTAGATTTCATATCATTTATTCAATATCTTTGTTTTGAGAAATCTTCAAAGTTCAATTGCTCAAATATCATGAGCATACATTCTGACAATGTTATCATTTTGTGCTTAACTGTACAAGTTAAATTGTTGAGCAACCATTCTTTTTTGGACTTACATGGGATTCATGTGTGAGCTTAAATATTACTTCCATGGATTCACGTAACTAGTGTTTCCTACCCTTGAAGTTATCCTTGAGTGATTGAGGGGTGAGGGGTCATAAAGCAAAGAGTGAGGGAGAGAACTCATCCGGTTGAGTTTTTCTCATTGTGTGGAGCGGTAAAATGGAAAAGAGAGTTTGGTTAGAAGTGAGCATAATGATAAAAAGAAAGAGGGTGTGAGAACAGAGTTAAAAGAATATCAGAACTCTGCACCAACCACTTTCTGAGCCGGGCAGCCACATCTACTGATTGGTTAACATTCTTTGGTGACCATCATTGAAAAAGGCAGTGAGCCCATGCCAACTCTTGCATTAACCCCACCAGCCACTCGTTTCTTTCTTAACAAAGAAATGTTTCATTTTCTTTGGGGACGCAACATATCTGCTATCTAGTCTTCACTCGGAAGATTTAGATATTGAAAAAGAAGGAAAGTGTCCCCACCTTCGCACCACTTTCATGCACATTGAGTCCGTGTAATATCTGTTGTTGTCTCAACAGTTTACACATTTTGAGCCTGATCAAGCTAAGTAGCTTCAATCATTCATACACTTGCACGTACAAACAAGGAATACGCTTTCTTGTCATAATATTCATAGAAAATTCCTTTGTGGTTTTTAGATGATTGAATGGAAGCCCTGGAGGAGTGATCATCACTAAAACTCATTTCCAATGTAAATCCGTTGTACAAAGTGGCTCCGTGCTACTTACAGGCATGCTAACTGTTTCATTTGTTGAATCAGGGTTACATTGTTCATTATGTCTGAATTTCAAAAGATTCGGATATATACATTTTATGAATTGACGGATAATCAGATCAAAAGGGGAGAATGTCAAATTATTATGAAGGGGAGATTGTTTGTCATTACAAAGGGGGAAATCAATGAATGTGCTGAAATTGTAGAAGTTTTGATGTTCATGATGCTTAGAATCATCAAAAAGGGGGAGAAATTTACAAAGTTCAATTTCAAAGTCATAAAGAATGAATGTTCAATTTTGTGAAAGTACAATTTATTCAAGATTGGTGAAAAGAAATCATTCCAAGATGATTCAAATTCCGAATAAAGATGATTTGAGAATGTTCTGAAGATGATTCAAAGATAAATCAAGATGATTTGAGAAAATTCTGAAGATGATTCAATGATAAATCAAGTTTCGTGAAAGTTTGTTTTTTCCGAAGATGGTCCAGAGATCACAAGAGATGATGATACAAGATCAGAGATTCCTTAAAGTTGTATCAAATTTTTCAATGTTGAAGTTTTCAAAGGATTTTCAAAGATCAAAAGAGTGTCAAGAGTTTCAAGTATTCTGATTCGTGTTCAAGACATGTTGACTTTCAAAGATACAAAGTGTTAAAGACTTTTCAAGATTCTTCAAAGGCTGAAAGACTGAAGATTGATAAAGCTTCAAAGTTCAAAGTTGTCAAAGACAAAAGCTGAAGAATCAAGTGCTGAAGACTAGTGTCAAATTTTTATTAAATCTTGAATACAAAGGGGGAGATTGTTAGGTCATAATATTGTATCCAAGATTTAATAGGAAAGTCAAAGATGTAAAGTCAACAATGTCAAAGTCAAGTTTAGTCAATGTTATTAGTTTCCTTAGCTATTAAGTCTTTGTATAAGCTTGTGGTATAAATAGGTCTTTGTGCCTTGTAGTTTTGTAAGAACCTCATTGTAAACATTTCAGACGTGATATATCATACTAAGAGATTTCTCTCTTTACTTTCTCTCTTTAGACTTTATTGTTAGATCTTGATTATTGAATTAGATTATGCTTGATTGATAGGGATTTTGCATTCACATATACTCTGAGAGATTAAAAACACATGGCACGATTTGATTTGATGACCCACTTCGTGCAGAACAAATAAAAGAACACTTGCTGCACAAAGAAGACAAGTGTGTGTGTGCACTTCGCGCATGAAGTGATGTGCACGAAGTGTTGTAAACATGAGAAACTCGCATGCAATGATATGCGGGAAGTATGAACGCGCATGACAAAGTGTGCGCGTTTTGGACTTAGCGCAGCCTTTGCTATGCACGAAGTGAGAATTCGCACGACACTATGTGCGCGTTCTACACTTTGCGCATGCAATGGTGTGCGCGTTCTTAGAACTCACATGCAAATATGTGCGCGTTCTTAGAACTCATACGCAACTTTGTGCACGTTCTGTACTTAGAAAAATTTTCAGAAATTTCCAAAAATGGAAACTTTCCAAAAATATTTTGTCCCACTTTCTAAAAATAGCAAGTTTATAAAAATCTCTTTTAAGCTCAAGAATGCAACTTTTTCTCTAGAAAATCCTTTCTGATTTCAACATCTTTTTGAAAACACAGACTCACACAACCACTTACAGACTTGAGAATTCTGCTCCCCCTTGAAGTGTGCATTGTCTGTTTACTCCCCTTTGATATATGCATTATGCTCAGCATACTGAAGCATGCGTCCTGATCTGACTTGATCAGAAGTCAAACTGTTGACAATGAATTCCGGATTATGATCTGATATAATCAGAAGCTATAGTTCTGAAACATTGAGGAACGGGTCTTGAACTATTTTATTACAAATCTAAATCTTGTGTTTCAGATATGAGATGTAAAAGATATGAAGCAAGACTTGAGTGGAGACCAAAGAAGAAAGTTGTTCAGTCTACAAAATCATTTTATGTTGAATGTAATAGGTCTACTGTTAGTGGTTCAAATGTAATTGATCAATTTGCTTCTATCAAAACAAAACTTGTACTTCCTTACAAGGTTTATACAATAAAGCAGTTGATCCAATTATCTCATTCTACTACTCAATGTTCTACATACGGTCGAAATGATTTGTTACTCGACAATATTCTGATAGTTGGTTTGGTTCTTATTATATATATCTTTCAAATGTTTTTCACAAGCAAAGAGGACTCAAATTCAAATGGGTGCCAAAATCCGATGCTAACATGAAATGACCCATCTAGAAATGGGTACCTAAAGAGATTGTTGCTTAATTTCTCCAGTGCAGACCCATCATATGTGGTACTTAGATACAGGTTATTCCAAGCATATGGCAGCGCAGGACGATATTTTATCTTATTATACAGAAAATTTTGCGGCAACGTGCGCTTCGGAAATGACCAGTTTTCACAAATCTTGGGATATGGAGATGTAGTGGAGAACGTAACGATCAAGAAGGTCAGTTATGTTGAAGGCCTAGGACACAATCTACTCAGCATTAGTTAGTTTTGCGGCAAGGATTTAGAGGTAAATTTTAAGGCCAAGAGATGTTGTGTAAGAACTGAAGATGATAAAGAAATATTGGTCGACACTCGCAAGTCAAACCTCTACACTATCAACCTATCCAATCTCAAGCTAGATAATGCATTGTGTCTACTGTCTAAAGCCTCTATGCAACAGAGTTGGTTATGGCATAGAAGGCTGTCTCACCTCAACTTTTGATACATAAACAAGTTTATTTGGAAAAAGGAAAAAAAAGGATTACCTGAGCTGAAATATGACAGAGAACATCTATGTGATGCGTGTGAGAAAGGAAAAATGAATAGAGCTTCACACAAGCCTAAGCCTAAATCGAGTACAAGTGCTCCTTTAGAGTTGTTGCATATATATCTCTGTGGTCCAATGAGAACACAAAGCATCAATGGCAAGAAGTATGTTTTAGTGGTTGTGGATGATTATTCTAGATACACTTGGGTCAAATTTCTAAGATCAAAGGACGAGACTCCAGAATTAATTATCTCATTTCTCAAGAGTGTCCAAATGAACATGTAGAAGACAGTCAAGCTGATCAGAACAAATAATGGCACATAATTCAAGAATAAAATAGTTGAAGATTATCTCGAATCGGTCGGGATAACACATCAATTTTCTGCTGCCAGAATGCCTGAACAGAATGGGGTAGTTGAAAGAAGGAACAGAACATTAGTTGAGGCCGCACGTACGATGCTAAGCCAATCCGACTTACCTCTATTCTTGTGGGAAGAAGCTATTTCGACTGCGTGTTATACTTAGAATAGATCTATCATCCATCGTCGCTTCGGTAAAATGCCTTTTGCTTTAATAAATAACAAAACACAAAGCATTAAACAGATTCATATTTTTTGATGCATGTGTTACATGCTGAATGACAAGGAGAGCTTGAACAAGTTCGGTCCTAAAGTTGAAGAAGAAATTTTCATTGGCTATTCTTAGATGTCTGCGACATATAGAGTTTATATGAAGAATTCAAAGATCATAGTGGAGAGCGTGAATGTTAAATTTGATGAAGCTACGGAGATGGCTTCTGAACACAACAGTTCAGAACCCGTTATTACAGGAGTATTAGATTCTGGACAAATCAGTTCAGAACCTGTGTCTAGTGTTCCTAATTCTGATAAAGCTTTTACTTCTATATCACATTTAACATAATTAGATTTACTGTTTGAGCATTTTTATGATGAGTTTCTAGGATCTAAATTGACTAAACCTGTTGTGATTGACAGATCTGAAGATTCAAGTGTTAATCAACCAATCACATCAGATGTCTCAGTCAAAGTTGAACAAGATACTGAATATCTAGAAGTTGCACAATCAGTTGGATATACAGTATGGCCTACTCAACAGACATCAAGTGTCCAACCAACTGAGACTTCTACACCAGTTACTTCAACTGAACCCCAACAAAAAGATATTGGATACTTAGATGATCAACATGATCAGTCTAACTCTAATTCACTCCCTCATATAAACAAGCGGACCATAGAGCACCCGGTACATCAAATTATCAGAGATTCGTCAAAGTCGATGCAAACTAGGTCTGCGACTGCAAACGAGTGCATGTTTCATTCATTTCTGAGTAAGATAGAGCTACTTCTGTATCATAATCTCTAGAAGATCTAGATTGGATTGTAGCCATGCAGGAAGAGTTAAATTGGTGTTTAAATCAGTTCGAAGCACTGAAAGTGTGGCAACTAGTGCCGTGACCGGAAGGAAAGACTATCATAAGCACAAAATTGGTGTTCAAAAACAAAAAGGATGAAGATGGTATCGTGATTCGTAACAAAACCAGACTTGTAGCGAAAGGATATTGGCAAGAGGAAGGAATAGATTATGACGAGATGTATGCACCAGTTACACGCATTGAGGCTATTAGGATATTTCTCACCCATGTTGCACATAAGAATTTCACGGTCTATCAGATGGATGTGAAGACAGTCTTTCTGAATGTATTGTTTAAAGAAGAGGTGAACGGTTCACAACCTGAAGGGTTCGTAAGCACTGACAAGCCAGATCATGTCTACATTCTAGACAAGGCCCTTTAAGGACATAAACAAGCGCCTCAAGCCTAGTACGATGTTCTTTCAAAGTTTGTCAGGATCGAATTCTCAACAAGAATTATGAATACCCAGAAACAATATCAAAGAAGTTGCGGAATAACACTTTGATATTCAATGTAACAGTAAACAAACAGTATATGATTAACAACTTGTAAACTTGTATTGAATGATTAAAATCACAAGATTACACACTCAACCTCAATCTTGAAGAACAAGCTCTTTCAAGACGAATTCTATTTCTCTAGAATTAGAAACTATGCCTTGAGGTTGATTCTCTCTAAAACAAAAACTTAGAATTAAATCCATGTCAAAACTATTCTGTCTAATCTATACATATACTGAACAAAAGATAATTACAATAAATAGAATATCTTCAGTATATCTTCCATGAATATCTTCAGAATATCTAGCTGTCATTCTTCTAACTCAAATCTTCATCTTATAAGCAGCACTAATCAGCTTGGCAGTATTAACTACTAAGCAGCACTAACCACTAGCAGCACTAACTAGCTAAGAGTACTAACTTTGTTCAAGCAGCACTAACTTTGACTAGCAGTAATAATTCTACTAGCAGTAGTAATACTCAGCAGTATTAACTATTTAAGTCCTCTGGCAGTAGTAATCTGGTACTAGCAGCATTAACCATACTTGGTAAATTCTTCAGTTCCCAACAATCTCCCCCTAACTTGACTTTTAGGAAGAGAAGTCAAGTTCTTCAGATCTTCTTCAAGATGCTTTCAACACTTCAGTTCACACTCCTAGATTAGGATCCAAACCCAAACTTTGATTAATGATTCTACTAACCACAATCTTTGCCATTTCTGAATCTTTTGAACATGTAAGCTTTGCATTTAACATTGCTTGTAATTTGGCCTTGCTGTGATCATAGATTTTATCAACTAAGTAGTACTCATGATAAGCTCTGTCCACAGTGATGACATAGACTCCACACCTTTCAAATATCATCCAGTTTTCTATTCTTTGGAATTTATTCTGTAGATGCAAATCTCTGATCATATGTTGAACTTTGCTAGGATCAAACATCATGCATAAGTACTCCATGGCTAATCTGATTAAGCTCATTCCTTCTCCTTTCAGCTCCTTTTCATACATCTCCAACCCAACTTTAAACGTCTCTTCTAAATCTGATCTTGAACAGCTTCTTATGAATCTACCCCAAGTAGAGTACACTTCATATATATCTCCTACTCTCTTAAGCCTGAAGTATTTCTTCCTTTGATCTTCCAAAATATCCCAAAAGATGACTTCTGGCGCTTTCATAGAAATGGGATCAGCTGAAACTGGTTCATCAGTTGTTGTAGTCATATATAGATCAAGATTATATTGCTTATTGGATTGTTCTGGGTTCTTTACAGATTCAGTTGTAGAAGTAACTGAAGGTTCTGCTGTTTCAGCTGTTTCTTCAATTCTTGGCCTTTTAGACTGCTTTTTGGAAGCAATTGCCTTCACTCTCTTCCCAGATGTAGCTTCTACACCAACACACTCATGTTCTTCCTTCATCTCTTCAGTTTTATCTTTTGAAGGTATGGTCTCCTCAGGGAATGGCTTTTGAATATTAAGGTCATGCCTTTCCTTCATTCTTCTCTCAGCCTCTTCCCTTTGGGCTGAATCCCCTTGAAGCTTAGCCATCTCTTTCTGGTACAACTCTTCAACCTAAGTGTATGCCATGTTGGTGAACATCTCCCCCTTAACACCAATTGCACCTTTCAGGAAATTTATCATTTTTCTTCTTTCCTCATTGGCCAAAAATGTTTTTGGAGGGTTGTCTTTTCTGTTTCTGTTTCTGAATTGGCATCTTTTTGACTTGAAGTTTCTTGGCCTGAGCTGCTTCTTTTATGCTTTTCTAATATTCTGTATTTAACTTTCTAGCCATGATCTTTGCAAGTTCTCTGTCTTTTTCTGTTTGCAACTGTTCCTCCTTTTCCATTTGGTCTTGAAGTTGCTTTGCTATTGCCTCATCCATTTCAATCTGAGACTTCTCCTTTGTAGGCAATTCAGCTTCTTCAACCATCTTTTCCTTTCCTTTTCCCTTTATATCCTTCAAGACTTCCTTCTCTTTTTCCTTCTTTAAGATCCCTCCTTCATTGATGACTACTCCCTTGGCCTTTTGAGTAGCCTTAGGAGTATCATTTTTGGCTTTAACCAAAGTTTCTGCTATTTCTATTTCCTCTAAAGAGAGCTCTGTTTCTGCTGCTTCTGTTTCTGCTGCTTCTTGTATTTTAGCAGCATTAACTGTTTCTTCTGTTGTAGCAACATTAACAGTTTCTGCTGTTGTTCCATGTTCTGTCTCCCCCTTAACTTCAACTTCCTTTACAACTGATCTTTCTTTCTCTGTTTCTCTCTCTGGCTTCTCCCCCTTGTTGAAAGTATCTTGAACATGTGCCCTCTTCTTCAGTACAAATTACTTCTTTTTCTTTTTAAGTACCAGCCTCTTCACCAGCTTCTTGAGTTTGGTAATTTGCACGTGTTGGGACAAAATTACCAGCTTCATTTCTTCTATTTCTTTCCCTTGTTTAAGAACATCCATATTGATGTTTCCCATGGTTTCCATCAATTCATAATAGTTGTACCTGTCCTCACCTTCTCCAGAAGTGTTACCCTCTTTTGATGGATCATTGGATCTTTTTGTAGTGGAAGTCTTCTGCCTAGCAGAAGCACTATCCACCCCCTTGGTTTCTTGGCACCTGGGACCTTTGAATGATTGCTCATTCAAAGTTGCCATGGGGGAGGTCTTATTTATATTACCACTGTCCTTCTCTGTGCTAGCAGAAGTAGTGGCAGCCTGCTCACCCATATGCTCTGCCTCCTCCTCAGAGAGCACCTCCTTGGGGTTGGGAGACACCCTTGTGGTTTCCCTGTAGATATTCTCTAAGGGAGAATCCTCCCTTCGAGGGCTTAAAGGCTTAGGGGTTGATGGTACAAGAAGGGAAGGAGCCTTCTTTACCTGTTTCCTTTTGTATGTTTGGGTGATTGGTGAAGTTGGTTTATCAAGAAGAGACTGGGGAATTGATTTAGGGTGGGAAGGTTAGGATTGGCTAGCAGTGGGTTGGTCTAATGGGGGCCTTGACCCTGTTGCCATACCTTCATCAGTGTGGGACACCACCATCATTGTAGAGAACAATGGGGTGTCAACTCCTTCCGAGTCAAGAGGGGATCTTTTCATGTTTGAAAAGACCTTACCTTTGGGAATTTTTGGTACATATACCTCTTCAAAATGAGGTATGTATGTCAATTCATGGGTAATAACTTCTTGGACAAACCTGGGGTACATATAAAAACTCTTTTTACTTCCCAGGTTTGAGACAAGATCATTAAAAATCATTTGGGAAAAATTATACTTTCTGGCAGTGGCTAAGCATACCAGAGCATAAGAATGGTGCTACTGAACTCACTCCAGCCAGTAGTCTTTTTAGAGATACAGTGCATAAGGGTATGGACAAAGAAACGCCATTGAGGGGAAAATTTTGCTTTTGAGAACTTGAACACACCCAATGGGCCTCCATACCCTATTCTTGTAAGAGTAGAAAACAGTTCATCATGAGAGATAGAAGTTATACCAGTGGCATCGTCTAGACGTAGACTGATGCGAATTACCTCTTCAGTAACTGTCAAGGGTTTGTCACACACCCTTGTCTTGATCATTTGCAAACCGTTCTCAGTAACAATGGTGGCATTGGCCCAGAATTGCCTTTGATGCTCGATATAGATGGATGGCGATACAGTGAGAGCATGGGCAATATGGCTTGTCTTGAGGAAATCCACAATCTGGTGGAAACCAGCGGCCTGTTTGGGCTTCTATAGCATCGCGATTTCATTGTGCTCATCTATGAATGCCATTGATGCCATTGATCTTGAAGTTTCTTGCCTGAAAACTTTGAACTTGAGAGAGAAAGGGTTTGGAGCGCAAGTGAACAGTATGCAAAGAGTCGTTATGAACTTTTAGGCGGGCAAAGGGTATTTATAGTATTCGGGACATAAGCAGTATTAACCTAGAGCAGTATTAACTGAAAACAGTATTAACTGAAAGCAGTATTACCACTAGCAGTATTAACTGAAAGCAGTATTAACCACTAGCAGTATTAACTGAAACAGTATTAACCACTATCAGTATTAACTGAAAGCAGTATTAACTGAAAGCAGTATTAACTGAAAGCAGTATTAACCACCAGCAGTATTAACTGAAAGCAGTATTAACCACTAGCAGTATTAACTGAAAGCAGTATTAACCACCAGCAGTATTAACTGAAAGAAGTATTAACCACTATCAGTATTAACTGAAAGCAGTATTAACCACTAGCAGTATTAACTAACTAGCAGTATTAACTGTGCACTGGCAGTATTAAAAATGCACTGGCAGTATTAACAATGCACTGGCAGTATTAACAATGCACTGGCAGTATTAAAAATGCACTGGCAGTATTAACAATGCACTGGCAGTATTAAAAATGCACTGGCAGTATTAAAAATGCACTGGCAGTATTAATAATGCTCTGGCAGTATTAACAATGCACTGGCAGTATTAACAATGCACTTGCAGTATTAACAATGCACTGGCAGTATTAACAATACTTACACTTTTTGACACCATCCTTTTACTCATACTTTTTACTACTTTGTTCATCCCCTGTTTCTTTTCTTCTTGATCCTTCATGATCATTACTTCCTCTGGAGTATTACTAACTTCAACCTGAAACACTTAAACACACAGGTTAGTAGTATTATGCTCAATGAAATCTTCCAAGGGCAACTTATCTTTTAACTCATGCCCTGAACATTTATTATTACTTCCCTCTGAATCAAATACAACATATCTTCCATCAAATCTTTTGAAGAATTTGAAGGCAGTCCATGTTACCTGTTGTGTGCCAAGAGCAACCACTATCTGCATTCCAAATGCTCTTCCTCTTGAGCTTTTGGTTGCCCTGCACACTTGATAAATCAGTTAGTCTTTGAGGGAACCCAAGCCAAAGTCGTCTTGGGTTGTCCTTTCTCATCAATATAATCTGTAAGTTTAGTCTGGATGAGTTGTTTAGAAATCTCATGGCTGGAATACTTTGTCAAGATTATAGGTTTGGCAACATTACTACTAGAAGCAGCACTAGCCTTGTTAGCAGTACTAACTTGGTTAGCAGCACTAACTTGGTTAGCAGTACTAACTGAGTTAGCAGCCCTATTTCTCTTAACAGTACTATCTGGGATAGCAGTACTAACAGGTTTCCTTACTTTTGGAACCCAAACCTGAACAAGGTTGTTTGCTTTCTTTGTCTTTAAATTACTCCTTGGCTTATTTGGAGTATTTTTCTTAGTTTTAGCAAACTTGTTTTGAACATGAGACTTTTTAGGTGCTCTGTTCTCAGCCATTTGATTCCTTCCTGGCTTCCTATAACCAAAGGAGTTTTAAGTTTGTCTTTGAAAAGTGACTCTTTGGTTAATGGGATTGAAATAACAGTATTTGGCAAGGTGATTCAGCTTTCCACAAATAAAACAAGGTTTTGGTCTATTGATTTTACTCAGATCAACCCCTTGTTTTTGTGCCCACTGGTTATTCCAATTTCTCTGATTTCCCCTTGGTTTATCATGTTTTTGGGACTCAGATTTATTGCAAGCACACTGTTTGCAAGGGACAGGATTCACAACTGTGGTTTGCTTATAATGGACCTTCTCAGACTTTCCCTCAGTCTTCTCTATGTCCTTAGATTTGACCCATGTCTTTTCACATCCCTCATTGGTGATAATATGATTTTCTAGAGGAATCTCACCACTCCCAGTGTTCTCCTTACTCTTTTCACTAGAGTTCTTTTCTTCAGAGTCTGTTTCAACCACCACTTTGTCTAAAGGATCTACCTTAGTGGCTCCAACAGGCAATTCCTTCCTATCCTTGGTCTCTAGTAAGTCTGATATAGGAGGAATGTAGTTGTTGTTGTATGGTGGTGGTGTGGTGTTATAGCCTATTCCCCTTCTGAGTTTGTCATGGATTTGAGTTTGGAGCAAGGAGTCCATTGCTTTAGAAGCATTGGAAATTTTTTCAATATCTAGCTTGACTTTCTCAAACTCACTCTTTATCTTTTCATTCTCCTCCCACTTCCAGTAATTTGTATCATAAGAATGTTGAAGTTCATTGGCTTGGAAAACTTTAATCTGTTCCTCAAAGCTCTCAACGATTCTTACATAGTCTTTTATATTTCTCTCTAATCTTTTAAGATCATCACACATACCCTGATTGTGATCCCTGTACCTTTGAACAGTTTCAATACAGGATTTAGAGCAAAGATTAGATGTTACCTCAGTGGGAATTTCTGAGCTTGAAGACTTTGAACATTTAGCCATGATGATGTGATTTTGAAAGTAGGTTTCTGAGAATACATGCTCTGATACCACTTTTCAGGATCGAATTCTCAACAAGAATTATGAATACCCAGAAACAATATCAAAGAAGTTGCGGAATAACACTTTGATATTCAATGTAACAGTAAACAAACAATATATGATTAACAACTAGTAAACTTGTATTGAATGATTAAAATCACAAGATTACACACTCAACCTCAATCTTGAAGAACAAGCTCTTTCAAGACGAATTCTACGTCTCTAGAATTAGGAACTATGCCTTGAGGTTGATTCTCTCTAAAACAAAAACTTAGAATTAAATCTATGTCAAAACTATTCTGTTTAATCTATACATATACTGAACAAAAGATAATTACAATAAATAAAATATCTTCAGTATATCTTCCATGAATATTTTCAGAATATCCAGCTGTCATTCTTCTAACTCAAATCTTCATCTTATAAGCAGCACTAATCAGCTTGGCAATATTAACTACTAAGCAGCACTAACCACTAGCAGCACTAACTAGCTAAGCAGTACTAACTTTATTCAAGCAGCACTAACTTTGACTAGCAGTATTAATTCTACTAGCAGTAGTAATACTTAGCAGTATTAACTATTTAAGTCCTCTGGCAGTAGTAATCTTGTACTAGCAGCATTAACCATACTTGGTAAATTTTTCAGTTCCCAACAAAGTTTTAGTCAAGTCTGGATTCTCAAAAGGTAAGATCGACACTACTCTTTTTATTAAGAAAAAAAGGTGATATCATTCTCATACACGTTGACGACATAATTTTTGGTTTGACAAACCCCAAGTACTATAATAATTTTTCTGCTCTAATGGTGTCACCATTTCAAATGAGTATGATGGGAGAGATGAATTTCTTTCTCGGATTACAAGTTAGACAATTTTCAACGGGATTTTTATTAAACAAGCGAATTACATTTATGATACTTTGAGAAAATTTAAAATGGAAAATTGTACTCCAATCGCTACCCAATGGCACCTGGAACTAAGATTTGAGCTGATCTGAATGGAAAAGTTGTTGATCTTATTATCTATAGAGGCATGATTGGTTCAATAATATAGTTGACGACCATTCGTTCTGATATTATGTTTGCAACATGTCTATGTGCGAGATATCAAGCTAAACCCAAAGAGTCACATCTTTCTGCTGTGAAAAGAATCTTTAGATATCTGAAGAGGACTGCAGATCTTGGTCTGTGGTATCCTAAAGATACATTTTTCGAACCAACCGCATACTTAGATGCAGACCATGCAGGTTGCATGTTAGACAGGAAGAGTACTTCGGGACATATACAATTCTTGGAAGATAATCTTGTGAGTTGGGCTTCGAAGAAACAACTATGCGTATCTACTTCAACAACCGAATATGTAGCTGTGGCTAGTTGTTGTTCTAAGGTGTTGTGGATGCGAACACAACTCGGAGATTATGGCTTCATTACAAAAAAAATCCCGATTTACTTCTATTCTAAAAACGCTATCGCGATTTCTACAAACCCTGTCCAACATACGAAAACGAAGCACATTGACGTGTGATATCAACTTTATCAAAGATAATGTTGAAAAAGGTACAATTGAACTTTACTTTGTAAACACAGATTATCAACTTGCTGATTTATTCACTAAGCCATTGGACGAAAAGAGATTTAATTTTCTCATTTCGAAACTTGGCATATTGAATATCAAGACTTAATCTGTATTTACCTCGTATAGTTTGATTTTTAATTTTTCTTCATTTGTTTATTTTTAGTTTGAATGATATATGCACTGAAGGTTTGCTCAGATTTTAGGGGGAGTGTGACAAAGATTAGATGATCTACTTTCTAGGGGGAGTTAGCGTTAGAGAATTTGTATATGATTTTATACTGACAATTTTTTTATAATGCATATTTTCAAGGGGAGTAAGAGTAAGAATATTGACTTCTAGTTACATCATATCAGAACTTATTCTTAAATGTTTTTCTTTTAATGTTTTTACTTTCAATAAGTTTGTGAATAAGACTTTGTTTCTTTGACGACTTTTGACTGAATGCAGATTTTGACGGGGAGCTAACAAAATAATATCTCATGACTTGAGGTGAAATTTAAGGTTTTTATGTTCCAACCTTAAATCTTTGATTGTTTGAAAGATGGACGACTTTCAAGCATGAAAACATGTTCGTAAACGTTCAAACCACTTCTTGATTCTCAAAAGATTTTATGAATTTTAGAAGTGCGACTTTAAATGTTTTCATTGTATGATCTTTATTGTTCACTAACCGTGTGTTTCCAAAGATTAATACTTGTGTATTATATTTTCTATATACTTTCAAGTATTCATATACACCGGTTAAGCCATTCTTATTGATTTTGTAATTACCATGTCTCAGAATGAAACAATTTTTCGATGGTAATAAACCCCGTTTGAATTTCAATGTTGTTGAGCGTTATATTCATTCAAAACTAAGCGATTCTTTCATGAATTGTCTATATTTGTTCATGTAGACAAATTCTAATTGTTTTATGACCTAAGCTTTAAATGATTATCATTCATATTTGATCTTTCGATACATTTTCAGATTCTCAATCAAGTTTCTTTTATTCATTTCATTCATTCAATATACTTGTTATGAGAAAATCTTCAAAGTTCATATTGCTCAAATATTCATGCTAATTTTAGCCGAGCATTCATTTATTTGACATTATCATTCATTTTACTGAGCCTTAAATGTTCAAGTTAAACTGTTGAACACTATTATTTTAGAACATTTTTCATGGCATTAGTGTGTGAGATTAACAGAACTTCTATGGATTCACATTAACCAGTGTTTCCTACCAAAGAAATTATCCTGAGTGATCAAGAGGTGAGGGGTCATATATCAAAGAGTGAAGGAGATAACTTAAAGGGTTGAGTTTTTCTTATTGAGTTGAGATAAAATGAAAAGAGAGTTTGGTTAAAAGTGCGCATAATAATAAACAGAAAGAGGGTGTGAGAACAGAGTTAAAAGAATATCATTACTCTACACCAACCACTTTCTAAGTCGGGCAACCACATTACTGATTGTTTCACAATTCTTTCGTGAACATCATTGAAATAGGCAGTGAGCCCATGCCAACTTGACTTAACCCCACCAGCTACTCGTTTCAATTTTTCATGGGGATGCAGCACATATGCTATCTGATCTTCATTTGGAAGATTTGGATATTGAAACAGAAGGAAGTTTTCCCCCACCTTCGTACTTCAACCATGCACATTGAGTCGTGGAAAACTTCTTGTGTCTCAACAATTTACACAATTTTAGCATGATAAAGCATAATGCTTAATTCTTTTATATACAAGCACGTACACACAGAAAATTCTTTTTTCTATCGGAACATTCATAGAATTACCTTGTGTTTTTTCGATGATTGAATGGAAGATTGAGAAAGAATCTCTTTTGAACGACCAAGTCATAATAAGATTAAAAATCAATGCTTCCTTGGCCGTGTGGAACATGGATTAGCCCTGGGGAGTGAACGTCAATAAAACTTCTTATACAATACATTCATTGTACTAAGTGGCTTCGTGCTATTTATATGCATTTTAACTGATTCATTTGTTGTTTCAGGGTTACCACTTAATTCTGAATTTGAAAAGATTCAGAATCATTTATGAATTGACGGATATTATCAGTTGGAAAGATCATGGTCAGAAATTGGTAGCAGACATTTCTTGCAAAGTTTTGATGATGTGAATTCATCAAAAAGGGGGAGAGATAATTACAAGAAATGATCTATGGAAGAAATGTCCAGAATGAAAAAGCAGTTCACGGGGGAGAAATAATCAAGAAATGACAGAATTTGAAAGTTCAATTTCAGAGATATGGAGATATTATATAGAATGAAAGAAAAGGTTCAAAGAATTCTGAAAGTTCATTGAAGATTACATAAAAATTCTTTGAAGATTACTTACTGAAGCCAAGTGAGTTGAATCTAAAGATAAATTATTTTCCGAAGTCTAAAAGAGGTACTATAAACCTTGTGGGAGATTGTTAAAGTTATTGAAGAAGAAATTCGCAGACTTTGGGGGAGAATGTTGAAATTCCTGAAGACATTTCAAAGAAAAAGGGAGATTGTCAAAGATTTTGAAGAGATTCTTAAAGAGAAGAAAGGGAGAGATTCATTTTGAACAAATTTATTCAAAGAAGGATAATGATTTTCAAAGGAGGAGATTGTTTGTCAGAAACATATATAGGAAGATTGTTCCTTGATGTGTGTCCCTAATGTGTGCAAATCAGATCAAGATAACAACAGATCTAGATGCAAAATATCATTTCCATTGATTATGAATTCAACAGATTACAAACTTTTTTCTCTAAATATTTCTCTCTTTAAAATCACTCTGTAAATGGTTCCTTAATGATTCTACAAACAAAAACAGGTATTTATACCTCTGACAAATATAAAGACAAAAACAACTCATACTAACTAACGAAGACTAACACTTTGACTTTCTTTGACTCTCTCTTTAAGAAGCTTGACTTTGAATTTTGCTTTGAGAGCTTGACTTGGGCTTTGACATGCAAGTACAATGATCCTGGATCCAACTAAATGTGCATTAACAATCTCCCCCTTTGGATTCAAGATCATATTCAATAAGATAAGATTTACAATCCCCCCCTGTAAACAATCTTTAACAAAATACAATCTCCCTTTGAATAATGTTTGTGAATAATCAATCTCCCCTTTTAATGCTTTTGTCAAACAATCTTCTCCTTTGATAAGATAGACTGATAATTTCTTCTTTTGATCAATCTCCCCTTTTGGTAATCATATTCAAAACTTTGACAATCCCCCTTACTTTAGATTGTCTTCAAATTTTAACAATCTCCCCCAAAGTGTGTGATTATCTTCTTCAAGAATTATAACAATCTCCCCCAAGGTTATGGTAACCTCTTTCAGACTTCAGAAAAGAAATTATCTTCATATTTAGCTCACTTTCTGCTTTCAACCAAACTTCAAAGAAAATTTCTGTCATCTTCAATAAATTTTTCTTGATTTGTTGGGAAATTCAGAAATGATCAAGTATGGTTAATACTGCTACAACATAATTACTACTGCAGTTGAAGTTAATACTGCTAATACAAGATTAATGTTGCTCATCAATATTAGTACTGCTAGTTCAAGGTTAGTACTGCTTGAAGAGATTAATACGGCTGAGCATAGTTAGTACTGCTGGAGTTAATACTGCTCAGAGTATTAATGCTGCTGAATAATAATGCTGCTTATATGATGAAGATCAGTATGGCAAGGATGACAGCTGGAATGAAGATATTCATGGAAGTTGGAGATAAAGATGGAAGTTTATATTGAAGATCTTTTATTATTTTGTAATTATCTTTATCTTCAGTATATGTATAGAATAGTTTGTTTTCATTAGTTGTAACTATTATTCTGAGTTATTAGCTTTCTTAGAGAGAATCAACCTCAAGGTTAGAATCCTAATTCTAGAGAAGTAGAATTCGTATTGGTGAGTCTGTTCATCAATATTGAGGTTGTGTGTTTAATCTTGTAACTTCTATCTATCAATACAAGTTGTGATTTTGATTCACTGTTTCATTGTTTTTCTGAATATTAAAGTGCTATTCCGCAACTTATTTAATATTGTTTTCTGAGTGTGTGTTCTTGTTAAGAATTAAGATCCTGACAAGTGGTATCAGAGCTAGTATTCTCAGAAACCTACATTCAAAATCACATCATCATGGCTAAAGGTTCAGAGTCTTCAAGCTCAGAAATTCCGACAGAGGTAACATCTAATCTTTGTTCTAAATCCTGTATTGAAACTGTTACAAGGTACAGGGATCACAACCAGACAATGAGTGATGACCTTAAAAGATTAGAGAGAGATATAAAAGACTATGTAAGAATTGTTGAGAGTTTTGAGGAACAAATTAAGAGTTTCCAAGCCAATGAGCTTCAACACTCTTATGACACAAACTACTGGAAGTGGGAGAAAGATCAGTATGAATTTAAGCTTATACAGAAAGAAGAGGAGAATGAGAAGATAAAGAGGGAGTTTGAGAAAGCCAAGCTGGATATTGAGAAATTTTCCAATGCTTCTAAAGCAATGGACTCTTTGCTCCAAACTCAAATCCATGACAAACTTAGAAGAGGAATAGGCTATAACACCACACCACCACCATACAACAACAATTGCATCCCTCCTATATCAGACTTGCTAGAGACCAATAATAAGAAGGAATTGTCTGATGAAGCCACTAAGGTAGATCCTTTAGACAAAGTGGTGGTTGAAACAGACTCTGAAGAAGAGAACTCTAATGATAAGAGTAAGGAGAACACTGTGAGTGGTGAGATTCCTCTAGAAAATCACATTATCACCAATGAGGGATGTGGAAAGACTTGGGTCAAATCTAAGGACATAGAAAAGACAAAGGGAAAGTCTGGTAAGGTCCATTACAAACAGACCACAGTTGTGAATCTTGACCCTTGCAAACAGTGTACATGCAATAAATCTGAACCCCAAAAACATGATAAACCAAGGGGAAATCAGAGAAACTAGAATAATCAGTGGGTACAAAAACAAGGGATTGATCTGGGTAAAATCAATAGACCAAAACCTTGTTTTATCTGTGGCAAATTGAATCATCTTGCCAAATACTGTTATTTCAATCCTATTAACCAAAGAGTCACTTTTCAAAGACAACCTTAAAACTCTTTTGGTTATAGGAATCAAAGAAGGAATAATATGGCTGAGAACAGAGCACCTAAAAAGTATCATGCTCAGAACAAGTTTGCTAATTCTAAGAAAAATACTCCAAATAAGCCAAGGAGAAATTTAAAGACAAAGAAAGCAAACAACTTTGTTCAAGTTTGGGTTCCAATTGTAAAGAAACCTGTTAGTACTGCTATCCCTGATAGTACTACTAACAGAAATAGTGCTGCTAACCAGGTTAGTACTGCTAATCAAGTTAGTACTGCTAACAACGCTAGTGTTGCTTCTAGTAGTAATGCTGCCAAGCCTATAATCTTGACAAAGTATTCTAGCCATGAGATTCCTAAACAACTCATCCAGACCAAACTGACAGATTATATAAATGAGAAAGGACAACCCAAGACCACTCTGGCTTGGGTTCCCTCCAATACTAACTGATTTATCAAGTGTGCAGGGCAACCAAAAGCTCAAGAGGAAGAGCATTTGGAATGCAGATAGTGGTTGCTCTTGGCATACAACAGGTAACATGGACTGCCTTCAAAGTCTTCAAAAGATTTGATGGAGAACATGTTGCATTTGATTCAGAAGAAGGTATAATAAATGCTCAAGGCATGAGTTAAAAGGTAAGTTGACTTTGGAAGATTTCATTGAGCATGATGCTACTAACCTGTGTGTTTAAGTGTTTCAGGTTGCAGTTAGTAATACTCCAGAGGGAGTGATGATCATGTAGGATCAAGAAGAAAAGGATCAGGGAATGAACAAAGTAGTAAAAAGTATGAGTTAAAGGATGGTGTCAAAAAGTGTAAGTATAGTTAATACTGCCAGTGCATTTTTAATACTGCCAGTGCACAGTTAATACTAGTAGTAGTTAATACTGCTCTCAGTTAATACTTCTAGTTAGTTAATACTGCTAGTGGTTAATACTGCTCTCAGTTAATACTGCTAGTTAGTTAATACTGCTAGTTAGTTAATACTGCTAGTGGTTAATACTGCTCTCAGTTAATACTGCTAGTTAGTTAATACTGCTAGTGGTTAATACTGCTCTCAGTTAATACTGCTAGTTAGGTAATACTGCTAGTGGTTAATACTGCTCTCAGTTAATACTGCTAGTCAGTTAATACTGCTCTAGGTTAATACTGCTTATGTCCCGTATACTATAAATACCCTTTGTCCGCCTAAAAGATCATAACGACTCTTTGAATACTGTTCATTGTCTCTCTAATTCTTTCTCTTTCAAGCTCCTTAGTAAGTTTCAGGCAAGAACTTTCAAAGATCAATGGCATCCATGTCATTCGTAGATGAGCATAACGAGATTGCAATGCTACAGAAGCCCAAACAGGCTGCTGGATTCCACCAGATTGTGGATTTTCTCAAGACAAGCCACATTGCCCATGCTCTCACTGTATCGCCAACTATTTACATAGAGCATCAAAGGCAATTTTGGGCTAATGCCACCATTGTCACAGAGAATGGTGTGTAGTTTCTGAAAACAAGGGTGTGTGACAAAACCTTGTCTGTCTCTAAAGAGGTGATACGCATATGTCTACGTCTAGACGATGCTGAAGGTATTACTTCTGTTCCTAATGAGGAGTTGTTCTCCAATTTATCAAGAATGGGGTATGGAGGCCAACTGGGTGGTTTTAAATTCTCCAAGGCTAAATTTTATACCCAATGGCGTTTTCTTGTTCATACCTTAATGCATTGTATTTCCAAAAAGACTACTGGATGGAGTGAGTTCAGTAGCACCATTGCTTATGCTTTTGTGTGCTTGGCCACTGCCAGAAAGTATAATTTTTCTCAAATGAATTTTAATGATCTTGTCTGAAACCTGGGAAGTAAAAAGAGTTTTTATATGTACCCCAGGTTTGTCCAAGAAGTTATCACCCATGAATTGACGGATATGCCTCATTTTGATGAGGTATATGTACCAAAAATCCCCAAAGGTAAGGTCTTTTCAAACATGAAAAGATCACCATTGGACTCGGAAGGAGTTGACACCCTATTGTTCTCTACAATGATGGTGGTGTCCCACACTGAAGAAGGTATGGCAGCAGGGTCAAGGCCCTCATTAGACCATCCCACTGCTAGCCAATCCCAACCTTCCCACTCTATATCAATTCCCCAGTCCCTAATTCATAAGCCAAATTCTCCTATCAACCAAACCTATATCAGGAAAAAGGTAAAGAAGGCTCCTTCCCTTCTTGTACCATCACCTACTGAGCCTTTAAGCCCTCTAAGAGAGAATTCTCCTTTAGAGAATATCTACAGGGAAACCACAGGGGTGTCTCCCAACCCCAAGGAGGTGCTCACTGAGGTGGAGGTTGAGCATGTGGGTGCTAAGGCTGCCACTACTTCTGCTAGCACAGAGGAGGTCAGTGGTAACATAAATAAGACCTTCCCCATGGCAACTTTGGGTGAGCAATCATCCAAAGGTCCCAGGTGCCAAGAAACCAAGGGGGTGGATAGTGCTTCTGCTAGGCAGAAGACTTCCACTACAAAAAGATCCAATGATCCTTCAAAAGAGGGTAACACTTCTGGAGAAGGTGAGGACAGATATGACTACTATGAATTGATGGAAGCAATGGGAAACATCAACATGGATGTGATCAAGCAGGGGAAAGAAATTGAAGAAATGAAATTGGTAATCTTGTCCCAACAAGTACAGATTTCCAAATTGAAGAAAATGGTGACAAGGTTGCTGCAAAAGAGGAGGAGAAAACAGTTTGTTTTGAAGAAGAGGTCCAATACTAAAGATGCTTCCAACAAGGGGGAGAAAGAGGCTGAAACAGAGAAAGAAAGTACAGCTGAGAGGGCATTTGAGGTTGAGGGTGAGCAAGAGGCAGAAAGAGAGAAAGTAACAGAATCAATAGCAGCAGAAAAGGAAATAGAATTTGCTCAAGCAGCAGAAACTGTTAATGCTGCTAAAGCAAAAGAAGCAGCAGTAACAGGGTTGTCTATTGAAGAAATGGAGATTGCAGAGACCTTGGTAAAAGCCAAGAATGACACTTCTGAGGCTAGTAAAAAGGCCAAAGGAGTGATCATCAATGAAGGAGGTCTGTCATAGAAAAGACAAGAAACAGGTAAGGCAAGTCTGAAGGATGCTAAGGGAAAAGAAAAGATGGTTGAACCTGAACAACAACTTTCAAAGAAGAAAAATAAGATTGAGCTAGATGAAGAGTTAGCAAAGCAGCTTCAAGAACAGATGGAAAAGGAGGAACAAATTCAAACTGAAACAGATAGAGAGCTTGCAAGGATAATGGCCAGAAAACTAAATGCAGAATATCAAAAGAGCTTAAAAGCAGCAACTGAGGCCAAGAAAATTCCAGTCAAAAGAATGCCACTCAAAAAGCAGAAGAGACAACCTTCCAAGACCTTTTTGGCCAATCAGTAAAGAAGAAAAATGATAAATTTCCTGAAAGGTTCAATTGGTGTCAAAGGAGAAATGTTTAATAATATGGCATACAGTCAAGTGGAGGAGTTGTATAAGAAAGAGATGGCTAAGCTGGAAGGGGACTCCTCACAAAGGGAAGAGGCTGAAAGAAGAATGAAGGAGAGACATGATCTAAACATTCAGCAATCATTCCCTAAGGAAGTCACACCTACAAAAGAGCATAAGGAACACTCAGAGAATGTTGGTATAGAGGCTAAATCTGCAAAGAGGGTGAAGACTATAGCTTCCAAGAAGCAGTCCAAAAGGCCAAGAGTTGAAGAAAGAGCAGAAACTGCAGCAGAAACTTCAGTTACTCCTTCAACTGAATCTGTACAGAACCCAGAACAGTCCAATAAGCAATATAATCTTGAGCTTTATATGACTACAACAGCTGATGAACCAGTTCAAGCTGATCCCATTTCTATGAAAGCACCAGAAGTCATTTTTTGGGATATTCTGGAAGATCAAAGAAAGAAATACTTCAGGCTTAAGAGAGTGGGAGATGTATATGATGTGTACTCTACTTGGGGTAGACTCATCAGAAGCTGTTCAAGATCAGATTTAGAAGAGATGTTTAAAGTTGGATTAGGTTTATATGAAAAGGAGCTGAAAGGAGAAGGAATGAGCTTAATCAGATTAGCCATGGAGTACTTATGCATGATGTTCGATCCTAGCAAAGTTCAACATGTGATCAGAGATTTGCATCTACAGAATAAATTCCAAAGAATAGAAAACTGGATGATATTTGAAAGGTGTGGAGTCTATGTCATCACTGTGGACAGAGCTTATCATTAGTACTACTTGGTTGATAAAATCTATGATCACAGCAAGGCTAAATTACAAGCTATGTTGAATGCCAAGCTTACATGTTCAAAAGATTCAGAAATGGCAAAGATTGTGGTTAGCAGAATCATTAATCAAATCTTGGGTTTGGATCCTAATCTAGGGGTATGAACTGAAGTGTTGAAAGCATCTTGAAGAGCATCTGAAGAACTTGACTTCTCTTCCTAAAAGTCAAGTTAGGGGGAGATTGTTGGGAAATTCAGAAATGATCAAGTATGGTTAATATTGCTACAACATAATTACTACTGCAGTTGAAGTTAATACTGGTACTACAAGATTAATGTTGCTCATCAATATTAGTACTGCTAGTTCAAGGTTAGTACTGCTTGAAGAGATTAATACTGCTATGCATAGTTAGTACTGCTGGAGTTAATACTGCTCAGAGCATTAATGCTGCTGAATAATAATGTTGCTTATATGATGAAGATCAGTATGGCAAGGATGACAGCTGGAATGAAGATATTCATCGAAGTTGGATATATAGATGGAAGTTTATATTGAAGATCTTTTATTATTTTGTAATTATCTTTATCTTCAGTATATATATAGAATAGTTTGTTTTCATTAGTTGTAACTATTATTCTGAGTTATTAGCTTTCTTAGAGAGAATCAACCTCAAGGTTAGAATCCTAATTCTAGAGAAGTAGAATTCGTATTGGTGAGTCTGTTCATCAATATTGAGGTTGTGTGTTTGATCTTGTAACTTCTATCTATCAATACAAGTTGTAATTTTGATTCACTGTTTCATTTTTTTCTAAATATTAAAGTGTTATTCCGCAGCTTCTTTAATATTGTTTTCTGAGTGTGTGTTTTTGTTAAGAATTAAGATCCTGACATGATTTCTTGATATATCTGCAAGATTGTTAACTCTTTCTTGATTTTCTCCCCTATATCTTTGAAATTGATCTGCCACACTTCTTCATTCCTTGATACTTTATCCCCTTTTTTGATGAATGTGAGCATCAACATCATCAAAACTTTTCAAGAAATGTCATCTTTCAAACACTGACACAAATACAATCTAATCGTTCCAACTGAATACATTAATTCATAGTGTTTCCGAATCTTTTCAAATTCAGAAATGAGTGTAACCTTGAATCTACAAATGAATCAGTTAAAATGCCTGTAAGTAGCACGAAGCCACTTAGTACAACGAATGTACTGTATAAGGAGTTTTATTGATGATCACTCCCCAGGTCTTCCATTCAATCTTCAGAAAACACAAGGTAATTCTATGAAGTTCCGACAGAAAACAAATTTTCTGTGTGTACATGCTTGTGTATGAAAGAATCATGCATAAAATTGTTATAACATGCTCAAATTGTGTAAACCGTTGAGACACAACATGTTTTCCACGACTCAATGTGTATGATCGAAGTGCGAAGGTGCGGTACCTTTCCTTATTTTTCAATATCCACATCTTCCAAATGAAGACAAGATAGATTATATGTTTTTTCCCCAATAAAATTTGAAACATTTACTTGTTAAGAAAGAAATTAGTAGCTGGTGGGGTTAAGACAAGAGTTGGCATGGGTAGGTGCATGTTTCAATGCAGGTCACCAAAGAATGTGAACTACTACTAAATGTGGCTGCCCGACTCAGAAAAGATTTACGCAGAGTTCTGATATTCTTTTAACTCCGTTCTCACACCCTCTTTCTTTTTATAATTTTGCTCACTTCTAACCAAACTCTCTTTTTCATTTTATCTCAGCTCACTGAGAAAAACTCAACCCTTTAGTTATCTCCCACACTCTTTGATATTGTCCCCTCGCCTCTTGATCACTCAGGATGATTTCTTGGGTAGGAAATACTGGTTAACGTGAATCCATAGAAGTTCTTTAAATCTCACACATTGATCCCATGAAAATGTCCTAAAAGAATGATGTACAACAGTTTAACTTGAATAATGATAGCACATTACATGAAGTACAATGTCAGATATATGTATGCTCTTCTAAAGCATCATGAAGATTTAAGAATTTTGAGACTTTGAAAATTTTCTCACAACAAGTATATTGAAGGAATGAAATGAATACAAGAAACTTGTTTGAGAATCTGACAATATTTTGAAAGATCAAATATGAATGATAATCATTTAAAGCTTAGGTCAAGAAGAATTGGAATTTGTCTATATGAACAAATATAGACATTCATGAAGGAAACACTTAGTTTTGAAATGAAAGTAACGCTCAACAACATGGAAATACAAACGGGGTGTATTACCACGAAAAGTTGTTTCAATTTAGAGACATGCTAATAACAAAATCAAAGAAAAATACTAAACCGGTGTGTGTGAATACTTGATAGTATATGGAAAAGATAATACACAAATATTAATCTTTGGAAACACATGGTTAGTAAACATTAAAGTTCATAACTGAAAACATTTAAAATCACACTTCTAAATTCATAAAATCTTTTTGAGAATATAAAAGTGATTTGAACATTTAGAAACATGTTTTCATGTCTGAAAGTTGTCCTTCTTTCAAAGATTTAGAGATTAAGGTTAGAAAATACAAACCTTATCATTCGCCACAAGTCATAAAATATGATCGTGTAAGATCCCCCTCAAAATCTTCATGTAGTAAAAAAGTCGTCAAAGTACCAAAGTCTTATTCACAAACTTGTTGAAAGTAAAAACAGTAAAACAGTAAAACATTTAAGAAAGAGTTCTGGTCTGATTTAATCAGAAGTCATTATTCTTACTCTCCCTGAAAATATGCATCACAAAATATGTCAGTCCAAAATATATGTAAAAATCTCTTACTCCCCCTCAAAATTAGATCATCTAATCTTTGTTTCACTCCCCCTGAAATCATCAACAAACCTTCAGTGTAGATATCATTTAGAAAAAAATAAAGATATGAAGAAAAAATAGAAATAAAACTTTACGAGGTAAAGATGGATTAAGTTTTGAGATTAAGCATGCCTAATTTCGAAATGAGAAACTTAAATCTCTTTTCGTCTAAATGCTTAGTGAATAAATCAGCAAGGTGATAATCCGTTTTTACAAAGTAAAGTTCAACCGTACCTTTTCGACATTATCTTTGATAAAATGATATCGCACGTCTATGTGCTTTTTTTTGTATGTTGGACAGGGTTTGTAGATATAGCAATAGCGCTCTTTGAATCTCACAAATCGGGATTTTGTTGTACTTGAAACCATAGTCTCGGAGTTGTGTTCACATCCACCGCACCTGAGAACAACAGCTAGTGGCAACTATGTATTCTGCTTCGGCTGTTGAAGTAGATATTCACAGTTGTTTCTTCGAAGCCCAACTCACGAGTTTTTCTCCCAAAAATTGTATATGTCCCGAAGTACTATTCCAGTCTAACATGCAACCTGCATGATCTGTATCTGAGTATGTGGTTAGTTCGAAACATGTATCTTTAGGATATCACAGACCAAGATCTGCAGTCCCCTTCAGATATCTAAAGATACGCTTTACAGCCGAGAGATGGGATTCTTTAGGCTTAGCTTGATATCTAGCGCACAAACAAGTAGAGAACATAATATCCGGTCTACTGGCCGTTAAGTACATTAAAGAACCTATCATACCTCTATAGGGTCTATGATCAACAACTTTTCCAGAAAGATCAACTCCGATCTTAGTTCCAGGTGCCATTGGGATTGAAATAGGAGTACAATTTTCCATTTTATACTTCTTCAAAATATCATAAATGTACTTCGATTGATTTATAAAAATACCTGTAGAAAATTGTCTAACTTGTAATCCGAGAAAGAAATTCATCTCCCCCATCATACTCATTTGAAATCTTGACACCATTAGAGCAGAAAAGTTTTTACAGTACTTTGGATTTGTCGACCCAAATATTATGTCATTTACATATATCTGTATGAGAATGATATCATCTTCTTCTTATTTAGTAAAGAGGGTAGTATCGACTTTACCTTTTGAGAAACTAGACTTGACTAAAAATTTGGATGGAACATCATACCAGGTTTGAGGGGCTAGTTTAAATCCGTAAAGGGCCTTGTCTAGAATATAAATATGATTTGGCTTGTCAGCACTTACGAACCCTTTAGGTTGTGAAACATACACCTCTTATTTTAAAATCTCCCAAAAAGGTTGTCTTCATATCCATCTAATAGATTGTGAAGTTTTTGTGTGCAGCATACGCAAGAAACATCCTGATAGCCTCAATGCATGCAACTGGTGTATACGTCTCATCATAATCAATGCCTTCCTCTTGCCGATATCCTTTTGCTACAAGAATGGATTTGTTTCGAATAATGATACCATCTTCATCTCTCTTGTTGAACACCCATTTTGTTCCTATGATAGTCTTTCCTTCAAGTCTTGGCACGAGTCACCACACTTTCAAAGATTCAAACTGATTTAGTTCTTCTTGCATAGCAATGATCTAGTTAGGGTCTTCAAGAGCTTCAGATACTCAAGTAGGCTCAATCTTTCTCATGAAAGAATCAAATATGCACTTGTTTGCAGTAACAGACCTAGTTTGCACCGGCTTTGCTAGATCTCCGATAATTTGATGTATCGGGTGCTCTTTGGTCCACTTGCTTATGTGAGGGAATGGATTAGATGTAGACTGATCATGTTGATCATCTAGATATCCAATATCTTCTTCTTGTTGGGGTTCAGTTGAAGTAACTAGTGCAGAAGTATCAACTGGTTGGACACTAGTTGTCTGTTGAGTAGGAAATACTGTACATCCAACTGATTGTTCATCTTCTGACTGTTCACTATCTTGTGCAACTTCAACTGATTGAGTAGATGTTTGAACTTGAGTTTCTACTAGAACCGGGGGAAATGGTTCATTTGAGACATCTGATGTGATTGGTTGATTATCGCTTGAATCATCAAATCTATCAATCACAACAGGTTTAGTCACTTTAGATCCTAGAAACTCATAATAAAAATGTTCAAACAATAAATCTAATTCTGTTAAATGCGATGTAAAAGTCGAAACATTATCAGAATTAGGAACTTTAGATACAGGTTATGGACTGATTTGTCCAGAAGCTAATACTCTTGTAATAATGGGTTCTGAAATGTTGTGTTCAGAAGCCATTTCCATAACTTTATCAAATTTCACATTAACACTCTCCACAACAATCTTTGAATTCTTCAAATAGACTCAATATGATGCAGACGTCTGAGAATAGCTAATGAAAATTCCTTCTTCAACTTTAGGATTGAACTTGTTCAAGCTCTCCTTATCATTCAGCACACAACACCTGCATCCAAAAATATGAAAATGTTTAATGCTTGGTGTTCTATTTTTTATCAAATCATAAGGCGTTTTACCGAAGCGAAGATGGATGATAGATCTATTATGTGTATAACATGCAATAGACACATCTTCAGCCCACAAGAATAGAGGTAAGTCAGATTGACCTAGCATAGTGCGTGCAACCTCGACAAAAGTTATGTTTCGTCTTTCAACTACCCCATTCTTTTCTGGCGTTCTAGCAGCAAAAAACTAATGAGTTATCCTGACCGATTCGAGATAATCGTCAACTGTTTTATTCTTGAATTCTGTGCCATTATCTGTTTTGATTAGATTTACCGTCTTCTGCAAGTTCACTTGGACACTCTTGAGAAACGAGATAATGATTTTTGGAGTCTCATCCTTTGAGCGTAGAAATTTAACCAAAGTGTATCTAGAATAGTCATCCACAGCCACTAAAACATACTTCTTGTCGTTGATGCTTTGCGTTCTCATTGGACCAAAGAGATCTATATGCAATAACTCTAAAGGAGCACTTGTACTCGGTTCAGGTTTAGGCTTGTGAGAAACTCTCTTCATTTTGCCCTTCTCACGTGCATCAGATAGATGTTCTCTTTCATATTTTAGCTTTGGTAAATCTTTGACCAAATTACCAGTCACCAACTTGTTGATGTAGCGAGAGTTGAAATGAGATAGCCTTTTATGCCATAACCAACTTGTTGGGTTTGAATGTGCTAAGGATGAATACTGCTGCTACTTGAAAGGTATTACTACTGCAAGATGAAATATTACTACTGCTAGTAGAATTAATACTGGTTGAAGAGTTAGTACTGCTACTTGAATAGTTAGTACTGCTTGGAGAGTTAGTACTGCTTGAAGATTACTACTGCAAGTGAAGAGTTAATACTGCAAGCATGATTAATACTGCTGAGGATGTTAATGCTGGTGGATAAGGATGAAGTTAATGCTGCTTATGAAGATAATGTTTTGAAGAGAAAGACTAGAAGATGGAGATAATGATGAAGATAATTATGGTATTGATGCTGAAGATCAATCTTATATTGATAATTATCTTGTAATCAATTCTGTATATATAGTCTAGATGTTTTAGCATAAGATATACAAGTTTTACAAGTTTTTCATATACGTTTGTTTAGAGAATTAACCTTAAGGTTCTTAGAAATCCTTTCAATAGAGAAATATTGAACGTCTGTTGAGTCTGTTCAACAGATTGAGGTTGAGTTTGTAATCATTAAGTTAATCAATATAACTTGTGATTTTCATTCAAGTACTGTTTCATTGATTGAGTGTTAAAGTGTTTTTCCGCAACTTCTTTAACATTGTTTCTGAGTGTGTTAATTAAATTCTTCATTAGAATTTTTCGATCTTGACAAGTGGTATCAGAGCTAGAAAACTCAGAAACCTATAATCATGGACAGTTCAAGTAACAGCGTTTTGGTATCAAAGGTTCCCATGCTCAAACCCAATGAGTTTGACATGTGGAAGATCAGAATCAAGCAATATAATCTTCTCACAGACTTCTCAATGTGGGATATCATTGAGAATGGTCCCTCTGATGGAGGAAAGATGGATGCAGATGGCAAGAGACCTCCACCAAAGACTGATGGAGAAAGAAAGGTGAGGCAGACAGAGATGAAAGTTTTGAGCACTCTGCTCTTAGCTATACCTAATGAGTACCAACACCAGTTCTGCAACTGCACGGATACACAAATTTTATTGAATGCACTGGAGAAAAGATTTTCTGGTACCAAAAGTACCAAGAGAAATCAGAAGGTCATCCTGAAGCAGCAATATGAAAACTTCATGTCTACAAAGAATGAGTCCATGACTCAAACTTTTGATAGATTTAATAAGTTAATTGATGAATTGGCTACTGTTGCTGTCCAGATAGATCAAGATGATGTCAACAGAAAATTTCTAAGATCTCTTGGTGATGAATGGACCATGTACACTGTCTCCTTCAGACAGAATGATCAACTAGAGGACAAGGAACTGGATGACCTCTATAATGACCTTAAGGTGTTTGAAGCATAGGTAGAAGCAAAAAAGAGGCCATCTGGATACTCATATAATGCTGCTCTTTTATCATCTTCTACTGATTCTGCTGTTAATACAGAATCAGTTAGTTCTACATATGGATCAAAGCAAGATGGATCTAATGACTCAGTTTTAGAAGCTTTTCTAGCCAGTCATGCTAATTCCACTCTAATTAATGATGACTTAGAACAAATAAATGTTGATGATCTGGAAGAGATAGATATCAAGTGGCAGATGGCTATGCTCACAATGAGGGTAAAAAGGTTCATCATAAGGACTGGAAGGAACAACTTTGCTCAGAAAAGAGAAGATGGGGTTGGATTTGATAAATCCAAGGTTGGATATTACAAGTGTCACAAGCTAGGGAACTTTGCAAGAGAATGCAGAAGTGGAATGCCTCAACAACATACTAGCAACCATCAACCATCATAGTCCACTAGCTTCAACAACAGGAACTCTTCTCAAGCTCTTGTTTCCCAAGAAGGAATGGGATTTGATTGGAGAGACCAAGCAGAAGAAGCAGTTCAGAATAAAGCTTTAATGGCTAAAGTTTCAGAGTCAGCAAGCACTAATATTCCCACAGAGGTAAAATCTAACCTTTGCTCAAAATCTTGCATAGAAACTGTTAAAAAGTACAGGGATCACAATCAAAGCATGTGTGATGACCTAAAAAGGTTAGAAAAAGATAGAAGAGAGTATGTTGTGATTGTTGAGAATTTGGAAGAACAGATTAAGGCATACAAAGCCAATGAACTTCAACACACATATGATACTAACTACTGGAAGTGGGAAAAGAATCAGTTAGAAATTAAGCTTAAAAAGTCTGAAGAGGAATGTGAGAAGATAAGGAGTGATTTTGAGAAAGCCAAGTTGGACATTAAGAAGTTTTCAATTGCCTCTAAAGCAATGAAATCACTTCTAAAATCTCAAGTCCATGACAACCTGAAAAGAGGTTTAGGATACAACAGTACCCCTCCACCCTATAACAATAACTATATCCCCCCACTTCAGACCTCTTAGAAAGACAAGAGAAAATAGACTTACCTACAGGAGCCACAGATGTAGATCCTCTTGACAGTGTAGTGATTGAGGAAGAGGCTGAAGAAGAGACCACTAAGGGTAAGAATAAGGATGACCTTAAAGAAATCCCTTTAGAAAATCATATTCTTACTAATGAAAGGAGGGGTTAACCTTTTGTAAAGAGTGAGAAGGCTGAAAGTTCTAAGAGATGGAAGGGAAAGGTACAGGGAGTCCATTACATGCAAACCACTGTTGTTAATCCCTGTACTTGTAAACAGAATCAGCCCCAACAACATGATAAAACAAGGGGAAATCAAAGAAACAGAAATAGTCAGTGGGCTTTAAAACAAGGAATTGATCTGAGAAAAATTAACAGATAAAAGCCTTGTTTTATCTATGGCAAGGTAAATCATCTAGCCAAACACTGTTATTTCAATCCTATTAACCAAAGGATCACTTTTCAAAGAAATATACAAAATCCTGTTGGTTATAGGAAGCAAATAAGGAATCATATGGCTGAGAATGTGAGGAGGGCACCTATAAAATCTCATGCTCAGAATAAGTTTGCTAATTCAAAGAAAAATACTCCAAATAAGCCAAGGAGTAACTTAAAGAAAAAGAAAGCAAACAACTTTGTCCAGGTTTGGGTTCCAAAAGTAAAGAAATCTGTTAGTACTGCTACTTCAAATAGTATTGCTGACAGAAATAGTGTTGCTGCAAGCAATACTACTGCTAACCCAGTTAGTACTGCTAACAAAATTAGTACTGCTAACCCAATTAGTACTGCTAATGATGTTAGTACTGCTAACAAAGTTAGTACTGCCAATCAAGTTAGTACTGCTTCCAGTGACAGGCCCTTTCTTCTGAAAAAGTATTCAAGCATAAGGTTCCTCAGTTTGATAATCTCATCAAGTCTGAATATGAATATGTTGATGAGAATGGGAAACCCAAGACCACTTTGTCTTGGGTTCCTATTAAAAACTAACTGCTTTATTATATGTGCAGGGCAACCAACAGCCCATGGGAAGGAGCATTTGGCATGTTGATAGTGGTTGTTTCAGGCACATGACAGGTAACATGGCCTGCCTTCAAAACTTCAAAAGAATTGATGGAGGACATGTTGCTTTTGGTGATAATCCAGCAGGTGGAAAGATAAGTGGAAAAGGTAATGTGTCAAAAGGTAAGATGACCTTTGAGGATGTATACTATGTTGAGCAATTGAGATACAACCTTTTAAGTGTATCACAGGTCTGTGACAAGAAACATAGCATATTATTCAATGATACTTAATGTATTATCCTTGCTCCAGGATTCAAGGTAGTTGATGAAAGTATGATACTACTTAGAACTCCTAGAAAGGACAATGTTTATTGCTTAGACGTGGAGAGTGTAACGTCTGATTCATCTTTAAATTGTTTATTTTCAAAAGCTTCATTGGATGAATCATCTCTTTGGCACAGATGGATGTGTCACATGAACTTTAAAACAATGAACAAACTTGTGAAAAACAACCTTCTAAGAGGTTTGCCACAAAAGGTATTTTCATGTGATGATCATTGTGTTGCATGTCTTAAAGGCAAACATCACAAAACTTCTCATAAGTCCAAAGAGATAAATACAATCTCTTCACCTCTTAATTTACTACATATGGATCTGTTTGGTCCTACAAATGTGATGAGTATTGGTAAGAAATCTTACTGCTTGGTTATTGTTGATGATTTCTCTAGATTCACTTGGGTCTATTTTCTGAGGACTAAGGATGAGACAAGTGGACTGATCAAATCCTTTGTTCTTAGAGTTGAAAACCAAACAAATCTAAGAGTTAAAGTCATCAGGTCTAATAATGGAACTAAATTTAAAAACAATGACCTAAACAACTTATGTGAGGAAAAAAGCATTGAGAGACTTTAAGTGTATTATTGTATACAAGATTTAATAGGAAAAGTTAAGTCATGTAAAGTCAACAAAGTCAAAGTCTGTATTAGTTAATATGTGATTACTTAGTTGTTAAGCTTGTAGTTTTAGTCCTTGATATAAATACCATGTTGCCTTGTAAATCATTAGGCTAGTGGATTGTACTCAAGATTGTTAGATCAATGACATGAATGTTTCTCTCTCTACACTCTCTCTCTAGAACTTCATTGTTAAATCTTGTTTAGATTGAATTGCTTGATTGTGTTTGGGATTTACAATATCAATTGGTATCAGAGCGAGGTTGCGGGTTCGAGTCTCCCAGTGTGCAAATGCTGGGGGGGGGGATTGTTGAGGAGAAATCCCAACATTTGCTGGGAATGCCGCAAGCATCCAGCGCCCTCACCTTCGACTCGGGAGTACGTAACTCGCCGGGACTAACAGCCCGACCCGCTGGCTCCACGAAAGTGGTGCAACCCCTCATGTCCGCCTGTCGCTTAGTACGGGGCTTTGCGCTACCATGGTTTAAGGAAATAAAGTTGTGCCTTCACCACCAGCAATTGCTTTTGGTGTAGTGGTAAGTGCTTGATCCTAACAAGTTAAGCGTGCTCGGGCGAGAGCAATCCTAGGATGGGTGACCTCCTGGGAAGCTCATGCCTTGGGACCTAACAATTGGTATCAGAGCTTTAAAACAGTTCAGAACTCGGATCTAAAGAAAAAGACAAAGCTTCCACATCATCCATTGTGGAACCTGCTTCAAAACAGACTGAGATTTCTAAATCTTTGACTAATTTAGATTTAGATTTACTGTTTTATGATGCTTTTGATGATTTTCAGAACATACAAGATCAAAATGACATACCTATCACTGATACATCTAATACCACTGCAGATATATCCGGACCCTTTGAAGATAATGGAGAAGCTTCTACATCTCAAGTACAGGAAGTTTCAGACAACACAACTTCAACAAATAGTGAAGATATTCCATCTACATCTGAAGGAAATGTGTTGGAAACTCCCACTGTCGAAGCTGTTCCATTGCAACACACATCAAGTCCAATTATACCTTCTTCAGAAGAATCAGAAATTCAAATTAATTCAACTTCTGAAGAACCAGCAATACAAGATGAGTTTGATTCCTCTAATAATCAAACAGAGGTTGATGTATTACCAAGCTCACACAGATGGACAAGGGATCATCCTCCAGAAAACATAATTGGTGACCCGTCGGCTAGAGTAACTACCAGATCTGCTTTTCCACCGGCAACAGCCAATTTCTGCATGTTTTCAAGTTTTCTGAGCATCAGTGAACCAAAGAAGCCGTCAGAAGCTTTGAAGGATCCAGATTGGATAAATGCAATGCAGAATGAATTGAATGAATTCAAAAGAAACAAAGTGTGGAGATTGATACCAAGACCCAAAGACAAATCAATTGTTGGAACAAAGTGGGTTTTCCGAAACAAAAAGGACGAGGCTGGAATTATCATAAGAAACAAAGCAAGGCTGGTTGCAAAAGGGTACAATCAACAAGAAGGGGTTGATTATGACGAAACCTATGCACCAGTCGCTCGGATTGAAGCCATAAGGATATTTCTTGCTTATGCGGCTCACAAGAATATCAAAGTCTATCAAATGGATGTCAAGTCTGCTTTTCTCAACGGCATTCTTCATGAAGAAGTCTATGTGAGTCAACCTGAAGGCTTTGTGGATCCGAAGTTTCCAGATCATGTCTATGTTCTTGATAAGGCATTGTATGGATTAAAACAAGCGCCAAGAGCATGGTATGAAACGCTTTCAGTCTATCTAACTGAGTCAGGTTTTCGGAAAGGTACAATCGACACTACTCTTTTTCTCAAAAAGAAAGGTAAGGATTTAATACTTGTACAAATTTATGTTGACGATATAATTTTTGGCTCTACTTCACAAGAATTGTGCGTAGAATTTGAAAATATCATGAAAAAGCGTTTTCAAATGTCAATGATGGGTGAACTCACATTTTTCTTAGGCCTGTAAGTTAAGCAAACCC
This sequence comes from Arctium minus, assembly GCA_954870635.1. Lineage (NCBI taxonomy): Eukaryota > Viridiplantae > Streptophyta > Magnoliopsida > Asterales > Asteraceae > Arctium > Arctium minus. Next base: position 58,670,823 of record OX941082.1, on the reverse strand, counting down.
CGGAAGGGATTTTTATAAATTAGGATAAATATATCAGAGACATGTTGAAGAAATTTGACATGAACTCTACTTCACCTATAAAGACTCCCATGCAAGCCGGCAGTTTATTAGATGCTGATATCTCCGGAAAATCAGTAGATCAACATATCTACAGAAGCATGATTGGATCCTTCTTTATTTGACAGCAAGTAGGCCAGATATTATGTTTGCAACATGTTTTTGTGCAAGGTATCAGGCGAATCCTAAAGAGTCACATCTGTCTGCTGTCAAAAGAATCTTGAGGTATCTCAAAGGCACTCCGAATTTGGGCCTTTGGTATCCAAAAGATTCCAAGTTTGAATTAATTGCATATACTGACGCAGATCATGCAGGAAATAAATTAGACAGGAAAAGTACATCTGGAGCATGTCATTATCTAGGAGATAAACTGGTCAGCTGGTTATCAAAGAAACAGAATTGTGTATCCACATCTACAGCTGAAGCGGAATACGTCGCGGCTGCAAGCTGCTGCTCACAGGTTCTGTGGATGAGAACCCAGCTGAGAGATTATGGATATACATTCCATAAGGTACCAATCTATTGTGATTCTAAGAGTGCAATAGCCATCACATCAAATCCTGTACAACACTCAAAGACGAAGCACATAGATATCATGTATCACTTCATTAAAGACCATGTTGAAAAAGGTGATGTAGAAATGCATTTTGTTTCAACTGATTTTGAGGTTGCTGATTTATTTACAAAACCTCTTGATGAAAAGAGATTTAATTTTCTAATCAGCAAACTTGGTATGTTGAACCTTAATGAATAGTTACATCATTCTTTATATTTCTGAGGGTTTCTTTACATCTGGTTTGCTTTTTGTAATTCATTTACTCAATTTCAAAAAGCTGGATATTATTAACAAACCTGGACTCATGTTCAATGAGTACCAAAGATTTATCTGTTTTACAGGTTTATATACTGGACTATGATTTCTGATCAAATCAGGTCAGAACTCGTACTTCATGATTTTGTGCTTAACAGCAAAAATCAAGGGGGAGAAATAAAGATGTGTGCATACCTCAAGGGGGAGCTTAATGAAAAGTCTGTAAGTTTGAAAGTTCTGAAAAGTTCGTAAAGTTTTTCTTGAGAAAAATACTGATTTTGTGCTAAAAAGTCAAATTTTTGAAAATAGGCTATTTTGGGAAAGTCAACTTTTTCATTTTTGGAAAGATTTTATTTTCTGAAAAATTTTCTCAAAATTTTTCTAAGTAAGGAAACGCGCAAGCTAAAGCTAGCGAGTTTGGAAAACGCGCAAGCTGAAGCTAGCGAGTTTGTAAAACACGCAAGCTGAAGCTAGCGAGTTTGTAAAACGCGCAAGCTGAAGCTAGCGAGTTTGGAAAACGCACATGATAAAGCTAGCGAGTTTAATTTAAACGCGCTGATAGAGGCGTGCGAGTTTCAGAAACGCGCAAGACGTTACTTGCGAGTTTGGGCGACAAAGTTCCTTCAGCCTGCGAGTTTCATCATTCTTATTTCTTAGGCTTGCGAGTTTCACAAAATTTTCACTTGAATTATTTCTTAAGTGAAAATCACACACCTATTTGTCAATTTTTGAGACAAATACCTTGTTTTTGTTGATATGAGAGAAGAAAAACTCAAATCGTGCGTTGTGTGCAAATTTTTTAAAATGAACAGTATCTTGCGAGTTCTATGAATGAACAGTGTCTAGCGAGTTCTTTGACTTGCGAGTTCTGTGAATGAATAGTGACTTGCGAGTTATTTGACTAGCGAGTTTTGTCGAGTATATATATATGTTCAGCTTCATTTTCTCTCATTTTCTACTTGCGGGTTTGAGCACTTAGCGATTTTTCTCTCTGATTTTCTTGCGATTTTCGACTTTTCAGTTCTGTTCTTCGAAGATTCTAGTGCAGGTGGTTATTTTTATCATCATTTGATCGTTTGTTCCTAGTTTTATCGATTCTAGGGTTTGATTTTTCAGTATTGTCGATTCATGTTCTTGACTGTTCATCTTCTTTTTCTGAAAATTGACAGAACATTAAAATGTTGAATTTGTTCTTTCAAAATAATGTTAGTATTGAAAATCATACTTGATAGAATCTGGGATTGCTTTATATATTGATTTTTGCAGGTTTCCATAACTATTGGATTTGATTGAACCGAACTGAATTTGGAATGAACAGTACCATTGTTCATATTGGACTGAAAAGAACTCAACCCATACTCTGGAATCGACCTGATATTCTGATAAACTCTAATCTGGACTCAAAGGATAAATGCATAATTTCATAATTCTTATTCATGATGTTCAAGATTAAAAGAAGCATAAATATCATTTTTGAAATAAGATGCAAAATTTGAGTTTTGAAAATAAAGTTTGAATTTGAATTTCAAAATATTTTCAAATAAAAAGAATTTTACAAAGTTTGTGTGTTGGAGTTCATTTCAAAATATTTCAAACAAAAAGTCAAAAGTTTTTGGGTACCTTTGCAAAATCAGTATGATTTTTTTTACAACATTAATTTGACGGAACAAATTCGAAATATAAAGTGTTAGTGTCAATTTTTTTTAAAGTTTTTTTGTGTGTTGTTGTGTAAATTTGTTCATTCAAAGTTGCAATTTGCTTTCTGCAACTTACTGTGCTTTCTTTGCAAGATATCAAGTACATTGTTCTGTACGTCATTTTTTTTTGGAGCTATACTGACATATTGGATTTTATCCAATACATTTTATGATTTTGCAGGAAATCAATGGCGGAAGAAAATTTTCATGACCAAAGTGTTCAGATGGATGAACATGATCCAAATGTTTCACGGGAAATGCCCATGCCTTCTTCCCGATCTCATTTTTCTGCAGTTGATGCAAATCATGATCTTCAATTGATCAATCCTCAAGAATATCTTTCTTTGTCACCAAATAATCATCATGTAATATTTGAAAATCTCATGGTCAAGCCAGTGATAAAGGAGATACTGAAAAACCATCCAATCTGTACTGCTTTAACTACAACTGCTACTGTGCCAATGATCTATTTACAACAAGCATGGAGAACCATTGAGCATGTAGTGCAAGGAAACAGAAAGCATTTCACCATTCGCATTGACAACTTCACATCCATTCTGACCTTTCAAATACTTCGTCTGCTTCTTGATCTACCTTTGCCAGATTCCAGAGAAGGAAAGACAACTTTTGATCCTTATCCGTCTGATCATGAAATGTTTGCTGGTATTCGTGCTCTTGGTTATGTTGGAAATATTACAAAGATGAGTGACTTTCGGAAGTCAAACTTGCCACCATTCTACTATCAGTTTTTCTCAGTGATCAACAAGTGCTTGACTTCACGACACTCTGGGAACGACAATACAAATATTTATACTCTAAGACTGTTCCATGCCATCATTTATGATCTGCATGTTGATTATGCTGTGGCCATCTGGACTGAACTGTATGAGAAAGTTCTGAGCAAGAGACATACAAATAAGCCAAAAAATGTCCCTTATCAGAGATTTTTACAAATTATTATCCGAGGCATTTTGAGATCCAATCGAGATGTTCCAAAGAGATCACATCATGAAACTGCCCCAGAAAATGAAATGACTCATCTTCAAAAGCAGAAGCAATCCTTCCTTTTTGAGATGCCAGTTCCTGCTGCACTACTTGCTTATGCCGATCAGAATGCTCCGAGTGTTATGCAATATAGGGAGTCCATGGGATTGCCAGAGCCGGAGATCCCTACCCAGGACTCAGAACCTGTTAGTCGAGCGGAGTCAGTGAGGGTTCAACATACTACGGGAGTAGTTGAAAGGGAAAGTGAGCAGAGAGAAAGAGATTAAAGACAAAGAGAATCAAATTGAAATGAAAGAAAAAATCATAGGGGTTAAAGAGAAGATTATTATGCAAAAAGAGAGAAAGATTACGAATCTTCAAAGCCAACTGAAGACGTCTGAACAGAAATCATCAGAATTACAAGATGAATCAGTCAAGCTTCAAAACAAGTTTAAGGCTTTTGAAGACAAAATATCTGCCTTGGAGATACAGAATGCTGAACTGTCAAAAAGCATCCAAGCAGATAAGGAAAATTCAAATTTGGAGAAATCTTATACTCAAAAGATGTCTGAACTTTCCAAGAAAGCTAACCAAGAGAAGAAGGATTTAGAGCTTAGATGCCTTAAACTTTCAAAGCAAGTGTCTGACTTTGAAAAGATTTTGATAACTGAACGGGATATATTTGATAAAGAGAAACAAGTTCTTGAAAATAAAATTACTGAACTTCCCAACCAGATTTCCACTTTACAAGACCTACTTGAGAAAGAAAGAAAATGCTTTAAAGAAAACAAGAGGTCTTATGAGCTTGAAAAGAAAAACGCAGAAAAGAGAAATACTGGGATTTTCAAGGATATTTCAGAGAAAACCAAGAATTTGGAAAAGGATTTTGAGCAAGAACGTTCACATTTTGAATCTGAAATATCTAAGCTCACATCCAAATTAAATGCTCTATCATCAGACTATCAAAAAGAACAGAAGGCCAAATCTGATTTGAAACAAAAGTTTGACACACTTTCAGATGAAAGAAACATTTTGACTAAAAAGATAAATGACTTAGAAGCTGCAAACATTGAATTGTCTGATAAAGTAACAACTGATGTGATTAGCCAATCACCTGTTGATCATTCAACAGAATCAGTCTGTTCTTTCAAAACAGCTTCAAGTTCTATTCATGAGAAAAATGTTTTGAAAAAGAAAAGTGTCAAATCTAAAACTGTCAAATCAAATCAGATTAGACCATCTAATCTATTCTATGACAAATCTGTTGATGGCTCAGCGAAATTCTATGTCAAATCTCTTGGAAAGCAATCTAAGAAAAATCAGTTGGTCTGGCGAGTGAAGGATTCTTTAGAAGAGAAGAAGAAAGACAAAGTATCTGCATCCACATCCAATGCCAAAAGGAACAGTGCATATAAAGGTAAAACTTTTGATAATCCTGATATGTTTTACTCTACTAATCATTTGATCAGGGTTGCTCAAAAGAAGATTTGTTGTTCTTACTGTGGAGCACATGACTTTGTAAGTAAAAACTTTGTTAATTACTGGTATGGTTCATATAATGTAACCCCCACAAGAACTGCAACTAACACTTCTGGACCCAAATACCAGTGGGTACCAAAAGCTAAAACTGTGTTACAGGCACCCAAAGTTTAAGGGGGAGCATGATGTTTGACTTCTGATCATGTACAGATCAGAACTCGTACTTCAAAGTACAAAATTTTGACTTCTGAGTAAATCAACTCAGGACTCGAACTTCAAAGTCAAAGGTGTTTGACTTCTAGACAAAACAGTCTAGGACTCGTTCTTCAATGTTTAAAGAACATTGGCTTTTGAACAAAACAGTTCAAAACCCGAACTTTAAGTGTCAAGACTGTGGCTTCTGATCACATGACAGATCAGGACCCGTTCTTTAATATTCAGACATGGATATTTTGTAAATATCCAGGGGGAGCTTAATAGACCTAAATCATTCTATAATGAATTGAGGGGGTGCTTAAAGGTAAATATCTTCTGATCTAGATCTCTGATTTTTTGAAAGAAGAACAACTTTCAAGCATGAAAAACAATTTCTTAAATGTTCAAACCACTTCTCTATTCTCAAAATATTTCATGAATTAAGAAGTGTGCTTTTAAATGTTTTTCATTATTGAGCTTTAATGTTTAACTGACCGTGTGTTTCCAAAGATCAATACTTGTGTATTATCTTGTCTATATACTGTAAAGTATTCACACATATCGGTTCAGTACTTCATTTGAATTTGTTATTACCATGTCTCATAAAGAAATAATTTTTCGATGGTAATACCCTCGTTTGCTTTCTAATGTTGTTGATCATCAATCATCATTTCTAATTTGTGCTTTCATTGTTAAATTGTTTATATTCGTTCATATAAACAAACCATCAATTTCTTGGATACCCTAACCATTTTATTTGATCTGATTGATACATTGTCAGATTCTCAAAATAATTCTCTTGATTTCATTTCATTCATTCAATATCCTTGTTTTTGAGAGATCTTCAAATTTCAAATGCTCAAATTTCATTCTTATTTTTAAAATAAGCATACATTTTGACAATGTCGTCATACATTTTGGTGCTTAATTATTTAAGTTAAATTGTTGAGCAACTATTCTTTTAGGACTTACATGGGATTCGTGTGTGAGCTTAAATAGAACTTCTATGGATTCACGTTAACCAGTGTTTCCTACCCAGGAAGTAATCCTAGAGTGATTGAGGGGTGAGGGGTCAAAATCAAAGAGTGGGGGAGATAACTCATCCGGTTGAGTCTTTCTCATTGTGTGGAGCGGTAAAATGTAAAGGAGAGTTTGGTTAGAAGTGAGATTAAATTTTAAAACGAAAGAGGGTGTGAGAACAGAGTTAAAAGAATATCAAAACTCTGCACCAACCACTTTCTGAGCTGGGCAGCCACATCTACTGATTGGTTCACATTTTTTGGTGACCATCATTGAAACAGGCAGTGAGCCCATGCCAACTCTTGCATTAACCCCACCAGCTACTCGTTTCTTTCTTAACAAAGAAATGTTTCAATTTTCTTTGGGGACGCAACATATCTGCTATCTAGTCTTCACTCGGAAGATTTAGATATTGAAAAAGAAGGAAAGTTGCCCCACCTTCGCACCTCTTTCATGTACATTGAGTCTGTGTAATACTTGTTGTTGTCTCAACAGTTTACACAATTTGAGCCTTATGAAACACAATCATTGTGCTAAATTCTTTCATACACAAGCACGAGCACACAGAAATTTTGTTTTTCTGTCAGAACATTCATAGATAAATGTTGTGTTTTTCAATGATTGAATGGAAGTCCTGGGGAGTCATCATCAAACCAGCTCCTTAAATTGTACATTCGTTGTACACAGTAACTTCGTGTTACTGACAGGCACTTCTAACTGTTTCATTTGTTGAATCAGGGTTACCAAGTTCATTATATCTGAATTTGAAAAGATTCGGGTATATACAGTTCATGATTCAGTTCAGATCAAAAGGAGGAGAATGTATTTTCAAGGGGGAGAATCAAAGATTATGTTGAAATTCAAAATGTTTTTGATGATTATGAAGCTCACAATCATCAAAAAGGGGGAGAAATCTACAGAAATCAATTTCAAAAGAACAAATTCTGAAAGAAGTATTAATTGTCAAAAGAGATGATTCAAAAGATTCTGAAGAAGAAAGATGTTTCAAAGTCAAATCAAGATAAAAAGGGGGAGAAATCTACAGAGATCAATTTCAAAGATTTTCAGAGTTATAAAGTCAAGACTTGTGAAGAATTTTCTGAAAGATCAAATCAGATGAAAAGAAATCATTCTCAAAGATTTCTGAAGACAAGTCCAAATTAAGATGATTCGAGAAAGTTTGTTTTTCTGAAGAAGATCAAGAGATCAAAGAGATGAAGATACAAAGTTCAAAGATCCCTCGAAGTTTTTCAAAGATGAAGTGTTTCAAAGAAGGTTAAAGAATTTCAATGTTTAGATAATTCAAGACTTCAAAAGTTTTGTTTTTGAAGACTTGTTGACTTTCCAAAGCTGCAAAATGTTAAAGACTTTTCAAGATTCTTCAAAGATTGAAAGACTGAAGACTGTTAAAGCTTCAAAGTTCAAAGGCGTCAGAGTTAAAGATTGAAGAATCAAGCGCTGAAGACTTATGTCAAATTTTTATTAAATCTTGAATACAAAGGCGGAGATTGTTAGTGTATTATTGTATACAAGATTTAATAGGAAAAGTTAAGTCATGTAAAGTCAACAAAGTCAAAGTCTGTATTAGTTAATATGTGATTACTTAGTTGTTAAGCTTGTAGTTTTAGTCCTTGATATAAATACCATGTTGCCTTGTAAATCATTAGGCTAGTGGATTGTACTCAAGATTGTTAGATCAATGACATGAATGTTTCTCTCTCTACACTCTCTCTCTAGAACTTCATTGTTAAATCTTGTTTAGATTGAATTGCTTGATTGTGTTTGGGATTTACAATATCAGAGACAATACAGTGCTCCTAGAACTCCTCAACAGAATGGTGTTGGTGAAAGGAGAAATAGGACTCTGATAGAAGCTGCTAGATCTCTGTTGGCAGATTCAAAACTTCCAATTACTTTTTGGGCAAAAGCAGTTAATACTGCCTGCTATGTTCAAAACAGAGTTCTAGTAGTGAAATCCCAAGACAAGACACGTTATGAGCTTTTTAAAAAGAAGAAACCTTTTATTGGATTTTTCAAACCATTTGGGTGTCCTTGCACAATTCTCAACACCAAAACTCACCTAGGCAAGTTTGATAGCAAAGCTGAGGATGGGTTTCTTGTTGGATATTCATCTCAAAGTAAGGCCTACAGAGTTTTCAACACCTCTTCTAGGATTATTGAGAAAAGTGACAATGTCAAATGCAATGAGAACACACCAAATCAACTTGGTTCAGGTCCTGATTGGCTATTTGAGATTGATTCAATGTCTAATTCTTTGGGTTTCAGTAATGAGTATAATGCAGGAACAGGGACAGAAAAGGTACAAGTACAAAGACAAGAGTTTGTGCTGTTCCCAACACCTAATGTTGATCTTGTTGAATTCTGTGACCAAGATAAGAAAGATACTTAAGATTCAAAGGACACTGAACCAGCTCAGAATGAAGAGGACAGAGGTGAAAAGGAAGATCAACCGTCAGATTCAGGAATCAAAGGTCCTGATTCACTCTTCAGTTTTTGGTGGCAGCACTCCTGAAAAGAATGACTCTAATATGGAAGCAGATATTAATGAAGAGGTTGTTCATCAAACAAGAGTTCAGAAAAATCATCCCCCTCAATTGGTGACTGGTAACATAAATTCTCCTATAGTCACAAGGAATCAAAGCAAGTTGGGAGGATTGAAGGACATACAATTAGAATTACTATCTTATTTTCTATCACAGGTTGAACCCAAAAAGGCATATGATGCAATGAAGGATCCAAGCTGGATAGAAGCAATGCAAGAGGAGCTACTGCATTTTGTGCTGCAGGATGTATGGGATTTGGTTGACCTTCCAAAAGGACACAGAGCTATAGGCACTAAATGGATCTTTAGGAACAAGAAAGATGAGAGAGGAATAGTAATAAAGAACAAGGCAAGATTAGTGGCACAAGGGTATACTCAAGAAGACAGAATTGATTATGAAGAGGTATTTGCACCAGTGGCTAGGATTGAGGCAATCAGGCTATTTTTAGCCTATGCTTCTTTCATGAAGTTCAGGGTCTATCAGATGGATGTAAAGAGTGTTTTCCTGTATGGGAGAATTGAAGAAGAAGTGTATGTCTGTCAGCCTCCAGGGTTTGAAAATCCAAATTATCCTGACAGAGTATACATGTTGGTCCCGGAGGTTCTTAACAAGTTTGTAGAAAGGGGGGGGGTTGAATACAAACACAGAAATTTAAAGTTTAATAAATTGTTTATTGATAAATCAAACACAATTTACAAGTTCTTTGCGGAATAAGATTAAGATAGACTCAATCTAAACAAACTTAAGAAACACTAAGATGGTTGCACAAGAATTTCAGAGATTGGGGGTTTTAGAAGTATAGAAAACAAAGGTTTCTATATTGGTTCAAGAATTGCGCACACCCTCGAATGGAGAGGTGATCTTTCTATTTATACCCTATGCATTAAATGCATGGCAGGGTACTTTACACGTGTCATTCAGTGATTGGCTTTGGTAGTCTGACTTTTGGGAGACATGCTTTCGGCCGTATCATGAACAGTATAGTTGACAGATTTGTTGTACGATTTGTGGCAGAGATATGTCTGTTCTGACACATCGTACTGGTTTGTGCAAGGTAAGACAAAAGGAAACTCGAGGCATCGGCTAAGTCATCATTTAATCACTGAATATCTATTTCTTCAGAGACATCAAGAGTTCAGCGATCGCTGAAGCTTTTACTCATGTTCCTTCGCGTATAAGTAGATTCGTCTTTGCTTCGCTGAATCTTTTCCTCATGTTCCTTCGCTGAAGCTTTTCCTCATGTTCCTTCGCTGAAGATTTTCATCATATATCCGCATCAGGTCACTAGTAGACTTGTCTTTGTTCAGCAGCTTTGTCTTCGATTCAGCCATGAACATCTGTTGACGCGAGGCTTGTCTTCGGGGATTACGTTAGCTGTTTACATCAAAAACTATCAACGATAACTGAACAGACTCAGTCTAATCGCTGATAGTGAAACACTAATACATATAAATGTTTACAAGAAAAACTATCAGTGATAACTGAACAGACTCAGTTTATCGCTGATGGTGAAACACTAATACATATTAAAACGTAATTTTCACTAAGTATAAAAGAGGGTCGTTATCAAATCACTGAGAGAGCTTGGATCAACAATCTCCCCCTATTTGATAATGACAAAGTAACTGAAGAAAATTACTTTTAAAGTTCAAAATAAGGAATAATCAGGACTCATAACATACACGTCCCAATTACTATTTTGAGGGATCTTTTACAGTACTGATGGAGTTAAGTACATCACTGAAATTTTCATTAATCCAAGAAAAGAATTACAAGGTATGAAAATTACAAGTACAAGTGGTGTACTAACTATTGTAAGATTTACTAATAGATTACAAGAAAGAAAGCTAATCTATCAGCTATCTAAAGAGGGTTTAGGAGGATTGATCAAATACTCAGGTATTTCTTCTCCTTTTTTCCTTCACTCTAAAGATTCTTGGCTAATGATCGTTTTAATTTGCTTAGCAGCAGGAGAGAGATCACACCATAAGCACATGATATCCTTAAGAAGACCGAAGGGACAGATAGGTATTTCAGAAACTCTTTGAAATCTGAGCTATTCCTCGTCATCTCTGAAGAAGATTCCAAAAGGTTCTTCAAGTACTTGTCTCGCAACATATGGTCCACCATGAGGCAGAGATAGATCCAGAACTGAAAGATCAGGAGGAGAACCGAATAGAGCTTCTCTTCAAAATTTGATGGAGGTTTCATTCCTTATCACTGCGACATTTTTAGAGGAGGAGGAGACAGGCTTCCTTTTGAATTGCTTTGAATTAGAAGGAAGAGCAGACGGCACGTTTAATATTGCAGCGACTCTGTTGATGAGAGCATCATTTATCCCTTCAACATAGCCTCTGTAGATTGACTTTGATTTTCTCAGTGCATCTTTGAACTCAAGCCATCCCATATAGCCGAAGCTTTCCAGCTTTGAAACGAACATAGCCTTGCAGCTTCCATCCTCTCTGGTAATCTCCATAGTGACAGAAACATTATCTTTCTTCTTTCTTTCAGAGATAGCGACTGAAACAATCTTCATTGGGTCAGAGCGATAGTCGAGTTTATGTTTGCACCAATCGACTGAGCTATCGTTGACCGCTTTTTCTTTTGAGCGTTCCTCTTCATTCTCCTTTAAAAGAGCAGCCTGGACTTCCACTGGTTTCCTTTTCAGCTTTATGTCTTTGACTTGAGAAGACTGAATTTTGAGAGTCAGAGAGGCATCTTTTTTACAATCAGCAATCAGCTTCTCAGCCCTGACGGATTCTTCAATTTCAGCTTCAATCAAGAAATCTAGATCTGTTGATTGAGAGGGGATCTTCAGTCGTTGACTCTCCAGGTGAGAGATCATCTCTGTTCTTTTCTTCATCTCTTCCTCTGACCAATGAAGTGGTCTAGAGGGCCTCCGTGGATGTTGCAGGGACTCTTCTTCTTAATCCTCTTCATCAATCTCTTTAGAGATTGGGATTATTTGGTCATCAGCTTCAGAGGCTGAGATTATTTGTAGCTCTTTTCCCTTAAGCAGGGGAGAGAACTGTCTGGTTAGAAAATGAAAAAGAAGATTAGTTTATTTTCAGGGAAGTAAAGAGATAAAGGCTAGAAAGAAACAGGGGTGGGATTTTTATAGAAGGATAAGGGAACGAGGGTAAGGCATACCTGAGAAGGATTCTCCTCAGATAGTGAGGTCATCTTCAGGCTTCCCTCAGCAGTTGCACCTTTGCTTTGGGAAGGGGTTCCTGAAGATGTCTCATGACTCCCCCCTGCTTTGATAACTTCTTTCGAAGCTATCGCTGATGACGTGACGGCTGAAGAACACCATAGAGATTGATCTTCTTCATCGTCATCATCATCAGATGAGGATCTTCCTCTTGATCTTCAAGATCAAGGGCTTCATCTTCATCGTCCTCCTCTTCCTATTCATCGATTAACTCATTGATGGTAGGAGGGTCTTTCTCAGCAGCTATCTCCCCCTCAACATGAGAGGGAGTTTCCTTCTGTTGTTCATCAGCAGCAGCTTCAGTCTCCTTGTTTTGTTCAGCTTCTTTCTCCCCCTCTTTGTCATTATCACGGAGGGAGAGAACTTTGGAAGGAGTAGAAGTGTTTGCAGTGGCCAACTTCTGGACTTCAGCCTCCAGTCCTGTGAGACGGTCTTCAAGTACAGGGATATCTGACGTAGCTTGATGAATAAACTCCACAGCTATGTTCAGAGAGGTGTGATCGCTCTCTGTAAATGAAGAAGCAGGAATTGGAGTTGGTGACTTCAGGTGAGTCAGGATTTGCTGAAGAATAACTTCAGAGGAATCAACCTTTGTAGACAGGGCATCAAACTGTTGCGTTGAGTCCTCCCTGACTTTGACAATTGCTTCTTGGAGAGTAGAGAGTTGAGAGGCGTCAGCTTTGGAGGCGCATTGAGCTGTCAGCGTCTTTAGTGCGTCACCGGCGGTATGGACAGCGCTGGTGGTGGTGTTGAGAGAGGCAGTGAGAGACTTCACCTTTGCACTCAAACTGTTGACATTGGTGTCAACAGTCGCCAAACTAGGACCTGATATAAAAGTTAGTTTTTGAGTAACAGGCTTAGATGGTGAGTTGGGAGTAGTGTTTAAGGTTATAGGAGTACCTGAATTATCAAACAATTTGTAGAATTGCATAGATTCCTCAAAAGTTTGATGTTCAGGTCCTATGAGTCCAAGTTGTGGCTGTGAAAAAGTAGATGATGGGTCAGAGACCAAAGGGATAAAAGGATGAGATGGGGATAGAAGTAGGGATAGGGGTAGTTACCTCAGTGGTTACCTCAGGATGTTGAGGAGCTGAGATGATGGGTGGTGTCACTGTTGATGTAACAGCGACCGTAGTCACTGGCACAGTTGATGTGGGTATCGTTGAGGATGTGGAGGAGAGACCCACGAAGGCATCCAAGGAGGTTTGTTGAGAAACATCCTTAGGTCTTGAGCTAGAGATACCTTTCTCCTTGGTCACCTTGGCCTTTTTCGAAGGACCAAAGGAGCCAGTTGATGGTTGTTTGGAAGGGGTAGCGGCAGGGATAGCAGAAGAAGGAACCCCTTGCATGGCCGCTGAAGACGAAGAAGTGTGGAGAGAGAGACGGGAGCGGAGTTCAGAAATACTTACCTCGTTGGGGAGCGGCTTGACCTCCAAGGAGCGCTGGCCCACTTTGGGAAAAGTTGCATTAGAATTAGTGGGGTAAGTAATAGGGGATCTTGGGATCCCTCTCTGTCTTCTCTATCTTTGACCGCAGATCGTCAAAGATAGTTGTGGCGAAGTCAAAATTTCTTCCAGCTATCACGGAGTAGGCCATTTGGACCTGAATCTTGCTGGCCTGGTCCAGTGACCCACTCTTCCCACTCATACACTGAATAAAGTGACAGAAGATGTAGTTAAGCTGAGAAGGAATGTTCGCCTTCTTGACAAGAGTCAGCTTCTTGTTGGGAATTGTTGTCCTCGGCTTGGGCTCCCAACAGTATTCCATAGCATCCAGGAATTGGATGAGTTCAGCATCAGTGGGCAAGGCATCGAATCCATTCCTGGGTTTGTCAGGAAATCGCAGAGCTTTTCTTAGCACTAAGGCAGTCATCATCCCCGGTCCAAGGTCAGTGCTGAAGGAAATAGCAGGAACCAGCTCACCCTTTTTGTTGGTGATGGAGGTCTCTTCAGCGGTAAACCAGAATTGTTGGAGAAGAGCTTTTGAAGGCGTGGGATCCATAGTGATGGCGTAGGCAATGCAGGATTTTTTTAGAAACTTTGCAGCATCCACCAGATGTGGGTATTTGACACCATCAAAATCAAGTCGAGCAAGATGATTGTTTTTCGGAAGCTCAAAGTCATTGATTGCGAACTTGACATTTTTAGAGGCGACAAGTGCAGATTAAGCCATTATGAATATGAACAAGATAGAAGAGTAAAATAAAGGTTTTAGTCTAAAAATAAAGAAGGTTTACCAGTTTCTATTTGAGGAAAGAAACATAGAAAAAAAAACCAACATATTTGAAGATTAAAAAGTTTTTAGAAAAAGATATAAGAACAAGAAGAAAAAACAAAGATTTTGAATAAAGATAATCAAAATAAAATGGTTTTGAATGAACAAAATCAAAATAAAAATGATTTTATGTGAGAAAATCTTATAAACCCATAATGGCAGTCCATAAATGGAGTATTATGTAAAAAGATTTAGAACAAGAATAAGAAGAAGAAGAAGATCAAGAATAACTTATTGATCTTTGAAGAAGACGATGAAAATGCTTGAGAATGCTAGAATGTTGTGAGAGAGTTTTCTTGCTTTGAAAGTATTTCCAGAAAGCGTAAAACGATAAGAATGGAAAAACATTCTTTTTATACGTTTGAAAGTAGGAGAGAGAGAGAGTGATAGGCGGGAAAACAAATGTTCATCATGACATGGACACGTCCCACGAAGTTGATTGGATAGAAGAGCAACGGACGAACGTGTCAGAAAAAGGCATGTCGTGGATTGTCGGTTCAAATGACGTCATAGGAGAGAGAGAGACTGTTCATTTGTCCGTTCTGAAATTATCGCTGAAGAAAAGTCAGTGATAGATTTTCTTTTTGAAAGTATCCCTGATGGTAAAGTTAGGGATAGATTTTCTTTTAAGAAGGATCACTAACTAGAATTCAGTGATAAATTTATTTTTCAAAAAGCTTTTAATCATTTGAAGAAAGTTTAGTGATTAAAGTTTATATTTTGGAAAACATCTTAACTGAATGAAGATTCAGTTGTAGGGATGGAGAAAACATACCTGAGAGTCAGAGATGAAATAGTCATAATGTTTATCAGAGATGAAATAGTAAAGGGAAACTTATGATCACTGACATAATGTATGAACGCTGAAGAATTACTCTTCGAGATTCAGCATTCCAAGCTCTCTGATGAGAAAGTTGAACCTTGTCTCATCAAGAGATTTGGTGAATAAATCAGCAAGTTGATAGTCAGTAGGAATAAAATGAAGTTCAATATCACCGTTCATCACATGATCTCTGATAAAATTATATATGATCTCTATGTGTTCCATCTTTTAATGTAGCACTGGATTATTTGCTATAGCGATAGCACTACTGCTATCGCAATAGATAGGAATCTTTGATAGCTGAAGGTCATAGTCTAATAGTTGATTTCTCATCCATAAGATCTGAGAACAACAGCTTCCAGCGGCTACGTATTCAGCTTCAGCTGTGGAAGTGGACACTGAATTTTGCTTCTTGCTTGTCCAGCTTACCAGCTTTCCTCCTAGGAGTTGACATCCACCAGTGGTACTCTTTCTTTCAAGTTTACAACTTGCAAAATCACTATCAGAATAACCAGTTAGATCGAACCCTGAGTCTTTGGGATACCAAAGACCGAGGTTAGGAGTTCCTTTCAGATATCTGAAAATTCGCTTAACAGTGATCAGATGGGATTTCTTGGGTTCAGATTGATAGCGTGCACATAAACAAGCAGAGTACATAATGTCAGGTCGACTCGCTATATGATACAGCAGGGAGCCTATCATTCCTCTATAGGCAGTGACATTAACAGGTTTTCCAGATGGATCTTTGTTAAGTGTCAGGGGAGGTGCCATAGGAGTTTTCATCGTAGAAGTTTGTGTAAGATCAAACTTCTTCAGCATATCTTTAACATACTTACCTTGACTGATAAAAGTACCTTTGTCATATTGTTTAATCTGAAAACCAAGAAAATATGTCAGCTCACCCATCATACTCATTTTGTATTCTTTCCTCATTCTTTCAGCGAAGCGAGTACACAGAGATGGGTTAGTAGAACCAAATATGATGTCATCGATATATATTTGTACAAGAATAATATGACCTTTTATCTTTCTGAAGAACAATGTATTATCAATTTTGCCACGTTCAAATTTTTCAGAGATAAGAAAAGATGAGAGAGTGTCATACCAAGCATGAGGGGCTTGTTTGAGACCATAGAGAGCCTTATCCAATTTATAGACATAATTTGGATGCTTAAGGTCATAGAACCTTGGAGGTTGTTATACATAGACTTCTTCATTCAGTTTTCCGTTTAGGAACGCTGATTTTACATCCATTTGATAAACAATGAAGTCTTTATAGACTGCATAGGCGAAGAATAGTCGAATAGCTTCGAGACTAGCCACAAGGGCAAAGGTTTCATCATAGTATATGCCTTCCTCTTGTCTGCATTCCTGAGTAACAAGTCGAGCCTTGTTGCGGGTTACAGTCCCATATTCATACAACTTGTTTCTAAACACCCATTTGGTGCCTATTACAGTTTTGTCAGATGGTCTAGGAACAAGATTCCAATCTTTGTTACGAGAAAACTCAGTCAGCTCTTCTTGCATAGCGCTGACCCAGTTTGGATCTCCGTGGGCATCATGAACTTTCTTTGGTTATATTAAAGAGAGAAAGTTGACAAAGAGACAGATATTACCTGAACTTCATCGTGTCTGAATACCTGCATCGGGATCACCAAGAATTTGATCTATTGGGTGATCTCTGGTCCATCGCTGAGCAGGAGCATGATCGCTTAACTCATAGGTTGGATCAATAATTGGGATGTTTACTGATGAGGACGTTTGAGGATCATCAGCAATTAACTGTTCAGTAGTGGACAGACTATTGTTATCAGAGAGGTTTTCAGACGAAGGTAGATCTGATGGTAGCAGTGTGTTAAGAGGTTCAGCTGAAACCCATGAGTTGGATTTAGCGTTTGGATGTATGATGTTTGGATCATCATCAGCAGTAGGTGGATCTGTGTGCTGATGGTTTGAAAAGAAGGGTTCAGTTTCTTTGTAGTGAGAGAACATCCAAGCATTTAACTCTTCATTGTCAGTGATTGGTTTAGAGTTCGCTGAGCGAGTTTCATCAAAAGTGACATGAATTGTTTTTTCCACAGATTGTCTTCACTTGCTGAAAACTCTGTAGGCTTTTGAGATGGAGGAATATCCTAGAAATATTCCATCATCAGCTTTTGGGTCGAACTTTCCAAGCTGATCTTTGTTGTTTAAGATAAAGCACTGACAACCAAAGATATGAAGAAAATTGATAGATGGTTTTCTTCCACAAAAGAGTTCATAAGCTGTCTTTCCAAATCTCTTTACTATCAGCGATCTGTTTTGAGTAAAACATGAAGTGTTTACAGCTTCCGCCCAAAATTGAGTAGGGAGGTGAGAATCATTGAGCATTGATCTAGCAGCTTCAATGATCATTCTATTTCTTCTTTCAGCGACTCCGTTTTTCTAAGGTGTTCTTACTGAGGATAAATTATGAGAAATTCCCTTGTTCTTAAAGAAATTGTTCAGAAAACTGTTTTTGAATTCAGTTCCATGATCACTTCTTATAGAGCGAACAGTAAGATTATTCAGCACTTCCATCTTTTTAACAAAAGATATTAGTTCTTTTGGAGTATCACTCTTTAGCGAAGAAATATAACCCAGGTATAGCTAGAGTATTCATCTACAATGACAAGTGTATATTTCTTTCCATCTATTGATTGGATGTTTACAGGGCCAAACATATCCATATGCAAGAGCTGAAGAGGACTTGTCACTGAGCAGACTTGTTTTGACTTGAAACTAGCTTTTGTTTGTTTTCCTTTTTCACATGCTGAGCAGAGAGATTCTTTAGCATATGAGTGCTGAGGAAGACCAGAAACCAGTTCCTTAGAAGAGAGAGAATTCATGGTTTTGAAATTTAGATGACAAAGCCTTTTGTGCCATAGCCAGTTTACATCAGAAGAGGCTTTAGAGAGAAAACATAAGTTTTCAGTGGTAGTAGAGTCCATATCTATTACATAGACATTTTCTCTGCGATAACCACTGAGAGTAAGTTTTCCTTTCTCATTCACCACTTAACATGCTTTCTTAGAAAAACGAACTTCATAGTCTTTGTCACATAGCTGACTGATGCTCAGATGGTTATGCTTCAGTCCATCTACATAAGCGACTCTTCTGAAGGTAGTTGTCCCATTGTTGAGGACACCAAACCCTCGGGTATAGCCTTTTCCATTTCCACTAAAAGTCAAAGAGGGACCTTTCTCTTCCTTGTATTCAGTGAGAAGGTCTATTTGTCCAGTCATATGACGAGAACATCCACTATCGATATACCAGATGCCCTTTGATCCCTGCACACATAAGGAAGATTAAGCGTTGTTTGGTACCCACTTTTCAATGGGTCCATTTGGGTTAGTGGAGATGGAAGGTTCAGTAATCTTCATAGCAGATGAAGATCCAGCTTCAGTGATAACCTTCACCTTGGTTAATTTCTTAACCTTAGTGGTATTCTTCACCTTGGTCGATTTTTCAGCTTTAGTGACCTTTTCAGCCTTGGAGGCATTCATCTTCACTTTAGCTGATTGATCAGCTTTAGTGGCAGTTGGACATTTGCTTGCAATATGGTCAGTAAAACCACAGTGATAACATGTTCTATATTCGAAATTGTTTTTAGAACCAGAAGTAGAAGGTTTTACAAGTTTAAGATGAGCAGGTCCAGCTCCAAGAATGCCTTCATCATGAGATCTGGGAGGAATTTTCATTTCTTCAGATCTCGTGTGTTTAAGGTCAATCTTTAGCTTTTGAGGAGAGATATCGAAGATTTCTATCACAGAGCTAGAGGATTGATTCACTGAAGGTTTAGAAGGAACTTTCAGCTTTGCTTTCTTTGTAGCCTTCTAAGGACGAAGAATGGATTTTCCTTTATCCGCAAACTTAAAGCCTTTGGATTTTTCCTCAGGGATAGAATTTGAAGAAGGATAAAACTGATTATAAGAAGTGTCAGAGATAGGAGTGACAAACGTTCCAAACTTAAGCATGGAACTTTCTTCTTTAGTCTCATCCTGTGGTGTCCAAAAACCAAGACCAGTTCTATCACTTTCAGGAGTTTGAGCATTTATTATCTCAGAGATCTTTGTTGATGATTTGTACCATTTTTCAACATGAGCCTTTTCTGCTTTTAGAGCAGCGATGGCTTATTCGCGTTCAATGCTGATGATTTCATTTATAATGACTTGATCTTTCAACTTTTCTTTTAAAAGAGTTAGTTCTCTGATCTTTTCATGACATTTCTCTAGCTCTTGAGTTAAATGAACATTTTTGTTCTCAGCTTGAGTTTTGTCGTTTAGAGCAATATAAATATCAATCGTCAGTACATCAACAACGCGACTTCTCTCAGCATCAGGCAGGGAGGGATTTGTAGAGATAGATACCTGATATGATATGTAGCTCATAGAAGGTTCAGATGGTTCTTCCACTTCTTCTTTAATCTCAACCATGAGGCATAGATTAGCGACTTCTTCTTCATCAGAACATGATTCTTCTGATTCAGCCCAGTCGTGTTCTTCAGCGATGAGACCTTTACCTTTTCGCTTATAGCTTTTCAGCTTTTGATATTTGTTCTTCAGCTTTAGGTATTTGTCATCACTGTATCTTCTTGAGGTAGAAGGTTTGAAGACCTTTTTCGACCTGCACTCACTAGAAAAGTATCCAATCTTTTCACAGTTATAGCAAGTGGTAGTAGCCTTATCAACAGGAGTTGATTTTGGCTTTTCAGTAAGAGAGAGAGGCTTATTTCTTCGGAAATTGCTCTTTATTGGAAATCTCTTAAAATAGTTTGTCAAGAGTGTTAAGGACTCATCAAACTGAAAGATCACGGTCTGATGGATCCTCAGATTCAGAATCTAACTCAGTGATGGTGAGAGTAGATCGCTGAGATGGAATTATCTCTGAAGAGACTAAAGCAACAGGAGTGTTTTTGGAGTCTTTAGAATCTTTTACAAGATTCTTCTTCAATAGATTCGATTGCTCATAGTTGAGCAATATTCCATACAAAGTGCTGAGAGAAAGAGAATTTAAGTCTTTTGTCAGCTTAATACATATTGAATAACTGTCTCAGCCTTCAGGAAGACATTCTAAGGATTTTGTTAAGACCTCAGAATTAGAATAGGTCCTACCAACTATTCTTAGATCAATGATTAAGCAGTTAAACCACTGATGAACGTCAGAGAGAGATTCATTCTTACCAGCGATGAAACTTTCATACTGTCTTACCAAGTTAATCTTTCGAGTCTCTTGGATTTCAGTGGTGCCCTCATATTGAACACATATGGTTTCCCATATTTCTTTAGAAGTTTTCAGATGCATGATGGAATGAAAAACTTCATCAGGCAGAGCCATTGAAATAATGGTCTTTGCTCTTGCATCTATACCTACCTTCTTTTTGTCTTCATCACTCTACTGTCTTATTTCCTTAACGACATAGCACTGAGGGACAGCTTCAGTGGTGGCAGTAGCTGGAACTGCAGCTATAATTCTAATAGGTTCATAGGGTCCATTTTCTATATACTCAGGTATAGTAGGATCTGCATCTTCAAGAAATAGCATCATTCGATTTTTCCATAGAGAAAAGTTATCTCTGCTAAATCGAGGAGGTTTAGAAAGTGAACCATTATCATAGTAGTTAGTGTTTGTGTTAAGTGCCATTTGATAATAGCAAAGAAGAGAATAAACCAAGATCTTGTTTATCAGATTCAACAGTCTGCTCTGATACCACTTGTTGGTCCCGGAGGTGCTTAACAAGTTTGTAGAAGTGGGGGGGGGTTGAATACAAACACAGAAATTTAAAGTTTAATAAATTGTTTATTGATAAATCAAACACAATTTACAAGTTTTTTGCGGAATAAGATTAAGACAGACTTAATCTAAACAAACTTAAGAAACACTAAGATGGTTGCACAAGAATTTCAGAGATTGGGGGTTTTAGAAGTATAGAAAACAAAGGTTTCTATATTGGTTCAAGAATTGAGCACACCCTCGAATGGAGAGGTGAGCTTTCTATTTATACCCTATGCATTAAATGCATGGCAGGGTACTTTACACGTGTCATTCAATGATTAGCTTTGGTAGTCTGACTTTTGGGAGACATGCTTTCGGCCGTATCATGAACAGTGTAGTTGACAGATATGTTGTACGATTTGTGGCAGAGATATGTCCGTTCTGACACATCGTACTAGTTTGTGCAAGGTAAGACAAAAGGAAACTTGAGGCATAAGCTAAGTGATCATTTGATCGCTGAATAACTCTTTCTTCAGAGACATCAAGAGTTCAGCGATCGCTGAAGCTTTTCCTCATGTTCCTTCGCGTATAAGTAGATTCATCTTTGCTTCTCTGATATCCGCATCAGGTCACTAATAGACTTGTCTTTGTTCAGGAGCTTTGTTTTCGATTCACCTATGAACATCTGTTGACGCGAGGCTTGTCTTTAGGGATTACGTTAGCTGTTTACATCAGAAACTATCAGCGATAACTGAAAAGACTCAGTCTGATTGCTGATAGTGAAACACTAATACATAGAAATCTTTACAAGAAAGACTATCAGTGATAACTGAACAGACTTAGTTTGATTGCTGATGGTGAAACACTAATACATATTAAAACGTAATTTTCACTAAGTATAAAAGAGGGTCGTTATCAAATCACTGAGAGAGCTTGGATCAACAATACAAATTGAAGAAGGCACTTTATGGGCTACATCATGCACCAAGGGCATGGTATGACACTTTGTCTACCTATCTCTTGGAAAATGGTTTTCATAGAGGAATCATAGACAAGACTCTGTTCATTCAGAGGAAGAAGAAGGACATCCTTATAGTGCAAATCTATGTGGATGATATTATCTTTGGATCCACAAAAGATCAAATATGCAGAGATTTTGAAGAATTGATGCACAAGAGATTCAAGATGAGTTATATGGGTGAACTTACTTTCTTCCTTGGGCTACAAGTTAAGCAGAAGAAAGATGGGATATTTATAAGCCAATCCAAGTATGTGCAGGACATTCTTACTAAGTTTGGATTCTCAGACTCAAAGCCTACAAGCACACCCATGGAGACACACAAACAGATCACTGCAGATCTTGAGGGGGAGGATGTGGATGTTCATCACTATAGATCCATGATTGGCTCCCTCATGTATCTCACTGCTTCAAGACCAGATATCATGTTTCATGTTTGTGTGTGTGCAAGATTTCAAGTAAGGCCTAAGTAGTCACACTTTTAAGCAGTCAAGAGGATATTCAGATGTCTCAAAGGCCAACCTAGATTAGGTCTTTGATATCCTCATGACTCACCATTTGACCTACTTGCTTATTCAGACAGTGACTTGGGTGGTGCAAATTTGGATAGAAAATCAACTTCAGGGGGATGTCAGTTTTTGGGTGCAAGACTAGTGTCATGGGAGTGCAAGAAACAAACCACAGTGTCCACCTCTACAACAGAAGCAAAGTATATAGCTGTTGCAAGCTGCTGTTCACAAGTACTCTAGATTCAGAATCAAATGTTGGACTATGGTATGACTTTTCTTCACACTCCAATCTTCATAGACAATAACAGTGCTATTAGCATTGTTAATAATCCAGTCAAGCACTCCAAAACAAAGAATATAGAAATCAGGTACCACTTTATCAGAGACTGTAATGAAAAGAAGCTCATTCAGGTTGTGAAAGTCCATACAAGTAACCAATTTGCTGATCTATTCACCAAAGCTTTTGATGTGGGTAGATTCACATTCTTGATCACAAGTGTGGGCATGATAAACACTGAATAAGCCTCCTTTGATGTGCTTTATGTACCATTTCTGTATAGACTCCTTCCTGTCTACGTTCTCATATTGTATTGTGCATGGTGCTGCTAACCTTGTGTGTTTAAGTGTTTCAGATTGCTTAAATTGAATACTTGGTACTTCTAGTTCAATTAATACTGCTCTCTATATTACTCATGATAACAGTCCAAAAAGAGTTAAGTATGGTTACTACTGGTAGGTAGTTTATACTGCCAGTGCAAAGTTACTACTGCTTGCTTTAATTATACTGGTAATCAGTGTTAATACTGCTGGTAGGTGTTAATATTGCTAGTCTGTGTTAATACTGCTAGTCTGTGTTGGTACTGCCACTATGTGTTACTACTGCTAATATGAGTTAATACTGCGAGTTGGTTAATACTGCTAGGGTACTTAGTAATGTTTCTAACTGAAACCCTCCACCTATAAATATCCTTTGTGACCGCCAAAATAAAAACGGCTCTTTGAACTTCCATTGCTTCTCTTTCTCTCTCTCTCTTTCTCGATTTCTTGCTCACCAGTGTAAACTCTAGTTGCGATTCGAACCCTAGAATCAATCAGAACGATGGCAGGACTAGAATTCTTTGATGAACACAATGAGGTTGCTATGCTGCAAACACCCAAACAGGCTGAAGGTTTTCATCAGATTGTGGATTTCCTCAAATCGTCCCACATTGCCTATGCCCTCACTGTCAATCCCACAATATGTGTGGAACATCTACGACAATTTTGGGCAAATGCTACCATCCACACTGAAGATGGCACTCAGGTCATCAAAACAAGGGTGTGTGATAAACCCCTGGCCATCTAAGAAGAGTGTATTCGCATCCATCTACGCTTAGATGATGCCTCAGGTATTACCTCTCTTCCTAAGGAAGATCTCTTCCAAGTTCTTAGTCGTATGGGGTATGAAGGTCCCACTGACGTATATAAGTTTTTCAAGAACAGATTTTCACCTCAGTGGAGATTCTTTGTTCATACCCTGCAACACTGCATTTCAAGAAAAACAACTGGCTGGAGTGAGTTCAGCAGCACCATAGCCTATGCTTTGGTCTGCTTACCAACCTCTATAAAGTTTAATTTCTCTTAAATAATCTTAAACGATTTAATGTCAAACCTGGATACCAAATCAAAAAGCTTTTTTATGTATCCAAGGTTTGTACAAGAATTACTTGATAAGGAATTGACGGATTTACCTACCTTCAAAGAGGTATATGTACCAAAACTCCCAAAGGGGAAAGTCTTCTCAAATATGAAGAGGTCCAATAAGGACTTCTCTGGTATAGACACACCATTGTTCTCTACAATGATAGTTGTGTCCCACCCTCAAGGTGAGGCATCAGGGTCAAAGCCCACATTAGACCAACCCACTGATGACCTACCCACACCTTCCACTACAAAGCATATCCCTCAGTCCCTTCTAAAGAAGCGAACATCACCCATTACTCATACATACACAAGGAAAAAGGTACAGAAGGTTCCTTCCCTTCTAATATCTTCACCCCCACAGCCTAAAAGCCCTCTGATGGAGCATTCTCCATCAGAGAATATCGAAAGGGAATACCCTGGGGTGTCTCCCAACCCCATGAAGGTGCTCTCTAAGGAGAAGGCAGAGCATGTGGGCAGCAATGTCAGGATCGAATTCTTAACAAGAATAAAGTCTCAGAAACAATATCAAAGAATTTGCGGAATAACACTTTGATATTCAATGAAACAGTAAACAAACAGTATATAATAAACACTGTGCAAACTTGTATTAAAATCACAAGATTACACACTCAACCTCAATCTTGAAGAACAAGCTCTTTCAAGACGAATTCTACTTCTCTAGAATTAGGAACTATGCCTTGAGGTTGATTCTCTCTAGAACAAAAACTTAGAATGAAAATCTGTAACTCTATAAATCTATCTCTAAACTATTTTGTCAAAACTATACATATACTGAACAAAAAGATAATTACAAATAAATAAAATATCTTCAGTATATCTTCCATGAATATCTTCAGAATATCCTTGTTTATCTTTACCCACGATCTCTTCATTATTATCTTCACATTACCTTATAAGCAGCATTAACAGCATTAAGTCTTGGCTGCATTAACTACTAAGCAGCACTAACCACTAGCAGTACTAACTAGCTAAGCAGTACTAACGTTGTTCAAGCAGCACTAACTTTGACTAGCAGTATTAATTCTACTAGCAGTAGTAATACTCAGCAGTATTAACTTTGTAGTCTTCTAGCAGTAGTAATTCTGAACTAGAAGCATTAACCATACTTGAACATTTCTGAATTTCCCAACAATCTCCCCCTAACTTGACTTTTAGGAAGAGAAGTCAAGTTCTTCAGATGCTCCCAAAATACCATTCTTCAGATCCCTATATCAACATTTAGTCCTAAACTTTGATTGATCATTCTCTGAATCAGATATTTGGCCATTTCTGAGTTTTCAACACATCCAAGCTTCTTCTTCAGCATTGCATGAAGCTTAAGTCTGCTGTGATTGTATACTCTATCCACTAGGAAGTATTCTATGTGATTTCTATCCAAAGTCACTGCATATACTCCACTAGTTTCATATAGAGTCCAATTGGTGACTGCTTGAAACACATTTCTTATGACATGCTCCACTTCTTCAGGTTTGAACATCATACACAGATACTCCATCACCAGTTTTGTAATTGAAATCCCTGGAGCTTTTAACTGATCTGCATACAACTTCATCCCTATTTCAAACATTTCTTCTATATCAGACCTAGAGCATGTTCTGACAATCTTGACCCAAGTGTTGAATACCTCATACTTATCATCCTTCCTCTTGAGCCTGATATACTCCTTTCCATCCACTGTCAATGTATCCCAGTGAATAACTTCAGGAGGCTTTATACCAACAGGTTCTGCTGAAATTGGTTCAGGAACTTTGTCCATCACTACCATGTACATCTTTAAATCATCAGTACTTGAAGATTCTTTCTTTTCAGATGACTCAGGTGCCTCTTCTTCTTCAGCAACCTTCTCAGCCTCTCCTTCAGCTATTCTAGGCTTCTTGGTTAACTTTCTCCTTGCCTTCATCTTGGTTCTCTTTAAAGTCCTTAGACTTTCAACCAGAGTGGCTTCTTTCTTTGGTGGTGTTTCTTGCTCATCTGGAAAAGGTTTTTCTATCATGAAATCATTGCTTTCTTTCATTCTCTTCTCCATCTCCACCCTGGCAGTTTCATTGCCTTGAAGCTTGGTCATTTCAGAATTGTACAGCTCCTTGATCTGCTCAAATGTCATCTTGGAGAACATCTCCTTTCTGACTCCTATAGCACCCTTGAGAAAAATTATCATCTTGTTTCTCTCTTGAGTACCAAGGAAAGTCTTTGAGGGCTGTCTCTTCTTTGCAGCTGTTTTTATCACCACAGATTTCTTCAAAGATGCTGCTTTCTTCTGTGCAAGTTCAGTTGCCAGGCTTTGTTGATATGCTTCATTCAGTTCAGTAGCTAGAGTCTTTGCCATCTCCCTGTCCTTTTCAACCTGAACTCTTTCTTCCTTTTCAATATCAGCCTGCATCTTTCTGGCCAAGGCTTCATCTGATTCAACCAACCTTTGCTTTTTGACTGGTTGATCAGATTCCACCATTTTTGCTTTTCCTTTGTCTTTGTTCATTACCTTCTTACTGTTATCTTTCTTGATCACTTCACCTTGTTCTTCGATGACTACTCCTTTGGTCTTTGAAGTGACCTTGGGAGTATCATGCTTGGCTTTAAGTAAGGTTTCTGCAATCTCAAGTTCTGTTAATACTTCTTTCACTGTTTCTGCTGCTTGTTTAATTTCAGCAGTATTAACCATTTCTGTTGCTTTGCTTGAACTAGCAGTATTAATGGTTTCTACTGCTTGCTCTGTAGTTACTGCTGCTTCTTGTGTTTCTTTTTATGTTTCTGCTTCTTGCTCCCCCTCAACATCATGTTTTACTCCATCAAGCTCCCCCTTATCTGTGACTTCTTCCATGTTACACTCCCCCTTTTTGGGAGCATCATTCCCTGATTTCCTTCTCCTTAGCACAAATTGTCTTTTCTTCTTTTTGTGGACTAGCTTCATCACCAATTTCTTGAGTTTGGTAATTTGCACTTGTTGTGACAGGATTACCAGCTTCATCTCTTCAATTTCTTTTCCTTGTTTGAGAACATCTTGGTTGATGTTGCCCATTGTTTCCATCAATTCATAGTAAGAATATATGTCCTCACCCTCTCCAGAAGTGTTACCCTCTTTTGAAGGATCATTGGATCTTTTCGTAGTGGAAGTCTTCTGCCTAGCAGAAGCACTATCCACCCCCTTGGTTTCTTGGCACCGGGGACCTTTGAATGATTGCTCATTCAAAGTTGCCATGGGGAAGGTCTTATGGATGTTACCACTGACCTCCTCTGAGCTAGCAGGAGTAGTGGCAGCCTTCTCTCCCATATGCTCTTCCTCCTCCTCAGAGAGCACCTCCTTTGGGTTGGGAGACACCCTTGTGGGTTCCCTGTAGATAGTCTCTAAGGGAGAATCCTCCCTTAGAAGGCTTAAAGGCTTAGGGGTAGATGGTACAAGAAGGGAAGGAGCCTTCTTTACCTGTTTCCTTTTGTAAGTATGGGTGATTGGTGAAGTTGGTTTATCAAGAAGAGACTGGGGAATTGATTTAGAGTGGGAAGGTTGGGATTGGCTAGCAGTGGGTTGGTCTAATGGGGGCCTTGACCCTGCTGCCATACCTTCATCAGTTTGGGACACCACCATCATTGTAGAGAACAATGGGGTGTCAACTCCTTCCGAGTCCAGAGGGGATCTTTTCATGTTTGAAAAGACCTTACCTTTGGGAATTTTTGGTACATATACCCCATCAAAATGAGGTATATCCGTCAATTCATGGTTAATAACTTCTTGAACAAACCTGGGGTACATATAAAATCTCTTTTTACTTCCCAGGTTTGAGACAAGATCATTAAAAATCATTTGTAAAAAATTATACTTTCTGGCAGTGGCTAAGCATACCAAAGCATAAGCAATGGTGCTACTGAACTCACTCCATCCAGTAGTCTTTTTAGATATACAGTGCATAAGAGTATGGACAAAGAAACGCCATTGGGGTGAAAATTTGGATTTTTAGAACTTGAACACACCCAATGGGCCTCCATACCCCATTCTTGTAAGAGTAGAAAACAGTTCATCATTAGAGATAGAAGTTATACCAGAGGCATCATCTAGACGTAGACTGATGTGAAGTACCTCTTCAGTAACTATCAAGGGTTTGTCACACACCCTTGTTTGGATCATTTGCACACCATTCTCAGTAACAATGGTGGCATTTGCCCAGAATTGCCTCTGATGCTCTATGAAGATGGTAGGAGATAGAGTGAGAGCATGGGCAATATGGCTAGACTTCAGAAAGTCGACTATCTGGTGAAAACCTTCAGCTTGTTTTGGCTTTTGGAGCATCGCGATTTCATTGTGCTCGTCTATGAAAGCCATGGATGCCATTGATCTTGAAGGTTCTTGCTTGAAAACTTTGAGAGAGAAAGGGTTTAGAGCGCAAGAGAACAGTATGCAAAGAGTCGTTATGAACATTTAGGCGGGCAAAGGGTATTTATAGTATTCGGGACATAAGCAGTATTAACCTAGAGCGGTACTAACTGAGAGCAGTATTAACTGAAAAAAGTATTAACTGAAGGCAGTATTAACTGAAAGCAGTATTAACTAAAAGCAGTATTAACTGAAAGCAGTATTAACTACTTAGCAGTATTAACTGTAAGCAGTATTAACTGAAAGCAGTATTAACTACTTAGCAGTATTAACAATGCACTAGCAGTATTAACAATGCACTAGCAGTATTAACAATGCACTGGCAGTATTAACAATGCACTGGCAGTATTAATAATACTTACTCTTTTCAACTTATGATGAACTGAGGACTGCTATGAATTCCCTGAAAAGAAAGATTAGGACCACAAAGAATACATAATATACAGGTATTGAACCACTTTTTGAGAAGGAGTTTATTCAGAGTTGATCATTCCCACACTTGTTACCAAGAAAGTGAATCTACCCACATCAAAGGCTTTGGTGAATAGATCAGCAAACTGGTTGTCAGTATGAACCTTTACAACTTGAATAAGTTTCTTTTCATTACAGTCTCTTATGAAGTGATACCTGATTTCAATGTGCTTTGTCTTTGAGTGCTTGACAGGATTATTCACAATGCTAATAGCACTGCTGTTATCAATAAAAATTGGAGTGTGTAGAAAGGCTACCCCATAGTCCAGCCTTTGATTTTGAATCCATAAGACTTGAGAACAGCAACTTGCAGCTGCTATGTACTCTGCCTCTGTTGTAGATGTGGACACTGTGGTTTGTTTCTTGCACTGCCAAGACACTAGTCTTGCACCCAAAAACTGACATCCTCCAGAAGTAGATTTTCTGTCTAAGTTTGCTCCACCTAGATCACTATCTGAGTATGCAAGTAGGTCAAAGGATGAGTCATGAGGATACCAAAGTCCCAATCTGGGTTGCCTTTTGAGATATCTGAATATCCTCTTAACATCTTGATAGTGAGATTGCTTTGGCCTAACTTGGAATCTTGCACATACACAGACTGGAGACATTATATCTGGTCTAGATGTTGTAAGATACATGAGAGAGCCAATCATGGATCTATAGTGATGAACATCCATATCCTCCCCCTCAAGATCTGCTGTTATCTGCTTGTGTGTCTCCATAGGTGTGCTGGCAGGTTTTGAATCTGAGAAACCAAACTTGATTAGAATATCCTGCACATACTTGGACTGACAGATAAAGATTCCATCTGACTTCTGTTGAACTTGGAGTCCAAGGAAAAAAGTAAGTTCCCCCATGGAACTCATTTTGAACCTTTGATGCATTAGATCCTCAAACTCCTTGCACATGTTGTCTCTTGTAAATCCAAAGATGATATCATCAATATAGATTTGGACCAGCAAGATATCCTTCTTCTTTCTCTTGATGAATAAAGTCTTATCAATGACTCCTCTTTCAAAGCCATTTTCCAAGAGATAGGATGACAGAGTGTCATACCATGCTCTTGGAGCTTGATTCAATCCATAAAGTGCTTTCTTCAATTTGTATACCCTGTCTGGATAGCTTGGGTTTTCAAACCCTAGTGGTTGACAGACATATACTTCTTCTTCAATTGAGCCATAAAGAAATGCACTTTTCACATCCATTTGATAGACTTTGAATTTCATATAAGAAGCATAAGCCAAGAATAATCTAATTGCTTCTATCCTGGCTACAGGTGCAAATACTTCATCATAGTCTATTCCCTCTTCTTGTGTATACCCTTGAGCCACCAGCCTTACTTTATTCCTTATCACAATACCTCTTTCATCTCTCTTATTCCTGAAGACCCATTTTGTTCCTATTGCTCTTTGGCCTTTAGGAAGGTCTACCAGATCCCAAACATCTTGCAACTTGAATTGCAGTAGTTCTTCTTGCATTGCTTCTATCCAACTGGATTCTTTCATAGCATCATGTGCCTTCTTAGGCTCAAGCTGGGATAAAAAGCAAGAAAGCACTATATGATGTTGATCTTGCAATTCTAGCAGCCTGCTTTGATTTCTAGTCATCATAGGAGAGGATATATCTCCTATTACCAGTTGTGGAGGATGATTCTTTTGAATTATGGTGTGATGATTAGGTTCTTCATTAAGTCCCACCTCTAGATTTGAGTCATTCAACTCAACTGAGGTGTTTTCAGCAGCTACTTCTGATTCTTTATTGACTTGAATCTCCTCATCTCTACTTTCTTCTTCACTCTGACTTGGTTCAGTAGATGGTTCCTGTTCACAGTCTTCAACAGGATCCACTGTGGTTATGGGAAAGATCACAGATTGAGATAAACTGTCTTGAACTTGTGTAGTTCCTGATCCTCCACTCCCTGAACCTGCATAATCATCACTATTGACACCAAAAGAGTTAGTTAGTGAATCAATGTCAAATAGCCACAGAGGACCAGACCCAATTAGATTTGGTGTGTTCTCATTGCATTTGACATTGTCACTTTCTTCAATTATTCTAGAAGAAGAGTTAAAGACTCTGTAAGCCTTACTCTGAGATGAGTAACCAACAAGAAATCCATCATCTGCTTTGCTATCAAACTTACCTAAGTGAGATTTGGTATTGAGAATAGTACAAGGACACCCAAAAGGTTTGAAAAATCCAATAAATGGTTTTCTTTTATTTAAAAGCTCATATGGGGTCTTGTTCTTTGGCTTGACTACTAGAACTCTGTTTTGGACATAACAAGCAGTATTAACTGCTTCAGACCAGAAGGTAATTGGCAATTTTGAATCAGCCAGCAGAGATCTAGCAGCCTCTATTAGTGTCCTATTTCTCCTCTCAGCAACTCCATTCTGTTGAGGAGTCCTAGGAGCACTATATTGTCTCTCAATGCCTTTCTCTTCACAAAAGGTGTTTAGATCAAAAATTTTAAATTCAGTCCCATTATCTGATCTAATGACTTTTACTTTTTGATTAGTTTGGTTTTCAATTCTTAGGATAAAGGATTTGATCAGTCCACTTGTCTCATCCTTAGTCCTTAGAAAATATACCCAAGTAAATCTGGAGTAATCGTCAACAATAACCAAGCAATAAGATTTTTTGCCTATACTCATAACATTTGTAGGACCAAACAGATCCATATGCAATAATTGGAGACAAGAAGAAATAGAATTTAACTCTTTGGTCTTATGAGAAGTTTTGTGCTGTTTGCCTTTAAGACAAGCCACACAATGATCATCACATGAAAAGACTTTTGAAGGTAAACCTCTTACAAGGTTGTTTTTAACAAGTTTGTTCATAGTCTTAAAATTCATGTGACACATCCTTCTGTGCCAAAGAGAGGATTCATCCACAGAAGCTTTTGAAACAAGACAGTTCAGGGATGAATCACTATCAACATTGTCCATATCTAGATAATAAACATTGTCCTTTCTTGGAGTTCTAAGTAGTATCATGCTTTCATCAACTACCTTGAACTCTGGAGCAAGGATCATACATTCTGTGTTATTAAATAATATGCTATGTTGTTTGTCACAAACCTGTGATACACTTAACAGGTTGTACTTCAATTGATCAACATAGTAGACATCCTCAAATGTCATCTTACCTTTTGTGACATTACCTTTGCCACTTATTTTACCACCAGTAAGATCATTTCCAAAAGCAACATGTCCTCCATTGATATGCTTGAAATCCTGAAGGCATGACATGTTGCCTGTCATGTGCCTAGAGCAACCACTATCAACATGCCAAATGCTCTTTCCCTTGAGCTGTTGGTTGCCCTGCACATAAGATAAATCAGTTAATTTGAAGTAGGAACCCAAGCCAAAGTGGTCTTGGGTACCCCTTTCTCATCAAAATACTTGCATTCTTTCTTGACAAGATTTTTAAACTTTGACTCCTCATTTCTGGAGTACTTTGTCACAATGTTAGGCTTGGAAACACATTTGCTAGAAGTAGTACTGGTTTTAGAAGTACTAACTGCATTAGCAGTACTTGCATGCTTAAAAGTACTAACCTTATTAGAAGTAGTAACTGTTTTAGCAGCAGTAACTGTGTTAGCAGTATTCATCTTTGAAGAAGTACTAACAGTATTAGCAGCATTAAAATTTTCATCAGTACTAACACTGGTAGCAGCAGTAATGCTTCTAACAGCACTATCTCTGTCAGCAGCACTAACAGTTTTAGTGCTTTTAGGCACCCACATTTTAATACTTTCATTCAAAACCTTTTTCTTCATGGGGCCTTTGTTTTCAACAGGTTTCTTCACCACATGTTTCTTTCCAGCCTTCCTATAACCAACAGGTTTTTGCACAAATCTTTGAAAGTTCATCTATTGGTTAATAGGATTAAAGTAACAGTACTTAGCCAAATGGTTTAACTTTCCACATATGAAACAAGGCTTTGGTCTATTGATTTTACTTAGATCAATGCCTTGTTTTTGTGCCCATTGGTTGTTCCAGTTTCTTTGATTTCCCCTTGGTTTATCATGTTTTTAGGGCTTAAATTTATTGCATGCACACTGTTTACAAGGGATAGGGTTCACAACAGTGGTCTGCTTATAGTGAACCTTCTTGTTCTTTTCCTCAGTCTTCTCTATCTCATTGGATTTGATCCAATGCTTTCCAGATCCCTCATTGGTGATTATGTGGTTTTCTGTAGGAATCTCACCACTCACAGTGTTGTCTTTATCCTTGACACCTTCTTTCTCAGTTTTATCCTTAACAACTACTTCATCTAAGGGATCTATCTCAGTGGCTCCCTTAGGTAGGTCCTTCCTATCCTTTGTTTCTAACAAATCTGAACTAGGAGGGATGTAGTTGTTGTTATAGGGTGGTGGTGTGGTATTGTACCCTATTCCTCTTCTAAGTTTGTCATGGATCTGTGTTTGGAGCAAAGAGTCCATTGCTTTAGAAGCATTGGAAAATTTCTCAATATCCAGCTTGGCTTTCTCAAACTCCCTCTTTATCTTCTCATTCTCCTCTTTGGATCTGGACAGTTGAAGTTCTAAGTCATTCTTCTCCCACTTCCAGTAGTTTGTGTCATAAGAGTGTTGAAGCTCATTGGCTTGAAAACCCTTAATCTGCTCTTCAAATCTCTCAACTATCCTGACATAATCTTTTATGTCCTTTTCCAATCTCTTAAGGTTATCACTCATGTTCTTATTGTGATCCCTATACCTCTTAACAGTGTTAATGCAATTTTGAGAACAAAGATTGGAAGTTACCTCTGTTGGGAGATCAGACACCTCTGCCATTAGAGCTTGGTTCTGAATGGCCTCTTCAGCTTGATCACTCCAATCAACCCCCATGCCTTGTTGAGAGACAAGGGCTTGTGCAGAGTTTCTGTTACTGTTGAAGCTTCCAGATTGAGCTTGTTGGTGGTTATTGTTCTGAGGTATTTATAGCATTCCACCTTTGACTTGTCAAAACCTGCTCCATCTTCTCTTCTTTGTGAGAAGTTGTTCCTTCCAGTTCTTTTGATGAACTTCTTAACTCTCATAGAGAGCATGGCCATCTGCCATTTAATGTCCATCTTTTCAAGATCATCTGGATGGAGTTGTTCCAAGTCATCATTAATGAGAGAAGAGTTTCCATGACTTGCTAGAAAGGCTTCAAAAACAGTTTCAGTGCCTTTATCTTGAGGTGCTCCATTGGCAGTACTAACTGATTCAGGGATGGAGGTAGAATCAGTTGATGCTGAAAGAAGTGCAGCATTGTGAACATATCCAGAAGGCCTTTTCTTAGCCTCTACCTCAGATTCAAAAACTCTTAGATCATTATACAGATCATCAAGTTCCTTTTCTTCCAGTTGATCATTCTGTCTGAAAGACACAGTATACATGGTCCATTCATCACTCAAAGACCTTAGAAACTTTCTGTTCAGATCATCTTGATCAATTTGTACTCCCACTGTAGCAATTTCACCAATAAGCTTGTTGAACCTGTCAAAAGTTTGAGTCATGGACTCATTCTTGGTTGACATAAAATTCTCATATTGTTGCTTCAGAATAGCTTTCTGATTTCTCTTGGTACTTTTGGTACCTGAGAATCTCTTCTCTAGAGCATTCCAGAGCATCTCTGCATCAGTGCAGTTGCAGAACTGATGTTGGTATTCATTGGGGATAGCCAAGAGCAAAGTGCTTAAGGCTTTCATCTCTGTCTGTCTAGTCTTTCTTTCAGCATCAGTTTTTGGTGGAGTTCTCTTTCCATCTGCACCAATCTTTCCTGCTTCAGAAGGACCATTCTCAATTATGTCGCACGTAGAATAGTCAGTGAGGAGTATGTACTGCTTGATTCTGATCTTCCACAAATCGAATTCATTGGGTCTGAGCATTGGAACCTTTGAGACTAGAGTACTGTTTGATTCTGCAAAGTTTTCCATGATGAGTGAATAGATGTTTCTGAGAGAACAGGCTCTGATACCACTTGTCAGGATCGAATTCTTAACAAGAATAAAGTCTCAGAAACAATATCAAAGAATTTGCGGAATAACACTTTGATATTCAATGAAACAGTAAACAAACAGTATATAATAAACACTTTGCAAACTTGTATTAAAATCACAAGATTACACACTCAACCTCAATCTTGAAGAACAAGCTCTTTCAAGACGAATTCTACTTCTCTAGAATTAGGAACTATGCCTTGAGGTTGATTCTCTCTAGAACAAAAACTTAGAATGAAAATCTGTAACTCTATAAATCTATCTCTAAACTATTCTGTCAAAACTATACATATATTAAACAAAAAGATAATTACAAATAAATAAAATATCTTCAGTATATCTTCCATGAATATCTTCAGAATATCCTTGTTTATCTTTACCCACGATCTCTTCATCATTATCTTCACATTACCTTATAAGCAGCATTAACAGCATTAAGTCTTGGCAGCATTAACTACTAAGCAGCACTAACCACTAGCAGTACTAACTAGCTAAACAGTACTAACTTTGGTCAAGCAGCACTAACTTTGACTAGCAGTATTAATTCTACTAGCAGTAGTAATACTCAGCAGTATTAACTTTGTAGTCTTCTATCAGTAGTAATTCTGAACTAGAAGCATTAACCATACTTGAACATTTCTGAATTTCCCAACAAGCAAGGCTCACACTACTGATTCTGCACAAAGTGCAGGACAGGACAGTGTGAACATCCTTAAGACCTTCCCCACGACAACTTTGGGTGAGAAATCATCCAAAGGTCCCAGGTGCCAAGAAACCAAGGGGATAGAAGGTGCTTCTGCTAGGCAGAAGACCTCTACTAAAAGATCCAAGGATCTTTCAAGGGTGGTCAACACACCCAAAGGAGGTGAGGACAGATATAACTATAAGGAATTGATGGAAACATTCGGAAATATCAATCTGGATGCACTTAAACAGGGTGCAGAAATAGAGGAGATGAAACTGGTGATTCTTTCACAACAAGTGCAGATAAGCAAATTAAAGAATATGGTTCAGAGGTTGGTGCAGAAAAAGAAGAGAAAGAAGTATGTATTGAAGAAACGGGGAGATGTAAATGATGCTTTCAAAAAGGGGGAGAGTCAAGCTGAAGGTGAAAAGCAAAACCCTGTTGGCCTGGAATCTCATTTTGAGGGGGAGACCAGTGTTGAAAAAGAAAGGGAGATTGGTGCTACAAGTGTGAAAGAAGAAGAAACGGATCAAGCAGCAAAAACAAGTGTGAAAGAAGCAGAGCAAACAGCAGTAACTACACCAGAAGTAGTAACCACAGCAGTAGAAACAGAGAAAGTTGCAGCTGAAATAGGTATGTCTGCAGAAGAAATAGAAATTGCAGAGACACTTATGAAGGAAAAGACTGACACTCCCAAGGCTACTTAAAAGGCTAAGGGAGTAATAATAAAAGAAGGTGGTTCTGAACAAAAAAAGAAGAAGATCAGTGAGGCAGAGATCAAAAAGAAAGGAAAAGAGAAAGTGGTTGAGTCTAAGAAACCAGTGAAGAATCAGAAACAAATAGCTCTGGATGAGGAGCTAGCCAAGAAGCTGCAAGCTGAATTAACACAAGAGGAAGAGTCTCAAACGGAAAAAGACAGAGAGATTGCTTTAGAACTGTCTACAAAGCTCAATGAAGAATTTCAAAGGAGTTTGAAGACATCAGCTATTGCTAAGAAAGTAACATTGAGAGCAACTAAACAAAGCCAAAGAAAGCCTTCAAAGACCTTCCTGGCAAATCAAGAAAGAAGGAAAATGATAAACTTTCTTAAAGGAGCTATTAGAGTTCCTGAAGGAATGTTTTCTAGCATTACATTTGGAAGGATAGAGGAGCTATACCAGAAGGAGATGGCCAAGTTGAAAGGGGATTTCATTCAAAGGGTTGAGATTGAAAGAAAGTTAAAAGAAAGGCATGATCTCAACACACAACAGGCTTTCCCTGACAGTGAGGAAGGCACTCCTATCAAAGAAAAGACAGAAGCTAAGCAAGAAGAGACTTTGGCTCAACAGATTGGGGCTATAAAAAGAAAGAAATCTATTGCTACCAAGCCTAAGGCAAAGAGGCCAAGAACTGAAGAAGTTGAAAAGGAGATTGAAAGTGCAAGAGCAGAACCTTTAGCAAAGCCAGAGCAGAATCAAGAGCAGTCCAATCAACAATCCAATGAGCAATTCCATTTGTACATGACTTTGACAGATGAAGAACCAGTGCAAGCTGACCTTATATCAATGCAGGCACCAGAGATCATTAACTTGGATATTCTGAAGAACAACAGAAAAGACTATTTCAGATTCAAAAGAATGGGTGATTAGTATGAGGTGTATGCAACCTGGGGAAAGATAGTCAGAAGCTGTACAAGGTCTGATCTGGAAGAATTATACAAAGTTTGACTGATTTTGTATAAAGATGTGCTGGAAGGGACTGAAATGAGCTTAATAAAGATTTCCATGGAGTACTTATGCATGATGTTTGAGCCTGAAAGAGTGAAGTATAGGATCAAAGACTTACATCATGAGTATGGATTCAAAAAGATTGATCATTGGATGTTATTTGAAAATTGTGGTGTCTACATGATCACAATTGACAAAAGCTACCATGAGTACTACTTGGTTGACAAGATATATGACCATAGCAAAGCTAAGTTGGAAGGGATGTTGAAAGCCAAGCTGGTATGTGCTAAAGGATCAGAAATGGCCAGAATTGTGATTAGAAGGACTATTAATCAAAGTCTGGGATTGGATCCAAATCTGGGAAATTAAGCTGAAGTGTTGAAAGCATCATGAAGACCCTATGCTGAAGAACTTAACTTCTGATTTTGAAAAGTTAAGTTAGGGGGAGATTGTTGGGTCTGAATGTGCTAAGGATGAATACTGCTGCTACTTGAAAGGTATTACTACTGCAAAATGAAATATTACTACTGCTAGTAGAATTAATACTGCTTGAAGAGTTAGTGTTGCTACTTGAATAGTTAGTAATGCTTGGAGAGTTAGTACTGCTAGTAGTTAGTACTGCTTGAAGATTACTACTGCAAGTAAAGAGTTAATACTGCAAGCATGATTAATACTGTTGAGGATGCTAATGTTGTTGTATAAGGATGAAGTTAATGTTGCTTATGAAGATAATGTCTTGAAGAGAAAGACTAGGAGCTGGAGATAATGATGAAGATAATTATGGTATTGATGTTGAAGATCAATCTTATTTTGATAATTATCTTGTAATCAACTCTGTATATATAGTCTAGATGTTTTAGCATAAGATATACAAGTTTTACAAGTTTTTCATATACGTTTGTTTAGAGAATTAACCTCAAGGTTCTTAGAAGTCCTTTCAATAGAGAAGTATTGAACGTCTGTTGAGTCTGTTCAACAGATTGAGGTTGAGTTTGTAATCATTAAGTTAATCAATATAACTTGTGATTTGCATTCAAGTACTGTTTCATTGATCGAGTGTTAAAGTGTTTTTCCGCAACTTCTTTAACATTGTTTCTAAGTGTGTTAATTAAATTCTTCATTAGAATTTTTCGATCTTGACACAACTCTGTTGCATAGAAGCCTTAGATAGTAGATACACAACATTATTCGGCTTGACATTGGACAACTTGATAGTGTAGAGGTTTGACTAGAGAGTACCGACCAAAAGTTCTTTTCCATCTTCCGTACGAACACAACATCTCTTGACTTGAATTTCACCTCTAAATCTTTGTCGCAAAACTGTCCAATGATGAACATATTGTTTCCTAGGCCTTCAACATAACTCACCATCTTTTTGGATATGTTCTCTTGCACTACATCTCTGTATCCCAAGATTGGTGAAAAATGGTCATTCCCGAAGCGCACATTGCCTCAAAATGTCTCTGTATAATTAGATAAAATATCTTTCCGCCCTGTCATATGCTTGGAACAACCTGAATCTAAGTACTACATATGACGGGTCTACACAGGAGAAATCAATCAACAAAAGATTTAGGTACCCATTTATAATTGGGTCATGTCTGGTTAGCCTCGGATTTTGGCACCCATTTGAATTTGGGTCCTCTTTTTCTTTGAAAAACATTTGAATTAACAGAATGATGTATATAATATGAACCAAACCAATGAACAGAAGATTGTCGAGCAAAATCATTTCTACCATATGTGGAACATTGAGTAGTAGAACGAGATAATTGGATCAATTGTTTTATTGTACAAGTCTTGTAAGAAGTTACAAGTTTTGTTTTATGAGAAGCACGTTGATCAATTACATCGGAATAAGTATCACCAGTCCTATTACAATCTGAATTAGAGATGATTTTGTAGACTCTCCAACTTTCTTCTTTGGTCGCCACTCTAGTCTCGCTTCAGACCTTTTAAATCTCATATCTGAAACACAAGATTTAGATTTGTAAGAATCATGAGATTTAAGAGTTTTTCTTTGCTTATGATTACCCGTGTTGGTCCGTTTCTGTAAGTTCCTTTTCTTTTGCTTCTTACCTTTAGCATAGTAGGTGCTTACAGGAACCGTTTCATCTACCTTAGTTGATGATTAACCTTCTTCAAACACACTAGGTAAAGCATCAATATTGATAACAAAACCAGAATGATCTGGAAGTTTAGCATTGAAATAAAACTTGTTAAAACAATCATCAAAACAACCATCGGAATTTAAAAATCATCTTCATCACCAAAAATATCTTCATCATCATCATAAACTTGAGGTGTATTGGAACAATTAAGAAACAAAAAAATCATTGAACTCTTTTGAACAATGTTTTTGATAAGGCGTTTGATCAAAATCAGAAGGTTTAGGATTGGCAAAAACATTGCCCATGAAAACTTTACAATATGATGCATCTGAAGAAGTGGAGTTGTTTTCACTAACTCTTTCTGATTTGGACTTATCATCTGTAACTTCAGATTTATAATCAGTGTTCATCATAACAGTAGAAAACACATTTTTCTCAAGATCAACCAAAATTCTTTCTTCTACTAAGGTGTTCTCAAGTTCAAAAAATTTACTTTCCAAAATGAGTAGAGGTACATAGATTTTAGCTTCAACCATTTTTGCATCCATTTCCTCAGTAGAGTAACTTTGAAAATAATCATTTGATAAAAAATTTGGTTGAACAGATAGATAACTATCATTCAGCTTATCATAGCAGAATGGTAGTTGCATTTTTGTTGTGTTTTTTCTGTTTTCATCTTCCTTAGCCTCAACTTCACCATAAGACTTTGTGACAAATTTGGGTTTTAAATGAGGGCACTTGTAGAAAATCAAAGTTGTACAAAGCTGAATGCTTTCTAATAGCTTTTTTTAAAAATGTGGGTTGTCATACCCAATGCCCCAATTGTCTTTAAAAGCTTTAAATTCCTTTGGCTTGTTAAGATAAATCTTTTGATCTATTTGACCTCTAGCATAAAGATTGGTTTCCAACTCATTTATCTTTTTCAACAAAGTTTTATTTTCAAACTGCAATTTATTATGTTTAATATCAAACTCTTGCTTCTCAAGTTCACATGAATTGAACTTAGAAACTGCTTCAGAAATTTGATTTTCAAGACAAGCTTTTTATTTTTCAAAATTATTTGTAGCTTTGTTCAAATAATAAATCAAGTTTTTGTTCCCAACAATTTATGTGTTGAGATCAAAAATTGTTTGACGCTTTTTAGCGACTCTGTCTTTTTTCCTTTTTAAGCTTAGCTTGTAGGTCTTGAAACTCAACCATCATGGTTTCCATTTTCTTTAAAAAATCACATTTGGAAAAACTATTTACCTCCTCAGAAGTCTCATCATCTGATTCGTCATACTTGACTTCCTTTCCCATCAAGCACATGTATGTTGTCTCATCTCTGTCACTTTCAGATTCAGAAAAATCCAACCAATGATCGTCCTTGGCCATCAAAGCTTTACCTGCTTCTTTATGCTTGGCCAGAAGCATCTTGTTCTTTTAATAGTGTGAATTCATGACTTTGGGCTTCCGACAGTCCTTAGCAAAGTGACCGATCTTCCCACAATTATAGCACTTGATTGGTTCTTTCACTTTCTTTGACTCATAACTGTTCACATACTTCTTCTCATTCGGCTTTATTTGTTCAAACCTCCTACCATCAGATCTCTTGTCCTCATATCTTCTGCCTCCAATTTTTTCCTTGTGTTCAAAATTTCTCGACCCTGATGAATATCTTTGGCTGTTGGAACCCGGCTTCTTATAAAATTTCTTCTGAAAGGCTCGGGTTAGCAATATCATGGCTTGCTTCAGACTTTCCCCATCATCAGAATCTGAACCTTCACTATCAGTACCATCAGAACTTATGACCACAACTTTCTTCTTTTTCTTCTTATCTTTCTTCTCTTTCTTTTTCTTCTTGTCAACTACCAAGGCAATTGGGTCAGCTAGTTTCTCACTTTTCTTCTTCTCTTCTCCATCTCCTCTACTTCCTCCTCATTTTGTAGGAGTGTTTCATAAACTTCATGCAAGGGAATCTCACTCAGATCTTTCATTTGTTTAATCCTTCATGTGTGCTTCTTCCATTTTAGTTGTAAAACACTCAAAAACTTCACATTATTTTCAATCTGCTTCTTCTTCACTCTATTCTTGGCCAACTCATTTAACAAATACACAAATCTCTCATAAGTCTCTTCAAGAGTTTCTCCTGCTTTGGCTTTGAATTCGTTGTAGCTGTTTATGCAGTTAGCTACTTTCATTTGATTTCCAATCTTAGACCCCATCATCATCTTATCGAGTTAATCCCACATCTTTTTAGCCGTTACCTTGTAGCTATCAATTTTGATGTAGATCTCATTAGGTATGCTTTGAAGAAGTAGAGACCTTGCCTGTTTGTCAGCCTTGTATCAGTTTTTCTGTTCATTAGTGTATTTAGAGATATCAAGTGGAACTTCTTTTCTCTTTTGTTCTCTAGGTTCATTTCCATTCTCACTGTCTACGACTCATCATCTGGAATTTGAGTTGTGATAGGAATCATTGGTCGTTCTTCTATATAAATCTTTATGTTCTCTCCATTTGCATGTATGTCTATAAAATCTAGAAACCTGTCTTTCCATTGCTCGTATTCTCCTTTGAGTAAGACATGTGATTTGACATCTGTTCTGATAGCTAAAGCATCTTTTGAAGTCATCTTGATAGCTTTGCACATATCTTTAAACAAAAATCAGGAACTTTGATCACACTCAATAACTTGTCACCCTTCGTGGACTTAGCACGGGGGTCCCGCTAAGTATAGAATTCTAAAATTGAGGGATTTTGCAAGGTTCAAGTGTTTGTTGTTTGAAAAATTAAACAAGGACAGAATTCGCATAGCACGGTTGCTGAAAGCTACTATTGATTCAAGAATTCCCAGAGGCCTACGTGTGCAAAGTGAGGAATTCACAAGCAACTACCTGCAAAAATCTACTGTTACCTTTCTTCAGTCTGCGAAAAGCTCAAGAATTCGTACGACATAGCATGTGAAAAGTGTTGAATTCGCACATCAAAACCTGCAAAAAGCCAGAATTCGCATCCTTCACTCTGCGAAAAGCTAGCATGTGAAAAGTGATCGGTTCATTCTGTGACTAAGTGAGGAATCCGCAGAATATTCTGAGGATTCTTTACTTAGAAAAAAAATTAGAATTTTTTTTAAGTTGCAATATGAATCTTAAATGTGCTAAGTATATACTTAGTGGGACCCCCGTGCTAA
Source organism: Arctium minus (assembly GCA_954870635.1). NCBI lineage: Eukaryota > Viridiplantae > Streptophyta > Magnoliopsida > Asterales > Asteraceae > Arctium > Arctium minus. Next base: position 58,628,251 of record OX941082.1, on the reverse strand, counting down.
GTCGCAGGACGGGGACAAATTTTTTTTGTTGACCAAGTCTAATTTTTTTTCAGTTAAAATTTTCTGATTTCTTTGCTAACGATCATTTCAAGCTCTTATTTTACAGATCTCAAGATGTCTCAAGCTCACGGTTATGTTTTTTGGTCAGATGAATATTAGTGAGGCTAAATCAAATCTGAAGTATATAGTTGGACAGTTATCGATCTACACCAAAATGGCCAATGACTGTTCAAGGGAGAATACAAAGATTAAAGCTGAGATAACTGGATTGCAAGACAAAGTCTCTGCTCTTTAATCCGAGATAAAATATCTGAAAATAAAATCTGAAAGTCCAAATCTTAAAGCTGAAAGAGACAGATTGAAAGAGAAAGTCTTCAGCCTTGAAGTAGAAATAAATGTTCTGAAAGAAGAAGCTTCTCAAGTGAAGGAAAACTCAAATGTGCAAGATGAGTTGAAGAATCTTGAAGATAACAGAAAGGTATTGGAAAGTGAAAATATTGTATTTAAGAGAAATAATTTTGAATTGGAAGCTAAGATTGTCAAATTCAAGAATGAAGACTCTGGCAAAACAAGTGAGGAGATAGCAAAAGAATTAGAATCTGCAATTGCTAAGCTACAGAAGAAGATTTCAGTGTTGGAAAAGCATATTTCTAAAGAAAGAGAAGAATTTGAAAAGGAAAGAAAAGTTCTTGCTCAAAAGTTCTCTAATTTTTCAAGCAAATCATTTGAAGAGAAGAAATTATTGAACTCAAATGTTCAAAACCTTCTCAACAATTGTCATATTTTGAGAAAGTAATTATCCTGGAAAGAGATAAGTTTGAGAATGAGAAGAAGAAAGTTGAACAGAAGAATGTTGGTGTGTTTAAAGAAATATCTGATAAGAGAAAGAGTGTACAGAAGGATTTTGAAGAGGAAAGAAAAGCTTTTGAAACAGAGGTAAAGAAGCTTACAAAGAAGCTATCTGAGGTATCAACAACTGCAATAAAGGAAAAGAATGCGAAGTTTGAATTGCATAAGAAATTTGACTTGCTTTCAAAAGAAAAGAAACAGTTTGCCTGCAAAGATAACTGAACGTAAAGAAATCATTTTCAAGGTGAATTTGAGTGAACAAAAGACGCCATAATCAATTGTTCAATATCCTATAGATGATTTAGTTGAATTAGAATGCTCATTTAAGACAACTTCAAGTTCATACTATACTCATGTCTCTTCAAAGAGGTCAGTAAATTCAAAAGATTAGATTCGTCCTTCTAACCTTTTCTATGATAGAAATGTTGATAGTTCATGTACTTTAGAAAAAGAAATGTTAAAGAAAAGTTAATTTGGAGCGTGAAAGGATTCTCAGATGAGAAGAAAGATCAGAAATTCATTTATGCATACACCAAATGCCAAGAAGAGCAATGATCCAAAAGGTAAATCTTTTGGCAAACCTGATCTTGTTTACACTGTCAATCAGTTAATCAGGTTAGCTAAAAAGAAAAGATTTTGTTCTTACTGTGGTACAAATGATTTTGTAAGCAAAGATTATGTAAATTACTAGTATGGTTCTTATTATATTACTCCTAAACGAACTACAACTAACAAACCAGGACCCAAATACCAGTGGGTACCAAAAGCTCCATCTGTGTTGCAGGCACCTAAAGTCTAGGGGGGTAAGATAATAGGATTCTAAACACGACATTTTAGAACCCGTCCTTAGATGTCAAGAAGTTAGACTTCTGAGTAAATCAGCTCAGGACTCATACTTCATTGATCAAAAGAGATGATGTACTCCATTGCATAAAATGAGATGATCAAAAGGGGGAGTACTTCTTGTTCCTACTGATTAATAGTGTGAGTGCATATTTTCAAGGGAAGTAAGAAAAAATGACTTTTGAATTTACTTCAATCCTAGTAATTCAGAACTCGTTTTAATGCTTAAGGATTATGCAAATTTTAAGAGGGAGCTTATATTCTTTATATTTTCTACTGATATATTTTCTGATTTTTCAGGTGGAGCTTATCTGAATTATCATAACTGAAGAGGGAGAATTTTTTTTAAGAAGGATATATCATTTTTAGGGGGAGTTAAAAATCTCAAGCTAAGTGTAAGTATTTTTTATTCTTAGGCTTAACATATTTGAAAGAAGAACAACTTTCATATATGAAACATGTTTTCTAAATGTTCAAACCACTTCTTGTTCTTCAAAGATTTCCTGAATATAGAAATGTGATTTTAAATTATTTTCATTTGATGAGCGTTATTGTTTAACTGACCGTGTGTTTCCAAATATTAATACTTGTGTATTGTCTTTTATATATACTGTCAAGTATTCACACACACCGGTTCAGTATCTTCCTATTGACTTTGTTATTACCATGTCCCTAAAAGAAACAAGTTTTTCGATGGTAATACCCTCGCTTGATTTCAAAGTTGTTGAGTATCAGACATCATTTCTAAATTTTGTGTGTTCATTGCTAAATTGTTTATATTCGTTCATATAAACAAATACCAAGTTCTTTGATACCCTAACATGTTCACATTTCATGATATTTGATCCGATTGATACATTGTCAGATTCTCAAAACAATTCTCCTGATTTCGTTTCATTCATTTTATTTTCTTGTTTTGAGAGATCTTCAAAGTTAAAATGCTCCAATCTCATTCATATTTTTTATGAGCATACATTTGTTTGATAGTGTTATCATATTTTGTGCTTAATTGTTCAAGTTAAATTGTTGAGCAACACTACTCCACATAGGACAAATTTCATGGGATTCGTGTGAAAGCTTAACAAAACTTCTATCGATTCACGTAAATCAGTGTTTCCTACCCAAGAAGTTATCCTTGAGTGATGGGTCTGATAGTCCTAGATTCAAGTTCTAATTGCAACAAAACAATCAAAATGAGAATTTGTAATCACAAGTCTTTGATTAAATCTCACACAATTACAAGTTATCACTTTCTCTCTCTACTTTCTCACTCTAGAATGATGTTCAATATATTCTTCTCTAATAAGCTCATGACTTACACGCTTTTTCCACACACTGATTACAAAGGATAAGATGTTATTTATATCTACACACAAATACAAAGGAAACTAAACAAAATACAACATGTTGACTTTGACTTTTCTTACAAAATGATTTTGACTTTCCATGAGAGTTAACTTTCAGCCTTTGACTTCTTGACTTTTGATCTTCAAATAATATGATCTTGAATCCAACAAATATGTGCTCTAACAGGGTCTAAATCAAAGAGTGGGGAAGATAACTCAAAGGGTTGAGTTTTTCTCATTGTGATGAGGTAATATGGAAAAGAGAGTTTGGTTAGAAGTGAGCTAAATGCTAAAAGAAATAGGGTGTGGGAACAAAGTTAAAAGAATATCACAACTCTGCACCAAACTTTTTCTGAGTCAGGTAGCCACATTACTGATTGGTTCACATTCTTTGGTGACCATCATTGAAATAGGAAGTGAGCCCATGCCAACTCTTGCATTAACCCCACCAACCACTCATTTCTTTCTTAACAAAGAAACGTTTCATTTTCTTTGGGGACGCAACATATATTCTATCTGTTCTTCATTTCGAAGATCTGGATATTGAAAAAGAAGAAAAGTTACCCCACCCTCGAACCTCTTTCATGCATATTGAGTCCGTCGAAAACTTGTTGTTGTCTCAATAGTTTACACATTTTGAGCCTGAAAAAGCTTAAGTAGCTTCAATCATTTCTACACGTGCACGAGCACACAAGGAATATGTTTTCTTGCCATAACATTCATAGAAAATTCCTTTGTGGTTTTTCAATGATTGAATGGAAGCCCTAGGGGAGTGAACATCAAAAAACTCACTTCCAACGTACATCCCTCGTACTAAGTGGTTTCGTGCTACTTACAAGCATATTTATTGTATCATATGTTGATTCAGGGTTACATATGTTAAATTTGTCTGAATTTGAAAAGAATTGGATGAATATATTGTATGAATTGTCGGATACTCAGATCATATTGAGATATTCTCTTAAAGGGAGATTGATTATCATTTTGGGGGAGATTGTCTCTATTCATCATGAAGAGATTATTGTGTTGATATATGTGGGGAGATTGTATCAAACACGATGTTGACATTAAAAAAGTTTTGGTGATTCTGATATCTCGTCATTCATCAAAAAGGGGGAGAAATTTCAAGTGTTTCAACGTCATGTTTCTGTTTCTTTTATCAAAGAAGGGGGAGAAATTTTAGAGTTAAATTTCAAGAGAAAATCAGAGAAGACAAAGTGTCAAAGCAAGATATTTGATAAAGAAACTTCTGTCGGTCCAACAATACTTATATCAAGTTTTATAGAAACAATACAATAAGATTACAAACCTGTATTGATTATAACAAATGATTACAAGGTTGATCGATTCAAGCTATTTTGTGTGTTCTCTGTTTTCTCTCTGATCTACACCTTAAAGTGTGTGTTTTTGTGTTCTTGATAATATCTGATCTATGTGAGTTGTTGAGAGATACACACTATCTAAAACTAAAGTGTGTCTAACACACTACCATAATATCTAGATTTAATATCTAGATATTATTTCTAACTAAATAATATAACTAACTAAGTTAACTAATATCTAACAAACTAGATATTAACTTAACTAATACAATTACATTGACATTTATTACTAATACAATAATATCGAGAGTCGACGTTCCGGCTTTAGCTTCAGATTGCGATCTTCAGATTGGATGATCTTGAATCCAATGAGACTGTGTCTTAACAACTTCAAAGTTTTCTACCAAGTGGGAAGATTGATAAAGACTTCAACTTTTTGAAGTGTCAAAGTTTGTTCAAAGCGATAAAGATTTGAAAGTTTTAAAGCTGTGAAAGACATAATGCTGAAGAGTTTTCAAGAGAAAGAAGACTTGAAGATTCGTCTAAATTTTTTTTAATCTTGAATCTAAAGGGGGAGATTGTTGTGCCTAAAGTATTGTATTCAAGATTAAAATGGTCAAAGTTGTAACAGTTGTAAAGTCTTGTTTGTTAGTTGTTGTAAAGTCAATGTATTTGACTTTCTAAAGATAGTTTGAGTTGTATAGGCAACAGTGTTGACTAAGTATAAATAGCTTGTGTCTTTGTAATCATTTAGACACGCATGCATATACATACACATACAGTTCTAGAGAGAGAAATAGGTATATGGCTTTCTGTGTAGAGAGAGAAATCATCGTATAATCATTGTTCAATAAATATAATGATTTCTACATTTGTGTGTGTGATCGATCTGTGTTTGAGAGATTGAAACTGGAACCACACAAGTTGTCTGGAAAGATAAAACAACTGGAAGCAGCAAATGCTAATTTATCTGAAAAAGTATCTCCTGATACAATTGATTTATCTTCATATGATGAGTCACTAAATTAGTATCTTCCTTTAATTCTGTTTCTAGTTCATTTCAAAATGTTGTTTTAAAAAAATGTCAAATCAAATGTTTAAAAAGCAGATCAGATTAGACCTTCAAATCTCTTTTATGATAAATCTGTTGATGGGTCAACTAGCTATTTTCCAAAATCTAATGGAAAGAAAGCATCTAAGGGAGATCAGATGATCTGGGTTGTGAAAGGTTCAAGTGATGCAAGAGCAAATCATAAATCATTTGCTTCCACATCCAAGTACAACAACAACGCTTAAAAAGGTAAATCTTTTGCTAAACCTGATTTTGCTTATTCTACAAAACATTTAATCAGCTTAGCTAAAAAGAAAATTTTGTTGTTCTTACTGTGGCACAAATGATTTTGTTCATAAAGAGTATTCTCATCACTGGTATGGAACCTATAGAATTACTTCCTATGATTCTACATTCAATAGATCTGGAATCAATTCTAAAAGGATTCCAAGAACTAACCAAGCTGGACCCAAATTCAAGTGGGTACCAAAACCTGTTCAATTTGTTTTGCAGGAATCAGATGTGTAGGGGGAGTAAAGGACATAGACTTTTGAATACAACAGTTCAGAACTCATAATTCTAAAGACATAGACTTCTGAGTAACATAACTCATTAATCATTCTTCGATGAATGTTGACTTCTAATCATATCAGATTAGGACTCATACTTCAAAGATCAAGAAAGATGGATACTCTGATTGTTATATCTTTCAAGGGGAGTATTTTTGTGTATTTCATATGGGGAGATTGTTTCTAAAATTGAGGAAATTGTTAGATCATTTTTTTTTCAAAAACAGGGGAGATTGAAATTTAAATTGATGAATATTATTTTTAGGGGGAGTTCAAGAAAATGTAAAAATGTTTTAATTTTTGCAGATATGAAGGGGGAGCATATATGATTTTTATCAAACTGTATATGCTTACATCTAAGGGGGTGTAAGTATGTGTTCATGTCCAAATATGTAATATTGTTCATGCATTTGTTAAGGAGGAGCAAATATTTGAAAGAATGTTCCTAACCAGAAGGATTCATGTTCAATGAATACCTAGATAATTCTTGTTTTATAGGAGTTACAGATCATAACTCAAGGGGGTATCTGAATGTATGTAAGTGAGTGTGTGTGTCAAATGTTTTTGAAAAGAGGAAAATCATTTCTATGTTAGGAAAGTTTCCATTTTTGGGAAGTTTCTATTTTTTGAAATTTTCTATTTTTGCCAAGTGTTTATTTTTGGAAAGCTTTGAACAGTTTAAAAATAGGATTTTTAACATGTTTGGAAAGTTTGAATTTTTGGCTAAGTCCGTAATTCGAAAAAGTGCTCTGCGGAAAGTGTCAATCCACAAGCAATGGTCTGCGGAAAGTGACAATTCGCATGATGTGTTCTGCGGAAAGTCACAATCCGTATCCGTGGTCTGCGGATATCTCTTAGGCACAACATTCTGCAAATTGTTTCTTGTTGAAAGCTCACACACGAACTTGTCAATTTTTTAGACAAGTCCTGATTCCTTCAGCCTGCGGAAAGTGAGATCGCCACTCAACTCGTGCCACATGTCACCCTATTCTTTGAGTATAAATATATGTTTCCGTTCATATTTCCCTCACTTTTCTCAAAATCTATTTTTCGTATTTCTCACTTAGACTTTTTGCTCCCAAAACCCTCTCATTCGAATTTCATTCCAGTTCATAAATCGAACTTCAGGGTAGGTTTTGATTCTTGTTATTCATTGTTATCTGTTCGATTCATGTTTATAAATTTTTCTTGTTCAATCAATTTCATATCTTATTGTTTGATTTAGGGTTTTGATCAATAGGACTGTTCATTTACCCTTAAACCCCTCAAACTGAAATTTGAACATTTTGAACTTGGAACTGAGATTTTGGACAAAATCATGGACTTAATCTTGTCAAGTGTTGTTGGTTACTAATTTCGAACACCATAATGGGATTAAACTGGACTTAATCAATCTTTTGATGACCTAATTTGGATTATGACTCTTCGAACTTCTTAATTGTTCTTGGATTGAGTTTGGTTCTTATTGATTATATGGACTTTAAAATGAAATTTATTATTGAAATTGTTGATTAACATGATTTCGACTTGGTCTATGGAAACAATTTTTGGATTAAAAGAAAAATTTTTGAACTTGTTAATCTAGACTTCAAGAACTTGATGAGTTTTTTATGCTTGCGTGTTCTTCAATTTTTTGAAGAACTCTACGAGTTCATGACTTATTCCATATTTTAAGACAAGTTCAAAACAATCAAGTGTTATGTGGATTTCATTTGATGCCCAAATTTTTTCAAGTATGATTTTCGCAGATTGTGTCCTGCGAAAAGAGTTATGCTTTTGTTCTGCGAAAAGCACACTTATTCATGTGCTTTGAGAATTTTTTATGTTAAAATTTTACAATTCCTTTGTCCTGCAGATTCTAGACTTGTGATTTTTTTTTTAAATTTAAAGAAACAAAACTTTGTATTTTCACTGACAAATTGGACATTTGTCCATAACCTTTTAATTCTCAGGTTTACAATGGTTGATAATCAATCAGTTGAACAGGAGGTTCAAATGGAAGAGAACTCACCTCAAGTTTCTATGGATGCACCTATGCCCTCATCTAGATCAGATTACCATGCTTAACCCATAGAGAACCCTGATCTAGCTCTCATCATCCCATCTGAAAAGAAGCTGATGTATCCAAACAACCATTATGTTGATTTTAATCATCTCAACATAGAGCCATTAGTGTTGGAAATTCTGAAAGGCCATCCTTTATACTATGCATTGGTTAGAAGAGCTATGATGCCTCTTATCTACTTACAACAAGCAAAAAAAAGCATGGAAGACCATCAGATTCATCCGTCAAGGTGAAACACCATAGTTTGAGATCCAGATTGACCACTACATATCAATCTTGGACTATCAGAGGCTAAGATACATTCTGAGGCTACCAGAGAAAAATTCAAGAGAAGGATGATCTGAATTTGAACTCTTTCCCACTGACACTGAAGTCTGTGAAGGGATAAGAGCACTTGGATATGTTGGAGAGCTGACCAAGATAAGCCAGTTCAAGAAGAACAACTTACCACCTTTCTGGTATGCATTGTTCTCGGTAATCAACAAGTTCCTCACTACCAAGCATCAAGGGACAGACAATGCCAGCATGCACATTCTGAAGTTGTTCCATGCAGTTGTATATGATCTTCATGTTGGCTATTCATTCATCTTCTGGTCTTTTGAGGTCTCAACAACCGCCAGTTCATCTAGCGGTTCCCCAAATTCCGATAGATGTTAGTCATGCTTCTGAGTTTAATTCTTTCAAACAAGATGTTCTGAAGTCAATGCAATCTATGCAACAAGCTTTTTTGGAGTTGTCAAAGGTTGTCCAGACATCTTGCAAAAGCCAAGCAGAAAGTTCTCGTAAGAGACATGACCATGATTCTGATCATGTTCATGAGGGGGAGAGGTACAAGAGGCAGAGAACTTCTGGTGTCTTTGAGCATTAGGTTGATACAGTTAATCTAGAAGAAGATATGGGAGATGCAACTCAGACTCAGAATCAAAGTGAAAGTCAAAGAACTGAAAGTTGTATAGAGTTAGTTCTTTATGTGGGTCCTAATACTGAGCCAATGGTTGAAAAGCCAGAGGCTACTTATGAAGAGATTCTAATGATCACAGAAGGAAATGATGAGATTGTGGAGATAAGATCAGATGATGAGGACAATGATGATCAAGCTACTCAGTATGGATGATTTTGGAAAGTAAAGGAAGAGGAACTGGAGCAACTTATAGATTTTTCTGATAATGAGAATGAGCAAGGAGAAACTGTTGAGGAAGTGGGTCATGGTGAGAATATTTTAGATAGACTATTTGATGATATAGATACAGAAGATCTCAATGTTCTGTATGTTTCAGAATCACTAGAAAATCTGCATATTAGTCCTCTCAAAGATGAAATCCCAAAGTTTCAAGATGTTTCTATTCCGGTATTTGTGCCAACCAGCCAAGAGATCCCTATTTCTCAACCAACTTAAAGTGAACCAGTTCAGTCTGATATTCCAACTTTTCAAGAAACAGATACTTCAATTCCAGCCGATTCAACTTCAGTGGAACTAGAGTCTGCTAGAAAAGCAAATGAAGTCGGTCCTTCAAATGCTATTGAGCCAAATGTTTCTGAAGCTGATGAGAGATTCTATAGGAATGCTCTCAGAATGCCATTTCTTGAGGAGAACAATAAGATGCTTTTGCACCACATCAAAAAACTTGATATTCGTCTTGTTTTAGGAATCAAAGATAGACCCAAAGCTTGTGAAGATCACTATATCCACATGTTGATTAAGCTTAGATATCCAGAGAAAGTTGTTAAGTTTAAAAGCAAGACAGTGCTCGTCAAAGAAGTTACTTTGAAGAGATATGGTATCAATTGGTATCCATATTTTGTGGTTCAAATAAGAAACATGTTGGATTATTCTTTCTCTGAAGTTGATTTCCACCATTTGAATGTTGATGATTTTGAAACCATGTATCACCGGTTCAGGGATATGCCTGGAGGGAGAATATCACATTTGCACTTGAAGCCATCAAGAGATTTCTCAAGAGACATATCAACTTCAACTACTGCTATGATTTCCAACTGGGTCTTGATAGTAATCAGAAGAGAGTCAATTTGAAGAAGCCAAAGTTGACTATACCAGGTTTGGAAGATCATCCTTTGTTTACTATTCCCAGAGTACCAGAGCTTGGAGTTGTTTACAAGAATGGGCAGAATGAGAAGAGATTTATAAGGCTATCAAAAGATGCAAAGTTCTTATATGGTAGTTTAAAAGAAATAAGGCTACAGATACAGAGCAGACTGAATCAGAATGAAGAATCAAGATTCTCCGAAGGTCCACATGTTCCTAGAAGAGAAAGAGTTGAAATGGATATGGTTCTTGAAAAGATTGATGACATAATTGAGTTTAGAAGATCTATGAGACATTTTGAAACTTATTTGGGGATCATAGATAACAGAGTCAGAAGATTTACAAATTTATCCAAAAGGGGGAGATTGTTAGATATAGATGTTTGAATCAATTTGTCAATGTATTTTGTATTTTTACCTTCTATGTGGTCAAGGCTTGTTTGACCATATATATATATACATATATATATATAGGTTTAGTTCCTTGTCTTTTGTACCTAAGCTTGTAACCTTCATGTCATTTTTGTACTTGTGACCTTTGTGAGATATATGACAATATTTCTCTCTCTAAATTCTCTCTAGATTCAATATGTTCTTGATTTGATTCTCATTATTTGATCTTTAATGCTTGAAATATGGAACAACAACATCTATGGAATCCTCTATCGCAGGTCGCTCTGATCCACTCACAAAGGACCTGAGAACTACCAAATCATGTGTCTTCAAGGCAATTCCAGTTCCATCCTCTGCAGTACCACCAACCATTACCTCATATATGAAGCCATAGCCTCCATACAGGTCTCCGTAGCCCCAACTGTTCAAGATCTAGATCCACCACGACGAACTGCAGAAGACCTGGTTACAAAGGCAGACCTCGCAGACTTCAGCAAACAGATCACAAGTCGTATGTTGACTATCTCCAGCAAATTCCTTGCTAAGTCTGGCGAGACCACAAAGGCTGTTAAGGATTTATTTGAGGTCCACAAATACAAGGTGGATGACCAGGTCAATGAAGTTGGACTGGCAACCCATTAAGCAAAGTAAACCATCGAACATGCAACTGCCAAACTCTACCCAACCAACATGCCTCCTCCAGAAGGCAAGGGTAAGAGAAAACTGGCCGAGACATTTTGTGCAGAGGAAGCCTCTAAAAAGACAAGGTTTGAAGAACCTGAAGACGGTGATGATGAGGATATTCCAAAAGGGTCTTCAAGTCCTCAAAAAGGGTAGAACATCCTCAAAGCTCAGCAAGTCAACACCTCTGCTCCCTCCTCCTCTGCACCAACTCAGAACGATCAAGACAAGGGTCAATATCTTAAAGATACCCTCAGAATCCTCAGAGAAGAGACTCCAAAATTGGAAAGAACTGAACCAGAGAGGACCACCACCTCTGCTGAAGATCAACCCTCCACCATTCTTCAATCTCCAGTTCCAATTATCTTCCTAATTGTTGCAACTCCAGATATACCATTAGTACCAGTTACCATTGCACTTCTGGAAGCCATAACCACCAACCCGCACTATGCAGCCTACGTTGAAGAAGCCCTAGAGGATGTCCAACAGGTGGACTAATCTGACACCTCCTCAGAAGATTCTTCTTCTTACCCGAAAGACCATGACATGTGATGAGGGATCTTTTTGAAGATGAATCTGAGGCAGGACCATAAGAGGTAAATGAAGACAGGGTAAAGGAGAAAACACATCAAATGGAGACTCTGATCAGACCTCCACAAGCAGAACCTTCAAGACCAAAAGAGCATATCAGAAATGAGTATGTCTTTAGATATCTATACTCCGACAGATACGAAATAGCCAGTCTGACCAGACCTCTTAATTCGAGACTTAATGTTCCCACACTTGATCTGGTTAGACAACGCTTCATCAGAGACAGAACTCAAGATAGAAGACTCGTCAACTCTAATGATGGGATCAGAAGGGTGCTGGATGTGAAGATAAGGAACTACTGATGTGAATATCAGGAACTACTACTACAACCAAATCCATTACATTGAATACACTGTAGAAAGAGCCAACAAAAGCATCTGTGTATTCAATGATAATGATCTAATCAACTTAAACCCCTATGATCTGACCCATCCACACGGATACCTTTACAACATGGCTGACAAGGGCAAACAATACAATGTGGGGTTGGGTGAAGTAAAGATGGCAATGGAAAAGCATGTGGAGCTAAGATCAAAGACTGATTTTCAGATAGATATGGAAATGGGAGTTGACCAGCTCTCTGTGACTGCTCCAAGTGAAGATCTAGAAGATTTGGAGAAGCTTTAAAGCATAATTGTTAAGTCTAATTTTATAGTAATCATTGTATTTATAGGGCTTGGTCAAATACTGTGTCAATAGTCATATAATGTGTTGTATTGACCAAGGGTATTTAAGTCCCTTTGGTCTTTGTGTCTTGTAAGAACTTCACGCACATTAATCTGATTACACACTTTGCGCTCTCTTTGCTCTCTCTCACTCTACTTTCTCTCTCTATGATTCATTGATCTTGGACTTTCAATTGGTATCAGATCCAATCTGAATCTTGAGAGGATTGAGAGAAATCTTTTTCGTTCTGAATTTGTTGATTAAAATCGAAAATTTGATCGATTTTCTTGATTTTTTCAAGAAAATCTCGTTTTCTTGATTTTTCATCAAATTTGGATGTGTTTTTGAACGAATTTCAGTGAAAATCGGTTTGTTAGATTCGTTTTTGATTGCTAAACATATTTGATTTACATCGATTTGCAAGAAAAACTTGTTTTGATTGTCAATTTAGAGATTTTTCAAGTTTTTGGAAAAACGAGTTTCACGTTCTATTCATATACGAAATTTTGATTTTGTGGTTTTTAATCGATTTTTTTGATTAAATTGTGTTAAAAAGTTGTTTTCGAACGTTTCTGTACAAGAAAATTTTATCAAATTTAGTCTTGAAATCGATTTTTTGGAAGTTTTAATTGGTTTTCTTCGATTTGCGCTAGATCTCTACTTTGCACCAGTTCATATGCGTTTGCGCGAGTTCATCTTAGTTTGCGCAATCTACTAATCTTGTCTTCAATTGGTTTTCTTTCACGTTTTCTCTTTCAGTAAATCACGCAAAGTGCAACTTTGCATCTCCCTTGGATAAAGCAAAGCTAAGTTTGCGTTTTACTTAGCTCGCGCAAATCCTACTTTGCATATCCTGTGCTTCACGAAAAGTGGACTTTGCGTCTCCTTCAGCTCACGAGAAGTCAAGTTCTCGTCTTCCTCTGCCCACGCAAACCTAAGTTTGCGTCTCCAGTGCCTCACGCAAAGTGTAGTTTGCGTCTCCTTCAACTAACGCAAAGTTCAGTTTGCGTTTCCTTCGCATAACGCAAAGCTCACTTTGCGCCTTCCTCTTGTCACGAGAAGTCCAGTTTGCGTTTCTCGTTGCTTGCGCAAAGCTCAGTTTGCGTCTCCTGCCTCTCACGCAAACCTCTAGTTTGCGCCATATCTGTCCAAACTTTAAAAAAAAAAGAGTCTGGAATTTTTTTTTTAAGTTTGTCATATATGGATTCTACAAAGTTTGCCTTTCAAGCTAAGTTCTACTCAAGCGATCTGATGATGTCCTTAAGATCTGAAACTCATCCTCCAATTCTTGTCGATGAAAACGAATTCACTCAATGGCAAGATCGATTTCTAAACTTCATCGAGCGTCAAGCTAATAGAGAGAACATGATAAAGTCTCTAACTGAAGGACCTTTCGTAAAGCCTAATAAAGAGACTCCTCCAACATCTGAAGAGGCTACACTAATCTGATGCTAGCTTTACCAAATTCTGTCTACAACTGGGTTGATCATTGCAAGGATTATCCAAATATGTTGTGGGCACAATTGGAAAAGATCATGCTTGGTTCTTTGGTAGTACCTCAGCTTCGACATACTCGGTTCATGAACAACTTTGAGGAGTTCAAGGCCAAAGAAAATGAGACTATAAAGAGTGTTTTCGACAGATTCTGTGCAGTGCTGAATGATCTGCGAAAGATAAATGTAAACAAGACAGAGCTTGAGATGAATCTGAAATTTCTTAATGCTCTTCAACCTGAATGGAACAAATCATGTCACAGACTGAGGAACGATGTTCGTATTTCCACAATGCAGATTCAGGAACTATTCGAGATTCTGATGACAGATGAGAGCTTGGTACTAGAAAAGAAGGCCAAAATGGAGAAAAAGAACAAGCAGTCATTAGACCCGGTTGCACTCCTCACGAGCCAACTGGCTGAACAAGCGTTGTCTGATAACACTTACAACGGGTCAACTGATGATGATGGACAGGCTCTGCAGAAAGCGATGATCCTTCTCTCTCAACATTACCAGAAAAAGTTCCAACCAAGAACTGGTTCGAACTCTTCTCGCTTCACTTATGTGACTAGAGCCAAAGTGCCCGAGCCAAAGACTGCTACCTGCTACAACTGTGGAAATCCGGGACACATTTCAAAGGAGTGTCGAGCAAAGAAGGTCAAGGACTCAGCTTATTACAAAAAGAAATTGGAACTGACCGAGAAAAGAGAGAAAGGAACTGCTTTGCTAGCAGAAGAAGAATTCTGGCTGGATCACTCTAACAATGAAACTTCAAATGTAGAGATCGCTCAGATGTGCTTGGTTGGAGATGATCAGTCAGACGATTGTGTTACGGATGAAGATGAGGTATATACTGATTTTGATTACAATTTTATTTCCTCTCAGATGAAAATCATAATTACTGCTTTATCTGATTTGCATTTTAAGTTAATATCTGAAAAGAATTTAAATACTGAAAAGTCAGATTTAATTGACAAATTGAAGATTTCTTTGAAAGATGAAAAATCTATTTTAGAAAATACTAAAGACATCTTTCAAAAGAAATTGGATGATTTGGAAAATTCAAATAAGACTTATCTTGAGTCTTTGACGGCTATGACTAATTTAAAAGATGAATTTCCAGATAAAATAAATAAGTTAGAAGAAAAGCTTTATCGGAGAAATCAATCTGAACAGACAATTTTTATGAACAAACCAAGGAGTGAAGAAGCTTTAAAACAAAGGTAGGGACTTGGTTTTGAAAATCCTCATTGTTTAAACAATGCGATTGAAAAATCCCCAACTTTATATAAATACGATTATCTGACTCTTGCTCATTATGCTCCTCAATTTAAAATTAATTGGATGAATGAGAAGCAAGTGTTAGAAATCGAACATGAGAAAAGGACAAATAACAAGAAAAATGAAATTCCTTTTGTTTATACAAGTGAAAATGCAAAATATTTTCCTGAAAAATCAAGGAGAGGAAGAAGAGTTTTAAATGATATATCTCCTGTCAAATCTTCAATATCTGATGATTTTATTGATCCTTGTGCTTCTAATTCTGATAAGGAAAATATTTCTCTAATCATTTATGATTCTAAGAAATATACTTCTCCGTTATTATTAGATAGTACAATCATTGATCTTGAAGATAAGATAGAAGATCAAAATATTTTAAAGAAAATTGAATCTGATATTTTTCTTTCTTTCATGACATCTAGTCTTGAAGAAAAATTATTTTCTCCAAACCCAGATTCTATTTCTAGCCTTTCTTCTGATGTTCAAGTAAACAAAAATGAAGTTTCTAATTTTGAAACCTTTTCTCAAAATTCTTCAGACTCCAAGGCAAATTCAGATTTATTAGTTTATCAGATTGATTGCTTGGATAAAATTATTTCTTCTGATTTAAATATTTCGTCTAAAATTCTTGATGATTCTTTTACACTCAATGATCAATATTATAAACCTAAGTGTAAAAGAAGACGGTCAAAGAAGTCGAAAAAACAAGATACAATTATTTCTGACAGTTCTAATTCTTCCGATTCTAATCTTTAAGATAGGACTTTGAGCGCTCGATCAAAGCAGATCTGGAAAGCAAAGCGGACATCTGATGAACATACTTTTGATGGGGATAAATGTGTAGACAAATTATATAAAAGCGATTCATTTGTTTCTTGTAATAAAATTTCAAAGTACTCTATAAAACAAATGATTCGAATTTGAAAACATGTCTCATGTTCTTCCTCAGATTCTAGTTCTGATGATTATGCTTTCTCTTCTGATGATTGTGCCTATCATTCTGATCATCTTTCTCATGCTTCTCATATCAAATATTCTAAATATTTCCCCATACGAACTGCAACTAACTTTCACGGGCCCAAATACAAGTGGGTACCCAAGTCTAAATCTGATTCTAAGTTGCAGGCAACTCATGTTAAGGGGGAGTAAGATAACGTATGGCTTTTGAACACAACAGTTCAAAACCCGAACTTCAAACTCAACATTTTGGTTTCTAAGTACTTCAGCTTAGAACCCGCGCTTAAACGACTATGACTTCTAGACATGTCAGTCTAGGACTCGCTCTTCATAGCATTAAGCTTCTGACTAATGAGAAACTGTGAGTGCATCTATTCTATTCCGCTGCATTTATATCTGATGATGTTGTTCCAGTTTTCTCAAATGCTTTTAAAGAATCTGAGCATTTTTAATTTTTTCTGAATTTTGATTCAACCCAATTTTTACAAATGAGACACAAATTTTTTTGTGTGTGTGAAAGATGATACTATTGAATTATATTTTATTTCAACTGAATATAAACTTTCCGATCAAATATTTCAGTTTTTAAAATTTCGGCATGTTGCTTTAAAAGTTTAAACCTTTACAAATTTTATTCTATAAAGTAAAAGTTTTACAATTTTCTTTCTCTTGAATAAAATGTGTGTCTAGGATAACTTTTCAAGTTCTTTGTTTATATTAAAGTTTTATATGTTCATCTTTCAAGTCTAACAAAAGTCGAAAAGTCAACAACATGTTTGTAACTTTAGATTTTGCTTTAAAGTTGTGTGATTTGGAATATTTATAGTTTACAATGCTTAGAAAACCTAAAAAGTCGGAATTTTAGATCGTAATGAAAATATGGGCTAAGCACTTAGACGTAAAACCTTGTGTTTGAGATGATTATTAAATTCTTATAAATCATAAATCTCTAAGTTTGAAAGTTTGTACCTGTGACCTTTCTGGTTTGGGAAAGTAAGTTCTGTGGAATGCTTGTCATCTGGTCCCCTAAGGTCATTTGATCTGGGAGTGATCGAACACAAATCCTTCTATAGAATCAGATCGAAAGTCATGTTCTACTGGTATGAATGGGTTTAGGATATGTCGATGTAGCCTTTCTGATCCAGGAAAGTAAGTTCCAAGGGGTGCTTGACACCTAGTCCCCTAAGGCCAACTGGTCTGGGAGCGGCTGACCCAAATCCTGCAATAGGGTCAGATAGAAATTTACGTTTACGACATGTTCTTTACTTAATAAACTTTTTGATTAAAAAGATGCCAAAAGTGCACAAGCTTAAAAGATGCCAAAGAGCACACTCATGTAAAGATGCCATAGTGTACAATGCTAAAAGAATCCAATGAGCACACATCTCATGATACTTGGTTATATATTTCTGAGTTGCAATAAACCTGTAAATTTGTGAAAGTCTGAATTTTTGATGGCTTAGTGTGATTACATGCAAAGTTCTCTATTTTATTTTTAGAATTGCATTTTCTTGAAGCTAGTCAAAGTTCACATGCGAGTACACTGAATAGATTGATGAAAGTTTTTGAAACTGAACATGTCTTAACTTGATATGCAATAAAACTTGTTTCTGTATCCAAACACATACATTTGATTTCATTTGATGGATTTTATTGTGATATTTTACTAAGTAGAATTTTATTTGTTTCTGTTTAAATTTTTATATATTTAGTCGTTTCAAAATACATATTTAGTATATTTTTCTTTTTACATTGATGTTTTTATTCATTGTGTTCTCATAAATATTTTTTAAAAGGGTTTGAGCATGATTCAAGGGGGAGTGAAAAAGGAGAATTTTTCTTAAATGATCATATCTGCTTTTGACGGGGAGTATCTGATTTCCTTTATATGAATGCTAACTTGAATTGTCATACCTAATGCATTTGTGTAGGGGGAGTCAAAGAATTTCAAAAGGTAAAATCTTTTCTAAGGCTGCTTTGCGCCATCAGTTGGTGGTGCAAACCTTGTTTTGCGCCACCTTCGCTTCGCGCAAACCTCACTTTGCGCCACCTTGGTGTAACGCAAACTTCACTTTGCGCCACCTTGGTGTAACGAAAACCTCAGTTTGAGCAACCAACGTGACGCGCAAACCTCCCCTGTTTTCTCCGTTTCTTTGATTTTGCAGATCTTAAGTTGTCTCGTCTCCAACATTGGCATGACCTAGTTGAACCAGTTCATCAAGGTCATGAGGGGGAGAAATCAGAGAAGTCAAGGAGATGATAAAGAGACAAAGAGCTCAAAAGTTTATCTGCTGATCAAGATTCGCTCAAAGATTCTATTATCTTAGCTTCAATTTTTTATTTTGTTGTTCCTGCTCCGATCACCACAGTTCATTAAAGGTCTTTCAAAAGAGGTGTGTCGTCTAGAGCACAAGCTGATGAATCAACTGTTCGTTAAATTTATTCCAATCAGGTCCAGACTTGTCAAAGGCAGCAAAGTCAAATCAAACTGAAAGATGCTGAGAAGAATTTTTTTCTTTAAAAGTCAGAAAGCTTCATAAAGTCGCTTTAATGGTCCGTGCTGATTTAGAAGATGAATTTTTGAAGACCAAAGCGCCAATGATTACTAAGGGGGAGATTGTTAAGTCTGATTTTATAGTAATCATTGTATTTATAGGGTTTGGTCAAATACTGTGTCAATAGTCATATACTGTGTTGTATTGACCAATGGTATTTAAGTCCATTTGGTCTTTGTGTCTTGTAAGAACTTCACGCACATTAATCTGATTACACACTTTGCGCTCTCTTTGCTCTCTCTCTCTCTACTTTCTCTCTCTAGGATTCATTGATCTTGGACTTTCAATAACTTCTCTGGTTGAGACACTTGGGTTCATCTATTGAAATGAAGAGAAGAAAATACTATTTAGAGCCTCAAACTCCTTCAGGTATTCCTCTCAAACTCTCAGATACTTCAGAGAGAAGATTCATGAAGCCAAAGAACAACCCAAGTGCCCAACAGAGATTGCTCAGAAGATCCTAATAGAGATCAACTCGATGTTAGAGTATAGGGATCTCATTATGAAGTTTCATAAGAACTGTACAGGGGAATTACCTTAGTTTTAGCTATGCTTTTTAAATTCTGCAAATGTAATTTCCTTTTATCTTAGTGAAACCTTTTGAGAGGATGATGTTCTCTTCTGTGTTTTTGAGTAGTTAGTTTAGCTAAGTTTGAACATTTTAATTTTCAATACTTAGGGGGAGATTGTTAGCCCCAAGTAGCTCTGACAGAAAATCATTGAAAATCACCAAGTCCTGAAGCTTCAGAGACTACTTCAAAATCACCAAGTTAACTTTAGAGATTGCGCCTTTAGAGACAATACATCAGAGGACGCCTAACCAGAGGATGATCCAGCGTCAGAGCACCAAGGCCCCCCTGATCTCTGCTCTCAAGTTCAACTGCTCAAATATCTCAAGTATGGAGTCTTCCCTCCAGCTGCCATGTCAGCACTAAAAGTGGCCACCTTACCTTTACACCTGGTACCTCGGGATTGAGTAATACCATTTTTACCTTCCTGTTTTAGGCTATATATAGGGGAAAAGATTGCCATGCTAGTATGAGAATGCGCACACAAAAACCTCCACTACCATATTGTCGTATCTTGTACTATCTAGAGAGAGAATTATTTCAGTGAGATATTTTCACACACTTACTGTGTATTCTTGGTGTTCAGGTATATCTCGTGAAAATATTGAAATACATATGACTACGCTTCTTGAAGTATTATTCTTGTTCATTTGTGTTTCGTTCTCTACTGTGATCGATTTTGTTTGTTAAACATTCAAAGTTTTCGCTCATACACTCTTTATTTATTGAATCCAAGTAAAATCTGGGAACCAACAAGATCTTACTCTTCCATTCTGGTCTTGAGCATTTTCCCGGTAAATTGAGGTCGCGGTGAGTGGGACCATTTTTTGTTACTCATGTTTTTGACAATGGTACCATATAGATTAATAGCGTGAAAACAGGGAAGGTTTTAAGGTAAATGGTCACTGTCTTAAACCTTATCATGAAGGATTCAAACCGTTAATTTGGAGAAGATAAATCTGGAGGTGGTTGGTGAGACTAAAGCACCTTAGCTATGATTGAAGGTGTCTATATAACCAAAGACGCTACAGAAAGGCACTGCATGGGTTGCAACCCATGATTTAATTATAGATCTTATTTTGTTTGTGTTTGATTAATTATTTGTTCCATTGCTTTTAGGCTCTCTTTTGTATTTCAGGTTGATCCTTGCCCCCAACATTCTAAGGTTGAGCGTTGTGGTAAATTTTTTCGAATTGGTTACTTTTTGGCACTATGATGTGAATCTCGACATATGATTTGTTATACTCGAGTAAGTTCTAGGTAGCCATAGCATAAGTGAAAGTTCAAGATGCTACTTTGACCTTGGTATCTGTATGCACCTGTTTATTTAGTTTAGGTTGACTTTGACTAATCTTGGGAATTACATATCCTCGGTGAGACCTTGAGCCTAGACTGCATATACCATTTAGTCTCCTTTCACTTCTTGTATGCAGGCCCGGCCCTGGCCCATGGCAAGTGTGGCTTGGGCCATGGGCAGCAGGGCCCATAAGGGCATCACTTTTTAAAAAAAAAACCAGTTTTAGGTTATTCTGTATTGTTTTAGAGCATCCCAATTCCCAAAAAAAATATACCGTTTCTTATTTTCAGTTCTCATTTCTCAAACTCGACGTTTCAGTTCTACGACTCTACCACTACCTCGCCTCCGGCCTCTCGCTTCTAAGCTTCTTAAATCTCCAGTTCTCAAATGAATCGAACTCAACCTCTCTCTGTAACTGTTCCATCGATTAATTACCATCTCAAATCAACAAATCGGCCTTATCGGCGAATCGCAATCGATAACAGGCATCAACATCACAACTCTATCACTTTGCGACTGTACGGTCGTGGCTTTGAAACATTGTGCGGCTGTGGCTTTGTGCGGCGGTTGTGGCTTTGTCGACTCTACAATCGATCACAGGCATCATTGCATCAACATCTTTCTCGTTCTCGGTTCTCCAGTCCAGTAGCTGATGGGTGATGGCTCCATCGATTGTTTAGGGAATTAGGGCTTGGGTTTCCCTAAATCGACTAATTGCAGCAACCAACACTCCAGCAGGTGTATTCTTTCCAGTTTCCATCTTTCTAGTTTCTGTCTTCTAACTTCTAAGTTACCTTGTTCAGTTGTTCTGTTGTGTTGTTCACTTGTTGAATTGTTTGCTTAATTGATTGCTTAATTGATTAATTGCATTGTGAACTGTTTGAATTGTTTAAATTGAAAATTGTTTAGACATGTTTCCTAGATCACAACCTTCCGGTGCCCAAAATAGAAAAAGGAAAAAAAGACAAGTAGAAATTATCCAATCTATGCAAGGATCTATGAATAAATTTCTTGTTAGACCATCAAATGTTTCTGAAAATCCGATGGAAAATCCAATTGAAAATCCGGTTGAAAATCCTTGTGATGAATTTGTTAATAATCCAAAAGATATTGCTAGTGATGCTACTCATGATAGTGAAAACGTTGATTTTGTTTGTGATGATGAAAACATTGACAATGCTTGTGATGATGATAACATTGATAATGTTTGTGATGATGAAAACATTGAAAATGCTCGTAATTGTAAAGTTCCTATTGTTGATGATATTGGTGTGAATATATTTGATCCAAGAGTTTGGGATGGGTTAAATTCAAAAATGAAAGACTTACTTGTTGAAAAAGGGCCTATTAGAGAAACTAACATCACGTTTCCAAAAGATAAATTTGGTAGACATTTCTCTTATGAATATTATGTTCGTAAGATAAGAAACGGTGATTGTTTTGATAGAAAGTGGTTGGTTTATTCTAAAGAGTTGGATAAAGTCTTTTGTTTTTGTTGTAAGCTTTTCAAGGATGGTCGATCAAAAAGTCAATTAGCAAGTGAAGGTTTAAATTGTTGGAAACAACTTGGTCAAAGATTAAACATTCATGAAAATAGTCCAGAACATTTGACTAATTTCAGAATTTGGTGTGAGTTGCGTCTGAGGTTGGTTAAAAATCAAACACTTGATAGAGAGTTGCAAGAGATGATAAAAAAAGATACCGACCATTGGAAAGATGTTTTGATTAGAATTATTGCTACTGTTAAATGTCTAGCGAAGTATAATATACCTTTTCGTGGGAGCAATGAAAAACTTTTTCAAGAGTGTAATGGTAATTTTTTGGCCGTAATTGAAATGATTTCTGAGTTTGATCCTGTTATGAAACAACATTTTCGGCTTATTGAAGGCAAAAAAACTCATTATCATTATCTTAGCCATAAAATTCAAAATGAATTGATTGAAATGTTGGCATCCGATGTAAAGAGTGCAATTATTAGAAAGATCAAAGAGGCAAAATATTTTTCAGTTATTCTTGATTGTACTCCGGATGCAAGCCACAAAGAGCAAATGACTTTGATTATTAGATGTGTTGATATGTCTTGTTCTCCTATTCAAGTTGAAGAGTTCTTTCTTGAGTTTTTAGTTGTAGAAGATACATCTGGTTTAGGACTTTTTAATGCATTACAAGATGTTCTGAAATCACTTGATTTGGATATTAATTGTGTGCGGGGTCAAGGGTATGACAATGGGGCTAATATGAAAGGAAAACATCAAGGCGTGCAAAAAAGATTACTTGATATAAATCCTAGAGCCTTTTACATGCCATGCGGTTGTCATAGTCTTAATTTGGTTTTATGTGATATGGCAAGTTCTTGTTTCAAAGCTAAGACTTTTTTTGGTACTTGCCAAACGATATACAATGTGTTTGCTAATTCAACAAAAAGATGGACTGTGTTATTAGAACATATTGATGATTTGACATTGAAATCCTTATCTACTACTCGGTGGGAAAGCCATATTGAAAGTGTTAAAGCTATCAAAACTCAAGTTGGCGAAATCAAAGATGCTTTAATACAATTGGCTCAAGTAAGTGAGGATGGAAAAGTGTGTAGGGATGCCCATTCTTTGGTTAATGGTGAGCTTTCAAGTTTTGATTTTATTGTAAGTTTGGTTATTTGGCATGAAGTTTTGTATAGAATTAATTTAGTTAGTAAGAAATTACAGTCTAAAGATATGCTTCTTGATGTTGCCATTGAAAATCTTAAAGGATTAGTTGTCTATTTTGAAAGTTATAGAGAAAATGGGTTTGCATGTGCTATTAGTGAAGCTAAAGAAATTGCAAATAATATTGGAGTTGAGCCTGAATTTACTGTAAAACGTTCTTTCTCTCGGAAAAAACATTTTGATGAAATTCCAAATACCGAAAGAGAACAACAATCTGCTCAAGAGTGTTTTAGAACTGATTACTTTCTTGTTTTAGTTGATATGGCTCTTTCTCAGTTACGAGCTAGATTTGAACAAATGCAAGAATTTGAATCTATTTTTGGTTTCTTGTTTGACGGACGAAAGTTAGTAACCTTACATGATGACGAGTTAAAAAAATCTTGTATGAATCTTGAACTTTCTTTAACAAATGGTGATGATTCTGATATCGATGGGGAATATTTGTATATGGAGTTACAGGTTTTGCAGGGAATGTTACCGGAAGAGGCATCCAAGAGGGGAAATCCTTGGACATCGATACAAATTTTGGAGTTTGCAAAAGAGATGGACATGTTTCCACATGTCTTGGTTGCTTACAGGATTTTGCTGACCGTACCGGTCACCGTTGCATCCGCGGAAAGAAGCTTTTCAAAGTTAAAGTTGTTGAAGTCATATCTACGGTCTACCATGAGCCAAGAAAGATTGAACGGATTAGCAATTTTGAGTATTGAGAGTAAGTTTTTAGCCGATATTAAATATGATAAAGTTATTGACATTTTTGCTTCAAAAAATGCACGAAGGCATCGTTTTAGGTAAATGTACGTATTTTAAGTTTTATTTTACGGGGTTTTGGTTTATGTCCCCCCCGTTGTATTGTTTTTGTTTTGTTTAATGAAGATCCGGGGTGGGTAGCTTGACTAGATTCCAAACCCCTTCAAAAAAAAATTCGTTCGCATAATAAAGGGGCAATTTTTTTGCCTTTCGCCATGGGCATCTGGAATCTCAGGACCGGCCCTGCTTGTATGTTATGTCACTTCTAGTTGTGCAAATTATAGAACTTTTCCTAGTTCTCCTGAAGATCATACAGTGGGACGATGCTTGTAAACATGATTATGGCCATCTTTTGGTAATTATGTGTTAGCCAACCTAGCTAAATAGCCTATCGAGGTTACCTATCCTTTTTGCTAACCCCTATTGAGCCTAAGCCGAATTGTTTGTAAACGATGTGAAAAAACCAAAGCCAGGTACTTCCTTACCCACCCCAAAGACCATTGGAGAACTGATGATTGAAAATGCATCCGTTATTCTCTTGAAAAAAAATAGAGAGAGAGAGAGAAAGAAAAGGAATAAGAATAATTGAGAATATATAGCATGAGAATTCTATCTCTTCTAAGCTTTGGAGCCATTATCTAAAGGTTGAACAATAATGAAGAGATAAGATTCAAAAGAACATAAATTATGTGTATATTGAGCTAAGAAGAAAATATTTTCTTTACTTGGTCTTTTAGTCAGTATTCATTCTTCCCATAATAACTCCTACCCTATCCATATCTGCATCACAACCTTTATTAAAGTCCTTTTGATTCAAGAGCATTTGTCCTAACCAAGTGATAGAGAGTTGAGAGCTTAGTCAAGTCTATGGTAACATGTTCACTAGTTGTTGACTTTTTGAGCGATATACTTTACCCACTTGAGTGAACTGAGTGTATTATACCATAAGTTAGATTTCATGAGATTAGCTTTTGTCAACTTAGAGAATTTTAACAATTAGCTCATGATCTATAGCCATTCTTGTTTTTCACAAACTGCTATGTGTTCGAAGTTCTTGCTTGAGTTAAATTATTCATGGTGTTTTAGATTTTGTCATTGTCGAGGACGACCAATGGTTTATGTGTGGGGATGTTTGTTAACTTCATATTTATACACTCAAGAAACCCTCGAAAAACTTCATTTTATGACTTATTCGAATCTAAAATGATGGAATTACCCCATGGATGTTTTGGTTTATACTCACGACCAGAATAAGGAGAATATATATGGGCAACAACTCCCACGACTATGGCCGCGACATTATCTCGTTCTTTAAAACGTGCAACATTCTGAAAGATTTCTCGTGAGATTTCACGCGCCCATGATTTCAGCTAGTGTACATGCGTGATTTTAGCAGCGGCTTAAGGCCGCGGGCTAAGCCGCGGGGATCACCTGTGCACCCTTTCGGTTTCTAACTCCCTCATTCTTTTCCGTTTTCAATCATGGGAGTATGTTCTGTGTGGCAATGTTTTGGGGGGGTATGAATCTGTCTAAAAATCCGAAGGAGAAAGATTTTGAAGGCAAGGAGCAATTCTTGAAGATTTGAAGCTTGAATTTCTATTCTCCAGTTCTTGCCTTTTAGGTATTACTTTTTCTTTATCGAGTTTAGGGTAGAATCATCCATGTGTGGCTGATTTCTTTTGGATTTCGACATTTGGAAATTATCATTTGTGGTTTTCTTGATACTTGTTGTTTGAGATGAAATAGAATTTAATCCGGTTATTTACCCTTTTTCGATGCTACCTGGATTATGATTATCTTGATTTTGTGCAAACTGGTCACTTATAATTTTTGATGATTGAGTGTTACTTCGATCTAAAATTCGTAATTGTTTAAGAAATCATTGGTAGTAACAAATAACATTGTTTGTTTTGTCGCAAATACCTTGTCTAAGTTATGGAATTGGGTAAAATGATAGAAAGGGTTGATCGAGCTTTTATGTTAGCTTATTCAGAATCGGGTTCCACTAAATCTCCTTTCTAGCTTCAATGAGGATTTCAAGAGTTTGTTTGAAATCACTTTGTTGCTATGTTTGGCTAGAAGAACTTGTTTCTTGCAAATAATTTATAGGTTGGAATTGATCCTTAGTGCTTGTTAACAATTAGAATCAGTTTAGTCAAACGCTTTTTATGCCCAAATTTATATTATCAATGATCTCAACCACAAGAATCAAAACCACACATGTAATCCAAATGTCGATTCCTTTTATAATTTGTTAAAATTTATTTAGTTTTTCCTTGTTTACTCACTTTTAATTATAAAATCTAACACCCCCCCCCCAACAATCATATTTACTTACAAGTAACAAACTCTATGTGTTTTACCTAGTATGCCTTTAGAAGCCGAGTCTTTACGAATTCGACCCGACTTACTACAACTACAATTTGTTATTGTAATTAAGTGGATTGTTGGAATTATTATTTGGTGGACTCGGCATCCGTCACCTAATATGTATAGTATAGCAAAATGAAAAATTACAATTGGAAAGAAAAATAATGGGACAATGAGCCCTCAATTAAAAAGTCTTGAACAAAAGCATAAAGCATAAGAGGATACCACATATCGCTTGAATCAAGAAAGCATCCATCTAGTTTTTCAACTCTACATACAATTTTAGTGCCTTATATAGATTTTTACGTCTTCATCGAAATACAGTCATCTTGGCTTACTTCTTGTGATGTGCTGAACGTGGTGATTCGGGATCGCGGAGGAGAAGAAAAGATGGGTTTTGGAGGAATACTCAATGCTTCCATGTTTCCCTCTAACATTTCAATCACTTCATTAATTGATGGCCTTTGGATTGGATTAGTTTGTATACACCATAAGCCAACTATCGTCATCTTTCTAACACACTCATTTTCCTCTACAGTTGTTACATCATCTAATAGGAATTCCGCTTTTTTGAGACGGTTGTAAATCCAATCAGGAAAATATATCTCACTTGTATGCCCAAAACCAACACCAGTGTCGGTGGTTTTTCTTCCTCCAACCATTTCTAGTATCAACATCCCATAACTATACACGTCAGATTTATGAGAGACTCGTCCAAAGTTTCTGTTAAAAACCTCAGGGGCAATATATCCAATCGTGCCTCTAGCCTCGAACATTGAAACCAAACTCTCTTTCCTAGAATACAATTTAGCAAGCCCAAAATCTGCTATCTTGGGACAAAATTCTTCATCAAGAAGGATGTTATGTGGCTTTATGTCAAGATGCAATATATGAGCGTAGCACCCACGATGCAAGTAGTCAAGACCTCGTGCTATTCCAAGTGCAACCTCATACAACTTGTGTACTCCTATATGTTCAGTTATCTCGAGAGGAACGGGACGACATATAAACTTATCTAAAGATCCATTTGGCATGAACTCGTATACCAACGCTCTTTTTTTATATTCAAAACAAAACCCCAAGAGAGCAACAATGTTAACATGGGAAGTCCTACCAATGCTTGCAACTTCGTTTATGAACTCTTGTCCATTTGCTTTTGATGAGTTCAATACTTTTACTGCCACAAAACGACCATCTGATAGATTTCCTTTAAACACAGTTCCATAACCTCCTTTTCCTAATTTAACTTCAAATGAGTTTGTCATTTTCTTGATATCAACATAGGTGTACCTTTTTGTAACTAAGGGTCCATACTGCATGATAAAGGCCTCAACACTTCTGTCATCCTCAGTTTTATGCTTAAATTTGGATATGCAGTTGTTCGATGAGGAGTTTATAATGCAATATATTATGAACATCAACATCAATAATAGTAGAGCGGCTCCAGATCCAAATCCAATAGCTGCAGCAAAAGAAAAAGTTACTACTTCAACAAAAACACCTTGAAAGAATTTTCTAATGCTCTAATAATTTTAAAGGGCATGGTTGCTACGCTTGTGTGTGCTTACCCCCATCCTTTTTAAAATTCGCCCACCACCACCATATTTCATTATTTAAACCGAATCACATAAGTTCATTGAAGTATAACTTACCTAGTTTAATTCCCCAGTTTCTCCCTGCAATACGAAGAAAATAATTGCATTAAATATGTTAAGTATGAAAAGTTATAAATGACAAAAATCAACTAAAGCGATTTTGGACAAAAAGAAACAATGAAATCATGGCAATCTATTAGTGTCAATTACAACGAACGGATTATGTATTTGATTTCACACACATCTAACGTTTATAAACCTAAAAATTATTTAATCCGTTTATTTATATACTTTGAAGAGAGAGGCGATCAAATTCATTTTAGATATGCATTTGTTTGACTTCTCTAGCTTCTTTCTTAATTTGTGACTTCATTCTTGTTTGCAACACCGTATAAACCTATCTTTTTTATCACTAAAACTAGTAACCATGAAATACATGTACCTTCAATGGTCTTGACTTATGATGGTATAGAAACAGGCCTAAATTTCAATTTTGAATGAAACTTAAGTGTTGTTTGGTTCGCAAAATTCAAGGAATTTCAAGGGAATTGGAATGATCAAATTTTTTTGACCAAATTCCAATTCATTTGTTTGATTAACATATTAAAATTGATGGAATCCTTTGAATTTCTTTTAATTCCACAACTTAAGGAATTCATCAACCCTTGGCATAAGTGAATGAATTTACTTCCATCCACCCGCATCCAATTTAACCAACATCGTCCCCCTGCCCTACGACGACCATGCTACTACCGTCACTGTTAGGCCCCACCCCTAACTCCCCACCACCATACCACTATTGTCGCTGTAACACCCGTAATTTCCGGTAAGTAAAGGTCACCTGAACATTTTTGGAACTTGTAAATGGTGGGATTTTGTCGGGAAAACAGTATTTAAAGTCCCTTAGAGTATCGGGGGCGTTGGCGTTGAAACAGTTGAGTTTCGGGGCTTGGGAAGGGTTCAACGACAATGCCCGGCGACTATGACAGTGTCATAGTCACACTGTCACAATCGCATGGAGTGTACCGTTTGTTGGTACACACCAGCGACTATGACCAGCGGGGCAATGTCGCCTGGCAATATCGCACCAAGGGCCTGAGAGGCTGTCAAATACGGGATTTCAGCCATTCTTCCCATTTCTTACTTCTAACCTCTTCCCTTTCTCTCCCAAATCAGTTCCTTTCTTCCCTCACAAACCCTAACCCATTTTGGAGCCTTTTCCCCTCTAAAACAAGTGTTCCTTCTTCATCTAGCATACTTGGAAGCTAGAGCTAAGATATCTTCATCTTCTTCACCATCCTCTTCAATTTCTAGGGTTTTCACCCAACCCTTTTTATAATTTTGAAGATTGGGAGTGTATGGCTCATCTTGGTGCGAGCTAGAGGTGTTTTGTTGGTGGATTGGAGTTATGGTTAAGGTAACCTTCTATTTTCTTCATTTATGGAAATTAGGGTTTTGACATAAGTTGAGATCTTTATGTAAATGTTTGGGGAATGATTCTAAATGGCTAAATGTGGATATTTATGGTTGGACCCTTGTGGATCTAGGTCTTGGAAGATTTGGGCTTGAAGGTTCAGATTTCTTCAAGGAAGCTCAAGTTGGGGTAAAATCTAGATTTAGCTTAAATCTAGCAAGGTGAGTTCAAGTTGCTTTGTGAAAACTATGTACATGCCAAAATGTGTATTTTGAAGTAAAAATGTGTTTTACTTGGTAATCGTCAAAGTGTGAGTATTTTGATAAGTCTTCATGTTTGATAAACTTGGGTTGCTTAAATCTCATAAAATGCTCATATTTGGGGTTTTGAATATTTCAGTAAGTGAATAGCATGATTTACGCATTCTTGGTGATTTTGTACAAGTAAAGTCTAATTCACGATATGTGCATTTTTGGTACATTTGATTTCACAAACCCTTTTGGAAAATGATATGTCCTAATTCGGGTCGAGTTTTGGGTTAATCACATCTTTGAGATATGTGTCTGTATAAACGTCATTTAAATGCATTTCATTATTTGGGAATCGTTATTTGTTGGCCGAATGGAATTTATAGCATTTTAGCTCGGTTTTGACTTAAAAGAGTCTCGAGAACATTTGTCCAATTTTAATGGCTAATGTAGAGTCCTATCTACGATTTACATCTTAGTGCATCTTATTTCATATTAATGATATTTACATGCTTGAGTGCGTTGGTCATTCATGTGTAGTCATGTAATGTTAGGTTGTGTTGCATTGGATCCATAGGCACGTAAGTCAGTCTTTATTTGGTGGTCAACTGGGTATTACGAGGTTGGACTCCGGGACCCATGTTTTATGACCTTGACCTTTCAAGTGTACACTAGGAGGGATGAGTCTGGTTGTGCTATCATGATGATGGGCGTTTCATGATGGGCGTTTAGGACCTCCGTCATTCGGGGTAATGCCATGGTTGTAGTCCTCGGATGTTGTCGGGCCTTTGGCGGTATTCGTGATAAGATTTGCTAAGGTCAGTTGTCTCTTTTGGTGTAGCTTGAAGGGTGTCGTAGGGGCACTTGGGCTTGTGTCGTGTAGTGTCATACGATTAACGTTGTATGAGTGTCATACTTTTGTGTTCCTCCATTCTCAATGGATACGGGTCTCCCCCGTCGTTGGCCAACAGTATTTTGGACATTTAATAGTCCATGTTTTAATCCTTGGATTTCATCCCATTTTATGGTCGCATGAGTATTGAATCTTAGTCACATGTTTTCAAAGGCATATTATATTATATGGGTTGTTTTCCCATGATTTTAGGAGTTGAGTATTATGCCCCACCCGTGTTCTGGGTGTTTTGGGATATAAAGTTTTATCCACGTTTTATTTTGGGGAGTCCGTCTTCTATTCACGTTTGAGTGAGTTTTGGGCTGCATCATTATTATAAAGAATGTTTTGTATTGGGATCTTCGTCCTCAAAACGCATGTCATTGGGAAACGAGTCGCTTTCATAGTTAAGTTAAATCATTTTGAAAGATCATGATTTAAACTGCATCCTTTCCTTTTAACGAAATATTTATTCATGTTGAAAACTCTTGAACTCACTAGGCGTTAGCTTAACCTTTTTATTTATCGGCATGTGCATCAGGTTCCGGATTGGGGAAGAGTACTAGCGAGACTGTGAAGAGATGAGAAGTAGGGTTATGCTTGAGGGTGGGTAGTTTGATGAAGTCACCTCCCGTTATCTTGGGTATAACATTTTGTATTGGGTTTAGTAACACCCGACCTTTAATTAGTCTATGTGTAAGACTTTATTTGTTTGGTTGATGGTTTTATCTAGATCAGTAATTCAAGTATGGTTATATCGTATGATATCTTACCTTTCTTCGAGGCATTATTGAAAATTTTAAATTAGTTGCTCTTACCATTTTCGAGGGTGTTACAGTAGCCATCACAACCGCCACCCACCCACGCCCACCCTACTTACCATCATGCCACTACTTTCATCGTCATAACTACCACCCCCAACCCCACCCACCTCACCGACCACCATGCCACTACTGTTGTCATCACAACAACTACCCACCTTTGCCTTGCCCACCCACCCACCCCCGACCTGACCCTGCTAACCCACCCAACACCACCGGCCTTGTCGTGCCACCCCACCTACCCCCACCTTGCCTTACTGACCACCACCGTCACACACCCACCCCCTTCCAACCCCACCCCCATCCCATCCCTTTCTTGTCCACCCCACCCACCCCCTACTCTGCCTGCCTATCCTTACCTTGACATGCTCACACCAACTCCCTTCCCTGCCCACTCCCACCCACCCATTCATCATGCCACATACCCACCTCCTATCCTATCCTGGTGGTATTTGTGGCAGGTGGCCCAATCCACCCCCACCCCACCCCACTAACCACCGTGTCAGTACTTTCATCGTCACAACTACCATCCCTGTACCGTACCGACCCTCGCCCCTATCTCCACCACATCCCTACTAACCATCATGCCACTATCGTCATATTATACCGCTCGTTGTCACCACTCACACATGAGGGTGGCGGGCCAAGATGAGGGTGGGTGGGCGTGGAAAGGATGGGGGCGGAAATGCCCCCCGCCACCACCCACCATCGATACCACCAACGTGGAGGTGGGCACGATAGGTAGGTGGGGGATGGTAGTGGATAGGGGTGGAGTGGGTGACACTACTAGGAAAATGAGCAAATCACACGAAATATTACCGACAGTCGAAATCCATCGGTTATTACCGACGGATCCCGATATTACTGACGGATTACCCGGATCCGTTGGTATCCATCGGTAATCCCGTCGGTGATATCATCGCCGATGATGTTTAATCCGACAGAGGTTATCAAGGTATTACCGATGGATCCGACTTTCACCGACGGAAAATCCGTCGGTGAAAGACATTTGTTTTGTAGTGTGAGGTGGGGGTGGGCAGGGCGGGTTCAACGACGATAATAGTAGTGGCATGGTGGTCTGTGGTTGGGGTGTGGGGACGGGGACAGAGTGGGTCAAGCCACTCATCACCAATACCACCATAGGTGGGTGGTTATGGGGGTGGATGGGGTGGTAGTTGTGATGACCGAAGTAGTGGCATAGTGGTTTGAGGTGGGGTGAGGATGGAGGCGGTGGTTGGTGGGGGTAGCTGTCGTAATCTCAGCTATTACCCTCCCCCTAAACGAAGACGAGGATTCCAATTATTTTGAGAGATTTCATTCCGATTCCATCCAACCAAACACAATCAAAATGTATAGTCAAATTCCATT
The DNA here is from genome assembly GCA_954870635.1 of Arctium minus. NCBI lineage: Eukaryota > Viridiplantae > Streptophyta > Magnoliopsida > Asterales > Asteraceae > Arctium > Arctium minus. The sequence goes on along the minus strand of OX941082.1, from coordinate 58,595,517 downwards.
TCAATTCCTTAAAACTTCAATTACTTTGATAGATTACTATTCCACCTAATCCCATTCGGTAAACCAAACACCCCTGATATTAGCAAATATTGTATGGATGATAATAGAGAATTGTCAACTAAAGCGAGGTAGCTGGAAATTTCCGTCGGGGACATATAGAGTAGATGAATGAAGAAAACAATTAATAGCCGCCACTTTTGAATTTTGGGATTATAGAATTTTATTCTGTACAGCAAAACTAAGAAATTTGAAATTTGACCTCATCCCACGATTGTTGTGATATGATAACGTACGATAGGGTTGTCAAGGTGTATGCTGGTACTTCACTAAGCAGATTACACGTGAATTATGCCTTATAAACTTTTTGTAAATAGTGGGTATTAAGAATCATCTAAAAACATGACAGGGACTTATATATTGCAAATCTGAAAATTAAACAAATTTATCTAATTCAAAAGAAATTGATCATGCTTTACTTTTTGTTTAAACTAACTTCATAACGATATTAAAAATTCTAATAATGTATTATAATTTAAAATATTCGCTTATTAGTAGAAACAAAATTAAATTAGCAAACCGTCTATTCAAATTTGATTTAAATGAACTATATATATCAGCAGAAAAGAAAAAAAAAAACTGATATTAAAAGGTAAATTTAGGCATTGTTTGGCAAACTAGCTTATAAGCTACCTGATAAGCTAGTTTTTCAAAACGCTATTATAAGTAGCTTTTAAATAAGCTAGCTTATGATCATCCAAACATGTACCAAAACAAAAAGCTAGCTTATAAGCTAGCGTTTTTTGCCAAACATAGCCTTAACCTAAAAGTATCCTACATCTTTTTTTATGGGAAAATCTATATTCAATATAAATGATATGGAGTAAATTATATTTTTGTTCACGAGGTTTGTCATTTTTCTGGAATTTATTCCTACCATCTTTTTAACTTTTTTATCTCTTATGTGTTCGTTACCATCGTTAAGTTTTTTTTTTTTTTAATTTAATTATAGTAAGGGGTATTTTAATTAATTACTTTAACAATTTTTTTAATTTGTATATTAAAAAATTATAATATGTATATTATCTAATAAAATGTTATTTTGCAATATAAAATAAAATGGGAATAATTTTCAAATGACCACTAGACATAGTCTGAGACTTTCAGGGAATCACTTCAAGACAAGATTTGGAAGCTTCATCTATCACTTTTTCTTCTTTATCTTTGTTTGATAATTTCTTGTGATTGTTCTAGTTACGAGTAGGTCGGTACGTTCCCTCATCCAGCATTGGTTGACTTGTTGTTCTTGATGATGCATTAGTATTGGGATTGTTACATATCGGTGACTTTGGATTTTATTTGTTTTAATTTCGTTTGAATGTTATTGCTTTTGGATTGTTGATTGATTTGGCCAACTAGTTCATGATTCAATTAGCAAAACTAGTTAACGGGTGTTTGGGATTGCTTATTTAAAACAACTTATGATTATTTTAAAAATTGTTTATCAACTTATGCGGTGTCAAATCGGAGTTTTTAAAAAAATGTTTGGATTAGCTTATTGTGGTACCAAAACGTAATAAGCTAATAAGTTGTAGAGGTGAGCATCAGAAGCAGGTAACCGCCTTTGGAACCGGAACCGCTTCGGAACTGCCGGTTCCGGAACCGATGTGATTGGTTTCGGTTCCGGTTCCTAAAATATGGAACCAATTGGGACCGGTTCGGTTCCGGTTCTCATTTTTTTGGAACCGTTACCCGCCGGGACCGGTTCCGGGACTCGGTACCCGGTCCTGCTGGGTACCCAGAACATATATTAAATAAATAAATATTAAAATAATAATATAATTATATATATATATATTTTATTATAATTATATAATTAAAATTATTATTAAAGAATTACTAGCATTTTCTTTTAAAAAAAAGTAATAACACCTATATGACTTGTGGGTATCATTATTTAAATAAGAATTGTTCTCCTTTTGCTTAAAAACTCATCCCACATTGGTGGGACAATTCATCCAAGACTTTTGCATTCAACTATAAATAGGACTCACTCTCTTCCTTTCCCTTGTCATTCCATAGCCTTTGTGGTATAACCTTTTTATTATGCCTAATGACTTGAGCCCTTTGGCTTGAAGTTAGGCAAAAAAAAAATTGTTGGTACCTATGGAAGTGGGTGCAACTAGTTTGTTATGTTTGTTTACAATTTTAATCAAACAAATAAGAAAACATTGATTTTTTAAATGATTGAATACAAACACTAGTTTGAGTTTGAGCTTAAAATTAGTTTGAGTTTGAGCTTGAAATGAGTTCGAGCTTGAGCGAGCTTGAAACGAGTTCGAGTTCGAGCTCGAGCTCGAGCTTGGAAATTGGTTATCGAGTCGAGTTCGAGCTTGGATTTTCAATACTCGCGAGCTTTCGAGTCGAGTTCGAGCTTGAGATTTTTTTTCGAGTTCGAGTCGAGTTTACTGATACTCGAGCTTGACTCGCATCATTTACACCCCTATGGCTAACATTCATTCCAAGAGCTTATTTTGATTAATGTCTATATATCTAAGGGCAACTCAAGATTTTCAGAGCTTCTTAATGACTATAGCCAGGGATGAACCTACATAGAGATGAGGGATAGCACGTGGAAAAAAAATTGGGGTGTGAAAAGATGCACCCGCTTTATTTCTTGGTGCCTTCGATCATATTTTATAAAATAAAACTAAAGACACGGTAGGGTTGTTGTATGTTTCGTGTTAACATCCTTTTTTTTTTGGAACGTAGGTGAAAATCTTGCATTGGGTAAGTTTTGGTTATTTTGAGATTTAATTTAAATTTTTGGAAGGGGAGGCAGTGAAAAGGGATGAACATGAGACATCTCCTTTGCTAAGGCAACCAACAAATCTGCAATGTTTTGTTGAAATTGTGCTACCAGTTGAAATATTTTGTTGAGTCTGTCTTTTAGCTATAGTCAGTTCAGTATTAAAAGATACACCGATTGCGTCATAATAGCCAATGATACATGTGTAGGAATCTAATGGGTTGTTTGTTTACTTCTTAATAGGTCTATTAAGAGACAATCTCTAAATCGCTAAGAGGTGAATATTGTTTAGCAAACAAAAAATTCTCTCTCTTAATGGTTCTAACGCCGTCTGTATGATTTTGTATCTTGGGTCTTCCTTAACCATTCAGCGCCTTAGTTTAATTTTGAACAATAACTAAACAACCATATTTCATTTTGCACTATATCATAAAAGTGTCTTAATCATTATGACCACTTAATCATCCTGCACCTAACCATTCAACAACTCCAAAGAAGCCAGTCAAGAGTGATACATGTGTTGGATTTTTTAAATTCAGAATTTCGTTGGCTTTCCATTTGTATGTTAGATTTTAATATACATCCAAAGCTTCCCAAACTAGCATTGTGTCATGGCTTGTAGAACTAGCATTGTGAAGAGTTGTTATAAGAACCCAAACTCCTTTAAGTTCTTAAATAAGAGCATTGGTTCTTACCATGAAGTTTGTATAAAGTGACAATTTCCTCATTTTTATTGGTACTTAAATTAAATATTTGATATTTCTTTATAAATATATAATAATTATTGATGTTGACAAATACATGGGACCCATAAAATTGAGCTTCTTACATGTGAATTTTTAATTTGATGAGTTGGAAATGACGTGACACCCAAAATTGTAAAAAGGAGGCTCTTATAAGAACCTCCATCGAAGATTCTCTAAGTTGGCCTCCCCCGGCTGGAGCAGACCTACCCTCTGGGGTATGGTTGTTTTTTAAACCACATAAATTTATGGGTTAAAATTTAATTCTTTTAAGTGTTTAAACGTGAAGCGATAACTCTTTTAGAGGTGTTATACGAGAAATTAAGAACTTAAACCGCACTAGGAGTTTGAGAAGGATGGTTGAGGATAATACATTAAAAAGTACGTAAATAGAAATATCTGGTCGATACCTTCGAAATATGATCAATATATATTGAATATTTTTAAAAGTAATTATATTTTATATTTAACACAAAAAAATTATATTTTTAATCATGTGTGTATGGTAAATGCAATATTTAATCTCTATTAAATGCATAATTGCTTCTATATTTATAGTTGATCATTCTTAAAATTTTCCAATAAAATATAGCTTAAATAATGAAGTTGAACTCTTTTTAATAAAATTTAAGGTGAATGCATATTTCTTGTTAGAGAATGTTTGGTTAACATTAGTTATTAATACTGATGTAATAATGTTAACATAATAGCATGATAACTATTTTTTAAGGTTATTTTATGTAAGTTTACATGTAGATTTCATGGTTATTTATTTAAAGTTAATTTGAAATTAATTTTTAGTATTTAGGGTTAATTAATTTGTTATTTGAAACTGAATTTAATAAAAGAAATTAAGAGAAAAAGGGGTAAATTAAATTAGAATGTTTCTCGTTTAGTTGGATTTAATAGAAAATTTTAATGACCATTGGGGAAGGGATTGACATCCAAGAAATTTACAAACGTGGTTCAAATCGTTAATAATAAAAAAAAAAAAGGCATGAATTCTTAGACTAATGTGAATCTATACTATATAATGAAAATTCTAAAACGGTTATACGGTTATTGTACAATCTTTTGTACAATAACATTTACCACCCTTAATCTTTTGTGCAATAACATTTACTACCCTTATAATGTTACATTTACCACCTTACAATTACTTATTTAATTTATTTTATATCCCTAACTTTTTCATTTTTCATTTTACACCGTTATCATATTAACACATATAATCGTATATGAACAAAAATGCAATGAAAAAATGCGTTCCTATTTTTACAAATTATACCATTATAATCGTCTCGTCAATACCTTCAAAACGAGCCCAATATTGAATATTTTTTAATTTAACCGTACTATTAAATATGAGAATTATACTATATAATGAAAAAACTAAAACGGTTATTGTACAATTACATTTACCACCCTTACAATGTTACATTTATCACCTTTACAATTACTTATTTAATTTACTTTATATCCCTTATTTTTTCATTTTTCATTTTACACTATTATCATATTAACACAAATAATCATATATTAACAAAAATGCAATGAAAAAATACGTTCATTTTTCTACAAGTTATATCATTATAAGCGTCTCCTCAATATCTTTAAAACGAGCCCAATATTGAATATTTTTTAATTTAACCGTACTATTAAATATCATGAATATCTACGAAATAATTTGTTTTTCTATCCATACGTTTTAATTTTTTTTCCACCGTTAGCACGTTAAAAATATATAATCGTAAAATACGTTTCATTTTTATTATAAATAATATCATTATAATTTTTTTCGTCAATAATTGTAATATAAACTAATTATTGAATATGTTTATGGTTTAGGTTTCATAAATTGTGATTCTTAGGTCAGGGTTGATTATTGATGAAATGTATATAAGGAAATACATTAATTGTTCGTTTTTTACTTACATTCCGCTGCATCACGCGGGTATATGCCTACTATGTAATGAAAATTATGATACATCATGATTTTTTAACGGTCATGAAATCCACTAATAGATAGATGGGGGAAACTGGAATTTACTTGGAAGTTAAACGTACCTTTCTTGCAGTCAACCGTGGTGGTGCTACCGTCGGAGCAAAAGCACATGAACATGGTCGTAATATCATTGTAAGCGCACCGCCCATTCGACTCTTCGCACTTGCCGCAATCCTCCATGCTCCGCCATCTTAGCTCGAATCCTCTGCTCAAGACTCCACCAAAGTCTGTTCCAATCCTATCACCATCAGGAAGGTTAGCATTCAAAACCGTTTTTAATACTTCCTCACCGCATGAGTAAATACCCCAATCGAAATCTTGGAGCTCCGAACTCATAACATTAACGCACGATTTTCTTCCTCCGGAATCCAAACAAGGTATTTCAGATGCAAATTCAGGGACTCCCGTGCAATTAAAGTGGAAACTTAGGTTAACGTTATACGACGAGAAATCCAAAGGCAACCGTTGCAGGTCAATGTTATGGCGCACACTCGGGCACTGATTTCCAACAGGAACCATGGGAGAAACGTCGTAGTCGACGAGAATGATACTGGCAAATTCGTGGATAATCTTCTTAACATAGTAAGAAGCCTGGTCGAAAAGAATGATGGGATACTCCGTTCCGTTGATGGTGTAGCAGTTGATTCCAAAACCTTCATATCCACAGTACTGGGTTTGATTATCGTCTATCCTCCAAAAAGGGTAGCTGATGTTGACGCCATTACAAGGATTGTATGAAGGGCAAGTGGGCTGAGTTGGTTTGGATTGAGCAGCGATGGAGATGAATAACAAGTAGAACCATAACAAGGGGAGGAAGAGAGAGAGGGAAAACGGGTGCTGAGGCATGGTGGTTATGGAAATGTTGAAAGAACAACTCCAAGAGTCTGATCGTATATATATATATATATATAACCTAAACGAGAAACTAGGAAATGGAAAAAAGTGACAATTAAAGAGAGAAAGCTAGCTAATCTACGCCACCAAATATGTGTAGAATATTCTTAAGAATATATATGTATATATATATATGTTGGAAATAATATTGAGGTTGGAAATTGTGATTGATAACATTTATTATTAATCAGTGTTTAAGAAACAGATAAGCATCAATTTAAATTTTCTCTAAACTATTTTTAAAACTTAAATTAATTGACATGTGTTAAATGAGTTAGAGACTTGGTCTCTAACTACCTTGAGAGGCCCCTCGTTTTTAGGGGTTTTAAGCCCATGAAGATTAGGGTTTGCTAGTATAAATACTAGCTTAAACCCTCATATTCAGATACACCAAAAAATAACAAAAGCTATCTGTTTTCTTCTTCTCTCGTTTCTTTCTGCAACATACGGTTTCCCTCAATTTTCTGCATCAATCTTTGCTTATTTTCGTGATCACCACTGTTGATCTAACGAAATAATTTCTGCATCAAATCCTGGGCTTTGCGACATTGAGGCTCGTATAAAACCTTAAGGACAGCCGTGCAGTTGTGCTCTTGTTCGTCCATAAAATCAGGTTGGTTTTAACTTGTGTGTACCGTTTTTCTTTTCGTCCACTAGACTGGACACTCTGCTTCTACCCCTTTCTGTATATCGATTTTATCGCGAAGGATAAAATCGAGTATTGAGAAATCCATCAAAATTATGAGATTTTATTGTTTTTTATGATATACAATTGAATGTGTAGTGGAGGATAAGTTCAATTTGTTTTGGTGCATGTCTTGATTATAGATTGTATTTGGTTTAACGTGAGTTTATGTTTTTATTATTAATCTTGTTAATATATTGTGAAAATTGGCAAAGTTTTTCTTGATGATAAAATGGCCGTACTCCACTTTTAGTGGTTTCTATATGTGATGTATTTATTATTTTTGCCTACGATATTGAGAAATCTCTTTTTGATGAGAAAGATAGCCGTATCACACCTTTCATGTTTTCAATATGTGGTTTAGTTTTGATATATATATATATATATATATATATATATATATCAATTATGAATTATCCATATATATTTCTTAGTGTGAAATTTTAAAATTTCAACAATCTTAAGGTTTTATATTTATTTTTTGGTTAAGTTATCTTATCATAATTTTAATTTTTAACATGAACATATTAATTAGAAATTGTGTTAAGATAGATCTGATCGATGTGTGATCGAATCTATCGTATAAGATAGATTTAACCACATAAACTCAAAGTACTTGTTGAATTTATCGCGAAGGATAGATCCAACCGATATGGATAATTATGATTGAACAATTTTAAATATTCCGGATTTTTAAAGGATTAGTTATTTATTAATGAATCTTTTATCCTAATTAATAAAGTCTTCAACTTTATTGTTTTTTCTGACTATTAAAATCTCAATGTTACTTTTAGGGTCTTGACATGTGGATAAAAGTTGAAACTTTATATAATTGTGATTTGACTATAAGTCATAACTTTTACGATAAAGTACACAAATTTATTAAAAGTTTTACTTGTTGAACTGTAATTCTTAACTATCTTTTTTCTTAATTTTGAGATCCGGAAACATGTCAATCACGAAACTCGAGCGTTTTATGGGTTTACAAGAGAAATGTCTCAAGAGATCTGGTCGAAGACCAAACCTAGGGCAACGTTTCAAAAGACCAAGCAAGAGTCAAGTCTGTGGAGAGACGAGACACAGTATTGCTACGGTTACTGAGATGAATAGACAAGCTGCCGCTAGGGGATGGTATGTAGATTCTGGATCCACTGTACATGTGTGTGATTCTGAGGAATTTTTTTTGTCATACCTCCCAGTTCGAGACGGAAAGAAAGTAATAGTGGCAAATGGAGGAAAAGCTGAGGTCATTGGTGTGGGTATGGTAAGCTTGTGCCTCTCCACCGGAGATGACCTCACCCTGAGCAATGTGCTTCACGTGCCATCTATCCACAAGTGCTTGATATCTGTAAGTAAACTTGACCTACATGGGTATGAAGTAAGATTCAGGAGACGAAAGGCAATTCTTAAGAAAAGAAAGAGAATTGTTGGGGAAGGCTATTTCCAAGGCGGGATGAATCGCTTGGATCTTAACTTGGATTACGAACATGGGTGCCCTTATCCCATCGATAATTCCACCACCGATGATAGTGACTATGGATCGATTGGAGATAGCTCTGTTTTTGCTTTAAGTGATTGATGTATTTTTATTTTTTAATTTTAGTTGTCAATGACATTAATTCTTAAGAACTTTTTTGCAATTTTGATTTTATGATATAAGACTGTGGTACATACAAATGTTGAAATATATTGCAAAAGTTAAGAATTAACTTATTGATAACAAAGAGTCTAAAAGTGTGAAACATGCAAAAGGTTTAACTTTACAAAGAAATTTCTTTCAGAAATACATCAATCAAAGAGTTGATTATTTTGAACTCTATCGTAAAGGAAAATAATACTATCTTTTGGCAATCCTTATAGTCGGGTTTTTTGTTTACCTTCAAATTATTGTGTTCAAAAGATGAAGTTTTTGATGCATCAATAAAGTTAAAGTTCAAAATCAACTCAGAAAATAAATCAATAACTCTGTGAGTGGTGGATAACATATATCAATTTTTCCGATACATTCTACGAAGAGAATGGTATAACATATGGGGCTAGAATTGAATCATTGTTGAAATGATCAACTATGTGAAACAACTTCAAAGATATGGAATTATTTGAAGATAAGTTTTCATAAGGCGTTGAAAACTCGGAACCAATCTAGTTCCTGACTTCTCAGGTACATCTTGTGATAGTTCAAAAAACCTTCAATGAGGTCAACGAACCACAAAGAAGTACAAGAGTGTGAATAGAAGAAAAATCTAGAAGATGTTTTTCTAGTACATGACACAAAAGAAAGTGATATGTGAGATCATTTTTCACAGCTTGCATCTATGATTATCCTAACTTTCTGCGAAGTGACATTAGAAGAAATGTTCCACTTAGGAAGCAATATGTGTTAAAATGATTGGTATAAATTGCTTGTGCATTGTGTTTATATTTTGTTCACTAAGTGAATTTGTCTGTTTTTTTTCTTCTTTCATTGAATCTATTGTGAAAGATAAATTCAATGAGTGTGGTGTTTGGAATTTTACATTCTAGACTTATTAAAATTCCATTTTGAGTAATAAAGCTTTGAATTTTTATTAGTTTTATTTGACCTATAAATAAAGTCTTAAACTTTATCAATACAAAGGTTTAAACTTTATTCTTTTTGACTAATAACAAAAGGTTTGGAGTTTTATCAAAAGGAGAGAGACCTAAAGGTTCCAAGTGAGTTTTTAAAAGAAAGCAACAGACTAATGGATCATTCCTCGTTTTTTTTAGACTGGTCGCTAAAGGATACAGATGAAAAGATGAATCAATTAATAGTGACACCTATATCCATATCCAGTTGGTAGAATAACTTCTATATGATCTATTATAGCACTATCAATTGTCAAAGGACTGTATATTCATTAAATACACGCAAGGACGGTTTTGGAATGAACATATAAACAAGTAGGTTTATATGGAGCAAATTGAAAGGTTGTATAATTCGGACAAGAGCACACAATATGTTGACTTATTGAGTCTATATACGGATAAAACAATCCTCGCAAATGTGGCATGACAGATCTGATACAAATATTACTCCTTGTCTTTTTGGCACAATGTTAATGACAAATGCATGTATCTATTTTGATGAAATATATGAGAGCATCATTGAAATGAAAACTACTTATTCTCGAACTTTAAGATGAAAGATCTTGGAAAATTAAACATCATTATTGGAATAAAGGTTTGGAACTTATATAAAGAAGATACTCACTATGTTCTAATATTTGAACATAAGAGTTTCAATACTTCATTTGATTCAAGTGTGAAATTTGATTAAAACTCTCGTAGAGCGGTGGCTCAACTAGAGTATGCTAGTGCAATATTATGCATAATGTATACAATGCATGGCACTAGATTGGGTATTGTTTTTGTTGTGAGTAGACTAAGTCAATATACAAGCAAACCGGGTCTAAATCACTGGAAGGCAATTAGTAGAGTACTGGGATATTAGAAAAGAACCAGTGATATAGAGTTCTACATACACGACGCATCCAAGAATCTTAGAAGGATATTCTGATGCCAGTTGGATAAATCAATCGAGTGATTCTAAATTCACAAGTAGGTGGATTTGTACTCTAACTAAAAGAGTGATTTCTTGGGAAAGCAAGAAACAAACGTGCATAGCAAGCCAAATTCGACTGTAAAAGCCGAATTCAATAACCTTGTTGTTACACGCAAAGAGGCCGAGTGAATTAGATATCTATTAACAGATATAAACTCATGGCCTCGTATAACTAATTTGATTCCCATGATTTGTGACAGTGAGGCCACACTGTTAGAAGTATACAATGTAGTGTATAATGGGAAGTCAAGACACATAAGTCTTCGAAATAATTATGTGAGACAATCAATCGATAATGGTACCATTAATCATGTGTTTGTCAAGTCATGTGGGAACTTGATTGATCCACTAACTAAGCCTCTGACGAGAGACTTAATAGGATCAACTACCACAGACATGGGTCTGAAACCACGCAGAATCAGTTAGTGACAGGAACCCAACTTGGATTTAGTGCTCCTATCTCCCAAGTTTAATGGGTAATAACAAGTCACTTAATTGATAGAAGGTACTATCAAATGATAGACCCATGTAAGGTATAAAATAGTACGTCGTTGCCAAGAACAAGGATGAGATTACTCTCTTAACAAAGTTTAGAGGCATCTTAGCAATGAAGATGTTATAAAACTTTGCCTATGTGACTAAGAGGTGGTGCCGCCTCAAATGAAGAGTAGTGGTTTCTCTTCTAGAAAGTCATGGAAAAGGATTTTAGCGCATGACCATATTCGCGCTCAGTGAGAAAGCAAATAAGTAAGATGATGTGTGTAAGTAAGCCGAAGCAGTTCTAAGGTTCAAGGTTTAAATCCAAAGGATACTATTGAATTGATCTCTTCTTGCATACTTGCATCAAACAAGGTTTAATCTTAGTGACACCACTGTAATATCATTTGCTATGAATGACAGAAAACTTTCCAACCTGATGGGGGATTGTTGGAAATAATGTTGAGGTTGGTAATTGTGATTGATAATATTTATTATTAATAAGTGTTTAAGAAGTAGATAAGCATCAATTTAAATTTTCTCTAAACTATTTTTAAAACTTAAATTAATTGACATGTGTTAAATGAGTTAGAGACTTGGTCTCTAACTACCTTGAGAGGCCCCTCGTTTTTAGGGTTTTTAAGCCCATGAAGATTAGGGTTTGCTAGTATAAATACTAGCTTAAACCCTCATATTCAGATACACAAAAAATAACAAAAGCTATCTGTTTTCTTCTTCTCTCGTTTCTTTCTGCAACATACGGTTTCCATCAATTTTCTGCATCAATCTTTGCTTATTTTCGTGATCACCGCTGTTGATCTAACGAAATAATTTCTGCATCAAATCATGGGCTTTGCGACATTGAGGCTCACAACGGAAAACGAACAGTCGTATAAAACCTTAAGGACAGGTGTACAGTTGTGCTCTTGTTCGTCCATAAAATCAGGTTGGTTTTAACTTGTGTGTACTGTTTTTCTTTTCGTCCACTAGACTGGACACTCTGCTTCTACCCCTTTCTGTATATCGATTTTATCGCGAAGGATAAAATCGAGTATTGAGAAATCCATCAAAATTATGTGATTTTATTGTTTTTTATGATATAAAATTGAATGTGTGGTGGAGGATAAGTTCAATTTGTTTTGGTGCATGTCTTGATTATAGATTGTATTTGGTTTAACGTGAGTTTATGTTTTTATTATTAATCTTGTTAATATATTGTGAAAATTGGCAAAGTTTTTCTTGATGATAAAATGGCCGTACTCCACTTTTAGTGGTTTCTATATGTGATGTATTTATTATTTTTGCCTACCATATTGAGAAATCTCTTTTTGATGAGAAAGATAGCCGTATCACACCTTTCGTGTTTTCAATATGTGGTTTAGTTTTGATATATATATATATATCAATTATGAATTATCCATATATATTTCTTAGTGTGAAATTCTAAAATTTCAACAATATATGTTTCCTAATACTCCCCCTCAAAATCACAAATGCCCAACTTGGAGGAAATGAAATTGTGATCTTCCAAGGGATCTAATTCAAAAAAATATACGCTAATTATGCCGGATACGAGACATAGCAATCGTGTCATATTGTATAACATTACGAACAAATGACAAACCATTCAACGTGTTTTGTTCTCTCGCAAAAGACGAGATTAGATGCTATATGTAGAGCAACTTGACTATAACAAAACATACGCATTGGACAATGTTAGATCCCCATATCTTTTATTTCTTATGTAAAAGTATTGATGAAAAGTATCTTGATGATTTCTCCAAGTGTTGAACTCTAATTAGCCTTATCAGAAGTCATGAGAGGCTCTAATCAATCCAGAGACAAGTCATGCCTCTGATTAAGCCAACCAGAGAGCAGACCATCCTATGATCCTTGTAATCAAAGATCTCAACAATTAGGTATTTCCAAGACATTGACGTTGTGATGACCAATAGTTCTCGATGAAATTTAGTTATGCACCTTTAACGTGGAAGCTTCTCATTGGATGGAACATTGACTTTACCTTTTTGGGGCCTATAAATACCTGCTTCATGTCTTGTGTATTATAATCTTTTTAGTAACTTTTGAGAGAACTATTCAAGTATCCTTTGTGCTTCACTTGCAATCACGAATATTCTCTTTGGTGTTTAGCTGCTTCCACTATTAAATTCTTAAATTCTTATCTAAGTCATCAAACTGAGAAATTTGGGATCAACAGTTGGTATCAGAGTAAATTGATTTGGATCTAATATAATCAAATTAATCTGTGTGATTAATTTCTCAAGTTCGGTCAAATTTCTTCAAATTATGCTCAAAATAGTTCGTACTCCCTGTTTTTTTATCATTCTTCTGCAAAGGTGCTTAATCATGTCAAACTGTGAGACATTTGATAACTTGAAGATCAAATTTGCATCCTCCTAAAAAAGAAAGTCCAATTCAAATTGGAATTTTGCATACAATGTCGGATCTCTCAAAAAACCATCCACTCTTGTCAGGGAAGAATATTCGTAATGGAAAATTCGCATGATCAAACTTTTAGGAAGGCTTGAATGGAAAATTAGTTATATCGCTTCTTAATGATCAATTTGTTCCTCTTATCACCATACCAAGGGTTCCTCAAACTACTACTAGACCTGAGATCCCAGCTTTTAACAAACCAAAAGATGAAACACGCTATGATAAGGAAGATTGGGATAAAGTTGAAAATTTTTGAGTGACGAGCCAAAAGGTTACTCATCATGGCTTTTCTTAATGATAATTTTCAATCATTGGATCCTTGTAACAATGCCAAAGATATCTGGATAAGAATTGGTCAACCAATTAGAAGGTGAATAAAGACAAGAAAGAATCACAAGATTCAACATATAAATGAATATAAGTCATTTTGTGTTGTTCAAGAAGAAAATCTTCAAGCCACTTATGTCGCTTCTACACATTTATCAAAAAGTGAAAACAAAATGGGATAGTAAGAGCCTATGTTGGGAAATTCAGAAATGCTCAAGTATGGTTAATGCTGCTTCAACATAATTACTACTGCCAGTTGAAGTTAATGCTGCTGATACAACTTAATGTTGCTCATCAAGAATTACTACTGTCAGTACATCATGATTACTACTGCTAGTAGTTAGTACTGCTGGAGTTAGTACTGCTAGAACAAAGTTAATACTGCTGAGCATGGTTAGTACTGCTGAACTTAATACTGCTCAGAGTATTAATGCTACTTATAAGATGAAGACTCGTATGGCATGGATGACAGCTGGATTGAAGATATCTATGGAAACTTAGAGATAATGATGGAAGATTATACTGAAGATCTTTTATTATTTTGTAATTATCTTTATATTCAGGATATGTATAGAATAGTTTGTTTTTCTTTAGAAGTAACATTCATTCTGAGTTTTTAGCTTTGATAGAGAGAATCAACCTCAAGGTTAGAACCCTAATTCTAGAGAAGTAGAATTCGTATTGGTGAGTCTGTTCATCAATATTGAGGTTGTGTGTAAAAGCTTGTGACTTTCAATCATTAAATAAAGTTTGCAAGTTGTTCATCAGATTTACTGTTTTGTTTACTGTTTTATTGAATATCAAAGTGTTATTCCGCAAACTTCTTTGATATTGTTTTCTGAGAGTGTATTCTTGTTAAGAATTAAGATCCTGACAAGTGGTATCAGAGCCTGTATTCTCAGAAATCTTATTCATCATGGAAAACACAGCTGAATCAAATAGTACTTTGGTCTCAAAGGTTCCAATGCTCAGACCCAATGAATTCGACATGTGGAAGATCAGAATCAAGAAATACATACTCCTCACTGATTATTCTATGTGGGACATCATTGAGAATGGCCCATCCGAAGCAGGAAAGATTGGTGTTGATGGAAAGAGGACACCACCAAAAATGGATGCAGAAAAGAAGTCAAGACAGACAGAGATGAAAGCCTTGAGCACTCTGCTCTTGGCCATTCCCAATGAATATCAACACCAATTCTGCAGTTGCATTGATGCACAGATGCTCTGGAATGCTCTAGAGAAGAGATTCTCAGGTACCAAAAGTACCAAGAGAAATCAGAAGGCTATATTGAAGCAACAATATGAGAACTTTATGTCAACCAAGAATGAGTCAATTACTCAAACTTTTGACAGGTTTAACAAGCTAATTGGTGAACTAGCTACAGTTGGAGTACAAATTGATCAAGATGATCTAAACAGGAAGTTCTTAAGGTCCCTGGGTGATGAATGGACCATGTATACTGTCTCTTTCAGACAGAATGATCATCTAGAAGAAAAGGAACTTGATGATCTATACAATGATCTGAGAGTTTTTGAATCTGAGGTAGAAGCTAAGAAGAAGCCTTCTGGGTATGTTCACAATGCTACACTCCTATCAGCATCAATTGATTCTACCTCAAACCCTGAATCAGTTAGTGCTGCTAATGGAACAAATCAAGAGAAAGGCACTGAATCTGTGTTTGAAGCCTTTTTGTCCAGTCATGGAAATTCTTCTCTAATTAATGATGACTTGGAACAACTCCATCCTGATGATCTTGAAGAGATGGACATTAAATGGCAAATGGCCATGCTCTCTATGAGGGTAAAGAAGTTCATCAAGAGAACTGGGAGAAACAACTTCTCTCAAAGAAGAGAAGATGGAGCAGGTTTTGACAAGTCAAAGGTGGAATGTTATAAATGTCATCTGAAGGGGCACTTTGCTAGAGAATGCAGAAGTGGAGTGTCTCACAACAACAACCACCAACAAACACAGTCTGGAAGCTTCAATAATAACAGAAACTCTGCTCAAGCCCTAGTCTCTCAATAAGGTATGGGGTTTGACTGGAGTGATCAAGCAGAAGAGGCTATCCAAAATCAAGCTCTCATGGCAGAAGTTTCTGATCTCCCAACTGATGTAATTTCTAATCTTTGTTCTCAAAATTGCATAGACACAGTTAAAAGGTACATGGATCACAATCAAAGTATGTGTGATAACCTGAAGAGATTAGAAAAAGACATAAAAGACTATGTGAAGATTGTTGAGAGTTTTGAGGAACAAATTAGAGGTTTCCAAGCCAATGAACTTCAGCACATGTATGACACCAATTACTGGAAGTGGGAGAAAGATCAGTATGAGTTTAAGCTAAGACAGAAAGAAGAGGAGTGTGAGAAGATAAAAAGTGAGTATAAGAAAGCTAAGCTTGACATTGAAAAGTATTCATATGCTTCTAAAGCTATGAACTCTATTCTAAAGGTCCAAATACATGACAAGATTAAACCTGGAATAGGGTACAACACCACACCACCACCCTACAACAACAACTACATCCCTCCTAGTTCAGACTTGTTAGAGACAAAGGATAGGAAGGACATGCCTGAGGGAGCCACTAAGATAGATCCCTTAGATGAAGTAGTTGTTGAGGATAAAACTGAGAAAGAAACTGTCAAGAATAAGGACAACACTGTGAGTGGTGAGATTCCTATAGAAAATCACATTATCACCAATGAGGGGTGTGGAAAGACTTGGGTCAAGTCGAATGAGATAGAGAAGACTGAGGGAAAGAATAAGAAGGTTCACTATAAACAGACCACTATTGTGAACCCTATCCCTTGCAAACAGTGTGCATGCAATAAATCTGAGCTCCAAAAACATGATAAACCAAGGGGAAATCAGAGAAACTGGAATAACCAATGGGCACAAAAACAAGGGATTGATCTGAGTAAAATCAATAGACCAAAACCCTGTTTTATTTGTGGAAAGCTGAATCACATTGTCAAATATTGCTATTTCAATCCCATGAACCAAAGGCTGAACTTTCAGAGACCTACTAAAAAACCCTTTGGTTATAGGAAGAAAGAAAAGAACCATGTGGCTAAGAAAGTTGTTAAATTTAAAAGCCACATGAAGAAAAAGAATGTGGAAGACAGTGTCAAGATCTGGATACCTAAAAGCACTAAAACTGTTAGTACTGCTACCACAAATAGTGCTGCTGATAGTGATAGTGCTGCTAGAAGCAATAATACTGCTAACTCTGTTAGTACTGCCAACAAGGTTAGTACTGCTAAACCTGTTAGTACTGCTAACTCTGTTAGTACTTCTAAAGATAGTGTTGCTTCTAGTATTAGTGCTTCTAGACCAATAATCTTGACAAAGTACTCCAATAATAAGTGTTCTGATTTTAAAAACCTCATAAAAAAGGAGTGTAAGTATTTTGATGAGAAAGGGAGACCCAAGACCACTTTGGATTGGGTTCCCAATCAATAATAATTGTCTAATCTTATGTGCAGGGCAACCAACAACTCAAAGGGAAGAGCATCTGGCATGTTGATAGTGGTTGCTCCAGGCACATGACAGGGAACATGTCTTGCCTCAAGAACTTCAAGAAGATTGATGGTGGGCATGTTGCTTTTGGGAATACTCCAGATGGAGGTAAAATCAGTGGTAAAGGTGATGTGACCAAAGGTAAAATGACCTTTGAAGATGTTTTCTATGTTGAACAGTTAAGGTACAACCTGTTAAGTGTATCACAGGTTTGTGACAAACAACATAGTATACTGTTTACAGATTCTGAATGTATTATCCTTGCTCCTGGATTCAAGGTAGTTGATGAAAAGATGATACTACTAAGAACCCCCAGAAAGGACAATGTATATTGTTTAGATATGGAAAGTGTTCCATCTGATTCATCCCTAAATTGTCTTGTTTCAAAAGCTTCTCTGGATGAATCATCACTTTGGCACAGAAGGATGTGTCACATGAACTTCAAAACAATAAATAAGCTGGTTAAAAACAACCTTGTAAGAGGTTTACCTTCTAAAGTCTATTCATGTGATGATCATGGTGTTGCTTGTCTTAAAGGCAAACAGCACAAAACTTCTCATAAGTCTAAAGAGGTGAACACAATCTCTAATTCTCTTCATTTATTGCATATGGATCTGTTTGGCCCTACAAATGTTATGAGTATAGGTAAGAAATCATACTGCCTAGTTATTGTTGATGATTACTCTAGATTTACTTGGGTATATTTTCTAAGAACTAAGGATGAGACAAGTGGACTGATCAAATCCTTTATTCTAAGAATTGAAAACCAAACTAATCAAAAAGTAAAAGTCATTAGGTCAGACAATGGTACTGAATTTAAAAATATTGACCTAAACACCTTTTGTGAGGAAAAAGGAATTGAGAGACAATACAGTGCTCCTAGGACTCCACAACAAAATGGTGTTGCTGAGAGAAGGAATAGGACACTGATTGAGGCTGCTAGATCTTTGTTAGCTGATTGTAAGCTTCCAATAACTTTCTGGGCAGAAGCAGTTAATACTGCTTGCTATGTCCAAAACAGAGTACTAGTAGTCAAGCCTAAAAACAAGACACCTTATGAGCTTTTTAATAAAAGAAAACCCTTTATTGGATTTTTCAAACCTTTTGGGTGTCCTTGTACTATTCTCAATACTAAATCTCACCTGGGAAAGTTTGATAGCAAGGCTGATGATGGTTTTCATGGTTACTCATCTCAAAGTAAGGCCTACAGAGTTTTTAATACTTCTTCTAGAATAATTGAGGAAAGTGACAATGTCAAATGCAATGAGAACACACCAAATCCTATTGGGTCTGGTCCTCAGTGGTTGTTTGACATTGATTCACTAACTAACTCTTTTGGTTTCAGTAGTGATGATTATGCAGGTTCAGGAAGTGGAGGATCAGGGGCTACACAAGTTCAAGACATTATACCTCACTCTATGATCTTTCCTATGCCTATAAAAGAACCTGTTGAATTATGTGAAAAGGAGACTATAACTGAGCCAATACAGAGTGAAGAAGAAAGAAGAGAAGAGGAATCTTCAGTGCATAAAGAGTTAGAAGTAGCTGAGGTGATCCCCTCAGCTGACTTAAATGATTCCAATCTAGAGGAGGGAATCCATGAAGAACCTAGTTTTCAGACTAGAACACAAAATAATCATCCTCCAGAGCTAGTAATAGGAGACATATCTTCTCCTATGATTACAAGGAATCAAAGCAGACTTCAACAGCTGCAAGATCAACAACACACAGTACTCTCCTGCTTTCTATCCCAGATTGAGCCTAAGAAGGCCTATGATGCAATGAACGATTCAAGTTGGATAGAAGCCATGCAAGAAGAGTTACTTCAATTCAAGCTACAGGATGTTTGGGACTTGGTGGACCTTCCAAATGGTCATAGAGCTATAGGCACCAAGTGGATTTTCAGGAACAAAAAGGATGAGAGAGGTATTGTGATAAGGAACAAAGAAAGGCTTGTGGCACAAGGGTACACCCAAGAAGAGGGAATAGATTATGATGAAGTGTTTGCTCCATTGGCAAGGGTAGAGGCAATTAGGCTGTTCTTAGCCTATGCCTCATACATGAAGTTCAAGGTCTATCAAATGGATGTAAAGAGTTCCTTTCTATATGGTACAATTGATGAAGAAGTATATGTCTGTCAGCCTCCTGGTTTTGAAAATCCTTCATATCCTGACAGAGTATACAAGCTGAAGAAAGCACTCTATGGTCTACATCAAGCCCCAAGAGCATGGTATGACACTCTGTCTACCTATCTCTTGGAGAATGGGTTTGAAAGGGGCATCATTGACAAGACCCTTTTCATTAAAAGAAGTAAGAAGGACATCCTATTAGTTCAGATCTATGTGGATGATATCATCTTTGGATCCACAAAAGATCAGATGTGTAGAGACTTTGAAGAGTTGATGCAAAAGAGCTTTAAAATGAGTTCAATGGGTGAACTTACCTTCTTCCTTGGACTTCAGGTGAAACAGCAGTCAGATGGGATCTTTATCAGTCAATCAAAGTATGTGCAAGACATCCTAGAGAAATATGGTTTAAAAGACTCAAAGCCAGCAAGCACACCAATGGAAACTCACAAACAGATCACTGTTGATCTTGAGGGGGAGGATGTTGATGTCCATCTATATAGATCAATGATTGGATCTCTAATGTATCTCACAGCCTCAAGACCGGATATCATGTTTCCAGTATGTGTATGTGCCAGATTCTAAGTCAAGCCAAAACAATCACATCTTCAAGCTGTGAAGAGGATTTTCAGATACTTAAGAGGGCAACCTAGATTAGGTCTTTGGTATCCATATGAATCTTCATTCGACTTGATTGTATATTCAGATAGTGACTTGGGTGGTGCTAACATGGACATAAAGTCTACTTCAGGGGGATGTCAACTTTTGGGTGCAAGACTAGTATCCTGGCAGTGCAAGAAACAAACCACCGTGTGCTTATCAACAACAGAAGCTGAGTATATTGCTGCTGCAAGTTGCTGCTCTCAGGTTCTATGGATTCAAAACCAGATGCTGGACTATGGGGTAACATTTCTTCACACTCCAATCTTCATTGACAATAGCAGTGCTATAAGCATTGTTAACAATCCAGTCAAGCACTCCAAAACAAAGCACATTGAGATCAGGTATCACTTTATCAGAGATTGCAATGAAAAGAAGCTCATTCAAGTTGCCAAAGTTTATACTGACAACCAGTTTGCAGATCTATTCACTAAAGCTTTTGATGTGGGTAGATTCACTTTCTTGGTCTCAAGTGTGGGCATGATCAACTCTGAATGATCTCATGTTTTTAAAAGTGTTCCTATACCTGCTATTTTGGTTATTTGTGTGCTGCTAATCATCTTTCACAAAAAGTTATTGCCTTGATCAGACCTTCATGAGCTTCAAAAAGAGTAAGTATAGTTAATACTGCCAGTGCAGTTTTAATACTGCTAGTGGTTAATACTGCTCTCAGTTAATACTGCTAGTGGTTAATACTGCTCTCAGTTAATACTGCTAGTTAGTTAATACTGCTAGTGGTTAATACTGCTCTCAGTTAATACTGCTAGTTAGTTAATACTGCTAGTTAGTTAATACTGCTCTCAGTTAATACTGCTAGTTAGTTAATACTGCTAGTTATTAATACTGCTCTCAGTTAATACTGCTAGTTAGTTAATACTGCTAGTTGGTTAATACTGCTCTAGGTTAATACTGCTTATGTCTCATACACTATAAATACTCTTTGCCCGCCTAAAAGTTCATAACGACTCTTTGCATACTGATCACTTGCTCTCTAACCCTTTTCTCTCAAGTATCAAGTATTTCAGGCAAGAACATTCAAGTTCAATGGCATCCATGGCATTCATCGACGAGCACAATGAAATAGCGATGCTCCAAAAGCCAAAGCAAGCTGCAGGATTTCATCAGATAGTGGATTTTATGAAGAATAACCATATTGCCAATGCTCTAACTGTGTCGCCAACAATATACATAGAGTATCAAAGGCAATTCTGGGCGAATGCTACCATAATCACAGAGAATGGTGTGCAGATTCTGAAAACAAGGGTGTGTGATAAACCCTTGTCTGTTACTGAATAGGTGATACACATCTGTCTACGTCTAGACGATGCTGAAGGTATTACTTCTCTTCCTAATGAGGACCTGTCCTCAAATTTATCAAGAATGGGGTATGGAGGCCAGTTGGGTGGTTTTAAATTCTCAAAAGCAAAATTTTATACCCAATGGCGTTTTCTTGTTCATACCCTTATGCATTGCATCTCTAAAAAGACTATTGGATGGAGTGAGTTTAGCAGTACCATTGCTTATGCCTTGGTCTGCTTGGCCACTGCCAGAAAGTACAATTTTTCTAAAATGATTTTCAGTGATCTTGTCTCGAACCTGGGA
Source organism: Arctium minus (assembly GCA_954870635.1). NCBI lineage: Eukaryota > Viridiplantae > Streptophyta > Magnoliopsida > Asterales > Asteraceae > Arctium > Arctium minus. The sequence goes on along the minus strand of OX941082.1, from coordinate 58,573,629 downwards.
AGTAAAAAGAGTTTTTACATGTACCCCAGGTTTGTACAAGAAGTAATAACACACGAATTGACGGATATTCCTCACTTTGATGAGGTATATGTACCAAAAATTCCCAAAGGTAAGGTCTTTTCAAACATGAAGAGATCCCCTTTGGACTCGGAAGGAGTTGACACCCCATTGTTCTCTACAATGATGGTGGTGTCCCGCACTGAAGAAGGTATGGCAGCAGGGTCAAGGCCCTCATTAGACCATCCCACTGCTAGCCAATCCCAACCTTCCCACTCTATATCAATCCCCCAGTCCCTAATTCATAAGCCAACTTCTCCTATCACTCAAACTTATATCAGGAAAAAGGTAAAGAAGGCTCCTTCCCTTCTTGTACCATCACCCACTAAGACTTTAAGCCCTCTAAGGGAGAATTCTCCTTTAGAGAATATCTACAGGGAAACCACAGGGGTGTCTCCCAACCCCAAGGAGGTGCTCACTGAGAAGATGGTTGAGCATATGGGTGAGCAGGCTGCCACTACTCCTGCTAACACAGAGGAGGACAGTGGTAACATAAATAAGACCTCCCCCATGGCAACTTTGAATGAGCAATCATTCAAAGGTCCCTGGTGCCAAGAAACCAAGGGGTGGATAGTGCTTCTGCTAGGCAGAAGACTTCCACTACTAAAAGATCCAATGATCCTTCAAAAGGGGGTAACACTCCTGGAGAAGGTGAGGACAGATATAACTATCAAGAATTGATGGATACTATGGGAAACATCAACCTGGATGTTATCAAACAAGGAGCTGACATAGAAGAAATGAAGCTGGTAATCTTGTCCCAACAAATGCAAATTACCAAACTCAAGAAATTGGTGATGAAGCTAGTCCAGAAAAAGAAGAAGAGACAATTTGTGCTAAGGAGAAGGAAATCAGGGGATGATGCTCCCAAAAAGGGGGAGTCAGAAGCTGAGTTTACAATGGAAGAAGCTACAGATAAGGGGGAGAAACAAGGAGTTGAGGGGGAGCTTGATGGAATAAGTATAGAAAGGGTACAAGCAGTGGAAAAAGATTCAGAGGGTGTACAAGAAGCAGAAACTGTTAATGCTGCTGAACTAAGTGAAGCAGCAGAAATGGTGAAAGAAGTATTAAATGATCTTCAGAGCAGAAATTTAGAAGAACTTGAGACAGCAGAAGCATTAATCAAAGCCAAGCATGATACTCCCAAGGTCAATTCAAAGGCCAAAGGAGTTGTCATCAAAGACAATGTTGAAGCTGTCAAGAAAGTTAGTATTCAGAAAGTGATGAGTAAAGAAAAAGGCAAAGCAAAGCTAGTGGAATCTGATCAACCAATGAAAAAGCAAAAGTTGATTGAGTCAGATGAAGCTCTGGCTAGAAAGATACAAGCTGAACTTGAAGAAGCAGAAAATGTGCAAGTGGAAAAGTATAGAGAGATAGCAAAAGCAATGGCTGCAGAACTGAATAAAGCCTATCAACAAAGTCTTGCAACAGAACTAGCCAAGAAGAAAGCCACATCTCTGAGGAAGACTGGAAAGATCAAAATGGCTGCAAAGAAAAGATAAAGACAACCTTCAAAAACATACCTTGGTTCTCAAGAGAGAAAGAAAATGATTACTTTCCTCAAGGGTGCTGTAGGTGTCAAAGTGGAAATGTTCTCAAAGATGTCTTTTGAGAAAATCAAAGGGCTGTATGATGCAGAAATGATCAAGCTTCAAGGGAATGAAACGGCAAGGGTAGAAATGGAGAAAAGGATGAAAGAGAGCAGTGACTTGTTGATACAAAAACCTTTTCCAGATGAGCAAGAAACTCCAAAGAAGGAGGCCACTCTTGGTGAAAGTCTAAGGACTCTTAAAAGAACCAAGATGGTGGCAAGAAGAAAGATAATCAAGAAGCCTAAAATAACTGAAGGAGAGGCTGAGAAGGTTGCTGAAGAAGGGGCACCTGAGTCATCTGAAAAGAAAGAGCCTTCAAGTACTGATGATGTAAAGATGTACATGGTAGTGATGGACAAAGTGCCTGAACCAATTTCAGCAGAACCTGTTGGTGTAAAGCCTCCTGAAGTTATTCACTGGGATACATTGACAGTGGATGGAAAGGAATACATAAGGCTCAAGAGGAAGGATGAAAAGTATGAGGTATTCAACACTTGGGCTAAGATTGTCAGAACATGCTCCAGGTCTGATATAGAAGAAATGTTTGAAATAGGGATGAAGTTGTATGCAGATCAGTTAAAAGCTCCAGGGATTTCAATTACAAAACTAGTGATGGAGTATCTGTGTATGATGTTCAAACCTGAAGAAGTGGAGCATGTGATAAGAAGTGTGTTTCAAACAGTCAACAATTGGACTCTATATGAAACTAGTGGAGTATATGCAGTGACTTTGGATAGAAATCACATAGAATACTTCCTAGTGGATAGAGTATACAAACACAGCAGACTGAAGCTTCATGCAATGTTGAAGAAGAAGCTTGGATGTGTTGAAAACTCAGAAATGGCCAAGTATCTGATTCAGAGAATGATCAATCAAAGTTTGGGGCTAAATGTTGATACAGGGATATGAAGAATGGTATTTTGGGAGCATCTGAAGAACTTGACTTCTCTTCCTAAAAGTCAAGTTAGGGGGAGATTGTTGGGAAATTCAGAAATGCTCAAGTATGGTTAATGCTGCTTCAACATAATTACTACTGCCAGTTGAAGTTAATGCTGCTAATACAACTTAATGCTGCTCATCAAGAATTACTACTGCCAGTACATCATGATTACTACTGCTAGTAGTTAGTACTGCTGGAGTTAGTACTGCTAGAACAAAGTTAATACTGCTGAGCATGGTTAGTACTGCTGAACTTAATACTGCTCAGAGTATTAATGCTACTTATAAGATGAAGATTCGTATGGCATGGATGACAGCTGGATTGAAGATATCTATGGAAGCTTAGAGATAATGATTGAAGATTATACTGAAGATCTTTTATTATTTTGTAATTATCTTTATATTCAGGATATGTATAGAATAGTTTGTTTTTATTTAGAAGTAACATTCATTCTGAGTTTTTAGCTTTGATAGAGAGAATCAACCTCAAGGTTAGAACCCTAATTCTAGAGAAGTAGAATTCAGTCTGTTCATCAATATTGAGGTTGTGTGTAAAAGCTTGTGACTTTCAATCATTAAATAAAGTTTGCAAGTTGTTCATCAGATTTACTGTTTTGTTTACTGTTTTATTGAATATCAAAGTGTTATTCCGCAAACTTCTTTGATATTGTTTTCTGAGAGTGTATTCTTGTTAAGAATTAAGATCCTGACAGCCTAGGGACTTCATAGCGGTTGCCCGGGTTCGAGCCCCACTCGCAGCATTGTAGCCACGAGATGAATGCCCGCGGGCCTGTTTTCCAGGAGATTAGTCCGGGCCCAAAGTGGTCTGGGATAGTCCTTTACCAAAAAAAAATGGGATAGTAAAGACAATAACAAAAATATTCTTTTATTCTTGAAGAGTTTGAGTTATTAATGGAAAAAATTTATCTTTGTCTCTTCAAGCAAACCAAGACCTAGAAGGTTGGGTCCTTCATGATGTATACAAGACTCTAGCATCCCAAGAAGCTAGGATTAATAAAAGAAAAATGGTGATTGTAGGTCAATTTTCCTTAGTTTCAAAGGAGAAGGAAAAGAAGGTTAAGGGAACGTTTGGTTCACAGAATGTTTTTGGATGAAATGGAATCTGTCAAACGAATTTGACTTTGAAGGAATTTGAATGGAATGTTGTCAGGTTTGACCACGTGTTTGGTTGACAGAATTAGAATGAAATCTGTTAAATGAATTGGTATTTTTCTGTTTGCTTCACAGATTGTAGCTTCAGAATTGGAATGGAATTTTGGAAAATGACCAAAATACCCTTTTTGATTATTTTAATTTTTTTAAACAAAAATTACTTCAATTAAATAGTCATTAAATAGTTTAATTTTTAACTAAAATTGATTTGATTATTTTAGCACATGAATGATGAGAGAGAGAGGAGAGAGAGAGAGAGTGTGTAAGAGACAGGAGAGACAGAGAGAAGAGAGAGGGAAATGAAAGAGAGAGAGGAGTGAGAGAGAGGAGAGAGAGGGGGGAAAGAGAGAGAGGGGGAAGAGAGAGAGAGAAGATAGAGAGAGGGAGGAGAGGGAGAGAGAGAGAGAGGAGAGAGAGAGGGAGGAGAGAGAAAGTTGGTGTCTGCTGATAATCAATATCAGTAGGGTTTAGTTTGAGGTAAAGGGTAACTTTGGAATTATCAAAATATGATATTACATTCCATTGAAATCCTTGGGTTTTTTGATGGAATGTTCAAATCCTATATCAATGGAATTAATTGGAATTAAAAGATTCCATCCATTGAAAAACTTGAACCAAACAAGAGAATGGAATCTGGTAAAATGAATTCAACATTCCAATTCCACCAGATTCCATCACATTCTGCGAACCAAACGCCCCCTAAGATTAAAAAGAATGCTCAGAGAGATCATGGAAAGAAAATTGGGAAGAACAAGGGTCTTTTGATACCATCTAATGATTCAGAGCCAGAAGAGAACTAAAAATCTGATGATAACTTAAGTGCATTTGGACGTTCTCTGGCGTGATTACTAAGGAGTTTTCCTGAAAATTTAGCAAGAGGCCTTATGACAACAATTAAAGAAGAGAGATTTCAGAGGAGAAAGACAAGTAAGTTAACACCATTTCTGATCACAAGCCTTATAAGCAAAATGCTTATCAAAGGGGAGAAAGGAGATAAGAAAAGAATGATGTTAAAAAGGTAGCTGAAGGATCAAGATGCTATAGATGTGAAAAAGTTATGTTGCTAGTTGTAAAGGAAAATGGTCATAGATGTTGAATATTGTAACAACAAGTACAAATACAACAACAGTGATAAGAGTCTTATGTCTGAACGAGAAAATTGAGTCTTTGACTGCACCTATGATCAAGATTCTGTCCAAACTCATTTTTGTCTAATGGCCAGAACATTTGATGCTGACAACATCTATGATGAATATGCATTGGCCTCTAATTCTGAAAACATGGTATGTTCTACCTCTTATACTATCTCTAATCTAGAAATGGTTGTTCAAAACTCTTTAAATATTTTTTAAAGTTAAAATCAGAGAAAAGAGAGAGAAAGAAAGTAGAAGAGAAAGTTCAAATTATAAAACAAGTAGAAGAGAGAGCAGAATAAGAAAGGGAGAGAATCCAAATGGAAAAAAAAGATAGAAAGAGAAACTCAATCTTAAAAAGGATCAAGAAAAAGAGAAAAGTGAAAATTGGCAAATGAATTGACTGTGAAGAAAAATAATCTAAACAAATATGAGTCTGCTAGACTCGATTCAGAATCTTTTAAAACTATTTCAAGAAAGAAAGAGAAATATTGCACCAAAAGCTATAATCCAAAGAGATCTTTGATCAAGAAATATCAAGATGCTCAAGATGTGGATATCAAAATAAAATCTTAAATGGACAGACAAGGCCTGGGCTCAAGTTATCTTGATTACTTTATCGATAACAAGAAAACCAGTTTATCATCAACATTCAATATTAGAGATACTCAAAAGCTTGTTTTTCCATTTTTAAGAAAACACCATGTTTTCAGAAGGCTTAACCTAGGCTGGAGTCTAGTCTTCAAAAGGTTTAAAATGTAAGAATATAGTTTATGAGCTTGCTTCTGTGGTACTGTCAAGAATGGATAAGGATGAAAAATTGCTATCAGAGAATCAAATTAACTTTTTGAACCTTTAACTTCCAAATACGATAAGTATAAATAAGAAAATAGCAAGGACATAACCTATATTTCAATTATGATATTTTCAAAATCGAAAATCATAATTGGAAAAATCACTGTCTTCTAAACCAATTACCCTCTCAGATTTAAGTCACTAATTCTAGTTCTACTATATCAGAAATTTAGATATTCAATCAAGAAGCCACTGAATTCTTTTTTGAAAGCTTATCAGAGGAAGCTAGAATGACTTCTCTGAGTACAATAGAAAGCATGGCTGTCAAGAAAATGCACACTATGTGAAAGATATACTCACTGAATTTATTATCAACTTTGATAGAAAGATTTATTCAGTTTCTAATTATGATATCCACGTTGAGAAAATAGAAACTATCCCAAAGATACAACAAGAATATAGTGAGCGATATGACGTTTATAAAGAAAGAGAGATGATTTCATCTAGAGCTTGCAACTACCTCTACAAAAGTGAAAAATGATATCCTAACTCTGATTCTAATAAAGAGTCAACTCAAATGTTTCCATAAATAGTAGTTCAGAAAGATGGAGAGTCTAACTGTCAAATGGAATTCTAAATAAACCAATTTCATTAAAAAAATCAGATTTCAAAAGTAGCCATCTACTCTAATACCTTAGATATGTGCCTAAAAGCTAAATCTTCTCTAGAATTAGAAGAAGAGATGAAGAAAAATTCTACGCAAAATAGAAATGATTCTGAATCATTTTCTCGACGATTAAAACCAATTAAATTTACTGCTGCTAAAAAAGGAAAGACTATTCTTATTGAAATATCTAATACTTTCCCTTTTTGGCAATAAGAAAAGAATAGATTTGGAGAGTGAAGACTTCAAACCAATAGAAGAAAGCCAAAGATTCAAAGAATAAATCTTTTGAATTAGATAGGTAGTTTGTAAAAAAATTATAATAGAAACTCAAGCGTTAAAATAAGGCTGTAACTTTTATTTTAACGAAATCTAAAGGAGTTCTTGAAAGGTCATCTTAGGTGTTGTTCGGTTCGTTTTCTGTTAAGACCTGAATGGATATAGCTGTCTGTATTGATAAAGTTGTTTGTATGTTAACAGACAAGTTGTTGTTCGGTTGTTGTGCTGAATAATAGTCTGAATAAGAAAAATGACCATTTTACCCTTATTTATAAAATATGTTAAAAACTTTAAGATTTTAATCTTTATCTTCAGATTCAGTGAGATTTCTTTTTCAAACAAAGGTAATCAGATCACCTCATCACCCCTTTCTTTGGATTTCCCAAAACTCAAATAAACCCTTCTACACTCATGTTTTGAAATACAAAATCGATACAAAGAAGATCGATGTCAACAAAACCTCCCATTCCGACAGCGCCACCGCTCTCCTCTGCGTTGCCGCAGGTGGGTCTGCTCTGTCGGTTGGAGTTGTGAAACTTCTACTAGAAGCTTCTGCAGATGTTAACGTAACCGACACCAACGACAACAAACCCGACGATCTCATCACTCATGGCACCAAATCATCAAAACGAAAAGCTTTAGAGATGTTGTTGAAGGGTTTTGCGATTGAAGATGGTAGTAGCGATGAAGAAGAAGAAAAAGAAATTGTTGCAGCGAAAAAGGAATACCCAACTGATGTATCGATGCATGATATCAACAATGGCAAACCAGAGAGCTCCGACCAAACCAGAGAGCCCCGACCAAACCAGAGAACTCCGGAGAATAAAATAAGCTTTGGGTGGGTGGCGATGGCTGAGGTAGAAGAAGACCATAGAGCCGTGAATGGATCTTGGAATGTGATCTGATGTTGAAGTGGGAAGAGTGTCAAAATAGATTTCTTTATTGAAGGGTAGTTGGGGAATTAATGGGTAATTTAATGGCTGAATGTAAAGGAGTAAGTATTTTGAGCTGAGCAATTAAGTCATCAGCTGACCGAATAAGCCACAACCGAACGGTTATTTATGGCTGACCGAATAAGCCATATAGGCTATACGACCCATTAAGCCACAACTGAATAACCCCTTATTATCTTTCAAATTGCAAATGTTCAGAGCTCTTTGCTTAATTACAGAAGCATTTCTCCTATAACAAGTGTGGCAATTCTGAGTTCATGAACAACCATACAAATTTTAAAACTTGGAAACCATAAAAGAAAAAAAGATCCAGAACAAACAAATTAGAAGGTCCAAGTTCACCATGTAAATCTAACCAGAAATGACCGATACTGAAATGGGTACCTAAATCTCTTTAACTGTCTTGCAGACTAGTAGTGCAAATATGGTACTTAGACTCTTGATGCTCAAGGCACATGATTGATGAGGAAGGTCTTCTGACTACATTTAAAGATAAAATTGGAGCTTCTGTGACTTTTGGAGACAATAACAAGGGAACTATAATGGGACATGATGTAGTTAAAAATGGCACAATATCCATATCCAAAGTTTCTTATATATATGGCTTACAACACAATTTGGTTAGAAAAAGTCAATTCTATGATAAGGGATATGAGGTAAAGTTTCACAAGAAGCATCGCACAGTATAACATAGATTATGAAATTCTTAAAGTTGAAAGACATGGGAATTTATATCTTCTAAACATTTTTTTACTGACAAGATCAGAATCTCTTTGTGTTGTTTCTTCTCAGTAGAATGAAGAAAGTTGGTTATGGCATAGAAGATTTTCTGATCTCGACTTCTACAATCTAATCAATGAAAGCATTTCACAACTTCTCTATAGTTAGAATACCTCAACAAAATGGTGTAGTTGAAAGAAGAAACAAAACCCTTGTTGAGGCTACTCGGACTATGCTGGCATTATTGAATCTTCGTATCTCCTTCTGGGTAGATTGAATTTCTACTACTTGTTTTACATAAAACATATATATTTTTAACAATTGAATTCTTGAAAATCTGTATGAACTGATGAATTGACGTAAGCCTAATGTTAAATTATTTCATATATTTGGTTGCAAATCTTCATTTTGAATGATAGAAATCATCTTGGGCAATTAGACAAGATAGCAGATGAAGGAATCTTCCTAGGATATCCTTTGATGTCACAAGACTTTAGAGTCTTCATCAAAAGACTCTTAACACCTCAGTGACATATTCAAACTTTTTAGATCGTTTAGATGGTACAAGAAAGCATCAATGTCATATTTGATAAGACGACAATGGTGACTTCTGAACACCTCAGTTCAAGACTCGGACTAAACCTAATAACTTTTGATTCCTCATGTTCTAAATCTAGAAGATCAGAACTTGGTATGCGATTTCAAGACTTATTTGGTGAAGAAGATAGTTTCTCTGAACAACCTACTTTGCGAAATACTCAGGTTATAGATTATAATGTTCAAGCTGTCTTTGATCCCACTTTAAAGGTTTCACAATTTAAGAGTACTTATACTTCGATGATTCCTCTGATACTTCACCTCCCATATCTCTTATTCCAACAGAACCAAAGGTAACTCAACCTTCTGATGGGCATACTTTCTACGGGGAGTAGGCACAAACATCTTCACCATCTCAAAGTTTAAATGATGAAATATATCAGATTAAAGTAGTGGAATCAATTAAGAATAACTATGATCCCCAACCTTCCATTGTCAGATGGAGCAAAAATTATCCTATTCACCAAATCATTGGTGATCCTTCTTCTAAAGTCAACAAGATCTGCCACTACTAATGAGTGTTTCTTTGTCAATTTTCTAAGCATGGAACAACCTAAGAAGGTCTCTGAAATCCACCTAGATTCAAGCTAGCTAAATGCTATGAAAGAAGAGTTGGTTCAGTTTGAGAGAAACTTTGGTCTTTGGTCTCTTTGCCTAAAGACAAAATGGCAATAGGACCAAACGGGTTTTCAGAATAAAAAAGGATGAAAATGGAATTGTGATGAGAAACAAAGAAAGGGTAGTTGCCAAAGGATATTGTGAAGAGGAAGGCATTGACTTTGATAAAACATTTGCTCCTATAGAAAGGCTTGGGGTAATAAGAATATTCCTTGGCTTTGTAGCATACAAAGGGATCACTATGTATCAAATGGATGTTAAATATTCTTTTCTCAATGTCAAGCTTCAAGAAGAAATATATATCCAGCATCACCTGACTTTAAGAACTAAAATTTTCTAAACCATGTTTTCCTTCTAAACAAGGCTATGTATGGCCTCAAACAAGCACCTGGAGAATGGTATGACACTTTGTCCACTTTTTTGGATGATAATTATTTCCAAAAAGAGCTACGAAACTGACTTGCTTCTATTACAAATTTATGTTGTTGACATATTTTTGTTCTACTAATCCAAATTTTTGTGAAAAGTTTTCAAAACTGATGCAGAATAAGTTTGAAATGAGCATGATGGGATAATTGAATTTCTTCCTTGGGATTCAAATCAAAAAAACTTCAGAATAAATCAAGTAAATATATAAAGGAACATCTAAATAAGTTCAATCTCTCTAATTCAACATCAACGAAAACACCAATGGCCACTGGAGCTAAAGTTGACTCTGATCCTCCTGAAAATATAGGAGATGTAAAGATCTATAAAGGCATGATTGGATCACTCTTTCACTTAACTGATAGTAGACTAGATATAATGTTTATCACATACTTTTGTGATAGATAGCATGTTGTTCTCAAGGAATCTTACTTATCTACAATAAAAAGCATCTTTATGTTATCCAAGGGTTCTAGTTTTAAACTAACAAAATACACATATGCATATCCGTCAAGATGCAAATTAGTTAGGAAAAGCACTTATGGAAGTTGTCAACTACTTGGAGACAATTGAGTGAGTAGGACATCCAAGAAGTAGAATTGCGCGTCAACCTCTAAAAAAGTAACAGAATATGTTGTTGCTGCTAGCTGTTGTTCATAAGTAATATTGATAAAAATTTCAAATTAAATACTATGGTTTTGTGTTTGATAGAGTTCCAATCTATTATGATTCTTAAAGTGTAATTGTTGTCTCTACTAACACAATGCAACATTCCAAGACAAAACATATTGATGTTAGACATCATTTTATCAAAGATCATGTTGAAAAAGGTACAATTGAAATGTACTTTGTTTCAACAGATTACCAGCTTGCTGATTCTTTTACAAAATATCTTTATGAAAAGAGATACAACTTTCTCATTAGCAAGTAGAGATTTCCAAATATATATACTTGATCTTTCAAAGACAAGATAAAGTCTTTGATTGAACTATCCAGAGCCTTTGGCATAACATGTAAAGTTTCTCTCAATGTCTCTGACCATACTAAACAGAGCTTTTGAAACTCTCTAGTAGCATAGTTTCCTTCATATCATTAGATCCTCAGATTATACTAATCAGATCCTCTAAAATTCTCTTATGAGCATACATTTGATTTTTTTCTTACTTTCCTTGTTTATGCTTATAATTTCATATCTCTGATATTTTTTAGCATCATTCAAGGGGGGCTATTTTTTTTTTGTTAGAGGGGGGGGGGGGTATTTATGAGCTTAATTTTTCCGAGTTTTTTTTATTATCACAAAGGTGTGATTTTTGATGGCTAGGGTAGTGAGAAAGTAACCCTGAACTTCAATGTAACCCATTTCTAATTGAGAAAACTTTTTTTTTAAGTTCACTAAATTTTATTCTTTACGATCAGAGCCTCGTTAGAGATTAGTTGAACTCTTTCTTAGTCAAAGTTAGAGTTTAATCATTTTAGTTACTATCTTCGTAATCAAATGTTCTAAAGAGGCATCCATCAACATCTAGAGAATAAACTTGTATGTATCCTCCTTTGAACAAAAACTATTGTGTGTTTTTATATCCATTGGTATGGATGTGGGTTGTGTAACAAAGCGATCATCATGTCATTATTACTAATCCTTTGGTGATGATTTACATCGTGCCTATTTTCTTGGAAATCACATGCCACATTTCGCAATCTTACGACTTCTGACACATAAACCTTTCGTGCTTCATGTCAAATAAACATCGTTTGGAAAGGACACTTTGAGTGTATTTTTGTTATAAAAAGCACATTCAACATCATCCTCATTTTTTATGTCTCAAAACTTTTTTGATCTCGACCTTCAAAACCTGCAACAATGGTGTCTCTAACTAGTCCAACAATATATATGGTTGTGTTCCGGTGAGAACTTGAGTTAATGTGAAAATTTGAGAAGTGGTTATCAACCGTTAATGCACATTAGGAGGAGATGCACCGAGATAAGATGCATGGAGATGCACCAGATCTATTCCCTTATGAAGCATGATTCATGGATGGTTTGAGATTATAAGTGATCAAGGGTTCATATTCAATTCTCACGCTTTTAACTCAACTTCTTACACGTTAACTCTTGACTCTATTGAGGTTACATATCTTTTTACATATGTCTTGATATGGTCTGTACAAAAGATGATAGTTACGATCTTCTAAAATTACACACAATTGCATCATTCATATGGCATCATAACTTTCTTTCTCTCTTTTGTTCCTAACTTCTTTGTTTGTTAAACTGTATCCTTTTAAATTTTCTATTCTACATAACTTTAAATTTATTATTTGTTAGTGGCTAGATATTTGTATTAAGGCCTAATTTTCAAGTAAGTGAAGTTGCATAATTTATAAATTATGTTGTTGTTTAGTGTCTAGCTGTCTTATTTCTGTTCCTTTCCAAGTTGTGCTATAATTCAAGGCGGTTCTTGATGACACAACTGGCAGCATTTCTAGTTCTGTGAATCCCAGATGCAAGTGTATTATCAATCAATGAAGAACAATCACAGATATTCATCAACCATGGTCATATGATTAATCAATAAAAGCAATAGGTTTATAGAGAGAATTATCAAGTATGCATTTAAACCTATTAGACCATTAAACTTAAAACTAGGTTTAACAAAAATATTTATACCAAAAGGCTTGGGTCTTAAATCCCAAGGCCCACTAAACCAAACAAGCCCATTAACAATATAGGCTTTTACAACGCTTTTAAATAAAACAATTAAACTCTATAAATCTTTATATAACTTTCATCCGACGGTTAGCGCACGAAGGAAGGGTCGATGATAGGTGTCGACCATCTGTTGGTTCTTTCTGACACCAAATCAAGTATAAATATCGACCCCGACCAGATCCTTTCCCTTTTATGTGATTATAGAGTTTGTAGAGAGAGAGAAAGCTGTCATATTTTCGACAAGTCTTTACGAAAAATTTCTCCAAATGGCAATCAACCCTCCTAGTACCATAAGAGGGAAGGCAGAAATTAGGGCTTTCAGGCTCCAAGCCAAGATCCTAGCCGACGTTAGGTTGAGTGCTCTGGACCAACTAAGGCCGGAGCAGTGTTCGAATCGGTATTTCGTTTTATACGAGTACCCATTTTAAGATCGGCTTTACCTGTCCTTTCTCTCCATTGTCCTCTCCATTGTCCAGGTCTTTTTTGTCGACCTTCGGCTTATCCCCGTAGCAAATGATGCACCAGTTTTGGCGGATCGTTTAGGTCATTGAACGACTGTCCGGGAAATGGGGACCACCCTTACCTGTTAACGATCTCTTACTAGCCTATTCGGTTATAGCGGAGACGAACCATAGGTACATCCTCTTCTCTAGGTATAGAGGAGATCATGTCCTGGTTCAGGTGACCGCGGTCAATGACCGGAAATGGAAGACGAGATACGTCTTTGGTCGCGTACCGTCAGCCATTGATTACGTTTGGTTGCTCACTACGGGGTGGAACTATATGAGTAAGTTTTTCCAGAGTTCTATTTTCTTTGGAATCTTTCTTTTTTGAGATCTAACGATCCTTTTCTTTGTTTGTGCAGCAATCAACTTTACTAGAGTTGTACCTTTTTCTGACTCGTCCGCTAAGTTCGAGAGATTTCTCGAGTACAACGTCAAGGAGCGGTCGTTCTTCCCTTGGTCTCCAAGGGACGAGGACGATGAAGAGGATGTGGTTGTTGTTGAAGCCTCTACCAGTGAGGAAGAAGTTGACAAAGAAGATGAAGAGGATGGCAACATTGGTGAAGCCAATCCGAGTAAGTTCTTTCATTTAAAATGTAGGTCGTTTAGTCGTAGGACGTTTGCCCTTCTGTTTTTGTGGGGTATAGCCAGAGTCGTCACCCACTGATTGCAAGCCTTCTGTGGTGTGTAGTCACGAGACGTCACCCACTGGTCGTAATATCACATTGGGATTAGTCGTAGGACGTCACCTCTTGGTCTCTTTGTAAGGTCTAGTCCTCTGGGATGCCACCTACTGGTCGAGATGGTGTATGGTTTAGTCATGAGACATCACTTACTGAGTTTTTTTTGGTTTTTGTAGGAAATTTAATCCCGTCGGGACAGGCGACGGGTCCCTCGAGGAGGGAAATGATGGCTCAACTGGCTCTACAAAATCGACCATTGAAGAGAAGGGACCTCTCGACATCTGGGTCGGGGGCTAAAAAGACTAAGACAATTCTGAGGGAACCGTCTCTGACGTGCGATGACCCTAAAGTCATCTTCACGGAGGAGGCGATGGCGCCTCCGATTGTGGAGACTACGTCGATTTCTCCGGTCCCACCACCAGAGGTGGGGGTTTGTTCTTCGAGAGACAAGGGAAATGGTGCTAAGACGGATGAGGACCCGAACATGATGTCGGTAAACTTTCAGATTTTGGCCAACTTCATGTCGTCCGATCGTTTGGATAGGAAGGAGTTGTTCCCTCACGTGAATAAGTTCTTCCTACTGATTTTCCACGAGCGCTTCAGAGATCTCGTAAACGAGGACGTGGAGGCCAAAGTTACAGGGTTCTCCTTCATGGTAAGAGACCTATGAGATTCCTTTGGTTTAAATTAGTTCGATCTAACTATTGTCGTGTGTTCTTATAGGCGTTCCAGGCATCCTTGGCTCTTCACTCGGGTCTTATTGACGTGAAGACATTGGTTTCTAGGTCTTTTGATCTGGAGAACAAAGCCTCTGCCAAGGCTAAGGTGGCGGATGAGAAAATGGAGGAGGTTTCTCTTCGTCTTCACGAAGCTCTTGGTAAGATGGAAGATGTCGAGTACGAGAAGGTGGAGCTTCAGGGTCGCCTAGAGGAAGCCCTTGTCCAAGCCTGTATAAATCATGCGGAGCTGGAAGTGACCAAGGGGATCTCGGCTGTGAATGCAAAAGAAGTTGAGATCCTCAGGTCAGAGCAGGACACGGCTCGGGGGTAGGTCACGACTCTAGAGGAGAGGGTAAGATGCGTGCGGCCTTAGTTAGGCGTTTGCAAAGGGGAGAGGACCCTCTGGCTACAATAGAAGGTGAGCTAATATTCTTCCTGGAGTCTGTTGGAGCCGAGGAAGATCTTGACTCCGAGGATGAGCATGTGCTGGAGTTGATGGACGAGGCCCCTCAAGGTGACGACGCTGGGGTCGCGACTCAATAGGAGCAGGAACAGTCGACGACTTCTTAGGTTGAGTCTTTTGTAATTTTTGTTTTTACAATCGGTCGACCGTTGGTGGTCGTGCCATGTTTTGTAATATCTTTTCAGATATTAATATAACGATCTTTTTAAACAAATCAAACTGTCGCACTTTTTACTTTCTCGCAAGAATCAATCCACAGAAGGGTATAAATAAGTCACGACAACCATAATAGAAATTAACAGGAATTTCTCTAAGTAACTCACGACAAGCATCAATAGATCAATGGAAATTGTTCCAAGCAACACACAACAGAAAAGCATGATCAATCATAAGTAAATAAACTTGTGGATGGACAATTAAGGATAATTCATAAGGAACTTGCGATTGACGCAAATTATAAACTTGTCAGTAAGCATTAATCATACGATTGAGTTAGATGTCAAACCTGTTAAGTGATTGAATCAATTTTGAATCAAAGGGACCTAATATTTAAGGTCATTTGCAAATACCATCCAAAAGATGAATTAAGGAACTTGCGACTAGGGCAAGACTGGGCTATAGATCATATGACTTGGTCGTCATATGATTGTATAATCTTTAAGTAAAGTCGAGAGTTCGACTAATCCTGCGATGAATTAACATTAGAGGGGGTCATTGTCAGGATCGAAATTCAAAACAAGAATTTAAATAAACACTCAGAAACTTTGTTAAAGAAGTTGCGGAATAACACTTTAACAAGAAATCAATGAAACAGTATATAAAATCAAATCACAAGTTATATTGAATTAACTTAATGATTACAACCAAAGCCTCAATCTGTTGAACAAGATCAACAGACGTTCAATACTTCTCTAATGAAAGGATCACTAAGAATCTTGAGTCTAATTCTCTCTTCGAAAACAAAAGATGTATATGCCTATAATCTAATACTTCTAGACTATATATACAAAACAGATTACAAGATAATTATGAAAGTATTGTTGATCTTCAGCATCCATTCCATAATTATCTTCAGCTCCCTGTCTTCCGCTTTAAGTAACCAACCATCCTTATCAATATAAACAACATTAATTCCTTTAGCAACATCTTCTTATCATCAGCAGTACTAACATGCTAACAATAGTAACTCTGTTGGCAGTACTAACTCTCCAAGTAGTACTAATACTACTAGCAGTAGTAATCTCTTTAAGTAGCACTACAAATGTCTTTAGCAGTAATAATCTTTCAGACTCAGCAGCACTATCCAGACAGTATATTTCAGACCCAACAATCTCCCCCTAACTTAACTTTGGAAATCAAGAAGTTAAGTTCTTCAAAATAGGAACTTCATGATGCTTTCAAAACTACTGCTCAACTTCCTAGATTAGGATCCAAACCTACACTTTGATTGATTGTTCTTCTAATCACAATTCTGGCCATTTCTGAACCTGTAGGACAGACCAACTTAGCTTTCATTGTAATCCTCTTTGCAGCAGTCTTCAAACTCTTCTGATATTCTTCATTTAGCCTTTTTGCCAAATCTCTTGCAATCTTTCTGTCTTTGGCCTTTTGAATATCATCCTTCTTTTCAAACTCCTTTTTAAACTATGCATTTAACTCCTTTGCCAATTCTGCATCCAAATCTATTTGCTTCTTCTTCTTAAATGATTTCACAGGCTCAACCATCTTCTCTTTCCCTTTCTTCTTGGCCTCTGACACACAGACCTCTTCCTTTTTCTTCTCTGAGCCTCCTTATTTAATCACCACTCCCTTAGCTTTTTGAGTGGCTTTAGGAGTGTCATTCTTTGCCTTCACCAAAGTCTCTGCAATCTCTATTTCTTCTATAGACATTCCAGTTTCTGCTGCTGCTTTCTCTGTTTCTACTGCTTTAGCAGTTTCTACTGCTGGTTCAGTAGTTACTGCTGCTGCTTCAGTTTCTGCTGCTTTCACACCTTCCTCCTTCTTCTCAACATTCTTTTCAGCTTCTCTACCAATGTCCCCCTCAAATTGGAATTCCATACTTTCCTTCTCAACTTCAGCTTCTTGATTCTCCCTCTTTTTGGAAGCATCATCAGCACTTCCCCTTTTCTTCAAGATAAATTGCTTTCTCTTCTTTTTTTGCACCAAATTCAACACCATCTTCTTGAGTTTGTCTATCTGGCCTTGTTGAGAAATGATCACCTTTTTCAGCGCCTTTATCTCTGAACCCTGATTGAGGACATCCAGGTTCACATTACCAATGGTTTCCATCAATCATCATAGTTATATTTGTCCTCACCTCCTTTAGGTGTGTTTACCACCCGTGAAGGATCATGGGATCTTTTAGTAGAGGCCTTCTGCCTAGCAGAAGCACCTACTACCCCCTTGGTTTCTTGGCACCTGGGTTCCTTAGATGATTTCTCATCCAAAGTTGCCGTGGGGAAGGTCTTAGTCATGTTCACACTGTCCTGATCCACACCTTGTGCAAAATCAGTAGTGTGAGCCTTGCTGCCCACATGCTCATCATTCTCCTTAGAGAGCACTTTCTCGGGGTTGGGAGACACCCCTGTGGATTCCCTTTGGATATCTCTGATGGAAAATGCCCCAGCAGAGGGCTTGTAGGCTTTTGGGGTGTAGATACATGAAGTGAAGGAACCTTCTGTACCTTTTTCCTTGCGTATTTTTGAGTGATTGGGGGAATTGGCTTATTAACAGGGAGCTCAGGATGAATATTTGAAGTGAATGGTGTGGGTAGGTCATCAGTGGGTTGGTCGGATATGGGTTGTGACCCTGATGCCTCACCATGTGGATGGGACACAACCATCATTGTAGAGAACAATGGTGTGTCTTTTCCAGAAAAGTCCTTACTAGGACTTTTCATATTGGAAAATACCTTCCCTTTGGGAGGTTTAGGTACATATACCTCTTTAAAAGAGGGTAAATCCGTCAATTCCATATTTAATACTTCTTGTACAAACCTTGGATACATATAAAATCTTTTGGTTTTGGTTTTAGTATCCAGGTTTGACAACAAATCATTTAAGATCATTTGTGAAAAATTAAACTTTCTGGAGGTAGCTAAGCATACAAGAGCATAAGCTATTGTACTGCTAAACTCACTCCATCCAGTTGTCTTGCGAGATATATAGTGTTGAAGAGTATGAACAAAGAATCTCTACTGAGTTGAAAATTTTCTTTTGTAAAACTTGTAAACATCAGTAGGACCTTCATACCCCATTCTACCAATTTCTTGAAATAGATCTTCTTTTGAAAGAGTAGAAATACCTGAGGCATCATCTAGACGTAGATGAGTGCGAATACAGCCTTCGGTGATTGTGATAGGTTTATCACAGACCCTTGATTGAATGACCTGATTGCCATCAATAGTCTGAATGGATGCATTGGCCCAGAACTGTCGCCTATGTTCCACATAGATGGGAGGATTTACCATTAGCGCATAAGAAATATGTGATTGGGATAAGTACTCCACAATTTCATGAAAACCCTCAGCTTGTTTGGATTTTTGTAACATTGCAAGCTCATTGTGGTCATCAACGAATTCAAGTTCTGCCATCTTTCTGATCGATTCTAGGGTTCGAAACACAACTAGGTTTTACTCACTGGTAATCAAGAATTCTAGAGAGAAAGAGAGAGGATGAGAACTTAATGGAAATTCAAAGAGCCGTTTGGGTTTTGGCGGTCAGAGAGGGTATTTATAGGTTAAGGGTTTCAGTTAAAAGCAGTACTAAGTACCCTAGCAGCATTAACAAACCCGCAATATTAACCCATATAAGCAGTAGTAACACATACCAGCAGTATTAACACAAACTAGCAGCATTAACACATACCGGCAGTATTAACACAGACTAGCCGTATTAACACATACCAGCAGTATTAACACTGTCTGGCAGTAGAAATAAGAAAAGCAGTAGTAATTTTGCACTGGCAGTATAAACTACGTAGCAGTAGTAACCATACGTAACCATATTTGAACTGTCAGTAGGAGTAATAGTGAGAGCAGTATTAACTTAACCAGAAGTACCAAGTATCTAATCAGCAAAGCAATCTGAAACACTTAAACACAAATGGTTAGCAGCACCATGCACAATGAAATATGAGAAAGTAAGCATTAAAGAATCTATACAGAAATGGTACATAAAGAAAATCAAAAAAGGCTTATTCAGTGTTTATCATGCCTACACTTGTGACTAAGAATGTGAATCTACCCACATCAAAAGCTTTGGTGAATAGATCAGCAAATTGGTTACTTGTGTGTACTTTCAAAACCTGAATTAACTTCTTTTCATTGCAATCTCTAATAAAATGGTACTTGATTTCTATATGCTTGGTTTTTGAGTGCTTCACTGGATTATTAACTATGCTTATATCACCGTTGTTATCAATGAAGATGGGAGTGTGAAGAAATATAATGCCATAGTCCAACATCTGATTCTGAATCCATAGCACTTGTGAGCAACAACTTGCAGCAGCTATATACTCTGCTTCTGTTGTAGAGGTGGACACTGTGGTTTGCTTTTTACACTGCCATGAAACTAGCCTTGCACCCAAAAATTGACATCCTCCTGATGTAGACTTTCTATCCAAGTTTGCACCACCCAAATCACTATCAGAATATGCAAGCAGATCAAATGGTGAGTCATGAGGATACCAAAGACCCAATCTAGGTTGTCCTTTGAGATATCTGAAGATCCTTTTGACTGCTTGAAAGTGGGATTGCTTAGGCCTCACTTGAAATCTGGCACACACACATACAACAAACATAATGTCTGGTCTTGAAGCTGTTAGATACATGAGGGAGCCTATCATGGATCTATAATGATGAACATCCACATCCTCCCCCTCAAGATCTGTAGTGATCTGTTTGTGTGTTTCCATAGGTGTGCTTGCAGGCTTTGCTTCTGAAAATCCAAACTTTGTAAGTATATCCTGCACATACTTGTATTGACTTATGAAAATATCATCTTCCTTCTGTTTAACCTGTAGCCCAAGGAAGAATGTGAGTTCACCCATAGAGCTCATATTGAATCTTTTGTGCATCAACTCCTCAAACTCTTTGCACATATAAGCTTTTGTGGATCCAAAGATGATATCATCCACATAGATTTGAAAAAGAAGGATGTCCTTCTTCTTCTTTTTAATGAAAAGGGTCTTGTCAATGATTCCCCTTTCAAAACCATTTTCCAAGAGATAGGTAGATAGAGTGTCATACCATGCTCTTGGTGCTTGATGTAGCCCAAAGAGTGCCTTTTTAAATTTATATACTTTGTTAGGAAAGTTAGGATTCTCAAACCCTGGAGGCTGACAAACATAAACTTCTTCCTCAATTTTCCCATACAGAAATGCACTCTTAACATCCATCTGAAATACTCTGAACTTCATGAAAGAAGCATAGGCTAGAAACAGCCTAATTGCCTCAATTCTGGCTACTGGTTCAAACACTTCTTCATAGTCTATCCCCTCTTCTTGTGTGTACCCTTGTGCCACAAGTCTGACCTTATTCTTTATAACTATTCCTCTCTCATCTTTTTTATTCCTGAAAATCCATTTAGTTCCAATTGCCCTGTGTCCTTGTGGAAGATCAACCAGATCCCACACATTTTGCAGCTTAAATTGCAACAGCTCCTCTTGCATTGCTTCTATCCAGCTTGGGTCTTTCATTGCATCATAAGCCTTCTTGGGTTCAATCTGGGATAGAAAACAAGACAACAAACATGACTGAAAGTCTTTCAATCCTCCTAACTTACTTTGATGCCTTGTGATCCTGGGAGAATTGATATCACCAATCACCAACTGAGGAGGATGATTCTTCTGAGTTCTTGTTTGATGAACAGTCTCCTCATTAATATTTTTATCAAGATTGGAGTCATTCTTTTCAGGAGTGTTTCCACCAAAAACTGAAGAATTTTCATCATCAGTATCATCTCCTGACAATATGGGCATTTCAGGACCTGTGTTTCCTGAACCTGAAGGATAAACAACCTCTTTTCCACCTTAATCCTTTTCATCACCTTTAGCATCTTCACCTTGTTCTGATTGAGAATCCTTTGTTCCTGAAACATCCTTCTTTTCTTGATGACAATATTCAACAGGATCAACTATAGGTATAGGGAATAGCACAAACTCTTGTCTCTGTGCTTGTACCATTGCTGAACTTGTTCCTGCAATTTGCACATTACTAAAACCCAAAGAGTTAGTGAGTGAATCAATGTCAAACAGCCAATCAGGACCTGTGCCAATTTGATTTGGTGTGTTCTCATTGCATTTGACATTGTCACTTTCCTCTATAATCCTGGAAGAACTGTTGAATACTCTGTAAGCCTTGCTCTGAGAGGAGTATCCAACAAGAAATCCATCCTCAGCTTTGCTTTCAAACTTGCTTCAATGAGGTTTGGTGTTGAGGATTGTGCAAGGACACCCAAAAGGTTTGAAAAATCCAACAAAAGGTTTCTTCTTGTTGAAAAGTTCATAAGGTGTCTTTCCTTGGGTTTTAACTACTAGAACTCTGTTTTGGACATAACTAGCAGTATTAACTACTTCTGCCCAGAAAGTAATGGGTAGCTTTGAATCTGCCAACAAAGATCTAGCAACCTTAATCAATGTCCTATTTCTCCTCTCAGCAACACCATTTTGTTGAGGAGTCCTAGGAGCACTGAATTGTCTCTCAATACCTTTAGTCTCACAAAAGCTGTTTAAATCACTGTTTTTAAACTCAGTTCCATTATCAGATCTGATGACTTTAACTCTTAGATTTGTTTGGTTTTCATTCCTAAGGACAAAGAATTTGATCAGTCCTCTAGTCTCATCCTTAGTCCTCAGAAAATATACCCAAGTAAATATAGAGAAGTCATCAACAATGACTAAGCAATAGGATTTCTTACCAATACTCATCACATTTAAAGGACCAAAAAGATCCATATGCAATAACTGAAGGGGTGAAGAGATTGTGTTTATTTCTTTGGACTTATGAGAGGTTTTGTGCTGCTTGCCTTTAAGACATGCAACACAATGATCATCACATGAAAACACTTTTTGAGGCAAACCTCTCACAAGGTTGTTTTTCACAAGTTTGTTCATAGTTTTAAAATTCATGTGACACATCCTTCTGTGCTAAAGAGATGATTCATCTAAAGAAGCTTTTGAAAACAGACAGTTTAGTGATGAATCAGATGAAACACTCTCTAAGTCTAAACAGTAAACATTATCCTTTCTAGGAGTTCTATGTAGTATCATATTTTCATCAACTACCTTGAATCCTGGAGCAAGGATAATACATTCAGTATCACTAAATAATATACTATGTTTCTTGTCATAGACCTGTGATACGCTTAACAGGTTGTATCTCAATTGCTCAACATAGTAAACATCTTCAAAAGTCATCTTACCTTTTGAAACCATACCTTTACCACTTATCTTACCTCCTGCTGGATTGTCACCAAAAGCAACACGTCCTCCATCAAAACTTTTGAAAATTTGAAGGCAGGACATGTTACCTGTCATGTGCCTAGAGCAACCACTATCTACATGCCAAATGCTCTTCCCCTTGAGTTGTTGGTTGCCCTGCACATAAGATAAAACAGTTAGTGTCTTGAGGGAACCTAAGCCAAAGTGGTCTTGGGTTGCCCTTTCTCATCAACATACTCATATTCATTTAGCTTAGTCTTGATGTGATGATCAGAGTTAGGAATCTCATGGCTGGAATACTTTGTCTTAATTATAGGCTTGTCAGTATTAACACTGATAGCAGTACTAACTTTGTTAGCAGTACTAACCTCATTAGTAGTACTAACTTGGTCAACAGTACTAACTCTGGTAGCAGTACTAACTTTATTAACAGTACTAACTTGGTCAACAGTACTAACTCTGGTAGCAGTACTAACTTTATTAACAGTACTAACTTTGTCAGCAGTAGTATTGCTATCAGCAGCACTATTTCTGTTAGCAGTACTATTTGAGGTAGTAGTACTAACAGGTTTAGTTTCATTTGGAACCCAAATTTTGACAAAGTTATTTTTATTTTCCTATTCTTTGAGTTACTCCTTGATTTGCTTGGAGTATTTTCTTTTTCTTCAACAAACTTATTCTGAATATGAGATTTTGCAGTACCAGTTTTCATTGGTGCTGTTCTCATATTATCAACCATGTGGTTCCTTGATTGTTTTGATTTCTTTCTATAACCAACAAAATTTCGTGTTTGTCTTTGAAAAGTAATTCTTTGGTTAATAGGATTGAAATAACAATGTTTGGCTAAATGATTCAGCTTGCCATAAATAAAACAAGACTTTGGTCTATTGATTTTGCTTAGATCAATTCCTTGTTTTTGAGCCTACTGTTTATTTATGTTTCTCTGATTTCCCCTAATTTTATCATGTTGATGGGGCTTGTTCTGTTGACAAGTACAGGGATTTACAACAGTAGTTTGCATATAGTGAACTCCCTGTACCTTTTCCTTCTCTGTCTTAGAGGTCTCAGCTTTCTCACTCTTGACAAATGGTTTACCCCCCTTCTCATTTGTAAGAATATGGTTTTCTAAGGGAATTTCTTTCTGGTCTTCCTTATTCTTATCCTCAGTGTTCTCTTCTTCAGACTTTACTTCAACCACTACATTGTCTAGTGGATCTACTTCTGTGGCTCTTGCAGGTAAGTCATTCTTATCTTGCCTTTTTAAGTGGTCTGAGGTGGATGGAATATTGTTGTTATTGTAAGGTGGAGGGGTGTTGTTGTAGCCTATACCTCTCTTCAGTTTGTCATGAACTTGAGATTTGAGTAAAGTGTCCATTGCTTTAGAAACATTGGAAAATTTCTCAATGTCTAATTTGGCCTTCTCAAATTCACTCCTAACTTTCTCACATTCTTCTCTAGCCTTCTCTAGCTTAATCTCTAACTCCTTCTTCTCCCACTTCCAATAGTTGTGATCATATGAATGTTGAAGTTCATTGGCCTGATATGCTTTAATTTGTTCTTCAAAATTCACAATGATCAAATTAGACTCTCTCCTATGTTTCTCCAACCTTTTAAGATCATCACACATGCTCTGATTGTGATCCCTATACTTTCTAACAGTTTCAAGATAGGCTTTAGAGCAAAGTTTAGATTTTACCTCTGTGGGGATTGTTGTGCTTGAAGACTCTGAAACCTCAGCCATCAATGCTTGATTCTGGATTTCCTCGTCTTCTTGATCACTCCAATCAAATCCCATTCCATCTTATGAGACAAGTGCTTGAGATGAGTTCCTGTTGTTGTTGTAGTTTGTGGACTTTGATTGTTGATTGTTGCTCCCATGCTGTTGAGAGATTCCTCCTCTGCATTCTCTTGCAAAGTTCCCAAGTTTATGACACTTGTAGCATTCCACCTTGGATTTGTCAAATCCAGCACCATTTTCTCTTCTCATGGCAAAGTTGTTTATTCTTGTTCTTTTAATGAATCTTTTGATTCTCATTGTGAGCATTGCCATTTGCCATTTGATGTCCATCTCTTCAAGATCATCAACATTAATCTGCTCCAGATCATTGATAAGAGAAGATTTAGCATGACTAGCAAGGAAGGCTTCCAAAATAGAATCATTGGGTCCATCCTGTTTTGAGCCATAAGCAGCACTAATTGATTCTGTATTAGCAGAAGAATCAGTAGTAGATGATAGGAGAGCAGCATTGTGAGAATATCCAGATGTCTTCTTCTTTGATTCAACCTCTGCTTCAAACACCCTGAGATCATTGTAGAGGTCATCAAGTTCCTTATCTTCCAGATTATCATTCTGCCTGAAGGATATTGTATACATTATCCATTCTTCACCAAGAGATCTTAGAAACTTTATGTTGACATCATCCTGGTCCATCTTGACACCAACAGTGGCCAATTCTCCAATCAACTTGTTGAATCTATCAAAGGTTTGAGTCATAGACTCATTCTTTGTAGACATAAAATTTTCATACTGTTGCTTGAGAATTGCTTTCTGATTTCTCTTAATGCTTTTGGTACCTGAAAATCTCTTTTCTAAAGCATTCCACAAGATTTTGGCATCAGCACAATTGCAAAACTGATGTTGATATTCATTAGGAATTGCCAAGAGCAGAGTGCTCAAGGCTTTCATCTCAGTCTGCCTCATCTTTCTTTCTCCATCAGTCTTTGGTGGAGGTCTCTTGCCATATGCTCCAATCTCTCCTACATTAGAGGGACCATTCTCAATGATGTCCCACATTGAGTAGTGTGTAAGAAGTATATACTGCCTGATCCTGATTTTCCACATGTCAAACTCATTAGGTTTGAGCATGGGAACCTTTGAAACAAGAACACTGTCGTGTGATCCGTCCATGATGATTATTGATTTCTGAGTTCCTTAGCTCTGATACCACTTGTCAGGATCGAAATTCAAAACAAGAATTTAAATAAACACTCAGAAACTTTGTTAAAGAAGTTGCGGAATAACACTTTAACAAGAAATCAATGAAACAGTATATAAAATCAAATCACAAGTTATATTGAATTAACTTAATGATTACAACCAAAGCCTCAATCTGTTGAACAGGATCAATAGACGTTCAATACTTCTCTAATGAAAGGATCACTAAGAATCTTGAGGCTAATTCTCTCTTTGAAAACAAAAGATGTATATGCCTATAATCTAATACTTCTAGACTATATATACAAAACAGATTACAAGATAATTATGAAAGTATTGTTGATCTTCAGCATCCATTCCATAATTATCTTCAGCTCCTTGTCTTCCACTTTAAGTAACCAACCATCCTTATCAATATAAAGAACATTAATTCCTTTAGCAGCATCTTCTTATCATCATCAGTACTAACATGCTAGCAGTAGTAACTCTGTTGGCAGTACTAACTCTCCAAGCAGTACTAATACTACTAGCAGTAGTAATCTCTTTAAGTAGCAGTACAAATGTCTTCAGCAGTAGTAATCTTTCAGACTCAACAGCACTATCCAGACAGTATATTTCAGACCCAACAGTCATTGGCTGGGCCAACGATTCTTCGATGCTTAAGTCAGTAATGTTTGTAAGGAGATAATCGTAAGAAAATATGAAACAGGTTTAGATGAAATATCTCTTTAAATGTACCACATTCCAACTTCGAGGAATGTCTCGACCGTCGAGGGTTTGCAATCGGTAGGCTCCTTTTCTGACAACCTCGATTATACGGTATGGACCTTCCCATTTGATGGATAATTTACCTGAGTTTGGTTCTTGGGTGTTCTGAAACACACGTCGTAAGATATAATCACCTTCTTGAAAGATCTTCGCCTTGACATTCTTAATGAAATGTCGTTCGACCAATTGTTTCTGTGAAGCCATTTTGATTAGTGCCGACTCCCGTAATTCTTCCAATTCATCAAGGTCGTAACTTAGGTCGACTAAGTTGTGATCGACCGATGTGTGTAGTGAGGTCGGAATTTGAGTCTCGACAGGCAAGACTGCTTTGCAACCATATACCGGAGAGAAAGTAGTTTGTCCTGTAGATGTACGAGGTGTCGTACAATTGGCCTAAAGAGCTGTCAGAAGTTCTTGAACTCACTTGCCTTTTGTCGCCTTGAGTCTTTTCTTGATCGAATTGATGATCGTTTTGTTACTCGACTCAGCATGTCCATTTGATTGAGGATACTAGGGCGTTGAAGTCGTAAGTTTGATATTACGATCTTCACAGAACTGTTGGGTTCTGTCGCTTATGAACTGCGACCCGTTATCACATACGATCTCAGATGGGATTCCGAATCTGCAAATGATGTTAGTCTGGATAAAGGAGATGACTTCTTTGTCCCGAACTTGGGAGAAAGTAGCTGCTTCTATCCATTTTGAAAAATAATCTGTAAGGACTAGAAGGAATACCTTTTGCCCGGGGGCCGGAGGTAACTTGCCGACAATATCCATTCCCCATCTCATGAAGGGCCATGGAGTTAGAGTCGAATGCAAGGGTTCAGAAGGTTTATGTTACATACCTGAATGTCGTTGTCATGCGTTGCAACTTTGGACGTACCTCATCGCGTCCTGTCGTAAAGTTCGCCAATAGTATCCTTGTCGAGAGATACTATTTTCCAAGCTGCGACTTCCCGAGTGATTACCTCACTCAACATCGCGCATTTTTCCAAAATGTTTTAGACTTGATTTTTATTGGTAACACATCGTAACTTCAATCCTATTGATGATCGTCTGTAGAGTTGTTTGTTAGAAATCTTCTGATATCGCTCGACCAGTTGTATTCCTCTTTAATCATTTGGACTTCGTTTTCGATGGATGGTGTCGCCAGATAAATTACTGGGACAACGTCAAATGGGGATTGTCCTAGTGCCGACCCAAGGTTAGCTAATGCGTCAACTTGAATATTTTGATTCCTCAGGATCGGTGAAATAGAAAACTCTTGAAATTCTTCGGACTTGCCTTTGGCTACTTTGAGATAAGCCGTCATTTTAGAGTCTTTAGCTGCAAACTCCCCATTCATTTGGTTTACGACTAGGAGTGAATCGCTTTTGACGTGAATTCCTGTTGCCCCCAAGTCGTGAGCCGTATTCATTCCTGTGATCAAAACTTCGTATCCAGCTTCATTATTTGTAGCCCTGAAATCGCATCCTATGGAGTACACCATCTTGCCCCCCATGGAAACTTGTGGACGACGCCAAGACCTTCCCCCCTTGCGTTGGATGATCCGTCGACATGTAAAGTCCAGATTGCGTCATCAAGAGATGCCACAGGTTCCATCAGTACATCTAATTCTGGGCTGAAGTTTGCGACGAAGTCGACCAATGCTTGCGATTTTATTGTGGTACTGGGTTTGTATTCAATGTCGTAACTACTAAGGTAGATACTCCACTTTGCTAGTCGACCTGTCAACTCAGGTTTCCTCAAGACAAACTTAAGAGGAAAGTTAGTCACGACAGTTATAGGATGTGATTCGAAATAGTGACGTAACTTTTTTGCTGTTGTTGTTAAAGCCAACAAAAGTTTTCCATAGAGGAATACCTAGTTTCGGCGTCAAAAAGTGATTTACTTACGTAATAGATTGGACGTTGCTGTTTTTCATCTTCTCGGGTCAGAACGACACTTACAGTGTTTGAGTTGATGGCTAGATAAAGCTGGAGAACCTCGTGGTCCTCAGGTTTTGACAACAGAGGTGGAGACGCCATATACTTCTTAAGCTCTTGGAGCGCGTTCTCATGGTCGTTCGTCCGTTATAAGCCCTTGTTTTTTCTCAAGACATTGTAGAATAAGTAGCATTTATCTGAAGATCGAGAGAAAAACCTGTTTAACGCCCCAACTCGTTCAGTTAGTCGCTGGATTTATTTAAGGTTACGCGGGTACTTAATGTCCATGATCGCATTTATATGGTTGGGATTAGTCTCGATCCATCGACGAGTGACCATGTATCCTAAGAATTTTTATGCACTCACTCCAAAGAAGCATTTTGTTGGACTGAGCTTCATGTGATACTTTTTGAGAATATTGAACGACTGCCTCAAGTGATCGATTTCCTGTTTTGATTTGACCAATATGTCGTCGATGTATACTTCCATAGTGTCACCAAGACGCTCTTTGAACATCCTGTTGACCAGTCGTTGGTATGTTGATCAGGCATTCTTAAGACCAAAAGGCGTGACCTTATAACAATAGTTCACTTTGTCTGTCATGAATGTTGTCTTCTCTTGATCGTCACGATGCATTAGCATTTGATTGTATCTCAAATATGCATCCATGAATGTGAGTAGCTCGTGACCAGCAGTTGCGTCGACTATGGAGTTAATGTGGGGTAATGGGAATGGGTCTTTAGAACAAGCCTTGTTAAAATCTGTGAAGTCTATGCAGACCTCCACTTTTCGTTTTTCTTTTGCATGACTACGACGTTGTCTTCTAGTCGATAGTCGCCGACAGTTTTAGGATCTGCCTGGTTCTGTAATTGCTAGATGTTTTACTTTCTTGCCTTCATCAAAACTTTATAGCACTACCGAGAAATCTTTTGCTCACTCTTGACTTCCTGGACGCCTCAAGCACTTGGAAACTTGACCGTCTGATGATATGTTGAGGGCATAGCCTTCATGTCGTGAATCCAAGGTTGCCCTAGGATAACGTTGTATGCTGACGAACAGTCAACGATGTTGAACTTGGTCTGCTTGTTGACCCCTTTAGCAAATATTGGGAGAATGATTTCCCTGATGGTGTTAGCCATATCTCCATTGAAGCCCACAAGGACCGTCGAACGTCATACGATTTCTGACTTGTTAATTCCTATAGCCTTGATTGTGCTAAGGAAGATGATATTGGCAGAACTCCCTCCGTCAACCAGGATCCTCTTTGTCGAACAATTTCCAATCATAAGCTGAATGATCAGGCCATTGCTCGCTGAGATCCTCCTGATCAAAAGTGATGGGCATGGCTTCCAACTCCATCTTGTGTTTTGGTCATGACGATCGTGAGACAGGGAGTTCTTCAGGTCCTCGACTAGCATGTCGCTTAGCTGCCGAGTAGGTTAATCCACATATGTTGGAACCTCCAATCACGCAATTAACGACCTTTGCATGGTCGGGCGAAGCTGGCCGTACGCTTGTGCCTAACAAATCTTGCAGGTGGCCTTTTGGTATGAGCCAAGCCAATTCTCGTCGTAATGTGATGCAATCGTCCGTCACGTGGCCATGGTCGCAATGAAAGTCACACAATTTGGATTTGTCTTTCTTAGCATCGTCTCTTTCATTTTTTCGAGGCCATTTGACATTGGTTTGGGCATTCTTTAGAGTTTCAACCACCTCTTTAGATGTTCCTTTGAATCCTTAAGATGAAATCTTATGATACTGGGCGAACTTCTTTGCTGGAGTACTTTTCTTTTTGTCAAATCTCACGTTCAAGATTTGCTTAAACGTCTCGGCCCTGGAAGTCGATCTAGCCTTGAAGTCCGGTTTCTTGACGCTTAATGTTTTTTTTGTCTTTGGAATGTTTGTGACAGAAGGCCACATCTTCAAAGTTTTCCGGCAGATACTTTGTTAGATCCATATACAAGTCTGAACATTCTTCGAGACCTCGTTTGTAAGCCTCGATCGCAGTACGGACGTCACAATTTCGTACGCTGATCATCTCAGAATTGAAGCGATTGATGTAGTTTCGAACTGATTCGTCTGTCTTCTGAGAGATATAATAGAGATCGTTGGTTTGCTTTTCCATTTTACGACTACTAGCAAACTACTGAAAGAATTGGATGACTAGTTCTGCGAAACTGCCGATAGACTTGGGTCGCAGGTTAATCAACCATTGAAGTGCAACACCAATGAGGGTCGCACTAAAGCTCTTGCACATGCAGAACTCTTGATACTGATGGGGTATCGACACAAGTCCACATCAACAGGTACAATAGGTACAACAGAACTCTTGATACTGATTCCTGAATACTTCGGAGTGAACGTCGAGATGTTGTACTTTTTTGGGACGTCGATCATGGTGATTTCGTCAATGAAGGGTGATACTTGAAACCCAGTCTTTGGTTCATCGTCTACAGGTACAATAGCTCCTGGAAGCTTTGCAAGTAACGACATCATCTTTTCATTATGTTCTTCTAACTGTTTCAATCGTTGTGCGACAAGATCGTCTAGATTGAAGTAATTGTTGGGAGGGAGCGAGACTGGCACGAATCCAGAGTCTTGAGATGTTACACATGCATTAAGAAAAAACCCATTGCGCTATGATGTCTCTCCAGCGTCACCATTGATTGATGCACGCATGTCGGACACATACATCGATGGATACCCTGTTGTTGGCGGTGGCATCGTTGGAATCGTCGGGATAGAAAAAGTGGTGACTCTGGTGGCTGCTCCAGTACCTTGCGTCGGCCTAGGGTATGGAGGTTGTGGAGGTTGAACACCTGCAAAAGGCATGTAAAAAGGTGGTCTTGGACCATACTGAGGTCCAAACTGGTTTCCCACATTTGATTCCTCATTGTTGAGAGTTCTTCAGCTGCTCTGCGATTTTGCTCATCCAGAGTGTTAATACGGTTGCAAGCAACATCAAGTTCAATACGTTTTTGAGCAATGATATGGCCTTGAGTTCCCTGAGCCCCCTTGATCCTGCTAGTCAAAAAAGATGCACTGAAACTGTTAGTAAGTCGCACTCTTTGTCGAGGATTTTACTCTAGTTGGGGCCCCACGGTGGGTGCCAAACTGTAAATGCTAAAAATCGTCCAAAGGAAGATCTAAAGTCGGTGTGGAACTGTAACAACTAAAGGGAATGATCGATCGACAAATCGTACGACTGATAATAAAAGTAAATGAAAGACAGAGAATTTGGTGCACGGAAAACCCCGTCTGGGGTAAAAACCGTGGACGATAGCAGAGATCGTCAAGTGCACTATGGACGTCAAACAGGGACGTCGTCCTTTATAAGGAGTGATTGAAAGTACAAATGACAATATTACAATGAAAAGCAAATAAATCATGCGTTTACGTTGTTCGTCGTGCGATGGAACACTTTGTCGAGAGTTCTTGCTTGAGAAAAACTTAGTTAAGTGTTCTTTTGCACTGTGTAGGTATGATGAGTCCAGGTGTCTCGAATGGTTCTTCAGACCTTGTATATATAGCTTTTGGTCTTCATAAATGTGCATTTAATGTCCAACGGTCTTGACAATGATTGATCTTGATGATTGTCCGTCCGTTATATCCGTTGGCATTTATGTGCTTTAAAACCTGTAATGAAGAACCATAAAAGGAAACGGTTGTATGCGTTAAGACATTTAGTTTAGATCATTTGTATTAAAAGTTTGTCTTTTTATCACATTGCTTTATATGTGGTCAAGGCTTGTTTGACCCATATATAAGCCTTTCATTCCTTGTTATTTTGTAACTCAAGCTTTTGTATTCATGTCACTTTAAGAGATATATGACATAATATTTTCTCTCTAGAAATTCTCTCTAATCATGGCAATTCCAAATGACATCTTTAACAGAGTTGACAGTCATGACAGAGCAAAGGAGATTTGGGATGAGCTTGAAAGACAACTTTAAGGATCAGAGTATAAATGCTTACGAGGGTTTCAAGGCCAAATGTAACACCCCAAATTTCGTTTGGTTTTGCGAAGTTGTATTGAGGAAAAAGAGGTTTATGTGGCTGTCTACAAGACGCACGGGTCGTGCGCCCTCTTTCAGAGAAAACGCACGGGTCGTGCGTATGATCCAGGGCCGAGGCAATATGCTTGCGCACGGGTCGTGCGCATTTCCTTCTTTGAGGGCGCACGATTTGAGTTTTGCTTAAATATCTAGAGTTAGAGATATTTTCTTAAATATCTCAATCTCAATTCTCTCTCTCTTCTTTTCTCTCTTTTTCTTCTTTTGATCTTCAAGGCTTCGTTGGTAGCTAGTTTTCAGTGTTTCTAGCAAGGGGTCGGTGTTTTAAGATTCACCTCTTCGTCGTGATCGTTATCTGGTTTTCCGGGTTTTATTCTAAAACCTACTGGTGAGTTCCTACTACCATTTTACAAACTTTATACATGTCAAAACTCTTATTTGCGAAATCCGAAGTATTTCTACGGTATGATTTCATGTTCTATACATTTTGATATAAATGAAGTTTTTGGTGATTCTCGGGTTTCCCGATCAGTTTTGACTAAAATGATGGATCTTATCTTATTGAAGTAAAATGATGTTTTACTTGTACATTATGTGGATTTGTGAAAAGAATGTTTAAGGACTCGTTTTAATGATTTTCATTCTTACCAGAAGTTGAACTGGAAATGACATTTTGTTTATAAAATGTGTTTATACCATATGTTTATTTATGGTTGGTCACATAAGTTGTTGTGACGAGTCTGTACCATTACTAGCGGATCCCTAGGTTTGGAGTCGACTGATATTATTTGGTGTTTACCAAGTAAAGAAAATATAGAGCTACATGTGCATTAAATTGTGAGGCTCTGGCCGTTAACAAATAAGAACTACATGTGCATTATATTGTGAGGTTCTGACCGTTAACAACTTATTTTGGGATGTCACATTCCCCATTGTAGCTATGGATGCATATGATCCTCGGGAGCAACTTGGTAAGGTTATGTGAGGCCGGATACTAGCCATGGTTCATAGTGATCCTAGTGAAGGAGTATACATTGGTTTTGCTTGGGGCTAGATCTCACGTTGTAGCACGGACTTATGTGTTCGTATCCTCGGATTCCAATTGTTTAGCTCATAACTCGGATTTGTGGTCTACTTTGTGTTACACCACAAACCTTGGTAAAATGGTTCTTTTGTCATCATATGATGAGTTTTGGACCGAAAAGGCCCGGTTGTGGCGAAATGTTATCTTTTATAAATAAAAACCTTTATGAAAATATTTCCTTATTATACTGATGTTTATATCTCTGATTTTGTATAAACTGTATGTTCTCACTAGGCTTTAAGCCTAACACTTTTTCTCAAATGATATGTATAACAGGTTTCCCTTAGCGGTGGGTTGCCAAGGTTTTGAGAGACGGGCTTGGTCTCGAGGCTTCTTGAGATGACTAGTATTGTAACTGGGCAATTGTTAAGTCCCATTCTTTTGGTGAATTATGGATGGACATCTGATGAAATCTAGATAGATGTGTCTAGATTAGTTTGTTGATGAATTCTATATCTGTACAGGTTTTGGTAAAGTCTTAAGAACTGATTCCCTTTATGGGAGGTTTATATCAATACAAGTGTCATGTTGCCATAATTCCAGGTTTTAATTTACTCTGATTCTTAGGGTGTTATAAGTTGGTATCAGAGCTCTAATTTAAGCGAACTAGGCATGAATGTAAGATGTCTAGACTTAGACTGAGTTTGATAGGCACTGATTGTGAAATTGGGTAGAACTTCTAAGATGGGTTAGTCTTAGAATCGACGGAGGTTATGTTAATCAAGCGTTGTAATGATGGTAACAAGAACCCTTATGTGTTATATGTTCATAATCTCACTTAGCTAATGTGATTATGAGGATATTTTACATGAGTGTAATTGGTCTGCTAATGTTATGACAATTGGTAGACGTAACGGTACGTTTCTTTCGTGCGTGTTTCAGTTAAACTCTTCCTTACCCTTTCTCGTGCTTGTGTTTATCTGCTCTACCTTAGTACGTTGACCGTTAGAGTAGTGCGAAAGTTTATAAGCGAGTAAGCTAAGGAATGATTGTTGTTTATAGCAATGTCTCTTTGGAATTATAGTAAGTGCGTGGAACGCATTAAGTTAATCATCTTGAGCCAGATTCGTTGGTGGAATTAGAGTTATATCATGTTAGATCGATTCTATTTCAAGGAGTTTTGTAAGTTAATTAATGGGATGGTTGCCCTATTATGCCTGAGGCATCCGGTTGATTATAGTACGTCAGGATGTTGGGAAGCGTAGTATTAAGATGTGAGTGCCGACCGAATTCATGCATTAAATTTATTTCTAAAATAAGGTCGCATAAATTGCTTTTCATGATTGCCAAACATAAAGTGATTTACCTTGTAACACTTTGGCAAAAACATTTAGCACTCAACATATTTTAAACTATGAGCATAAGCATGCTTAAAATGGTTTTGTTGCACCTGATTACAAATTGTTATCAAAACTCTCTTTATTCACGTCTTGTGTTTAAATGCTATTTTTGGATGTCGTAATATCTGTATTTTAAACGCTTTTGAGTTAATGGGCAAGTAGCTGTGGAATTTTGACCTTGACATTGGATCTCTTCCACGTATGTTAATGGTTTTAAAGGAAAAGTTATTTCCATGACTTGAGTCGGAATTTCTTGGAGATTTTAGTTTGTACGAGTTTTGTTGAATTTCATAGAGTTTCGTTTTACGAATTCTTTTTGTCACGTGCGTATATTTAGAGATGCGTGAGTTTAATTTCATTGCGTGCAAGTTATGAGTTCTTTGGGTGTCGTGTCTCATCAAAATGGTCAAAATTAAACTCACCACTTGTCAAAATGGTCGCCTTACCTTGTGTTGAAAAATGGAAATTTGGACATCACTTGATTTTAGCGTTAAGGAGTTTTATGAAAATCCAGTTGAATTATGGTGTCTCATCTTATGACTTTTGTGTCACGTAAATAATTTCAGGAACATGTGCATATGCATCATTGTGTGCGTTAATTTCAGGGTTTTGTTAACAAATGTCAACCGTCGTGTACTATGTGCATTGGATTTAAGTATAACGTTGGTGTGAATGATTGCATAAACGATTTATGTATTTTTAAAAATAGGACTTTCGTTCTGATCGTATTTCCATCATTAACTCTTACTGTTAAAATTTTCGCAAAGCATTTAGCGAGTTAGCGGTATTTTTGTCGTTGTAGTTCTATTTTGGTCAGATGTGTTTATCTTTACAACGTGATGCTTTAAACTCGATTTGAAATCTTATTTGCATCCCCGTTATTTTACCGCCCTTTGGGGAATAAATTGTTGCATATGGGGTGAGTTGAAAATTCTTTTGCTACAACGCCTCTTGGTTATAGAGGAAGACTTTAAAGATAAAATTGTGATTTTTCTTTGGAGTTGTACAAACAATTGTTGCATATGTTGAAGTGCAAGAACCTATTTTCACGTTTATAGTATAAACTATTGGGTATGTTTTACTCGGTATTTCTCAAGGTGCGAGTATTTTGTTAAGTTTTCGTATTCGGTAACTTGGATTGTTTTAACATCATAAATTGCTCATATCGAGCTTGAATATTTCAGCAAGTAAATAGCGTGATTTACATATCCTGAGTGATTTTGTACACGTAAAATCTACATTATGATTTATACATCTTTGATGATTTTGTGCATCTTAGTATTTTTGCATTCATAAACATTTGGAAAATCTTTGGTCTCAATACGTGTTGAGTTTTGAGAAATCATGTCCTGGTGGTGTGTGTTTTCATAAACATTGTTTAAAGACATTTCATTATTTGGGGAACGTTAAATGTCGGTTAAATGTGTTTTAAGGTTTACGAGACTTTCGTTGGAAATTTACGTAAAGTGTGGAGCCTTTGGCTCGGGTTTTGACTGAATGAGTCATGTGGACATTTGTCCGGATTTATAACCGCAATGAAAGATTTTAGTATGATGGAATTTATTTGTGTTTTACATTAAATTGTTAACTGCTGATAAGTTTCGGTTATTTTGAAATGTTTAGTTTTATGAACATGTTGAGACACCCATTTTGGGATCTTTGGTCATTTTGGTAAATAAATCATGTTGAAGTGTTTCTTTGATGATTTTACATATATAATTGGAGTTCAATCGACGTAAGTGTCATTGGATGTATTTGATCTTATAAACCTTTTCAGAAAATGCATATTATTATGTTATGAGGCATTTTGAAATCATAAGGGTATGAGTTCATTTGGAAAACGGTTTGTTTCAACCAACGATGAGATTTGAGTTAATTATACTTTTGGTCATGTTTGCATAATAGTTGGTCAAACATGTTTTCATATTTTATATCGACTTTTATTTGGGTATTTACGTACACTATTGGGTCGTTGGCTCAGTTTTGACTAAATGGAGACTTGAGGACATTTGTTCGGTTTAAAAACAGTTGTGGAATTTTTAGAGTATGATGGCGATTATTTCATGCCATTGGGAGTTACATGTTTTCTTTTTGGGAGCTTTGGTCTTCTTTTGGAGTCGTGTAAATTTTGACAGTGTTGTATTGGATCCATAGGCACGTAAGTCTGTCTGTTTTGGAAAGCTTAAGTTTTTGGTTACTGTGGTGACCGCTTGGGTTTGCTAGCGAGTAGGCGATAAGTGGCTCGAGCCGCTGAGTTGAAACTCGTTTAGATTGGATAGGCACCCATGTTCGTAAGACCCTGGAGTGGAACTCGTCGGAGTATGGTAAGGGGCAATAATAGGTCTGAGGATTGTGATGTCTGGTATGGCATGGGAACTAGGACCGATATGTGTGGTGAAATCCAATAACATCACGGGTGGCCCCATTCATGTGTTCTCGCCACCCAAGATGGAAACGTTTAGAGGTCATGCGAGGAAGTTGTATAGGCGGCCTACTTGCGTGTCGTTCTATTCTCTTTGTGTACGGGTCTCTCCGTCGTAGACCCGGGGTATTTTAAACACTAATGTTATATTTTTACCAACTTTGGTTATGTGAAGTCGACGGTAAATGATGGCTTTAATATTGGGTTCTCCCCACGTATATTAAGGTTTGAATGAAATGTGTTATTCCTGCATGTTGATATTTAGTTTTCTTTTGTTTTTGGTCGTGTGAGTATTGGGCCTAGTGTCCATGTTTTCGGACGTACGATATGGATAGTGTTACTAATATTTCATACTTCGAGTTATACAAGTTGTGTCAATTTATAAAACGTATTTGCAATGAAGTATCCGTCTTTGAAAATGCATGACTTTGAAAAGGAGTTGTTTCCATGTTTTAACGTTCATTATTTGAAGGGTTCTGATTTAAAGAGACGTTCATCAATTTAATTGCTTTTACTTATGTAAAACTCTTGAGCTCTCTAGGCGTTAAGCTTAAACCCTTTTTATTTTATCTACATGTGCATCTTTTCCTGTTGGGGGTTCGGTTCTAGCAGTGCTTTGAGGAGTCGGGCCTTAGCCTTAAGCTAGAGTAAGTTGTTGGTAAAGTCTTCCACAGGTTGGAGATAGTGTCTACGCATGGGTTTCTGTAGCGCCCGTTCTTTATAAGTCCGAATGTATAGATTGGTGGTATGTTTAGAAGTTAATCTTTATAATGTGGTTGTAGACGAAGTATTTATGAAAGTATTAAGAAATTCGAATAAGGGCTATTTCCAGATTTGGGGTCAGATCGGAGTTGAGTGATAACAGAATCTGTGTTAACCGATTGCCGGAAAGACGCATTGGTGCGCCTTGTAAGAATATCTTTATTGATATTAGGAATGGATCAGTGAAATTTGAGAGTTTTGGGAAGATTAGCGTCGACCGTTAGCTTTGAGTTCGGAACCGTGCAGTTCGAAAGAACTGGTAGATGGGAAGTTGAGGTCGCTAATTTCCTGGAGGTAGTATTTGTCACCTAAGGTTGGGAGGCAACCGT
Source organism: Arctium minus (assembly GCA_954870635.1). Classification (NCBI taxonomy): domain Eukaryota; kingdom Viridiplantae; phylum Streptophyta; class Magnoliopsida; order Asterales; family Asteraceae; genus Arctium; species Arctium minus. Next base: position 58,535,586 of record OX941082.1, on the reverse strand, counting down.
AACCTTGGGAGTAAAGGTTACTTTAGAGAGTTGAGTGTTCACTCGGTTAGGAGTGAAATATGCCCAAGACGGGTAGCTATTTCGGGTGTCGGTATTAAGATCTCGTTAATGATTCTGGTATTTAGGTTTGAGACGATATACTCTGCGATCTGTGTTCCATTGAGAAGATTAGATTTCGAGTACGAAATCGTTCTAAGGTTGGGAGTATTGTAACACCCCGAATTTCGTTTGGTTTTGCGAAGTTGTATTGAGGAAAAAGAGGTTTATGTGGCTGTCTACAGGACGCACGGGTCGTGCGCCCTCCTTCAGAGAAAATGCACGGGTCGTGCGTATGATCCAGGGCCGAGGCAATATGCTTACGCACGGGTCGTGCGCATTTCCTTTTTTGAGGGCGCACGACTGTCAGGTTTCTTTTTGAGTTTTTCTTAAATATCTAGAGTTAGAGATATTTTCTTAAATATCTCAATCTCAGTTCTCTCTCTCTTCTTTTCTCTCTTTTTCTTCTTTTGATCTTCAAGGCTTCGTTGGTAGCTAGTTTTCGGTGTTTTTAGCAAGGGGTCGGTGTTTTAAGCTTCACCTCTTCGTCGTGATCGTTATCTGGTTTTCCGGGTTTTATTCTAAAACCTACTGGTGAGTTCCTACTACCATTTTACAAACTTTACACATGTCAAAACTCTTATTTGCGAAATCTGAAGTATTTCTACGGTATGATTTCATGTTCTATACATTTTGATATAAATGAAGTTTTTGGTGATTCTCGGGGTTCCCGATCAGTTTTGACTAAAATGATGGATCTTATCTTATTGAAGTAAAATGATGTTTTACTTGTACATTATGTTGATTTGTGAAAAGAATGTTTAAGGACTCGTTTTAATTATTTTCATTCTTACCAGAAGTTGAACTAGAAATGACATTTTGTTTATAAAATGTGTGTCTACCATATGTTTATTTATGGTTGGTCACATAAATTGTTGTGACGAGTCTGTACTATTACTAGCGGATCCCTAGGTTTTGAGTCGACTGATATTATTTGGTGTTTACCAAGTAAAGAAAATATAGAGCTACATGTGCATTAAATTGTGAGGCTCTGGCCGGTATCAAATAAGAACTACATGTGCATTAAATTGTGAGGTTCTGGCCGTTAATGACTTATTTTGGGATGTCACATTCCCCATTGTAGCTATGGATGCATATGATCCTCGGGGGCAACTTGGTACGGTTATGTGAGGCAGGATACTAGCCATGGTTCATAGTGATCCTAGTGAAGGAGTATACATTGGTTTTGCTTGGGGCTAGATCTCACGTTGTAGCACGGACTTATGTGTTCGTATCCTCGGATTCCAATTGTTTAGCTCATAACTCGGATTTGTGGTCTACTTTGTGTTACACCACAAACCTTGGTAAAATGGTTCTTTTGTCATCATATGATGAGTTTTGGACCGAAAAGGCCCGGTTGTGACGAAATGTTATCTTTTATAAATAAAAAACCTTTATGAAAATATTTCCTTATTATACTGATGTTTATATCTCTGATTTTGTATAAACTGTATGTTCTCACTAGGCTTTAAGCCTAACACTTTTTCTCAAATGATATGTATAACAGGTTTCCCTTAGCGGTGGGTTGCCAGGGTTTTGAGAGACGGGCTTGGTCTCGAGGCTTCTTGAGATGACTAGTATTGTAATTGGGCAATTGTTAAGTCCCATTCTTTTGGTGAATTATGGATGGACATCTGATGAAATCTAGATAGATGTGTCTAGATTAGTTTGTTGATATTCTACATCTGTACCGGTTTTGGTAAAGTCTTAAGGACTGATCCCCTTTATGGGAGGTTTATATCAATACAAGTGTCATGTTGCCATAATTCCAGGTTTTAATTTACTCTGATTCTTAGGGTGTTATACCAAAGAGGGAGAGTCTTTGAAAGATGCATACAACCACTACAACATCATACTGAATGATCTTCGGAGGAATGGAGTCATAAAGACAGAGTCAGAGATGAATTTCAAATTCATCAAGAATCTTCAGCCAGAGTGGGATACATACTCCATCCAGTTGCAAATGAACAAAAACATGGATAAGGAGAAGCTCAATGACTTATTTTGTGTTCTCTATCAGCACGAGGACAAGGTGAAAGAACAAGCTGTTCTGAACAAGCAATTGTTTGAGATAAAAGAGAACCAGAAAAAGGTAGAAGATTCATTGATTCTATTGGCTCAGGGAAAGTTGGCAAAGGGTGGTTCAAGCTCAGTGAAGACTGGAAAGCAGAAAGCATTGGCTTTTGAGATGGTGGACTCATCAGACATCTCTGAGGAGGAGGAAGATGACTCTGATAATGAGCTTACAGATTTTTCTGAAAAGTTAACCCTTCTGACTACAAGGATTCATAAGAAGTTTGAATGGAAGAAGTTCTACCACAAGTCCAAACCAGATCATTACAGGGCTGACAGTTTCAAGGGAAAGTATGGGAAAAGAGATGATAGAAAGGATGAGAAGAGAGATGACAGAAAATAAGAGAAGAAAGATGAGAAAGAGAAATAAAAAGAGAAAAGTGACAAGTGCTACAACTGTGGAAAAACCGGACACTTTGTCAGAGATTGTAAACCAAAGAGAGTTAAAGATTATGAGTACTACTCCAAAAAGGCTCAGCTTGTCAAAGCCATGGAGAAGGGTAAAGCATTGAAAGCTGAAGAGGAGATTTGGCGGGAGTTTTCATCTGATGATTAAGAAAAGGCCAATTTCACTCAAGTTCATTACAACCTTATGGCAACTCTTGATGACGAGGACTCGGGGTCTTAGGTAAACTCTATTTCTGACAAGTCTGAAAGTTTTTTTGAAAATGATGAAGTTTTGAAATTGATGTCCCAATTAGAACTGATGAATGATGAATTCCTAAAATTAAAAGAACATTCTCTAAAACAAAAGAATTTTATCCAAGGACATCAAGATCAAACTTTGATTTTCAAAACTTTAGCAGAGGAAAGAGAAGAGAAAAGGAATCTTCTCAAACTGGACAAGGTAAATCTTCAAGATAAAATATCTGATTTTTACAAAAAAAATTAAGTTCAATGAAAGATAAAAATTTGGATTTAACTTTGTCGTATGAAATTGTTTTGAAGGACAGAACTGAAACATATGCAAAGATTAAGGAATTAGAAGATCTCAATTTTAAAAGAGGTCAAACAGAGCAAACTTTGAAGCTTTTAACCAACAACCCAAAAGATACTCGATTTTATAATCCAAAAATGGGTTTGGGTCTTCCGGATGCTGAGATTTTAAAGAACGCACCCGAAAATCTTTATAATTTCAAAACTTAGGGTGATGCTTCTATTGTCTTAATACCTCACATTTGTGAAACATTTGTTAAGTCTGAGAGTTCGACACCCGAAACTCCAAAGATAAAAAGAGAAGAACCAGAAATAGTTAAATCAGAGGTAAAATCTGATTCAAGTTCTCATGATTTTAAAAATGTTGGATTCAAATACGATGACTTAAATTCGAGTTATAAATATAAAATAAAAAGTTTCATCAAGTGAGGCAACTGAATCAGATTTCAAACCTGATGAAACTGAATTTGTGAAAGTTCTCATTCTGAAGATATGGAAGATATGGAAGAAAGTTCAGATTTCAAACCTGCTTTATCAAGGAAGATATGGAAGAAAGTTCTCATTCTGAAAATGAGTTCGTTTCTGATAAGACTTCAATTTTTACAAAATCTGATTATCAGACTGCTTTAAAAAATATTTCTGATTTAGAAAAGCAAATTTCAGTTCTCAACAATCTTGTTGATGAAGTGGAAAATGCAAATGAAAACCTTAGGATGGAATTAGATTCAAGTCTGATTCAAAATGCAGATTTACAAAAAAAAAATCAGACATCTAGAATCCCAATATTTTAAATTTTCAAAAGGCAAAACAGTTTGTCCTGATCAGACTTCTCAATCTTCATTCCCAGTCAATGCTGATGTTCAATCTGACACTTCAACAGTTGATTCAAAAACTCCTCAAATGAAAACATCTTTGAAGATTTTAACATCTTCGGAAAAGGAGTCAAGCATATCTAAAAAGGAGAATGTTCGGGAATTAAACTTAATTCTGTTTCCCAAACATCTTCTAATTCTAAATTTTGTACTAATCCTTTCTTTGAAAATTCACTTTCAATGAATCTAATTATGTTTGTTCTTAAGATAAGAAAGTGAAGGAAGAAGGTAGGAAGAGAAGAAAGAAGGCAAAACGTTGAAAAAAAGAAGAATGTGTCTGACAAAGGAGTTTGTAATAGCATAGCTACAAAAGTTTGTAATCAAACTTGTCAACGATGTTTCAATAAAATGAAAAATATTTCTAGAACCGAATTGTTGACACAAGCTACTGCTATGTTACAATGCTCTTACTGTTGTGATAGTTCATTTTCTTTACAACCTAAGTTTTCTAAGAAAAGAAAACCTTATCAGTTTGTGAAGAGGAAGATTCCTACTCAGTCCCCTGTTAAACAGAAAGCTGAAATTTATTCTGTTAAAAAGAAAAATAATGGTTTAAAAATGGACAAGTTAGTTGACGTGAAATTTGTGTGGAAGTGGATTTCAAAGTTTGCACTAAAAGCACAAGTTTCATTAAAAGAGTCTGTTAGCCCTAATTCTAAAATGTAAAAGTATTGAAAATGTTCTAAGTCCTATTTCAGAGGACTTCCAGATATAGACTTCAGAGGACAAACCTGTCTCTGAATTACTTTCTAGAGTTAGAGAATTTCAGCATAAGACATCAGAGATGGCTTCAACATAGGTACCTACATCAGAGCTCTGATGACCCCTCTCTGAAGAAAGCTAAAGTTATACAAGTATTGACAGAAGAACAGATGACACGTCATCATCGATAAGATTTACTTTTTAGAGTAGGTCACTGTTCAAGCATGTCTTGAGCTTACCTTTTAGGTAAGGCACTGTTCAAGCATGCTTCTTATGTCAGAATCGTACACTTTACACTTTATGGTCCTATAAATAGGACCATCACTCCATTGACAAATGTGTGATTTTTGATAAATCTTGTATATGAATCATCTTTTAATATACTGAAAGTATTCAAGAAAAATATCTTATACGATTTATATAAACTGTGATATTGAATCTGATTTGATATTAAAACTATATTGCTTCCGTTGTTCTTATTGTTCTTATTGTTTTATATCATTGTTATAAGATTAAATCTGGGATCCAACAATTGGTATCAGAGCCATCTTTGTTTTTAAAACAAAACAAGATCATATCTGCATTCTCGGATAGATTTACATCTTACTGATTCAAGCTTTCAAAAATTTGTGCATGTTCATATAAACCTTGGTTTATTTAAAAGGAACTCCATATGCTCCAGATTTGAAAGTAAATCAAAGTTTCATTTTTTTGATAAAAGATCTTCTTAGAAAAGCATCAGTTCTTCAAATCTTCATCTTTTCTTCAAAATAGCAAACTCCAGTATGAGTGCCATTTATACAGCTGGATCATTAACTAAACCTCCTACACTCCTAAGGGGTGAATATCCTCAATGGAAGATAAGGATGGTAAATTTCATGGAAGGTATGGACAGGGATCTTTTAAGATCAGTGAACGATGGACCTCACCAACCAATGGTGTTTGTACCAAGAGTTCCAGCAACATAAGATACTGCTGAAATACCTGCATATTATGAAAAGAAAACTTCAAACTTCACTGATAAAAACTAGAATGATGGAAAATGACTCAAAAGTTGTTAGATTACTTATTATGGTCATTCCCAATTATATCTTTCAAGAACTTGATTCTTGTGTAACTGCAAAAGAGATATGGGATCAGTTGTTAAACCAACTTGAAGGTGGCCTACAAACTCAGAAAAACAGAAGAAATCTTTGCATTAATGAGTACCATGACTTTCATGCACTACCTGAAAAAACCTTGCACCAAACATACTCAAGATTCAACATTCTCATCAATAAAAGCAAAAAGTTTGGAGTTGTGAGGACATAAGAAGAAAACAATGTTCTTTTTCTTAAAAGTTTAAATAAAGAATGGTCACAACTGTCCATGTCAATACAGGCCAATCAAAATCTTGAATCATGGTCATTAACTGATATTTATGGCACTCTTGTTGCTCAGGAAAAAGAAGTTGTTAAACAAAAGTCAAAAACTTCCTTAGGTGGACCACTTGCCCTCATTTCAAAACAAAAAGGTGTATAAAAAGAAGGCTGTAGTACAGAAACAAAGAACCCTTTGAAAAAGGAACCAAAAAGGAAGTCTAAAAAGGTTTAAATGGCTGAAGAAGATGAACATTCAAACTCACACTCAGATAATGATATCAATGCCTTTGCCAAGTCTCTTGCATTAATTACTCACCAATTTAACAAGAAATTTGGCAAGAAAGTCTTTGAAGGCAGGAGAGATGATGAAGAAAGGAGAAACACAGAAAGAAGATTTCAACAAGAGCCCAGAATCACTCCACATGGTTATCAAAAGGGTACAAATTTCAACAATCATGATGTTGCACAACAATCAAGAACTCATCAAACATTCCAACCCAAGTATCCTCAACCTTAGAGATACTTTCATCCCCAATCACAAGCTTAGAAAACAGAAATTGTTGTTGCTCTTCCACAAAATCGAAATGATGGAAGATGTTTCAGATGTGGAAAACTAGGCCATTTCTCTGCAAACTGCAGAGGTAGACTTGTCAAAGATCAAGACTATTACAAGAACAAGTACAAGTACAATGTCAAAGAAAGAGTACTTGTTGCAGAGATAGAAGATTGGCTTTCAGAGATGGAGAGGAAGAGCCTACCAATCTCTGTGGTATGGCTTTTGCAGATGATCAGACTGATGGATCATCAGAGTACTGCTCTGAAAAGGTAAATTCTCCCTCCACCTCTGAAAGTGAATTTGAAATGGACGTTCTTAAGCTAGCAGAGAAAAGGATCTTCTTGAGTCAGAAAAGAATGCAATTTTTGTTGAAAAATCTGAACTTGAAAAAGCTCAGAGACAAAAGGAAAAATCTTTTTATGAGAAACTCAAAGAATTGGAAATAGTGTTAAAAGCTAAAGAAGAAGAAGAAGTTAAAAGATGAGAGTATGAAAGGCTCAATTTTGTTTCCTTAACTAACTTTTTTCAAAAGGAAAGAGAAATCCTACATCAATATCTGGAAAGGAAAGAACTTCAAATCAAAAGCTATCTAGATGCTCAAGATGTGCATTAAAAATAAATTCTCAAATGGACACTCAAGGACTGGGATTCAATGAATTGGATCCATTCACTGGATTGAAGAAAAATTCACTTTCTTCCACTTTCTGTATGGGAAAGGTCCAGAGCTCTAACTGTCCATCTCTTAACAATTTCAAAAGAACAAAAACCTCAGAAGGATCAAAAGCAAGAGCTCTGAATTTTAAAAATGTCTTATACTCTGAAGCAAAAACATTTTCAAAATCTATCTTAAAGATAGAAAAAGAGACTTGAGATGTACTCTTTACAAAACCTCAGAGCAATGATCCTAGAGAAATTTTTAAGTTTGATGTTTTATCACAAAAGAATCAGACACATCTAAAACAAGTACCTCTGAAACAAGTACTTCTGAAGATGAACCTCAGAGTTCACTCAATCCAGATGCACCTCTGTATTCACCAATGTCAGATGAATGCATCAGAACTACATTTGAGAATGACATTAGAAAAATTTATAAAGAAAATGTCATGGATGATTTAAAAAAGAAAGAAAGCATGAAAAGAATCATTAAAGTCTCTAGACCTAAAAAAATTATGAAAACTACAGAGGTAGTTATCTCTGACAAGGCTAAGAGAGACTTTCTTGACTCTGATTCTGAATCTGATCCAGAGATAGATGAACAGATATTCTTTAGACCAGAGAAAGTAATTCATAAAAACATACAGACTGTTGGTTCTGGAATCTTGAACATTCTTGTTCCAGTTTTGAAAAACAAACCCAGAATACCAATCTGTCCTGATTTTGTACACATGTGTCTACAAGCAAAAACTTCTCTGACCTTGAGAAAGAGTTAAAAGAAAAGGCCAAGAATAAAACTAACACTTCTCAACTCTACACTTATAAACCAATCAAATTTACTCCTGAACAAAAAGGCAAATGGCAAGAAATTAACCATTCTGGTCCTGTTTGTGCAGTGACCAACAAAGAGAAGAAGATGTTTTTGAACAAGAAAAGGCAACTTGAAAAGAAGGCTTATCTTTCAAGCCAAAAAGAAGGAAGTAGTTAGGAATACTTGTAATATTCCTAGTGCTAGTTTGAAAAATAATCAAAGTGTAACAAATGCATTCAATGAAATGAAAAACTTTTCTCCTACTTCTACTTGTTCTAGTAATTGCAAATGCATTCAACTCATTATTAAGCTGAAAAATAATTTCAGAGGTTCTCATTGTTTTCTGAATCAGTCTCTGAATAAAATTTTAGAGACAAAGCCTCAAAAGAAAAAGAGCAATTCTAGTAAAACTTAAAAAGATGAAATGCCAAATGTTCATCAAACTCCTTAGAAGTCTAACAAGAAAGGACCCATATTGAGATGGGTACCTAAGAAACTCTAATCTGTCTTGCAGAAACAGTCAATGCCCATCTGGTACTTAGATTCTGGATGTTCATGACATATGACTGGAAATAAGAAGTTTCTATCCTCTTTCAAAGCTAAATCAGGAGGAACAGTAAATTTTGGAGACAATATGCAAGGTCGGATTAAAGGTTATGGTGAGTTAACAAGAGGTAATGTTTCTGTATCAAAAGTTGCGAATGTTGATGGGTTAAAACACAAATTAATAAGCATAAGTCAACTTTGTGACCATGGTTTTGATGTGAAGTTTCAAGAAAAAAATTGTTCACTTCTTTACTCAAAAACAGGTCAATAAATGCTGAGAGCAGATAGAAAGGATAACTTATATAGAATGAATTTTACCAAACACATTATTATTCCCTAATTTCAAGTTTTAATTGCAATTAACACAAAGATAATACAAATCAATAAATTCAAACAATCAACCTGTTTCAATTCCAATTCAAGATTCGTATACAAGCTCTTTATGGTACTTTCTCTCTCTAGAATCTATGTCTTCTTTCAACGACCTCTTATCACACGCTTGTTACCACAACCTACAACTAAAGTCATATCCCTATTTAAGATAAGGACACAACAAGACAAAAACAAAATTACAAATACAACATTTTGACTTTGACTTTATTACAAAATAGACTTTGACTTTCTTTGAGAGTTGACTTGAGCTTTGACTTGCTTGACTTTCAGCTTTCAGTCTTCATGATCTTGTATCCAACATATTTATGCACTAACAATCTCCCCCTTTGGATTCAAGATCATCTCAAAAAGATTTTGCATTTCAATCTCTCCCTTTGACGTAGGTTACAAAATAATCTCCTCCTTTGATTGATCTTTAGCAACATAAGCGCAATCACTTTAAGCTCAATAACAATCTCCCTTTCTTAGATAAATTTGTCTTAAAAAACTTTTGTAATCTCCCCAAAGGTTGTCTTCAAGAACAGTAAGAATCTCCCCTAAGGTTGTAAAAACCTCTTTCAGACTTTAGAAAGAAATTATCTTCAAATTCAGCTCAGTTTGCTTCAGCAAATTGTATTCAAAGAAAATTTCAGTAAAATTCTGCATGCAATTTGAAATCTCTGAATCTGCTCTTTCAACTCTGAACAATCTTCAACAATCTTTGCAATCCTTTACAAACATTCTCAATAACCTTCTTTAACAACTTTCTTTCACAATCATTTCTTGATCATTTCTCCCATCTATAACATTTGTTGAATCTCTCTCCCCCTTTTTGATGATTGGAGCATTGAAATCATCAAAACTTTCATAAGAAATGTCATTGATCTGATTTGACCACTAATCTTTTACAAGAGCCTCTGACTATTTATCGATCCAAAAGATATTCATCCAAATCTTTGCAAATTCAGACAAATTATGAGTGTAACACCTGAATCAACAAATGAATCAGTTATAAGTGTCTGTCAGTAACACGAAGTCACTGTGTGTAACGAATACACATTGGAAATGAGCTTTTTGATGTTTACTCCCCCAGGTCTTTTATTCAATCATCGAATAACACAAGTTTATTCTATGAACGTTTAGACAGAAAAACGAATTTCCTGTATGTACGTGCTTGTGTTTGAAAGAATTAAGCATATGATTGTTTTTGTTAGGCTCAAAATTGTGTAAACCATTGACACAACAACAGTATAACACAGACTCAATTGTGCATAATCGAAGTGCGAAGGTGGGGCAAACTTCCTTCTTTTTCAATATACAGATTTTCCAAATGAAAACCAGATAGATTATATGTTGTGTCCCCTTGAAATATGAAACATCTTCTTGTTGAGAAAAAGATGAGTAGATGGTGGGGTTTTAAATCAAGAGTTGGCATAGGCTAGTTGCCTTTTTCATTGATGTTTACCAAAGAATTGTGAAACAATCATAAATGCAGTTGTGTTGGGTCTGAATGAGCTAAGTATGGTTTATGCTGCTGATTAATGTTGCTAAGTGATTAAACTGCTAAGTAATTACTACTGCTAGTAGAATTAATACTGCTTGAAGAGTTAGTGCTGCTACTTGAATAGTTAGTACTGCTTAGAGAGTTAGTACTGCTAGTAGTTAGTACTGCTGAAGATTAATGCTATTGAAGATGGTTAATACTTCTAAAGATTATTAGTGCTGCTTCTAAAGATAAAGATGCCTTGGAGATAAAGACAAGCTGGAGATAAGGCTGAAGATAATTATGGGATTGATATTGAAGATCAAGTTTATTTTGATAATTATCTTGTAATCTACTCTGTAAATATAATCTAGATGTTAAGGATTATATAGTACATTCTAAGAGAATTCAATAATAAGTTTTGTTAGAGAAAATTAACCTCAAGGTTTACAACCCTAGTTCTAGAGAAGTAGAATTCGTCTTGGTGATCCTGTTCATCAAGATTGAGGTTTTGTGTGAAAGCTTGTAACTTTAATCATTCAATAAAGTTTACAAGTTGTGATTTCTATTTTATTGTTTCATTGATATTTGAATATTAAAGTGTTTTTCCGCAACTTCTTTAATATTGTTTCTGAGTTTCATTATTCTTGTTAAGAATCAGATCCTGACAAGTGGTATCAGAGCTTAGTATTCTCATAAACCTTCATTCATCGTGGACAACATAGTTGAATCAAACAGTACTCTTGTTTCAAAGGTTCCCATGCTCAAACCTAATGAGTTTGACATGTGGAAAATTAGAATCAAGCAGTACATCCTCCTTACAGACTTTTCTATGTGGGACATTGTTGAGAATGGTCCCTCTGCTGAAGGTAAAATTGGACAAGATGGAAGAAGACCACCTCCAAAAACTGATGCTAAGAAGAAAGTGAGACAATTGGAGATGAAAGCCTTAAGCAACCTGCTTTTGGCCATTCCTAATGAGTATCAACATCAGTTTCACCACTGCACTGATGCTCAGATTCTATGTAATGCTTTAGAGATGAGATTTGTTGGCACCAAGAGCACTAAGAGGAATCAAAGGGATATTCTCAAGCAGCAATATGAGAATTTTACATCTTCAAAGAATGAGTCTATGACTCAAACTTTTGATAGATTCAATAAGTTAATTGGTGAGTTGGCTACTGTTGGAGTTCAGATGGAACAAGATGATGTCAACCGAAAGTTCCTCAGATCTCTTGGAGATGAATGGACCATGTACACTGTCTCATTCAGACAGAATGACATGTTGGAAGAAAAGGAACTGGATGATATGTACAATGATCTGAGAGTGTTTGAATCTGAAGTGGAAGCAAAGAAGAAGCCTATTGGATATGTTCATAATGTTGCACTATTATCAGCATCAACTGATTCTACTGCTAACCCTGAATCAGTTAATGCCGCCAGTGGAGTAAATCAAGAAAAAGGCAATGAATCCATTTTTGAAGCCTTTCTTTCCAGCCATGGTAACTCTTCTTTAATCAATGATGACTTGGAACAGCTTCATCCTGATGATCTTGAAGAGATGGATATTAAATGGCGGATGGCCATGCTTTCTATGAGGGTGAAGAAGTTCATCAAAAGGACTGGGAGGAACAACTTCTTCTAAAGAAGAGAAGATGGAGCAGGCTTTGATAAGTCAAAGGTGGAGTGCTACAAGTGTCATATGAAGGGACACTTTACCAGGGAATGCAGAAGTGGAGTGTCTCACAACAACCACCAACAAGCTCAGACTGGAAGCTTCAACCAGAGCAGAAACTCTGCTCAAGCTCTTGTTTCTCAACAAGGAATGCGGTTTGACTGGAGTGATCAAGCAGAAGAGGCCATTCAAAATCAAGCACTCATGGCAGAGGTATCAGATCTCCCAACTGAGGTACTTTCTAATCTCTGTTCTCAAACTTGCATAGACACTGTTAAAAGGTACAGGGATCACAACCAGAGTATGAGTGATGACCTTAAGAGGCTAGAAAAGGATAGAAAAGACTATATGAAAATTGTTGAGAGGTTTGAGGAACAAATTAAAAGTTTCCAAGCCAATGAACTTCAACACACATATGATACAAATTACTTGAAGTGGGAGAAAAATGATTTAGAAATCCAACTGACAAAGTCTAGAGAGGAGAATGAAAAGTTGAGAGGAGAGCTAGTCAAGGTTAAGCTAGATGTGGAAAAGTTTTCATATGCTTCTAAAGCCATGGATTCAATTCAAAAGGTCCAAATCCATGATAAGCTTAAACCAGGAATTGGGTACAATACCACACCACCACCATACAACAACAACTACATTCCTCCTAAATCATACTTGCTAGAGACCAAGGATAGGAAGGACTTGCATGAGGGAGCCACTAAGATAGATCCTTTAGATGAAGTAGTTGTTAAGGACAAGACTGAGAAAGAAGCTGGTAAGAGTAAGGATAATACTGTGAGTGGTGAGATTCCCTTAGAAAATAACATTCTTACCAATGAGGGTGGTGGAAGGGATTGGGTCAAATCTGATGACATAGAGAAGACTGAGGGAAAGTCTAAAAAGGTCCATTACAAGCAGACTACAGTTGTGAATCCTGTTCTTTGCAAACAGTGTGCAGGTAATAAGTCTAAGCCCCTAAAACATGATAAAAGGAGGGGTAATCAAAGAAATTGGAATAATCAGTGGGCTCAGAAACAAGGAGTTGATCTGAGTAGAATCATCAGACCAAAACCTTGTTTCATATGTGGCAAAATGAACCATCTTGCCAAGCACTGTTATTTTAATCCTATTAACCAAAGGATAAATTTTCAAAGATCTGTGCAAAAACCCTTTGGCTATAGGAAGGATGAAAGGAACCATGTGGCTAAGAAACCTGTTAAATCTAAAATCCACATGAAGAAAAAGACTGTAAAAGAGAGTGTCAAGATGTGGGTCCCAAAAGCACTAAAATTGTTAGTACTGCTACCACAAATAGTGCTACTGACAAAGATAGTGCTACCAGAAGCAATACTGTTTCTATCAATGTTAGTGTTGCTAAGAGTTTTAGTACTTCTCAAACTAACATTGTTAGTACTTCATCAGATGTTAATACTGCTAACTCTGTTAGTGCTTCTAACAAGGTTAGTACGGCTAAACCTGTTAGTGCTGCTAACTCTGTTAGTACTTCTAAAATTAGTACTGCCTCTAGTATTTGTGCTTCTAGACCAATCATCTTGACAAAGTACTCCAGTAAAGAGTATTCTAAATTTAAAAATCTCATCAAAAAGGAGTGTAAGTACTTTGATGAGAAAGGGAGGACCAAAACCACTTTGGCTTGGGTTCCCAATCAATACTAATTGATTTATCTTATGTGCAGGGCAACCAACAGCTCAAGGGAAAGAGCATTTGGCATGTTGATAGTGGTTGCTCTAGGCACATGACAGGGAACATGGCTTGCCTCAAGAATTTCAAGAAAATTGATGGAGGGCATGTTGCCTTTGGTAATACTCCAGATGGAGGTAAGATTAGTGGTAAGGGAGATGTAACAAAAGGTAAGATGACCTTTGAAGATTTTTACTATGTTGAGCAGTTAAGGTACAACCTGTTAAGTGTATCACAGGTTTGTAACAAAAAGCATAGTATATTATTCACTGATTCAGAATGCATTATCCTTGCTCCTGGATTCAAGGTAGTTGATGAAAAGATGATACTACTAAGAACTCCTAGAAAGGATAATGTCTATTGTTTGGATATGGAAAATGTTTCAAATGATTCATCCCTAAATTATCTTGTTTCAAAAGCCTCCTTGGATGAATCATCACTTTGGCACAGAAGGATGTGTCACATGAACTTTAAAACAATGAATAAACTTGTTAAAAACAACCTTGTAAGACGTCTGCCTTCAAAAGTCTTTTCATGTGATGATCATTGTGTTGCTTGTCTCAAAGGCAAACAACACAATACTTCTAATAAGTCCAATGAGTTAAACACAATTTCTTCTTCTCTTCAGTTGTTGCATATGGATCTGTTTGGTCCTACAAATGTCATGAGTATAGGTAAGAAATCATACTGCTTAGTTATTGTTGATGATTACTCTAGATTTACTTGGGTGTATTTTCTAAGGACTAAGGATGAGACAAGTGGACTGATCAAATCCTTTATTCTAAGAATTGAAAACCAAACAAATCAAAAGGTAAAAGTCATTAGCTATGATAATGGTACTGAATTAAAAATCTTGACCTAAACACCTTTTGTGAGGAAAAAGGAATTGAGAGGCAATACAGTGCTCCTAGGACTCCACAACAAAATGGTGTTGCTGAGAGAAGGAATAGGACACTGATTGAGGCTGCTAGATCTCTGTTAGCTGATTCAAAACTTCCAATTACTATCTGGGCTGAAGCAGTTAATACTGCTTGCTATGTCCAAATCAGAGTTCTTGTAGTCAAGCCTAAGAACAAGACACCATATGAGCTTTTAAATAAAAGAAAACCATTTATTGGTTTTTTCAAACCTTTTGGGTGTCCTTGTACCATTCTCAATACCAAAACTCACTTAGGAAAGTTTGATAGCAAAGCAGATGATGGTTTTCTTGTTGGTTACTCATCTCAGAGTAAGGCCTACAGAGTGTTTAATTCTTCTTCTAGAATAATTGAGGAAAGTGACAATGTCAAATGCAATGAGAACTCACCAAATCCTATTGGTTCAGGTCCTCAGTGGTTATTTGACATTGATTCACTAACTAACTCTTTGGGTTTCAGTAGTGATGATCATGCAGGATCAGGAAGTAGAGTATCAGGGGATGAACAAGTATAAGATATTATTCCTCAGTCTGTGATCTTTCCCATACCTACAATGGATCCTTTTGAAATATGTGAAAAGGAGACTGTTACTGAACCAATTCAGAGTGAAGAAGAAAGAAGAGATGAGGAGAATTCAGAGCATGAAGAGCCAGAAGTAGCTGATGAGATCCCCTCAGCTGACTTAAATGACTCCAATCTAGATGTGGGAATTAATGAAGAACCTAGTCATCAGACAAGAACTCAGAAGAATCATCCTCCTGAACCGGTAATAGGAGACATCACTTCTCCTATGATGACTAGGAATCAAAGCAGACTTCAAGATTTGCAAGATCAACAACATACAGTACTCTCTTGCTTTCTATCTCAGATTGAGCCCAAGAAGGCTTATGATGCAATGAAAGATTCAAGTTGGATAGAAGCCATGCAAGAAGAGTTGCTACAGTTTAAATTGCAAGATGTTTGGGATTAGGTGGACCTTCCAAAAGGTCATAGAGCAATTGGTACCAACTGGATTTTCAGAAATAAAAAGGATGAGAGAGGAATAGTAATTAGGAACAAAGCAAGGCTAGTGGCACAAGGGTACACTCAGGAAGAAGACATAGACTATGAGGAAGTCTTTGTTCTAGTTGCACGGGTAGAGGCAATTAGGTTGTTTCTAGCATATGCCTCATATATGAAGTTCAAGGTATATCAGATGGATGTGAAGAGTGCCTTTCTATATGGAACAATTGATGAAGAAGTATACGTCTGTCAACCCCCTGGATTTGAAAATCCATCATATCCTAACAGAGTATACAAACTTAAGAAAGCACTCTATGGTCTACATCAAGCCCCAAGAGCATGGTATGATACTCTGTCTAGCTATCTCTTGGAAAATGTGTTTGAAAGGGGAATCATTGACAAGACCTTTTTCATTAAAAGAAGTAAGAAGGACACCCTACTTGTTCAGATCTATGTGGATGACATCATATTTTGATCCACAAAAGATCAGATGTGTAGAGACTTTGAAGAGTTGATGCACAAGAGCTTCAAAATGAGTTCAATGGGTAAACTCACTTTCTTCCTTGGGCTTCAAGTGAAACAGCAGAAAGATGGGATTTTCATAAGTCAATCAAAGTATGTGAAAGACATCCTAGATAAGTATGTTTTATCAGACTCAAAGCCAACAAGCACACCAATGGAAACACACAAACAGATCACTGCTGATCTCGAGGGGGAGGATGTTGATGTCCATCTTTATAGATCAATGATTGGATCTCTCATTTATCTCACAGCCTCAAGACCAGATATCATGTTTCCAGTGTGTATGTGCCAGATTCCAAGTCAAGCCAAAACAGTCACATCTTCAAGCAGTTAAGAGGATTTTCAGATACTTAAGAGGGCAACCTAGATTAGGTCTTTGGTATCCTTATGAATCTACTTTTGACTTGATTGCATATTCAGACAGTGACTTGGGTGGTGCTAATATGGATAAAAAGTCTACTTCAGGAGGATGTCAGCTTTTGGGTGCAAGACTAGTATCTTGGAAGTGTAAGAAGCAAACCACAGTGTCCTTATCCACAACAGAAGCTGAGTACATTGCTGCTGCAAGTTGCTGCTCTCAGGTTCTATGGATTCAGAATCAAATGTTGGACTATGGGGTAACCTTTCTTCACACTCCAATCTTCATTGACAATAGCAGTGCTATTAGCATTGTTAACAATCCAGTCAAGCACTCCAAAACAAAGCACATTGAAATCAAGTATCACTTTATTAGAGACTGCAATGAAAAGAAGCTTATTCAAATTACTAAAGTTCATACTGATAACCAGTTTGCTGATCTATTCACTAAAGCTTTCGATGTGGGTAGATTCACTTCCTTGGTCACAAGTGTGGGCATGATCAACTCTGAATGAGCTCATGTTTAAAAAGTGTTTGTATACCTGTTATTTGTTTATTTTTTGGTGCTATTAATCATCTTTCTCAGGAAGTTTATTGCCCTGCTCAGACTAACACAAGCTTCAACAGTGTAAGTATAGTTAATGCTGCCAGTGCAGTTTTAATGCTGCCAGTGCAAAGTTACTACTGCAGGTTCATTATTACTACTGCTAGTCTGAGTTACTACTTCAGGTATGTGTTACTACTGCTAGTTAGTTAATACTTCTAGTTAGTTAATACTGCTAGTTAGTTAATACTGCTAATTGGTTACTACTGCTAGTTAGTTAATACTGCAAGTTGGTTACTACTACTCTCAGTTAATACTGCGAGTGGGTTAGTACTGCTTTAACTGAAATTAAGGTTAATACTGATTCTTTCCTGAATTCTATAAATACCCTCCTTGCGCGCCAAAAAGCTGACAACGACTCTTTGAATATTGTTCGTCTTCTCTCTAACTCTTTTCTCTCAAGCAACCAGTGTGTTTCAGTCAAGAATCCTCAAACCCGATGGCATCCATGACGTTTATTGATGAACACAATGAGATCGCAATGCTTCAAAAGCCTAAGCAGGTTGCTGGATTCCATCAAATAGTTGATTTCTCAAGTCCAGTCACATAGCTCATGCTCTTACAGTGTCACCACCAATTTACATCGAGCACCAGACTCAATTTTGGGCCAATGCCACCGCTGTTACTGAAAACGGTGTGCATTGTATCAAGACAAGGGTGTGTGACAAACACTTGATAGTCTCTGAAGAGGTCATTCGCATCAGTCTATGACTAGACGATGCCTCAGGTATTACCTCTATCTCTAATGAGGATTTGTTTTCCAATCTCACAAGAATGGGGTATGAAGGCCAACTGGGTGTTTTCAAATTTTACAAAGCTAACTTTTCTTCCCAATGGCGTTTCTTTGTTCATACTCTTATGCACTGTATTTCTCGAAAAACTACTGGATGGAGTCAGTTCTGTAGTACCATTGCTTATGCTTTGGTCTGCTTGTCCACTGCCAGAAAGTATAATTTCTCACAAATGGAGATTGCAGAAAGTATCATTGTCCAGAGAGGAAATGGAGATTGCAGAAACCTTGGTCAAAGCAAAGAATGATACTCCCAAAGCCACTCAAAAGGCTAAGGGAGTAATAATCAAAGGAGGTTCAGAAAAGAAAGAAAAAGAGGTCAGTATGGAGGATGCAAGGAAGAAGGGAAAGGAGAAGATGGTTGAATCTGAGCAACCTTTAAAGAAAAAGAATCAGATAGAGTTAGAAGAAAAAGTGGCAAAACAACTTCAAGCAGAGTTGGAAAAGGAAGAAGAAATTCAATGTGCCAAAGACAGAGAACTTGCACTGGATATGGCTAAAAGGTTGAATGAAGATTATCAAAAAAGTTTGAAGGATGCAGCTGCTGCCAAGATAGTTACAAAGAAGACTTCAAGGCAAAGGCTGGCATTAAAGAAAAGACAAAGACAACCCTCAAAGACCTTCCTGGCCAATCAAGAAAGGAGGAAGATGATAAACTTCCTGAAAGGAGCTCTTGGAGTTCCTGAAGGAATGTTTACTAACATGGTCTATGGTGGGATAGAGGGGTTGTATTCAAAGGAGATGGCAAAGCTTCAAGGGGATTCCACTCAAAGGGAAGAAGCTGAAAAGAGGATGAAAGAAAGGCATGATCTCAATATCCAACAACCCTTCCCTGAGAGTGAGGAAACCACTCCTTCAAAAGAAACGGCTGAAGAAAAGAAGGAAGAACCTGTTGCTGTGGAAGTCAAATCTGCAAAGAGAGTGAAAACTCTAGCTTCCAAGAAACAGTCCAAAAAGCCAAGGGTTGAAGAAGCAGAAAAAGAGGCAGAACCATCTGTTGCAAGTCAAAGTGCACAACAACCAAGTCAATCTAATGTGCATTTTGAACTTTACATGACTGTAACAGATAGTGATCCAGTGAAGGCAGATCCCATTTCAGTCCAAGCCCCTGAAATCATCCACTGGATATTCTTGAAGATCAAGGCAAAGAATATTTCAGAATCAAAAGAATGGGTGATCACTTTGAAGTCTACTCTACTTGGGGGAAGATACTCAGATGTTGTTCCAGGTCAGACTTGGAAGAAATGTTTAAAGTGGGAATGAATCTGTATGAGGATGTGCTGAAGACTCCAGAGATGAACATCAAGAAACTAGCAATGGATTATTTATGCATGATGTTCAGTCCAGATCTTGTCAAGCATGTCATCAAAGATGTATTCAAGTCTGTGGACAACTGGATGCTCATAGAAAGGTGTGGGGTGTATATCTTGACCATAGATAAAAGCTTTCATGAATATTATCTGGTGGATAACATATATGACCACAGCCTAGCCAAGCTTCATGGGATGCTGAAAGCCAAATTAATCTGTCTTCAAGGCTCAGAAATGGCAAAGATTGTGGTTAGCAGGATCATCAATCAAAGCCTGGGACTGGATCCAAATTTGGGCAACTGAACTGAAGTGTTGAAAGCATTATAAAGACCATATCATAAAGAACTTAACTTCTCCTTCTGAAAAGTTAATTTAGGGGGAGATTGTTGGGTCTGAATGAGCTAAGTATGGTTTATGCTGCTGATTAATGTTGCTAAGTGATTAATACTGCTAAGTAATTACTACTGCTAGTAGAATTAATACTGTTTGAAAAGTTAGTGCTGCTACTTGAATAGTTAGTATTGCTTAGAGAGTTAGTACAACTAGTAGTTAGTACTGTTGAAGATTAATGCTGCTGAAGATGGTTAATACTTCTGAAGATTATTAGTGTTGCTTCTAAAGATAAAGATGCCTTGGAGATAAAGACAAGCTGGAGATAAGGCTGAAGATAATTATGGGATTGATATTGAAGATCAAGTTTATTTTGATAATTATCTTGTAATCTACTCTGTAAATATAGTCTAGATGTTATAGATTATATAGTACATTCTGAGAGAATTCAATAATAAGTTTTGTTAGAGAAAATTAACCTCAAGGTTTACAACCCTAGTTCTAGAG
Source organism: Arctium minus (assembly GCA_954870635.1). Taxonomy (NCBI): domain Eukaryota; kingdom Viridiplantae; phylum Streptophyta; class Magnoliopsida; order Asterales; family Asteraceae; genus Arctium; species Arctium minus. Next base: position 58,515,421 of record OX941082.1, on the reverse strand, counting down.
AAGTAGAATTCGTCTTGGTGAGCCTGTTCATCAAGATTGAGGTTTTGGGTGAAAGCTTGTAACTTTAATCATTCAATGTAGTTTACAAGTTGTGATTTCTATTTTATTGTTTCATTGATATTTGAATATTAAAGTGTTTTTCCGCAACTTCTTTAATATTGTTTCTGAGTTTCATTATTTTTGTTAAGAATCAGATCCTGACAGGTTGCCCGACTCAGAAAAAGTTGGTGCAGAGTTTGATATTCTTTTACTCTGTTCTCACACCCTCTTTCTTTTAATCATTGAGCTCGCTTCTAACCAAACTCTCTTTTTCATTTTACATCATCACATAAAATCACACTCAGTTGTTTTGACTCTTCGCCTCTTGATCACTAAGGATTAACTTCTTGGATAGGAAACACTGGTTAACGTGAATCCATAGAAGTTCAGTTAAGTTTTCACACAATAAACCCATGTTGTTTTCCTAAAAGAACAATGTTGCTCAAACGGTTTAACTTTCCAGTTAAATCACATATATGCAAGTAAGATGTTTGTATGCTCAATGAGATAATCATGAAGATTTGAGCATTTTTAAACATTGAAGATTATTCAAATCAAGTATATTGAATGAGTGAAATGAATACAAGAAACTTGTTTGAAAATCTGACATTGTATGAAAAGATCAATATCTGAATGATTTATCATGAAAAGTTGGGTCAGTAAAAATTGGAATTTGTCTATATGAATCAAGATATAGACATTCTCGAAAGAAACGTTTTGAAATGAAATCACGCTCAAACTTTGAATGTCAAGCGGGTGTATCACCATCGAAAAAATTGTTCAATTTGCGACATGGTGATAACACATATTCAACAAAAAGTTAAACCGGTGTATCACCTCAAATGTAGATTCTCTTATCATCTTCTCACACTCCCCCTGAGATCATAAACAAACTTAAGTGCATATATCTTTCATATTAAACATAAAGAAATGAAGAAAAATAACAATAACAGAACTTTAAGAGGTAATCATAGATTAAGTCTTGAGATTTAGCATACCAAGCTTTGAAATGAGAAAATTAAATCTCTTTTCATCAAGCGGTTTGGTGAAAAAATCTGCAAGTTGGTAATATGTGTTTACAAAGTAAAGTTCGATTGTACCTTTTTCGACATTATCTTTAATAAAGTGATATCTCACGTTGATGTGTTTGGTCTTGGTATGATGAACAAGATTCGCAGATATTGCAATTGCGCTCTTCGAATCGCAGTAGATCGGGATCTTGTTGTATTTGGAGCCATAGTCTTGGAGTTGTGTTCTCATCCACATCACTTGAGAACAGCAGCTCGCCGCAACGATGTACTCTGCCTCCGCTGTTGATGTAGATACACAGAGTTGTTTCTTTGAAGCCCAACTCACGAGTTTATCGCCCAGAAGTTGTATGTGTCCCGACGTACTTTTCCTGTCAAGCATACAACCTGCATGGTCTGCATCAGAATATGTTGTCAGTTCAAAACCTGTATCCTTAGGATACCACAGACCAAGATCTGCAGTGCCCTTCAGATATCTAAAGATACGTTTAACTACAGACAAATGGGATTCTTTTGGAGAAGTCTGATATCGAGCACATAGACATGTAGAGAACGTTATATCTGGCCTACTAGATGTTAAATACATTAAAGAACCAATCAACCCTCAATAGGTTCTAACATCGACAACTTTTTCCCGAAGGATCAATGCCAATCTTAGTTACAAGCAATGTTCTAAAAAACTCGCCGCATAGTCGCCATGGCACCAAGGCTTGTGTGTCACGCCACGTTAAGCCCATGGCACGCCATGGCCTATTGCGCAATTATTGTAATGAGATATTTGATTTTTATTTACGTTTTTAATGTCTTATTTGTAAGTTTTTAATATATAACCTAATTTAACTTGCTTATTATAATTGACTCACTGAGTAACACTATAAAACATACGTTTTTATTTATAATATTATATATGAATTAGAAATTTGATGCCATAAGTCACGCCTTGAAAACGCCATGGCTTCGCCGTGGCTTCTAAGGCTTGAGGCTTGGCCTCGCCGCCACGCCACGCCTCACGCCATTTAGAACCTTGGTTCCAGGTGCCATCGGGTTCCAATAGGTGTACAATTTTTCATTTAAAATTTTCTACCAATATCGAAAATGTACTTTGATTGATTAATAAAAATCCCCGTGGAAAATTGTTTGACATGTAATCTGAGAAAGAAATTCATCTCTCCCATCATACTCCTGAAATCTTGACACCATAAGGTTAGAGAAATTCTTACAGTACTTTGGATTTATTGAGCCAAATATGATGTCATCCACATAAATCTGAATTAAAATGATATCGGAATTAAAATGATATCGGCTTTTTCCTTTTTGATAAAAAGGGTAGTATCGATTTTACCTTTAGAGAAGCCAGACTAGACTAAGAACTTTGATAACACTTCATACCAAGCTCGAGGGGTTTGCTTCTGACCATAAAGAGCTTTCGGTTTCTCTGGATTGACAAAACCTTCAGGCTGAGAGACGTAGACTTCTTCCTTTAAGATGCCATTGAGAAATGCAGTCTTCACGTCCATTTGGTAGACGGTAAAGTTCTTGTCTGCGGCATATGCTAGAAACATCCGTATAGCCTCAATGCGATCCACTGGAGCATAAGTCTTGTCATAGTTAATACCTTCCTCTTGCCTATATCCTTTAGCCACTAGTCTTGCTTTGTTTTTGATAACGAAACCATCTTCGTTTTTCTTGTTTTTGAACACCCATTTTATGCCAATAATGGTTTCACCTTGAGTGCTTCGAACTGATTCAACTCTTCTTGCATCGCAGTTACCCAGTCTGAGTCGGCTAGAGCTTCAGATATGCGTGTTGGTTCGATCTAGCTCAGGAATGAGTCATGCATACATTGATTAATTGTAGCATACCTAATTTGCACCGGTTTTGATATATCTCTTATGATCTGATGTATCGGGTGCTCTTTGGTCTACCTATGTTCATGAGGGAGTGGATTTGATGTAGATTGATCATGATTTTCATCTAAAAATCCACTTTCAGTTTTATCAGTTTGTTCAGTATTTTGTAGGGGTGTAGTTGAAGAGTTTTTTGCAACAGCTTCAGTTGGTTAGACATTTGTTGTCTGTTGAATAGTCCTTACAGTGCATCTAACTGACTCAGCAACTTCTGGCTCTTCATGAATGTTCATAGCTTCAACTGTTGGAGTAGGCGTTTGAATTGAAATTTCTTGCTAAATTTGGGAATTGGATTCAGTAGATATCTCTAAAGTGGTTGGATGATTATGCATTGAATCGTCCAATCTGTCAACCACAACAGGTTTAGTCACTTTAGTACCAAGAAATTCGTCATAAAACAATTCAAATAATAAATCTAAATCAGATAAGTGTGAAGTAGATGATGACACTTTATCCGATTTATTGTCACTAATTGCAGGTTCTGGACTGATCTTCCTAGAAGCTAATACACTAGTAATAACAGGTTTTGAACTGTCTTGAACAGAAGCCAACTCCTCATCGAATGTAACATTTACGCTCTCGACTACGATCTTAGACTTTTTCAGGTAGACTCTGTAGGCTACGGACGTTTGAGAGTAGCCGATAAAGATGTCTTCGTCTGCCTTTGCATTGAACTTGTTTAAATTCTCCTTGTTATTCAGTAGAAAGCACCTGCATCCAAAAATATGAAAGTTTTTAATGCTAAGTGTATGATTATTGATTAAAGCATATGGCGTTTTACCAAACCGACGGTGGATTATAGAACGATTTTGTGTGTAGCAAGCAGTCGACACAGCTTCAGCCCATAGAAACAGAGGTAAATCTGATTGACTCAGCATAGTTTGAGTGGCCTCGACTAGCGTTATGTTACGTCTCTCTACGACTCCGTTCTGTTCAGTCATTCTGGCAGTAGAAAACTAATGTGTTATCCCGACCGATTCGAGATAATCTTCTACAGTTCTGTTCTTAAATTTTGTGCCATTGTCTGTTTGAAGAAGCTTAACTTTCTTTTGCAGATTCACTTGAGTAGTCTTAAAGAATGTGATGATGACTTCGGTCGTCTCATCCTTTGTTCTCAGAAATTTGACCCAAGTGTAACGCGAGTAATCGTCCACAATCACTAGAACTTATTTCTTGCCGTTTATGCTTTGAGTACGCATCGGACCGCAGAGGTCCATATGCAGTAACTCTAAGGATGAACATGTACTCGGCTCAGGTTTTGGATTATGAGTGGCTCTCTTCATCTTGTCCTTCTCACACACTGCAGAGAGATGTTCTTTAACGTATTTGAGCAATGGAAGTCCTTTAACCAAATTTCCCGTGACCAGTTTGTTTATGTAACGAAAATTTTGGTGAGAAAGCCTTCGATGCCATAACCAACTTTGTTGCAGTGAGGCTTTTCACAGTAGATACACCTCATTGTCAGTCTTGACTTTTGACAGATTAATCATGTAGAGGTTTGACTTTCTAGTCCCGACTAAGCGTTCTTTACCGTCTTCAGTACGCACACAACATCTCTTGGCCTTGAAATTAACCTCTAAGTCTTTATCACAGATCTGTCCAATGCTGAATAGGTTATGTCCTAGACCTTCAACCTAACTCACCTTCTTGATCATCACGCTGTCTTGAATAACGTCACCATAGCCCAGAATTGGTGAAAACTGGTCATTTCTGAATCAAACTGTTCTGCAATATTTCTCTGTATAATTATATAAGAATTCTTTTTGTCCGGTCATATGCTTGGAGAAACCAGAATCCAAGTACAACATATCACGGTTCTGCACAGGAGAAATCACGAAACAATTGGTTTAGGTACCCGTTTATAGATGGGTCCTACAGTGTTAGCACACGATTTTGGCATCCATTTTTATACGGACCCTTTGATCTTTTGAAAAACATTTGAAGCATGAGAATAATAAGAATAGACATGATATGTTCCAAACCAAACATCAGAATATTTCCGAGAAGCAAAATCATTTATATTATAAGTAAAAGACTTTCTAGCAGACGAAGATAATTGGAACAATTGCTTTATTTAATAACGCTTGTAAGAAGTTACAAGTTTTGGTTTTTGAAAAGAAACATTCTCAACTACATCAGTATTACTATTTGTCACTCTTTTACAATCAGAATCAGAAAATGATTTCGCAGTCTCGTCAATTTTCTTCTTTGGTTGCCATTCTGACCTAACTACAGACGTTTTCTTTCTCACATCTGAAATATTGAAACTTTAGAGTTAGAACTGTGAGATTTGAAAATTTGCTTTTTCTTTGGCTTACCAGTGGTTGTCCATTTCTGTGAATGCCTAGATTTCTTCTTCTTACCTTTAGCATTCTTTGTATTCACAGAAACTGGTACATCAACTTTCGTTGAAGTTTCACCCTTTTTCATACACACTAGGTATACCAAAAGAATTAATAACAATTTGTGAATGATTAGGAAGTTTTGCATTGAAATCAAATTGATCAACACAATCATCAAAACAACCGTCAGAGTTAAGAAAATCAAACTCTTCATCAAGTAGACCATTAAAATCATCAGGTTTTGAAGCTTTGGAAGTTTTAGAAAAATCAGAATTTAGAATCATAGTAGAAAACAAAGTTTGTTCTAGATTAATCAAAATCCTTTCTTCTAACAGAGTGTTCTCGAGTTCAGAAATTTTACTTTCTAACACGAGGAGGTACATAAATTTTACCTTCAATTGGTTTAGCCTCCAACTCTTTTGAAGAGTAGCTTTCGAAATAGTCATTAGAAAGAAATTTTGATTTATCAGAACTACAACTAGAATTCAACCTCTCATATCGAAATGGAAGTTGCATTTTAGTTTTGTTCTTTCTTTTCTCTTTTTCCTTAGCTTCATCTTCTTCAGAAAGTTTAGTCCACTTAACTTTAAGTTCGGGGTATTGTGGTGCCAGTTTTAAAAATCCAAAATAATAAAGCGCAGGCACTTTAGAAATACCCTTTTTGAGGTAGTGTGGGTTCTCGTAACCAAGACCCCAACACTCACTACTCTCTTTAGGTTTGTTCAGGTGAAGGGTTTGCTCAGTTTGACCAAAAGTGTACAGTTTTTCCTCCAAAACATTCACTTTTTCAGATAAAGATTTGTTCCCTTTCTTTAAAGATGAACACTTTTTGGCAACCTCTTTGACTTCAAACTCACACACTCTGTATTTGGAAGTAGTTTCAGATAGTTCATTGTGAATTATAGTCTTCTCTTTCGCGCCGGTAACAATGTTTTTATGTAAAGCATCAATCAATACGTTCTTCTCAGCAATATCCTTGCTAAGTTTCAGTATTGACTGGTTTTTCACCTTATTGATACCTCTCTCGCGTGTAAGCTTAGACTCTAATTCCTGGAGTCGAACCATCATAGCTTGCATTTCATTAAGAAAATCTGATTTCGATATATCACATACCTCTTCATTGTCTTCAAAGTTTGAATCAGCTTCATCTTCAGTCTCTTATTTACCCATAAAACACAAGTGAGCTTTTTCCTCTTTCTCTCCTTCCTCATCTGAGTGATCGAGCAAGAATTTGTCTTTAGCCATAAGAGCCTTGCCAGCCTCCTGTTGCTTGGCCAAGAGCATCTTATTTTTGTAGTACTCGGAGTTTCAGACCTTAGGCTTTTGAAAATCCCTAGCAAAGTGTCTGATCTTGCTGCAGTTATAACACTTTGTTGGTTCTGGCTCTTTATTCTCTTTGGATCTGTATCTCTTCTCCTCAATCCTTTTCTTTTCACTCCTTTTTCCTTCAATTCTCTCTTTGTGTTCATAGTTCCTTGAACCCGACGAGTATCTCTGACTGTTCGAACCAGGCTTCTTGTAAAGTTTCCTTTGAAAGGCTTTTGTCAGCAACAGCATAGCACAATCATCAGAATCAGAATTTTCTTCACTGTCTACCTCCTCGGACTCAGAAACTACTACTTTCTTCTTCTTGTTCTTTAGGCTCACCGATTTCTTCTTCACTACCAGGGCAACTGGATCAACAACCACTTTCTCAGCTTTCTTCTTTTCATCTTTGATCTCCTCCACCTCTTCTTCATTTTGTCTAAGAGTCTCATATACTTCGTAAAGTGGAATCTCATTCAGATCCTTCATCGGCTTCATCTGCCTAGTGAATCTCTTCCACTCTGGCTGCAGTATGCTCAGGAATTTTATGTTCAGCTCGATCTGAGATTTCCTGACTTTATTCTTACTGAGCTCATTCAGCAGAATCACAAATCTGTCATACGTAACCTCAAGAGATTCACCCTCCTTGGCCTTGAACTCTTCATAGTTGTTTAAACAATTCGAGACTTTGAGTTGGTTGCCAATCTTGGATCCTAGCATCATCTTTTCTCGTTCATCCCACATCTCCTTGTAAGATAAATGATCTATCCAGTCTATCAGCTTTGACTCTATTTCTTTGCTCGTCTGTGTACTCTTCCAGTGGAAGTGGGTATTCTTTGTTGACAATTTCTTCCTCATTCTCTCCCTCCGTAGATAAGATCTTTGTGGGAGGTTTCATGACTCCTTCCTTGAGAGATAATCTGATATAATCCCCCAGATCATTATGGTCGATGAAGTCTAGGAAGCGGTCCTTCCACTGTTCGTACTCTTCTTTAAAAAGTACTGGTAGCTTTACATCAGTTCCGATAGCTAGTGTTTCTCTTGAAGTCATCCTGTTTCAAAACTGTAAAAATAAGAACTTGAAAATGATCGTTAATCCAAGTGTAATCACAAAATACAGAAAAATTTAGAAAGAAATTTCAGAAATTAAATTTCCAAAAAACTCCTATGTATGGAATTCGCACACTACAGTGAGTCACAAACAATTCGCATACAGAATTCGCACGCAACAAATTCGCACTCACACAAACTTTCAGAATTCGCACACAATTAAAATTCAGAATTCGCACGCACAGAATTAGCACACAGTTATATGCGAGTTCTGAGGAATTCTGAGGAATTCTCATCACTCGCACATGCGAATTCTATGAATTTCTCATAACACACATGTACGAATTCTATACTTATGAAATTTTCAAACAAAACAATTATGTGAAATCTAAAGATGTGTGAGTTCTTGATGCGAGTTCTTGGGATTCATGTGATTTCTTCAGATCTCGTCGAAAATTCACTCTGGTCTATTCAAAAACCCATCAAATCTTCGACTTTTGATCTGAAACTTTGACAATTCGACCACTAGTACATCTAGAATCGATTACAAACAGAGAATTTCAACAAAGAACACTCAAATGTACAATTTGAATCAATTACACTGTGTTAGAACTCGTGAACTAAAAAATCGTAAAATCCAAGAATTAACCAAAATTACAGTGCAAGAATTCAATTAACCTATACAAGATTTGTCTATTGCACTATACGAACGCAATCTAACCTATTAATCTCACATTAACACTCCAAAATTCAAACACAGTGCGAACATCCATATTTTGTATGATTTCAACTTGAACTCTGCTCTGATACCAATTATTATTCCCTAATTTCAAGTTCTAATTGCAATTAACACAAAGATAATACAAATCAATCAATTCAATCAATCAACCTTTTCAATTCCAATTTAAGATTCGTATACAAGCTCTTTGTGGTACTTTCTCTCTCTAGAATCTATGTCTGCTTTCAATGACCTCTTATCACACGCTTGTTACCACAACCTACAACTAAAGTCATATCCCTAATTAAGACAAGGACACAACAAGACAAAAACAAAATTACAAATACAAGACTTTGACTGAATTTATTACAAAATAGACTTGGACTTTTCTTTGAGAGTTAACTTGAGCTTTGACTTGCTTGACTTTCAACTTCGGTCTTCATGATCTTGTTTCCAGGGATCAAATGATCACTTAGCTTATGCCTCAAGTCTCCTTTTGTCTTACCATGCACAAACTAGTACGATGTGTCAGAACGGACATATCTCTGCCACAAATCGTACAACAACTCTGTCAACTACACTGTTCATGTTACGACCGAAAGCATGTCTCCCAAAAGTGAGACTACCAAAGCCAATCACTGAATGACACATGTAAAGTACCCTTCCATGCATTTAATGCATAGGTTATAAATAGAATGATCACCTCTCCATTTGAGGGTGTGCTCAATTCTTGAACCAATATAAAAACCTTTGTTTTCTATACTTCTAAAACCTCCATTCTCTGAAATTCTTGTGCAACCATCTTAGTGTTTCTTAAGTTTGTTTAGATTGAGTTTGTCTTAATCTTATTCCGCAACAAACTTGTAAATTGTGTTTCATTTATCAATAAACAATTTATTAAACTTTAAATTTATGTGTTTGTATTCAACCCCCCCCCCTTCTACAGACTTGTTAAGCACCTCCGGGACCAACAAGTGGTATTAGAGCAGACTGTTTAATCTGATAAACAAGATCTTGCTTTATTCTCTTCTTTGCTATTCTCAAATGGCACTTAACACAAACACTAACTACTATGATAATGGTTCACTTTCTAAACCTCCTCGATTTAGCAGAGATAAATTTTCTCTATGGAAAAATCGAATGATGCTATTTCTTGAAGGTGTAGATCCTACTATACTTGAGTATATAGAAAATGGACCCTATAAACCTGTTAGAATTATAGCTGCAGTTCCAGCTAATGCCACCACTGAAGCTGTCCCTGAGCGCTATGTCGTTAAGGAAATAAGACAGTGGAGTGATGAAGACAAAAAGAAGGTAGGTATAGATGCAAGAGCAAAGACCATTATCTCAATGGCTCTGCCTGATGAAGTTTTTCATTCCATCATGCATCTGAAAACTTCTAAAGAAATGTGGGAAACCATATGTGTTCAATATGAGGGCACCACTGAAATCCAAGAGACTCGAAAGATTAACTTGGTAAGACAATATGAAAGTTTCATCACTGGTAAGAATGAATCTCTCTCTGACGTTCATCAGCGGTTTAACTACTTAATCATTGATCTAAGAACCGTTGGTAGGACCTATTATAATTCTGAGGTCCTAACAAAATTCTTAGAATGTCTTCCTGAAAGCTGGGACAGTTATTCAATATGTCTTAACCTGACAAAAGACTTAAATTCTCTTTCTCTCAGCACTTTGTATGGAATATTGCTCAACTATGAGCAATCGAATCTCTTGAAGAAGAATCTTGTAAAAGATTCTAAAGACTCCAAAAGCACTCTTGTTGCATTAGTCTCTTTAGAGATAATTCCATCTCAGCGATCTACTCTCACCATCAGTGAGTTAGATTCTGAATCTGAGGATCCATCAAACCCTGATCTTTCAGAGTTTGATGAGTCCTTAGCACTCTTGACAAACTCTTTTAAGAAATTTGCAAGAAAGAGCAATTTCCGAAGAAATAAGCCCTTCTCTCTTACTGAAAATCCAAAATCAACTCATGTTGATAAAGCTACTGCCACTTGCTATATCTGTGAAAAGATTGGACACTTTGCTAGTGAGTGCAGGTCGAAAAAGGTCTTCAAACCTTCTACCTCAAGAAGATCCAGTGATGACAAATACCTAAAGTTGAAGAACAAATATCAAAAGCTAAAAAGCTATAAGCGAAAAGGTAAAGGTCTCATCGCTGAAGAACACGACTGGGCTGAATCAGAAGAATCAAGTTCTGATGAAAAAGAAGTCGCTAATCTCTGCCTCATGGCTAAGACTAAAGAAGAAGTGGAAGAACCATCTGAACCTTCTATGAGCTACATATCATCTCAGGTATCTATCTCTACAAATCCCTCTCTGCCTGAAGCTGAGAGAAGTCGCGCTGTTGATGTGCTGACGATTGATCTTTCTAATGCTCTAAACGACAAAACTCAAGCTGAGAACAAAAATGTTCATTTAACTCAAGAGCTAGAGAAATTTCATGAAAAGATCATAGAACTAACTCTTTTAGAAGAAAAGTTGAAAGATCAAGTCATTATATATGAAATCATCAGCATTGAACGCGAACAAGCCATCGCTGCTCTAAAAGCAGAAAAGGCTCATGTTGAAAAATGGTGCAAATCATCAACAAAGATCTCTGAGATAATAAATGCTCAAACTCCTGAAAGTGATAGAACTGGTCTTGGTTTTTGGACACCACAGGATGAGCCTAAAGAAGAAAGTTCCATGCTTAAGTTTGGAACGTTTGTCACTCCTATCTCTGACACTTCTTATAATCAGTTTTATCCTTCTTCTTCTTCAAATTCTATCCCTGAGGAAAAATCCAGAGGCTTTAAGTCTGCGGATAAAGGAAAATCCATTCTTCGTCCTCAGAAGGCTACCAAGAAAGCAAAGCGGAAAGTTCCTTCTAAACCTTCAGCGAATCAATCCTCTAGCTCTGTGATAGAAATCTTCGATCTCTGTCCTCCAAAGCTAAAGATTGATATTAAACCCACGAGATCTAAAGAAATGAAAATTCCTCCCAGATCTCATGATGAAGGCATTCTTGGAGCTGGACATGCTCATCTTAAACATGCAAAACCTTCTACTTCTGGTCCTAAAACCACTTTCAAAGCAAATGTCCAACTACCACTAAAGCTGACAAATCAGCTAAAGTGAAGATGAATGCCTCCAAGGCTGAAAAGGTCACTAAAGCTGAAAAATCGACCAAGGTGAAGAATACCACTAAGGTTAAGAAATTAACCAAGGTGAAGGTTATCACTAAAGTTGAATCTTCATCTGCTGTGAAGATTACTGAACCTTCCATCTCCACTAACCCAAAAGGACCCATTGAAAAGTGGGTACCAAACAAAGCTTAATCTTCCTCATGTGTGCAGGGATCAAAGGGCATCTGGTACCTTGATAGTGGATGCTCTCGTCATATGACTGGACAAAAAGACCTGCTCACTGAATACAAGGAAGAGAAAGGTCCCTCTGTGACTTTTGGTGGAAATGGAAAAGGCTATACCCGAGGGTTTGGTGTCCTCAACAATGGTACAACTACCTTCAGAAGAGTCGCTTATGTAGATGGACTGAAGCATAACCTTCTGAGCATCAGTCAACTATGTGACAAAGACTACGAAGTTCGCTTTTCTAAGAAAGCATGTTCAGTGGTGAATGAGAAAGAAAAACTTTCTCTCAGTGGTTATCGCAGAGAAAATGTCTATGTAATAGATATGGACTCTACTACCACTGAAAACTTATGTTTTCTCTCTAAAGCCTCTTCTGATGTAAACTGGCTATGGCACAAAAGGCTTTCTCATCTAAATTTCAAAACCCTAAATTCTCTCTCTTCTAGGAACTGGTTTCTAGTCTTCCTCAGCACTCATATGCTAAAGAATCTCTCTGCTCAACATGTGAAAAAGGAAAACAAACAAAAGCTAGTTTCAAGTCAAAACAAGTCTCCTTAGTGACAAGTCTTCTTCAGCTCTTGCATATGGATCTGTTTGGCCCTGTCAACATCCAATCAATAGCTGGAAAGAAATATACACTTGTCATTGTAGATGAATACTCTCGCTATACATGGGTTATCTTTCTTCGTTGCAAGAGTGATACTCCAGAAGAACTAATATCTTTTGTTAAATAGATGGAAGTGCTGAATAATCTTACTGTTCGCTCTATAAGAAGTGATCATGGAACTGAATTCAAAAACAGTTCTTTGAACAATTTCTTTGAGAACAAGGGAATTTCTCATAATTTCTCCTCAGTAAGAACACCTCAGCAAAACGGAGTCACTGAAAGAAGAAACAGAACGATCATTGAAGCTGCTAGATCAATGCTCAACGATTCTCACCTCCCTACTCAATTTTGGGCGGAAGCTGTAAACACTGCATGTTTTACTCAAAACAGATCGCTGATAGTAAAGAGATTTGGAAATACAGCTTATGAACTCTTTCATTGAAGAAAACCATCTATCAGTTTTCTTCATATCTTTGGTTGTCAGTGCTCTATCTTAAACAACAAAGATTAGCTTGGAAAGTTCGACCCAAAAGCTGATGATGGAATATTTCTAGGATATTCCTCCATCTCCAAAGCCTACAGAGTTTTCAACAAGCAAAGGCAATCTGTGGAAGAAACAATTCATGTCACTTTTGATGAAACTCGCTCAGCAAAATCTAAACCAATCGCTGACAGTGAAGAGTTAAATGCTTGGATGTTCTCTCACTACAAAGAAACTGAACCCTTCTTTTCAAACCATCAGCACACAGATCCACCTACTGCTGATGATGATCCAAACATCATACATCCTAATTCTGAATCAAACTCATGGGTTTCAGCTGAACCTCTTAACATACTGCTACCATAAGATCTACCTTCGTTTGAAAACCTCTCTGATAACAATAGTCTGTCCACTACTCAACAGTTAATTGCTGATGAACCTCAAACGTCCTCATAAGTAAACATCCCAATTGTTGATCCAACCTCTGAGTTAAGTGATCATGCTCCTGCTCAGCGATGGACCAGAGATCACCCAATAGATCAAATTATTGGTGATCCCGATGCAGGTATTCAGACACGACGAAGCTCAGGTAATATCTGTCTCTTTGTCAACTTTCTCTCTTTAATAGAACCAAAGAAGACTAATGATGCCCTCAGAGATCCAAACTGGGTCAGAACTATGCATGAAGAGCTGACTGAATTCACTCGCAACAAAGTTTGGAATCTCGTTCCTAGACCATCTGATAAAACTGTTATAGGCACTAAATGGGTGTTTAGAAACAAATTAGATGAACATGGAACTGTAACCCGCAACAAGGCTCGACTTTTTGCTCAGGGATACAGACAAGAGGAAGGCATAGACTATGATGAAACCTTTACCCCTGTGGCTAGGCTCGAAGCAATTCGACTATTCTTAGCCTATGCAGTCTATAAAGACTTAATTGTTTATCAAATGGATGTAAAATCAGCATTCCTAAACGGAAAGCTGAATGAAGAAGTCTATGTAGAACAAACTCCAGGGTTCTATGACCCTAAGCATCCAAATTATGTTTATAAATTAGATAAGGCTCTCTATGGTCTCAAACAAGCCCCTCATGCTTGGTATGACACTCTCTCATCTTTTCGTATCTCTGAAAAATTTGAACGTGGCAAAATTGATAATACATTGTTTTTCAGAAAGATAAAAGGTCATATTATTCTTGTACAAATATATGTCGATGACATCATATTTGGTTCTACTAACCCATCTCTGTGTACTCGCTTCGCTGAAAGAATGAAGAAAGAATACAAAATGAGTATGATGGGTGAGCTGACATATTTTCTTGGTCTTCAGATTAAACAATCTGACAAAGGTACTTTTATCAGCCAAGGTAAGTATGTTAAAGATATGCTGAAGAAATTTGATCTTACACAAACTTCAACGATGAAAACTCCTATGGCACCTCCCCTGACACTTAACAAAGATCCATCTGGAAAACCTGTTAATGTCACTGCCTATAGAGGAATGATAGGCTCCCTGCTGTATCTAACAGCGAGCCGACCTGACATTATGTACTCTACTTGTTTATGTGTACGCTATCAATCTGAACCCAAGGAATCCCATCTGATCGCTATTAAGCGAATTTTCAGATATCAGAAAGGAACTCCTAACCTCGGTCTTTGGTATCCCAAAGACTCAGGGTTCGATCTTACAGGATATTCTGATAGTGATTTTGCAGGTTGTAAACTTGACAGAAAGAGTACCACTGGTGGATGTAAACTCCTAGGAGGAAAGCTGGTAAGCTGGACAAGCAAAAAGCAACATTCAGTGTCCACTTCCACAGCTGAAGCTGAATACGTAGCCGCTGGAAGCTGTTGTTCTCAGATCTTATGGATGAGAAATCAACTATTAGACTATGACCTTCAGCTATCAAAGATTCCAATCTATTGCGACAGCACTAGTGCTATCGCTATAGCAAATAATCCAGTGCTACATTCAAAGACTAAACACATAGAGATCATATATCATTTTATCAGAGATCATGTGATGAATGGTGATATTGAACTTCATTTCATCCCTACTGACTATCAGCTTGCTGATTTATTCACCAAACCTCTTGATGAGAGAAGGTTTAACTTTCTCATCAGTGAGCTTGGAATGCTGAATCTCGAAGAATAATTCTTCAGCGTTCATGCATTGTGTCAGTAATCATAAGTTCCCCTTTTATCATTTTCTCTGATAAACATTCCGACTCTCAGGTATGTTCTCTCCATCCCTACAACTGAATCTTCAGTCAGTTAAGATGTTTTTCAAAATATAAACTTTAATCACTGAACTTTCTTCAAATGATTAAAAGTTTTTTGAAAAATAAATTTATCACTGATAATTCTAGTCAGTGATCCTTCTTAAAAGAAAATCAATCCCTAACTTTACCATCAGGGATACTTTCAAAAAGAAAATCTATCGCTGACTTTTCTTCAGCGATAATTTCAAAATGGATAAATGAACGGTCTCTCTCTCTCCTATGACGTCATTTGAACCGACAATCCACGACATGCCTTTTTCTGACACGTTCGTCCGTTGCCCTTCTATCCAATCAACTTCGTGGGACGTGTCCATGTCATGATGAACATTTGTTTTCCCGCCTATCACTCTCTCTCTCCTACTCTCAAACGTATAAAAATAATGTTTTTCCATTCTTATCGTTTTACGCTTTCTGGAAATACTTTCAAAGCAAGAAAACTCTCTCACAGCATTCTAGCATTCTCAAGCATTTGCATCGTCTTCTTCAAAGATCAACAGGTTATTTTTGATCTTCTTCTTATTCTTGTTCTAAATCTTTTTACATAATACTCCATTTATGGACTGCCATTATGGGTTTATAAGATTTTCTCACATAAAATCATTTTTATTTTGATTTTATTCATTCAAAACCATTTTATTTTGATTATCTTTATTCAAAATCATTGGTTTTTCTTCTTGTTCTTATATATTTTACTAAGATAAACTTTTTAATCTTCAAATATGTTGGTTTTTCTATGTTTCTTTCCTCAAATAGAAACTGGTAAAACCTTCTTTATTTTTAGACTAAAACCTTTCTTCTACTCTTCTATCTGTTCATATTCATAATGGCTCAATCTGCACTTGTCGCATCTAAAAATGTCAAGTTCGCAATCACTGACTCTGAGCTTCCGAAAAACAATCATCTTGCTCGACTTGATTTTGATGGTGTCAAATACCCACATCTGGTGGATGTTGCAAAGTTTCTAAAGCAATCATGCATTGCCTACGCCATCCCTATGGATCCCACGCCTTCAAAAGCTCTTCTCCAACAGTTCTGGTTTACAGCTGAAGAGACCTCCATCACCAACAAAAAGGGTGAGCTGGTTCCTGCTATTTCCTTTAGCACTGACCTTGGACCGGGGATGATGACTGCTTTAGGGCTAAGAAAAGCTCTGCGATTTCCTGACAAACCCAGGAATGGATTCGATGCCTTGTCCACTGATGCTGAACTCATCCAATTCCTGGATGCTATGGAATACTGTTGGGAGCCCAAGCCGAGGACGACAATTCCCAA
The DNA here is from genome assembly GCA_954870635.1 of Arctium minus. Classification (NCBI taxonomy): domain Eukaryota; kingdom Viridiplantae; phylum Streptophyta; class Magnoliopsida; order Asterales; family Asteraceae; genus Arctium; species Arctium minus. The sequence goes on along the minus strand of OX941082.1, from coordinate 58,499,011 downwards.
CAAGAAGCTGACTCTCGTGAAGAAGGTGAACATGCCTTCTCATCTTAACTACATCTTCTCTCACTTTATTCTGTGTATGAGTGAGAAGAGTGGGTCACTGGACCAGGCCAGCAAGATTCAGGTCCAAATGGCCTACTCCGTGATCGCTGGAAGGAATTTTGACTTCGCCACAGCTATCTTTGACGATCTGCGGTCAAAGATAGAGAAGACAGATAGGGATCCCAAGATCCCCTATGTACGCTTCATTTGTGCGTACCTGAAGTTCCTCTACCCTGCTACTTACCCCACTAATTCTGATGCAACTTTTCCCAAAGTGGGCCAGCGCTCCTTGGAGGTCAAAGAGCTCCCCAACGAGGTAAGTATTTCTGAACTCTGCTCCCGACTCTCTCTCCACACTTCTTCATCTTCAGCGGCCACGCAGGGGGTTCCTTCTTCTGCTATCCTTGCCGCTACCCCTTCCAAACGACCATCAACTGGCTCCTTTGGTCCTTCGAAAAAGGCCAAGGTGACCAAGGAGAAAGATACCTCTAGCTCAAGACCTAAGGATGTTTCTCAACAAACCTCCTTGGATGCCTTCGTGGGTCTCTCCTCCACATCCTCAGAGATACCCACCTCAACCGTGCCAGTGACTACGGTCGTTGTCACATCAACAGTGACACCACCCATCATCTCAGCTCCTCAACATCCTGAGGTAACCACTGAGGTAACTACCCCTATCCCTACTTCTATCCCCATCTCTCATCCTTCTATTCCTTTGGTCTCTGACCCATCATCTATTTTTTCACAGCCACAGCTTAGACCCATAGGACCTGAACATCAAACTTTTAAGGAATCTTTGCAATTCTACAAATTGTTTGATAATTCAGGTACTCCTATAACCTTAAACACTTCTCCCAACTCACCATATAAGCCTGTTTCTCAAAAACTAACTTATATTTCAGGTCCTAGTTTGGCGACTGTTGACACCAATGTTAACAGTTTGAGTGCAAAGGTGGAGTCTCTCACTGCCTCTCTCACTAACACCACCAGCGCTATCCATACCGCTGGTGAAGCACTAAATACACTGACAGCTCAATGCGCCTCCAAAGCTGACGCCTCTCAACTCACTACTCTCCAAGAAGCGATTGTCAAAGTCAGGGAGGACTCCAAGCAACAGTTTGATGCCCTGTCTACAAAAGTTGACTCCTGCACTGTTCTTCTTCAGCAAGTCCTCGACCAGCTGAAGGCACCAGCTCCAATTCCTGCTCCTTAATTTACAGAGAGCGATCGCACCTCTCTGAACATAGTTGTGGAGTTTATTCATGAAGCTACGTCAGATATCCCTGTACTTGAAGGCCGTCTCACAGAACTGGAGGCTGAAGTCCAGAAGCTGGCCACTGCAAACACTTCTACTCCTTCCAAAGATCTCTCTCTCCGTGATAATGACAAAGAGGGGGAGAAAGAAGCTGAACAAAATAAGGAGGCTGAAGTTGTTGCTGATGAACAACAGAAGGAAACTCCCTCCCATGTTGAGGGGGAGATAGCTGCTGAGAAAGCCCCTCCTACCATCGATGAGTTAATCGATGAAGAGGAAGAGGAGGACGATGAAGATGAAGCCCTTGATCTTGAAGATCAAGAGGAAGATCCTCATCAAGATGATGATGATGACGATGAAGAAGAAGATCAATCTCTATGGTGTTCTTCAGTCGTCACGTTATCAGCGATAGCTTCGAAAGAAGTTATCAATGTGACAACCGTCAAGATTAGTGCTCAGGTTAATTTCTAAGCTAATGAAAATTAAGATTTAAGTATTTGCCACTCCTTAAATTGCATAAAATTTTTAAGATAAAAGTTTCCTAAAAAAAAAAAAAAAAAAAAAAAAAAAAAATTTAGGAGGTTGCGTAGAATGCCCGGAACAGTCCAGCAACTGACCGTCACAATTCAGAAATGCCAAAAATATTGATTAAGGCCCAAAATATATAAAATTATAAAGTTATATTATTTTAGTTGAAATACTTTCATTTTTTTTATAAAAGTTGTTTTAAGCAAAAATTGAGAATCGAGTATTTCGGTTCTCGATTATATCTGATATTTTAAGAAAATAGACTAAGTATTTTAATTAATATTTATTTTTTTATTTAACCTTGACTAGTCATGGACACTTGTCATGACTACATCATCCTTATTATTATTTTTATTTATTTAATGAATAAATCTCAATTAAAATCAAATGAGAAAGGGTTAAACCCTCATTTTAAACTCTTTATCTCCCTCCCTCTCTCCCTACAATCGGCCGAACCACCACCACCCCCATCTCCATATCATTTTCAAAATTTAAGCTAAATCAAGAGTGAAATCAAGAAATTGGACATCAATTTGAAGATTAGAACAAAGTTTGCACATCAATTTCACAAGGTATCATCCAAAAACCTACCTTTTTGTCTACACTTAGGTATTTTTGGTTTTAACTTGAAATATTGAAATTATGCATAATGTGGTTATGAAAATTTGGTTTTTGTTCATGAAATGGATTACTTTTGGTAGATACAATGTTATGTTGCAAGTTTTGATTACAATTTCAAAGAAAGAAATTGGTTTTTCATCAAGAATCTTGGTTTGATGTTCATGCATAAGGAATTTTGATACATTAGTGGCTTATTCTTTCACTTAAAGAATGCATGCATATAAAGCTTGAAGTACTAATGATAATGGTATAGTGATCATGTTTGCATGAAGAATAGTTTAACTTATATATGTTCTTAAGATGGAAATTCTCAAATCCAAATGATTAAGAACATAAAAGTGATGTTTATATCACTTTAGTTAGTAGATTGTTCATTTGGGTGTTGGATGAGCATCTAAAGATTGCTATGAGTCCATAAATCAAAAGGTTTTCATCTCAAGAATATGTGATGATTGATTATGGTGTGATAACATATGGTTATTTTATTAAACCAATGGGAAAATGATCACCATTTCAAAATGTCATAATCTTAACCTTCTGCAGATTTGCTGTCCAGAAAATGGACCTACCTCCAACATGCATAAATCATGTTCTACATGTCAAAATTTGGGCTTTTTGCTTATAGACTTCAATTTAAGGTGTTAGCTTTCTAAAAAGTCCAAAAACACTAATTTTGGAGATGATTTGAGCACTTAAATGAATTTTACAAGAAAATGGTGCAATCTGTCCAGTGAAGACAGATTCAAACACCTATCTTGTGGAGGCCATAATTTCCTCATTTCTTATCCCAAATTAAGTGAATCTTTTTCCAAATGATAGGATTTTGAGTTAGGTTTACACCCATATAAGGATTATGGGCTAATTCAAAGAATTGATACCTCAAAAGCATGCTACAAGTGAGGTATGTCACTGATCCGAAAATCAGTGACACACTGCTTTGTGGAAATTATTTCAGGTATCAAAACTCATCCAAAAATTATGAAAAAGTGCAGATTTACTCTTGACACACTATAGTATTACCACAAAAATTTTGGTGAATTCATTCCTTTGGGAAGATATGTTTCTATAGTGGTTTTGTTGACCAAAATATTGGACAGCTTCTGCTGAATTTTCAGAAAAGTGATTATAATGAGTTCTAAAATAGTGTTAAGGCATAATAAGTCTATAATTGATCTAAAAATGGTTTTGGCTATTGAAACCTACTTAATGGCATTTCATAAGTTATTGGGACGGGTCATTTGGACATAGGAACGGGTATTAATGTATTTCCTCTATGGCAACCTTCACTATAGGAAACCAAGGAAGCGGCACCTATTTTGAGCACTATCATTAAGTTTCCAAGTTCACTCTCAAGGTGAGTATTCACAGCCCCTCTTTTATCGTTTTACGTATTTTGGGGTGAAAAGCATGCTTAAGTACGATTATAATGATTCATGAGTTAATTGAAATGTTTTGCGCTGTTAAGTCGCCAAGGCTTGTTTTCAAGCATTTTTAAAAGTAAGATGTATGACGCTAAATAGTTGGTATGTTGAGTATTTAAGAGTTAGTCCCCAGACGACACTACTATTAACCCAGAAAAATTGGGCCTATAGTATTAGTGGATAGCGCTATTTGGGCTTGACCAACCCCACTTCTTACAGCTGACGAGCTAGGAGTGCACTATACTAGAGAAGTGATTGAACATGTGGCGCTTGAGACCACCTCTGAGTCAAGGCACACGGGGCAAAAACAAGGGTCCGGGACGGTTTAGTAGTGGCTCAACCAAGTTTAAGTTATACCGACTCAAGTCATACGTAAAGCAATACTCATGAAATTTTCAAGTTAAGCTAATGAGCACGAATATGCTCCAAGTATTTGAGCACGTATATGCTCTAAGTATTCAATTTAAGCTAATGAGCACGAATATGCTCCAAGTATTTGAGCACGTATATGCTCTAAGTATTCAATTTAAGCTTTTGAGCACGAACATGCTCCAACTATCAAATCTTGCATATAAAATGTTTTGTGCATATTTAAAACCTGTGAACTCACCAACTCTCGTAGTTGACCATATTTTTGTACATGCTTTTCAGGTAATCAAGAAGGTAAATTTTAAGGGTCGTTCTGCGTATGATCCGAATATGCTTGGGGGATGTACAAACTTTTGGACAATGTTATCTTGAAATATCTCGGGATTGTAATTTCACGATAAACTTTCTACTACTAAACTTTGTAATATATTTTTATTAAATGTATGGTGGTTGAACTTTATGCTTGTGGATTGTTTATCGAAAATTGTTATACCCCGTGTTTCCGCTTTAGCGGGGTGTGACAATCAAAGCAGGGGGGAGTCATGAGACATCTTCAGGAATCCCTTCCCAAAGCAACGGTAACTGCTGAGGGAAGCCTGAAGATGACCTCACTATCTGAGGAGAATCCTTCTCAGGTATTCCTTACCCTCGTTCCCTTATCCTTCTATAAAAATCCCACCCCTGTTTCTTTCTAGCCTTTATCTCTCTACTTCCCTGAAAATAAACTAATCTTCTTTTTCGTTTTCTGACCAGACAGTTATCTCCCCTGCTTAAGGGAAAAATCTACAAATAATCCCAGCCTCTGAAGCTGATGACCAAATAATCCCAATCTCTAAAGATATTGATGAAGAGAATGAAGAAGAAGAGTCCCTACAACATCCACGGAGGCCCTCTAGACCACTTCATTGGTCAGAGGAAGAGATGAAGAAAAGAACAGAGATGATCTCTCATCTGGAGAGTCAACGACTGAAGATCCCCTCTTAATCAACAAATCTAGAGTTCCTGACTGAAGCTGAAATTGAAGAATCCGTCAGGGCTGAGAAGCTGATTGTTGATTGTCAAAGAGATGCCTCTCTGGCTCTCAAAATTCAGTCTTCTCAAGTCAAAGACTTAAAGCTGAAAAGGAAACCAGTGGAAGTCCAGGCCGCTCTTTTGAAAGAGATTGAGGAGGAGCGCTCAAAAGAAAAAGTGGTCAGCGATAGCTCAGTCGATTGGGGCAAACATAAACTCGACTATCGCTCTGACCCAATAAAGATTGTTTCAGTCGTTATCTCTGGAAGAAATAAGAAGGATAATGTTTCTGTCACTATGGAGATTACCAGAGAGGATGGAAGCTACAAGGATATGTTCGTTTCAAAGCTGGAAAGCTTCGGCTATATGGAATGGCTTGAGTTCAAAGATGCACTGAAAAAATCAAAGTCAATCTACAGAGGCTATGTTGAAGGGATAAATGATGCTCTCATCAACAGAGTCGCTGCAATATTAAAGGTGTCGTCTGCTCTTCCTTCTAAGTCAAAGCAATTCAAAAGGAAGCCTGTCTCCTCCTCCTCTGAAAATGTCGCAGTGATAAGGAATGAAACCTCCATCAAATTTTCAAGAGAAGCTCTGTTCGGTCCTCCTCCTGATCTTTCAGTTCTGGATCTATCTATGCCTCTTGGTGGACCATATGTTGCGGGACAAGTACTAAAAGAACCTTTTGGAATCTTCTTCAGAAATGATGAGGAAGAACTCAGATTTCAGAGAGTCTCTGAAATTCCTATCTGTCCCCTCAGTCATCTCAAGGATCTCTTGTGCTTATGGTGTGACTTCTCTCCCTCTGCTGAATCGATCAAAGCAATCATTTCTCAAGAATCTTCAGATCGAAGGCAGAAAGGAGAAGAAATACCTAAGTATATGATCAATCCTCCCAAGTCTTCTTTAGATAGGTGATAGATTAGTTTTCTATTTCTTGTAATCTATTAGTTAAACTTACAGTAGTTAGTTCTTCACTTGTACTTGTAATTTTCATACCTTGTAAATCTTTTCTTGGATTAATGAAAATTTCAGTGATGTACTTAACTCCATCAGTACTGTAAAAGATCCCTCAAAACAGTAATTAGGACGTGTATGTTATGAGTCCTGATTATTCCTTATTTTGAACTTTAAAAGTAATTTTCTTCAGTTACTTTGTCATTATCAAATAGGGGGAGATTTTTGATCCAAGCTCTCTCAGTGATTTGATAACGATCCTCTTTTAAACTTAGTGAAAATTACGTTTTAATATGTGTTAGTGTTTCACCATCAACGATCAAACTGAGTATGTTCAGTTATCGCTGATAGTCTTTCTTGTAAACATTTCTATGTATTAGTGTTTCACTATCAGTGATCAGACTGAGTCTGCTCAGTTATCGCTGATAGTTTCTGATGTAAACAGCTAACATAATCCCTGAAGACAAGCCTCGCGTCAACAGATGTTCATAGCTGAATCGAAGACAAAGCTGCTGAACAAAGACAAGTCTACTAGTGACCTGATGCGAATATCAGTGAAGCAAAGACGAATCTACTTATACGTGAAGGAACATGAGGAAAAGATTCAGCGATCGCTGAACTCTTGATGTCTCTGAAGAAAGAGATATTCAGCGATCAAATGATCACTTAGCTTATGCCTCAATTCTCCTTTTGTCTTACCTTGCACAAACCAGTACGATGTGTCAGAACGGACATATCTCTGCCACAAATCGTACAACAACTCTGTCAACTACACTGTTCATGTTACGGCCGAAAGCATGTCTCCCAAAAGTCAGACTACTAAAGCCAATCACTGAATGACACGTGTAAAGTACCCTGCCATGCATTTAATGCATAGGGTATAAATAGAAAGATCACCTCTCCATTTGAGGGTGTGCTCAATTCTTGAACCAATATAGAAACCTTTGTTTTCTATACTTCTAAAACCCCCATTCTCTGAAATTCTTGTGCAACCATCTTAGTGTTTCTTAAGTTTGTTTAGATTGAGTCTGTCTTAATCTTATTCCGCAACGAACTTGTAAATTGTGTTTGATTTAGCAATAAACAATTTATTAAACTTTAAATTTTTGTGTTTGTATTCAACCCCCCCCTTCCCTTCTACAAACTTGTTAAGAACCTCCGGGACCAACACATATGGACCTTTGTGGTCTTATCTCTGTGCAGAGTCTATGAGGTAAAAAGTATATTCTGGTTCTGATTGATGAATACTCTAGATATACTTGGATAGAATTCATCAGAGCCAAGTCTGATGTACCTGATATCTTAATAAGGATGTTAAAATAATTGCAGGTTCTGTTCAATAGCAAAATTCAGAAGCTTAGAAGTGACAATGGGACAGAATTCAGAAATGCCAAAATAAACTCCTATCTTTCAGAGGAAGGCATAACTCCCAACTTCTCTGCAGCAAGAACCCCTCAACAAAATGGTGTTGTTGAGAGGAAAAATAGAACACTTGGTGAAGCTGCAAGAACAATGCTTGCAGAATCTGATCTACCAACCAACGTTTAGGCAGAAGCAGTAGTTATAGCCTGCTTTACTCAAAACAGAGCTACCATTGTCAAAAGATTCAAGAAAACATATTATGAACTCATTAACAATAGGAAACCTAATGTTAAATATTTTCATGTTTTTGGATGCAGATGTTACATTTTGAATGATAGAGAGCCTCTTGGAAAGTTTGACAAGAAAGAAGATGAAGGAAAATTCATTGGATATTCATTAGCCTCAAAAGCCTTCAGAGTGTTCAATCTAAGAACAAGAACAATCCAAGAGAATATCAATGTGTCTTTTGATGATGTCAAAAGCCTTGCCAACAGAGATATCAACCCAACAGCCAAAAATATCTCTGAATCATCAAAGTTGAGAGAATCTGAACTAAATAAGATATTTGAAGATTTCTTTGATGATGAAAACTTAGAATTTCTTTTCAGAGATATTCACAGAACAACTTCAGAGGAACCCAAAATACAGGTTCAACTCTCTCTGGTCCCTCTGAAATCACAACTTCTGCTTCTTTAAATACAGGTCCAAGCAATGAATCAAGACAAATTGAAGAACAAATTTCTTCAGAAGCAGAAGATGAACAAGAGACATCTGAAGAATCTCCAACGACATCTTTTGAAAAGACTTTAGAGCCTGCTTCACCATATCTGGAACCCACTTCAGAGCCTCTAAACAGCACAACAGAGATGTCACCACATGCCATCTCTGAAGCTCAAACTTCACCTCACATTCATGCTCCAATAACAAGATGGACAAAGGATCATCCCCATCATCATATCATTGGATCGCCTTCAGATGGAGTCAAAACCAGATCTTCCACAATCAATGAATGATATTTTGTAAACTTTTTGAGCATCATTGAACCAAAGAAGGTAAATGAAGCTCTTGAAAATCCTAATTGGATCACTGCCATGCAGGATGAGCTTCAAGAGTTTGAAAGAAATAAAGTATGGACCCTAGTTCCCCTTCCTAAAGGAAATTTTGCAATTGGAACTAAATGGGTTTTCAGAAATAAAAAGGATGAGGATGGCATTATAATCAGAAACAAAGCTAGATTGGTTGCTAATGGATATTGCCAAGAAGAAGGTATTGATTATGATGAAACCTTTGCACATGTGGCTAGGCTAGAAGCAATTAGAATCTTTTTAGCCTATGTTGCACACAAAGGGTTCAAAGTATATCAAATGGATGTTAAATCTACCTTTCTAAATGGTAAATTCAATGAAGAAGTTTATGTCTATCAAGCACCTTGGTTTGAAAATACAGAGTTTCCTAACTATCTTTATCATCTTGATAAAGCTCTGTATGGACTTAAACAATCTCCAAGAGCATGGTATGCTACTCTGTCCACATATCTGATTAATAATGGCTTTGAAAAAGGTACAATTGATACTACCCTGTTCATCAAGAGGTACAAAAATGAAATGCTTTTAGTACAGATATATGTTGATGACATTATCTTTGGCTTTACCAATCAGAAGTATTGTGACAAGTTTTCAGAGTTGATGAAGAGTGAATTTGATATGAGTATCATGGGAGAATTAACATTCTTTCTAGGCTTACAGGTAAAACAAACTTTAGAGGGTACTTTTATAAGTCAATCTAAGTATGTCTCTGACATTTTGAAAAAGGACAAGCTCAATGATTCAACTTCTATGAAAACACCTATAGCCATAGGGGTCAAACTTGACTCTGATCCTTCTCAAAAATCTGTAGATTTTAAGACTTACAGAGGCATGATAGGATCACTTCTATACTTAACTGCTAGTAGGCCTGATATAATGTTTGCAACCTGCCTCTGTGCTAGATATCAACCAAATCCAAAAGAATCTCATTTATCTACAGTCAATAGAATATTTAGATACCTCAGAGGCACACCTTCCTTGGGTCTCTGGTATCCAAAACTCTCTAGTTTTGATTTAACAGCATATACTGATGCAGATCATGCAGGGTGCAAGCTAGACAGAAAAAGTACCTCTAGATGTTGTCAACTATTGGGTAACAAGCTAGTGAGTTGGTCATCCAAAAAGCAGAACTGTGTTTCAACTTCTACTGCAGAGGAAGAATATGTTGTTGTTGCTAGTTGTTGCTCCCAAGTCATTTGGATGAAAACTCAACTCAGAGACTATGGTTTACAATATGACAGTATTCACATTCTGTGTGATTCCAAAAGTGCCATAGCCATCTCTGTCAATCCAGTACAGCATTCTAAGACAAAGCACATTGATGTCAGGTATCATTTTCTGAAAGATCATATTGAAAAGGGAACAATTGAGATGTATTTTGTACCAACTGATCTCCAACTTGCTAATATTTTCACAAAAGCCTTAGATGAACGGAGGTTCAATTTCTTAGTTAGCAAGTTGGGAATGTTGAACATGCACTTTTTAAAAATAGACGATGAGGCAGTTCCTGATGCATGGGTCAGGTACAAAGAGTTGTTAAGAGAATTCCCACACCATGGCATTCCATACTGTATACAGCTAGAGACTTTTTACAACAATTTAAATATTGTAGCAAAACAAATATGTGATGCTACTGCAGGAGGTTCTTTTACAGTCAGTACCTACAATAAAGGTTATGACATCCTTGAAAAGATTTCCAACAATTGGTCAATGGTCTGACCCATGGGCAAGTACAACTAGAAAAATAGTAAAGGTACAGGAAGTTGATGATTACACTACTTAAACTGCATTGCTTGCTAACATGGCTTCTTTACTCAAAAATCTTATAGCCAGTCAAGTTGGACAGTCAATTGCCAATGCCTCCATCCCTACTGTCAATTCTATACAATGTACTTACTGTGGTGATAATCACTCATTTGAGCACTGTCCAGGAAATTTTGAGCAAGTAAACTTTGTCAATAACAACAAGAGTGGACCTTTTTCTCAAACTTACAATCCAAGATGGAGAAATCATCCTAATTTTTCATGGCACAGTCCAGCTCTTAATCCACCATTGCCAAAACTTCAAGGGCAATCAAATCATCAATTACAACATCACAGGCAATCCAATTTTCAATCTCACGGGCAGCCCCCTTTTCAGCAACAGTCACATCATAACTCTCAGAACAACCATCAAGGGAGTTTTCAAAACCACCCACCATCTTTTCAAAGTAAACCCAATCAACATTATGAATCATCTACTTCCTTGGAAGCTTTGATGAAAGAGTTTATGACTCAAACACAAGCTTCTATCAAGAACCTTGAGACTCAATGGGTCAAATGGCTCCGGAAATTAGAAAAAGACCAACAGGTTATCTACCTAGTGACACTGAAGTGCCTAGAAGGGATGGAAAGGAGCATGTAAAGGTTGTAACCCTGAGAAGTGGAAACAATTTTCCAGAAAATTCCTTAAGAGAGCTAGAAGAACCTAGCAAAGCAGAACATGAGAAGACTTCAAAAGAGTCAACTCTTGTCTCAATACCTTTGGAGAAAAACGTTGAAACCACACCCATTCCAAAGAAATCAGATTTTCCAACCCTAGTTCCCAATGATCCAAAAGAAATCCAAAAACCTAAGGAAAATATGGATGTGTCACAATCTGGTGACAGTCCCAAACTTCCTTCTCACACCACACCTGTAGAACCAGTTAGAATCATACAACCTTTGGCAAAGATCCAGTTTTTAAACAGTCCTCTGCATCCACTGCTCAGAAGACTAAACTCCCTACTCCAGTCCCTCCCTACATTCCTTATCCTTAGAGATTAAGGAACGAAAAGGAGGAATTACATTTCAAAACGTTTTTGGATGTTTTCAAACAGTTACATATCAACATACCTTTGGTGGAAGCCATTTAACAAATGCCAAGTTATGCAAAACTTTTGAAAGAAATTTTGAGCAAAAAGAAAAGGTTGACTGAGTATGAGACTGTAGCTCTAATTAAAGGTTGTAGTGCATTAATGTTTAGTAAAATCCCTCCCAAGCTGAAGGATCCTGGAAGTTTCACTATACACTGTTCAATAGGAGGGAAGGAAATAGGAAAAGCCTTATGTGACTTAGGTGCTAGCATAAACCTTATGCCTTTATCTGTTGTTAACACCTTAGACATAGGTAAAGCTAGGCCCACCACTTTTACTCTTCAATTAGCAGACAAGTCCATAGCTTATCCGACAGGAAAGATTTAGGATGTTTTAGTTCAGGTTGATAAGTTTATCTTCCCAGCAGAATTTATCATCTTAGATTTTGAAGCTGGTAAGCAGGTCCCCATCATTTTAGGCAGAAATTTCCTTGCAACTGGAAGAACTTTGATAGATGTCCAACAAGGTGAGTTGACAATGAGAGTTCAAAACTAAGAAGTGACTTTTAATGTGTTTAATTCCCTTAAGTACCTAGCAGAGAAGGAAGAATGTTCTATACTGACCTTAATTAAATCATGGTGTCAAGAGAAAAGTTTAGGAGAGATTTTGGGATTAGGTGAGTCTGATAGTGACAAGGATGATACAGATTATGCGAATCTAGAAGAACCACAGGAAATTGCGGTTTTTGAGGTCCTAGAAAGTGAGGATATGAAAAGTCTTATTCCTTCCTAACAATGTGCTCCAAACCTAGAAATGAAACAACTTCCATCTCATTTGAAGTATGCATTTCTAGGAGACAAGGAAAATTACCAGTCATTATTTCGTCATCTTTAGAGTCAGACCAAGAGGAAAATTTGGTCAACATGTTGAAACTTCACACAAAATCCATAGGATAGACCATTGCAGATCTGAAGGGCATAAGCCCCACTATGTGCCAGCATAATATCATCATGGAAGATAAAGACTTCACCTCTGTTGAGCCTCAAAGAAAACTCAATCATGTCATGAAAGAGGTTGTCAAAAAGGAAATCATGAAATGGCTTGATACTGGAATAATCTACCCTATTGCCAGTAGCACTTGTGTCAGTCCAGTACAATGTGCACCCAAAAAGGGACGAGTGATTGTGGTAACTAATGAAAAAAAATGAACTTATACCTACTAGAATAGTATCAGGTTGGAGGATATGCATTGACTATAGGAGGCTAAACAAGGCCACCCAAAAAGACCATTTCCCATTACCCTTCATGGACCAAATGCTAGACAGGTTGGCAGGAAAGAAGTTTTATTGTTTCTTAGATGGTTACTCTGGTTACAACCAAAATGTCATGGCACCTAATGATCAAGAAAAGACCAATTTACTTGTCCTTATGGAACTTTTGCATTTAAAAGAATGCCATTTGGACTTTGTAATGCCCCAACCACTTTTCAAAGGTGTGTGATGTCCATTTTCTCTAACATGTTTGAAAACTCCATGGAAATTTTCATGGATGATTTTTCTGTATATGGGACATCATATGATCTGGGGTTACAAAACCTTGAAAAAAGTCTTGAAAGATGTGAAGAAAAATATTTGGTTTTGAACTGGGAAGATGTCACTTTATGGTTAAAGAGGGCATAGTGTTAGGGCACCTCATATCCAAAAGAGGAATTGAGCTTGACAAGGCCAAGTTGGAGGTGATTGAAAAATTACGTGAGCCAACAACAGTTAAAGGGATCAGAAGTTTTCTAGGACATGCAGGTTTTGACAAGAGGTTCATCAAAGTTTTCTAGAAATGTTTTTATAGGAGGTTCATCAAAGGCATTGGTGTAACACCCTGAGTTTTGAAGTTGGGTGAAAAGTTGACATTTACCCAAAGTTCAGGGGGGTTAAATGTAACTTCGGTTATATTTATACAAATCAAAGTTTAGATATTTTGAGATATCTCAGATCTCAGATTTTCTTAGATTTGAAGTCAGAGAGAGAGAGAAAAGCAGGAGAAAAGTGATCAACCGATTCAGACAAATCAAGGTACGAATCTAGCTTAATGCTTTGATATGAATGTTTTTAGCCGTGTAGAATCTCGTTGTAAAGGTTTTTAATCGTTCCATTTCGAGATTTGAGTGTTTTCATTTTTGGATCTAGGTTCAGTATCTTCGGCGTGTTCTTGGTGAACAAGGCGACCGGACATGCTAAGGACCGGTAGGTTGCATTCGACCGGTAGGTTGCATTCGACCGGTATTGCCTTCGACCGGTAGGTTGCATTCGACCGGTGTGCTTTCGACCGGAAGATGCTTTCGACCGGTAGTGTGCTTTCGACCGGAAGATGCTTCGACCGGTAGTGTGCATTCGACCGGTATGCCTTTAACCGGAATTCGTATTCGACCGGTAGTGTCCACAATTCCAAAGCTTCTAACCTCCGAGAGATGGTCGAAGAAGCTCAGTTCATGGAAGAGATGTTCGCGAGAAGCAAATCTGAGAAAGCAGTGGTGGTGTCTGATAAGAGAAAGTGGGAGAGCAGTTCAGTACCTCCCAAGCGGGCCCGACCTTTTGTCGGAAACCGCAACTTCAGCGGTTATCAAGAAGCAAAGTGGTGCCCGAAGTGTCGAACCAAGCACCATGGTAACTGTAACTCCACTTCTAGATTCTGCTTCAAGTGTGGTAAGAATGATCACACCGCTCGCGACTGTACTGTCGCGGGGATGGTCTGCTTAGAGTGTAAGGCACCGGGGCATGTGAAGAGAGATTTCCCGAAGCTCAAGACGGGTAGCGTGGCAGCAAAGAAGGAGAACCCTCCGAGGGTTCCGGGTCGAGCATTTCAGATGACGGCCGATGAGGCCAAGGCATCCGCTGATGTGGTATCGGGTACTTTTCTTATAAACTCTGTACCTGCTCGTACTTTATTCGATACAAGTGCTAGTTTCTCTTTCGTATCGGAATTGTTCCGTCAGAAAATTTCTATGCCCACTACTAGTCTTGAGGATGCATTAGTGGTAGAAATAGCCGATGGTAGTCAAGTTATGATCCACGATGTTCTGAAGCAGTGTACTCTTAGTATCGACGGGAGAGAATTCTTGATCGATCTACTGCCGATGTTAATCGGGGGTTTTGATGTTCTGGTCGGCATGGATTGGTTGTCAAACAATCATGCCGAGATCGTATGTTCCAAGAAGTTGATTCGACTTCCCAACCCCTCTGGTGAAGTCGTTGTCATCTATGGTGAAAAGAGAAAAGGTGAAGTGCCAATAATCACAATCGCAAAGGCACGCAAGTGCTTAGTAAAAGGATGTTCGTCTTTCCTAGCCTATGTGATCGATGCCAAGTTAGAGAAATCAAAGCTGGAAGATGTAAAGATTGTGCGAGAGTTTCCAGATGTCTTTCCGGACGACTTGCCCGAGTTACCACCCGATCGTCAGGTAGAGTTTCGAATTGATCCTGTGCCTGGAGCAGCACCAATTGCTAAAGCTCCTTACCGTTTGGCACCGTCAGAGATGGAAGAAATGACGGCACAACTCCAAGAGCTTTTGGAGAAGGGATTTATAAGACCAAGTTCGTCACCTTGGGGAGCTACGGTCTTGTTTGTAAAGAAGAAAGATGGCACAATGAGAATGTGCATTGACTACCGTGAGTTGAACAAAGCTACAATAAAGAACAGATATCCGCTTCCGAGAATAGACGACTTGTTCGATCAACTTCAAGGAGCGGGTTGTTTTTCTAAAATCGACTTACGTTCGGGTTATCACCAAGTGAAGGTGAGAGAAGAAGATGTTCCAAAGACAGCTTTCAGAACGCGTTACGGTCATTACGAGTTTCTTGTAATGCCTTTTGGTCTAACGAACGCACCAGCAGTGTTTATGGACTTGATGAATAGAGTGTGCCGACCATTCCTCGACAAGTCGGTCATTGCATTCATTGATGACATACTCGTGTACTCCAAGAGCGAGTCAGAGCACGAGCAACATTTACGTGAAGTTCTGGAAGTGTTGAGAAAAGAAAGGTTGTACGCCAAGTTTTCCAAGTGCGACTTTTGGCTTATAGAAGTACAGTTTCTAGGTCACGTAGTCACTCGGGACGGAGTGAAAGTATACCCCTCCAAGATTGAAGCTATGATGAATTGGGAGCCTCCTAAGAGTCCGTCCGAGATCCGAAGTTTCTTGGGTCTGGCGGGATACTACCGGAGATTTATCCAAGACTTTTCAAAGATCGCTTCTTCCTTGACAGTTCTGACTCGGAAGAATGTGAAGTTTGAATGGACCGAAACCCAAGAGAAGGCGTTCCGGATCCTTCAAAAGAAGTTGTGTGAAGCTCCGATCTTGACGTTACCTGAAGGGTCGGAAGATTCCGTGGTTTACAGCGATGCTTCAAAGATAGGGCTGGGTTGTGTGTTGATGCAACGAGGCAAGGTCATCGCTTATGCCTCGAGGAAGCTTAAAATACACGAGAAGAATTATCCAACCCATGATCTGGAGTTAGCGGCGGTGGTGTTCGCTTTGAAACTTTGGCGACATTGCCTCTACGGCACGAAATGCACTCTATACACGGATCACAAGAGCCTGAAATATGTCTTTGATCAGAAAGAGTTGAACATGAGGCAAAGGCGGTGGTTCGAGTTGCTCAAAGATTACGACTGTGAGTTGCTTTACCATCCCGGTAAGGCGAACGTGGTGGCCGATGCGTTAAGTCGGAAGGACTATAGTGGAAGTATTCGAGCTACCCATTCGAGAATCGAGCTAGTGTCTAGCCTTGTTGAAAAGATCAAGACATCACAGGTGGAAGCACTGTTAGAAGAGAATCTAAAAGATGAAGTAATGACAAAGCAGCGTTTACTCTTAACGGAAGATAGCCGTGGAGTAAAACTGTTCAGCGGTCGTGTGTGGGTACCCAAGCTTGGGGTAACCGTGAGCTATTGCTAGAAGATGCACACAAGTCCAAGTATTCCATTCATTCGGGGAGTACAAAGATGTACAGTGACTTGAAGCTGCACTATTGGTGGCCGGTAATGAAACTTGACGTGGCGCGTTACGTGGAGCGTTATGTGACGTGTTCGCAAGTTAAGGTCGAACATCAGCGACCGTATGGGAGTCTTCAGTCTTTAAAGATTCCCGAGTGGAAGTGGGAGCATATCACCATGGACTTCGTGATGAAGTTGCCTAAAACTCTTCGAGGTCACGATACCATTTGGGTGATAGTTGATAGATTGACAAAGAGCGCTCATATTCCTTGCCTATGCACGAGACTTTACCGATGGATAAGTTGGCAAAGCTTTATATCGATGAGGTGGTCTCGAGGCACGGCATATCATTGTCGATCGTGTCGGATCGCGACAGTCGATTCACTTCGAACTTTTGGGATGGGTTTCAGAGAGAGCTTGGTACTCGAGTGAAGTTGAGTACGGCTTACCATCCGCAAACCGACGGGCAGAGCGAGCGAACGATCCAAACTTTGGAAGACATGTTGAGGTCTTGTGTCATCGATTTTGGGGGTAGTTGGGACTCTCACCTGCCTTTGGTGGAGTTTGCTTACAACAATAGCTACCACTCGAGTATTGGAATGGCAGCTTTTGAGGCATTGTATGGGCGAAAGTGTCGGACTCCCATGTGTTGGCTTGAAGCGGGAGAAAAGAAGTTCGTCGTACCTGAAATCGTGCAAGAGACTACCGATAAGGTCAAGTGCATTCGTGAAAGAATGAAAGCAGCTCAGGATCGGCAGAAAAGTTATGCCGATAAGAAGAGGCGACCAATGGAATTCCAAGTGGGCGACCGCGTTATGCTTAAGGTGTCGCCGTGGAAGGGCATTATACGGTTTGGAAAACGTGGGAAGTTGAGTCCCCGTTTCCCCGGACCTTTCAAAGTTCTTAAGCGAGTGGGTTTGCAAGCCTATCAGTTGGAACTGCCACCGGAGTTGAGCAGAATACACAACACGTTTCATGTTTGCTACCTCCGGAAATGTTTGGCGGTAGAAGACAGTGTCATTCCCCTTTCAGAGTTAAGGGTAAACGAAGGTAACCGTTGTATGGAAGAACCCAATGCCATCTTAGAGAGAAAGTCTAAGAAGTTGCGTCACAAAGAAGTCACTTTGGTCAAGGTGCAGTGGAAGCATCACCGGGGAGCAAATGTGACTTGGGAAGTGGAAGGGGATATGAAGCGTAGATATCCTCATCTTTTTGTATAGTTGGATTTCGGGGGTGAAATCATTCCCAAGTTGGGGAGGATTGTAACACCCTGAGTTTTGAAGTTGGGTGAAAAGTTGACCTTTACCCAAAGTTCAGGGGGGTTAAATGTAACTTGGGTTATATTTATACAAATCAAAGTTTAGATATTTTGAGATATCTCAGATCTCAGATTTTCTTAGATTTGAAGTCAGAGAGAGAGAGAAAAGCAGGAGAAAAGTGATCAACCGATTCGGACAAATCAAGGTACGAATCTAGCTTAATGCTTTGATATGAATGTTTTTAGCCGTGTAGAATCTCGTTGTGAAGGTTTTTAACCGTTCCATTTCGAGATTTGAGTGTTTTCATTTTTGGATCTGGGTTCAGTATCTCCGGCGTGTTCTTGGTGAACAAGGCGACCGGACATGCTAAGGATCGGTGTTGCATTCGATCGGTAGGTTGCATTCGACCGGTGTTGCCTTCGACCGGTAGATTGCATTCGACCGGTGTGCTTTCTACCGGAAGATGCTTTCGACCGGTAGTGTGCTTTCGACCAGAAGATGCTTCGACCGGTAGTGTGCATTCGACCAGTATGCCTTCGACCGGAATTCATATTCGACCGGACTAGGGTTTGCTCGATGTTAGCTTCTGTTACCTTTAAGTTTTAGTCAGGAAGTGAGAAAATTATCTATGTTTCGACTTACCGATTCTTTCGGTGTTGTCATAGGTAGCATTCGTTAGGAAGAAGGAATCTGAGGTGAGTTCCTACTAACTTTTCTAAACTGTTATATATGTCAAAGATTGTGTTTTAAACTCCTATATATCTCTACGCTTTCGGATTTTCCGTTTATTACATTTTGATGTAACTTGGGGTTTTAAGATATTTTAGGGTTCCCGAACATTTTTGACTAAAATGATGGGTTCCATCTTGTTGAAGTAAAAGAATGTTTTACTTGTAGTTAGATACATTTGATCCTCGGGGGCACTTGGTACGGTTATGTGAGACCGGTTACTAGCCATGGGTCAAATGTAGTCTAACGAACGAGTATGACTGGTTCCTCGGGGGCCTCCCTCACATCGTAGTACGGACCGAAGCGTTCGTGGCCATGGTTCCATGTATTTAGCTCATAACTCGGATTTGTGGCTTACTTTGTGTTCCACTATAATCCTTAGTAAATCGGGTAATCCCCGTCATCGAAAGATGTGTTTTGGACCGGTTGTCCGTATATTATCAAAGAACTGTATTTTGCATAACTAAACCTTTGAAAAGATTTACTTTGATGCATTTGTTTATATCTCTTGAGATTTATGAACTGTATGTTCTCACTAGGCTTTAAGCCTAACACTTTTTCTCAAATGATGTGTATAACAGGTTTCCCTTAGCGGTGGGTTGCCGAGGTTTTGAGAGGCGGGTTTGGTCTCGAGGCATTTTGAGATGACTAGTATTGTATATGGGCATTTGTTAAGTCTCATTCTTTTGGTGAATTATGGATTGTCAACTGATGTAATCTTGATATAGGTGTCTAGATTAGTTTGTTGATGAACCCTATATCTGTACAGGTTTTGTAAAGTCTTAAGGACTGATCCCCTTTATGGGAGGTTTATATCAATACGAATGTCATGTTGCCAGGTTTTCCAGGTTTTAATTTACTCTGATTTTTAGGATGTTACAATTGGTTGCTGCCCCTGTAGTAGTTACACCGGACTGGTCTAAACCTTTTGAGATAATGTGTGATGCCAGTGATTGGGCCGTTGGAGCAGTTTTAAGTCAAAGAAGACACAAAATATTTCACTCCATTTACTATGTCAGTAAAACTCTCAATGAAGCCCAAATTAATTACACCATTACTGAAAAGGAATTATTAGTTGTGGTTTTTGCTTTTTGAAAAATCCAGGTCAACCATAGAGTAGCCACATCCTACCATCCTCAGACTAATGGGTTAGCTGAATTGTCAAATAGGGAAATAAAGGGAATTTTGTCCAAAGTAGTCAAGACACACCGGAAAGATTGGGCCTACAAATTGGATGATGCCCTATGGGCCTATAGGAATGCATATAAGACCCCCATAAGAATGTCTCCCTTCAAATTGGTATTTGGAAAAGCCTGTCATCTACCCCTAGAGTTAGAACATAAAGCCTATTGGGCTATCAAGGACCGCAACTAGAGTTTAGATTGTGCAGGGAAGAAAAGGTTGTTACAACTCAGTGAATTGAAGGAACATAGGAAACTTTCTTATGAAAATGCCAAGTGTTACATAGAAAATACCAAAAAATGGCATGATAGGAAAATCATTTAAAAGAATTCACTGAGAGGAAACAAGTTTTAATGTTCAATTCCAGGCTCAAATTGTTTCCTGGAAAGTTAAACTCTAGGTGGACTGGACCATTCCAAATAGAGAAAGTATACCCCTATGGTGTCATAGAACTGATGGACCCCGAGAAAGGAACAACTTTCAAAGTAAATGGGCAAAGATTGAAGCCATTATATGACCCACAAACCCAACCACAAGAACCATTTAAGGTTGATGGGCCCATGAGCGACTCACTTATCCTCATTAGTGATCACTATTTGCTAATGGTGAAGAATAAGCACATGTTGCAACTCTAACAAGGTGACGTGGAAAGTAGTTTCTCGTTTATATAAATTAATTATTTTAGAGTCAGACTAATTCTGCCATATCGGCAGAGCATTAAATGCAATGTTGCTTTTTCGAAAAGGTAGCGGGCACTCATTATTTACCATGCAGACGAAAAGACGTTTTGAAACCCACAGTGCAAACTCTTCGTCTCTCATGCCCCCCTCATTTGTACGAATAAAATGGTAGGAAACCTTCCGTTTTGTACTTTCAACCCAGAGCATAGTACCCTTTATCTGTACTGTCCCAACCATTTCTAGTCGAAGACTTTGCCATCTTCGATTTTCTGGTACGAGGTTAGATTTTCTTACTCCAAGTGTTTCACTAAAAAGGCAACCATTGTCTTCTTCTTCAAGAAAAATTCAAAATGAGACTAAGAAGACAATCATAAGCTTGAGGTGCAAGATTCACTCGGCAACAATCCAGAATACAACAAGCATCCATGGTAGAAGTTGCAGGACCCTTAAACACGTTACCCATACCCTCTTCTTCTTCATCATATGTTTCATCATCCACTTATTCATCTTCTTCATCACCCTCTTCACCTCCCAGACCTCTACCACCAACAACAGATAACGCAAACCAACAACCAAATCTTGACGTTCTGTTGGAAGCCGCCAAGATCATTGGTCGAATGCCACCACCACCACGGGCAAACGACCCTGAAGCCTCAAGTTTGAGACCAAGAAAACTAGTAACACCGGACCTCAACATCCCACTTTGCCACTCTCCTATTTTTTTCTACTAACCCATCGCCTATTCCTCTCCCACAGGTCTCATCCCCTGGGTTTCTGCGACCTCTTTTTCCCACCTTTGGAACAACCACCACCCCCAATGTTTTTGTCCTCAACCAGAGGGATGAAGCCATTGAGAGACCCCCCACCATTCTAACACCCTTTCCCCATTTCTCACAACTACGGGGAATCATCCGACCCGCTCTTTCACAAACTCCAACTGTTCAAGCCCCTCAGCTGCAAACAATAGGCCACATGCACGACCAACTGCATGTGCACCACCTCAGCCACCACATCCCATCCGCAGCGAGGCATCGATCTCGCTGAACCCTGGAAATATCAGGATCAAAACTCAAGGTCAGCGATCACCAACTCCGGAATCTAAGAGACCAACAAGTTCGTCTCTCGGCATTCAATAAGGGTCTACCCCACATTGGACAGTTACGAGATGGAGGACAGGGTGGAGAAGACCATGAGGTTCGCTCTAAGATCCTGCATGCATGGTTCGATCACATCTTCCCGCAACTACTCAGGTATGTCGTTTCAATCTTTTTAGTTCTAGGATTGCCCAAGAGAGGCATGCTTGGTTCAACAAAAGACCAGGACACTCTTCTCGGGGTTTTCATCAGTAGTTATATGATGCCTTCCCAATCATCAGGGAAGATGTCGACAGATTAGGGTGGGAAATCTTGTTTGAAGTCCCACCTCCCTTCAATCTAGACTGGATAAGAGACTTCTATACAAAGGTCTCTGGCCGACTAGCCATCAAGTAAATTAAAGAACCAATCATTCCTCTATAGGTTCTAACATCGACAGCTTTTCCCGAAAGATCAGCTTCGATCTTAGTTCCTGGTGCCATCAGGGTAGAAATTGAAGTACAATTTTCCATTTTAAATTTTCTAAGAATATCATAAATGTACTTCGCTTGATTAATGAAAATCCCCGTAGAAAACTATTTAACTTGTAATCCGAGAAAGAAGTTCATCTCTCCCATCATACTCATTTGAAATCGTGACACCATGAGGTTTGAAAAATTCTTACAATACTTTGGATTAGTTGAACCAAATATGATGTCGTCCACATATATCTAAATTAAAATGATATCAACTTTCTCCTTTTTAATAAAGAGAGTAGTATCGATTTTACCTTTAGAAAATCCAGACTTGACTAAAAATTTGGATACAACGTCATACCGGGCGCGAGGTGCTTGTTTCAAACCATAAAGAGCTTTGTCCAACATATATACATGATCTGGTTTATCTGGATTGACAAAGCCTTCAGGTTGAGAGACATAGACTTCCTCCTTTAGAATGCCATTCAAAAAGGCAGTCTTCATATCCATTTGATAGACTGTGAAGTTCTTGTGTGTGGCGTAGGCTAAAAACATTCTAATTGCCTCTATACGCGCAACTGGAGCATAAGTATCATCATAATCTATGTCTTCCTCTTGCCTATATCCTTTAGCCACAAGTCTTGCTTTGTTTCTTATCACGATACCATCCTCATCTTTCTTATTTTTGAATACCCATTTCGTGCCAATGATAGTTTTTCCTTCAGGTCGAGGCACGAGTCTCTAGACTTTAAGTGCTTAGAATTGATTAAGCTCTTCTTGCATTACAGTTATCCAATCTGAATCATCTAGAGCTTCAGATACTTGTGTAGGCTCGATCTTACTCAGAAATGAATCATGCATTCACTGGTTCAATGTTGTAGACCTAGTTTGCACCGGCTTGGACGGATCTCCAATGATTTGATGTATAGGGTGCTCTTTGGTCCACTTATGTTCATGAGGGAGTGGATTATATATAGATTGATCATGTTGAACATCTAAGTATCCACTATTATCTTCTGATTGGGGTTCAGTTGAAGTAACAGGTACAGAGGTTTCAGTTGATTAAACATTTGTTGTCTGTTGAGTAGGCATGACAGTGCATCAAACTGATGTTGCAACCTCTGGCTCTTCATTAACATGTACAACTTCAACTGATTGATTAGGCGTTTGAATTTGAATTTCTTCCTGAATCGGCGAATTTGATTCAGTTGAAACATCTGATGTGATTGGATGATGATTACTTGAATCTTCAGATCTGTCAATCACAACAGGTTTAGTCACTCTAGAACCAAGAAATTCATCATAGAAAAATACAAACAGTAAATCTAGATCTGATAAATGAGATGTAGACATTGACGCTTTATCAGAATTAGAAACATTAACCACAGGTTCTAGACTGATCTGTCCAGAAGCTAATACTCCGGTAATAACGGGTTCTTAACTGCTTTGAACAGAAGCAATTTCTTCATCAAATGTGACGTTTACGCTCTCCACCACAACCTTCGACTTCTTCAAATAAACTTTGTATGCTGCAGATGTCTGAGAATATCCGATGAAAATGCCTTCATCAGCCTTAGGACTAAACTTGCTCAAGTTCTCCTTGTCATTCAGCACAAAACACCTGCATTCAAAGATATGAAAATGTTTAATGCTAGATATTCGATTATTAATCAAAGCATATAGTGTTTTACCAAACCGACGATGAATAATGGAGTGATTTTATGTATAGCATACAGTTGACATAGCTTCAGCCCACATAAATAGAGGTAGATCAGATTGACTCAGCATAGTGCGAGCAGCCTCGACTAGAGTTCTGTTTCGCCTTTCTACTACTTCATTTTGTTCTGGTGTTCTGGCAGTAAAAAATTGGTGTGTTATCCCAACCGATTCGAGATAATCATCAATAATTTTGTTCTTAAATTTTTGTGCCATTATCAGTTCTAAGAACCTTTACTGTCTTCTGCAAGTTCGCTTGAGTGGTCTTTAAGAATGAGATGATGACATCGGGAGTCTCATCTTTCGATCTTAGAAATTTGACCCAAGTGTATCTTGAATAATCGTCCACAATGACCAACACATATTACTTGTCGTATATGCTTTGAGTACGCATTGGACCACAGAGATCCATATGCAGCAGTTCTAAAGAAGTGCTTATACTCGATTCAGGATTAGGCTTATGTGAAGCTCTTTTCATCTTACCCTTCTCACACGCAGCACACAGATGTTCTTTAACATACTTCAGCTCTGGAAGTCCTTTCACCAAATTACCAGTCACCAGTTTGTTGATGTATCGAAAGTTGAGATGAGATAGTCGTCTATGCCATAACTAGCTCTGTTGCATAGAGGCTTTTGAAAGTAGACACACCGCATTATCAGTCTTGACTTTAGACAGATTAATCGTGTAGAGGTTTAACTTTCGCGTTCCAACCAAGAGTTCTTTACCATCTTCAGTTCTGACACAACATCGTTTGGCCTTAAAATTTACCTCTAAATCTTTCTCACAGAACTGACCAATGTTGAATAGGTTGTATCCTAATCCTTCAACGTATCTCACCTTCTTGATTGTTACATTTTCATGCACAACATCTCCATATCCCAGTATTGGTGAAAATTGGTCATTTCCAAATCTGACGTTCCCGCAGAATTTCTCTGTATAATTAGATAAAATATATTTTTGCCCTGTCATATGCTTGGAGCAACCATAATCCAAGTACCACATATGACGGGTCTGCACATGAGAAATCAAGGAACAACAGGTTTAGGTACTCATTTATAGATGGGTCCTAGCACGTTAGCACATGATTTTGGCATCCATTTGAATTTGGACCCTTTGATCTTTTGAAAATCTTTTGAAACATATGAAATAGAATAGACATGATATGAACCAAACCAATTATCATAATATTGTGGAGATACAAAATCATTTCTACGATATTTAGAAGACTTATTAGTAGACAGAGATAATTGGAGCAATTGCTTTATTGAATAGGTCTTGTAAGAAGATACAAGTTTTGGTTTAAGAAAAGAAATATTACGAACTACATCAGTATCACTAACAGTCATTCTATTACATTCAATATTAGAACATGATTTTGTAGTTTCTTCAACTTTCTTCTTTGGTCTCCATTCCGATCTTACTTCACGCTTTTTCTTTTTCACATCTAAAACATATGAATTTTGAAAGTTATAACTGTGAGATTTAAAAGATTGTCTTTTCCTAGATTTACCAGTGTTAATCGGTTTCTGTGAATGCCTATTCTTTTTCTTCTTACCTTTGGCACATTTGGTACTCACATAAACTGGTTAATCAACTTTCGTTGATGATTCACCTTTCTCATACACACTGGGTAAACCATTAGAATTAATAATGAATTGAGAATGATCTGGAAGTTTTGCATTAAAGTCAAATTCATCAACACAATCATCAAAACAACCATCAAAGTTTAGGAAATCAAACTCTTCATCAAACAGACAATTAGCATCATTTGATTTAGAAACTTTGGAAGAATTTGAGAAATAGTGTTTTTAAAAACAGTTGAAAATATCATTTGTTCTAGCCCAGTCAAAATCCTCTCATCTACAAGAGTGTTCTCAAGTTCAGAAATTTTACTTTCTAAAATGAGTGGAGGAACATAATTTTTACCTTCACTTGGTTTTGCCTCCATTTCCTCTATACAATAGTTTTGAAAATAATCATTAGAAAGAAATTTTGACTGCTTAAAACTGTAACTAGAATTCAACCTCTCATAACGAAATGGAAGTTTCATTTTAGTTTTATTTTTCCTTTTCTTATTTTCCTTAGCTTCGTCCTCATCTAATAATTTTGTCCATTTAACTTTGAGTTCAGGGTATTGAGGTGCCAATTTTAGAAAACCAAAATCATATAGAGTTGGCACTTTGGAAATACCCTTTTTCAAATAATGTGGGTTATTGTAACCAATACCCCAACACTCACTACTCTCTTTTGGTTTATTGAGATGAATGGTTTGTTCAGTTTGACCTAGAGTATAAAGTTTTTCTTCCAAAACACTCACTTTTTCAACCAATGATTTGTTTTCTTTCTTTAATGATACACACTTTTTCGCAACCTCGTTAATCTCAAGTTAACACGGTTTAAATTTTGAAGATGTTTCAGATAGTTGATTATGAATTACAGTATTTTCTTTAGCACTGGTATCAATATTTATATGTGAAGCCTCAATCAATACATTCTTCTCAGCAATATCATTGTTGAGCTTCAGTATTGCTTGTTTTTTATCTTTAATGATACCTTTTTCGCGTTTAAGTTTAGACTGTAAATCCTGAAGTTCAATCATCATGGATTGCATTTGAGTTAAGAAATCAGATTCAGTCATATCATATACCTCTTTAGTATCCTCAGCATCAGAATCCTCTTCAGTGACATTCTGACCCATAAAGCACATGTGGGCAGTTTCCTCCTTGTCAGAATCAGGTTCAGAATGATCCAACCAGTATTCGTCTTCATCCATTAATGCTTTTCCAGCTTCTTGTTGCTTGGCCAGTAGCATCTTGTTCTTGTAATACTCTGAATTACGGACCTTCGGATTCCGACAATCTTTAGCAAAATGGTCTACTTTATTACAATTATAGCACTTAACTGGCTGATCAGCTTTCTTCTCTGCATAATCATTCAGATATTTCTTTTCAGCCTTCTTCTCAGCAAAATTCTTCTCATCAGATCTCCTGCCTTCCACTCTCTCCTTATGCTCGTAGTTTCTAGATCCTGATGAGTACCTCTGACTGTTTGACCCTGGTTTCTTGTAAAATTTCTTCTGGAAAGCCTTGGTCAATAGAAGCATTGCTTGTTTCAGGTTCTCACCATCATCAGAATCAGAATATTCACTTTCTTCTTCCTCAGTTTCAGACACAACTACTTTCTTCTTCTTTTTCAGACTTACTGATCTTTTCTCTTTCTTCTTAACAATCTCCCCATAACTTGCATTCATTGACAAATTCTTGATCAACTCCAAAACCGTTACAAACATTTCTTCAACCAAAATTTCTTGAAATATATTTTTGGCGTGAGCGGCAGGATGATGTTTGCGCCTTTTCTGGATCTTGCGTGTTCTTCACCTCTTCGACCAAAAACTAACTTTTTCAGCCCAATTTTCATTCAAACCTCAGAATTAAACCATGAAACTTTGTCAATTTTTCCTCGACAACAATCTGAACACTTTACTAACAGGTAATTTCACTAAAACCAACAAAAATTACAAATATGATCTCAAAAACATTGTGTTCTCAATACAAACCAAAATTCAAACAAAAAATCCAAATTCACACAATCTATTGTGAATTGGACTAAGTGACTCAAACACAACTTGTTCCAAACATAAAATCGAGTACAAAACAACCAATTACAACTCCAAAACAACACAAGAAAAAGGAAATCGATTTTGGAACAGTGGATTCTGCGCGTTCTTGAAAAATTCGACCAACAATCAGATTCTTGATTGGATTCTGAATTCTTGCTTGCTCTGATACCAATTGTGTGTCCCACAATAAGTGCAAATCAATCCAGATGACAACAAGATTCAAACAAACAATTTATATTAAACTTGATTTTGACTACACAGTGCTCTCACTATTTTTCTCTCTAAACAAACGCGTACACCCTTTGTCTAATGATTCCCTCAAAGGCCTAATGAGTCTACAAACAAAAACAATTTATACCCTAACTACAATTACAAGACAAAACAACACTTTGACTAAGACTTACTACAAAAGACTTTGACTTTATGCTTGAGAGGCTTTGACTTGAGCTTTTGACTTTGACTTTCATCTTTCATCTTCATGATCTTGTATCCAACACATTTCTGCACTAACATAGAGTCTACATGCTGAAATCAAAACATATACTCAAGAGTATTAATGTTTCTTTTGATGACTCGTTTCAGGTGACTTCTGAGCAAATCAGCTCAGGACTCAAGCTTAAATCGCAAGACTCTAGTGAATCATCAAGTCGAGCAAATGATTTACATCATTTGTTTGAGGAAATGTTCAACGATGATGATCCCTCTGGAGATTATCACAGAGCCTCTGAAGTTGAGACCTCTGCGGACCAAACCGATACATCACTAACTGGTCCTAGTGATACTTCACCCTCTTCATCTACTTTTGTAGGATCAAACGTCGAGGGGGATCTTTCAAAATAAGCAATCATCAAGTGCTTAATTCTTTTTATCACTTGCACGAACACACAAGGAATTTGTTTTCTTGTCATAACATTCATAGAAATTTCCTTTGTGGTGTTTCGATGATTGAATGGAAGCCCTGGGGGAGTGAACATAACAAAAGCTCATTTCCTATGTGTATCCGTTACACACAGTGACTTCGTGTTACTGACAGGCATATTAACTGATTCATTTGTTGATTCAGGTGTTACATTCCTATTTCGTCTAGATTTGTAAAGATCTGGATGAATACATTGTTCGAATTGGCAACGAATTAGAGGCTCTTGGACAGATCAGAATGGTCAAAGACATTTCTTGATGATAGTTTTGATGACATCGATGCTCGTTTCATCAAAAAGGGGGAGATGATTTAAAGAAATGTTTGTGTCAGAAATTCCAAAGTTAGAGAATTGTTTGAAGATCAAAAGTTAAAGATTTGAAGAAGACAAATTTGAAAGTTTGAAAGTTTGTTCAAGCAAAGCCAAAGAAATTTTGAAGTTGTGCTGATTTTACTGAAATTTTCTATGAAGATTATTTGCTGAAGCAAGTCGAGCTACATCTAAAGATAATTTCTTTCTGAAGTCTGAAAGAGTTTATGTGATAATTCTGAAGAGATTATTGAAGATCGTTTCTATCATATTTTGGGGAGATTGTTAATTTTGCTCAGAGACAGACTTGGGAAGAAAACTTGTTGCAAAGAAGGAGATTGTACTTTTTGAGCTTAAAGTGAAGACTGAACTGCTAAATCTTTTTAAAGATGATCTTGGATCCAAAGGGGGAGATTGTTAGAGCAGAAATATGTTGGATACAAGATCATGAAGACTAAAGGTCAAAGTTTAAGAAGTCAAAGTTAGAATGTCAAACTCTCATGGAAAGTCAAAGTCTTGTGTTAATAAAAGTCAAAGTCAATTGTATTTGTTTTTAGTTTCTTTGCTTTTAGTTGTAGGTATAAATGTCTTTGATTTGCTGTTTAATAAATAGATGACTAGAATTTGAGATTGATTTTCAGAGAGAATTATAGAGAGAGAAAGTTGTAAACACTTTGAATTTGAATTTGAATCAAACAGGTAATTGCTCCAATCTTGTTTGTTTTGATTAATTGTAATTGAGAAACTTGAATCAGGGACATACAGGATCACGCAGAGACCAACAATATTCAAGGATCCACACTCAACCAAGAAATAGATCATCTTCCAACAATCTCAGAGGAGTCAACACCAGAGATATCATAGAACTCTAACCAAGACACTATAGAGCTCACCACATCAACTCAAGGAGCACAATCAAGCCCTGTGGTAATCATAAATGATCTGCATTCTGCAACAGAAGCTGATCAAGAGCAAGAAACATCTCCATATATGTTGGTTGATGGTTCCAATGACTATCACCCCAGAATGACCAAGTAGACCAAAAGTCACCCATAGAGCCAAATAATAGGTGACCCTTCTGACAGAGTCAAGACTCGCTCTGCTACTGCAAACTTTTGTTTCTTTACAAGTTTTGTCAGTATCATTTAGCCTAAAAAGGTTTCTGACGCCCTAGATGACCCAAACTGGATAGAGTTTATGCAAGAGGAGTTGTTGCAGTTTAAGAGGAACAAAATATGGACCCCAGTGCCTTTGCCGAAAGGTAAAACTGCAATAGGGACCAAATGGGTCTTTAGGAACTAGAAGGATGAAGATGGGGTGTTCATTCGGAACAAAGCAAGATTGGTGGCAAAGGGATATTCCCAAGAAGAAGGAATTGACTACAAAGAAACTTTTGCCCCTATGGCAAGGCTAGAAGCAATAAGGATTTTCCTTGCCTTTGCAGACCACAGAGGTTTTAAAGTCTACCAAATGGATGTCAAGTCAGCCTTTCTGAATGGTAAAATTCAAGAAGAAGTATATGTCCAACAACCACCAGGGTTTGAAAGCTCGAAGTATCCAAATCATGTCTACTTCTTCGACAAAGCTCTATATGGACTGAAGCAAGCCCCGAGCATGGTAGGAAAGGCTTTCAAACATCTTGCTTGTTAATGGTTTCGAAAGAGGTACAACTGATACAACTTTATTTTTCAAGAAGATAAAAGGTGATATTCTACTTGTACAAATATATGTGGAATATATTATTTTTGGCTCTACTAATGAATCTTATTATCAAAAATTTGAAAATTTGATGAAGAGTGAGTTTGTGATGAGTATGATGGGAGAACTAACATTCTTCTTAGGATTAAAAGTCAAGCAAACTCAAGAGGGTATTTTTCTAAATCAATCAAAATATGTCTCTGACATACTTTCAAAATACAAGATCTCTGACTCTTTAGCAATGAAGACCCCCATGGCCACTGCATCAAAGCTCTATGCCAATCCAGAAGGTAAATATGTGGAGTGTAAGCTCTATAGAGGCATGATTGGGTCTCTTTTGTACTTAACCGCTAGTAGACCAGATATAATGTTTGCCACATGTCTTTGTGCAAGATTCCAAGCTACCCCAAAGGAATCTCATCTTCTTGTTGTTAAGAGGATCTTTATATATCTAAAGGGAACCAAGAATCTTGAGCTTTGGTATCCAAAGAACTATGGCTTTGATCTTTTGGCTTATATAGATTCAGACTATGGAGGATGCAAGCTTGACCGAAAGAGTACCTCTGGGAGTTGTCAATTCCTAGGAGGAAAACTAGTTAGTTGGACTTCTAAGAAACAGAATTGTGTGTCAACTTCTACGGTAGAAGCTGAATATGAGGTTGCCGCTAATTGTTGTTCACAAGTTCTGTGGATGAGAACCCAACTAAGGGACTATGGTCTTGCCTTTGATAAAATACCCATCCTCTGTGAGTCCAAGAGTGCCATTGCGATCTCTGTCAATCCTGTTCAGCACTCTAAAACTAAACATATCGATATCAGGTATCACTTTCTTAAGCATCATGTCGAGGAAAACGCCATTGAAATGTATTTTGTGCCCACAAATTATCAACTTGTTGACCTGTTTACAAAAGCTCTAGATGAGAAGCGATTCTCCTTTCTTGTTGGCAAGTTGAGAATGCTAATCGGAGTTGATTCACAGAGCCTTTGTACCTTGGCACAGAGCTTCTGTTGTACATATTTTATTTTAGTATTGTGTATTTACTTCTGTTTGTACAGTTCTTTCTTCTGCATGTATAGTTATTTCTTGTGGTCAAAACAATGTAGTTCTTTGATCTATGTCTTGTGCAAAACTTTCATATCTGATCCAAGCACAGGTCAAGGGGGAGTATAAGGAGTCGAGCATATGGGACTTTGAAGTTGTTCACAGAAGTTGATCATTCAAGGGGGAGCAAAGAAGCCATTACTATCGAGAAAAACTACAGTATCAGGTAAGTTCTTCGCACATCCTCAAGGACAAAAACACTTTTCTCGGACACCAATTTCCAAATATGTCCTAAATCCCCTACATAAACAAGTCCAAACTTTGGGTGATCAAAACATTGAAATATCTTTCCTTTATTAGAAATTTCTTGTCAAATAGCCTTTGAGGCCTCTCTCAGAGCCTCTGTATCCCACAAAGATACTTCTTGACATCAAATTTCCCTCAGGAAAGACAAACTCAATCATTCCATCGATTTCAAATGTTTTTGGGTACAAAGTGTATCATTGTGCAAGACAGAACCTACCCCATACCTAAGAATCTCTTCAACCCACAGAGCTTCTGTCCTTTTCAACACTTGTGTATTTTCAAAGGTTTTGGGGTGCGGGTTATTTTGAAAGTAACAGGCATTTGGGTATAGAAAATTCCACGCGCGTGGAAATAGTGGGAGACGCACGTACTCGATCGTGCACCACCTCTAGTGACGTGGCAATATTTTATTGGGCAGTGCACTGTACCGTCGTTTTTGAAACGGCTCCCTAGTACTAGGCACTCATACGGATTTCAAAGAATTATCTTTTACCGCTCATTTTTTCTTACCTCTATCACACCATAAATACCCAAACCCTTCCCTTTCTTTCATTTTTTTACCTTCAAGAATTATTCTCAAAAACTCAAGGCAAAACCTGCAAATCTTTTTCTCCTACTTTCTTGAACAAATGGCTTCTCGATCTGCATCTGGTGAGAACTCCCAAAACTCCCATCATTCCTTTGCTCAAAAGGATGATTCTGCATCCGTGGACCAACAATAACAACTTACCAGCCGAATCATCTCCTTCACCAGACACCAATACCACATGAATTCCCTTCAACTAAAACCCAACTACCATTAAGTTGTTCTTGAACCAAAGGGATACCCCACTGAGGCTGAACCCTTAATAAAACTAATGAAAAACCACTTTCTGAACAAGGCTCTAACAATGACTAGGATTGATATCCCTAAGTCCTATGTTCAACAATTCTGGAAAGGATGCAGATATGAAAAACATCCTAAGTTTGGGTATGCCACTTCAGCTGCAAATGAAAAGGTGCTTGAACTTGACATCAACAAAAGACTTGTCTTTGAAATATTTGAACTCCCCACCAAGGACCAATTAAACGTGACTAATTCTCTGAAGAACCCTCTGATGAGGAGATCTTAGAATTCCTTCGGTTCATTGGGTATGCCAAGCCCATTGCTAAGAGGACGGAGTTCAGAAGACA
Organism: Arctium minus; assembly: GCA_954870635.1. Classification (NCBI taxonomy): domain Eukaryota; kingdom Viridiplantae; phylum Streptophyta; class Magnoliopsida; order Asterales; family Asteraceae; genus Arctium; species Arctium minus. Next base: position 58,466,360 of record OX941082.1, on the reverse strand, counting down.
GAACTTATCCCCTCTATGGAACGTCCTCTTCTCGATTCTCAACAGGGGTCTAACGTGCAAGGTGGGAAGCCCTGACCAGTCTAGACATAACATGTTGGCTATCATGTATGGCATCTACTACGACCTACCTCTGGACTATGCAAAGATAATCCGTAGGGAAATGATCAACGCAGTGATCACCAAGGAAGAGGATCAGAGGAGAGAGAAGGAGCCCACAACTCTAGTGTTCAATAGGTTCATTTTTGTACTTCTGGGCGATAAAATGATACGACCACAGAAGCTACCCTCTGAAGGCAAGATGATCAAGCTATATGAGATGAAGTCTCATAAGCCTACAGTGCTCTCAACTGGATACCCTGCCACAAGACCTCTACCAGCCAAACTTCTGACATATTTGGGTAGTGAAGATAGGTTGGGTTACATACGCGGTAACAGAACTCCAGAACCCAGTTCTGCAACCCCACCGCGTGTAGGATTCTAAGTGGGAGAGATAGTGATTTATCTTAGGCCTAGTATAGAAGAGGGTGTACAGGCTGAAGGAGAAAGAGAGGAGAGAGTAGAAGAGAGGAAAAACCCTGAGAGTGGGGTGGGGGTGAGTCTTCTAAGACGAAAAAGAAAAGGAAACCCAAGAAGAGGACCGCAGAAGAAGAGGTCCCAAAAGCTAAAGAGGTTGTGGTCGCAGAGGTACAAAAACCTCTCAAAAAGAAGAAGAAGGCCAAAAAGCCTAAGGCCACTACCGAAGAGGCCAATGTTAAAAAGGCCTCTATACCTCCTCCAGAGATACAAGCCTCTGAAGAGCCCTCAAAAAAGTGGAAGAAGAGGAGATTGGTCAAATTGGTCGATCAAGTAACAGAGGACAAAGCCTTTGTGCCCACTGAAATGGCACAAGCTGAAGAAATTATCAAGGAACCTGCAGAGGTGAGGTACCTCTACAGATGTTGGGTCTCAAATGTGCTAAGGATGGATACTACTGTTGGGCTTAAAGATATTAATACTACTAGTTGAAGATTTTACTACTGCTAGTAGAATTACTACTGCTTGAAAAGTTAGTACTACTAGAAAAATAGTTAGTACTGCTTGGAGAGTTAGTACTGCTAGTAGTTAGCACTGCTTGAAGATTTACTACTGCAAGCATGGTTAGTACTGCTGAGTAAGTTAATATTGTTAAGGAGATTAATGTTACTTCTGATGATTATGAAGATAAAGATGGATTGATACGAAAGATAGAAGCTGAAGATAATGATGAAGATAATTATGGAATGGATGTTGAAGATCAATATTTCTTTTGTAATTATCTTGTAATCAGTTCTATATATATAGTAGATATAGATATAGTTTTTGATAGTGATATAGATACAGTTTTTCATATACGTTTGGTTTAGAGAGAATTAACCTCAAGGTTCTTTGTAGTCCTTTCAATAGAGAAGTATTGAACGTCTGTTGAGCTTGTTCAACAGATTGAGGTTTTGTTTGTAATCATTAAGTTAATCAATATAACTTGTGATTTGAGTTCATACACGGTTTAATTGATTTATTGTTAAAGTATTTTTCCGCGACTTCTTTAACATAGTTTCTGAGTGTTTATTAAATTCTTGTTTCGAATTTCGATCCTGACAACAGAGGAGAAGAAGAAAGAAAATAGTTATTGAGGACACTACCAACAATGATGAGGCCAAAGTTGCAGAAGACATCAGGCCTTAGAGCCCTCTGAAGATGGTCGTGGATATTGCTAAGGAGGTGATGGAACAACTGTCAGAGGGTCTGGGAGCTCTTGATACTACCATAGAGGTGGAAGACATCAGGCCTCAGAACCTCAGAACCCTACAGAAGTCAGTTATCCTTCTACCCTCGCCACCAAAGCTGAACTGCCCAAGATGGGGGAGAGGCTTCTGCAGGAAGTCCACAATATCAGCGAAGGCATGGTCTTCAAGGGCCAATCTGTGTCAGACAAACTTAAACGCACTGTAGCTATCATGAAGTTCCATATGAACTATGAGGTTAACAAAGCTACCATAGTCGCACATGACATGGTCTCCATGATCGAGTACCATGTGAAATTGTAATTTCCCAAACACAATCAAGCTATTCAAATATAATCTCAATCAAGATTGATGTAACAGTGTAGATATTCTAGAGAGAGAGTATAGAGAGAAAGTTCTTATGTCATATGTATATTGCAATGAATCACCTACAAACTATTACAAAGGAAACACTATTTATATAAGAACTAAAATCACAAGCTTAACAACTAAGTAAATTCATATTGACTTAGACTAGACCTTGACTTAGAAACATTGACCTTATTGACTTTGCTAGACTTGACTTTTCTAATTAAATCTTGGATACAATAATACACTAACAATCTCCCCCTTTGTATTCAAGATTTAATAAAAATTTGACATTAGTCTTTAGCGCTTGATTCTTCAATCTTTAACTCTGACGGCTTTGAACTTTGAAGCTCTTTATGAAGTTGTTGAAGAATCTTGAAAAGTCTTTAACACTTTGCAGCTTTGAAAATCAACAAGTCTTGAATAAAGCTTTGAAACTCTTTGAAACTTCGAGGAATCTTTGAAAACTTGTATGTATCTCCATCACTGTGATCTCTTCACTGTTCTTAAGAAAAACAAACTTTCACGAATCATCTGAATTTGTCTTTGAATTATCTCTCTTCATAATATTTTAAAAACTTTCATCTGGCTTGGTCTTTCAGAATCTTTTAAAAACTTTCATCTGGCTTGGTCTTTCAGAATTATCTTCACTATTTTCACTAGAAAGTCTTTTGTCTTTGAAATTGATCTTTGTAGATATCTCCCCCTTTTTGATGATTGTGAGCGTCATAATCATCAAAACATCTTCAATTTCAACATTCTCTTTGATCATCCCCCTTTGTATTCAACGTAACAATTTCCTCCTTTATGATAATTTGACATTCTTCGCCCTTTAATCTGAATAGTTGAATCATGAACTGTATATACCCGAATCTTTTCAAATTCAGATATAATGAACTTGGTAACCCTGATTCAACAAATGAAATAGTTAGGAGTGCCTGTCAGTAACACGGAGTTACTATGTACAACGAATGTACAATTTAAGGAGCTGGTTTGATGATGACTCCCTAGGACTTCCATTCAATCAGTGAAAAACACAAGGTTTATCTATGAATGTTCTGACAGAAAAACAAATTTTCTGTGTGCTCGTGCTTGTGTATGAAAGAATTTAGCACAATGATTGTGGATCATAAGGTTCAAAATGTGTAAACTGTTGAGACAACAACAAGTATTACACGGGCTCAACGTGCATGAAAGAGGTACGAAGGTGGGGCAACTCTCCTTCTTTTTCAATATATAAATCTTCCGAGTGAAGACTAGATAGCAGATATGTTGCATCCCCAAAGAAAATGAAACATTTCTTTGTTAAGAAAGAAACGAGTGGTTGGTGGGGTTAATGCAAGAGTTGGCATGGGCTCACTGCCTATTTCAATGATGGTCACCAAAGAATGTAAACCAATCAGATTTTGTGGCTGCCCGGCTCAGAAAGTGGTTGGTGCAGAGTTTTGATATTCTTTGAACTCTGTTCTCACACCCTCTTTCTTTTTAACATTAAAGCTCACTTCTAACCAAACTCTCATTTACATTTTTCCGCTCCACACAATGAGAAAAACTCAACCGGATGAGTTATCTCCCTCACTCTTTGATTTTATGACCCCTCACCCCTCAATTACTCTAGGATAACTTCCTGTGTAGGAAACACTGGTTAACGTGAATCCATGGAAGTTCTGTTTAAGCTCACACATGAATCCCATGTAAGTCCTAGAAAGAATAGTGGCTCAACAGTTTAGCTTGAACAGTTAAGCTCAAAATGATAACAGTGTCAGAATGTATACTCATGAGATTTGAGCAATTGAACTTTGAAGATTTCTCAAAACAAATATATTGAATGAATGAAATGAAATGAAGAGAATTGTTTTGAGAATCTGACAATGTATCAATCAGATCAAATGAAATGGTTAGGGTATCAAAGAATTGGATAATTTGTTTATATGAACAAATATAAACAATGTAGCAATGAAAGCACACATTTGAAATGATGAATGATGCTCAACAACATTTGAAAGCAAACGAGGGTATTACCATCGAAAAATTTGATCGTTATGAGATATGGTAATAACAAATTCAAATGAAGTACTGAACCGATGTGTATGAATACTTTACAGTATAAAGACAAGATAATACGCAAGTATTGATCTTTGAAAACACACGGTCAGTTAAACATTAAAGCTCAAAAATGAAAAACATTTAAAATCACACTTCTAAATTCATAAAATCTTTTGAGAATCAGAAGTGGTTTGAACATTTAAAAAGAACTTTTCATGCTTGAAAGTTGTTCTTCTTTAAAACAATCAGATATCAAGACCAAAAGATATTTACTTTTGAGCTCCCCCTCAAATCATGACAAAATGATTTAGGTCAGATAAGCTCCCCCTGGATATTTGCAAAATATCCTTATCTGAACATTGAAGAACGGGTCCTGATCTATCATGTGATCAGAAGCCACAGTCTTTTACATTAAAGTTCGGGTTTTGAACTATTTTGTTCAAAAGCCATAACTCTTTGACTTTAAGGTTCGGGTTTTGAACTGTTGTGTTCAAAAGCCTATGTTCTATGCTCCCCCTTAAACCTTGGGTGCCTGCAACACAGTTTTAGCTTTTGGTACCCACTGGTATCTGGGTCCTGATGTGTTAGTTGCAGTTCTTGTGGGGGTTATATAATATGATCCATACCAGTAATTGACAAAATTCTTACTTACAAAGTCATTTTCTCCACAGTAAGAACAACAAATCTTCTTTTGAGCAACCCTGATCAAATGGTTAGTAGAATAATAAATATCAGGATTATCAAAAGATTTACCTTTGTGTGCACTGTTCTTTTTGGCTTTGGTTGTGGACGCAGATGCTTTGTCTTTCTTCTTCTCATCATATGAAGAACTCTTCACTCTCCAGACCATCTGATTTTTCTTAGATTTCTTTCCAAGAGATTTAACATAAAAGTTTGCTGAACCATCAACAGATTTATCATAAAACAGATCTGATGGTCTGATCTGATTTGATTTGACAGTTTCTGATTTGACACCTTTCTTTTTCAAAATATTTTCATGTATAGAACTTGAAGTTGTCTTGAAAGAACAGATTGATTCTGTTGAATTATCAACAGGTGATTGACTAATTACATCAGCTTTTACTTTATCTGACAATTCAATGTTTGCAGCTTCTAATTCATTTATCTTTTTAGTCAAAATGTTTCTTTCATCTGAAAATGTGTCAAACTTTTGTTTCAAATCAGATTTGACCTTCTGTTCTTTTTGGTAATCTGATGACAGAGCAGTTAATTTGGATGTGAGCTTAGATATTTCGGATTCAAAATGTAAACGTTCTTGCTCAAATCCTTTTTCCAAGTTCTTAGACTTTTCAGATATTTCCTTGAAAATCCCAGTATTTCTCTTTTCCGCATTTTTCTTTTCAAGCTCATAAGACTTTTTGTTTTCTTTGAAGATTTGTCTTTCTTTTTCGAGCAAGTCTTGTAAAGTAGAAATCTGTGTGGGAAGTTCAGTTATTTTAGCTTCAAGAACTTGTTTTTCTTTCGCAAAAGTGTCTCTTTCAGTGATTATTATCTTTTCGAATTCTGACACTTGCTTAGAAAGTTTTATGCATCTAAGCTCAAGATCCTTTTTCTCTTGTAAAGTTTTCTTGGAAATTTCAGATGTCTGTTGAGTAGAAAATGTCTTCACATTTGATTTTTTTTTCTGCTTGGAGGCTTGTTTTCAGTTCAGCATTCTTCTTCTCCAGAGCAGATATCTGATCTTCAAAAGCCTTAAACTTCTGTTGAAGCTTAACTGACTCATCTTTCAGCTCAGATAATTTATGTTCAGTCGTCTTCAGTTAGGTTTGAAGATTTATAATTACAGACTCTTTGACCTTGATTGCTCTCTCAAGAGACTGAATGGCATATTCTTTTATTTTAATCATTTTCTCTCCATCTTTAATTTGTGTCTCTTTTTATCTAATTTCCTTCTCTCTTGCCCTGATGATACCTGCATAATCAGATTTAGCATTATTAGCACACTTTACACAATCAGAAGATTTATCAGAATTTGACAATTTTGATTTAAACACCTGAATTTGTTTGATAAAGGTTACATTCTGAATTCTCAGTTTGTCTCGTTCAGCCTCTATAACAGGTATCTCAGGTATGTACAATACAGCCATATCTCTAGCTGAAAGTACTGTATTTCCCCTCTCATTTGTCATTGGCATCTTGAATGAAAAGTTAGCTTAAAAAAATGATCGTCAAAAATCAAAAAATTATGACCACTATCAAAATATGTCCCCCTCCGCAGACTTAGCATGGGGGGGTCCCGCTACCCGGTTAGCGGGTGGGGTCAAGGGGCAACGCCCTTGCAGGGGTATGGGGCAGCGCCCCTAGAGAAAAATTTTCTGACATATTGAATGTGTGCTTGAAAAATGATCGTTCAAGAAGTGCAGACCACTGAAAAGATTGAAACTCGCAGACACTTAAATGCGTAAAACACTGTTCACTGACAAACACGCAGACAGAGACGTGCGCGTTTGTAGAACTCGCAGACCGTAACGTGCGCTTTTCTGGAACTCGCAGAGGCTTACTTGCGCGTTTAACAAACTCGCAAGCTAAAACTCGCAGATGGAATCTCGCACAAACTCGCAGATCAAAGAGCAAAACACGCAGGCTTTGATTTGCGCGTTCTATGAACTCGCTAATAATGCCTTGCGCGTTTGAGACCAAATTCTTCAACTTGCGCGTTCTTCCGATGAACTTGTGCGTTTTATAGATCATGCGCGTTCTTGGATTTTCCTTGCGTGTTCTTGACCTGTTCGATCAAAAATCAAGTAAAACTTGATTTCTGATTCTGAAAATGATACAATTCGTCCACGAACCAAAACGAAACAAGATTACAACACTGAAATTACAAAAGAAATCGAAAATTACAGTGATTCACTCGAATTACAGTGTACGACTTTTAACTATTCACGAAACCAACATTTTGATCAAATTGATCAATCTAAAGTCGAAATTAGCCTATGTGATCTGAACGAAAGTTGATCCTATGGATAAAACGTACACAATCAAATCAATTTCTTGATTTAATTGTGCAAAAACACGAAAGACTAAGATCAAACAATATCTTTTTCAGTCCGCCAAAAAATTTCAAAAAAAATTATCAAATCTGATCTGAATCTGCTACTTCTTGTTTGCTCTGATACCAATTGAAATTGTAATTTCCCAAACTCAATCAAGCTATTCAAATATAATCTCAATCAAGATTAATGTAACAGTGTAGATATTCTAGAGAGAGGGTATAGAGAGAAAGTTCTTATGTCATATGTATATTGCAATGAATCACCTACAAACTATTACAAAGGAAACACTATTTATATGAGAACTAAAATCACAAGCTTAACAACTAAGTAAATTCATATTGACTTAGACTAGACCTTGACTTAGAAACATTGACCTTATTGACTTTGCTAGAGTTGACTTTTCTAATTAAATCTTGGATACAATAATACACTAACACCATGCCAGATCAAATCTCTGTCGCCGAAAGAAGCGAAAGGAACCTTCTTTCTGCCAAGCAAAGGCTGAGAAGAATAAGACAAAGAATGATGACCAAGGGTCGGACTGCGCCGGTACTCGTGGTCCTCATGAGTGGGAGAAAGCACCGCCAACCAACGAAGAACCCATTGCTGCTACTCCTCTCAGAGTCGTCTCACAGAAGAAGGGAACCTCAGAGGGTACAACCCAAAGATCAAAATCATGTGCTTCTGAGATGAAGAATTTGAATGTTGTTGCCTCTATTCCGGTCACCTCTGCAGAACCCTCGACAAAGGTTAAGGCAAAGATCAACATAGGAGCTGAATTAATCACAGAAGGGCTTGAGAAGTTCGTAGAACCATCAAGTCCAGAGCTCATGTCTGTAGCCCTTATACCCTTTGTCAAATTTTCTACTTTGAAGCCTATAAACGCCCAAGAAGATGAAGTGGTCCCACAACATAACTTGCTACAGAAGACACCTTCAGAACCTAAAGACAAAGCTAAGACACCCTCTTCAGCTGCTACCTCTGAGTAAAAGAAACCAACAGAAGATCGAGTGAAGAGCATAGTCGAATCAATGGATGCCATGAGGATACCCATTCCAAAGCCACCAAAGAAGGAGCTATCTTTTCATGAAAATATCTACAGCTACCTATACAGTGCAGAGTGTGAAGAGGTGTTCTTATAACCGAACATGCACCCTCTGATAAAGGAGTATGTTAGAAGAAGGTTCTTAAACACCGCGCAAGATAAGTCAGAGGTCTGGTCACTCTCTAACATAAAGCAGGTTCTGGGGCTCTTCTTGCATTCACTTGTTATCAAGGCGATAATGTATGTGAAGTACGTGGTTGAAAGAAAGGATAGGAAGCAGTATGCATTCACAGACGCAGATCTAAAGAACCTTTGTCCCTATGATCTACCTCAACTTTATGCATTCACAGAGCAGAGATTGGGCAAAAGGAAGGAATTTATGATCGCAAATGGATGCATCAAATAGGTCATGCGCGAACACATCAAGTACCACAACAAGATTGACTTCGAAGTTGCTCTGTGACTTGGAGTCGAGAAGATGTCAATTACGAGACCAGATGATCTTATTCGTGGGATAAAGGACATACCTTCCAACTCTCTGATAGTTGAACCAGAAAATAGATTTTTCTACAGGGATGATGATGGAAAGAAGAAAATATTCAAGCCTCATCAGAGCCACAATTATTCAAACAACACCCTGCTAAAAATCTGGAATACTATCTTGAGGAAAACTGGGTCAGAAAGAGTACAGAGCGGACCTGCAGAGAGGATGGTAGAGAGCATCAATGCACAGCTGAAGTATAGGGATCTCATTCTGAACATGAAGAAGACACTAGTTGAACGCTTCACTCAGCCGATAAATGATTTCCCTATGTAATCGTATAGTTGTATTTTTCATTCATGTTCTGTAATTTCAACTTCTGTAAATGCCTTCTGGCATATCTTTTAATGTGAATGAAAATTTGTCTACAAGAGGATGAGTTCCTTTCACCTCTTATGTTTCTTACTTAGCCTAACACTCAACAATTCTATTTTTTTTATTTTTCAATACTTAGGGGGAGATTGTAGGTCCCACCATTGTATAGAAAAGTATTGAAAAATAGGCTAAGTATAGGAATCTCAGAAGACTGTTGCCATACACCAAGTTACACCACAGAAGTGTCGAGCTCAAAAGCTCTGTCGACCATCCACTCGAGAAGGCCTTAACCTGAAGATGATGTTTTGACTGCATAGCCTCTGTGACCCTTCACAGAGCCTCTGTGGTGGCTAAGCTCTGAAGATGGAAGACTTGGAGAATTGTGGAGTTCATGGAGAAGACAAGACCACATGCAGATCTTGTGACCTTGCTATACGAAGATCCTCAAGATCAATAGTACACACCCACGGTGGTTTTACTTTCCAGGTGGCATTCCTTATATGAAATGTCAACCTTTATCTTGTACTATTGTGTGCTCTCCCCTTGTATATAAAGGGAGCACCTCCTGAATTCACAGTATGCGAGCACACACAATTCACCATGCCTTGTCTAGCATTTAAATCCTTAGAGAGCATTTATGCACACAGTAGTGTGTGTTCTTAGTGTAATCGTTCAAGTAAATGAAGAATATATTTTTGTGACTAATTATCATTTTGTCTATTGATTTCTTTATTGCTTGATTGTGTATCTACTACCAAACCAACCATCTTTCTACATATAAATCGCTTCCGCACATATACATCTCTGTTTGTGTAGATTGTTTGGTTAATCACTATTTAGAACACAAAACTGGGATCAACATAAACACATCTCAATTCTTTGATATCCTAATAATTCAATTTCTTTGTTTTGAGAGATCTTAAATGTTCAAAATGCTCAAATTTTATTCTTATTTTTTATGAGCATATCTTTTCTGATAATGATATATTGTGCTTATCTGTCAAGATAAATTGTTGAGCATTGTTAGTGTATAATTGTATCCAAGATTTAATAGGAAAAGTAAAAGTGTTGTAAAGTCAAAATAGTCAATATTAATGTCTTGAGAGTTTCTATGTTTAGAGAGTTTAGTGATGTGAGAGAAGTAGCAGTGGTATAAATACCTTTAGTGTTGTAAGTGTTTTATGTACTTGAGATTGTTAGATCAATGACATATACGCTTTTTCTCTCTACTCTCTATCTAGAACATATAATTGTCAAATCTTGAATTGTGCTTGATTGAGATTAGGAATTTTACATTTTCAATTGGTATAAATCTTGAATGATAGATGAACTTGAATGAATGATCGTTCCCAAACAATTCAGAAAATTTGACTGAAAGTGAAAATTAGATCACAAAAAAATTATCTCAAAAAAAATACAAGTATAGAACTCGCAGACACTAGAAACTCGCAAAGCACATAACTCTCAAATTACTGTTCATAAGACTTCTCGCTAAATGCCTTATGCGCGAACCTAGAACTCGCAGGACACTGCTTGCGTGAACTAAAGAACTCGCTAAACGTGTTGTGCGTGAAGTAGCTTCTCGCAAAGTGCTTTATGCGCGAAGTAGACTTAGAAAAATCTCGAACTTTGAACTTCTCGCAAATGAATGTCAACTCGCACGTCAACAGATCCTTGCGCGTTCCATACTTAGAAGATTTTGACAATATCAAAACTCGCAAAATGAAAACTCGCAGAATGTAAGAACTCGCATGTCACTGTTCATACAACTTCTCGCAAGATGGTTTGTGCGTGAACGAGAAACTCGCAAAAGGCTTATGTGCGTTTTAACACTTCTCGCAAGAGCTTTATGCGCGAACTAAGCTCAAACTTTCTAGTAACATCGTGCGTGTTCTTCAAGTTCTTGCGCGTTCTTGACTAGCGCGAAAAACAGATCTAGCGCATTTTGCACTTGTTTTCACAGATCGGTCCAAAATCTTTGATACCTGCAATTAGAACTTGAAAATGTACAGGGATGATCGATTCAACATACGGAACACATTTCTAATATCAATTTCTGATTAAAAACAACAAATCACATAAAATCGATTCAAACAGTATCGAACATTTCAAAAAAACAAGATTTACAAAAATTCGAAATTGAATCCAATTTAGTTCGAATTTCGTGATACGATCAATACAAGAAACAATCTAGGACACAAATTGAATACAATGAATCCATTTTCTTGCATCAAAAACAATTTTCCAATGAAAATTCGATTGAACAGTGAAAAAAAATTGTCTTTGCGTGTTCTTGATTTTCCAAGAAATTAATTCAATATAATGATCTAATCTTTCTGAAAATGATTTGGTCTCGCTCGGATACCACTTGTTAGGTCCATGATCTCTCACATATCAAGTGTTTGTGTAACAAGAACAGAATAGGAATGAACTATTTATTTAGAGAGAGAAACTAAATCTAATCTAGAGAGAGAAAGTGCTTAAGGACTACATTTTCATTAATTGGAATTATGAAAATATTACAACTACAAGGTACCTATTTATAGTCCAATAACTATCACTACCTTGTTACAACTCTAAGCCCAAGCCCATCTACAACTAATCCCAATAGGCCCAAGGCCTTTTACAAATACAAATCAAATACAATTAAATGCTATTTACTTTCCAACACTTTTATACACTAACAAGCAACATATTTTTTTAGGACAAAATACATGGGATCAGTGTGAGACCTTCAAGAAACTTCTATGGATTTATGTTAATCTGTATTTCCTACCCAAGAAGTTATCCCAGGTAATTGAGGGGAGAGGGGTCAAAAGAATAGAGAGTGGGTGTGTGCTAAGGTAAAATGCGAAGGAGAGTTTGGTTAGAAGCGAGCTCAAATGTATAAAAGAAAGGGGGTGAGAGATCAGAGTAAAAGAATATCAAACTCTGCACCAACTTTTTCTTAGCCGGGCAGCCACATAATCTGTTGTTTCATAATTCTTTCGTGAACTTAATTGAAATAGGCAACTAGCCCATGTCAACTCTAGCATAAAACCCCACCAGCTACTCATCTTTTTCTCAACAAAAAGATGTTTCATATTTTCTGGGGAAGCAACACATCTACTATCAAATCTTTATTTGAAAGATGTTGATATTAAAAAAGAAGGAAAGTTGTCCCACCTTCGAACCTCTTTCATGCACATTGAGTCTGTGTAATACTTGTTGTCTCAACAATTTACACATTTTGAGCCTATTTAAATCTATTTATGCTTCAATCATTCTACACATGCACGAACACACAAGAAATATGTTTTCTTGTCATAACATTCATAGAAAATTTCTTTGTTGTTTTTCAATGATTGAATGGAAGACTAAGGAGTGAACATCACAAAAGCTCCTTGTACAGTACATTCGTTGTACCAAGTGACTTTGTGTTACTTACAAGCATCATAACTGATTCATATGGTGATTTAGGGTTACCATTCCTAATTTGTTTGAATTTGAAAAGATTCGGATAAATACATTCATGAATTGACAGTTACATGATCATATCAGATCAGAGGGAGAAATTGTTCTCTTCGAGGGAGATTGATTATTTTATTGATTGGGGGAGATTGTTTCTGTTTATCATGAAGACTATGCTTATATTGATATTTAGGGGAGATATTATCAAAGACGATGCTGACATTGAAATGTTTTGATGATTCTGATTTCTCATCATTCATCAAAAAGGGGGAGATATTTCAAGAATTTCAAAGTCAATATTATGTTGATCTTATCAAAAAGGGGAGATCATTCAAAGCTCTATTTCTGAAGTAAGCAAAATCGAGTGAAAGTCGTAAAGCTGAGAGAACTCAAAGTGAAAGTGAAAGTTGAAAACCGAGAAAGTTTGAAGATTTCAACAATGTTTCTGAAGATAATCGTGTTTATGATCAAAGAGAGAGATTGAAGAAGATTTCAAGTTTATAAAGAAAGACAAAGTATTCATGAGAAAAGAATTTCAAAGAGAGAGATTATCAAAGATTTAAAGTTGTTAAAGACTTTGTGTTGAAGATTTTACAACTGAAAGAAGACCTGAAGATTATTGTCAAATTTTGTTAATCTTGAATCCAAAGGGGGAGATTGTTAAGTCATGAATTGTATTCAAGATTAAAAGGAGGGTCAAAGTTGTAAAATATTGTAAAGTGTAAGTGTTTGTTAAAAGCTTTGTAAGTCAAAGTCTTTGACTTTGATATGTTGACTTGAGTTGTAAGGTCACTCATGTTGACCATATAAATAGTTTAAGTCTTTGACTGTTTGTTGTAATCATTTAGATTTGAGAGAGCTTAGAACACACATACAATCTTAGAGAGAGAAAGTTTGCAAAATACGTATATGGCTCACTGTTAGATTTGTAACAAAGAAATCATTGTAAACATTGTTTGATTCAATACAAAGATGATTTCTACATATTATGTGAGTGATTGTTAGCTTGGATCTGGAACTATCAGATATGACCGAACATTTATTTCTTGTTGTTTCTATTCTTGACGGACCATATTATAGATTCGGTGAATAGATGGAAAAGGTTCCATCAAGAAGATTTTGCTACGAATTGCCGAGAAATTGTCATGAAGTCCTTGCAGAAATTCCATAGCACGATGTTGGTGTTGCTAATCAATAATGCTTTTGGCATTTCCGCATATACATGGAGAAATGGAAAGGATGGGTGTCAATTCATCCCATAGCGATTTTAGTTATGCGCAATAAGATGAAACAGACATGCCTTCTTGCTTCATGGCAGTGATGGATAGTTTTAGCTGATAGATTTTAGGAGCATTTGATTGAGAGAAACGATCCTTTAGATCGAGCCAAATCTGTGCTGCAATGTTAGCATCCAGGATACTCGGACGGATGTCCTGGGAGATCGAGTTGAGAATCCATCTACTTACCTAATCATTACAACGTTCCCAATAGTGAAACTCTTCTTTTTCTTTGGGAATAGGAAGAGAACAATCAACGAGGCCCAACTTGTTTTTAACTCAAAGCGCCATGGTGATTGCACGACTCCAAGATCCATAGTTGTCCCCGCTTAAGAGCGGAGAAACAAGAATGGCGGAGAGCTGTCGGAATGATGAATGACATTGCATTCTGTTTTGGAGATGGGTTCGACTTTGGTGTTAGAGACCAAGGTGTCATCAGACATGATGAGTGATTAGAAGAAAAAATATGTTGTGAGATGAGTTTGACTATGATACCATATAAAGTTTTGAGTAATTGATTTGTTATAATCCCTAAGATTAATCCTTGATTGATATCATAATCAATCATTGATTAATATGATGACATCCCTATCAAATTATTTGTATTTATATCTAATCTGGTAACAAGTTTTAAAATGGATTTTGAAGGAATTGAAAGGAATTGGAATGGATAATTCCTTTGACCAAATTTCAATTCCTTTGTTTGGTTTACATATTGATCATGATGGAATCCTTTGAATTCCACAAATCAAGGAATTTATCATTCTTTGTCTAAAGTGAAAAAATTGAATTTCATCCGATTCCTACCAACCAAACGCGTGGTCAAATTCCATTTCAATTCCTTCAATTGATTCCAATTCCATCAAATTTCATTATGCAAACCAAACGCTATGTGGTTGAATGATATATACAACAATTTCAAAGATTTAATATCGTTTAGTAAAAAAAGTTTACAATTCAATTACCAAATTATAAAGAAAATAAAATACATATTGTTATTGATATTTAATTATTTACGCTTCCAAATTTATGTCCTACTATATAATATATATATGAATATTACATTACGTTGATAAAAATACAAACCAAAAGAAATGAACGAATGAGAGCAATGGCAAAAAGGGTTTATATACACCTCACCTCTCTTTATAAACCACCAAAGTGTACTAAACACATAAACAAACTCTAATTTCAATATAAAATATTTTATAATCCAACTTCTTAACCCCACGGACGTCCGTACGTAATCACCCGCTTGAAGCCGACATCGTGGATGTACTCCAAGCAATCGCCACCGAATCCGGCGACATCGCCTGCGACGGATTCTTCAGCAACACCGCATCATCACCGTCCAACACGCCCTGCTTCTCGTATCCATTCTTCTTAATTCCTTTCAGACCTTCCAACACTTCATCCATCGATGGTCTCGAATCCCTCTCGTTTTGCAGGCATTGAAACGCCAGTTCTGCAACCCCATGAATCATCTTTCTCACCTCATAATCGGTTTCGAATCCAAGATTCGGGTCCACGAGCTCGTGGACCGCATCGTTTCGGATCTTGTTGATGGCCATGTTCGATAGGTTGATCTCGTGCCGATGCCGGGTTATGTCAACCGCCGGTTTCGACGAAATAAGCTCGATTAAAACGACCCCGAAGCTATAGACGTCGCTTTTACTCGTCAATTGATAACACTCGTGATACTCGGGGTCCACGTATCCGGGGGTGCCTTGTGGGGCGGTCGAAACGTGGGTCACGTTGTCGGGAAAAAGACGGGATAATCCGAAATCCGCTACTTTTACGGTGAAGCTGTTGTCTAATAGAATGTTGTTGGTTTTAACGTCTCTATGAATGACATCGGAATGATGAAGGTAGACCAATGCGCTTGCGGTTTCTATAGCGATGCTCATTCTCGTGGTCCATGAAAGTGAGCCGGGGTTTGACTTTTCACCATGGAGATGGTCCGCAACAGTGCCATTTGGGATGTATTCGTACACGAGTAGAAGCTCGCGGCCGTGATGGGTGGTGCAACCGTAAAGGCATACGAGATTTTGGTGGTGCAAACCGGCGAGGATTCGAATCTCGTTCATGAACTGCTCCACCCTCTTGTAGTTGTTTTCGTACAATCGTTTGACAGCTACGACACGCCCGTCTCGGAGTTTGCCTGTACATAAACATAATATATAACGTGTAATAAATCTCAACATATGTGGAACCCGTTTGATTTTCTCTCAGAAAAACAGTCTGGTCTCACGTGAACCCAACTCTCCTCCTCCGAGTGAAACCAACATTTTTTGATCTTCACGCCTCTATTTAGAAAAATAATGACGTAGGTTTATTTGCCAGTTTTTCAATCTCGTGATCTTTTGCTACCCACCAAAAACAAATCCCATTTCACAATCGAATTTTGTAATTTTAAAAGTATTGGATAAATATTATGATTTTCTCTTAAAGCTAGCGTATGTAAACACAGTGTTTGTATATGCATGCAGCAGGATCACACAAACAAGGATGGATGGGTTATAATAAGCGTACCTTTATAGACTGTACCGAAACCTCCATCTCCAAGTTCGTTCGCAGGATCGAAATAGTTTGTGGCTTTCTCCAGCTCTTTGTACTTAAAGATTTGAACACCGTTGTAGGTTCCATCCTTTTCAGGATCCGTAGTCATCGATGATGGATACGAAAAAATGCTTCGTGACATGTAAGACGATCCATAACTGTGGCGTTTTTTGTTCATGCGTCGTCGATAGAAATAGAAAACGACACACATGAGAAGAATCCCGAATCCAGCAGAACCTAAACCTATCATAAGCTTGAGCTTCCAATCTAAACCTGAAAACATTGGAAAATTAATCCATCATTACCAAAACTTCAAGTATTATAACATCTCATAGTACAAAGTTCCAAATCAACTTATACAGTTAAGTTATTGGTAGACCACGACTTAAAAACCCTCAAAAATCTAATTTTTTATCACGTTGGACGGGTTGTTACAGTGTCTACTCTAACAATGCAAATGAATTGAATGGATTTCAAGAACTTCAAGAAAAAGATAGATACCATGTTTGTCACAATTGCTACACTGCCACTCCAAAATAAAACCTTTTCGTAACACATCGGTATAATTGTCATTCAACAACACGTTAATACTATCGACATGAACAGGAACATGAACCGAACTCTGGCACAAATCTATCGAATAATTGTGTTTCTTCAAGATTTCGGGATGGAAAACACCGAAAGAAGACAAACGACTACCATTTTTAGCACAATCTATCGAATATGTCATCTCCGCATAAGGAGATGTGCAATTGTAAAAGAAGTACAAATCGATCGATAAAGAACTATAGCTAAACGGGCTTCCATCAATGCTGAAGTTTCTTAGAGGAACCGGGCACAGATTGGTTTCGTTGAAAGCCTTCATACCGACAAGATTAACTGAACTATTGGCGTAAAATATGTCTTTTACAAGATAATCGTCACCGGAGATCATAAGAAGCGGATAATTGTTTTTGCAAGTGATGTTGAATCCAGGGGATCCACAAGAAGGTTCTTGTTGTTGTGAGAGCCAGAATGGAAAGCTTATATTGGGTCCATTTCCACAGTTTTGTGGGAAACAATTGGAGGCAAGGGATAGAGAGTCAACAGTTAAGTAGGCAAGAAAGATGATTGTGGTGAGAATGAAGCAAGATTTGTTGAAAAAGATGAAGAAATGAAGATCCATTTGGAAATGAAGGAGTAGAAGAAGAGACAACAAGTGAAGAGATTTAATGAAAGAATTTGGAATCTTGTGACCAAAGTCTTGGGGGGTGAATGTTACAAATATATTAATATGATGCTTCTGTGTTGGTCCTAAGTTTGAAAAAGTAGTCATGAGATATTGTAATTAATAAATAATTAAGCAGGAGACAATACATGATTACATTATCTACTTTTCACATACTTCAATTGAATTAAATCATAGCATATAATTAAATAATAAATGTTAAAGAAAAAGTTTAATAAGAAATATGTATTAATATGATGGTTTAAGATGTAAATGAAGGGTTGGTAAATGTTGACTTGGAGGGAGCTTGAAGTCATGAATGAATGGGACCCCAAACGCTTGTTTGAACCGAAAGCTTATTGAGGCTAATGTTTCCACGCCTTCACATTACTACTACGAGAAAACTCACGCGTATACGAAAGCATATTTTCCTTACATCACTATGACGACATTTCACAAAATTACTTGGTTATTAAAATATTTTTCTACTATAATAAAACAAAATATTTTAACAAAACAAACCATGCCAAAGATAAATAAAAATAGATTGAAAATTTACTACAAAATATAAAGATTGACAATATTTTTTTTACGGCAACTTGGACTAATCTCACACACACACGCACCTGCGGTATCCGGGCATCCAATTGGGCAGCACCGACTAATCCGCGGCGACCCGGCCCAGCCCAGTCCAAATTGACTGGACCCGCCCAGGTACGACTAAGCCCGGTCAAGACCGAACTCGCATACCCATAGACTGATATGCCCGTAAACCTGAACCCAAACCAACCCAAAGGCTGACCCAAGGTCTGGGTATCGCCGAAGTGCATCCCCCAGGATTCGAACCCTGGTAGATAGGCATACCATGCACTATCCCCCAGGACGTTACCACTAGGCTAGCACCTCTTTGATTGACTATATTTTAACATATAGTAAAGATAATAATAAGTCAAAGATTACAGGATTCATAATTAAATCACGAAAAAGTTTCGACCATGTTTTGGGCAAAGAGGCTTGGCTATTTTGACATAGCCGTAGAACCCAAGTGCCAAATTTCATCTTTTGGGATGCAATTATTTTTTATTTAGTAGATTTTTCTTATATTCTATCTTAAACAAAAAATATTACTCGAATTTTAAGCATGATTTAAATTTTAGACACACTAAATCCTCCATATTTGTACAATTACACATAATTTCTTAAATATAATACATGCTTAGCAATTAACCTAAATATATTCTATATCAACAATTTCATACGTTGTTATATCAGCTATAAAATGTATATTTTAATTAATTTAACTTAATAAATTTCAATTAAATCATTTAATATGATTTAATATCAAGATATTAACTTATTAAGGAATAGTAACAATATATGTTGTAAACAAATCCCATTTAATTAAATTAATATATTAAAAGTACAAAAAAGAACTAATTTTAACATCTGTAAGAAAATTATTGATAAAAGAAAAAAAAATCCGCTATTTTATTGATAAGGTACTTAGGCATTGTTTGGCAAAAATAAGCTAGCTTATTTTCTGGATACATGTTTGGATGGTCATAAGCTAGCTTATAAGCTAGTTTTTTGATAAGCTACTTGGAGTAGCTTATGAGGAGCTTTTTGTGATTATTTCAATTATGCTCTTCATTAATATTCATAATTATATATTAACTTTTAATTATAAATAAATAATTAATATACTTTTTGGTAATTTAAATATTTATAAGTTAGTTTTTGTCAAACGTGACTTTTTTATCAGCTAGCTTATCAGCTAGTTTGCCAAACATAGAGTAGGTTAAACTCTAGAGTAGGTTATAAGAAACTTTTTGATAATTTTACCAATTATAACTCTCATTAATATTAATTATTAGTTATAAATAAATATTAATAATTTATAAATATTTAATTTATAATAATTAAAATTAATTAAAAACTATTAATTAATTTTAATCATATATTATTAATTAATTTAATTTACACAATAGATATTAATAATAGTTATTAGTTTTTTATTAATGTTATTATATCAATTACTTTTTTTTAAATTCTTATTCAATATATTTAGATATTCAAAATATTGAATAAAAATTATAAAAATGTCTATGTAAGTTACATAAAAATTAAAGTTATATTTATTTTATTTTATAAATAATTAAAATTTGTTAAATAATTTTACTAAACTATTTAATTTTAATATTAAAAAAATATTAATTAATTTGAATATGTGAGGTTGATCAATTTTATTATTATTCATATTATATGTAATGATTATTTAAAATTATAGATTAATGTAAAAAAAAATTGATTTGTTTTAACACATTCAAAATTTATAGTATATATATAATAATCAGTTTTAAATTCTTTATATTAACAAATTATATTATGTTATTTTTTTTTACCATCTTATTTGTAGTAGTTAACAAATTATATTATTATAAATTTATTTGAATTATACTAAATATTTAATTGATTATTTTTTAAAAATATCTTTTTTAATTATTTTACACGTCAATAAATTAGTTTTGTCAAAATATAATTTATTCATGAGCTACTTTATTATTGTTACCAAACGTAGCCTTTGTATGAGTTTCTTTAACGTGACCGTGTGATATTTTTCCCATAAAGTGTGTTGTTTTCACGCGCTTCCTAAGTTGACCTGAAGACTTTGTCAAATGTCACCAAAGACAAGGTTGACCTATTCCTAATTTATCGAGTAAATTACGTTTTTAGTTCCTGTGGTTGTTAAAATTTGCACTTTTCGTCCCTGTAGTTTAAAAATTATGGGTTTTTTTTTGTCACTATAAGTTGTAATTCAATGCTATTTTCGTCCTCATGATTTACAATTTATTGTTGTTTCGGCCCCTATAATTTACAGTTATTTACTGTTTTGATCCCTTGTAATTAAAGTTATGAATTAATTCAACAACGAAAATCACAATTTCTAAACCCCAGGAACAAGAATCAATATTATTAAATAACCATCTAGACGAAAATCATAATTTACTCTAATAATAACATCCAACATTTTTTTTTATTTTGGTTCATTTATTTATCATTTAATAAATCGTTCTATAATATAGTATACGTTAATTTACTGTTAATACTTGTAATTGGTTCAGTTTTTCTGTTTGGTCATATTAATAAACTCAAATATGGTTTTATCATACTTTTAAATTGATACTATTTTAATTACAAATAAAAATATATATCACATACAATAACATTTAGGGAATTTAATTAAAATGCCTTTTATTGAAAAATCAGTACCCAATATGCCCCAAATCTTGTTATTTTTGCCAAAATACCCCCTATGTCCTCGTTTTTGGTCTGCGTTTTTGAAAAAACGCGGACATAGTGCATTTGGTCCGCGTATGGATTGAAACGAGGACCAAGTCCGCGTGTAACAGTGAAAAACGAGGACCAAGTCCGCGTGTAACAGTGAAAAACGCGGACTTGTAACAGTGAAAAACGCGGACCAAGCCCTCGTTTCAAGCCATACGCGGACCAAATGCACTATGTCCGCGTTTTTTCAAAAACGCGGACATAGGGGGTATTTTGGCAAAAATAACAAGATTTGGGTATATTGGGTACTGATTTTTCAATAAAGGGCATTTTAATTAAATTCCCTAACATTTATAGGTCAGTTTTTATATTTTAATTTCTAAAGTAAGTTAACGGATTCCTTAATTTGAGACCAACCAAACCAAGTACAAATTCGATAAAGGGATGGTAGTTAAATAGTTGTTTTGTAAAGAACCGACATATGAATGAATCGATATGGGATGTCGGGATGGACATTGCGGTAGGGTTGGAAGCATTTTTGTCCCTTGGCATATATTTTTGTTTCAAGCCACTTTCTTGCTTTTTTCGTGTGTTTTATTGAACTTTTTAACTCTAACAAGCTCAACTATAATGAACTTTTAATGCATATTTATTTATATGATAATGATACCGCTAGAAGATACACTGACCATACAACTAGAGATTCTTGGACAAAACTAGGGATTTGGAAAGTAAATCAAGAACAGCCGGAAAAAAATCACATGTTACCCCCTTTCCTATTCCCTCTATGTCTTCCAATCAAATTTCGACATGTATAATACATAACTCTAGAGGTGGTTATGTAAACGTAGGGGATGCATATATAATTAAATGGTAGTGAAGGGTTGGGTTCCGGTAAGAAGTTTAGGTTAACGTGAGAAACGTGAGAAATGGTTATCAACCGTTGAATGAGAAATGGACGAACATTAAGATGAGAGGCACTGAGATGTACCGGATCAATTCTCTTATGTTTCGATACATGAACGTATCAGATTGCTGATCATAGTTTTAGTCTATTTTAGCCAATTATTAGATGGGTTTATACTTAGAAATGATGAAAGGAGATCGAGGGAGGGAACGAACAAACAAACCTGAAGAACCAGGACATACCACCAAGCGAGGAACACCAGTGGGGCAGAGGCAAGAAGGAACAACGGAGGAAGTGGTATTGGTCCAGCAAGTCCCGCCGGAGCCCTCACACCGGGAACAAATCCCGCCGCCGTCCACCCGGTACTCAATCGGAAAACCCTGCTTCAACACCTCTGCCAACGACGTCGTTTCACTTTGCATAAACTCATCAAACGCCACCTTCAAAACAGGGACTATAATCTCACTCACGCATAACCCTCGGCCTAAATAGAAGGATCCGTTTTGATAGAAACTCACTCTCCCACCTTCATCTCCTGAACAATTGAGTCTATTCCTAATCGGGATAGCACTATCATCATTCTCGATACATGAAAGGTGTAAACCCAGAAACATAAATCTATCCGGGATGTAAGCAAATACGGTTTGCTCAAACGAGTTGTCGTCTATGGATGGCTGTGATCTGAAGGAACAAGCATCTGATTCCTTCCAGAGATCATCAAGAGCGATGGTGATCCTGGAGACGTTTTGATTGATATTAAGGACACGGAAGATGGTGTTGATGATCTGGACAGTGGTGACGCCGTCGTCTCGGCAGGTGAGGCGGAATTCCGGGAGGCCACAGTAGGAAGGACGATCGTCTCCCCAGAAGGGATAGCCTATCCATCGGATGGTCCGACCACAATTGTAGAGCTTGGTTGTACAGTCGTTGAACTGTTGGATGTTTTGACTGACGGACGAAATTGGGAATAAAGTGAAGATGATGATGAAGAGAGAAAGCATTGCTGTGAATACGTAGAAATGGAGATTGGAGGTAAAATTAATGGTGAATCAAAGTGATGTAGCTTGAAATTTCCATGGAGAGAGAGAGGGGGGGAGAAGAATGAAGAATGCTAGTTTTGACTTTTCAAAATATTGATTATTCAAATACAAATTATAGGTGAATTTTCTTCCATACAATACAAGAAACCACTTGTAAATAATAATAAAAATTGATTGTTCATTATAAATACGTCCCGCAAAAACATACACAACACGTTAATTCGATACGAAATAAACGGGTTTGGGTAATACATTTCAATTCGTTTAAGTAAACGGGTTGACATGACACGACACGAAAATTAAACGGATAATGTCATGGTCAAAAATTTCAACTCGAAAATGACCCACAAAAACCCGTTTATATATATATACGTGTGTATATATATAGGGTGCGTTTCTTTTGCAACCCAAGCAATTTGTACAAACTATGCAAATCACTATATTAGGAAACAATAAATATATTTATGGATAATGATTATGATTCATTAATAATGATTGTGATATATATGGAAAATGTTAAGTTTATTCATTATAATCATGATTTTAAATTAGGAAATGTTAAGTTTATTCATTATAATCATGATTTTAAATTAGGAAACATAATAAAATCATATATTCATTAGACTTGATGAACGGCTAAGATTGGTTTGCATAGTTTGTACAAATTGTTTGGGTTGCAAAAGAATCGCACCCTATATATATATATAGCCTTAGGTTCATTTGAGAAATGGTAAATATATGAGAAATAGAGAAGTAATCCTAGTCATTCATATGATCAAGATCGGATTTGACTGGTCAAATATTACGGCTTTGACTGGTCAAAAGTTACGGCTATTCCAAAAATAAAAGGACACTTTCGTAATTTTTACAAAATACACGAGTTGTGTTCATATATGAACATGTATAATTCACATATGAACTATATGTTCATATATGAATCAGTGTAATTTACATCTGAACTCTTTTAACTGATTCATATATGAACTAATTAACTGATTCACATATGAACTAATTAACTGTAAGTTCATATATGAATCAGTTGAACTAATTAACAGATTCATATATGAACTTTTGTGATTCATATATGAACTAATTAACCGATTCTCATATGAACTAACTAACTGATTCATATATGAACGTATAGTTCATATGTGAATCATATAGGTTCATATATGAACTCATCCCGCGTATTTTACGAAACTACTCATCTACCTTCTATAGACCATGCAAGGAATTATCCGGTGTTTCGCGGTCAAAGCCGCAAATGTTGACCAGATGAATGACTAAGATTACTTCTCTATTTCTCATACATTTACCATTTCTCAAATGAACCTCTCCCTATATATATATATATATATATATATATATATATATATATATATATATATATATATATATTAAGTTTTCTTTTTAATACTTTGGATTTTTAATATTTTTTTAAGGGTTTCCTAGGCTATGCCTAGACTAATCCCTTGACAAATTATGACAGTAAGACATCAGCTCTGATTAAACCTCAGTGGTCACAATTGTTGTGTACCCCTGGATTCGAACCCTGGGCAAATGAGATATTCCACCACATCCCCCAGGGCCTTAACCAGTACGCCACAACCCTTGTGCTTTGGATTTTTAATGTTTTATATTTGGTTAAAACTTATAAGTTTGAACTATAAAATTTGGATGTCTAATGCTTTTATTTGAACTTTGGATTTGTATTTTTTGCGAATTTTCAATTTTTAGTTTTATAAATGTTAAACGGGTTAGGAGGGTCGTGTCGGGTCACTTCTAATTTCTTAGAAGAAGTCAGGAAGTATCAAGAGGAAGCAGTTTTAGAGGAAAACTGGAAGAGTGAGAGAATAGTTGGAATTATTAATTCGCTAATCGTCGACAGTCGCGGGGTGAAGTGCTTCAAGAATAGAGTGTGGATTCCAAAAGGTGGGAGAACTTCGGAAGAGATTGTTGGAAGAAGCGCATAAGTCACGTTACTCCGTGTATCCAGGAACCAACAAGATGTATCGAGATCTGAAGCAAGATTACTGGTGGTCGGGTTTAAAGAAGGATATTACTCACTTCGTCGAGAGATGCCTGACATGTTTGAAGGTGAAAGCAGAGCACCAGAGGCCTTACGTGGAGCTTCAACCGTTGGAAATTCCATTCTGGAAGTGGGACGAGATTGCGATGGATTTCGTTACCGGGTTGCCGCGATCACCTAAGGGGCACGATGTCATTTGGGTGATAGTGGATCGACTCACAAAGTCAACTCACTTTTTACCAATCAAGGAGACGTACCCATTAGAGAAATTGGATCGGCCGTACATAAATGAGATAGTAACCAGGCATGGGGTACCGTCGTCCATTGTGTTAGATAGGGATGCTCGTTTCACGTCATCCTTTTGGAGAAGCCTACAAAGAGAGTTGGGATCGCAACTTAAGTTAAGTACATCTTAACACCCACAGACCGACGGTCAAAGTGAAAGGACCATACAAACGTTGGAAGACATGCTCCGAGCATGTGTGATCGACTTCAAAGGTTCATGGGAAGTTCATTTTCCATTAATAGAATTCTCGTATAATAACAGCTACCACGCCAGTATTCAAGCAGCACCGTTTGAGGCGTTGTATAGGCGTAAGTGTAGGACGCCCTTATGTTGGAACGATGTAGGAGAACGACAGTTGACAGGCCCAGAAATTGTGCAAATAACGACCGAAAAAGTGAACCAAATTCGTGAAAGGTTGAAGACGGCGTAAGACAGGCACCGGGTGTACGCGAATAAACGAAGAAAACCTATCGAATTTCAGTTAGGAGATTTGGTCATGCTGAAGGTTTCACCTTGGAAATGGGTGGTCCGTTTCGGAAAGAAGGGTAAGTTGGGACCGAGATATGTCGGCTCGTTTCCTATTTTAGAACGTATTGGGGAGGTAGCATACAAACTGGATCTGCCCGAGGAATTGCGAGGGGTTCATCCCACATTCCATGTGTCGAACCTGAAAAAGTGCTTGGCGGAGACCGATGTTGTAGTACCATTGGAGGATATCCAAGTGGACGAAAAATTGAGCTACGTCGAAGAACCGGTGGCCATTCTGGACCATAAAGTTAAGAAATTAAGGAATAAAGAGATTCGATTGGTGAAAGTGCAATGGAGATTCCATAAAGGGCAAGAATCAACCTGGAAGTGGAGGCGGGCGTGAAGTCTCAATATCCCCATCTTTTCGACAAGAGAATTCCAGGGACGAAATTCTTTTGAGGGGAGGATATTGTAATAACCAGGTTCAAAATCATTAAATTGTAAGTTTGGGGGTGTTTTAGTCAAAACCCAAAAGTTGAGGGGAACTAAGTGTAAAAGGGCATTAAGAAGGGTTTTATGTCTAGGGATTCTCTCTTTTACCTTTGTTGGCGGCTGGAGCAGGCTGAGAGAAAGAGGATCAGTGTGTGTGGCGATTTGGAGAAGAAAGAGATTTCAGAGTTGGGTAGTTCCTTTCAAGGTAAGATCCAGAATTCTATGTTTCTTCTAAAGTCTTGTTGATTATATAGCGTTCCTTTATTGAATGGAGTCTAATGTTAGTAACCTGTTGATAAATATGGGTTGGGGAAGAATGGCTCCTTAAATTCAACTACTTGATTAATAATAATCGGTTTAAGCAATGGTTAGATTAAGGGAAGGTTATTGTTTTAATTTTAATGGGAGTAGGAATCGTTTGGTTTCTGTCAAGATTTTGAGTTCAAAGTTTGGGGTTGTTCGATAACCCCAAATCGCCTTCGGCAAGGATGGCGACCGGGGTGAGGGTGGGAACCGGTCGACCCAGGAGGTGGGGGACCGGGGTGGTCGAAGAGACCTTGGTCAATGAGACCTTGGTCGATGAGACCTTGGTCGATGAGACCTTGGTCGAAGAGACCATGGTCGATGAGACCTCCGTCGAAGGACCTCGATCGAAAGGACCTCGGTCGAAAAGAGACCCCGGGCGGGGGAAAACCCGGTCGATGAGACCCGGGCAGTGACCCCGGGAGTCAGGGAGGCTCGGGGGGGTCCGGGGATCGGGGTTTGTCGGGGGTGTTGCATAGTAGCCTTATTTAGGATGTTTAAAGAATTTAAGGCTCGTTGAGTGATGTGTTTTATCGGTTTCGTCGGTATCATCGTAGGTTATAAGATCGATAGTTCACGGGTTTCTTTAGCACGGACCACAGGTGAGTTTTTCATAACTAAAGTTGTTTATGACGTTGGAAGCTAATTATCCATGCGAGTTGTTTCTTTTAAATGCTTTATCATACTAAAACAGTTTGTTTTGCGTAGAAGTTATTCTAAAGCACAATTTGCCTTACGTGAACTTTATACATGCGAGTTTTATTGTAAGCGTGGTTTAAGCTTTTAAATTGTTAACTTAATGTATGCTTACATTGTTGTGAGCAGCCAAAGTCGGGGGTGTGGCCCGCCTGTACTCATACCGGGGGGTGTCCCGTTTATGCTATATGGGGGTGTGTCCCATCTAAGGCAGTATGAGACAGACACGCTGTTACTTTTAGTGATGGTAGTGTGTGCCGGAAGAGAGTTATAAACGTGGTTTATGTTTTCAAAGCTGAAATGGTTTATTTATTCTATAAATTGTGGTTGAGCTATGTTTTGAGGGATCTCACTAGACCTTTGGTCTAACCCTCGCTCTTTCAAAAATTAAAAACCTTTTTAGGTCATCGTGAATTAGGCAGCGCGAGCAAGGGTAAAGAGAAAGTTTGACCGGGAGCCGGAGTAGAAGACTACCATTAGAATGTTTTGTTTCATTTAAATCTCAGTTGTAATAGGTTGTTGTTTGCAAACCTGATATACATTTAAATTGATGATTGTTGTCTTGGCCGTTTTAGCGGAAGCTTATCATTATTTTAATAGATTGCTTATTGTTAAGTTTGGGTTGTTATAGGGTGTCCCGCCTGAACTCATACCCGGAGGGGTCCCGTTTTTGCCAATGGGGGTGTGTCCCAGTTAAGGCAGTATGAGTCAGACACACTGTCACTCGCAAGTGACAGTAGTGTGTGCCAGAAGTATGGCTGTAAGTGTGGAATCGTTATAACTGAATTGGTTTAAGTTATTTTATATCTGTCATATATTTATGTTGTTGAACTGTTGTTAGAGGGAACTCACTAGACCTTTGCTCTAACCCTCGCTCTTTCAAACTAAAAACCCTTTTCAGGCAGGTGTGAGGTAGGAGGATCGAGCATGTGTAAGAAGAAGGTGTGAGCCAGTGCTGAGTTAGAAGACCTCCATTATAGTTTTCGTTCCTTGTAATCTCAGTTGTGTATTAGGTTGTCTTTCCGCAAACCTTGTAGTGTAGATGTTGTTTTGGGCCATTTGGCGCTGTTATTCATTAAAGTTAGTTTTGCTTTATGTCGTGTGATTGGGTTGTTACAACACGTTTGTCAGGTCTAATTATGTTTATAATATTTTAATATATTTCTTTTGGTTTTTGTAGTATATTTTTATATATAATTCTTTTAATACAATTTATTGTTTGATTATTGTAATTTAATAACTAAAAGGTTGTTTACCAGGCTATTATCTAAATAAGTGCTTATTATATACATAACAATTTTTTTGACCAGAAAACAATGTTTAAGTTTATATCTAGTTTGTTAGAAATGTAGTATTATTCATAAAGTATTTAAAATACATTAAAGAAAAATAAACATTTAACTTGATAAATTTATTCATTTATCAATTGAGCTATATGACTAAAAATAATTCATAATGAACATTTGAAATTGATTTAATCTTGAATAAGGGTTAGAAATTACTAAAGATTTCTTTCCAATAAAATACGATTTAAATGGAACAATACTTTTTTTTGATAAGGATGTTTTTCCAAGAAATCAATTTTCCTTTTGGTTCCCAAAATTCATATTCTTTTTCATATAGAACCGAGATGAGATATGGATGGATATTCATCGATGAATAAATTTGTTTGAATAATTATATCATACATGTAGCTTTCCTACTTTTTATGAGTAAGAAAAAGTCTATTTTCAATAAATTAAAATGTATTATCATTAAAATAAAGAAAAAATATGGGTCCTGTGGTTACGTTAAGGACCCAACTCCTTGTAGAAATTTAAGCAAAGGACATGACACGTTAAAATTTTCAAAAAAGTTAAAAAAAACATATAACGATAGTCCATAGAGATGAATCATGTAATTTAGTACCACTATTATTTATACTATATTATAAAAGAGACATAAAAAAACTCTTAATCACAACATTTTAAGCACAAAATACAACTAATTAAAGTCAATTACTTAATTTACAATTTTATAATGACTTGGTACAACTTATCCAAGCACAGTATCTCACATCATCATCTATTTGTGGAATGAATACTCATTTATTAATATAAATATTTGTTTTTTATATTTAATGGACGATTTGATCAATATTATCTACTATTATCAATATTTATTTTTTATATTTATTGGACGATTTGATCAATATTACTATTATTAATATTTATTTTTTATTTTATGATTTGCTCTTAATATATCTATATCTATATTAGTTATAATCTCATAACTAATATATATCTATACTATATTATAAAAACATGTATTGATCTAATAAATATATTTTAATAAAAAATAAAACAGGTAGTTTATTTCATAGTGTTTATCCTGTATTTAATATGTTTATTAGTTATACAAATAAAAACATAGAACTTTAATAATATTTTATTATAAATATGTAATTTATTTTATTTTTAGTTATGATCTGTTTATAAAGATAATGATAAATTATTTTGTTATGTTATTATATATAAAATTATTGATAATATATTTTAATAAAAAATAAAAAATAAAAAAATGTAGTTTATCTCATAGTGTTTATTATGTATTTAATATGTTTATTTGCAGTTAGTTATACAAATAAAAACATGGGACTTTAATAAGTTATAATTATGGTTCATTAACTTGTAATTTTGAATTTTAACTAATATATCTATACTATATTATAAAGCATTTAAGTTAAACTCTTAAAAACTAATTTTTATGCATTAGGTACCACTTATTAATGCATATTACTTAAAATCTAAAAGTACAAATTGATTAAACATAAGTATAGTTTATAAAAGTTCAATGTTTGAATTCGTGTAACTAACTGCAGATAAGCACTTGTTTTTATTTTCTAAAATATCTAAAAATTTTAACTATTGATATAACTAACCGATAAATATAAGAAAATCCGAGATAAATCACCTTATTTTATTTTTTATTGAAGTATGTTATCTTTTTAATTTTAAATATAAAATATCTTAAATATAGTTATCATTTAAATTAATCATTTTTTGACCCGTAACAAAATACTTTATTATTATTTTTTATAAAAAACCATAATTAAACTAAACTAAAATATATTTTTGTTTTAAACCTAGGTTTCTCAAAATCGTAAAATAAAATAAAAAAAGACTAACAAAAGTATGAATAATGATCGAGGGTTTGAGTTTTAGATTTCAGAAACCCGCTCATTGCTTGGGTACATTTCTAGTTATAAATAAATAAATAAATGTATGAAAACACCTAACAGAAATCAAGGGTTAATTAAGTCAGCTCCATGAAATTAAATGAATGCCGTGTTGACTACAAAAGGTATTGTTTTTGTTTGTATCCAATCAATTTGTCCCACGTTACCTAAAAAGCTTGACTATTTCAATATAATCATAGATGTGATGTCCATAAAATCAACTAATCGAGGGGTAAAACTGGAATTTAATTGAAGTGGGAGTCATGATGAACGTACCTTTCTTGGTGTTGCAGTGGTCCGTGGTGGTTCTACCATCGGAGCAAAAGCACTTGGACTCCCCCGTAATGCTATTGTGACCGCACCGCCCATTCGATTCTTCGCACTTACCGCAACCCTCCAGGCTCCGCCATTGGAGCTCGAATCCTCTGCTCAAGACTACACCGTATTCCTTTCCAAGCCTATCACCATCACGAAGAACGCTATCATTATCCAATACCGTCTTTACCACATGCTCATCGCATGAGTAACTACTCCAATTGAAATCCTTGGGCTCCATTCTCACAAGATTGACGCACGACTTTCTTCTCCCGGAATCCGATTCCAAACACGGTACTTCGGTTGCAAAATCAGGGATTCCGTTGCAATTAATGTGGAAACTTAGGTTAGCGTTAAACTCCGTGAAACTGAAAGGCAACGATTGGAAATCAATATTGTTATGGAGCACCCTTGGGCAGTGGTTGGGGACGGGGGGAGAAACGTCGTAATCGACGAGAATGATACTGGTAGTCCGGTAGATTATCTCGTGAACAGAGTAAGAATTGTTGCCGAGTTTAATGATGGGAAGATCCGTTCCAATGGTAGTGGAGCAGTTGATTCCGAAACCTTGATATCCGCAGAACTGGGGTTGATTATCGTCCATCCTCCAAAAAGGATAGCTGATGTTGTGGCCATTACAATTGAATGAAGGGCAAGTGGAGTAATTAGTTGGATTAGATTGAGCAGCGATGGAGATGAACAAGGGGAAGAGGAAGAGGAGAGAAAGGAAAAGCGGGTCAACCATGGTTTTGGAATGTTGAAAGAATATCTCCAACAATCTTATTGTATTGTATATATATTTGTTTTTGGGGATTTTCCAACATGTTTTTCTCACACCACACCAAATTATTTAATACTAGTAATTACTGGAAGGAAAACATTAATAAATTTAATAATTTGTCATTTTAGATGCTCGATTTAAAGTGAAAGTGAACTAAGCATCTCAAATACAACTACCAAATATCATTAAAAATACTAAAAATAGTGGATTCATTGAACATCAAAAAAAAATTCAAATTCAATCACACATTAAAAAAAAACACTAATATTTAGAGGCTTTCTTTATTGCCCTCCAAATATAGATATATAGACATCTTAATATATTAAACTTTTAATCAATATATAGATATATAATTACAAAAATTTAATATTAATATTATATATATATATATAGGTGTATTTCTTTTGCAACCCAAACAATTTGTACAAACTATGACAAACCAACCAATTGCATTACCAACCGTACCAATTAAATTTGTACCAACTAAATTGGTTGGTATACCGTATCAACTTCATAAACTTGGTTGGTATGTGGTATTGAAAGTCGCTTACCACGGTAATACCGTACCGACTTATATATATATATAATGATTTATTAAGTAAAAAATCAATTAAGTGGATTATATTTAATTATTAATCCTTTTTTTAGAGGAATTAATCAATTTAACATCGTATCATTTATTGTTTAGAACATTAACTCCTCCATGTCTGCTCATAATAACCCCAACTCATTACTCAGTAACTCCTCGACTCCTCTCCTCAACGCATACCTCCAACCGCTACAATCCGCCCTTCTATCGTTCGACAACCACACAACAACACCTTTACACGAGTACACGATCACACGAATCTGCAATCGATCATTGAAGACACTCTAATGCATTTTCTATATCTATTCTTTAACCTATTAGAGCCCATTGTAACTTCAACATTTGAGATGTTGGTACAAAACCATACCAACATGTACCAACCGAAAAAAGTTGATACCAATTAAGTTGGTACCAAGTAGAGTTGGTTGGTACATGGTATAAATATTTGCGTACCAATTATAATTGGTTGATACACGGTATTGAGAAAAAAAGCATGATACCATACCATGTTCACCCCTAATTGATAATGTTGTTTAAAAAAAGGCAGACTGCAATACATAACATTTCATTTTTATTTAATTACTAGATTTAAGAAAAATATTATTAGAGCTAGCAGATATTTTAAAATATATTGTAAAATCATTATTAAAATCAATTAATTTTTAAAAAGCTGTTATAATTTATAAGTATTGTTTATTACAGAGTAATTGACATGAAAATACAAACATATTTTGTTTTGATTTATATATATATATATGTATTATATTTTCAACTTTTATTTTAATTCTTTAGATAAAAACATTTAGATTATACATAAAAGTGATTGGAACAATATACGTTATATTTTCTTAAAATCCCATACGTAATCTAAACATCTAAATATTTAAGTTGTTATAGATACAAAATTGAAGATTTTAAAAATATGTTATATAAAATATGGATATTATTAAAATACAATATATTTTGATACAATTTATTATTATTATTTTTTATTTATAAAACTTCCAATTATGATGACCTGATTGGTTTTGACAATGATTTTAAAACTATTAAAAATAAAATATTTTAAATTTATTCAAAAGAAATTAATTTAATTTAATATAAATGATAGTTTCCTGGAAATTGACAGTGAGTGGAGTTAATACAATGTGAGAGGGAAAGGAATCTTTTTAAAATGGAAATATCAACATATGACTACTTCAACTTCATAAGTAAGCCAAACCTACATATAACAACAAAAGTAGATGTAAGGGGCACGTTAAGAGCCTAGTCGAGACGTAAGGAGCACGTTAAGAGCCGAGTCGAGTCGAACTCGGACGGAGCTCTTCCGCTCAAAGAATGGTTTAAAACATATATATAGGAGTTTAATTTCTTGTGATTCTTCTTTAAATTCATATAAAGGCTTTTTACTGTAACAATAACTAAAAATCCAAATGTTTGAACAGAATTCAGTTTTTATCTTAATTCTTTTTCTGTTATTGTTTCTTTTAACTGTTTATTATATTTGTTTAATAAGTTTTTTGAAGTATATGTATGATATTATATGGCAAATTAATTAAACTTCTCGCCTTTGACGAGATTTAAAGTGTAGACCTTTTGGTTTGTTTTAATAAATTTATAAAATGTATTAATAAAATTATATACATTAAACTTGATAAAGAAAATGTAAACTAGTAATTATAAGTATCTAACAAAAATCCAATTTAGAAAAAGCACAGAGAAGATTAATGGGAGTTGTGGAAAATGTTTGAATTCAAGTTGTGAAGAAATGTTGGGACATTTCGATTCAAAATATAGGAATTTGAATTTTTTTATTTTATTTTTAATATTAAAAATGTATTTTTGTTTATCTAACTGGTTGTTTGGTTAGTTTTTTTTATTAAGTTATGTATGAACAAAATTGTCTGTATTGATTAATGTATCTATATAGATTGAGAATATTTTTGTTTGACAGAGTTTTTGTTTGAGATAATTTTTCCATAGATGAAAGGAGCGTGTTTTTTTTAATAAGGTGAGACAGGTTTTGAAAAAACTTGTCTTTCTACATAAAGCTACCCCTAGAAGCTTTACGGAATATATAAGTCACTTTCTATATCATTAAACCACTATCAGAGACACATATATAGCTGATGACAAATTTATATGCATATCATTTTTAGAACCACCTCTGAAATGAAACATATTGTACTCGTTTGTAGATTTAACAAAAAAACATTTATACAGTTGATAACATCCATCAAATTTAAGTGAAAACATTTAAAACTCAAATTCCAATATTTGTTGCGGAAACGAACCCAGTAGATACAAACATATTCCAACTAATTCCCAAAAAATATAAATTTGTTATCAAATTTGAACTAGTAACTAATCCTCACATGGAAGTACTAAAATAACACATAATTATCACTATAAATAAGAACTAGAAGTCCAACAATAGTTATTAATATTGAAATAATAGAAGCAAATGAATCAATCAAGTATCTGAACAATAATAAAAAACCATTATTGATGATCCAAATTCATACATATTGATAAACATAACCAAGGTTCTAAAAAAACGCGCATTGGCGCCGCCATGGCGTCGAGGCGTGGCCTTGTTGCCACGTTTTACCCCTTGGCGTCGAGATAAGGCGTCGATCTCGTTATGGCGTGCCATGGCACGTTATGGCGTTACGCCTTGGCATTGAGATAAGGCGTCGAGCTCGTTATGGCGTGCCATGGCCCGCCATGGCGCGTTATGGCGTTACAACTTCGAATTTGTGTACTTCGAAATTCGATTGGAATTTACCCATTAGTATCGATTATAGCTTAGAAATTTTTTTGTTTATTGTTTTATATGAATTTTAATTGTTAATAACTCGTTCATTATTGTTCAAGACACCGATAAAAACACACACATACACATATATACATATAAATTATATACAGATTTGCCGCCTTAAGCCACGCCTTGGAAAACGCCATGGCCTCGCCATAACTCGTAAGGCTTGAGGCTTGACCTCGCCGCCACGCCACGTCTCACACCATTTAGAACCTTGGACATAACTATTATTTATTTGATGTATAGACATATTCACCTAAAAAATCATGACTACTTCAAAATAAAAAGATTTGAAAAGCCTACATACAACAAAGACTTTTTGTTGTGATCGGAAAGAGAAAGAAGTCCTAAGTCCATGACATAAAAATAAAATTATACTAATATGAACGAGTGAGTAAGCTACACGGTTGTCGCTTGTGTAGACTTTGGTTGGTTGACTGATCGTGTACCATGCTTTTAGTCACTTTTGTCTTTTATTCTTTAAGGATGCAATAACAAAATATATAATATTGTCCACGTCCGTTCATGACATTATATGCCTTGTTCTCGATAATTATGAAAAAAAAAACTTTAATATATTATTTTTTATTATAAGAAATATTGATAATTCATATAATATTTTTTTTGAGTATTCTTAGACGCAAAATCAATTAATAATTATTTCTAAACTAATATTGTCTGTCATATCAATTTTACATAGCATCGTTTGAACTATTTTTGTCTTTTCTGAATGAGAAAAAAAAATCAGTTTCCACGATCAAAAACATTCTTATGATGTACATTTAAAATATAAAATGACATAATTTTGAGTTAAAATGTTGATTATTCGGAATAATACTCTATGTAGATCAATATGTGTTTCCATCTCATCTTTGGTTAATATTTTTCATCACCACTTTAAACTTTTAGGGTTGAAACAATTTTTTTAGGAACCATCAATCATAAAATCAAAACCCATGTTGATTATAGATTAAGATTTTGTTATTGTTTTAGAGATAGGTGACTATCAAGATTCTTGTACTCAATATTAGATAATAAATAGTTAATAATGTTTGAAAAAACAAGGATACATACAATAACTTGAACCGTCTCATATGGTTGGTAATTTTTTTTCGAAAAGTAGGAGTGTGCTCTCTTAGTTAATAACAAGAAATCTATTACATTCTAATACAAATATAGAATTCATGCAGATGAAATAATTAAAAGTCGGTAGGAGATGAATAATGGATAATATATCAATATTTTCTAGTTAAGTAGTTTTAGACTTTAATGCTAGATAAAAAAAACCTCAAAGAAATGATAGACAATACTATAAAATTAACGACTAAGTAACTTTTCACATATTTCTTTTCCAATGTAATTAATTAATACAAGTTTAGTCCCTTAATATAATACAAATTTTTTTGGGTTCCATTATACTTTGAATTTCTAAGAGGACAAGTGGGAGATGAATGATGAAGAATATATTAAAGTTTTTTAGGCAAATAGTTTTAGACTTTGACACTAGATAAAAAAACTTAGAGAAACAACACAAAATACTATAAAATGTACGACCAAATAACTTTTAACATATTTTTTTTTCCAATGTGGTTAATTAATATATATTTGGGCCCTAATATAATACGAAATTCTTTGAGTCTTATTAGATACTAAAAGAACTTATCTCTTTTATTTCCTATTACTACTACTATATACTAAAAAAATTGGGTCCCTATTTCTCGTGGGCCCTGTGCATACCCCCCGCCCGCCCTCCCACAGGCATGACCTTAATATTACCTCAAGACGTTGAATTATTTTAGCCAAAATGCAATAAAATAAAATTTTAGTTTCTGTGATTGTGTAATGATTTTTTTTCTCAATCTGATGCAGGGAGAATTCGAGAGCTATCATGGTGTTTCTTTTATTTTCAGAAAAGAAGAAAACGAGCTCAAAAAAGGTTCGGAATTTGGCATCGAAGAAGGGGCAAACAACCCCTACCGGTAGTTATACCGAGACTTAAGTATCGGGATAAGTCTCGGTGACCACTGGACCAGAAACCACCGAGAGTTTCACCGAGACTTAAGTCTCAGGACAACTCTCGAAAATATATTTCCTTATTTTTTAATTATTTAAACATAGGATAATTATTGTTAGCTTTATTTATTATTAGGATTATTATTTAGGGTTTAGGGTTGTTTCCTAGTTAGTTTAGAATTAGGATATATTTAATTTCTTAGTTAAGCCTATTATAAATAGGATTAATCCCTTTATTGTTTTCATTGAACTATCAAGTTTAATAAAAGTTCTCTTAAAAAGTTTGAGTTTTCTTCGTATTCTTGAGTCTTACGCTTGTAAACTCATAATCCTTTTCGGGTTTGACGTTTGTCAATCCTTCCGCATATTCCTACTGCGTCAGTTGGTATCAGAGCATAGACTTTTCTGTCTCTTCACCTTCGAGATGGCAGACCAACCACCACCTCTCACCCGAGCAGATCTTGATGGGGTCACAACGACTTTTACCGCAACCCTCAATACACTGACAACCACCTTCGCCAATAAGATCAACGCCAACAATATTGAACGACGAAGACGAGACAGGCAAGAAGATCGAAATCGACCATGTGGTAGTCGATACAACTGGACCACTAGTTCAAGTTCCGACTCGGAATCCGAACCACCCCGAAAAGACCCCGATTACCGAATGAAAGCCGATATTCCGTACTTCTATGGAACCATGGGTGTAGAAGAGTTCCTAGACTGGCAAATCGAGGTCGATCGTTTTTTCAATATTATGGAGGTTCCCAAAGACAAACAGGTAAAGTTGGTTGCTTTCCGTCTAAAGAGTGTCGCTGCTATTTGGTGGGATAAACTGATCGTGCAAAGACAACGACAAAGAAATGGACCAGTTCGATCTTGCAAAAGAATGAAGCAACTTATGATGGAACGATTCTTACCAGGAGATTATGAACGGATCCTTAACAAGCTATATCCCAAACCTGACAACAACAACGACTCTATTATGTATCCTGTTTTTTCCCTCGTCAAACAACCACCTGTTCCGAAGAAGCCACCCGAAAAAGATGAAGTCTTGCCGGACATATTTGAAGAGAAAGTCATCCCCGTCGTGGCCGAGCCACAACAAGAAATCTTGACCGAGACCAAAGTATCTGAACCAGATCTCGAACCAACCACCGAAGAAATCGAAAGTGAACCAGTTGAAAACATTCCCTTGCCAACGAAATCTATGTTCCTAGAAGTCAAGAATATTAATCCCGAAGATTTTGTTTCCGTTCAAACCGAAACAATTCCCGGTAAAGCTACTTTAATCTCTTACCCTTTCGAGTTTGATAAAATATCGCTCGTATGGAAACGATCACGACAACCTTAGTTGGGATTTGAAGACTGTTCAAATTTTTTGAATTTTGGAGGCCAAGTTGTGAATCCAAACGTTATGAAGAAACAAATGTTCTACGGGCCGGATGAATATATTTTTCAAGTGAACTCGAGGTCGAGTTCTTTTCAAGTGAGGGTGTTTGATATAGGGAGAATTCGAGAGCTATCATGGTGTTTCTTCTATCTTCGGAAAAGAAGAAAACGAACTCAAAGAAGGTTCGAAATTTAGCATCGAAGAAGGGGCAAACAACCCCTACCGGTAGTTACACCGAGACTTAAGTCTCGGGACAAGTCTCGGTGACCACTGGACCAGAAACCACCGAGAGTTTCACCGAGACTTAAGTCTCGGGACAACTCTCGAAAACATATTTTCTTCTTTTTTAATTATTTAAACTTAGGATAATTATTGTTAGCTTTATTTATTATTAGGATTATTATTTAGTTTCCTTTTATGCTTATTTAAATAGTTTCGTAGTTAGTTTAGAATTATGATAGATTTAATTTCCTTAGTTAAGCCTAGTTATAAATAGGATTAATCCCTTTATTGTTTTCATTGAATTATCAAGTTTAATAAAAGTTCTCTTAAAAAGTTTGAGTTTTCTTCGTATTCTTGAGTCTTACGCTTGTAAACTCATAGTCCTTTTCGGGTTTGACGTTTGTCAATCCTTCCACGTATTCCTACTGCGTCAATTAAGGTAATAAATGTTTAATTATTCGTCTTTTGTATCATTTTAACTCATAACTTACAAATATTGTAACTATTTTTTTTTGAAAAGCAAAACTTTATTACCAACCAACAAAGACACAAGGCCACCACAAAAAGAGTAGCTCCACAGAAAAGGAAACCATAGATTTGCAAGAAGCAAACCAAAACCAGAAAACAACAAACCAAACAAGAGCACTGCAAGAAGATCAAGCTCGCAACTGAACTACAAGAGGACACCGAAATAGCCATAAAGACGGGACACAACCATCCCAAAACAAGGCTAAAAACCCACTGCAAAAGAAGTTACTACAGTCCCGATGGATCTGCGATCCATTCGGTCCAACCAACATTTCTGCTGCGAGTTCTCTTCTCGATCCACTCGAAGCTCTTGCGTTGAAATTCGAAGAAATATCTCCCAGTTTCCTTTTTTCGTCTTTGAACACTAACCGGTGACGAGGGGACCAAATGAAGTAAAGGAAAATCCATACCGTTTCTAACCATAACGACGGACCATCATTAATCTCGAGGATATCGTTAAGCGAGTCGATTCAATATTTTTTGATCTTCCACCATCGAAGGAGAGCTAACCAGAGATTGTTTACCTCTTTGCATTGCACCAAAGCGTGATTAACTAACTCCGAATCCTTCCCGCGTCTCGGACATAGTAAGGACGGAATGTTTAGGCCCATCTTGTCAAGAACCACTCTACATGGAAGCCTACCTTTCTAGCCCTCCAAATAAATATTCCTACTTTCTTGGAAACCAACCTAGACCATTTGATATCTACGATTTGATCGCCAATTGAAGGCATCTTCTCCTCCACAATTTTCTTGAAATCTTGCACCGAAAATAACCCTTCTTCCCCAAGTAACCATTTATTTCTATCTAAGACGCTTACCTTTGGAAGAACCCATTATTGTAAACGAGTTTCTAAATTTTCCAATTCCCCCAACTCTCTTCCTCTCGGCTCTCTCCTCCAATTCCACTTCCAAACCCATTTGACACCTTCCCATTCCCCTCTATCGGAAATCAAAGCCTCTTTGTTTGATTCTAATTAGGCAAACCTTTTGAACCTCAAACCCAATTCCTCATCTACAATCCACCTATCTGACCACAACCTTGTTTCACTCCCATTCCCAACATCTTTCCCAAAGGACAATGCAAAATGAATACCCACTTTCTCTAAATCTTTTCCTATCTTGATTATATTAGCCCAAACCGAGTTCCATTTAATACCCCTTCCATCACCCTTTAATCCCCCCTATCCCCATATATACTTTTGATCACCTTTACCCAAAGCGCATCTTTCTCACAAACAAACCTCTACCACCATTTACCCAATAACCCCCAATTTGATAGTTGTAAGCTACCCACATTGAGACCTCCCCTCTTAAAATCCTTGATTACCCGCTCCCATCTTACCCAAGCTATCCCTTTGTTATTATTAGGACCTTTACCCCCTCCCCAAAAGAATCGGGATCTCACTCTCTCGAGCTCACTAATCACTCCTCTCAGAGCACGAAAAAGCGATAAATAGTACAACGATACACTTCCAAGGACCGATTTTACCAAAGTTAGTCTTCCGCCAAAAGATATCAATTTTGCTTTCCACAAGGCTAACTTATTTTTCACCTTCTCAATTGCGGCCTTCCAATTATCAATCTTATTCATAGCCGCACCCACCGGAAGGCCAAGATAGTTAAAAGGAAGGATCTCATACCCACAACTGATTCCTCTAGCCCAAGCTTGGATTTCATCCGCCTCGATCTACCCACTCTGAACAACTTGCTTTTTCTAATATTTATCTTCAATCCTGACGCCGAATGAAAACAATGAAGGATCTTCATGATATTTTTGACATTACTAGTGCTCCACTTGCCGAAGAAAATTGCATCATCGGTATATTGGAGATGAGATAGAACCACTTCCTCCTTACCGATCTTTATTCCTTCAAAAATACCCTTCTCTTTTGCTTCTAACATGAGAACATTTAAACCTTACGCCACTACTAGGAAAAGAAAAGGTGCTAAAGGATCACCTTGTCGAAGACCTTTTGTCGGTGCCCCGTTGACCAACACCGAAATGGATGAAGAAGCCAAAAATGCCTTTAATTACACCATTTTTTCCTGAACCCCATACTTTCCAACATGTCGATCAAAAAATGCCATTCCACACTATCATACACCTTCTCAAAATCCACTTTAAACACCATAGCTCTTTTTTTTGCTTTTCGAATGTAGTCCACACTTCGTTTGTGATAAGCACCCCATCAAGAATGTACCTACCCTTTATGAATGCCGTTTGAGTGTCACCGATTAAACTTCCCATCACTTTCTTCATTCTCTCCGCTAACGCCTTGGAAAGAATTTTATAAAAGTTTCCAATTAAACTAATCGGTCTAAATTCATTAAAACCAATCGGATTTTGATTCTTCGGAATGAGGGTTATAAACGAGGCATTACACCCTCCACTAATAACTGCTGATTCTACTTTGAAATCGCCTTCATAAGATCCTCTTTAATAATTGGCCAATATTTTTTAATAAATGAGATCGTTATTCCGTCCGGGCCCGGAGATTTATTAACCTCACACGATCTAACCGCCTCCCAAATCTCTTCCTCCTCGAACGGTCTTTCCAACCTAATCGCCTCTTCCCGAGATAATTTTTTGATCTTGTCACTTTTCAACTTCGGACCAACCTTCTTATCCGACATGAATTTACTTTTGAAAAAATCGAACACTCCCTCTTTGATCTTCACCGGATCTTCCGTCCAAATCGATTGAATATTCAACCCACAAATACCATTTCTTCTTTCTCCCTTTTTAACAACCGCATGAAAAAACTTCGAGTTCTCGTCGCCTTTGTAACCATTGATTACATAAATGTCAAATTATCAAGTTATATTGTAACTTTTAATTATATAAAAAATGTAACATGTTAAAAGAAGCAGTACCACATAGTTTGACAACCCAATGATAAAAAATGTAACATGTTATCAAAACATGTTTGGCCTAGTGGTAAGGTAACATCCTTGGGGGGTCAGTGGATGGTATCCCTGACTACCAGGGTTCGAACCCCGTGGCAAGTATGTGGCGATATCCAG
This sequence comes from Arctium minus, assembly GCA_954870635.1. NCBI lineage: Eukaryota > Viridiplantae > Streptophyta > Magnoliopsida > Asterales > Asteraceae > Arctium > Arctium minus. Next base: position 58,424,384 of record OX941082.1, on the reverse strand, counting down.
ATCATGGGCCCGTGTTCCCTTAATTGGGCCGACCCATGATCGTCGGGGATTAGTCGGGTGACACCCTTAAGTGGGAGTCCGGATACCCCGGGAACATATGTGTGTGTTGATGCTGTTAAAAAAAAATGGGTACGAAATAGAAAACATGTTTATAAATTAAACAATAACACATAGATTGAAATCTTTGTTTATAAAACGGGTATGAGATAGAAAGTATTGAGTGTTTATTACATAAATTGAGAAAAAATTATTGTTATATAAAATAAAAGCTAAAACAAACTTCATTACATTTTGATTCATTTATTTGTTTGATTATTTTTAAAGATATTATTAAAAGTAAAATGTGTTATATTGCTTTATAAGCCTAAATTAATAAGTTAACCTAAAATTATTAAAACACTATCCCGAATAAAATAGAAAATATATTGTTTATATTAATAAAAAATGTTAGCAAAAAAGTAATTAGCGTTGATAGAGTATAAAAAAAACGGAACAGTTTGGACTGTTGCATATCCTAATTATGGTATCCTTTTTTCATTGTTGGTTCGTGTTTGCTTGAAGACATTTAACATATAAGTTTTGACGATTGGCAAATTAATTAAATTTGTATTATCAAACTTGTATTTCAAGTGTTTGTGATGTATATAATAATTAAATTAAATGTGAAAAGAAACTCTCAAGTCGTTGAAGCTCAGATTTCGAGCCAAATAAATTGCACATGAAGAATATTATGATTGAGGTTAAATTTTGAGGGTCATTTGCGTATAACTGTATTAAGGTAAATTGATGTAATCTCGATTAAGTATTAGTTTATTCGTGGGAATAGACGCTAAGGCCAAACCCAAACCCGACTGGATAACACTGGTAAGAGTGTCAGTGATACCCATCTGTAGCACAAAATGAATCTCAGTGATAACACTACACTACGAGGGACAAACTTAGTGGTGGCATGTGCCTCTGCTACGGCCTTACTCCATGATATATATGCAGACCGTGCTTCTACCCCAAGGGGTAAATATTTTGTTCTACAAATTTTTAGCTTGCAAAACAAGAACTAAAAGAACAAGCAAGCAGGCTACATGTGAGAGCATTTAACAAGTTTTGTTATGGGTTAAAGGAGATTAAGTTCAAACCTAGCCATGTGAGCTCAAAATAAACATGAAACACATCAAAGATGGGAAAACAACTTAGATCCAGGATTAATGTCATCTTTTTCCACTTTTTAGAACACATTTGTACACAAATATGTATTGTGATACCATAAGGTCATTGCTCTAGCGGTACCTGCGTTACCGGAAGAGCCCAACGTCCCAAGACGTTAATGGTTTAAATGCCACCAAAAATGAGAAGTGTGTGTCATAAATTGACGTATATAAATATTATATACTTCAAAAAAACATATGTTTTGTGATTTAAGTATACATGATAAAAATGAAAAAATCCGATTTGAATGTAGATATTCAAACCTAGTATTCAAAAATACAAATCAAACTTAACTTCCAAGATTTCCCTTTCTAATGATTTCTCCTTCATGTCAAAGTGATTGTTTCCTACCTATTTCCATGTTGCTAGCATCTTGACATGAACTAGGTAACCAAATTCTACGTTGAATTCAGCTTCAAGCCAATCATCTTACTTGAGGTCGGCTTAAAGCGTGTCAAATTTGAACCAAAGTTGGCTCAGAAAAATTGTAACCTTAAGAAGCAAGAATATAGATACTTTTACTAGAAGGTTTAGGTGCTAAACACTAAAAGCATCTACAATGGAGGTTCTTGTTAGGCAAGTTCTGTTGGGATTTTTATAAGAACCTCCGCTGTGAGACAAATGTTCTTGTCCAATCACAAGTTCTAATAAGAACCCAGGTGCTTGAACAAGAACGTTTGTCTACCTTCTTTTTTCCTATTATTGTTTTTTTCCTATTCTTTATTTTTTCTTAACCATTTTATTTCTTTTAATTATCACAAAATATAAATATAAATATTGTCTTTATTTTTTTTCTTTTGTTGTAAATTTTTAGACGAGTGTGGTATTTTGTTTTAATAAATTTAGTTTTTAATTATCTCATTATGTTATTATGTTTAGATTATTTTTTGAATATATATATATATATATATATAAATTAAAATTAATTTATAAATCGTAAATTAATATTGTAAAATATCCTTTCTATTTTTAATAAAATATATCAAATCGTTCATATATATATATATATATATATATATATATATATATATATATATATATAGCCTTAGGTTCATTTGAGAACTGGTAAATATATGAGAAATAAAGAAGTAATCCTAGCCATTCATACGGTCAAGATTGCGGCTTTGACTGGTCAAAAGTTGCGGCTTTGACTGGTCAAAAGTTGCGGCTATTCTAAAAATAGAAGGACACTTTCGTAATTTTTCCAAAATACACGGTCTGTGTTCATATATGAACCTATATAATTCACATATGAACTATATGTTCATATGTGAATCAGTGTAATTCACATCTGAACTCTTTTATTATATATATATATATATATATATATATATATATATATATTCTTTTAGTAAAACATAGGTTCAAATGTGAAGTGCTACATGTATGAGAAGTAGAAAAGTGATCCTAACCCTTCATCTGGTCAACATTTCTGGCTTTGAGTGCGAAGCACCGGATAAAAACTCGTATGGTCTGCAGAAGATAGAGAGGTAGTTTCGTAACTTTTACAAATAGACCGCAAATAAGTTCATATATGAACCCATGTGATTCACATATGAATTATATGTTCATATGTGAATCAAGTAAGTATATCATATGGGAATCAGCTAATTAGTTTATTTGTAAATCTGTTAATAAGTTCATATGATTCACATATGAACTTACAAGTTCATATGTGAATCAATTAATTAGTGAATCAGTTAAAATAGATGTCAAGTCATATGATATGGACTGAAGCAAGCCCCCAGAGCATGGTATGAAATGCTTTCCAACTTCTTGCTTGAAAATGGCTTCGAAAGAGGTACAACTGATACAACTTTATTTTTCAAGAAGAGAAAAAGGTGAGATTATACTTGTACAAATATATGTGGATGACATTATTTTTGGCTCTACTAATGAATCTTATTGTCAAAAGTTTGAAAAATTGATGAAGAGTGAGTTTGAGATGAGTATGATGGGAGAAATAACATTCTTCCTAGGATTACAAATCAAACAAACTCTAGAGGGTATTTTTCTAAATCAATCAAAATATGTATTTGACATACTTTCAAAATATAAACTCTCCGACTCTTCAGCAATGAAAACCCCCATGGCCATTGCATCAAAGCTCTACGCTGATCTAGAGGGAAAATCTATGGAGTGTAAGCTCTACAGAGACATGATTGGGTCTCTTCTGTACTTAACTGTTAGTAGACCAGATATAATGTTTGCCACATGTCTCTGTTCAAGATTCCAAGCTAACCCAAAGGAATATCATTTATTGTTGTTAAGAGGATCTTTAGATATCTAAAGGGCACCAAGAATCTTGGCCTTTGGTATCCAAAGAACTCTGGCTTTGATCTTGTGGCTTATACAGACTCAGACTACGGAGGATGCAAGCTTGACCGAAAGAGTACCTCTAGGAGTTGTCAATTTCTAAGAGAAAAACTAGTTAGTTGGACTTCTAAGAAACATAATTGTGTATCAACTTCTACGACATAAGCTGAATATGTAGCTGCCGCTAGTTGTTGTTCACAAGTTCTGTAGATGAGAACCCAACGTAGGGACTATGGTCTTGATATTGACAAAATACCCATCCTCTGTGATTCCAAAAGTGCCATTGCGATCTCTGTCAATCCTGTTCAGCACTCTAAGATTAAACATATCGATATCAGGTACCACTTTCTTAAGCATCGTGTCGAGGAAGGTACCATTGAAATGTACTTTGTGCCCACAGATTACCAACTTGCTGACCTATTCACCAAAGCTCTAGATGAGAAGAGATTCTCCTTTCTTGTTGGAAAGTTAGGCATTCTCAATCTGAATTGATTCACAAAGCCTCTGTACCTTGGCTCAGAGCTTCTGTTGTACATATTTCGTTCTCAGTATATTATCTCTACTTCTGTTTGTATAGTTCATTCTTCTGCATATATAATTATGTTAATTAAGTCATTTCTTGTGATTAAGATAATGTGGTTCTTTGATCTATGTCTTGTGCAAAGCTTATCATATTTGATATAAGCATAGGTCAAGGGGGAACAAAAGGAGTTGAGCAAAAGAGACCTTGAAGTTGATCACATAGGTTGATCATTCAAGGGGGAGCCAAAGAAGCCATTTTTATCGAGAAAGATTGCAGTGTCAGGTAAGTTCTTCACACATCTTCAAGGAAAAAAACACTTTCCTCAGACACCAATTTCCAAATATGTCCCAAATCCCCTACAAAAACAAGTCCAAACTTTAGGTGATCAAAACCCTGAAAAGTCCTTCCTTTATTAGAAATTTCTTGTCAAAGAGCCTCTGAGGCCTCTCTCAGAGCCTCTGCGAGATGGACCAAAGCCTCTGTATCCCACAAAGATACTTCTTGACATCAAATTTCTCTCTGGAAAGACAAAATCGATCACTCCATCGATTTCAAATGTTTGTGGGTACAAAGTGTATCATTGTGCAAGATAGAACCAACCTCAAACCTAAGAAGCTGTTCAACCCACAGAGCTTCTGTCATTTTCAACACATATCTTTTCAAAGGTTTTGGGGTACGGGGTATTTTTCAAAGTGACAGGTATTTGGGTATAGCAAATGCCACACACGTGAGAATAGAGGGAGGCACACGTCCTCGATCGTGCACCGCCCTCAGTGACGTGGCAAAATGTGATTGGACCATGAACTGTACCGTCGTTTTTCAAACGTCTCTTTAGACGACTAGGTACTTATTACGAATTTCAAATATTTATTATTTACCGATTAATCTTTTACCCCTCTCACACCATAAATACCCAAAACCTTCCTTTCTTTCATTTTTTACCTGAAATTTCTTACTCTCTCAAGAACAAGGCAAATACCTGCAACTCTCTTTTTCTCCTACTTTCTTACAAACATTAGCTTCTCGATCTGTATCCGGTGAGAACTCCCAAAACTCTTAACACTCCGTTGCCCAGAAAGATGACTCTACATCTGTGGACCAACAACAACAGCTACCTAGCCGAATCGTCTCCTTTACTAGGCACCAGTACCATATGACTTCCCTCCAACTGAAGCCAAACAACCATTTCGTTGTTCTTGAACCCAAGGGATACCCCACTGAAGCTGAACCCTTAATAAAACTACTAAAAAATCACTTATTGAACAAGGCCCTGACTGTGACTAGGACATATATCTTTGAGTCCTATGTACAATAATTCTGGCAAGGATGTCGATATGAGAAACACCCTCAGTATGGCCACTGCATAATGGGGTATGCTACCTCTGCTGGAAATAACAAGGTCATGGAACTTGGCATAAACAAAAGACTTGTCTCTGAAATATTTGAACTCCCAACTAAGGACAAACTAAACTTGACTAAATTCTCTGAAGAACCCTCTGATGAGGAAATCCTAGAGTTCCTTAAGTTTATTGGGTATGCCAAGCCCATCTCAAAGTGGAATGAGTTCAGAAGGCAAAATCTTGCCCCTATGTGGAACGTCCTATTCTCCATACTCAACAGGGCTCTAACGTGCAAGGTAGGAAGTCCAGATCAGTTGAGTCACAATATCCTACCCATCATATATGGGATATACTATGACTTGCCTCTGGACTATGCAAAAATAATTTTCAGAGAAATGATCAACGTTGTGATCACTAAAGAGGAGGACCAGAGGAGGGATAAGGCGCCAACAACCCTGGTGTTCAACAGATTCATTGCCGTGCTTCTTGGCAATGAAATGGTAGGCCCTGCTAAACTACTTTCTGAGGGCAAGATGATCAAACTTTATGAGATGAAAGCTTATAAACCTAAAGTGCTGGCAGCCGGATAACCTGGAGCAAGACCTCTACCAACCAAACTTCTGTCCTATATGGGTATTGAAGATAGGTTGAGTTACATACGCGATAACAGGAATCCAGAACCGAGTCCTGCCACCCCACCGCATGTAGTTTTCCTTGTGGGAGAGATTGCAGTATACCTTCGGCCTAGTATAGATGAGGGCGTACAGGCGGCAGATGGTGAGGCAAGAGTAGAAAAGAGGGAAAACCCAGAGAATGGGGCCGGGGGTGAGAGTTCAAAGAAGAAAAAGAAAAATAAACCCAAGAAGAGGACTGTAGAAGAAGAAGAAGTCCCAATCCCCACAGAGGTGGCAGTGCCAGAGGTACAGTCCCCTCAGAAGAAGAAGAAGAAGAAGGCAAAAACGCCTAAGGCCAATGATGAAGAGGCCAATACTGAAAAGGCCTCTGTACCTCCTCCAGAGGTACACGCCTCAGAAGAGCCTTCCAAGAGGAAGAAGAAGAAGAAGAAGCTAGTCAAGCTAGCCAACAAAGCCAAGGGGATGGCCTCTGACGAGGGCTAAGCAGAGCTTGCCCAGAAAGAACCTACAGAGGAAAAAGAGATTCCTCTAAAGTGGAAAAAGAGAAGGGTAGTGATCGATGAAAGCCCCAACTCTAAGAAGGCCATAGCTGCAGAACACATCAGACCTCAGAGCCCTCTGAAAGTGGTCGTAGAAATCGCCCATGAGGTGGTGGAACAACTAAGTTCCCCACCAAAGGAAGATGAAGCATAAAAATAAATGCCAGAGGGTCTGGGAGTTATGGATATTACCATAGAGGTAGAGGATGTTATTGGCTTAGAGTCCAGTACAGAAGAAGAGGCTGAGGGTAAGGAGAGGAAACGATCGAAGGAGGAGATAAAAAGCAAAAAATATGCCCTTGGCACACAACCCAACCCCCTTCCTGTGCTAACCACCCATCCATCTCTGCAGATCTAGTGCAGAAAGATGTTGAAGAAGGAGTGCACACTTCGAACCCTGCTCAAACCAATCGGACAGAGGAACTTTTTTCCTCCTCTGTACTACATTTCACCAGGGAAGCCCAAGCAACCCCATCCTTACCAAAAGATGGAGGTGAAGACATAAGTGTTCACTTGCCCCAGAACACGCCACTAACCTCTACAGAGGCATTCATTGCCTCTGATGCACACAAGAGTGAAACCAAAAGCACTTCGGAGGTGCTAGTGAAGAAGCACAATGACTCTGGGGGTCTAGATCACCCACAGAGTCCACACATCAAAACTCAAGTGTTAGACTCTGAATCATCACTTGAAAAGCTTGATGACAGAACATCAGTAAATGATTCCCCATCTAAGGGACATTGAGTATCTAATGGAAATCCTAAGGAACCCAACATCAAAACAAGCTCCCTATGTGTCAAAGATCTTTTGGCTAAATCTGGATCATGTGTTGATGTAAAGGATGACCTCTCTGCACCCGTCACCAAGGCATAATTCAAAGCCTTCATTGATGGTGTGTATGCAACCCTCGGTGAGTTGAAAAGCTTAGCCAAAGGCAAAGAAGATGTGGCGGCAGAAACAAAGACTGCAGAGACTCTAGCAGAATTAAAGAAAACAACTGCTCAGAATTCTCTGGACATTCAAAAGTTGGTACAAGCCTCTGTAACCACGACTACTCAAGAAGATATCAACAGATTGATCATGGCTGTGGAAAAGCAAACAGAGGCTCTGATGGTTCTCGGCGAAATTGTAATGGATGAAGCTCCGAAATCCGCATCACAGATTGCAGCCTCTGCGGTCAATGACTTAGCGGCTTTGAGAAGCGAAATCAAGGACATGGCTCGCAGTGCCATGATCCCTCTGCCACCATCTACTTCTCAACCGCAGAACCCTGTAGAAGTCATATATCCTTTTACCCTGGCAACTAAAGCTGAACTACACAAGATGGGGGAGAAGCTTCTGCAGGAAGTGAACAAAATCGGCGCAGACATGGTCTCTAAGGGTCAATTCGTATCAGAAGAACTTAAAAGAAAGTGGACCTTATGAAATTTCACACCGACTACGAAGTCAACAAAGCAACCATGGACGCACAGGATGTGGTCTCAATGATCGAATACCATGCCAGATCCAACCTTTGCCGAAGAAAGAAAAGAAAGGACCCCTCTTCGTGCCAGACAGAGGCATCGCAGAAGAAGAGGAGGCATGATGACCAAGGGTCGGATGGTTCCGGTCCTTCTGGTCGTCATGATGGGGAGAAAGATCTACCAACTTTATCTGAAAACCCCATGGTGGACACTCCTCTCAATGCCATACCTCAAAAGAAAGGAACCTTAGAGGGCACAACTCAGAGATCAAAATCCTGTGCCTCTAAGATGAAGAACTTGAACGCTGCTGTCTCTATCCCTGTCACCTCTGTAGAACCCTTGGTTAAGGCAAGGATCAACATAGAAGTTGAATTAATCACAGAAGGGCTTGAGAAGTTCGTAGAACCATCAAGTCCAGAGCTAATGCCTGTAGCCCCTATACCCTCTATCCAATTTTCTGCTCTGGAGCCGATAAATGCCAAAGATGATGAAGTGATCCCTCAACATAACTTGCCAAAGAAGACTACTTCAGAATATAAATCCAAAGGGAAGACACCCTCTGCAGCTGTTGCCACTTAGAAAAAGAAACCAACAGAAGATCGAGTGAAGAGCATAGTCGAATCAATGGACGCCATCCGGATACCCATTTCAAGACCACCAAAGAAGGAGTTGTCTTTTCATGAGAATATCTACAATTATCTCTACAGCGCAGAATGTGAAGAGGTGTTCTTACAACCCAACATGCACCCTCTGATAAAGAAGGATGTCAGAAGAAGATTCTTAAATACTGCACAAGAGAGGTCAGAGGTTTGGTCACTCTCTAATATAAAGCAGGTTCTAGGGCTCTCCTTGCACTTATTCACCAACAAAACAATAATGTATGTGAAGTATGCCGTTGAAAGAAAAGAGGGGAAGAGGTATGAATTCACAGATGCAGACATGAAGAACCTCTGTCCTTACGATCTTCCTCAACTGCATGCATTCACAGAGTAGAGGCTGGAAAAGAGTTCAGAATTGCAAATGGATGTATAAAGGAAGTCATGCGCGAACAAATCAGATACCATAGCAGGATGGACTTTGAATTTGCTCTGCAACTTGGAGTTGACAAGCTTGTAGTGACAAAGCCGGATGATCTCATTCCTGACATAGAGGACATCCCATCCAAATCTTTAATAGTTGAACCGGAGAATGGGATTGTTTACAAAGATGATGATGGAATAAAGAAGATATTCAAGCCTTATCAGAGCCACAAGTATTCAAACAACACTCTGATGAAGATTCGGAACACTATACTGAAGAAGATAAACTCTGAAAGGGTACAGAGGGGGCCTACAGAGAGGATGATAGAGTGCATAAATGCTCAATTCATGTTTAGGGATATTATACTTAGTATGCGAAAAACATTAGCTGAAAGCTTCACTTAGCCGATAGATGATTTCCCTATGTAATTTTGTAATTTCTTTTTCATTCACGTCGTGTACTTTCAATATTATGTAAATGCCTTCTGGCATTCTTTTTATATGAATGAAATTTGTCTTCAGAGGTTGAGTTCCTTTCACCTCTTATGTTTCCTACCTAGCTAACACACTCCACACTCCACAATTCCAATTTTTTATTTTTCAATACTTAGGGAGAGATTGTTAACTCCATTCATTGTATAGAAGTATTGAAAAATAGGCTAAGTGTAGGATTCTCTGAAGACATCTGCCAAATCACCAAGTTTCACCACAGAAATGCCGAGCTCAGAAGCTCTGTCGACCATCAATTGAGAAGTTCTTAACCTGAAGAAGACACTCAGACCGCAGAGCCTCTGTGGTGGCTAAGATATGAGGATAGGAGACTTGAAGACTTGTGAATTTCAAGGAGAAGACAAGACCACACGCAGATCACGTGACCCATGCTGTAAGAAGATCCTCAAGATCGACAATACACACTCACGATGGTTTTACTTTACAGGTGGTGTTCCTTTTATGGAATGCCAGCCCTTGTCTTGTACTATTGTGTGCTCTCCCCTTGTATATGAAGGGAGCACCTCCTGAATTCAAAGAATGCGAGCACACACAAATTCACCCACGCTTTGTCTTGTAATTCAAATCTGTTGAGAGCATTTCTACACACACTACTATATGTTCTTGGTGTAATTTGGCAAGTGAATGAGAAATATCTTTCTGTGGCTAATTTTTATTTGTGCATTGATATTCTTGTTACTTGTTAGTGTGTTTACTACCAAATCAAACCATACATCTACATATAAATTGCTTCCGCATACTCATTCTTTGTTTTGTAGTTGTTTTGGTTTAATCACTGTTAGAATATAAAACTGGGATCAACATATACGTTCATATATGAATCAATTAATTAGTTCATATGTGAATCACAAAGGTTCATATATGAATCTATTAATTAGTTCAATTGATTCACATATGAACCTACAATTAATTAGTTCATATGTGAATCAGTTAATTGGTTCATATATGAATCACAAAGGTTCATATATGAATCAGTTAAAATAGTTCATATGTGAATTACACTGGTTCACACATGAACATATAGTTCATATGTGAATCATATAGCTTCATATATGAACTCGTCCCGTGTATTTGTAAAAATTACGAAACTGTCATTCTATTTTTGGAAGAGTCGCAACTTTTGACCACTCAAAGACGTAATTGTTGACCACTCAAAGACGCAATATTTGATCGGTCAAAACCGATCTTGACCAAATGAAAGGCTAGGATTACTTATCTATTTCTCATATATTTAGCATTTCTCAAATGAACCTCTCCCTATATAGATGTCACCATGAATCATTCTTCACACCTCTCATTCACAAAAAATAGAAAATATCATTGAGAATCATGAAGGCTCTCAATTGCACCCAAATGTACCCAAATTCTCCATATCTCCGATGCTATCCGAAATTTTCCTGCATTCCACGATAACCTCAAATATTTCCAAATGTTGCTCAATCTCCAACTTTTAATCCTCGTCCTCAATACTAACAATTAAAATTAAATTAGAAAAGTGAAAACTGATAAATGATAATTGAACTATTCTTAATACGGAGGTTCAGAGGAAAACCTCACAAAAACAGAAAACTGAAGAACACTCTGGTAGCCCTTCATCTGGACGGTTTGCACTTGTGCATACAGGTAAATTATGTTGTTTTTTTTTGTTTTTATGCAAAAGTGCATTATGCATTTGTGCATATGCACGTGTGCTTATTACAAATTATTTGTATGTACAAGTGCATCCATCTAGATGAAGGGCTACCACAGTGTTCTTCAGTTTTCCATTTTTTGAGGTTTTCCCCTGAACCTGACCATATATATATATATATATATATATACCATTTGAGAACCCCATATATTGTGATAACTGTAAGAGCTATTATCGTAAGGTATTGTTTCACATGACTTTTTCATGTAAGACTAGAATTTAATATATTGATTAACATATATTTGGTTCACGATATATTTGTTTTGTATGTATTCGGTTCACAATGTGAAATACCACATGATGCACATGTTCTCAAGGTTATCACAATTTTAGGGGTTCTCAAATGAAGGCTCCCTATATATATCGACACTGTTAAAATTAGATACATACAAATGAGCCTCAGTATGATACCCAAAATATATACAAGATGCACTTTGATACCCAATATGATACCACTTCGATACCAACAGTAGTATGATACTACTATGATACCCAATGTGATACCACTTTGATACGATACGATTGTGATACCCACTGTAATACCACTTACACCCAAACCCTAAAATTAAAATCAAACCCACAATCCAAATTTAACCGATGATCCTAAATTCAAATTCAAATCTAAACGAAAATTAAAATAAATATAAAACCCGTCCAAGATGAACATGAAAATTAGAACAAATTTAAAAAACCATCCCCACAGCGCTGGATTTGTGGTTTTTGGGCTGCATCGAGGATGGATCTTTGCTTGGACTGCATCGTCGATGAAGATAGGTTGCAGCGGTGGTTGGTCGATGAAGATAGGTTGCAACAATGGTGGTTGGACTGCATCGTTGGTGCTGGTTCAATTGATATGGTGAGCGGTCGTGGGGGGAGGGGATGGTTCGCCACAAATGGTAAGTGGTTGTAGGGTGATTGTGATACCCACTGTAATACCATTTACACCCAAACCCTAAAATTAAAATCAAACCCATAATCCAAATTTAACCGATGATCCCAAATTCAAATTCAAATCTAAACGAAAATTAAAATAAATATAAAACCCGTCCAAGATGAACACGAAAATCAGAACAAATATAAAAAACCACCCCCACACCGCTGGATTTGTGGTTTTTAGGCTGCATCGAGGATGGATCTTTTCTTGGACTGCATCGTCGATGAAGACAGGTTGCAGCGGTAGTTGGTCGATGAAGATAGGTTACAACAGTAGTGGTTGGACTGCATCATTGGTGCTGGTTCAATTGATATGGTGAGCGGTCATGGGGGGAGGGGATGGTTCGCCACAAATGGTGAGTGGCTGTAGGGTGATGGGCTTGGACGACGAAAATTGCAGAGGTGGTTGGTCGATGAAGATAGGTTGCAGCTGTGGCGGTTGGACTGCAATCGATGCTTGTTCAACGTATATGGTGAGTGGTCATGGGGGATGGGCCGGTTCCCCATAGATGGTGGGTGGTGGAGAGCAACTCTGGTGAGGTTAGGGATAATAGAGAGTCGTGGATAAATATGGTAAATTCAAATCAATTAGGTAAATGGATTGAGTAATTAATGATTTGGTTTGTTATAAAAAATATAAATTGTCAAATTACCAAATTAGCCTTTTATTTTATTTTAAAAATAACATTAATTATAATAAATGAGTGACTTATATTGGATCTTACAGTTACCACAAAAAATCTAGTTCTCATTTGATTAGGCCACTAATAATAATAATAATAATAAAGTTACATTTTATAAATATAAAATATAAAATTAGGTTTTTATAAGAACCTTCGTTGTAGAGTTTTATTGAGGAACTTATTTTATTGATGTGGCAGGAAATTCACTACAACAAAATTGAGTTCATAGGAAGCCATAAATTTTATATGCGTCCTAATAGACTGCTTTAGAAGACTTTAATTTATAATAGCAAAAAATAAAACGTCATATCTAAAGACGTTAGTAATAAGTTGGGTGTCTTAACAAGTTTTTTAAGACACTTTTAATAAAAAGCATCACATTAGCAATTTTATAGGACACTTCTAGAAAGTGTCCTATAAACCAATATTTTTATTGAACACCTGTTTTTATAAGACATTTTTTCGTATAGTGTCATATATAATAGTTAATATGACATTTTTTTAACAAAAATGTCCTAAAAAACTTGTTACAATACCCAAAAAAACGTCCTATGAACTTATTACAATGCCTTTATATAGGATGTTTTAATTTTTAGTCCTATAAATTAAGTATTATAAAATGCTCTATTAGGATGCTTTGAAATTTTGACATCCAATAAAATCACTTTTGTTGTAATGAAAAATATTAAAAGTGAGACTTTTAGAGGTTTCATAATTATAGATGCTTTAGTATGAAACAATATTCAATTTTTTTTTAAATTCGTTATCGAAAACAAAAGATACCAAAAACATAGTTTTATTATGGAATTACGAAGAGTTATACTTTGCCTAGCGGGCCAAGAGATAGACAACTAAAACAAGAACACAATTGATCTCTCAAGGTCAAATGGACTAGATGTCATTTAGAAACTGGTATGGATTTTGATAAAAAAAAATAATCAATAATTTCCTACTTGTAACATCAATGAACGTTTTAAAATGGTTAGATACAGTTTTCTCATTATTTTACAGAATTCATATCAACTTTGAAGTTCAAAGTTTGAATTTTTGACCTTAAGGTCAACTTCAGCATTCAAAAATTCAATGCGTAAGCTTCAAAGAAAGTGCATAACACATGGTGAGCTAAGGATTTCTCTATACTGATGTCATCTTTATATTAATTCCAGATACTTGTAGAGTGTGGCATGGGAATTACTCTATATTATATGTGTACGTGTATATATTGGAAATATCAAATAAAAACCATAAAAATATTACAAAATCGTAAAACGTAGAAAACTTTTTTGTACATGAAACATACACGATTGTTTAACATATGAAACAAAACATGCAAATATGTTTCATATATGAAACACATACATTCACACACAAGAATAAAGCATGTAAAATACCTTAAATCCTAGATTGAAATGGAACTAATTGAATAGTTGGGATTAGTTTTCACGAGTTTATAATATTTGAGTCCTTTTCACTTTATTTCATGCGTTTATCAATGTTGTTCATAAAGCGAGTTATATATCCTCATCTTCCAACAAGAGTAGTTATATTTGGTTAGTAGAGGAGGTTTACCCAAAGAGCCTATGTCAATGTCCTCCGTGTTTGCCATCACAAATCTTATTAATGTAGAATCAAACCGCTTTGATACCAACTGTTGGTCCCAAAAGGGTAACAATATGACAATAACATGTAGAGAGGGCGAATACAATGTTTTCCAAGTTTTAATATCATTATTAAAACTTAATTCTTTTGAAAACAAAAATATTGTGGAATAGACTCAATACAAACTGATGGTAGTAAGTCAAACAATTTACACACCAACATACGAGTTCTCTCTTAGCATTCAATTCCTGTCACTAACAAAGCTAAAGACATTCTTTCTTGGAGAGTTATTGTCTAAGTTATGACAGATTTACTAACTGATGAATCAAGCCTTGAAAAATACTTTGCGTGTAGGCTTCGTTTAGACTTGAAATTGCGTACATAGCTATTTACCCTTGATCTCTATTTATACTCGACAGTCTTGGGAGGAAGAAAAAAAACTTCAAAAAGATCATTCACCAAATATGTCATAAAAATATTGTTGCCAACTTGGGCACAATATTTCAACTTGATGATATGAGGTGAGGGTGTGTTTTCTCCAAGCATTAAGTGCAACCACCTCTCATTTAATGTATCCACCGCCATGATAAATGCTCTCCATGCCTTATTAAATGCAACGAAAAGTAACAATTGACACTTGACATTTGGAGCTTGTGTGCCAACCTTAAATCTGTTTGAGAGTAGTAAAAGGCGTTAATATTCCTTTTGCATTTTTCCCTTTCACATGAAAGGACAGAAGATACTATAGCTGATTGTCTTTTAGATAAAATAGAGACTTAGGTGTTATTTGTTTTTATATAAAGAACCTCTTATTAGCCACTTATGTCTTACTGAGTAAGACATTTAAGATTTCATACTGTTTGTATTTTTAAGTGATAAGAGTTGAAAACCTCTAAGCATGCTCTTGTCCAACAAGAGGTGAAACCATGTATGATTGATGCTCTTGTCAACAAGAAGTGAAACCATGCATGCCTCTCTTGTGTAACACCCGCAATTTTTGGTAAGTAAGAGTCACCCGGTGATCTCTTGAGGCTTCCAATTTACGATCTTGTGTTTTGGAACAAACTACCTTTGATCCTTATCAGTGTCGAGAGCGTTGCGGTTGGAAGAAGTCAAGTTTCGAGGCTCAAGGGAGGTTGGGCAATAGTGCCCACGACAGTGACAAGTGTCACTATCGCCGTGTCACTCTCGCGAGAGTGGTACCACAGACTCATGGAAGGGGGCGACTATGCCCCGCGTGTCAATGTCGCCGACGGACCAGTGTTTCCTTTTAAATCCTTTGTCTTCCCCATTTCTCATTTACCACTTCACCCATACTTTCTCCTTTTCTCTCTAGCCGAACCCTCTCACCCCTATTGTTGATTTTGGGCATTTAAGGCACCATAACTCGGGATTTCAAGTGATTCTTCATCCTCTAGCAAAGTTTTAGAATCTAGAGCTAGAGTCTTTTCACCCTCATCTTCTTTGTCATCTTCATCAAACTTCTAGGGTTTTCAACCAACCTTTTTATCATTTTGAATATTGGGAGTGTATGGCTCATTTTAGTGATCTAGAAGCATTTTGGTTGGTGGATTGAAGTCATGGTTAAGGTAACATTCCATTTTCTTCATTTGTGGAAATTAAGGTTTTGACATAAGTTGAGATCTTTACGTAAAATGTTTGGGGATGTTTCTAAATGGTTGACTATAAATATTTATGGTTGGACCTTGTGGATCTAGGTATTTGGAAGATGTGGCTTGTAGATTGAAGATTCTTCAAGGAAGTTCAAGTTAGGGTAAAATCTAGATTTAGCCTAAATCTAGCAAGGTGAGTTCAAGTTGATTTGTGAAAACGTTGTACATGCCAAACTGTTTATTTTAATGTCTTTATGTGTTTTACATGAAACTATTATCTATTGAGTTATTTGGTGGGTTTTGATCATCTGAGTGTTTGGCTTCATAAACCTTGTAAAACCTCATATTTGGGATTTTTGGGATATCTTGGACAAGGAGTCATTTTAATGTGTTCTTGATGAATTATTGCTTAAATGGAACTTATTTGGTAAAATAGCATTTTAGTGCTTGTTTGGTAAAAGGTATAATTTTGTGTTATGGGGCGTTTTGAACGGATAAAGAGTATAATCCTATTTGTAAAACCTTTTGTCCTGACTTAAACTGCGTTGGAGTCTATTCAATTATTTTGTAGCTTGTGATTGCATGGCATGTGTCGAGTACGTTTATTATACGAAAAGCGTTAATCATTGGTCAAAAGAGGTTTTGAGTTTTTTGGATCGATGTCGATTTAAAGGAGCCTTGAGGACACTTGTCCAGTTTTAATGGCTCAATGTAGGGTCCAATTATGACGTACGTACTAACGCACTGTGTTGCGTATTGAGGTTGGTTACGGGATCGAGTGCTTTGGTGAAATTGTAATTCCCAGATCTAAATCAAGCAATTCTACAAACTCAATATATGTTTGACAGTATATATTCTAGAGAGAGAGTAGAGAGAGAAAGTAAATCTTGATATTATGATAATGAAAGCTCTTACACAATTACAAGTAACAAACCTATTTATATGATCTAATAAACTCTCAAGTAATCCAAATAAACTCTCAAGTAACTTGAATAACTATCCATTTAAACTCTCAAGTACTTAAACACTCAAGTACTTAAGCACCCTTTATAACTAATGTTGACTTTCACTATTTGACTTTCATTGACTTCCATTGACTATTCAATTACAAGACTTTTTACAAGACTTTCCTAATTAAATCTTGTATACAATTAATGCACTAACATTTGGTCATTCATATGTAGTCCGGTAAGGTTAGACTGTGTTGCATTGGATCCATAGGCACGTAAGTCAGTCCGTTTTGGGATGGTCAATTGGGTATTGGCGGTTTGAACTCCGGTACCCATGTTTTATGACCGTCATCTCTTTGATCTCTTGACCTTGAGGAATCTTTGAACTTTGTATCTTCATCTCTTTGATCTCTTGACCATCTTCGGAAAAACAAACTTTCACGAATCATCTTTAGAATCTGTCTCTGAAACATAGTAGGCATCTGAATTGTCTTGAACTTTCAGAATTATCTCTTCTTGAACTTTCAGAATTATCTCTTCAAAATTATCTTCACCATTTGTCTTTGAAATTGATCTTTGTAGATATCTCCCCCTTTTTGATGATTGTGAGCTTCATGATCATCAAAACTTTTCAATTTCAACACATTCTTTGATCATCCCCCTTTGTATTCAACATAAAAATCTCCTCCTTTATGATAATTTGACATTTTCCATCCTTTGATCTGAGTATCTGAATCATGAACTGTATATACCCGAATCTTTTCAAATTCAGATATAATGAACTTGGTAACCCTGATTCAACAAATGAAACAGTTAGGAGTACCTGTCAGTAACACGGAGTTACTGTGTACAACGAATGTACAATTTAAGGAGCTGGTTTGATGATGACTCCCCAGGACTTCCATTCAATCATTGAAAAACACAAGGTTTATCTATGAATGTTCTGACAGAAAAACAAATTTTCTGTGTGCTCGTGCTTATGTATGAAAGAATTTAGCACAATGATTGTGTTTCATAAGGCTCAAATTGTGTAAAATGTTGAGACATCAACAAGTATTACACGAACTCAATGTGCATGAAAGAGGTGCGAAGGTGGGGAAACTTTCATTCTTTTTCAATATCTAAATCTTCCGAGTGAAGACTAGATAGCAGATATGCTGCGTCCCCAAAGAAAATAAAACATTTCTTTGTTAAGAAAGAAACGAGTGGTTGGTGGGGTTAATGCAAGAGTTGGCATGGGCTCACTGCCTGTTTCAATGATGGTCACCAAAGAATGTGAACCAATCAGATTTTGTGGCTGCCCGGCTCAGAAAGTGGTTGGTGCAGAGTTCTGATATTCTTTTAACTCTGATCTCACACCCTCTTTCTTTTTAACATTTCGCTCACTTCTAACCAAACTCTCATTTACATTTTACCGCTCCACACAATGAGAAAAACTCAACCGGATGAGTTATCTCCCCCACACTTTGATTTTATGACCCCTCACCCCTCAATCACTCTAGGATAACTTCCGGGGTAGGAAACACTAGTTTACGTGAATCCATGGAAGTTCTGTTTAAGCTCACACATGAATCCTATGTAAGTCCTATAAAGAATGATTGCTCAACAATTTAACTTTAACAGTTAAGCTCAAAAATGTATGATGACATTGTCAAAATGTATGTTCATGAAAAATATGAATGGAATTTGAGCATTTGTACTTTGAAGATCTCTCAAAACAAAGATATTGAATGAATGAAATGAAATCAAGAGAATTGTTTTGAGAATCTGACAATGTATCAATCAGATCAAATGAAATGGTTAGGGTATCAAAGAATTGATAGTTTGTTTATTTGAACGAATATAAACACTTATAACAATGAAATCACAAATATTGAAATGATGAATGATGATCAACAACATTTGAAAGCAAACGAGGGTATTACCATCGAAAAATTTGGTCGTTATGAGACATGGTAATAACAAATTCAAATGAAATACTGAACCGATGTGTATGAATACTTGACAGTATATAGAAAAGATAATACGCAAGTATTAATCTTTGGAAACACACGGCTAGTTAAACATTAAAGCTCAATAATGAAAAACATTTAAAATTACACTTCTTAATTCATGAAATCTTTTGAGAATAGAGAAGTGGTTTGAACATTTAAGAAATTGTTTTTCATGCTTGAAAGTTGTTCTTCTTTCAAACAATCAGAGATGTAAGATTAGAAGATATTTACCTTTAAGCTCCCCCTCAAATCATTATAGAATGATTTAGGTCAGATAAGCTCCCCCTGGATATTTGCAAAATATCCTTATCTGAACATTGAAGAACGGGTCCTGATCTGTCATGTGATCAGAAGCCATAGTCTTGACACTTAAGTTCGGGTTTTGAACTGTTTTGTTCAAAAGCCATTGTTCTTTGACTTTGAAGTCCGAGTTCTAAGTTGTAGTACTTAGAAGTCAAAATTTTGTACTTTGAAGTACGAGTCTTGATTTGTACATGATCAGAAGTCAAACATCTTGCTCCCCCTTAAACTTTGGGTGCCTGCAACACAGATTTAGCTTTTGGTACCCACTGGTATCTGGGTCCTGAAGTGTTAGTTGCAGTTCTTGTGGGGTTAACATAATAAGAACCATACCAGTAATTGACAAAATTTTTACTTACAAAGTCATGTGCTCCACAATAAGAACAACAAATCTTCTTTTGAGCAACCTTGATCAAATGATTAGTCGAGTAAAACATATCAGGATTATCAAAAGATTTACCTTTATATGCACTGTTCCTTTTGGCATTGGATGTGGATGCAGATGCTTTGTCCTTCTTCTTCTCTTCATATGAAGAACCCTTCACTCTCCAGATCATCTGATTTTTCTTAGAATTCTTTCCAAGAGATTTAACGTAAAAATTTGCTGAACCATCAACAGATTTGTTATAAAATAGATTAGATGGTCTGATCTGACTTGATTTGATAGTTTGTGGTTTGACACTTTTCTTTTTCAAAACATTTTTGTCATGAATGGAACTAGAAGCTGTTTTGAAAGAACAGACTGATTCTGTTGAGTTATCAATAGGTGATTGGCTAATCACATCAGCTGTTACTTTATCTGACAATTCAATGTTTGCAGCTTCTAAGTCATTTATCTTTTTAGTCAAAATGTTTCTTTCATCTGAAAGTGTGTCAAACTTCTTTTTCAAATCAAATCTAGCCATCTTTTCTTTTAAAATATCTGATGATAGAACAGATAATTTGGATGTGAGCTTAGATATTTCAGATTCAAAATATGAACGTTCTTGTTCAAAATCTGTTTCCAAGTTCTTGTTTTTCTCAGAAATATCCTTGAAAATCCCAACATTTTTCTTTTCAAATAATTTCTTTTCTTGCTCAAAAGACTGCTTCTTTTCTTTGAAAATATTTCTTTCTTTTTCGAGCAAGTCTTGTAAAGTAGAAATCTGCTTAGGAAGTTCAGTGTTTTTATCTTCAAGAACTTTTCTTTCTTTGGCAAAAGTGTCTCTTTCAGTGATTATAACTTTTTCAAAATCAGACACTTGCTTAGAAAGTTTAATGCATCTTAGCTCAAGATCCTTTTTCTCTTGTAAAGTTTTCTTAGAAATCTCAGATGATTGTTGAGTTGAAGATGTCTTCACATTTGATTTTTCTTTTTCTGCTTGGAGACTTGTTTGCAGTTCAACATTTTTCTTCTCCAAAGCAGATATCTGATCTTCAAAAGCCTTCAACTTGTTTTGAAGCTTGACTGATTCATCTTTCAGCTCAGATGATTTCTGTTCAGTCGTCTTCATTTGGCTTTGAAGATTTGCAATCTTTCTATCTTTCAACTTTAATTCCTTCTCACATGTGACAATTGTGTTTTCTTTTAGAACAATGATTTTATATCTTTCTTTAATCTCTTTCTCTCTTGCACTGATGATACCTGCAATATCATATTTAACAGTATTAGTACACTTTAGACAGTCAGGAGTTTTATCAGAGTTTGACAAATTAAATTTCAACTCCTGAATCTGCTTTAGAAGTACTGAATTTTGATTTTTCAGTTTGTCTCTTTCTGCTTCTAGAACAGGTATCTCAGGCATGTACAATACAACCATGTCTCTTGGTGACAATACTGTATTCCCTCTCTCATCTGTCTTTGGCATCCTGAAAGAAAAAAGTTAGCTTAAAAAAATGATCGTCAAAAATCAGAAAATTATGACCACTATCAGAATATGTCCCCCTCCGCAGACTTAGCACGGGGGTTCTGACATATTTTTCTGACATATTTTCTCTAGAAAGAAATGCTTGAATAAAATGATCGTTCCCAAACAAATCAGAAATGTTGACTAAAAAGTCAAACTTGGATCACACAAAAAAAAATTTAATTTTCCAAAAAAAATCTAAGTCTTGAAACTCGCAAGTCACTGTATGCGCTGAACACTATTCACTGAGAAACACGCTAAACGTTATGTGCGCGTTTGAAAAACTCGCAGGCCACTGAAAACGCAAAGCACTATTCACACTAAAACTCGCTAATAGGCACTTGCGCGTTTCTGGAACTCGCTACCCGCTACGTGCGCGTTTTATGATGTTTGCGCGTTATGACGTTTGTGCGTTTCAGCACTCAGAAAATTTTTCACGGATTTCAAACTCGCAAGCCTCTTAGCACGTTTCGATCAAACTCGCAAGCTTTGTCTTGCGTGTTTATCAAACTCGCTTGCCTCTATTAGCGCGTTTTAGCAAACTCGCACGTTTTGCTTGCGCGTTCTTCAGATACTTGCGCGTTCTAGCCAAGAATCAAATCCTTTCACTTGCACGTTTGATGATGAACTTGCGCGTTTGTCAGATCTTACGCGTTTTGACAGTTACGTTCATGAAATCAATCCAAATTGCTCTAAACCTGCAAATTAAAACATGAAATTCCATAGAAATGATCGATTTATCATTTAGAACACAATTCTACCACTAGATTTCCATTAAAAACAACAAAAACAACAAATTGATTCAAGAAACAGTGTTCAAGTCCGTTTTCAAGAAAATTTCAAAATTCAAAAATTGAATCTGATTTAATGTGAATTTTGAGATATGATCAACACAAGAAATGATCCAAAACATAAATCGAATGAAATGATTCCATTTACTTGTACTAAAAACGATTTTTCAACAAAAAATTGATCAAATAGTGACTTTTTCAAGAAACGAGTTCGTGAAAATCAAAAATCTCAAATCTATCCAATCTGATTAATCTGATCCTTTTGAATTGATTTGGTTTGCTCTGATACCAATTGAAATTGTAATTCCCAGATCTAAATCAAGCAATTCTACAAACTCAATATATGTTTGACAATATATATTCTAGAGAGAGAGTAGAGAGAGAAAGTAAATCTTGATATTATGATAATGAAAGCTCTTACACAATTACAAGTAACAAACCTATTTATATGATCTAATAAACTCTCAAGTAATCCAACTAAACTCTCAAGTAACTTGAATAACTATCCATTTAAACTCTCAAGTACTTAAGCACCCTTTAAAACTAATGTTGACTTTCACTATTTGACTTTCATTGACTTCCATTGACTATTCAATTACAAGACTTTTTACAAGACTTTCCTAATTAACTCTTGTATACAATTAATGCACTAACATTTGGTCATTCATATGTAGTCCGGTAAGGTTAGACTGTGTTGCATTGGATCCATAGGCACGTAAGTCAGTCCGTTTTGGGATGGTTAATTGGGTATTGGCGGTTTGAACTCTGGTACCCATGTTTTATGACCGGAAACTTTACAAGTAAGCATTAGGAGGGTTGAGTCTGGTGGTGCTGCTGAGGAGGTAGGAACTAGGACCTCCATTGCTTGAAGTAATGCCTGGGAGGTAGTCTTTAAGTGTGTCGGGCCTTCGGGATGGAGTTCTTCAGAATGTTCATCAAGGTCAACTGACTTGAGGTGAAGCTTGTCAAAGAAATCGTAGGGCCACTTGGGTTGTGATGTCGTGAGGTGTCATGCGATTAACGTTGCATGGGTGGCATACTTTTGTGTTTCCTCCACTCTCAACGAATACGGGTCTCCCCCCGTTGTCGGCTATCAGTACTTTAAATATAAGGATGTCTTACTTTGTTGTCATTGGTTCAATATGGTCGACAGTGAATGATGGCCTTAATATTGGATCTTCCTCCTCATATGTTAAGGTTTGAATGAATTATGTCATCCCCATGTTTTGGTAGTTAGGTTCCTCTCGTTTACAGTCGTGTGAGTATTGGACCTAGCGTCTATGTTTTCGGACGTACGGTATATGTGGTTTTGATGATGATTCATGGGTCGAGTATTTTGCCCCACCCGCATTTGGCTGTTTTGGGATATAACGTTTTATCCACGTTTCTTAAATGGGAGTCATTTCATATTCATTTTTCGAGTTAGTTTATGTTGCATCAATTTATAAAGTATGTTTGAAATGAGGTGTCCATCTTTGAAAGTGCATGACATTGGAAAAGAGTTGTTTCTACGTTTAAAGTACATCAATTGAAGGGTCATGATTTTCAGCGAAGTTCATTATTTTTAAAGATATTTACTCATGTAAAACTCTTGAGCTCACTAGGCATTAGCCTAACCCTTTTTATTTGTCGGCATGTGTGATAGGCTTCGTTGAGGACTAGTTCTAGTGGCACTATAAAGAGGGAAGTGTTTGTTGTGTGCTCGTGAGGTGAGTAGCTTGGAGAAGTCTTCCGCATTAGAATTTGAGGAACAATTTGTAATGAGGTGTATTGAGTTTTGAACTAAAAGAGGAAGTCTTGTCCCTCATTTGATGTTATATAGAAATTTTAATTTAGTCGCTCTCACCGAATTTTAGGGTGTTACATCTTGTCCCTTGCTTTAACTCGTTGAGCACCCCTCCCAATCCCTCGATCACTAGCGCTGCCTCTATATACTCAGATACGACCTTCTTGTCATGCTTTTAACCTACACCTTTCACTTCACACAAATCCATCTCTCATTCATCATACAAACGCTCGCCTCTCTCAATACGGAAACCTAATACAAACTCGATCAATTCCACGCTCAATTGCGCTATTTATCGATCCAGACACTCAATCATGTTGTTTTTCGATCCAAATTTGATCCACTCTTAATACGGAAACCTAGTCCCACATTCACCTCTCTCAGTCGATTCGGTTATTTTTTGTCGATCTCATAATCGATCCCATGTATTGTTTGTTTAGACTCGATCCCAGGTATTTTTTCAATCATTTCAAATGTTTATTGTTTCTTGATCCAAGATTTGTTGTTGACTTGTTTATGTGTTGTTTCTCCAATCTTAAATTCTAAATTTGTTCTCATTTACATACCAGAATACCTCCAGATGGAACCCCAACTTGTGATTCAATATCAGGTTTCATCCTGATACGTTTACCATGGTTGTACTAAAGAAAAAACATAAGTAGCTGCAAAGTTCAATGGTTTTCTCCTAAAATAATGAACATTTCAAATTACATCAATGTATGGCCAACAACGCTTGTTATTTAAGAGTCCCAATTATGTATATTGATCAAGAACAAATAAGAACAAATAACATAATTATTCAAGAACAATGGATTGGATCCAAAAAGTCATAAGTATTGATCTTGAGAGAATTTTACAAGAATGTAGAGAGAAATATTCCAAAATGTAATGTGTTCAAAGTAGTGGAAAGTTAACTAACAAACTCTATCTAACTGAATTTATACAAGGAAAGTAAAGCTACAGTTAGAATACAGTTACATGAAAGACAAATGAAACACTAACAAGTGTTCTAGTATCCTAAGGACTTCATTATTTAAAAGCAACATCAAAGATATACTTCCAAGTCTCAAAGTTTGAACACACAATTCATAATTTGTAGGTGAACTTTGATGAAGATGCTTCAGATTTCTAGAAAGTCTTGGTCTGGCTGAACTCTGTATACTTTTATTCAGAACGCTGCATGTTCCTATGCAGACTTTGTACTTAACCGATATCACATTTCTTCAGATCTCTAAAGACTCTTTCCCAGAACTCTGATCACACATTTCAGACTTCATACTTCGAATATTTCTCAATTTCAAACTCTGAGTACTCTTCTCCAGATCTCTGGATAAACATTCCAGAGATGAACACTTAGCAAATATTTTAAAATACATTTCTACAATCTCCCCCTTTGGTTCAAAGACTCATGTACAAGTCCAAATTGTCTACTTTCAAAATCTGAGAATTATCAAATTTCTGAAATTGATCTGATCTTAAATTATCTTAATCATCTTTGCACAGAGCTTGACATCGTTCCCTTTATTTATCCTTGCTTCCAGTTTGAGATCTGTATTATCGTTCTTGATGAAAATTTGGACTTGAATCCTAGATTTTATAGTCTAGATGGATGAAAGATTCAATTACGAGTCCAACGGTTCTTTCCGGAGCGAAAACGGAGCTATAACGAAGACGTTATGGCCAAAACAGTTTCGGTACGCGTTAGGCTATAATGCCCGACGATTGTGACAGTGTCACAATCGCCTGTCAAGGTCGCCGGAGCCCAGAAACGCTCGGTACAATCTCAACGATTGTGCCTGGCGATTATGACATTGTCACTATAGCCTGGCACAATCGCCTGGGTGTTTCAAGGTGTTAAAATCGCGATTTTCAGCCCCAAACTTCATTTCTTCATATCTTTCTCATCCTAGCTCCGATTTGGGTGATTCAAAGTGCCACGGTTTCGTTTTTGAGATCTCTTCAAGGATCTATCAAGATATTGGAGGTATATTAGAGTATACAAGAGTATTTTGTGGTGGTAAGCTCCTCATCTCTCCCATTTCATCTTCTTCACCGAGTTTTCTAGGGTTTCACCCACCCTTTGTGCTTCCTTTCATAGATTGGAGATTTGTGGCCATTTTGGTGAACTAGAAGTGTTTTAGTTGGTGGATTAAAGCTTGGGTTAAGGTAATCTTCTATTCTCTTAAGTTATGGAAGTTAGGGTTTCGGTATTAGTTGAGGTATTCATGCACATGGTTTGAGAAATGATTATTTGTGGTTGATTATGTTTATGTATGGTTGAATATGCATGGATTTAGGTTTTGGAAGTTTTGCCTTGAGAATCCAAGTGTTCTTCAACGGAGCTCTAGTTGGGGAAAAACCTAGATTTAGCCTAAATCTAGCAAGGTGAGTTCAAGTTGATTTGTGAAAACGTTGTACATGCCAAAATGTCTATTTTAAAGTGTTTTATGTGCTTTTCATGAAATTATCAAATGTTGGGTTATTTGCTAATCTTTGATTATTTGAATTATCTAACTTTACAAACCTTCTATAACACCCACATTGGAGATTTTTGGACGTTCGATATATGTGTCACAAACGAATGTGTTTTGAAATCTTTTTTCTACATGAAGGGATCTTTGGTCAAAGAAATACACTTTTAAATGTTTGTCGAGTCTTATGCATCGTCATGAAATGGAGTGTTTTATAAAGTATCACTTGCACATTTATGTGAGGTAACTTGAAAGAATGTTTATACTCTCATTTTATGATTTTCATTCTTATCAGCAGTTAAATTTGGAAAATGCATATTTTGTGTTATGAGTTCATTTGGAAAATGGATTGTCTCCACTAATGTTGAGTTTTGAACTAATCTCACTTTTGGTCGTGGTGTTTGCATATCCGTTGGGTGAATGCGTTTTATCGTGTTTTTATTCCATTTATTAATGAGTCAATGGGTTGCTAAGTCTGCGGCTTGGCATTGTTATTTTGATAGGGTTTTTGGACAATAGTCCAGTTTTGGTAGCTTGACTTCGAGCCTTGTTGGGCCTTATACGCATTATTTGGCTTATTTGATGCATTTGGGAGTCATGACCCCGTATTTGGTTTATTATTGTTCCGGCGTTAGGACGATTAGTTTTCCACGTCGAGGCACGTTAGGTATCGGGTGCGATGTAAGTCCTTCGTGTTGCACGTTAAGGTACCGGGTGCGGTATTACGATATTGGATGAGGGGCTCGACATAGGAACCCGACGGGGTTGAACTCGAGTTTCCGTGGGTGTACGTTTAAAGCTACTGAGCCTGACATCCCTTGCGTGTACTTTTGTTTATATGACTAGTCATAACAACATAAAATGGGCTTACTTTGTGGACCGTCACATTTTATGGAATCGGGAATCCCCCGTCACCGAAAGGTGTTGTTTTTGGGTATTGAGTTTTATTATCCAAGTTTTCGGTGACGTTTTGCATAATTGGGTTTTACCCTTGATTTATGGGTTGAGTATTATTCCCCACCCGTGTTTTGGGGTGTTTTGAGATATAAGGTTTAACCGTATCTTCATAAATGGAGAGTTCAATTTATATTTACGCTTTGAGTGATTTTTGGGTTAAAGCTAATTTATGAATGGGCGACTTACATTGGTATCATCATCTTTGAAGTAGTTTGGTTTGGAAAATGTCCAAATTGGTGTTCTTGTCTAAAATGCATATTATTGGAAAATGAGTCGTTTGCATATTCAAAGTATACCTTTTGAAAGATTATGAATTAAACTGCATTATCTATTTTCACAGACATCTTTATTTATGTTGAAAACTCTTGAGCTCACTAGGCGTTAAGCCTAACCTTTTTATTTGTCGGCATGTGCAACAGGTTCAGTTGGGAGTTGGGTTCTAGCAGTTCTATAAAGCGTAGAGCCTTAACTAGACACTAAAGTAAGTAGTTGGTGGAGTCTTCCGCAATGTTGGAGATAGTGACTATCTTTGGGGTTTTAGTAGCACCCGTTCTTATCATAGGCTTTTGTATAGAATGAATGTTTGTATTGAGATTAAATCTTAATTTGTGGTTGTAGATAATCCCTTTATTGATGTATTTAGAAAATTTTAAATTAGTTGCTATTTTCAGAATTTAGGGTGTTACAAGTTGGTATCAGAGCTTAAGTTTGAGAGAATTATGTATTGATTGTAAGATTCCTAGACTCAAACTAGCGTTTTTATAAGCGATTGTAAGTGAAGTTGCACATTAGGAACCTTAAGATAAGATATTATGGAGTTGATCGAGTCACTAGAAACGGGAAACTTGTCGAGGGTCGCAAGGATGAGCATGTGCGGTACGTTCATAATGGCACTTAGCCAGTGTTATGGTGAACCTACATACTACATGTATATACTTGAACTACCTTGGTATGATTATCGTTGGGGTAGTGAGAAGGTTTCTAAAGGTGTAATCTAAGGAAACGTTGGTGTCTATAGCAATGTCACGTTGAAGTGATAGTTAAGTGCGTTGAATGCATTAAGTTGATCATCTTGAGTAAGAATAATTGGTTGGAGTAGAACCTTGAGCTTATGAATTGACGTCATACGAGGAGAGATTGTAAGGTGAACCGATGAAATATCCGAGTGTCGCTTTAAGATGTGGAGTATCCGGATGACAATAGTAGGAAATTGAGATTGTTGTCCTAAGATGCTTGATACACCCGGATGGTATTAGTATGTCGGATTGTTGAGAAGCGTAGTCTAGAGGGGTGAATGCCGACCAAATTCATGCACTAAAATTTATTTCTGAAATAAATTTGCATAAATTGTTTCTTGGGTTCGTAAAACAGAAAGTGGTTTATATTATAAAGTTTTGGTAGAGCATTTAACACGCATCAGATTTTAAACTGTGAGTTTAAGCATGCATAAATTGTTTTGTTGCACGTAATTGCAAATTGTTATCAAAAATCTCTTTATTCACGTCTCTTGTTTAACGCTATTTGCGGATATTGTAATATCCATGTTTTAATGTCATTTGAGTATTGGGCAAGTAGCTATGAGATTTTAACCTAGGCATTGGATCTCCTCCACATATGTCAATGGTTTTAAAGGAAAAGTTATTCCCACGCGTTGAGTCGGAATTTCTTGAGAATTTTAGTTTGTGAGTTTTGTTGGAATTTCATGGAGTATTGTTTTATACGATGTCTTTCCATGCGTGAGTTTTAATTTTGCTTATTTTAAGCTTACGAGTTAGTTGGCGTCGTGTCCCATGTAAATTTTGTAAAACGCTATTTCACCTTTCATTTCAGTAAAAGGAGGAAGCTCCTAAAAGTTTAATATCTTAAAAGTATTGTCGTTTTACACTTTTGTCGAGTAACGAAAGTTTGACGCCAATTGGTTTTCACGTTAGTAAGTCTTACGAAAATTCAGTTGGGTCCTTGGTGTCTCATCGTACGTCATTTGGCGTTACGTAAATAAGGTTGGAGCATGTATTCATACATTTCTGCACGCGTCTAAATGTAGCTTTACTGATCGGTGTCATCCCACATGTTGTTTTGGGGAAATTCCCTTATCATGCAATTTATCTTTGGGCTTTATACAAATGTCAATCGTTGCATACTATTTGCATTTGGATTTAATTATAACGTTGGTATGAGTAAATATATAAAAGATTTACATCTTTTCAAACAGGACTTTTGTTCTGTTCATATTTCAATCAATTACTTTTACCGTTAGAAATTTCCGCAATGCATTTATTGAGTTGGCAATGTTTATATCGTTGCAGTTAGTTTTTGGTCAAAGGTGTTTATCTGTACGATCTGAAGCTTTAAACTCGATTTGAAACTTTATTTGTATTCCCACTATTTTACCAAGCCTTGAGGATTAAACTAAAGCGTTTGGGATTGTTGATAATTTTAGGCCACAACGCCTTTTGGTTAAAGAGGAAGGATTTTAAAAATTAAAGTTGTGAAATTCTCTTTTGGAATTGTACAAACCTTTATTGCACGTGTTGTGGTGCATGAATCTATTTTCTCTTATATGGTGTAAATTGTTGCGCATGTTTTATTGTTGTCTTTACTAACGTAAGTATTGAACAAACGAGTTTTTGGAAATGGTTTCATATGCGCTATGTGGTTAATCAATTTTGAAACCTATCGCATGGACGATAGTGTATTTTGCCGCACGTTTAATCGTTAGGAATCCTTTGTATTCGAAAGTTTTATAAACTCAAATTGGCATACTAGTTGAAAAACCTTGAACTCATTAGGCCTATAGATTTTAACCCTGGCGTAAGAGCAGTTGTAATTAGGGACTAAGGGAGTCCTTGGAATTGGAGGCGTCGGATGTTCCGACTTGCGGTCAGTTGTGAAAGTTTGAGTTTCAGTTTTGAATCTGTGCGCATTTGTTTTATGGAAGTAGTAGATTTAAGTCTTCTCCGCTAGTTAAGGGGTGATTTTATACTTCGGTAATCATGCGGGATAAGGTCTTATGTGACTATCTGCGCTTCTTTTGGGATTCGTTGTGATGGATTGCTAGTCGGTGTCACATCATGGGCTGTGTTGTCGGCATATCGTCTTGGTGGGTTCCGCGATTAAAAGGAAATTTTGGTGATTTGTTTGTTAGAAATGCGCGATTTGAAATTTTAGCATTTTGTTAGGTGTTAGCCTTAGTGCGACGATCCGTCTGGAATGAAATCGTGGGCGGGATGTCCACGTTTTCGAGGTCATCGTTTAGTCTTAGGTGTCGACTTGTTTTCTTGAAGTCAATGGATCTTGGAATGTTTGGAAGTATTCCGGTTGGATTATGGGAAATAATGACCTTTCGGTGATGGAAATTAAAAGAAGGTTAAGTGTTGATGTTTAAGTGCCGATGGGTATAAGCATCCCCGTGGTGATAAAGACTTTGTTAAAGGAATGTTGTGTGGTTGGGGTTGGAACGGAGTTGAGTGATAACCGAATTTGGGTTAACCAGTTACCTAAAGGACGCATTGGTGCGCCTTGGAAGGACATCTTCATCAATATTAGGAGTGGATCTGTAGGAATCTGAGGATTCATGGGATTTGGGATAATCGACTATCTGTAGAGCGTAATGGTATGTTTCTGGTGGAAACACAATGCTTGGGTCTATAGAAGTGTGGGAGCACTTGCAGACATTGTGTCCGGGTCAGCTTTGAGGAACGGATTTAAAAGTTGCGATGGTTCAGACCAAACTAGTCGTTAGGAAATTTCGTCAAAGGACAATAACTCTTTAGTGATGATGATTTTGGAGACATTTGGTGGGAATGTCGACGTGGACTTTAAGTAGAAATGAATTTTGAGGATACCTTGATGCGTCGTAATCAGAAGCATCTAAGGGAATAGTTCGGATTGGGGTATTCTTCAGATTTTACTCGGTTTGTTTCAGCAAATCAAACTTCAAAGAAAATTTCAGTAAATTCTGCTTGCATTTTGAAATTTCTGAACTTGCTCTTTCAAACTTGTATAGTCTTCTCACATGTTGCATTCATTGACAGAATCTTGTAATGAACTTTCTTCAAATCATCTTTTCTTGAAATGATTTCTCCTTTAAATTTCCAATATCTCTTTAACTTTTCTCTTCGTTGATGCAAACTTTTCTTCATCAAACATTTCTTGAACAAAACTTCTCCCCCTTTTTAATGATTATAGCATAGAAATCATCAAAACTATTCCAAGAAATGTCATAAATCTTTTCTTTGACCATTGATCCTTCATCACATGAGCCTCTGATTATCCGTCAAGATATTCATCCGAATCTTTTCAAATTCAGACAAATTAGAGTGTAACACCTGAATCAACAAATGAATCAGTTAAAATGCCTGTCAGTAACACGAAGTCATTGTGTGTAACGAATACACATTGGAAAGGAGCTTTTTAATGTTCACTCCCCTAGGTCTTCCATTCAATCATCGAATAACACAAGGTTAAGCTATGAACGTTTAGACAGAAAAACGAATTTCCTGTGTGTTCGTGCTTGTGTATGAAAGAATTAAGCACATGATGATTGCTTTATCAGGCTTAAAATTGTGTAAACCATTGAGACAACAATAGTATAACACAGACTCAATTGTGCATGATCGAAATGCGAAGGTGGGGCAGACTTCCTTCTTTTTTCAATATCCACATCTTTCGAATGAAGACGAGATAGCATATGTGCTGTATCCCCAGAAAAATTGAAACATTTCTCTGTTAAGAAAGAAATGAGTAGCAGGTGGGGTTTTGAATCAAGAGTTGGCATGGGCTAGTTGCCTGTTTCAATGATGTTCACCAAAGAAATGGGAAACAACAGTAATGTGGTTGCCCGACTCAGAAAAAAGTTGGTGCAAAGTTTGATATTCTTTTACTCTGATCTCACACCCTCTTTCTTTTTAACATTTAAACTCGTTTCTAACCAAACTATTTTTTACATTTTACCTCATCACACACACCTACACTTAGATATTTTTGACTCCTCGCCTCTCGATCACTCAAGGATAACTTCTTGGGTAGGAAACACTGGTTAACGTGAATCCATAGAAGTTCTGTTAAGTCCTCACACAATTATCCCATGTAGTCCTATAAGCATAATGTTGCTCAAATGGTTTAACTTTTTAGTTAATGCACAATGTGAAATACAAGTCAGATAAAATGTATGCTTATGAAGATAATCATGAAGATTTGAGCATTTTATCATTAAAGATATTTCAAAACAAGTATTTTAAATGAATGAAATGAATACAAGAAACTTGTTTGAAAATCTGACATTGTATGAAAAAAATCAAATATGAATGATTTAACAATCAAGGTTGAGGTCATGAAAAATAGAAATTTGTCTATACGAATCAAAATATAGACATTCATGAAAGAAACGGTTTGAAATGCATCATCGCTGAACAAACATTGAATATCAAGCGGGGTGTCTTACCATCGAAAAATTGGTTCAATATGAGACATGGTAAGAACATAATCAACAAAATACTAAACCGGTGTGTGTGAATACTTGACAGCATATGGAAAAGATAATACACAAGTATTTATCTTTGGAAACACACGGTTTGTTAATCATGAAAGCACATAGAATGAAAACGTTTAAAATTGTATGTTTCTTTGAAGCCCAACTCACGAGTTTATCTCCAAGAAATTGTATGTGTCCCGACATACTCTTCCTGTCAAGCATACAACCTGCATGATCTGCATCTGAATATGCAGTGAGCTCAAAACCTGTATCCTTAGGATACCACAGACCAAGATCTGCAGTGCCCTTCAGATATCTAAAAATTTGCTTAACTGCAGACAAATGGGATTCTTTAGGTGAAGCCTGATATCTAGCACATAAGCATGTAGAAAATACTATATCCGGCCTACTAGATGTCAAGTACATTAAGGAACCAATCATACCTCTGTAGGTTCTAACATCGATAGTTTTTCCAGAAGGATCAACGTCGATCTTAGTTCAAGGTGCCATCGGGGTACCAATAGAAGTACAATTTTCCATTTTAAATTTTATGAGAATATCGAAAATGTACTTTGCTTGATTAATGAAAATCCCTGTAGAAAATTGTTTGACTTGTAATCCGAGAAAGAAATTCATCTCTCCCATCATACCCATCTGAAATCTTGACACCATAAGGTTAGAAAAATTCTTACAGTATTTAGGATTTGTTGAGCCAAATATGATGACATCCACATATATCTGAATTAATATGATATCAACTTTATCCTTTTTAATGAAAAGAGTAGTATCGATTTTACCTTTTGAGAAGCCCGACTTGACTAAAAATTTGGATAGAACTTCATACCAGGCACGAGGGGCTTGCTTCATACCGTAAAGAGCTTTGTCTAGAATATATACGTGATTTGGCTTCTCTGGATTGACAAAACCTTCATTCTGAGAGACGTAGACTTCCTCCTTTAAGATGTCGTTCAGAAAGGTAGTCTTCACGTCCATCTGATAGATAGTGAAGTTCTTGTGTACGACATAAGCTAGAAACATGCAGATTGTTTTTATGCGCGCAACTGGAGCATAAGTCTCGTCATAATCTATACCTTCCTTTTGTCTATATCCTTTATCCACAAGTCATGATTTGTTTCTTATGACAATACCATCTTCATCTTCTTATTCTTGAATACCCATTTCGTGTCGATTATAATCTTTCCTTCAGGCTTAGGCCCTAGTCTCCAGACCTTAAGCGCTTCAAATTGATTTAGCTCTTATTGCATCGCAGTCACTCAGTCTGAGTCAGCTAGAGCTTCAGATACTCGTGTAGGCTCTATCTTGCTCAGGAATGAATCATGCATGCACTGGTTTAGTGTAGCAGACCTAGTTTGCACCGGTTTGGACGGATCTCCAATGATTTGATGTATTGGGTGATCTTTGGTCCACTTATGTTCATGAGGGAGTGGATTAGATGTAGATTGATCATGATATTCATCTAAAAATCCACTATCTTCTTCATGTTCTTCAGTTAGGGGTTCAGTTGAAGTAGATGGTGCAGAAGCTTCAGTTAGTTGGACAATGAATGTCTGTTGATTAGACGTTGTAGTACATCCAACTGATTCAGTGACTTCTGGCTCTTCATTACCATGTATAGCTTCAACTGATGAAGTAGGCTTTTGAATTGGGGTTTCTTGTTGAACCGGGGTAATAGATTCAATTGATACATCTGAAGTGATTGGATGATTATTGCTTGAACCTTCACGTCTGTCAATTACAATAGATTTAGACAAATTAGTACCAAGAAACTCATCATAGAAAAATTCAAACAATAGATCTAAATCATATAAATGTGATGCAGAAGTTGAAGGTTTATCTCATTAACCACAGGTTCTGGACTGATCTGCCCAGAAGCTAAAACTCCAGTATTCACAGGTTCTGAACAGTCTTGATCAGAAGCCATCTCCTCATCAAATGTGACATTGACGCTCTAAACTACAATCTTCAACTTCTTCAGTATACTCTATAAGCAACAGACGTTTGAGAATAGCCAATAAAAATGCCTTCTTCAACTTTTGGACTGAACTTGTTCAAGTTCTCTTTGTCATTCAGTACGAAGCACCTGCATCCAAAAATATGTAAGTATTTAATTCTAGGTATTCGATTATTTATTCAAGCATACGGTGTTTTACCGAACCGACGATGGATAATGGAGTGATTCTGAGTATAGCAAGCAGTCGACACAACTTCAGCCCACAGAAATAGAGGTAGATCTGATTGACTCAACATAGTATGAGTGGCCTCGACTAGTGTTATGTTACGTCTCTCTATGACTCCATTTTGTTCAGGTATTCTGGCAGCAGAAAACTGGTGTGTTATACCGACCGATTCGAGATAATCATCAACAATCCTGTTCTTGAATTCTGTGCCATTGTCCGTTCTAAGAAGCTTTAATGTCTTCTTCAGATTCACTTGAGTGGTCTTTAGAAATGTGATGAGGACTTCGGGCGTCTCATCTTTTGATCTCAGAAATTTGACCCAAGTATATCTAGAGTAATCGTCCACAATCACTAATACATACTTCTTGCCGTTAATACTTTGAGTTCGCATCGGACCGTAGAGATCCATATACAGTAAATCCAGTGGAGAACTTGTACTCGGCTTTGGCTTATGAGCGGATCTTTTCATCTTGCCTCTCTCGCACGTTGCACAAAGATGTTCTTTAATACATTTAAGCTCTGGAAGTCCTTTCACCAAGTTTCCCGTGACCAGCTTGTTGATGTACCGAAAGTTCAGGTGAGATAGTCGTCTATGCCATAACCAGCTCTATTGCATAGAGGTTTTTGATAGTAGACACACCTCATTATCAGTCTGGACTTTTGACAAATTAATCGTGTAGAGGTTTGACTTTCTCGTCCCGACCAAAAGTTGTTTTCCATCTTCAGTTCGTACACAACACCTGTTGGCCTTGAAATTCACCTCTAAATATTTGTCACAGAACTAACCAATGCTGAATAGGTTATATCCTAGTCCTTCTACATAGCTCACCTTCTTGATCGTTACGTTCTCTTGAATAACATCACCATATCCGAGAATCGGTGAAAACTGGTCATTGTCGAATCAAACGTTCCCACAAAATTTCTCTGTATAATTAGACAATAAATCTTTCTGCCAGGTCATATGCTTGGAGCAACCAGAATCCAAGTACCACATATGACGGGTCTGCACAAGAGAAATCAGGAAACAATCAGTTTAGGTACCCATTTATAGATGGGTCCTACAGTGTTAGCACATGATTTTGGCATCCATTTGTATATGGACCCTTTGATCTTTTGAAAAACTTTTGAAGCAATTGAATTATAAGAATATACATGATATGATCCAAACCAATCATCAGAATATTGCTGAGACACAAAACCATTTCTACGATAAGTAGAAATCCTATTAGTAAATAGAGATAATTGGAATAATTGCTTTATTGAATATCGCTTGTAAGAAGTTACAAGTTTTGGTTTATTAAAAGCAACAATGCCAACTACATCTGTTTTACTATTAGTCTTTCTATTACAATCAGAATCAAAAGATGATTTTGCAGTCTCATCAACTTTCTTCTTTGGTCGCCATTCAGTTCGCACTTCAGACCTTTTCTTGCTCAGTTCTGAAACAAAAGATTTAGATTTGTTAGGAAAATTAGATTTCTGAGTTTGTCTTTTCTTTTGCTTACATGTGTTGGTCCGTTTCTGTGAGCGCCTTTTCTTTTGCTTTTTACCTTTTTCATAATAATCGGTACTCACAGGAACTGACTCATCAACCTTAGTTGATGATTCACTTATTTCAAACACACTAGGTAAAGCATGAGAATTGATAATAAAATCAGTATGATCTGGAAGTTTTGCATTGAAGTCAAACATACCAATACTTTCATCAACACAACCATCATCAGAATTTAAAAAATCATTTGCACACGCAAATAAGTCATCAGTATCATCTTCAGAAGTTTGAGGTGCCTTGGAAGAATTTGAACACATTTTAGATTCGGATTTAAAACTAGTGTTCTTCATTACTGTAGAAAACACAATTTTCTCTAATTCAACCAAAGTTCTTTCATCATCTAAAGTGTTTTGAAGCTCAACAATCTTGCTTTCCAAAACAAGTGGAGGAACATAAATTTTGGCTTTAACAAGTTTTGTCTCCAACTCTTTAGTAGAATAGCTTTCAAAATAATCATTTGATAAAAACTTTGGTTGTTCAGAAAGATAACTATCATTCAACTTTTGATAGCAGAATGGTAGTTGCATTTTTGTTGTTTTCTTTCTATTCTCGTCTTCTTTAGCCTCAACCTCATCAGAAGATTTGGTAACAAATTTGGGTTTCAAATGAGGATGTTTGATAGCCGCTTGTAGAAAATCAAAATTATATAAAGCTGGTTGTTTTCTGATTGCTTTCTTCAAAAAAATGTGGGTTATCGTAACCGAGACCTCACTTTTCTTAAAAATCATTATCCTCATTTGGTGTGTTAAAAAATATGGTTTGATCTGTTTGACCTCGAGTGTACAATTTTGCTTCCACACTATTTACTTTTTTCTCCAAATTCTTCTTTTCAATCTGCAATTTATGAACTTTTAGAACAACTTCTTGTTTCTCAAGATCAGATTTTGTAAGTTTTGAAACAACTTCAAAAATCTTATTTTCAAAACAATCTTTTTGTTGTTTAAAAACAGTAGCAGACTTGGTCAAAGAATCAATCAAGGTTTTGTTCCCAACAAGTTCCTTGTTGAGATCAAAAATTGTTTGACGCTTCCTTGCAACCCTACTTTTCTCCTTTTAAAGTTTAGTTTGAAGGTCTTGAAGCTAAATCATCATGACTTCCATTTTCTTTAAAAAATCGAATTCAGAAAAAATTGGCACCTCATCGGAAGTCTCTTCATCAGATTCATCGTACTTTACTTCCTTACCCATGAGGCACATGTGAGCGGTCTCTTCCTTTTCTTCATCATCCGAGTGGTCTAGCCAGAATTCATCTTCTGCCATCAAAGCCTTTCCAACTTCTTTCTGTTTAGCCAGAAGCATTTTGTTCTTGTAGTAGTCTGAGTTTCTTACTATAGGCTTCCGACAATATTTGGCATAATGGCCCACTTTTCCGCAGTTGTAGCACTTTATCAGCTCATCCAACTTCTTCTCACTGCAATCATTCACATATCTTCTTCCTTCCACAAACTTCTCCTCATATCTTCTTCCTTCCACACTTTCTTTATGGTCAAAATTTCTAGACTCTGACGAGTACCTCTGACTGTTTGATCCCGGCTTCTTGTAGAATTTCTTTTGAAATGCACGGGTTAACAATAACATTGCTTGTTTCAAGTTTTCCCCATCATCAGAGTCAGAATCAGTAGCATCAGAATCATCAGAACTTGGAACAATAACTTTCTTCTTTTTTTTCTTATCCTTCTTCTCCTTTTCTTTCTTAGGTACCACCAAGGCAATGGGATTTGCAGCTTTCTCAGCCTTTTTCTTCTCTCCTATTTTCTCTTCCACTTCCTCCTCGTTCTGTCTCAGTGTTTCGTACACTTCATGTAGAGGAATGTCACTGAGATCCTTCATTTGTTTCATCCTTCGCGTATGTTTCTTCCATTCGGGCTGAAGGATGCTGAGGAATTTGACATTATTTTCTATCTGCTTCTCCTTCACCTTGTTCTTTGCCACCTCATTTAGCAACAGGACAAACCTCTCATAAGTTTCCTCAAGGCTCTCATTCTCCTTGGATTTGAACTCCTCATAGCTGTTAATGCAGTTAGCAACCTTCATCTGATTACCAACCTTGGATCCCATCATCATCTTTTGTAGCTGATCCTACATCTTCTTTGCATTTGCCTTGTAGTTGTCTATTTTGATGTAGATCTTGTTAGGTATGCTTTGCAAGAGTAGAGATCTAGCTTGCTTGTCAGCCTTATATCTGTTCGTTTGCTCTTCTGTGTACTGAGAGAAATCCTTCGGTACTGTCTTTGTTTTCTGCTCTCTGTCCATGTTCCCGTCTTCACTATCTGAAGATTCGTCATCAGGGATTTCCATGGTTATAGGAACCATTGGACCTTCTCTGATGGATAGGAGAATGTTTTCACCGTTGGTATGTCTATCAATGAAATCTAAGAATCGGTCTTTCCATTGTTCGTACTCTCCTTTAAAGAGAACCGGTGGTTTGACATCCGTGCCAATAGTAAGTGCGTCTTTGGAAGTCATCTTTAGCTTACACTGTCTAAAATATCGTCAGAAATTCAGAAGTAAACTTTATCTGTAAAAGTCAAACTTGGTCAAATCTGGAAAAAAAACTCATAAAATATCTAAGTATGGAACTCGCAGAACAAAAGATACAAACTTCGCGCAAAAATAGTGAAGTGCGCATTTCGAGGTTTACGCACACCGAAGATAACTAGTTCTTGGTTCGCGCACAAGGGGTCGTGTGAGTTTCGACTTTGCACAGAACACTATGTGCGAGTTTCTTCCGAAACCACTTCAGGCAAACATTGCGTGCAATGCGTCTGCGCATTCTACACTTAGAAAAATTTTCAACTTCTAACTTCGGGCAAAATTCACTTCTCGCAAATCAATCACTTCGCGCAAAACCTACTTCGCGCAAGACCAATAAAGTGAACAGTAGAAACATGCACAAAGGGTTTTGCGCGTGTCTACTTCTCACACACTTAAGCTGACGAGTTCTTTACCCAAAACGAACTTCTTTGACGTGCGTGTTCTTCATGATGGTGTTTGCGTGTTTTTTAGATCTTGCGTGTTCTTCATTTATCGAACAAAAACTCAATTTTTCATACTGAAATCAAACAAATCCTTCACCAAATCTTCTGAAACTTTGTAGGAATCTTCTAAAGCATAACTCGTACCAATTACAATCGAGGAACATCGCTGATTGGAGTCTTTTGAATCCCTATCAAGATTCTTCTTCAATTGATTTGATTGCTCATAATTGAGCAATATCCCATAAAGAGTACTGAGAGAAACGTGATTTAAGTCTTTGGTCAGGTTGAGACACATTGAATAACTGTCCCAGCTTTCAGGAAGACATTCCAAGAATTTGGTAAAGACCTCAGAATTAGAATAGGTCCTACCAACAGTCCTTTGATCAATGGTTAAACAGTTAAATCGCTGGTGAATATCATTCATTCTTACCACAAATGAAACTTTCGTACTGTCTTACCAGATTGATCTTTTGGGTTTCATGGATTTCAGTGGTACCTTCGTACTAAAACATATAGTGTCCCACATTTCTTTAGATGTTTTCAGATGCATGATGGAATGGAAATCTTCATCAGGAAAAGCCATAGAGATAATCATTTTAGCCTTTGCTTCTAGTCCCACATTCTGTTTATCCTCATTGCTCCATTGTCTTATTTCTTTAGGAGCGTATCTTTCAGGAACAGCGACAGTAGTTGCAGTGGTAGGGACTGCAACTATGATAACAAATGGTTCATAAGGTCTATTTGCAACATATTTAGGTATAGTATGATCTACACCTTCTAGAAATAGCATCATTCGATTCTTCCAGAGAGCAAAGTTGTCACCGCTAAATCGAGGAGGTATAGAAAGAGAACCATTATCGTAATAGTATGCGTTTGTGTTTAGTGCCATTTTTAAGAATAGAAAGGAAGAGAATTAAGAAAGATCTTGTTTATGGATTAAATAATCTGCTCTGATACCACTTGTTGGTCCCGATTAAGGTTCTACAAGGGTGTTAGTTTGTAGAAGGGGGGTTTGAATACAAATTGTCAAATTACTTTTAAATTTGTTTATTGATTATTTAGTAAATCAAAAACATAATTTACAAATTGTTACGGAATAAGATATGGTAAGACCTAATCTAAACAATCTCAGAATCACTAAGCTTTCTTGCACACAAGAGTAATAGAAAGAGGGAAGAGAGTTTGCATAAGAAGTTTCTGCAAAAGATCACTAAAAATAGAGAGTTAGTTGATCCTTCAAAATGAAGGTTTTGCTTCTATTTATACCCTACGCAATACATGCATGGCAGAGGGTACAATCCACGTGTCTTCCATCCATTGACTTCATGTTATTTGACTTTATCATTTGCGCGCTTTTGGCCGTATGGTGAACGGTGTAGTGGAAGAGGGGCATGTTAGTGTATTTTATTGTATCCAAGATTTAATAGGAAAAGTCAAGTCTGTAAATTCAACTAAGCCTAAGTCAAGATTAGTCATTGTTGATTAAGTTTGTATTAGTTCCTTATCAAATAGGTTTGTGTGTAAAGCTTGTGGTATAAATACCTTGTTGTCTTGTAATAGTTAGTCAGTGTGGTTCATAATTCTTAGATCAATGACATACATACGCTTTCTCTCTCTACTCTCTCTCTAGTTCTTGATTGTCAAATCTTGTTTGATTGAGATTGTGCTTGAATTGAATTGGGAATTACATTTTCAATTGGTATCAGAGCTTGACCAACCAATTTCAGAAAGATTTTCACAAAAAATATAGATCGATTTCTAGAATTTTGGATCAACACAGTTGAATTTTCTTTAAAATATCAAGAACACTGAAGTTTGATTTTTTCAAAAATTCTCATTGAATCATTGTTCTTTGATCGTGAAATTTGTTTCATTATATTCATAATGTGTGATAGATTTGATCTTATTCATATCTTTTCGTGGATTAATCAACTGAATTGCAGGATTGAAATGAAGGTGTGGATCGATTACTGAAGTCTCAAGAACACGCAGTTGACTTTTTGGTTATTCACTGATTGAATCAAATTCACAGTTGATAATCACTTTTTGATTGAAAAATTGATTCCATCAGGCTCGATTGTTGTTGTAGAATCATTTTTGTTCACAAAATTTCACAGATTAACCACAAGATCAGATTCAATTTTCGAATTTTTGGATCTTGTTGGCAAATAATATCGAGCATTGTAAATTTGGATCAAATGCACTGTACTTTGATAGGTTTAGTCATGATCAATGTTTATAAATATGTTAGATATCATATTCGATCATCGTGGTACAGATTTTGAGAAGCAATTTTCAGATTTGAGTTGATTTGGATCGATCTGAGAATTCACACAGCTTGCGAGTTCTACAAAACACGCAGACAAGCATCTGCGAGTTCTGCAAACCCGCAAGACTCTACCTGCGCGTTAATGATTCATGGTCACTTCGATTTGCGAGTTCAATTGATGCAATTCCATGCAGCCTGCGAGTTCTATTGAGTTTAATGTTCGATCTGCGAGTTCATGAAGAACACGTAAACCACTGGGTTGAAATTGATCCTTTGATCTGCGAGTTCTGCAGAACACGCAAGTCACTAAGTCGAATTTCAAATTGTTCAATCTGCGAGTTCTGATTAATTGGGTCTGCGAGTTTCATTTCAATTAATCTGCGAATTCAAGTTCAAATTTGTTTGATCTGCATTTTTCAATTGAAGTAATCTGCAATCTTCAATTCATAGGGTCTGCTAATTTCAATTGAATCTGTGAAATTTTGCAGCCTGTTCGTTCATGAAGAACACGCAAATATGATTTGCGAGTTATGATAACTCTCAAACCACAACCTGAGAGTTTCTTTTTCAACCATTTGCGAGTTTGATATTTACTTGATCTGCGTGTTTAACATTCATTTGATTTGCAGATTTTCAGACAAGCATCTGCGAGTTTAAGTTCAGTTCATGGTTACTTAGTTTGCGAGTTTTATTGATCATGTGATCTGCGAGTTTTAAACTTGTTTGATCTGCGGGTTTATGCTTAATTGATTTGAGAGTTTGAATTCAAGTGGCTTGCGAGTTTGAGTTCTAAAGTTTCAAACACATTTAATTTGCATGTTCTAGTGTTGCTAGTCCATTTGATTTGCAAGTTTCAAACTTATTTGGTTTGCAAATTCAAAACTCATTTGGTTTGTGAATTCTAATTTGTGCGACTTGAGAGTTTCTGCAAGTTTCAGAGTTAAATTTTTTTTCTGAATTTTTTTTTCAAGTGGTGATCTGTTTTTGACTTTCAGTCAAAATTTCTGAATTGTTTGGGAATGATCTTTCATTCAAGCTATCTTTCAGTAATCTTTCTCAGTCTGCAATCATGTCTAGAGATATTTTCAGTATGGGATCAAAGTCCAAGTCTCCGGTTTACAAGTTAAAAAACAAAGATTTGGAGCCTATTGTTTTAATCCCACATATCATTGAGACGTCTGTTAAAACAGAGACTAATTTAGATACATCAACTAAAATAGAAACATAAACTATTATTAAAGATGGTTCATCTGAAATAATTGTTACATGTCCTATTATAGTAGATGGAAATGACACGTCTAAAATTTTAAATAAATCTAAATTGTCAAACACTGATAAAACTCCTGTTTGTGCAAAATGTACTGATTATTCTAATTCTGTTGCAGGTATCATCAGTGAAAAAGAGAAAGAGATAAAAGAGAAAGAGAGAATTGTTGCTTTAAAAGAGAATATTATTCTAACATGTGAGAAAGAGATAAAGCTCAAAGAGAGAAAGATTGTGAATCTTCAAAGCCAACTGAAGACAACTGAACAAAAATCTTCTAAACTGCAAGCTGAATCAGTTGAGCTTTAAAACAAGTTTAAGGCTTTCGAAGAGAAGATATCTGATTTGGAAATACATAATGCTAAACTGACAAAAAGCATCCAAACAGATAAAGAAAAATCAAAGGGGGAGACATCTTCTACTCAAAAGTTGTTTGAACTTTCGAAGAAAACTCTCCAAGAGAAAAATGATTTGGAGCTGAGATGTTCAAAACTTTCTAAGCAAGTGTCAGAATTCGAAAAGATAGTAATCACTGAAAGAGACACTTTTGCGAAAGAAAGACAAGTTCTTGAAAACAAAATAACTGAACTTCCCAAATAGATTTCTACTTTACAAGACTTGCTCGAAAAAGAAAGACAAATTTTCAAAGAAAAGAAAAAGTCTTTTGAGCTAGAAAAGAAAAATGTTGAAAAGAGGAATACTGGATTTTCAAAGATATTTCAGAAAAGAACAAGAACTTGGAAAAAGATTTTGGGCTTGAACGTTCACATTTTGAATATGAGATATCTAAGCTCACATCCAAAATAACTGTTCTATCATCAGATGTTCAAAAAGAATAGAAGGCCATATCTGATTTGAAAATAAAGTTTGACACACTTACTTCAGAAAGAAACATTTTATCTGAAAAGATAAAAGACTTAGAAGCTGCAAACGTTGATTTGTCAGAAAAGATTACAGCTGATGTGATTGATCAATCACCTGTTGATAATTCAACAGAATCAGTCTGTTCTTTCAAAACAGCTTCAAGTTCTATTCATGAGAAAAATGTTTTGAAAAAGAAAAGTGTCAAATCACAAACTGTCAAATCAAATTAGATCAGACCATCTAATCTATTTTATGAC
Source organism: Arctium minus (assembly GCA_954870635.1). Lineage (NCBI taxonomy): Eukaryota > Viridiplantae > Streptophyta > Magnoliopsida > Asterales > Asteraceae > Arctium > Arctium minus. The sequence goes on along the minus strand of OX941082.1, from coordinate 58,380,328 downwards.
AAATCTGTTGATGGTTCAACAAGTTTTTATGTAAAATCTCTTGGAAAGCAATCTAAGAAAAATCAGATGGTCTGGAGAGTGAAGAGTTCTTCAGATGATGAGAAGAAGAATGACAAAGCATCTGCGTCAACAACCAAAGCGAAAAAGAACAGTGCACACAAAGGTAAATCTTTTTGTAATTCTGATATGTTTTACTCTACTAATCATTTGATCAGGATTGCTCAGAAGAAAATCTGTTGTTCTTACTGTGGAGCACATAACTTTGTAAGTAAGAATTTTGTAAATTACTGGTATGGTTCTTATTATGTTACCCCCACAAGAACTGCAACTAACACATCAGGACCCAAATACTAGTGGGTACCAAAAGCTAAAACTGTGTTGCAGGCACCCAAAGTTTAAGGGGGAGCATGATGTTTGACTTCTAGACAAATCAGTCTAGAACTCGTACCTCAAAGAACGGTGGCTCTTGAATAATTCAGTTCAATACCCGCACTTCAATGTTAAAGAACTTTGACTTCTAAGTACTACAACTTAGGACTCGTTCTTTAATGTTTAAAGATAAGGATATTTTGCAAATATCCAGGGGGATCTTATATGACTTAAATCATATTATCATGATTTAAGGGGGAGCTTAAAGGTAAATATCTTCTAATCTTAATCTCTGATTGTTTGAAAGAAGAACAACTTTCGAACATGAAAAACGCTTTCTTAAATGTTCAAACCACTTCTCTATAGAAAATTCCTTTGTGGTTTTTAAATGATTGAATGGAAGCCCTGGGGGAGTGAACATTACAAAAACTCTTTTCCAATATACATCCGTTGTACAAAGTGGCTCCGTGCTACTTACAGGCATACTAACTATATCATTTGTAGATTCAGGGTTACCACGTTCATTATATCTGAATTTGAAAAGATTTAGATATATACATTTCATGAATTGACGAATACTCAGATCAAAGGGCGGGGAATGGAAAATTATCATAAAGGGGAGATTGTTAGTTCATTACAAAGGAGGAGATCAAAGAATGTGTTGAAATTGATAAGTTTTGATGATCATGATTCTCACAATCCTCAAAAAGGGGGAGAAATTTACAAAGTTCAATTTCAAAGACGAGATTTCAAAAAGGGGAAGAAATTTCTAAAGATTAATTTCAAAGATAAAAAGATGTCAAAGTTTGTTGAAAAGATTTGTGAAGAAGTTTTAAAGTCTGATGATTATTAAGAGATGATTCAAGACAATTCAGACTGGTGATTCGAGAAAGTTTGTTTTTCCGAAGACGGTCAAAAGATCAGAGATGAAGATATAGTTTTGAAAGATCCCTAGAAGTTTCAAAAGTTTCAAAGTTTTCAAAGAAGTTTAAAGAGTTTCAAAGCTTTATTCAAGACTTGTTGACTTTCCAAAGATACAAAGTGTTAAAGATTTTTCAAGATTCTTCAACAACTTCAGAAAGAGCTTCAAAGTTCAAAGTCGTCAGAGTTAAAGATCGAAGAATCAAGAGCTGAAGACTAGTGTCAAATTTTTATTAAATCTTGAATACAAAGGGGGAGATTGTTAGTGTATTTTATTGTATCCAAGATTTAATAGGAAAAGTCAAGTCTGTAAAGTTAACTAAGCCTAAGTCAAGATTAGTCATTGTTGATTAAGTTTGTATTAGTTCCTTATCAAATAGGTTTGTGTGTAAAGCTTGTGGTATAAATACCTTGTTGTCTTGTAATAGTTAGTCAGTACGGTTCATAATCGTTAGATCAATGACATACATACGCTTTCTCTCTCAACTCTCTCTCTAGTTCTTGATTGTCAAATCTTGTTTGATTGAGATTGTGCTTGAATTGAATTGGGAATTACATTTTCAGGGCAGTAGTACGATTAAGGACACAAATCAGTTTTGCTTTTGTTCTATCGTACTATTGGTGCGGAGGATAAGACAAACAATTCTTGAGAAGCAAGCTTCATGATCTACTAATAGTAGACTACTATTGCTGATAGTGCTGATCACTGATTGTAGAAATGCGATAGCTAAGGCTTGTTCTTGATTTGTCACGCGTTGTAGACTTGTCTTGGTTTCACTGAGTGTCGCTTCAGATCATTAGTAGACTTGTTGTTAGAGCACATATTGTTGTCTTCAAGATCATCTAGATTGAAAGTCTAAACCTCAAGTCAAATCCTCAATATTGCAAGTAAAAGACAAAATTGTTTAAAGTGAAAAGTCAAAGTCAACCATAGTCAACTTGTTTAGTTAGCTTGCTTGTGTGTTACTTGTTTGTATCTAGGTATAAAGACCTGTTGTCTTTGTAATTGTATTGTAACACCCTCGAATTTGGTAAGAGCAACTAATTAAAATTTTTAAACATGACATCAAGAAAGGGATAAAACTTCCTCTTACGATCCAAAACTCTATATGCCTCAAATACGAATTCTAAATTTAACCTTGACAATTATAAACTCCATAAATATATATAGAATAAAATGAAGTCGAGTGTTACTTAACCCAAATACGAGCTGCTCTCCTTAACCTAATGCGGAAGACTTCATCAAGATATTCACTCCTCGGCGCGCACAAATGGCACTCCTCTCTTCACTGATACTAGAACTATTCCCAACCGGAACCTGTTACACATGCCGACAAATAAAAAGGTTAGGCTAACGCCTAGTGAGTTCAAGAGTTTTACATGAGTAAATATATCTTTAAAAAAATGAGCTTCACGTAAAATCACGACCTTTCAAATGATGTACTTTAAGACGTGGAAACGACTCTTTTCCAATATAATGCACTTTCAAAGATGGACATCTTATTACCAACATTCTTTATAAATTGATGCAACTCAAACCTTCTCGAATGATAAATGAATTGACTGCCATTTGAGAAACGTGAACAAAACATCGTGTCCCAAAACATCCAAATACGGGTGAGGCAAAATATTCGACCCATAGGTCATGGTTAAAACCCGCACGTACAAAATATTACCAAAACATGGACACTAGGCCCAATACTCACGCGACCATAATTGAAAGGAAAAACAATTATCAAAACATGGGGAGGACGTACTTCATTCAAATCTTAATATACATGGAGGAATATCTCGTATTAAGGTCCTCATTTACCGTCGACCACATAGGATCAAAGATAACAAAGTAAGACGTCAACATATAAAATACAGTTGTCCGACGACGGGGGAGACCCGAATACGTTGAGAGTGGAGGAACACAAAAGTATGCCACTCTTGCAACGTTAATCGCATGACACCTCACGAAATACCAGCCCAAGTGTCCCTACGACTTCTTAACAAGTTACACCATAGAAGACGGTTGACCTTGATGGATCATTCCAGGGAACTCCATCCCAAAGGTCCGACACACTTAAAGACTACCTCCCAGGCATTACTTCAAGTGGCAGAGGTCCTAGTGCCTACTTCTCATGTAGCACCCTCAGACTCAACTCTCCAGTCGCTACTTGTACAGTTTCCGGTCATAAGACATGGGTACTGGGGTTCAACCCCGCAATACCCAATTGACCATCCAAAACATACTGAATTACGTGCCTATGGATCCAATGCAACACAGTCTAACATTACATGACTTCCCAGGAATGACCAACGCACCCGCATCCAAAATTCTTTTTAAGTCAACACCGAGCCAAAATGCTCAAAACTCCGTTTTGACCAACGATTAACAATTCCAAATAAATAACGCACTCGACTCGCATCATGCAAACACACGCCCCAAATACATGAACAAACTCCAACATAGTTTAGTTTGGGACAAAATACTTTCGAAATGATTTCATACCATTTATTCATTCAAAACGTCCCATGACACAAAACTAAGCATTTCTCCAAACAAACACTAACAACACCTTTTAACCAAAAATCTCATTTATGTAATAAATCACCAAAATACGTCCATTTACGTCTCATTTATCAAGATGCCCAAAAATCCCAAATGTGGGTGTTTTATAAGTTTATAAAGTGTAACATCCGAAATTTTAAGTAAGTAATTCTTAAGTCTAATTGTTTCATTTATCGCTCAAATTGGTCTTATCTGGTTTAACTGCATCCTTAACCATAGAAATGATTCCATAGGTCGCCTCAATCTGTTAAACGAGACTTTCGGACGAGGAATCGAGTGACCAAAGACTCTCGGCAACATTGCCGTCGACTATGACACATGTCAAAGTCATGGGGTGTCATGTGTTTCGGTACGTCCCACGCGAGAGTGACATGCGATTGTGCCCTTGGGCACTCTTGCTGGTCACAATCGCGGGGATTGTACCGCTAGTGGTTGGAGTTCGGCGACTATGCCCTAGCAATAGTGAACGGGGCAATGTCGCGGGGCATTCTCGCCCGCGAGGTCTGCTCTACTTAAAACCCCATTTTCAGCCTCTTTTCATTTCATAACTCAACAACCAGATCTAGGGTTCGGCTAGTTCACTCTTCTCCACACTTTCCCTTCATTTATTACACTAGAGGTTGTTGGGGATCTTTAATTCTTCAACCAACCACTTCAAGGGTGCATTTAAGAGCTAGTAATCAAGCATTGGGATCTCAAGATTTCCTTTCCTCATCATCTCATCTATTTTTCTAGGGTTTTATCTAAAAACCTAGGTTGTGAGTATTCTAAACCCTTTTCAAAAGAGATACATGTATTTACTTGCATAATTGTCATTATTTCCATCAAATGAAAAATAGGGTTTCTTTATATTTTGTTATTTGGTTCTATGAAACTTGGAGTGTGGTATGAGAACTTGAATGATAGAAGGGTATTGATGTTGATGGTACGAGCAAGTAAAAGAGAGTGTTCTATTGATGAAATTATAGGGTATGGCTATTTTATGTGTTGGGATATATTTCTCACCTTATGTGTTCAATTCTATGTTTAATCATATATGCTTGAGCAAGGTAGAATTGAAATCATAGTTCCTGGCATATAATTAATTGGAAGTAAAGATTTGGGGAAATGTTTGCATTGGTGTTGAATATGCATTGTAAGAGTTAAAATACTCTTTGGACATACGTGAGAGGTATGGATGAACCAAGTCAAATGGTCACTAGGAGGACATAGTTTTGGGCACCACCGTGTGGGTATGTGCCTAGACCCCCGCCATTTGGGGCAATGTCGTCGTTGTACCCCCGACTGTGTAGGGCCTTGAGGTGTGGCTATTGGAGCTTAACACTAGGGTATCTCGTCTCTTGGGTGGAATTTGTTTGGTGTTATGGGTCTCCGCCATTGATTTCTATTATGGAACCCATTTTTGACATTTAAGTATCGGAACCGTTGCAAGCATTCAATTACTGTCATATTACTCACTAGGCTTTTTGGCCTAACACTTGTTTGCTATATATGTGTATCTCAGGTCCTAGCGCCGCCGTTGCCAAGAAGGTTTAGTTGGGTCTGTGTGAGCTTGGGGAGATTAAAGGATCATTTTGGGAAGATCGACATTGGATTATAGACGACACCCTTTTTGTAATCTTGTTTCTGTTGAGGAATTAGATTAGGCGGTTGTTGTTTTATTTTCCCTTATAATTACAAACTGTAATTAAATGGGTATCTTAATTTCCCATTTTTGAATAACTCATGCTTTGGCATTTATATACCACTTTTCCAGTTTCCGGAAAAATTTTGTTAGCCCGTTTTTAGGGCGTTACATAAAGTTAAACACTTCCAAATAACCAAAACTTATCAAGTGATCAACAGTTAACAATTTTATGTAAAACACGAAACATTTTAAAATGGACATTTTGGCATATACAACGTTTTCGCAAATTAACTTGAACTCACCTTGATAGATTTAGGCTAAATCTAGATTTAACCCCAACTTGAGCTTCCTTGAAGAAATTTGAATCCGCAAGCAAAACCTTCCAAAACACTTAGGTTTTTTAGCAAACCCCCCCTCCCCCAAACTTAGAAATCCTCAAGAAATGGTGAGGATCACTTGATCTAGCACTTGAGGTTGGGATTGCAAATTTGATGATGATGGAACACCTTAGAATCAATGGAAATTACCTTAAAATGGGTTAGGTTTTGTATTTAGATGAAGGGGAAACGGTTTGGGAGCAAAAAGATATGAAGAGGGTGAAGTAAAATGAGGAAAAAGAGTGAAAATCGCATCTTTTAAAAGACCCTGGGGCCGACCACGACAGTGCCCCATGACATTGTCAGTGGCACAATCGCGGGCACTGTCGCCCTGTTTGCACCGAGAGGGGTATGCCCTCCGCGACCTTGCCTCGCGATAGTGACACATGTCACGGTCCCGGGAACTATCGTCCAATCAGTGCGGGACCCCGAAATCTTCCTTTTTCATGCTCAAAAGCTTTCGATACTCCAAAGGACTTAAATAATGTTTTCCCAACACAATCCCACCATTCACAAGTTTTAAAAAAACGTCCGGTGACCTTTACCGACCGAAAATTACGGGTGTTACATGTATGGTGTGGGAACTTAGACGTGTGCATATTGAGAAGAATTCATTGTATATTCTAGAGTGAGAAAGTAGAGAGAAAGAGGTTGTAAACTTTGAATTTCAATATCAATGACATATGAGTTTTTGAATCGAATTGATCATTCATCTTGATAATCTTGCATCAAACTGGGAATAACAATTGGTATCAGAGCAAGCACGAATTCAGAAAATGATCATGATCTGAGAATTTGATCGAAAAACTTCAAGAACTTGCAGTTTACTGTTCATAAGTCGAATTTCTTGTATGTTTGTTGTTTTGGAGTTGTAATTGTTTGAATTGTAATCATTTTGTTGATTAGAACACATCTTATTTGAATCACATCGTCTAATTCACAACTGTTTGTGTGAATTTTGGATTTCTTGAAATTTTTTGTTCGAATGTTTTCACGCACTGAGTTTGTGATTGTAGTGTAATTTTGGTCGATTTTGTTGTAATTGTTTGATTGTAACATGTTCGAATTGTGTACGAGATCAAATTGTTCAAATTTCGAGGCGTAATTCAAGAGTTTGGATCAAATTTTGGATTGATTTTGAAGTTTTAGTTCGAGATCTGAAGAACTTGCACGAAGAACTCGCCTGAGATCTGAGTAATTCGCACTAGTCCATCAAAAATTCACATAGAACTGATGTGTTGAAAAAGCTAAGTGAGGAATTCACATCGTGTTAGATACGAGAAGTTCAGAATTCACATAGGCCTACATGCGAAAGAGAGGAATTCACATCATTCAGGATACGAAAAGTGTGAAACTCGCATGGTGAAGTGTGCAAATAGCAGAATTTCGCATCCCATTGCGTGCGAAATCTGAGAAATCCGCATCTCACAACGTGAGAAATCTGAGGAATTTGCATCTCAAGTCCGAAATTTTACTAAGTATAGAATCTGTATCGATACGAAAAGTTTGAGGTCGAAAAATTGGCTAAGTATAGAATTCGCATCGCCTTACGTGCAAAAGGTCAAGAATTCGCATACTTCAGCCTGCGAATTCTAGGAATCCGCATCCTTCAGCGTGCGAATTCTAGGAATCCGCATCCTTCAGTGTGCGAATTCTAGGAATCCGCATCATTTGGCGTGTGAATTTTTGCGGGACCCCCGTGCTAAGTCTGCGGAGGGGGACAAATATTTTGGAGTGTGATAAAAAATTTCTGATTATGTGTTAAACGATCATTTGTGCAAGTGTTATCAAGATGGGATATTTTGACGATGAAGAAGAAATTATTAAACTCAAAACAGAGAATGAAAATCTCACTTTATCAGTTAATTATTATTCAAAGAGATTAAAGAAATATCATACTGAAAAGAGGTTGTTACGTGACGAAGTCAATGTATTAAAGAAGACAAATGAAGATCTCCAGAAGCAGATTTCTGGTTTGGAAGAAGAAAAGGTACATAGTTTGGAAACTGAGAATATTGAGTTGAAAAGAAAAATCTCAGACTTGGAAGCTCAAATTGTCAAAATCCAGCATGAAGAGTCTGTCAAGAAAAATGAGGAGACATCAAAGGATTTAGAAAGTGTTAATGAAGAGCTGAGAAAGAAGGTTTCAGAGTTGGAATAGAAGATTGCTAAAGACAGAGATGAATTTGAAAAAGAAAAGAAAGGATTTGCACATAAATTCTCTGAATTCTCAAGAAAGACCTTTGAAGAAAAGAAAGCGGTTGATCTTAAATGTGGAAAACTTTCTCAACAAGTGTCAGGTTTTGAGAAAGTGATCATTATGGAAAGGGACAAGTTTGCAAAAGAGAAGAAGTTAATTTAACAGAAAAATGTTGGAGTTTTCAAAGAAATATATGATCAAAGAAAGAATGTGGAGAAGGATTTTGAAGAGGAAAGAAAGATAGTTGAGACTGAGATTCCGAAGCTTACAAAGTCATTATCTGAACTGTCAACAAAGGCCATGAAAGAGCAAAATACGAAGTCTGAATTTCAGAAAAAGATTGACTTGCACACCAAGGAAAGGAACAATTTATCTTCCAAGATAACAGAACTTGAAGAAATTGTCTCTAAGGTGGTTTTGACTGAGCAAAAGACTCCAGATTCAATTCTTCAAACACCTAGAGATGATTCAGCTGATTCTGAATACTCATTCAAGATAACATCAAGTTCATATCAAACAACTGTTTCAACAAAAAGGTCAGTCAAATTAAAAGATCAGATCCGTACTACTAACCTATTCAATGATAGGAATGTTGATGGTACAGGTAAATATCAAAAGAGAAATAGTAAAGAAAAGTTGGTTTGGAGAGTGAAAGCAACTTCTGATGAGAAGATGATCAAAAATCATTTATGCATACACTCAATGCCAAAAATAACATTGTGCATAAGGTCTTGTTTATTCGATTAATCAATTAATCAGGTTAGCTAAAAACAAAACTAATTGTTCTTATTGTGGCTCAAATGATTTTGTTGGTAAAGATTATGCTAATTACTGGTATGGTTCTTATTATATTACTCATAATAAAACTGCAACTAACAAACATGGACCCAAATACCAGTGGGTACCAAAGTCAAAAGATCCATCTGTGTTGCAGGCACCTCAAGTCAAGGGGGAGTAAAGGAACCATGGCTTTTGGACAATACAATTCAAAACCCACACCTCAAAGTTAAGAAGTTAGACTTCTAAGTAAATCAGCTCAAGACTCGTTCTTCAATGTCAAAGAGTTTGACTTCTAGACAAGGCAGTCTAAGACTCGTACCTGAAAGATCAAGTTTGACTTCTAAAAGAACAGTTTAGGACTCATACTTCAAGGATCAAAAGAAAGTGTACTCCGATGCATCAAAAGAGATGATCAACCTTCAAGGGGGAGTATACATATTACCTCTACTGATAATATTGCGAATGCATATTTTCAGGGAGAGTAAATGACTTCTGATTACATCTGATCAGAACTCGTTCTTTATTCGTTTTACTGCTTTTATGTCTTTAGTTTTCCAATAAATGTTTTTGTTTCAATAAGACTTTGTTGCTTTGACGACTTTTTTTACTACATGCAGATTTTGAGGGGGAGCTTACATGATCATATCAATCATGACTTTCGAGTTGACTTTATGAGATTTAAGATGAGCGTATGGCATATTCTATTCTTAATCTCATTGTATTTGAAAGAAGAACGACTTTCAGACATGAAAACATTTTTCTTAAACGTTCAAACCACTTCTCGATTCTTAAACAGATTTCATGAATACAGAAGTGTGATTTTAAATGATTTCTTGTTATGAATTTTAATGTTTAACTAACCATGTGCTTCCAAATATAAATACTTGTGTATTATCTTTTCCATATATTGTCAAGTATTCACACACACCGGTTTAGTATTTTTGTTGATTTTATTATTACCATGTCTCAAACTGAAACAATTTTTCGATGGTAATAAATCCCTTTTGTATTTTCAATGTTTGTTGAGCGTTGATTCATTCAAAGTGTTTCTTTCAAGAATGTTTGTACTTGTTTCATATAGACAACATCTAATTTTTTATGACCTAAGCTTTTAATGATAAATCATTCCTATTTGATCTTTTCATACATTGTCAGATTCTCAAACAAGCAGTTTGTATTCATTTCATTCATTCAATATATTTGTTTTGAGAGAATCTTTCATGATTTAAAATGCTCAAATCTTCATGATTATCTTGTTGAGCATACATACATCTGACATATATTATGTGATTTAACTGTTAAATTTAAACCATTGAGCAACATTTTGCTTTTAGGACTCAATACATGGAAATGGTGTGAGCTTAGTTGAACTTCTATGGATTCACGATAACCAGTATTTCCCACCTATGAAGTTATCCTTGAGTGATCGAGAGGAGAGGGGTCAATATCTGAGTGTGGGTGTGTGCTGAGATAAAATGAAAAGATAGTTTGGTTAGACGTGAGCTCAATGTTAAAAAGAAATAGGGTGAGAGATCAGAGTTAAAAAAATATCAAACTCTGCACCAACTTTTTCTGAGTCGGGAAGTCACATTACTGTTGTTTCACAAATACTTTGTGAACTTCATTGAAACAGGCACTAGCCCATGCCAACTCTTGCTTTAAACCCCACCAGCTACTCATTTCTTTCTCAACAAAGAGATGTTTCAATTTTCTTGGGGACGCAACACATAATCTATCTCGTCTTCATTCGGAAAATGTGGATATTGAAAAAGAAGGAAGTCTGCCCCACCTTCGCACTTCGATCATGCACAATTGAGTCCATGTAATACTATTGTTGTCTCAATGGTTTACATATTTTTAGCCTATTTATAAACATTCATGTTTAAATTTTTTTCATACACAAGCACGTACACACATAAAATTTGTTTCTCTGTCGGAACGTTCATAGAATAATCTTGTGTTATTCGATGATTGAATGGAAGACCTGGGGAGTGAACTTCAATAAAACTCCTTATACAATACATTTGTTGTACAAAGTAGGTTCGTGCTGCTTATAGGCATCTTAACTGATTCATTTGTTGTTCAGGGTTACATTCTTATTTGTCTGAATTTGAAAAGATTTAGATGAATAATTTATGAATTGACGGATGTTCAGTGTCTCATTTTTGAAAGATCTGTGGTCAGAAAAAGATTCATGACATTTCTTGGAGACAATTTTGATGATTTCCATTCTCTATATCATCAAAAAGGGGGAGATGATCAATAAATGTTTGAATTTGAGGAGGTTACATGTTTGGAATATGGGAGAGAATTATATTCAAGAAATGAGATGATCAAGAAATGACAAAGTTTGAAAGATTTATTGTCCAAGTTATAGGGAGAATGGTCAGAATAATAAAGAAAATTCAAGAACTTTTGAAAGCTTGATGAATATTTGCAGAAATTTTCTTTGAAGATTATTTTGGAAAGAGAAAAGTACAATCGATGATAATTTCTTTGCTAGAGATGATGATGTTTATCAAAGTCTTTGGGGGAGAATATTAAGATCACAAGAAGGGGAGATCAATGTTCAAGATAGTTGTTGCTATCATTATCAGTTTAAAAGTGAAGATTATCAATTTTCATCTCAATAAGGGGAGAATGTTGATTACCTGAGAAAATCAGTTTTTGTCCCAAAGGGGGAGAATGTTCTTGAAAGGGGGAGAACGTTCTTTAAAGATGAAATTCATTTGAAGATAAGTGCAAGTTTATCTAAAGGGGGAGATCACTTGTTTCTGAATCAAAGGGGGAGAATTTGTTTTGAAGATGAATTTGTTTTTGAAGATGATCTTGAATCCAAAGGGGGAGAATGTTAGAGCACAGATTGTTGTCTTCAAGATCATCTAGATTGAAGTTCTAAAGCTCAAGTCAAATCCTCAAGATTGCAAGTCAAAGTCAAAGTTGTTTAAAGTGAAAAGTCAAAGTCAACCATGGTCAACTTGTTTAGTTAGCTTGCTTGTGTGTTACTTGTTTGTATCTAGGTATTAATACTTGTTGTCTTTGTAATTGTATGGTATGGGAACTTAGACGTGTGCATGTTGAGAAGAATTCATTGTATATTCTAGAGTGAGAAAGTAGAGAGAGAGTGAGGTTGTAAACTTTGAATTTCAATATCAATGGCATATGAGTTTTTGAATCGAATTGATCATTCATCTTGATAATCTTGAATCAAACTAGGAATAACACCTGTCTTCATCATCAACTTAGTATCAATGTCAGCGATGATTTCTTTGATCGCGAGGCTTGTCTTCAGGGATTACATTTAATGATTACATCAGAGATCATCAGCGATACCGAACAAACTCAATATATTATTGTTGATGCTGAAACACTAATACATACAGATGTTTAAATGTAATTTTCACTAAGTAATTCTAAGGGTCATCATCAAATCACTAAGAGAGTTCGGATCAACAGTATGTTATGAGTCCTAATTATCCTTATATTTTGAACTTAAATAATTTTCTTATATTGCTTTGTCATCATCAAATAGGGGGGGGGGATTGTTGATCCAAACACTCTCAATGATTTGATGGTGACCCTTTGAAATACTTAGTGAAAATTACATTTAACATATGTACACTCTTCATCATAATCATTGCACACTAACTCTAGTATCTGTTTGATCTTTGAAGATGACCTTGAGTACTTAGAACTAGATCTGAACATTGTCTACTTCTCTGAATTCAAAGCTAGTGAGAATGACACTCTTTTCTTTTTAGCCATAATTTCTTTGACTTTGTCCTCATACTCATGACATAGAGTTCCATACAGATAATAGATGTCTTCCTCACACATGTTCTTATTCATCTGTAGATTTACAGAGAATGAATCCCACTCAGGCCTTAGATTTTTTAGAAACTTGATGTTTATTTATGAATTAATCTTTTGAACTCCATTTCTTCTCATATCATTTTATACATTATTGAACTTGTTGTAAGATTCAGTTAGAGTCTCATTCTCTTTGGCATGAAAACCTTCATATGAACTTATGCATTGGTTTAGTTTACTCTGCAAGTACGTTTCACCACCTTGCATCTGCTTCTCCAACTCATCCCACACGGCCTTGGCTTACTTTCTGTTGTCTACTCTATTGAAAATGTCATTCGGAATTGCCTTGGAGAGAAGAGAATGTGCTCTTCTGTCAACATTATATCTCTTTCTTTGTGCTTCATTGTAATCTGTGGATCTTTCTTCATCTTGGATAGAGGGATCTCAGGAGTATTATTTGTTGCAGGAACTCCGAGAATTTCAATAGACTTCCAAAGGACCTTCAGTGATGGATCGCATAAGATCTTCATCTATGTTATCCAGAAACTGAATCATGTGAATTCTCCATTTATGGTACTCTCCAGTGAATAAAGGGGGTTTGTCTCTCATCTGATACTCACATATTCCTTCGATGTAAATACCCATGATTCTCCTTAGTTCCCACTCAAAAATGATTTCATCCACCTTTTCAAGAAAATTAACAAGAAACAATTGATCTCTAAGCTTTAGTATGATAAGTTCAAACTTGTAAACTCTGATAAAGTGCCATCTTCTTTTGTAACCCTTAAAACAAGATAACTCAACATCATGAAATCCTTCCTTTTAAACTCATTAACACTTATAATTTGCCTATTCAGATTAAGTTGATCATCTACTTTTCTGAACCAACTAAGCATTTAACAATAGACCATTTGATGCTCACCAACCAATCTTCCATCAATCTCATGTTCTAATAGATTAGCTTCATGCTCTACTTCTAAAAACAAACTAACATATGAATCTTCAGGATACGCAGTCATAACTTTAATTTCTGAAGGCTCTTCTCCAAACAATACCTCTGTCTTTGATGATTTTATCAACTATTGGTTCTTCCAACATTCTATTCTTCAATCCAAAGATCATTATAGGCTTTCTAATATCGTAATCGGGTAATAAAGTAGCTTTATCTCCTTGAAATTATCGAAATGACCAAACTGTTCTAAAACATCAGCTATCTCACTCCATGTACAATGTTTCTGTGACTTAACCAATCTTAATTCAGTTATCACACTAACTAAACCAACCAAAATATTTTTGGTTTGTTCTCGAATGCTTACGAGTTCAAATCATGTCAGTGTTATTATGGTCAGTTTGGTTTGTAGAATTTGGTGGAATTTGGAGTTAGAATCCAATCCAATCCCACGTTTGATTTATAGGAAACTTCGGAATTAAAATCCCACGAACATTGTTTTTAGAATCTAGTTGATATTTCACAAGATTTCATAAGATTTGTTTGTAATAATGTTTTAAAATATGTTAAAATCATTCATTTTAATAACCAAATAATAAAAGGTAATTTAATTATTTTTATAATTATTTATAATTTGATTATTAACTAATGAATGAAATTTAATTCCCTTTCAAATCCTACAAACTAAAAACGCCAAAGATTTCAAATCCTCCCGATTCAAAATCTTTCCACGAAATCCAAAATTTTCAAAAATATTCCATCAAACAAAACGTCCCTTTAGATGCTAGCGTCGCTAATATCTTCATATTAGTCAGATGCGCCAAACTGACCCAACACCAACAATTATAAAAAAAAAATTCAAATGTTAATTAATGAGATTTTGACACCAATGACTATACAATACAAATTCATATACATATCTTGTTGATTTCTTCATCTTTCTATCTTCGAAAATTAAGCTCGAGCTCTCTCAGGAGCATACAATACATATTCTACGTCCCACGCAGTATAATACAACCAATAAATAAGCATGACCAATGCTGCAAAATCGAAAAGAATAAAAGAATGAGCGATTTAACCTTTTAATTAGAATGGAATTGTGGTCGTCAAAGAATCGAGTTGAAGCTCTCGATCGGATCAGATTCTTCGAGCATGGAGGCTGCTTGGAAACTATCGATGGCATCAGACAAACGGCCATCGAGTTTATGAACAAATCCCAAGTGAAGCCATGCCATACGGTTGGTGGGTTCTAGCCGTAGTGCGTCAGAGAGCAAGGTTCTAGCGACCGGCAACATGGGTAAGCCTCGTGATGACATAATAGACCCGATACTAATCTTTGAAGGTACGTAATTTGGCTCGACTAGTAGAGCATTAACGTAGGCAGCCAAAGCGTCGTCAATTTCACCACGTCTCTGGTAAATCGTGCCTAACATAGTTAAACAAAGAGATTAAGGGTATGATTAGTTTTGCCAATATGAAAGCAAATAAAAGATTAAGCCACACAAACAAGATCTGTATAAATCCCATGGAGAGGAAGGGTATGGAGTTAGGATATATGCTAGAGATGACACTACAACAAAATAGGTTTTATAGAACACCTAAAATATCTAAACGTCCTAATAAGAGACTTTAATAGGACTTAAGTTTATAGGACACAACCAAAAAATGTCATATGTAAAAGTGTTACAATAGGTCTACAGGATGCTTTTGCGCGTTTCGACAAGTTTTTATGGACCCCTTTAAAATAAATTGTCGTATTAGCTATTTTATAGCACTGTATAAAAAAAATGTCCTATAAACACAAATGTCCTATACAAAGATAGGTTTAAAGGACACTTTTCAAAAGTGTCCTATAAAATAGTTAATACGACACTTTATTTTAAAAACGTCCTAAAAAACTTGTTAACACACCCAAAAGCGTCCTATAAACCTATTGTAACACTTTTATATGACACTTTTTGGTTGTCCTATAAACTTAAGTTCTATAAAATATTTTATTAGGACGTTCAGACATTATAGACATCTTATTATAAAGCTAATTTTATTGTAATGCGAATCCGAATTTTTAATAATGGTGACACAAAATAATTGCCATATTAAAATATGTATTGTGATACTAAAGGATCATTCTTTTAGCAGTACCCAGATACCAATAGAGCTCAAGGTCCCAAAAGATTTGATGTATATAAATATTAAATACTCTAAAAAACATATGTTTTCGATCTAAGTATACACCAATACCAAAACTTGGAACATATATTGGACATAACTTGCTAGCCTCAGCCGTTGAGTGAGCCAAAAAATCCTCCCCCCCCCTTCAAAAGTGGTGTCCTTGGAGGCGGGTTCCGTGTGGGGCTGGTTGGGGTTGGGTTGCCGGTAATCAACTTTTTGCCCCGATACATTCCATCGGTCGCAAGGAAAAATCCGGTTTCAATGTAGATATTTAAACCTAGTACTTCAAAAACACAAATGTGACTTTAATTCCATGATACCCCTTCAAGTCAAGGTGATTGTTTCCTACCTATTTCTCTCTGCTAAATATTTAATTTCGAGGATTCTCATTAATAAAGATTAAAAAATGATTTTTCAGCAGTTCTCCAAATTTGGAGAATTTTCACCTACTCTCTCCTCCTTTATCCATTTTGGAGAAGGTTTTTGGAGAATCTATTGGAGATGCTCTTTTGACACTTTACCTCTTTAGCGCAACGGTTGGAGATGACCTACGCACTAATATTAGACAAGATCCAGTTTTTTAAAAACTCATTGTCGAAGTAAAACATACCAAAAGCAAACTTTTATTATCGAATTTTGAAGATTTATATGTTGCAAGATATACAACTAAAACATAATTGATCTCTCAAAGTCAAATGGACTAGATGTCATATAGAAATTGGCATGGATTTTAATTGAAAAAAAATTAATAATTTCCTACTAGTAACATCAATGAAGTTTGAATATGGTTATATAAAGTTTCTCATTATTTTACAGAAATCATATCAACTTTGAATTTTTCAAAGTTAGAATATTTGACCTTAAGATCAAACTTCAGCATCCAAAAAGTCAATAAGTAAGCGTTAAAGAAAGGGCATAACATATGGTTAGCTAAGGATTTATGTATACTGATGTCATCTTTATATTAATTCCAGATACTTGCAGAGTGTGGCATGGGAAGTATTCTATGATTACTTATATTATCAAATATGTATATATATATATATATATATATATATACACGTATATGGAAAAACCCAAATGAAAACCATCGTGAACATACATAAATTTTTTCATACAGAAAACATAGAGGATTTTTTCACATATGAAACAAAACATGTAAATATGTTTCATATATGAAACACACACATACATACACATGAACTAAGCACATGATACACCTTGAATCGTAGTTTAAAATGAATCTAATTGAATGGTTGGGATTAGTTTTCACGGGTTCATAACATTTGGGTCGTTTTCACTTGGTTTCACCTCTCTCTCTCTCTCTCTCTCCCTCCATCTATATATCTATGTATATATATGGCATTATGCAAATCTTTATTTTGGAAAACATCATACGTTCAATTTCTATCACCTCTATTGTTCATCACTAGCTGGGTATTCAACTCCTGAACGACCACTTCAGATTTATACTGAATGCCTTGTGTATGTTTGGTGTGCATTCTCCTAGAGCAGTGCCTATAAAAACACAACAGTGTTCCCGAACATCTTATAGCATCTCCAACAGATTCTCTAAAATAGAGAAAGTGGAGGTTTTGTTCTCTATTTTGCTCCAATATATTGTCTATATTATTCTCTAAAATAGAAAAAAATCCAAGTTTAAAGAATTCTCTAAAACTTGACGGGAGGAAAGAAAAATGATTTTTTTATTCATTCCCACCAGTGAAATTGAATTATTATTATTTTACATAGAATTTTTTTCTAAAATGTGCATTGAAAAGATAAAATTATAAAATATTTTATTAATATAATTAATGTTGAAATCACTAAAATAGAGAATATGTTGGAGTTGAATGTAATTTTTTTTAAAGATTTTGACCTTTTGTTTTCTATTTTAAAGAAATTATAGAGAATCTGATGGAGATGGTACTCTCTCTCCACCCTACCTCAATTTGAATGAGTAAAATTAAATAAGAGAATGGATCAATTTTCCCTTTTGATCAAGTAAACTTGATTAGAAACAAACTTGAACATGATCTCATACAGTAGAAAACCAGTAACTTGTAAGAAGGTTCCTTGACAAATTAAAAACAAATTTTCACTCTTGGGATAATGAATGTCAACCAAATTCCATGGTTTGACTTCTACAAATTGACTAATGGGCCATTTACCAAACGCTTATGGGGTAAACGTTTATCGAGTGTCATTTACCTAATATAGTGAGGGGTTGTTCGGTTCATTTTCCATTAAGTCCTATATGGATAAAGTTGTTTGTATCATACAAGATAAATTGTTGTTTGTTTGTTGTGCGGAATAAACAGTCTGAATGTAAAAAATGACTATTTTACCCCTTAGTCAATATTTTATCCGACTAAAATAATTGTTTGAAAATATTGGATGAATGACTTTAAAATATAAAAAAAACATCTATTTTAGGATGCAATCGAGATCAAAATTCATAATTTTAGCACATCATTCAAATTCGTAATCTATGCACTCAAGATCCAAATTTTTGATGGGGAAGAACCTGATTACAAATCCAAATTTGATAGGGAAGAACCTGGTTACACAATCTAAAAACAAACCCACAATCAAAATGCTAAAAAACCAAATCTTCCTGTACAAATTTTCTATTCCAGGTTACAGAGCTTTTTGAGCTGCTTCTTCTTCTTCATGTGAAAACCATAAAACAAACCAACTATCGATCTCACTTCTTATAGACTTCACTCACATCATCTAACACCCAAAACCTAGCAAAAAACCCAACACCCATCTTCGATTTGTAGGTTATGTTTGCAAGTTGTTACAATAAGAGGGCTCGGTTTCAAGAACAAAAAGCTCGATTTCAGGAACAAAATCTCGGTTCAGAAAGGGAAAGCAAGAGATGGAGAGAGTGAGGAGAAGATCGAGCTTCATTCCGGTGAGGGGGAAACTGATTTCCGGCAGATCGAGATTCATTCCAGAGAGTGAAAGAATCGGTTTCGGATTAGGAAGAGGGTCTGTTGGAGAGAGGGGTATGAGGAACGTACCAACAATTGCCAAAGAAGAGGAACTATAGGCAGGAAGAAGAGCATACCGACGATGTCCAAAGAAGAGGGACCGTCACCACGAAGAAGAGGAACATACCAGCCATGGTAGGAAGGGGTTGTACTAGGTTGAAATCTTTAGAAGTTTGAAGAAGATAGAGAGTTGAACCTGAAACGTGAATTAAAGATGGTTTCTTTATTACAAGGGTAGTTGGGGAAATTAAGGGGGAAAATAATGGCTGAATCCAAAGGAGTAATGGTTTCTAGTTGACCCATTAAGTCATCGGTTGAGCGAATAAGCCATAACCGAACAACTATTGATGGCCAAGCGAATAAGCCATATAGGCTATACAACTCATTAAGCCACAACCGAACAGCCCCTGAGCATGACAAGGATGGAGAATCTTACCCGGTAAGTGAGGGAGAAGACTCTTACCCAGTAATCCCTTACAAGGGTAAAAGACACTAACCACAATCCATTTGATATCTGAAAAATGTTACCCGATAAAGTAAGTGAACATAGGGACTTATGCCGGTAAGCGTTTGGTAAACGGCCCTTAAGATGCTCTTGTGTTCTATTGGATGATTAAGTGTGACTTTCTCTGGTTGGAGATAATCTTAAACATAATTGAGCCCCTGACCTTTTTACTGTGTCAAGTAGGAAGTTCTTTAGATTTGTGGGATCAAAAATCCCGTTGTCTTAAACACTGAAACGATCTTTTCCCTTGAAACTAAAGAGACTTGATTCTCTCATCCAATGTACATAGATATATGTAATACACATATATGTAATTATGTCTATATATATGTATGTGTGTGTCTCTTCACTATATTGATCCTCTTCTTTCTGACCCCTAATACTAGATGCATATCAACTCCAAGGACTTGAGGTTTTTCACCCATTGGAGCTTTTTCTCACCCCCATAAAGGAGGCGGGACATATTTTATTAGGTACTTTAGCATGGGTTTTCCCAAGAGAACATTGGGTTACTTTTCATGTATAAATCTAAGTATATAGCAAATAAATTAGAGCATTGGATCTTACCCTCAGTATGCAGTGTCTCCGATGAGCATTCTATGATTGCCCTAGCTTTCCCCAAGCATATCTCTGCATCTTTCCAACGTGAAAGGCTAGAATATAGGTTTGCTAGACCCTGCCAAACTTCATACTCGTTTACTCTGTCATCTTCAATCTACAATATATATTATCAATAAATCCTTTGATAAGAAACAAGAAATAAATAAACAAAAAAGATAACTAAATCTAACCTGGTGTGTACTTTGAAGCGGTCCATAAGATTTCTTCTGGGCTTGAATCAATGCAAGTAGGTGGCGATAAGTTTCAATTGCATCCAAGTGTCGTGACTGTGAGATTCTCAGTTTTGCTTTCATCCTCAAAAGCGGTCCTTGATCCCACTTTGCTGTTTCATCTAAAGCAGCATCAGTGACCACCTCGGCCTCTTGAAACCGTTGTTGAGCAGATAAAATCAAAGCGAGCAGTCTCCAACCACGTAGCATGGACCCACCGGTTGCATCAATATACTTCTTTGCTAATCGTAAAGCGTTATTCAAGTTCCTCTGCATTGCATACTGTATCGCGAGCTCAAAAATCAGATCCAAGTTTTCAGGCTCCAATCCAACCGCTTCATCTAACGATTTCAATGCTTCCGATTGAAGCCGTGAACGTTCATGGTCCGAAGCAGAAACACTCGCCTGTTTACCCAAACAAAGGCCTAATACTCTAAGGCATACACCTTCTAAATGTTTGTTTCTTTTTTTACAATTATTTACCGCCCTTTGAGCGTACTCAATTCCCTGCGCAGCAAGAAGGCCTTCTTCGCTGCATATTTTAGAAGCCAACAACAACGATGTTATATCATCTGGCCTTTCATGTGGATGAAGCGCTTTTTTCAACAAATCGAAAGCGGGCTTTCCCTCTCCATCCCCATTAAAGCAAAGAGCTAATGTTTTCCAAAGGTCCACACGATGAATTACTCCAGGTGTGACCTCTTCAATTTGCTTTGCTAAAACTGGAGTTTGGCTGCAAAGAGATAGAGCAAATGTGAGATGCTCTATAACTGTCGGGTCCCACTTAGCCTTCCCAAGCGAGAATTTTCGCATGCAAATCATTAAAAGTAAAATCGCTTCTTCCAAGTTGTTTTTTGGCACATATGTACCGTCAACATGTGCAGCTGTACTCGGCGTTACTGCCTCAACACCACTGTACAGCAAAAATACTGCAAACTTATTCTGAATTCGAGCACAACATTCATTGTCAAGGTTCCATTGACTAAGGAGGGTACGTCGATAAGAAGAAATTGCTTCATGATAGCAACCTGCTTGCTTCCATAGTTCTGGGAGGAGCTCAACAGCTCGGCTAATTGTCTCTTGTAATTTGGTCTCTACGAAAACATCCGGAATCCCCTGTGGGAATATCTTCTCTACTCCATCAAGCACTTTCTTGCACTCTTCAGCAGCATCTACAAATAATGATCGTTTAAATCCACGTTATTTTCATCGATAGAAGCGCATTTTGTTATAATAGAGCACACCTGGTTGATCAGCTGACCATTTGTCAAATCAAGACCAGAAGTGAATTATTGGTGGTTGTAAGATAAGAAATATTCCTTGGTAATATTTCTAATATTGTTTGATTTTAAAATATCTCTTTACTTAATTAAATTAGACAAATTCCTTTAGTGTAAAATTCAGATAATTGCAACAATTTACTTTGGCATTAGATGTAGGTATATTCATGACGGGTTGGGATCCGGTGACAAGTTGAGTTAACGGTGAGAAGCATGAGAAGTGGTTATCGACCGTTGGATGAGAAATGGATGCACATTAGGATGAGATGCAACGAGATAAGATACACCGAGATGCACTAGATCAAATCCCTTCTAAGCCGCAATTCATGAGAGGACTTGAGATTAAAAGAGATCAACGGTTCAGATCCACTTCTCACGCTTCTCACCATTAACTCAACTTCTCACACGATCCTTCGCCTATTCTTGACTGCTTAAACAGTATCATATATTGATGAGTAATTTCAAAAAAGTCGATACCTTTTCATAGAAAAAGTGTTTTTGGAAAAAGTCGTCGATTTGCTCCTTCCATCTCATTCAAAATTGCAATAATTGCATTCTGGGATGTACCATATTGATTGCAACGTTTTTTTTGGACAAATCTACAAGTTAAAAGTGCCTCTTTGCCCATTTTCATGATTATTAGGTAATTCAAAATTTTCATTTTGCTCCATGAGATTTCCCCTTATTTTACCATTGTTGGAGGGTATTCCAGACACTTGACTACTAGTTTTCATGGGATTGGGAAAACCCATTTTAGAGAGAAAATCTTCTCTAACTAAAACATGAAATAGTGGAGGGAAAATGAACACAAGAAACTAATACTAAATCTTCATTCAATGTAGAATGTATTGCTTCAGAGCTCGTACCATTTACCCTGTTAAGTTTTTGAAGTGACTTGGTTTTCAAATATATGGCTTCAAGCACCAGATTGGCTCCCTGCTGTGGGCCAGCGCGCCCTTTTTTAGATATTTTTTCTGTCGAACACGATTGCAGACGTTGTATAGCAGCTTGAAGATCAATACCTTCAAATACTCGAAGAGCGGCTTCCACATTTCCTCTTTGATATTCCAATCTTCCAAGAAGAGCTCTTGCTTCCTATAGTTTATTCAGCATAAAATAATTACACACATCAGATGTTAGGCGTGCATCAGTAGTTTAACACCAAGACATTATAACAGAATTTAAAGTGTTACATACACGCCTTTCGGGGTGGTCGCCAAAGATATAATAATAAGCTACATGTGTGCAATGTACTGAATCATGATCTCAAAAAAAAAAATACGTAATGAACTTTTTGCTTACATATTCTTGACTATCCTCCTCTGGTGTCCGAAGTAAATATGCAAATTCTGCTTAAAGTGTGACAGTGAAAAATGCCTTTTATCTAGGATGGTGGCAAATCACTATACCATACTCAACATAAGCTTTTGTTTGCCACTAAATTATCATAATTGAGCATAAACATATTGTTTCTAGAGAATATCGACATAGCTTATATGAAATTTGATTGATAATACACCTTTCCAAAGATCCTCAATTGATCAACAAGAAGTGAAATGTGTATACTTTTTGTTACAGAAAAGATCACAAAATAGTGATCAAGATCCTCAATTCATCCGTCATTTTACTTTGACTTTGAATGTCAAACAAATTACCTTTAGTCTCAAAAGTGATTATTATATAACAAAGTATGCGAAAGCTTATATAGAGCTACAATTGCTGTCAAAGAACTGCATTGTCTACTGGCTTGTGTCTCCATCTTAACTGGCAGGACGACTGTATGCTGACCATACTTTTAAGCAACTACTGAATCAGCTCAAACGAACCCCCTATAACATATTCTTCCATTTTCTTTTTCTCCTTTATGGGGATTAATTGGGTGGTGCACCTTTTTAACACTCTTAATTTTATATTTTCTTGGAAGTGCTAGCAAATTTCCAATTGAAATGGAAAACTGTTCTCATATACTGAATCATGTTTTTTACATCTTGGTCTCCGGTTATTTTGTTTCAGCACAACTACTCAAAGAAGCCCTTTCCACAACCTCTTGTGGTTCCAATCCAAGCATCCACGCAAAAGCTCTGGTATTGAAATACATCAGCATATCGACATGCACAGTCTGAAAACCAAGTTAATGCATGATGGCCACAATTCCATAATATAAGAGAGACACTTTGACTCGTGATTTTAGGTCAAATGGCTAATATGTAACTTCAACATTGATATGAATTTGAACTTTTCATAAACCATAATAAGTACATTTATACCTTATACCAAGTATTAAAAGTAGAACAACAGTAGTGTTAATTGGCAAGAAATCATTTAGCATTTAAAAGGAACAAGTTTGACTTCAAAAGTAACTTGTTTAGGGACAAAGTAAGTAATAAATTCAAATCGGTTCTGAAACTAACAACTTGATGATCTTAGCACATCATTAATGTCCCTTATACATCTACAGTATTCAATCATTTCCCCATATCTAATATTAGTGATCTAACATGATTAACATAATCACTTTCACAATTAGAGGTTGTGAAAAGGTCAAAATCAATTAAGAAAATATTCACACCTTTGCAACGGATCATTCTTCATTAAGTCTTAAAGGACCCACCAACGATTCACAAGTGTTTTTAAATTGTTGTTGCAAAGTTGTATGTAAAATCGAAGTGCTTTACAAACACAGAACCGTTATATGAATATTTTTCCATACAAGTTAAACCCCACATCAATTAATCATTCCCAACAAATTCAAAAAGGCAAACGTTTAACTTTCAGGTATATCAGTTGAAATACCAACCTCGGAATTGAGTGATAAACCTTCACGCAAAGCAGATTCCGCTTGGTCGAAATTACCTGCATCGAGCTTTGCTTCAATAGTTTCTGTTTGTACGCAACCCCCATTCGCACAAATTTTTCGCTCCTCCCTTTCACCAACATGGCTTGATGATGCTTCCCCAGACATTGCTTGTTGCACACGGTTTATCCTAACACGTCCATCAAATAATGTATCCTGCAAGCACCATTTAATCGACCAAAATCCTTAGCTAAATCAAAAAAAAAATCAAGAATTAACCTATATTATGGTAGTAAATTAAAATATAGCAAGAACACCTCAACATTGCCGTTGAAAAATCTGTGAAAAACAAATGCGGACTGGGATTGTGTGGTTGCCGATCGAGAAAACGTAATTCAGATCAAAGGGATGAAGAATTTTATTGAGAATTGAGACGAAATAGGAGATTCCTGGGTGGAATTTCCAGACAAAAAAAAGAATCTAGATCTGAGAGACGTTACCTCTTTAAGCTCCGTAATCCGAAGGTAAAATTCGTCATTCCCCCCCTTGCCAATTTTTTATAGCCCCTCTATATTAATAAAAACAAATAAGCACATTAACAATCTAATTTTATTTTTAGAGTAAATTACTTTTTTCGTCCATGTGGTTTGTTGAAAATTTCTATTTTCGTTCTTGGTCTTTACTTATTACACTGGTAATCACTGTGGTTTGCATTTTGTTGCGACTTTCGTCCCTGGCTTTAACGCCGTTAAATGACGAGTGAATCTTTTTTTTTTGTCACCGGCTTTCATCCCTGACATTTCTACATATACGCACACGAAAACTAAAAACCTCTAATTCCTGTCTTTTTATCCGGCGCTTTCTCATGACCTTTGCTTATTCGGTGCTTCTCACAACCTGTCCCGGTGAACATCTCCTCCATGGCTCAAACACAAGAAAAAACCCACTTCCCCAATCACCCTCCCCCCGGTCGATCCCCCACTATATTTTCTTTCTTCTGCTTCGACACCCCCGGGGCCCCTACCTAGAAAACCTTTCAGTCTTCATCACCGACGACCTCCATTTGTGATGAAACTGAAACCTGAAAATTTGGGGTTGCAATTGCTCAAGAATTTGATGTGTTGTTAATGGTGCAATGGGGTTACAATGGCCAAAGAAGATGAGGCATGATGGTGCATCGAGGTTGCAGTGGCCAAATGAGATGATGATCCATCGATGAACATAACCAGATGATAATCTCTTCATGTTCTTAAATGAGAACAAAATGGAGATATTGTTGCAAAATTCATAGGTAAAGTCAGAGAGGATAGAGAAGGGGGTGGGGGAGGGGACACCGAAGAAGGTTGTCGGAGACGAGGGGATTTCCCGTCTTACGCGGGAGATGCCTCTGTCTATATATATATATATGTGTGTGTGTGTGTGTGTGTGTGAGTGAGTGTATATATATATATATATTCACATGTACACATACAAGTAGAAGATGCTCTGTGAATACATATATATATAAATATATTTATATATATATATATATGTAAGATGAGTGTGTGTATATATAACATCAATGTTGGAGATGCTCTTTCTCTTTTAGAAGTGATGTGTGTGTGTGTGTGTGAGAGAGAGAGAGAGAGAGAGGGGGGGGGATGAGGATGGGGGTGGGCCATTGAGGAAAAGACAAAAATGATTTTAATTAATAGACATCCACTAACATCGGTGTAGTTTCAGGGACGAAAATCGCAACAAAATGCAAACCACAGTGACTACCAGTGTAATAAGTAAAGACCAGGGACGAAAATCGAATTTTTCAACAAACCACGGGACGAAAAAAGTAATTTACTCTTATTTTTATTTTTAACCTTTTTATAATTTTTGTTTTAAATTTTCTATTTTCTATTTCATACTTTTATTATATTAATTATTTAATAATGTATTAATTAAAAATATTAGAGATAGATTAGAATTGATATATCTCATAACTATCTACTTGTAACTTATCCTTATTTAAAAAACTTATGATTAATGAGAATTGACAGATTCCCTCTGTTAGTGCATAAATGTTGGATCCAAGGTCATTGGAATTGAAAGTCAAAGCCCAAGTCAAAGCCTCTTAAAGCAAAAGTCAAAGTCAAACTTCTTAAAGAGGAAAGTTAAAGTATTCTAAAGTCAAAGCTAGATTAGTTGTTGTTGTTTTGTCTTTGTAACTACTTGGTATAAATAGCCTTTTCAGTTTGTAGATTAGATACAACGCATATATTGGAGAATCTTAGAGAGAGGATTTTTGTAACTGAGAGCATCTTGTAATATGTGATTTCATGAAATACATATGGCTATTTGAATCATAGATTTGAGTGTTATTTTGATCATTCTTGCACAATTAGGGACACACAATTGGTATCAGAGCAAACACAATTCAGGAAAGATTCAAGATTCTGATATTTTTGTGATCGAACTGAAGAACTCGCAGACTTCACTATTACAGAATCAAAAGTTTGATTTTGTGTTGTTTTGGTTGTAATTTTTGTTGTTTTGTATTAAGATTGGTGTCTAGAACAAATGTGGTTTGTATTGAATAGTCCAATTCACAACTGATTTGTGTGAATTTGGATTTGTATTGGTTTTTGTTCGAGTTGTAAATACGTGTAGTTCCAGTTTCTAGCTCACGATTAACACACAAACAATGTAGGAAATGTTCTTTTATTGATTGAACAATGATTACACCAAATCCTTTAGTCATATGTCTCTCAGTGCCACAGATCTCACTTGACAGAATATTCCTCTCTCTAAGTTGTGCGAAATCTGTGTTGTGTGCGTATGTGTTCTTCTCTCTTTCGTACATTTAACTAACACTTAGACCTCCTATTTGTATGGTCAACATGACCCATTTGACTTTACATTACAATTAAAAAGTAAACACCCACACTTTAAAAACTTTTACACTTTTGACCCTCTGTTAATCTTGAATACAACTCTGACTCAACATTCTCCCCCTTTAGATTCAAGATTAAATTTTTTTTGACACTAATCTTCAGGTCTTCTTTCACTTGAAAAATCTTCAGCATTTTGATATTTATCAGCTTTAAATCTTGAACACTTAACTTTGAAATCTTCAAAACTCTAATATCTTTAACAATCTCCCCCATTTGTTACAATTGTGCAACAAGTTCTCAGAAAGTTTCTTTAACACAACAATAATCTGAACTTGTTTTGACTTGAAGTACAAACATCTTTAGATTTTCAACTTTCTCTTGATTTTGATCTCTTCTTTGAATTATCTCTTCAACAAACTTTTTTTCCTTTAGAATAAACAACAATCTGACTTTATTTTCTCCCCCTTTATCACTCTTTCTTGACTTTGCTTTCTCTTTGAAATTGAGCATTGAAAACTCTCCCCCTTTTTGATGAATTTTGAGAATTAGAATCATCGAAACATTATCAATTTCAGCTTTGTCTTTGAAATATCTCCCCCAAATCAGCAAAATAAGCACAATTTTCATGAGAAACAAAGATACTCTCCCCCTTTGGAAAATTATGAACAATCTCCCCCAACGAGAATATAACCTCCGTCTGATCTGATATTCTGTCGTCATTTCATGAATGTATTTATCCGAATCTTTTCAAATTCAGACAAATTATGAGTTGTAACGCTGAATCAACATATGAATCAGTTAGTTTGCTTGTCAGTAGCATGGAGCCACTGTGTAACAGATACACATTGGAAAGCAACTTTTTGATGTTCACTCCCCTAGGGCTTCCATTCAATCATTGAAAAACCACAAAGGAATTTTCTATGAATGTTATGACAAGAAAACTTATTCCTTGTGTGCTCGTGCAAGTGTAGCAATGATTGAAGCATTTAAAGCTTTTAACAAGATCAAAATATGTAAACCGTTGAGACAGCAACAGATATTACATAGACTCAATGTGCATGAATGAGGATCGAAGGTGGGGCAACTTTCCTTCTTTTTCAATATCTGAATCATCCGAATGAAGATCAGAAAGATAATGTGTTGTTTCCCGTTTAAAATTTGAAACATTCTTTTGTTGAGAAAAGAATGAGTAGCTGGTGGGGTTTTAATGCAAGAGTTGGCATGGGCTAGTTGCCTTTTTCAATGAAGGTCACCAAAGAATTGTGAAACAACAGTAATGTGGTTTCCCGACTCAGAAAAAATTTGATGTAGAGTTTGATATTCTTTTACTCTGATCTCTCACCCTCTTTCTTTTTAATTATTTGAGCTCACTTCTAACCAATCTCTCTTTTACATTTTATCTCAGCACACTCCCACTCTCAATTCTTTTGACCCTTCTCCCCTCATTCACTTAAGGATTACTTCCGGGGTAGGAAACACTGGTTAACGTGAATCCATGGAAGTCTTTTAAGCACTCACACTGAATCCCATGTATTTTGTCCTAAAAAGAATAATGTTGCTCAACAGTTATCTTGACAGATAAGCATCAGATATCATTATCAGAAAATGTATGCTTATTAAAGATAAGAATGAAATTTGAGCATTTTGAACATTTAAGATCTCACAAAACAATGAAATTGAATGAATGAAACGAATTCAAGTGAAGTGTTTTGAGAATCTGACAATGATTCTATCAGATCAAATATCATGAAGAAAAATATTTTGGGATATCAAAGACCGAATATTTGTTTATATGAACAATATATAAACAATTTGACAAAGAAAGCACATTTAATATAGAAATGATGTCTGATTTCAAACAATTTAGAATTCAAACGGGAGTATTACCATCGAAAGATTAAATTTTTGAGACGTGGTAATAACAAAGTCAATAAGAATGTACTGAACCGATGTGTGTAAGAATACTTGACGGTATATAGACAAGATAATACACAAGTATTGATCTTTGAGAAACACACGGTCAGATAAACAATAAAGCACTTGATATGAAAAACATTTAAAATCACACTTCGAAATTCATAAAATCTTTGTGAGAACACGAAGTGGTTTGAACGTTTAAGAAAACATGTTTTTCACATCTGAAAGTTGTCTTTCTTTAAAAAATGTGGTAGA
Organism: Arctium minus; assembly: GCA_954870635.1. Classification (NCBI taxonomy): domain Eukaryota; kingdom Viridiplantae; phylum Streptophyta; class Magnoliopsida; order Asterales; family Asteraceae; genus Arctium; species Arctium minus. The sequence continues at coordinate 58,351,122 of OX941082.1, read as the reverse complement.
GTTTGAGATTTAGAAAGATATACATGTAGTATAGAAAACTCAACTCCCCCTAAAATGAATATTACCTTTTAAGCATCCTTTGACAAAACTTCAGATACTCCCCCTTGGTATCTATAAAAAGTCAAATCATTAGCAGAGAACAATATGAATATAACAGTTAATCTCATTTTCTATTTTCCACTATCTTCCTTAAAAAAATATGGCTGACAATTTTAAACAAACTCCCCCTCAAAGAAACAGTAAAAAATTTCTTAAAAAGATGTATGATTTCAGCATCCTTAAGAAGAAAATCCTTAAAGTCCGGGTTCTGAACAGAAATATCCAGAAGCCATTTGTACATATTCTCCGATGAGAATATTAACTCTCCATCTTTATCATTGAAGATCGGGTCTTGAACTGCTTTGTTCAAAAGCCAAATATCATAAACATTGAAGTCTAGGTTCTGATCTGGTGTAATCAAAAACCAATGTTCGTTGAAGTACGAGTTCTGAACTGTTGTATTCAGAATGTTTGTTTATATGAACAAGATATAAACAACTTGACAATGAAAGCACATTTAGTAAGAAATGACTACTGATCTCAAACAATAAGAATTTCAAACGGGAGTATTACCATCGAAAGATTTATCTTTTTGAGACATGGTAATAACAAAGTCAATAAGAATGTACTGAACCGATGTGTGTAAGAATACTTGAAAGTATAAAGACAAGATAATACACAAGTATATATCTTTGAGCAACACATGGTCAGTTAGTCATCAAAGTACCGATATGAAAAACATTTAAAATCTCACTTCGAAATTCGTAAAATCTTTTTGAGATCACAAACGGGTTTGAACGTTTAGGAAAACATTTTTCACATTCGAAAGTTCTTCTTCTTTCATAATGTGGTGGAGATTAAGATTTAGAATGATATACCTTCAACGTCGAAATCTTAACTCCCCCTAAAATGAATATTATCATTTAAGCATCCTTTGACAAAACATCAGATACTCCCCCATCGGTATCTGTAAAAATTCAAATCATGAGAAAAATATGACAGTGAAAATATAAGCAAACTCCCCTCAAACAAACAGTAAAAACTTCTTAAAAAGATGTATCATTTCAGCATCCTTAAGAAGATAATCCTTAAAGTCCAGGTTCTGAACAGAAATATCCATAAGCCAATGTTACAAATTCTCCTGTGAGAATAGTAACTTTCCCTAAAAGTAATAATGAATATATCTTTTGTTAAGTCAAAATATTGTATCCAAGATTTAATAGGAAAGTCAAAGTTGTAAAGTCAACTATGTCAAAGTCAAAGTATGTATTGTCAAAGTCAAGGAAAGTCAATGTATTAGTCAATGTTTAGTTTCCTTAGTCTTTAAGTCTTGTATTAGTTTAGTGGGTATAAATAGGTTTTAAGTCTTGTAGTTTTGGTAAGAACTTCATTGTAAATCATTAGACGTATATGTGATTCAAGATCTACTTTCTCTCTCTAGTTCTTGAGATTGTTACATCTTATTAGAGAATTAGCTTGATTGTTTGGGATTTTATCATTCACAATTGGTATCAGAGAGAGACCAAACATTTTCAGAAAGATTTTCACATAAAAGTTGGATCGATTTTCTGGAATTTTGGATCAAATTTGAAAATTTTCAAGAACTCAGAACGTATTTTCTGGAAAATGAATTTTTGATCGAATTCGATTTAATCTGTTGTTTTTAGATTGATATTTTGGATTAGGTGTGATCGATTAGATTCAAAGATCATTTGTTGTTCTCTCTTGATTTCGAATTAACCACTGATTTGTTGTTAATTTGAATTTTATTGATTTTCTGAAAACAAGATTTCATACGCACTGTTTTTGATCCAGTGCTCTATAATTTTGTGATTTTGATGTTTTAGTGTGACAAGAAAGTGTTTGGGTTTGAATTTCGAGTGTATTGATGTAGTATCAAGAATCAATTTGCAGGTTTGATTTGGTTTGAATTCATGGAGAAACACCTAAATTTAACTTGAGAGTTTCAAAGATCACAACCTATAATTTCTATTGTTTACATTTTCGATCTGCAAGTTTTGCGAGTTTTGATTCATGATCAAATTGATGAAATCAGATTTCACCGGTCGCACACACTGATCTCACATCTGGTCGCTCACACAGTCACACACACCGGTCACTGTTTTTTGCTTTTAGTTCATCACGAAAATCATGTTTTGCTTCACCTTCTCTTCACGAAAAACTCAACTTTGCGCTATTCAAACATTTTGATTTGCGCCAGTAACTGATTTGCGATTATCACTCTGTTCGAAGGAAGAACACCGGTCAGGACACCGGTCCATTCACCGGTCAAGACACCAGTCCATACACCGGTCAGGACACCGGTCCTTTCACATCCGGTCACACACACACTGATTACACACACGGTTGTACACACACCGGTCACACACACAGCACACACCGGTCGCACACACAATTTACACACTCATGATCATTTGTAATTCGAATTTAGATCCTTCGATTTACAGATTTGTACCAGGTTCAATTAATATGCATTCATTTAGAAATCATTTGTGATTGGATGAATACAATCATGGATCGATGCTTATATGAATGAATGGGTGGCCGGCGGAAATTGGTTGTGGTCGGCGACTGCGTTTTGTAATCAATGGACTGTGAAATCACATGATTGGTTATAACATTGTAATGAGACGGTGAAATAAATTGCAATCGGTGGAATGGATGATGCTAATTGTGTTTGAAAGCAAAAGTGGGGCGGTGGAGCCATAATTGTGATTGGTGGCTGTTGATTTCAATTTAAACCAAAATTGTTTAAATTTCATAAAAGTGAGCCAGTTTTGTGATTGAATTTGGTGGTTTTCAAAATTTGTGATTGGTTGGTAATCGTTTAATGGGGCGGTGGAGTTTTGCGCAAATCTTATTTTGATTTGTTTGTTTTGCGCCACATATTGTTTTGTGTGATTTGCGCTACTCACATCTGGCACAAATCTCATATTTTGCACCACACATTTGATTTTTGTGATAGGATTGATTTTTCAAAGATTAGTGGGGCGATGAATTGATTAATTTGATTTGCACCATTCATTTTCAAGTTTTGCGCCAATCATAACTTGCGCAAAATTATTTCTTGCGCCACCAACAGTTAGCACAAAACGCTTTCTTGCGCTACCAATAGTTAGCGTAAAATTCTTTCTTGCGTCACCCTATCTTCGCACAAAACTCAAGTTTATCATTTTTGCGCCAATTGCATTCTTGAACATCCAGTCAAATTTGCAATTTTATTCAAGTTTAGTTCTAAATTCAAGAAATCTGCAAGTACTAATCAATTTGGTGATTCTTTCTGATTTGCAGGTTTTGAATTTAATTTGCAAGTTTCAGTAAATTGAGAAGTTCCAGAGATAGAATTTTTCTGAGAATATTTTTGTGATCTAAGTTTGACTTTCAGTCAAACTTTTCTGAATAGTTTGAGAACGATCATTCATATCAAGCTAATTTCTCGTTCAAGATGGGATTTGGATATTTTGCTGAGCTTGAAGAGAAGAATAAAAAGCTCGAATTAGAGAAAGTAAATCTAGCTTTAGCAGTTGATTTTTACTCAAAGAAGACAAAACAATATTCTGATGAAAGCAACACGCTGAAAGAAGAAGTTAGTGCATTAAAGACAATTAATGAAGATCTTTTGAAAAAGACTTCTGGACTGAATGATGAGAAAATACTGAGTTTGGAATCTGAGAAAACAGAGCTGAAGAGAAAGATCTCAGATATGGAAAATCAAATGATTCAAATTCAGAAAGCATCCGTTGAAAGTTATGAAGGGCAGATTAAGACTCTGAATGATGCTAATGTTGAGCTTCAAAAGAGAATATCTGATTTGGAGCAAAATCTTGCTACAGACAAATCTGTTTTTGAGAATGAAAAGAAAGGATTTTCAAAGAAGTTCTCAGATTTTTCAAGGAAGAGTTTTGAAGAAAAGAAGACAGTTGAGCTTAAGTGTATAAAACTTCTCAGCAAGTTTCTGATTTTGAGAAAGTACTTATCTTGGAAAGATAGAAGTTTTCCAAGGAGAAGAAGGCCATTGAACAAAAGAATGTGGGATTCTTCAAAGAAATATCCGGCCAGAGAAACGATGCTAAGAAGGGTTTTGAATAAGAAAGAAGCATGTTTGAGACAGAGATTAAAAAGCTGACTGCCAAGTTATCTGAACTATCTGAGAATGCACTGAAAGAGCAGAAAGCGAAGTCTGAGTTTGAGACAAAGATTGACCTTCTTGTCAAAGAAAGAGACAGTCTTGGTTCAAAGATTAAAGAACTTGAAAAGACAGCATCAAGTTCAAATCAGAAAACTGTTTCTTCCAAGAGGTCAGTTAAATCTTCTGATCAGATTCGTAGTACTAATCTTTTCTATGATAGAAATATAGATGGTTCAGGTACACACCGACGAAGAAGGAGATACAAGGAAGAGGAACTGGTCTGGAAGAAGAAACCAGTTGAAGATGAGAAGAAAGCTGAGCTGAAAGGTAAGAAGTCATGTGTACATGCATCCAAAGCAAAGAAGAACAATGCGCATAAAGGTAAACCTGATCATATCTACTCGAGAGATCAATTAATCAGGTTATCAGGTAAGAAAAATTATTTTTCTTATTGTCGTACACATGATCATGTTCACAAAGCTAGTGATCATTACTGGTATGGTTCTTATTCCGTTACCCCCACAAGAACTGCAACTAACATTAATGGACCCAAATACCAGTGGGTACCAAAGCCGAAAACTGATTCTGTGTTGCAGGCACCTCAAGTCAAGGGGGGGGGTAAGAGAACCAAGGCTTTTGAACACAGCAGTTCACAACCCGGACTTTAAAGTTGAAAGACTATGGCTTCTAAGTACATCAGCTTAGGACTCGTACTTCAATGGAGTTTGACTTCTAAACACAACAGTTTAGGACTCGTACCTCAGCGATCAAAAGACCTTACTCCTGTACTTTGCATCCGATAAGATATGACGGTCTACAATTCACAAAGGAGTTGTATTGATCTCTATCCTGTGCTTTTTCATTGACAATATACTTACGATATGACGGTCTACAATTCAAAAGAGAGTTGTATTGATCTCTATCTTGTGTTTTAACTGACATATTTCAGATGCATAATTTAAGGGGGAGTAAAGGTGATGACTTCTGATTACTTCAGATCAGAACTCATACTATAAACTGTTTTACTGCTTTCTGTCATTTTATTTTTGAATAAAGTTTTTGTGAATAAAATGGCTTCTGATCATATGACAGATCAGGACCCTTTCTTCAAAGCTCAGATAAGGATATTTTGCTAATATCTAGGGGGAGCTTCATAGAACTATATCTTTCTATCATGATTTGAGGGGGAGCCTAAAAGGTAAATATCTTCTGATCTAGATCTCTGATTGTTTGAAAGAAGAACAACTTTCAAGCATGAAAAACAGTTTCTGAAATGTTCAAACTACTTCTGATTCTCAAAAGATTTCATGAATTTGGAAGTGTGACTTTTAAATGTTTTTCAATTTTGAGCTTTAATGTTTAACTGACCGTGTGTTTCCAAAGATCAATACTTGCGTATTATCTTGTCTTTATACTGAAAAGTATTCATACACACCGGTTCAGTACTTCATTTGAATTTTTTATTACCATGTCTCATAATGAACCAATTTTTCGATGGTAATACTCCCGTTTGATTTCAAATGTTGTTGAGTTTCAATCATCATTTCTAAACTTGAGCGTTCATTGCTAAATTGTTTATATTTGTTCATATAAACAAATTATCCAATTCTTTGATACCCTAATCATTTCATTTGATCTGATTGACACATTGTCAGATTCTCAAAACAATTCTCTTGATTTTCATTTCAAATCATTCAATATCTTTGTTTTGAGAAATCTTTAAAGTTCAAATGCTCAAATTTCATTCATATTTTTAAATGAGCATACATTCTGACACTGTTATCATTTTGTGCTTAACTGTACAAGTTAAATTGTTGAGCAACCATTCTTTTTAGGACGTACATGGGATTCATGTGTGAGCTTAAACAGAACTTCCATGGATTCACGTTAACCTGTGTTTTCTACCCCGAAAGTTATCCTAGAGTGATTGAGGGGTCTTAAATCAAAGAGTGGGGGAGATAACTCATCCGGTTGAGTTTTTCTCATTGTGTGGAGCGGTAAAATGGAAAAGAGAGTTTGGTTAGAAGTGAGCATAATGATAAAAAGAAAGAGGGTGTGAGAACAGAGTTAAAAGAATATCATAACTCTGCACCAACCACTTTCTGAGCCGGGCAGCCACAAAATCTGATTGGTTCACATTCTTTGGTGACCATCATTGAAAAAGGCAGTGAGCCCATGCCAACTCTTGCAATTACCCCACCAACCACTCGTTTCTTTCTCGAAAAAGAAATGTTTCATTTTCATTGGGGATGCAGCACATATGCTATCTAGTCTTCACTCGGAAGTTTTAGATATTGAAAAAGAAGGAAAGTTGGCCCACCTTCGCATCTCTTTCATGCACATTGAGTTCGTGTAATATCTGTTGCTATCTCCACAGTTTACACAATTTGAGCCTGATAAAGCTAAGTAGCTTCAATCATTCTACACTTGCACGAGCATACAAGGAATATGTTTTCTTGTCATAACATTCATAGAAAATTCCTTTGTGGTTTTTCGATGATTGAATGGAAGCCCTGGGGGAGTGAACATCACCAAAGCTCCTTTCCAATGTACATCTGTTGTACAAAGTGGCTCCGTGCTACTTATAGGCTTACTAACTGTTTCATCTGTTGAATCAGGGTTACATTGTTCATTATGTCTGAATTTGAAAAGATTCGGATATATACATTTTATGAATTGACGGATACTCAGATCAACGAGCGAAGAATGTCAAATTATCATGAAGGGGAGATTGTTAGTCTTTCAAAAGGGAAATCAAAGAAAGTGCTGAAATTGAAGAAGTTTTGATGATCATGATGCTCACAATCATCAAAAAGGGGGAGAATTTTACAAAGATTCAATTTCAAAGTTATAAGGAAAGAAGATTATGTGAAAAGATTTGTGGAGAAATTTCAGAAAGTTCAAGTTTTTCAAGATTTGTGAAAAGAAATCATTCCAAGATGATTCAATTTCCGAATGAAAATGATTTGAGGAAAGTTTTGAAGATGATTCAAAGATAAATCAAGATTCGTGAAAGTTTGTTTTTCCAAAGACAGTTCAGAGATCACAAGAGATGAAGATACAAGATCAGAGATTCCTCAAAGTTGTATCAATGTTCAAAGATGAAGATTTCAAAGTTGTTTCAAAGTTGAAAGTTTCAAAAGTTTCTGTTAAGTCTGATTTTATAGTAATCATTGTATTTATAGGCTTGGTCAAATACTGTGTCTAAAGTCGTATATTGTGTTGTATCTGACCAAGGGTATTTAAGTCCCTTTGGTCTTTGTGTCTTGTAAGAACTAATCGCACACATATTGAATACACTTCACTTTGCGCTACCATTGCTCTCTCTCTACTTTCTCTCTCTAGGATTTAGTGTTCTTGGACTCTCAATTGGTATCAGAGCCATCTGAATCTTGAGAGGATTGAGAGAAATTGTTTTACGTTTCTGAATTTGTGGATTAAAACTGAAATTTGATTGATTTATTTGATTTTTTCAAGAAAATCTCGTTTTTAGTTTTTTCATCAAATTCGGATTGGTTTTAGATCGAATTGTGTTGTATTTGGATTCTTTAGACTCGTTTTTGGATATAGATCATATTTGATTCATACATTTTTGCAAGAAAAACAGTTTTCGATCGTTGATTTTGAGATTTAAAGGATTTCTGAAAAACTCGTTTTTACGCACTGTACTTTCTTGAAATCGTGATTTTGTGGTGTTTAATCGATATTGTTGATTGAATTGTCTTAGAATCTTGTTTTCGATCAATCTTGTGTATATTTGTTGCTTTAATTTCATGGATATAATCATTTTTAGCAAGATTTTATTGATTTTCAGAACTTTGCGCGAGATCTAAACTTTGCGCTAGTTCATCACAGGTTTGCGCTACATTCATCGGGTTTACGCTACATTCTTCTAGGGAAATCTTCATTTTCACGAGAAGTTCAGATTTGATCTTAGTGTTCCTCACGCAAACCTAAGTTTGCGTCTTCTTCTATCGCGAAAAGTTTTGTTTTGCGTCTCAAGTGCATCAAGAAAAGTGGTGTTTGCGTCTTTCATAGCATACGCAAAGATCACTTTACGTTTTCCTTTGATCGTGAAAAGTTCGGTTTGCGCCTCGAGTTCATCACGCAAAGCTCAGTTTGTGCGATCAACACATCACGCAAAGTCTAGTTTGCATCATCTGCTTATCACGCAAAGCTCTTCTTGCGTTTCACTTGGCTCGCGCAAAGCTCCCTTTGCGCCACCAACTGCTCACGCAAACCTCAACTTTGCGCCAGTCACAGACTTAGAATTTTTCTGGATTCTCTGAAACATGGATTCTGACAAATTTGCTTATCAAGCTCAGTTTTACAAAAGTGATCTTATGATGTCTTTGGGTACTGAAAATCGTCCACCAGTGCTAATTGATGAAAATGAAGGACCGTTTGAAAGAATGGTAACGACATGTTGATCATTCTATCTGAAGGACCGTTTGAAAAACCCAAATTGGCTTTTGGATTATATAGGCCTACTAAAGAGTATTCACATGATGAGTTGTCTGCATATCAAGCTGATCGTGATATTAAAGCAAATCTGATGCTAGCCTTGCCAAACTCTATATACAACAGGATTGACTGTTTCAAAACTCATCCTAATCTGATGTGGCAACAGCTTGAGAAGATTATGCTTGGTTCTTCGGTAGCAACTCAACTCAGGCATACGCGCTACATGAATAACTTTGAAGAATTCAAAGCCAAGGATGGGGAGCCACTGAAAACGGTGTTTGACATATTTTGTGCCATTATCAATGATCTGAGGAAGATTAAAGTTGAAAAGACCGAGATTGAGACAAATATGAAGTTCCTCAACACATTGCAACCATAATGGAATAAATCATGCCATAGACTGAGGAACGATGTCAGAATCTCCACTATGCAAATCCAGGAATTATATGAGATTCTGATGACTGATGAGAGTTTGGTGCTAGAGAAGAAAGCCAAACTGGACAAAAAGAATAAGAAATCAGTTGACCCGGTTGCACTTCTCACGAGCCATCTGGCTGAACAACCGTTGTCTGAAAACGCTTACAACGGGTCAACTGATGATGATGGTGAGGCTCTGCAAAAAGCTATGATTCTTCTCTCTAAGCATTACCAGAAAAAGTTCCAACCAAGAACTGGTTCCAACTCTTCTCGCTTCACTTCTGTGTCTAGAGCCAATGTACCCGAGCCAAAGACTGCTGTATGCTTTAACTGTGGAAAGCCGGGTCACATTTCAAAGGAGTGTTGAGTGAAGAAGGTCAGAAATTCGGCATATTATAGACAGAAAATGGAACTGGCCGAGAAAAGAGAGAGTGGATTAGCTTTGCTAGCAGAAGAAGAATTCTGGTTAGATCACTCTGACGATGAAGCAGCAAACGTAGAGATCGCTTAGATGTGCTTGCTTGGAGATGATCAGTCAGAAAATTCTGATACGGATGAAGATGAGGTATATTCAGAATTTGATTTTAATTTCATATCTTCTCAGATGAATGTTATAATTAATGCTTTATCTGATTTGCATTCTAAGTTAATATCTGAAAAGAATTTAAATTCTGAAAAGTCAGATTTGATTGACAAACTGAAAATTTCTTTGAAAGATGAAAAATCTATTTTAAAAAATACTAAAGAAATCTTTCAAAAGAAATTGGATGATTTGGAAAAATCAAATAAGACTTATCTTGAGTCTTTGACTAAAATGACTACTTTAAAAGATGAATTTTCGGATAAAATAAATAAATTAGAAGAAAAGCTTTATCGAAGGAACCAATCTGAACAAACAATTTTTATGAACAAACCGAGGAGTGAAGAAGTTTTAAAACAAAGATGGGGACTTGGTTTTGACAATCCTCATTGTTTAAACAAAGTGATAAACGAAGTTCCTACTTTATATAAATACGATTATCTAACTCTTGCACACTATGCTCCTCAGTTCAAATTTCATTGGACTAGTGAAAAGCAAGTGTTAGAACTCGAAAATGAGAAAAGGACAAATAACAAGAAAAAGGAAATTCCTTTTGTTTACACTAGCGAAAATGCAAAATATTTTCCTGAAAAATCAAGGAGAGGAAGAAGAATTTTAAATGATATATCTCCTATCAAATCTTCAATGTCTGATGATTTTTTTGATCCTTATGCTCCTAATTATGATAAGGAAAATATTTCTCCAATCATTTATGATTCTAAGAAATATACTCCTCCATTAGTATTAGAAAGCAAAATCATCAATCTTGAAGATAAGATAGAAGATCAAAATATTTTAAAGACAATTGAATCTGATATCATTCTTTCTTTCATGACTTCTAGTCTTGAAGAAAAATTATTTTCTCAAAAATCATATTCTTTTTCTAACCTTTCTTCTGATTTTCAAGAAAACAAAAAGGAAGTTTCAAATTTTAAATTTTTTTCTCAAAATACTTCAGACTCCGAGGCGAATTCAGATTTATTAGTTGATCAGATTGGTTGCTTAGGTAAAATTATTTCTTCTGATTTAAATATTAAGTCTAAAATTCTTGATGATTCTTTTACGCTAAATGATCAATATTATAAACCTAAGCGTAAAAGAAGACGGTCAAAGAAGTCGAAGAAACAAGATAAAGTTCTTTCTGACAGTTCTAATTCTTCCGATTCAATTCTTATAGATAGGACTTTGAGAGCTCGATCAAGGTAAATCTGGAAAGAAAAGCGGTCATCTACTGATTCTCAGACTGATGAAGTTCGATATGTAGACACATATTATAAAAGTGATTCATTTGCTTATTGTAATAAAGTTTTAAAATATTCTATAAAGCAAATGTTTCAAATTTCCAAAAATGTCTCATATTCTTCTTCTGATTCTAGTTCAGATGATTATGCTTTGTATTCATCTGATGATTGTGCTTACTATTCTTGTGATCATTTTTCTCATGCTTCTAATGTCAAATCTTATAATTATTTCCCCATACAAACTGCAACTAACTTTCACGGGCCCAAATTCAAGTGGGTACCCAAGTCTAAATCTGATTCAAAGTTGTAGGCACCTCATGTTAAGGGGGAGTAAGAGAAAGAATGGTTTTTGAACAAAGCAGTTCAATACCCGATCTTCAATGTCAATACTTTGGCTTCTGAGTAATTCAGCTCAGAACCCGTGCTTCAAAGACTATGACTTCTAGACATGTTAGTCTAGGACTCGCTCTTCATAGCCTTCAGCTTCTGACTAATGTGAAACTGTGAGTATATCTACTTAATTTCCGCTGCATTTATATCTGATAATGATGTTGTTCCAGTTTTCTCAAAATGTTTTAAAAGAATCTGAGCATTTTCATTTTAACTTCTGAATTTGTTCAACCCAATTTTTACAAATGAGAAACAAATTGTTTTTACATTGTGTGAAAGATGATATTATTGAATTATATTTTGTTTCAACTAAATATAAACTTGCCGATCAAATATTTCTATTTCTAAAATTTCGGCATGTTGTTTTAAAAGTTTAAACCTTTACAAATTTTATTTTATAAAGTAAAAAGTTTTACAAATTTTTCTTTCTTTTGAATAAAATGTGTGTCTAGGATAAATTTTCAAGTTCATTTGTTTATATTGAAGTTTTTATATGTTCAAATTTCAGTTCTAACAAAAGTCGAAAAGTCAGCAACATGTTTGTAACTTTTGATTTTGCTTTAAAGTTGTGTGATTCGGGATATTTATAGTTTACAATGCTTAGAAAACCTAAAAAGTCGAGAATTTTAGATTGTAATGAAAATATTGGCTAAGCACTTAGACGTAAAACCTTGTGTTTGAGATGATTATTAAAATCAGAAATCTCTAAGTTTAAAAGTTTGTACCTGTGACCTTTCTGGTTTGGGAAAGTAAGTTCTGTGGGATGCTTGTCATATGGTCCCCTAAGGTCATTTGATCTGGGAGTGACCGAACCCAAATCCTTCTATAGAATCAGATCGAAAGTCATGTTCTACTGGTATGAATGGGTTTAGGATGTGTCGATGTAGCCTTTTTGATATGGGAAAGTAAGTTTCAAGGGGTGCTTGACACCTAGTCCCCTAAGGCCAACTGGTCTGGGAGTGGCTGACCCAAATCCTGCAATAGGGTCAGATAGAAAGTTACGTTTACGACATATTCTTTACTTAATGAACTTTTTGATTAAAAAGATGCCAAAAGTGCACAAGATTAAAAAGATGCCAAAGAGCACACTCATGTAAAGATGCCATAGTGCACAATGCTAAAAGATGCCAATGAGCACACATCTCATGATACTTGGTTATATATTTCTGAGTTGCAATAAACCTGTAAATTTGTGAAAGTCTGAATTTTTTGATGGATTAGTGTGATTATTTGCAAAGTTCTCTATTATATTTTTAGAATTGCATTTTCTTGAAGCTAGTCGAAGTTCACATGCGAGCACACTGAATAGATTGATGAAAGTTTTTGAAACTGAACATGTCTTAACTTGATATGCAATAAAACTTGTTTCTGTATCCAAACACATACATTTGATTTCATTTGATGGATTTTATTGTGATATTTTACTAAGTAGAATTTTATTTGTTTCTGTTTAAATTTTTATATATTTAGTCGTTTCAAAATACATATTCAGTATATTTTTCTTTCTACATTGATGTTTAAATTCATTGTGTTCTTATATCCTTTCAAATGGGTTTGAGCATTATTCAAGGGGGAGTGAAAAAGGAGAATTTTTCTTAATGATCATATCTGTTTTTGAGGGGGAGTATCTGATTTTCTTTATATGAATGCTAACTTGAATTGTCATATCTAGTGCATTTGTGTAGGGGGAGTCAAAGAGCTTCAAAAGGTAAAATTTTTTCTAAGTCAGCTTTGCGCCATCAATTGGTCGCGCAAACCTCTCTTTGCGCAACCTGCGTGTAACGCAAACCTAGCTTTGCGTAACCTGCATGTAACGCAAACCTCCCTTTGCGCCACTAGTGTGTCGCGCAAACCTCAGTTTGCGCCACCAACTTGAAGCGCAAACCTCCCCTGTTTTCTCTGTTTCTTTGATTTTGCAGATCTTAAGCTGTCTCGTCTCCAACATTGGCATGACCTAGTTGAACCAGTTCATCAAGGTCATGAGGGGGATAAATAAGAGAAGTCAAGGAGATGATAAAGAGACAAAGAGCTCAAAAGTTTATCTGTTGATCAAGATTCGCTCAAAGATTCTATTCTCTCAGCTTGAACTTTTTTATTTTGCTGTTCCTACTCCGACCACCACAGTTCATTCAAGGTCTTTCAAAAGAGGTGTGTTGGGTCTGAATATGCTAAGTATGGTTTATGCTGCTGATTAATGTTGCTAAGTGATTAATACTGCCAGACTATCAAGATTACTACCGCTAATAGAATTAATACTGCTTAAAGAGTTAGTGCTGCTACTTGAATAGTTAGTATTGCTTAAAGAGTTAGTACTGCTAGTAGTTAGTACTGCTGAAGATTAATGCTGCTGAAGATGGTTAATACTTCTGAAGATAGTTAGTGCTGCTTATAAAGATAAAGATGCCTTGGAGATAAAGACAAGCTGGAGATAAGGTTGAAGATAATTATGGGATTGATATTGAAGATCAAGTTTATTTTGATAATTATCTTGTAATCATCTCTGTAAATATAGTCTAGATGTTATAGATTATATAGTACATTCTGAGAGAATTATTCATTGATAAGTTTTTGTGATAGAGAATTAACCTCAAGACTAGTTTAGATCCTTTCTATAGAGAAGTATAGAACGTCTGTTGAGTCTGTTCAACAGATTGAGGTTTTGTGTGTAATCATCAAGTTGAATCAATATAAACTTGTGATTTGAGTTTAATATACTGTTTCATTGATTGTTAGTGTTAAAGTGTTTTTCCGCAACTTCTTTAACATTGTTTCTGAGTGAGTTATTCTTGTTTGAGTTTCAATCCTGACAAGTGGTATCAGAGCTTTGTTAAATTCAGAAAAAACAACAATCATCATGGACGGTTCAAGTGATAGTGTTCTGGTCTCAAAGGTTCCAATGCTTAGATCTAATGAGTTTGACATGTGGAAGATTAGGATCAGGCAATACATCCTTCTCACAGATTACTCTATGTGGGACATCATTGAGAATGGCCCATCTAATGAAGGAAAGATTGGAGCAGATGGAAAAAGAATCCCACCAAAGACAGATGGAGAGAGGAAGATAAGGCAGATAGAGATGAAAGCCTTGAGCACACTGCTCTTGGCTATTCCTAATGAGTATCAACACCAATTCTGCAACTGCACTGATGCCCAGATGCTTTGGAATGCTCTAGAGAAGAGATTCTCTGGTACCAAAAGTACCAAGAGAAATCAGAAGGCAATACTGAAGCAACAATATGAAAACTTCATGTCAACTAAGAATGAGTCAATGACTCAAACTTTTGAAAAATTTAACAAGCTGATTGGTGAACTAGCTACTGTTGGAGTGCAGATTGATCAAGATGATGTAAACAGAAAGTTCTTAAGGTCCCTTCGAGATGAATGGACCATGTATATTGTCTCCTTCAGACAGGATGACAAGCTGGAGGACAAAGAACTAGACGATCTTTATAATGACTTAAGGGTATTTGAGGTTGAAGTTGAAGCCAAGAAAAGACCATCTGGATACACTCATAATGCTGCTCTTTTATCATCTTCTTCTTCTACTGTTTCTGCTGCTAATACAGAATCAGTTAGTACTGCTTATGTATCTAAGCAGGATGTATCTAATGACTCTGTATTAGTATTAGAAGCTTTTCTTGCTAGTCATGCTAATTCTGGTTTAATTAATGATGATCTTGAACAAATTAATGCAGATGACCTTGAGGAGATGGATATAAAGTGGCAGATGGCCATGCTAACTATGAGGGTCAAGAGATTCATAAAGAGGACTGGCAGGAACAACTTTTCTCAGAGGAGAGAAGATGGTGCTGGGTTTGACAAGTCGAAGGTGGAGTGCTACAAGTGTCACAAAATGGGACACTTTGCAAGAGAATGCAGAGGAGAAATTCCTCAACAACATGGCAGTAACCACCAGCAAGCACATTCCTCAAGCTTCCAAAACAACAGAAACTCTACTCAAGCTCTTGTTTCTCAAGAAGGAATGGGATTTGATTGGAGTGATCAAGCAGAAGAAGCTGTTCAGAATCAAGCCCTGATGGCAGGAGTCTCCAAATCTTCAAGCACAGATATTCCAACAGAGGTAAAAACTAAACTGTGTACTGAAGAGTGTCTTCAGACTGTTAAAAAGTACAGGGATCATAACCAAAGCATGTATGACGACCTTAAAAGGTTAGAAAGAGATATAAGAGATTATAAAGTGATTGTTGAGAAATTTGAAGATCAAATCAAGGCTTATAAGGCCAATGATCTTCAGCATTACTATGACACAAATTACTGGAAGTGGGAGAAAGATCAATTAGAGATTCAAATAGAGAAATCTAAAGAGGAGTGTGAGAAGATAAAGAGTGATTATAAGAAAGCTAAGCTTGACATTGAGAAGATTTCTTATGCTTCCAAAGCAATAGACTCTTTGCTTAAAGCTCAAGTTCATGATAAGATCAAGAGTGGTATAGGATACAATGCAACACCTCCACCTTATAACAATAATTATATCCCTCCCTCTTCAGATCTCTTAGAGAACCAAAATAAGAAGGACTTACCTATAGGAGCAACAGAAGTAGATCCTATAGATAGTGTGGTGGTTGAAGAAGAGAATGAGGAAGAGAAGTATGAGAATAAGAATGCAGAAGAGATTCCTGTAGAGAATCATATCCTTACCAATGAAGGGGGAAGAGGTAAACCATTCATTAAGAGTGAAAAGGTGGATAGCTCAAAGAGAGAAAAGGGAAAGGTACAGGGAGTCCACTATATCCAGACCACAGTTGTGAATCCCTGTACATGTAAACAGTCTCAGCCCCAAAAACAGGATAAAACAAGGCGTAATCAAAGAAACTGGAATAATCAGTGGGCACAAAAACAAGGGGTTGATCTGAGTAAAATCAATAAACCAAAACCTTGTTTTATTTGTGGAAAGCTTAACCATATTGCCAAATACTGTTATTTCAATCCTATGAACCAGAGGATAAACTTTCAAAGACATATACAAAATCCTGTTGGTTATAGGAATCAAAGAAGGAATCATATGGCTGAAAATGTAAAAAGAGCACCTTTAAAAGCTCTTGCTCAAAACAAGTTTGCAAAATCAAAGAAAAATACTCCAAATAAGTTAAGGAGTCACTTAATGAAGAAGAAAGCAAACAATTTTGTCCAGGTTTGGGTTCCAATAGTAAATAAATCTGTTAGTACTGCTACTTCAAATAGTACTGCTGACAGAAATAATGCTGCTGCAAGCAATACTACTGCTAACAAAATTAGTACTGCTAATCCAATTAGTACTTCCAATGAAGTTAGTACTGCTAACAAAATTAGTACTGCTAATCCAATTAGTAATGCTAATGATGTTAGTACTGCTAACAAAGTTAATACTGCCAATCAAGTTAGTACTGCTTCCCGTAACAGACCCATTATTGTGACAAAGTATTCAAGCCATAAGATTCCCCAGTCTGAAAAGCTCATCAAAACTGATTGTGAATATGTTGATGAGAATGGGAAACCCAAGACCACTTTGGCTTGGGTTCCTACTAAAAACTAACTGTTCTACTTTATGTGAAGGGCAACCAACAGCAAAAAGGGAAGAGCATTTGGCATGTTGATAGTGGTTGCTCTAGGCACATGACAGGCAACAAGTCCTACCTACAAAACTTCAAAAGAATTGATGGAGGACATGTTGCATTCAGTGATAATCCTTCTGGAGGAAAGATTAGTGGGAAAGGTATTGTGTCAAAGGGTAAGATGACCTTTGAGGATGTCTACTATGTTGAGCAATTGAGATACAACCTGTTAAGTGTATCACAGGTTTGTGACAAGAAACATAGTATATTGTTTACTGATACTGAATGTATTATCCTTGCTAAAGGGTTCCAGGTAGTTGATGAAAGTATGATACTACTAAGAACACCAAGAAAGGACAATGTTTATTGCTTGGATTTAGAGAATGTATCTAATGATTCATCATTTAATTGTCTATTTTCAAAAGCTTCTATTGATGAATCATCTCTTTGGCACAGAAGGATGTGTCACATGAACTTTAAAACAATGAATAATCTTGTGAAAAATAACCTTGTAAGAGGTTTACCACAAAAGGTATTTTCATGTGATGATCATTGTGTTGCATGTCTTAAAGGCAAACAACACAAAACTTCTCATAAGTCCAAAGAGATAAATACAATCTCTTCACCTCTTATGTTATTGCATATGGATCTGTTTGGTCCTACAAATGTGATGAGTATTGGCAAGAAATCTTACTGCTTAGTTATTGTTGATGATTTCACTAGATTCACTTGGGTCTATTTTCTGAGGACAAAGGATGAGACAAATGGACTGATCAAATCCTTTCTTCTCAGAGTTGAAAACCAAACAAATCAAAGAGTTAAAATCATCAGGTCTGATAATGGAACTGAATTTAAAAACCATGACCTAAATAGTTTCTGTGAGGAAAAAAGGTATTGAGAGACAATACAGTGCTCCTAGGACCCCTCAACAGAATGGAGTTGCTGAGAGGAGAAATATGACACTGATTGAAGCTGCAAGATCCCTGTTGGCAGATTCAAAACTACCAGTTACATTTAGGGCAGAAGCAGTTAATACTGCTTGTTATGTTCAAAACAGGGTTCTAATAGTTAAATCTCAAGGCAAGACACCATATGAACTTTTTAACAAGAAGAAACCTTTTATTGGGTTTTTAAACCATTTGGGTGTCCTTGCACAATTCTTAATACCAAAACTCACTTAGGCAAGTTTGATAGAAAAGCAGATGATGGATTTCTGGTTGGTTACTCATCCCAAAGTAAGGCTTACAGAGTTTTTAATACCTCTTCTAGAATAATTGAGGAAAGTGACAATGTCAAATGCAATGAGAGCACACCAAATAAACTTGGTACAGGCCCTGATTGGATTTTTGACATTGATTCACTAACTAATTATTTGGGTTTCAGTTATGAGAATAATGCAGGAACAGGGACAGAATCAGTACAAGACAAAAGACAAGAGTTTGTGCTATTCCCAATCCCTACAGCAGATTCTACTGAACTCTGTGTTCAAGAGAAGAAAGATGCTTCAGATTCAAAGGATACTGAAACTACTTAGAATGAAGAGGAGAGAGGTGAAAAGGAGGATCAACTTTTGACTTCAGAACAACTAGAACCTGAGATGCCTGCATTGGCAGAAGATGATACTGATGATGAGAACTCCTCAGTGTTTGGTGGCAGCTCTCCTGAAAAGAATGACTCTAATCTGGATGCAGAGATTAATGAAGAGGCTATTCATCAAACAAAAGTGCATAAAGATCATCCTCCTCAGTTGGTGATTGGTGACATCAATTCTCCAATCATCACAAGGAATCAGAGTAAGTTGGGAGGATTAAAAGACATACAATCAGGCTTACTATCTTGCTTTCTATCTCAGGTTGAGCCCAAAAAGGCACATGATGCAATGAAAGATCCAAGCTGGATAGAAGCAATGCAAGAGGAGCTGCTGCAGTTTGTACTGCAAAATGTATGGGATTTGGTAGAACTGCCTAAAGGACACAGAGCTATAGGGACAAAATGGATATTTAGAAACAAGAAGGATGAGAGAGGAATAGTGATCAAGAACAAGACTAGATTGGTAGCACAGGGGTACACTCAAGAAGAAGGAATTGATTATGAAGAGGTTTTTGCACCAGTGGCTAGGATTGAGGCAATTAGGTTGTTTTTAGCCTATGTTTCTTTCATGAAGTTCAAAGTCTACCAAATGGATGTGAAAAGTGCTTTTCTATATGGCAAAATTGAAGAAGAAGTATATGTCTGTCAGCCTCCAGGGTTTGAAAATCCCAAGTATCCTGACAGAGTATACAAATTGAAGAAAGCACTGTATGGACTACATCAAGCACCAAGAGATTGGTATGACACCTTGTCTACTTATCTCTTGGAAAATGGTTTTGAGAGAGGAACAATTGACAAGACTCTGTTCATTCAAAGGAAGAAGAAGGGCATCCTGCTAGTGCAAATCTATGTGGATGACATCATCTTTGGATCCATAAAAGATCAATTGTGCATAGATTTTGAAGAATTAATGCATAAGAGATTCAATATGAGTTCTATGGGTGAACTTACTTTCTTCCTTGGGCTACAAGTTAAGCAGCAACAAGATGGAATCTTCATAAGCCAAACCAAGTATGTACAGTACATTTTAACCAAGTTTGGGCTCTCAGATTCCAAGCCTGAAAGCACACCCATGGAGACACACAAACAGATTACTGCAGATCTTGAGGGGGAGGATGTGGATGTTCATTATTACAGATCCATGATTGGCTCTATCATGTATCTCACAGCTTCTAGACCAGATATCATGTTCCCTGTTTGTGTGTGTGCAAGATTTCAAGTTAGGCCAAAGCAATCACATTTTCAAGCAGTCAAGAGGATATTTAGATATCTCAAAGGTCAACCCAGATTAGGCCTTTGGTATCCTCATGACTCACCATTTGACCTCCTTGCATATTCAGATAGTGATTTAGGTGGAGCTAACCTGGACATAAAGTCTACAACTGGAGGATGTCAGTTTTTGGGTGCAAGACTAGTATCATGGCAGTGTAAGAAGCAAACCACAGTGTCCACTTCAACAACAGAAGCAGAATACATAGCTGCTGCAAGCTGCTGCTCACAAGTGCTATGGATTCAGAATCAAATGATGGACTATGGTATGACATTTCTTCACACTCCTATTTTCATAGACAACAGCAGTGCTATTAGCATTGTTAATAATCCTGTCAAGCATTCAAAAACAAAGCATATAGAAATAAGGTACCACTTTATCAGAGACTATAATGAGAAGAAGCTAATTCAGGTTCAGAAAGTACACACAAGTAACCAGTTTGCTGATCTATTCACAAAAGCTTTTGATGTGGGTAGATTCACATTCTTGGTCACAAGTGTGGGCATGATGAACAATGAATAAGTATATTCTCATTCTCTTTATGTACCTATATAGATTCCTCCTTAGTTACTTTCATTAAATTGGTGCTATTAACCCTGTGTGTTTAAGTGTTTTAGGTTGTTTTGATTAGATACTTAGTACTTCTAAATCAGTTAATACTGCTCGCTATATTACGCATGATAAATTTTCAAAAATGGTCAAGTATGGTTACTACTACTAGGTGGTTTATACTGCCAGTGCAAAGTTACTACTGCTTGACTTATTTAATACTGCTAATCAGGGTTACTACTGCTGGTCTGTGTTAATACTGCTAGTCTGTGTTAATACTGCTAGTCTGTGTTAGTACTGCCAGTATGTGTTACCACTGCTATTGTGAGTTAATACTGCGAGTTCGTTAATACTGCTAGGGTAATTAATACTGCTTCTAACTGAAATCCTCCACCTATAAATACCCTGTGTGACCGCCAAATTACAAACGACTCTTTGAATTTCCTACTAGTGTACTCTCTCTCTCTTGTTCTCTTGAATTCTCTCTTCCCAGTGCGTAACCCTCGCTTCGACCAATCGCTCAAGAAGATGGCAGAACTGATGTTTGTTGATGAACACAATGAGTTGGCAATGCTACTTAAACCGAAGCAAGCAGAAGGATTTCATCAGATTGTGGATTTTCTACAATCCTCACACATCGTCCACGCTCTAACTGTCAATCCCACAATCTATGTGGAACACCAAAGGCAGTTCTGGGCCAATGCTGATATTCATACTGAAGATGGAAATCAGATCATCAAAACCAGGGTGTGTGATAAACCCGTGACAATCACAGAAGGAACTATTCGCATTCATCTACGACTAGATGATGCCTCAGGTATAACCTCTTTACCCAAGGAAGATCTCTTCCAAGCTCTTAATCAAATGGGGTATGAAGGTCCCACTGATGTATTCAAGTTCTTCAAGAACAGGTTTGCACCACAGTGGAGATTCTTTGTTCATACCCTTCAGCACTGTATTTCAAGGAAAACAACTGGCTGGAGTGAGTTCAGCAGCACCATAGCCTATTCCTTGGTCTGCTTAGCTACCTCTAGAAAGTTCAATTTTGCTCAAATGATTTTAAATGATTTTATGTCAAACCTGGATACCAAAACCAAAAGCTTTTATATGTATCCCAGGTTTGTACAAGAGATTATATTGAATGAATTGACGGATATACCTCATTTCAATGAGGTATATGTACCAAAACCCCCAAAGGGGAAGGTGTTTTCTGATATGAGGAGGCCTAGTAAGGACTTCTCAGGTATTGACACACCATTGTTCTCTACAATGATGGGTGTGTCTCCTTCCCATGGTGAGGCATCAGTGTCAAAGCCCTCATCTGACAACCAAACTGATGACCTACCAACACCACTCATTTCTATTACCATCCCTCAGTCCCTTCTTCAAAAGCCAACATCACCCATCACTCACACTTATATAAGGAAAAAGGTAAAGAAGGTTCCTTCCCTTCTTGTACCTTCACCCCCACAGCCTTCAAGCCCTCTAATGGATCATTCTCCATTAGAGAATATCCAAAGGGAAACCACAGGGGTGTCTCCCAACCCCAAGAAGGTGCTCAATAAGGAGAAGGAAGAGCATATGGGCTGTGAGGCTCACACTACTGACTTTGCACAAAGTGCAGGGCAGGACAGTGTGAACATATCTAAGACCTTCCCCATGGAAACTTTGGGTGAGCAATCATCCAAAGGTCCCAGGTGCCAAGAAACCAAGGGGGTAGAGGATGCTTCTGCTAGGCAGAAGACCTCTACTACTAAAAGATCCAAGGATCCTTCAAGGGTGGTAAACACACCCAAAGGAGGTGACGACAGATATAACTACAATAAATTGATGGAAACTATGGGAAACATAAATCTTGATGTCATCAAGCAAGGCTCAGATATAGAGGAGATGAAATTGATAATTCTGTCTCAACAAGTGCAGATTACCAAATTGAAGAAGATGGTGATGAAGTTGGTACAGAAAAAGAAAAGAAAGCAGTATGTCTTGAAGAAAAGGGGAGATGCTTTCAACAAGGGAGAGAAACAAGATGAAGAGGAGAAACACAGTCCCATTGGCATGGAAACTTAGTTTGAGGGGGAGCTGAATACAGAAAAAGAAAATACAGAATCAGAAAGTTCCAAAGCAGCAAAAACAGTTAAACTAGCAGCAGAAAAGGCACAAGCAACAGTAACAGAGCCAACAATAGTAACAGGGCTATCTGTTGAAGAGATAGAAATAGCAGAAACTCTTCTAAAGGCCAAATCAGACACTCCCAAAACCACCCAAAAGGCCAAGGGAGTGGAAATTAAAGAAGGAGGTCTTGAGCTATAAAGAAAAGAAAAGAAACCAGTGAGGTAGAAATGAAAAGAAAAGGCAAGGCAAAAGTGGATGAATCTGTACAACCTCCCAAGAAGCTAAAACAGATAAAGATTGATGAGGAATTGGCAAAGAGGCTGCAGGCTGAGATAGAACAAGAAGAAGAGACTCAACAGGCCAAAGATAGGCAGATTGATCTAGATCTGTCCACTAAGCTGAATGAGGAATATCAAAAGAGCCTGAAAGCTGCAGCTGAGGTAAAGAAAAGTACAGTGAAAGCATCCAAGCACAAACTGCCAGCAAAGACTCAGAAAAGACAACCTTCTAAGACTTATTTGGCCAATCAATAAAGGAGGAAGATGATAAACTTCCTGAAAGGAGCTCTTGGAGTTCCTGAAGGAATGTTTACAAATATGCTTTGTGGTAGGATTGAGGAACTGTATACAAAGGAGATGTCAAATCTGAAAGGGGATTCCACTCAAAGGGAAGAAGCTGAAAGGAGGATGAAAGAGAGGCATGATCTCAATATCCAACAACCCTTTCCTGAGAGTGAGGAAACTACTCCTTCAAAAGAAAAGACTGAAGAAAAGAAGAAAGAACATACTGATGTGGAAGTTAAATCTGCCAAGAGAGTAAAAACAATAGCTTCCAAGAAACTGTCTAAGAAGCCAAAGATTGCAGAAGCTGAGAAATATACAAAACCATCTGTTACAAGTCAAGCTGAACAATCAAGTCAAAGTGCACAGCAACCAAGTCAATCTAATGTGCATTTTGAACTTTACTTGACTGTAAAAGATAGTGACCCAGTGAAGGCAGATCCCATTTCAGTCCAAGCCCCTGAAATCATCCACTGGGATATTCTTGAAGATCAAGGCAAAGAGTATTTCAGAATCAAAAGAATGGGTGATCACTTTGAAGTCTACTCTACTTGGGGGAAGATAGTCAGATGTTGTTCCAGGTCAGACTTGGAAGAAATGTTTAAAGTGGGAATGAATCTGTATGGGGATGTGCTGAAGACTCTAGGGATGAACATCAAGAAACTAGCAATGGAGTATTTATGCATGATGTTTAGTCCAGATCTTGTCAAGCATGTCATCAAAGATGTATTCAAGTCTGTGGACAACTGGATGCTCATAGAAAGATGTGGGGTATATATCTTGACCATAGATAAAAGCTTTCATGAATATTATCTGGTGGATAAGATATATGATCACAGCCTAGCTAAGCTTCATGGGATGCTGAAAGCCAAATTAATCTGTTCTCAAGGCTCAGAAATGGCAAAGATTGTGGTTAGAAGGATAATAAATCAAAGTCTAGGACTGGATCCAAATTTGGGCAACTGATCTGAAGTGTTGAAAGCATCATGAAGACCATATCTTAAAGAACTTAACTTCTCTTTCTGAAAAGTTAAGTTAGGGGGAGATTGTTGGGTCTGAATATGCTAAGTATGGTTTATGCTGCTGATTAATGTTGCTAAGTGATTAATACTGCCAGACTATCAAGATTACTACTGCTAGTAGAATTAATACTGCTTAAAGAGTTAGTGCTGCTACTTGAATAGTTAGTACTGCTTAGAGAGTTAGTACTGCTGAAAATTAATGCTGCTGAAGATGGTTAATACTTCTGAAGATAGTTAGTGCTGCTTATAAAGATAAAGATGCCTTGGAGATAAAGACAAGCTGGAGATAAGGCTGAAGATAATTATGGGATTGATATTGAAGATCAAGTTTATTTTGATAATTATCTTGTAATCTACTATGTAAATATAGTCTAGATGTTATAGATTACATAGTACATTCTGAGAGAATTATTCATTGATAAGTTTTTATGATAGAGAATTAACCTCAAGACTAGTTTAGATCCTTTCTATAGAGAAGTATAGAACGTCTGTTGAGTCTGTTCAACAGATTGAGGTTTTGTGTGTAATCATCAAGTTGAATCAATATAAACTTGTGATTTGAGTTTAATATACTGTTTCATTGATTGTTAGTGTTAAAGTGTTTTTCCGCAACTTCTTTAACATTGTTTCTGAGTGAGTTATTCTTGTTTGAGTTTCGATCCTGACAAGGTGTGTCGTCTAGAGCACAAGCTGATGAATTAACTATTCGTTCAAGTTTATTCCAATCTGGTCCAGACTTGTCAAAGGCAGCAAAGACAAATCAAACTGAAAGATGCTGAGAAGAAATTTTTCTTTAAAAGTCAGATTGCTTCATAAAGTCGCTTTTATGGTCCGTGCTGATTTAGAAGATGATTTTTGAAGACCAAAGCGCCAATGATTACTAAGGGGGAGATTGTTAAGTCTGATTTTATAGTAATCGTTGTATTTATAGGCTTGCTCAAATGCTGTGTCTAAAGTCGTATACTATGTTGTATCTGACCAAGGGTATTTAAGTCCCTTTGGTCTTTGTCTCTTGTAAGAACTAATCGCACACATATTGAATACACTTCACTTTGCGCTACCATTGCTCTCGCTCTACTTTCTCTCTCTAGGATTTAGTGTTCTTGGACTCTCAGTTTCATGTATTATGTTTCATGTTCAAGACATGTTGACTTTCAAAGCTACAAAGTGCAAAAGACTTTTCAAGATTCTTCAAAGGCTGAAAGACTGAAGATTGTTAAAGCTTCAAAGATTCAAAGTTCAAGAGATAAAAGCTGAAGAATCAAGAGCTGAAGACTAGTGTCAAATTTTTATTAAATCTTGAATACAAAGGGGGAGATTGTTAAGTCAAAATATTGTATCCAAGATTTAATAGGAAAGTCAAAGTTGTAAAGTCAACTCACTAGTACAAAAATGGTTATAAGTGACGGTTAAAAACCGTTACCGTAGGTATATAGTAACGGTTTTCATGAACATAAAAACCGTTACCTATTTTGCCGTCACTTTTGGTACACTTTTCGTTACGTTTAAAAAACGTTACCAAATCACATCAAAAGTCATTACCATAGGTTAAAACCGTCACCTTAGATGTATAAAAAAAACAATATTTTTCCTAAAACCGTTACCGTTGTATAACACATGGTGACGTAAACTTTTCAAAATCGTTATCATATCATTACATACAATGACGTAAATTTATTAAAACAATCACCATAGCATGATGTATGATGACGTTTACTATTTAAAACCGTTGTCATAACATTGACATATGGTGACGTTTATCATTCAAAACCACCATAGTAGCATGACATACAATGACGTTTGTTTTTCAAAGCCATCATTGTAGCATGACATGCAGTGATGTTTGTTTTTCAAAACCGTCACCATAACATTACATATGGTCACATTTAGTTTTCAAAACCATCACCGTAGAATTACATATGGTGATGTTTATTTTTCAAAACCGTCACTACATACAGTGACGATTATTTTCTAAAACATCGTCATATGACCTACGGTGACCTTTATTTCAAAACCGTCACCGTGTCATAAAGTACAACCACATTTTTTTTTCAAAAACCATTACCGTAGCATTATGTACGGTTACATTTATTTTTCAATACCGTCACTATAGCATGGCATACGATCACATTTATATTTTAAAATCGTCACCGTAACATGACGTATGATTACGTTTATTCAAAAGCATCACCATAACATAGGGTACAGTTAGGTTTACTTTTTAAAACCGTCAACATAGCCTGACATACAGTAACGTTTATTTTTCTAAACCATCACCATTACATGACATACGGTGACGTTAAATTATCAAAATCATTGCCATAAGCTATCTTTTGGTAACAATTTTTATCATTTAAAGGTAAAATGAAAATAATTTGAAAAATCAAAATATGATTCAAATAATTAACATTACATACAAGAACATTAATGTTATAATATATATTTAAATGAATAATATACGAGTACACAATAAAATAGTACTAAAAATATGAAATGGTTTCTTTCTAATCTAATTTATACTCCTTGTTTGCTTCCATCTTTTCATCATCCCGTTATGTTGTAGTTGTATAACAATTGTTTCGCTTCGTATGCCTTTGTTTCTCGCCATCATGGGTAGAAGAAGTTTGCAGTATCTGCAAAGATAAATCCCACATCATGTAATACTTTAATATGAATCGAGTCCGACTTTAGTCTCTATTCACGTACGCTCAACCACATACTCCACACAAACAGACAAGCAAACACTCATGTATATAAATATGCAAATAACTGATTAAATATCAATTCATGTGTTACCCTCTATCTGAGGATGAATAATGAATTGCATCCTGCAATTAACAAAGTTGTTCCATTAAAGGGGTTCCACCAATATTAACAGTAGTGGTTTGGTAAACTTGTACCAAATCAACATGCAGGTATCCAAGGAGTTGCAAAGAATCATAAAACAACATTTCAAATGACATGTCACAAACATCATAAACCAGTATTTTAAGTCCTAAAATCTAATAGTAAGTTCTCTGTACAATCCATTATCAAAAAGATATGTCAATTAAAGTTGCATGCTTGATTGTATGCAAAAACACGATTAAAAGCTAAAAAGGAACTCTTCTTATGTGCAATAACTTAAAAGTCACCAACACAGCAACACTGAGTCATAACTCGTAAATATGCAGTACTTACATTTACAATGAAACAATAGAATAGAACAATAATTTTGTTGGTGCATCCAATACAATACCAATTAGCAAACATGTAAATGGAAATCGTAAGAAGATGTAATGGTACCTTCAGAATACTTGTGAAAAATTAGTGGGATGAGATCTTGTCTGATAGGAGCTCCAGAAACAGAATGTTTTCCTTACTTTCTTATGTAAGGAATTATGTGCCTACATTATAAATAAGCTAAAAATCAAGAAAATAGAAAATAAACACCTACACATATGATATTTGACCGGTATTGAACCTAAACTACTTGTTTGTTGGCACCAGGCAAAATCAAAATTACATAATATATTCATAAATTAAATACAGGCTACATGACCAGAGTTAAAATTTTTACATATTCATATGTGAACTACATTTCGAAAATCAAAATTTTCCACTTATTTACATACCTCCTATTTATATTTGTTTGAAACTTCATGTTTAGTTAAAAATCTTTGAAAACTAAAAATGAAAATGCCAAAGAGACCCAAGATTCAATTTTTCAGCAGAAGGCCTAAACAGTATGGCAAGGAGAACGTGTGTGTCAGGGCATGCATTCACTTAGTAATACAAATAGTTCAAGAGGTTAAGAAAGTATATATTACCTGAAACCTTTTATCGGATCTTCTAATTCGTTCCAATATGGGCTTGGTACTTTTAGGCACTCCTGCAAATAAATTGTTCCAATATGTTCTTGTATTCGATAAAACCCAATCACCTAATTAAATACACATATGCAACATAATTAATCATATTCAATAGAACCGAGTAGGAATTAGGTTTTGATTCATGCTACCCAAAAAGAATATAAAAGTCCACTTTTAAGAATTTGCAACAATTAAAGACAGGTGCAAAAGGCTTTTCTACCATATTAAACCCAAAATAGAGAAGCTGTGATGTAAAAAAACCAAGGATGCATATAGTAGATTGTAGCAACCTGTTATTTGATATACATCACTCTGCAAAAATAAATGTATAAGAAAATAAAGAAAGAAGTCAAAGAACAAATGGCCATTGAAATTAGTCAAAGGATTGTGTTATTTACATAGAACATATATAGAATAAAATACTTTCAATCCAGTCACATAAAGCATAGAATGAAATACTCTATGGGCAGTCATCTTGAACGTGTCAGTATCCTTGAGCTTGATTTAAACATAACATATATGTATATTTTTTACGCAATTGAGTCTCAACTTTCATGTATCCATAACAATCTACAACCTAGTGAAAGAATAATCGCAACAGCAAAACAAAGTTCAATGCTCCAAAGTTTAAAGATTGCAACATTTGGGTTTAATGTAGCAAATATGATAGCCTACCCCCAATGGAAAAACATAAGGAGAACTGTCGTTTAACAAGTTACCCCAAAAAGGGAAATCATCCAAAACCCTAATCAGATACCTTGTAGAAAACAGATGAAGAAATCGATGTAGAAATCAAAAAACCCAAATCAGAGAAGAAAATCAAATGTAGAATCGATACCTTGAAGAAAACGGATGTAGAAAACTAGAAATTCACACCACCGTATTATGTAGTAATTGTCCTTCACATATGTATAAATCGATACCTTTATAAACGATCGACAGAGCTAGATGAGATACAATTGATGAAGCTAGATGAGATACTATCGATTGAGATAGAGAATAAGCGGAAGTTGTTAGGGTTGGAAGGAAGACGATGGAGATTCAGAAATACAATTTATGGAGTAGCTTGTAAGAAATAAGGGTCACTGTGAGTCCGTGACCCTATAAGCCCATTAACATCCCCTTGGTCTTGAAAAACCAACAAAAAAAAGGGGGGGAATGAGGGAGGGTTTGATTTTTGTGAAAATTTCAATTATTCTTTTTTTAAATGATATAATGATTGGGAGTAAGAAATAGGATACCATTTGATTTATTATTATTTTTATTAAACTTTTAATCTAAATGATGTCTCTTAAATATAAATTTTAATATTTAAATTCGTCAAAATTTTAAAATAACTTTTATAGAACTTTTAATTAAAATAAGGACTTTTAATTTTATTTTTTTGAAAATATAAATTTTAATATTTAATTTTTTATAAATTTAATATATTTGTACGATATGCATCAAATATGTAAGTATATGTTTTATGTATGTATATGGGTATATATTGGTTACAATGAGACACATGGGGTAACATTGTTTCATATTGGGCTAAACTCGGTCATGTTTCGTTATAATGTGTCAAATTAGGTTATTCACTGTATTAAATCATATTAGGTTACAATGCTTCATATCTGGCTTTACTGGTTCTTATTGAATTACATCGGGTAATAAGGGGTCATATTGGGTTACATTAGGTCATATCGAGTTACAAGGGCCATATTGAATTATAATGGGTCATATTTTTGTCACATTGGGTTAAAATGGATCATTGTTGAGTTATAGTGGGTCATGTTGGGTTACTGGATCATATAGGGCAACACTGCATCAAACTGGTCAAAATGAGTCATAGGATTACAAGGGGTAATATTTGTCCCAATTAGACATCAGGGTCTCATTGTATCATATTGAGATACAATGATCATAAAGGACATATTGGATTACATTGTGTCATATGTGTTACAATCGGTCATACTGAGTCATATTGGTCACAATAGGTCATGTAAGGTTATATTAAATTACATTTGGTAATTTTGGTAATAAGCTATCATGTTGAGTTATATTGGATTATAATGGATCACTAGCGGATTCTTCCGTCGGAAACTAATTTAATTAAAAAAATTTAAAAACTCCACCATTTGTTTAAAAAAATTTGAAAAAAATTTAATTTCCGACGGATAGGTCCGCCGGTAAGCACTATCTGCCGGAAATCCGTCGAAATTGTTTTTAAAAAAATTATTATTATTATTATTATTATTATATTATGATTGTTATATTATTATTATTATTATCATAATTATCATTATTATTATTAAAGCCTAATAAGGTCCATTAAAGCACAAGTGGATCCAATAAAACCCAATTGGATCCATTACCGCCCAACTAAATCAATTAAAAGACCATGTGGATCCATTAAAACCCAAGTGGATCCATAATAGCCTAACTGGATTCATTAAAACCCAGCGGGAACCATTAAACCCCAACTGGAACCATTACAGCCAAAGTGGATCCATTACCATCCAAGTGGGTCTATTAAAGCCCACCCGATCCATTAAAGCCCAATTGGGTCCATTAAAGCCCAGCTGGATCCATTAAAGCCTAAGTGGATCCACTACAGCACAAGTGGAACCATTATAGCCCAACCGATCCATTAAAGCCCAAATGTGTCCATTAAAGCCCATGTGGATCCATTAAAATCCAAGTGGATCCATTACAGCGCAAATAGTTCCATTACAACCCAACTAGATCCATTAAAGCCCAAGTGGATCCATTAAAGCCCAACTGGATCAATTAAAGCCAAATGGGTTTATTAAAACCCAAGTGGATCCATTAAAAGCCAATGATCCATTACAACCCAACTAGATGCATTAAAGCCCAAAGTGGATCTATTACAGCTCAACTAGGTCCATTAAAGCCGAACTGGATCCATTAAAGCCCAAGTTGATCCATTAAAGCCGAATTGGATCCATTAAAACCAAATGGATCCCTTAAAGCCCAACTGGAACATTACAACCCAAGTGGATCCATTATAGTCCAATTAGAACCATTAAAGCCTAACTGGAACCATTACAGCCCAAGTGGATCCATTACCGCCCAAGTGGGTCTATTAAACCCCAACCGGTCCATTAAAGCCTAATTTGATCGATTACAGTGAAACTGGATCCATTAAAGCCTAAGTTGATCCATTAAAGACCAACTGGATCCATTAATGCCCAAGTGGATTCATTCAAGCCCAACTGAATCCATTAAAGTCAATTGGATCCATTCGGGTTTCTGGGGAATTTTCGACGGATATTTATTTTTTTAACTCTTTTATAAAAAAATAATTAATTAAAAATTTTAGGCGGATATCTAGTGGATTTTAATCCGCCGAATTTTTTTAATTAATTATCATTAATATGAAAAATAAAAATAAAAAACCATCGGAAATCCGCCGAAAATAGAAGATTTTTTTTAAAAAAATAAAAAATAATTTTCCGGTGGATTTCCGGCCAAAGTCAACGGGGTTTGACCCGTTTGACTTCTGCCAAAAAAATCCGCTAGAAAAATCCGCCGAAAAAGTCTGCCGGAAAAAGTCCTTTGTCTAGTAGTGCTTCACATTTTTGTTAACAATAATAATATTCACATACGATAACATTTATTTTTCAGAACCGACATCATAACATGACATACCTTCACATTTATTTTTCAAAACCGTCATCGTAACATGACATTCGGTGACGTTTATTTATCAAAATTGTCACCGTAACGTGACACTCATTGATGTTTATTTTTTAAAACTTTCACCGTAACATGACATACAATGACGTTTATTATACAAACCCATCACTTTTGCATAACATTTTGTGACCTTTATTGTACAAAATTATCACCGTAACATGACATACGTTGACATTTATTATACAAAATTGTCACCATAACATGACATACGGTGACGTTTATTATACAAAACCGTTACTGGAACATAACATATGATGACGTTTATTATACAAAACCGTTACCGTAACATGACATACGGTGATTTTTATTATCCAAAATCATTACCGTAACATGACACACGATGACGTTTATTATACAAAACATACATCGTGACATGACATACAGTGATATTTATTATACAAAACCGTCAACTTGGCACTACATATTGTGACATCTATTATTCAAATCGTCAACGTAACATGACATACGGTGACATATTTTAAAATCGTTACCATAACATGACGTATGGTTACATAATCAAAATGGTCATCATTGCATGACATGTGGTGACGTAAAGTTTTCAAAACCGTCACCGTAGCATGATGTGTGACGTTTATTTTTCAAAACTTTTACTGTAGATGATGTATGACTATGTTTATATTTCAAAACCGTCATAGTAGCATGAGGTATGGTGATGTTTATTTTTCATAATTGTCACCGTAACGTCTCCATAACATGACATACGTTGACGTTTATTATTCGAAACCATTAGTGTAGCATGAGATACAATGACATTTATTATACAAAATTGTCGCCATTGCATGACATACTGTGACATTTATTATTCAAAATCGTCACTGTAACATAACATATGGTGACTTTATTTTACAAAACCATTACTGTAGCATGATATATGCTGACGTAATCAAAACCGTCACCATAAAATGACATATGATGACATAAGTATCTCAAACCATCAACAAAGCTTGAGATATGGTGATGTAAATGCTTTAATACCGTTACCGTAGCATGACATATGGTGAATTTTTCAAAAACGTTGTCATAAACTACCTTTTTGTGACACAAATTTTCAAAACCGTTACCATAGAACCAAGTGACTGTTGGACACGTTTTTCAAATAAACGTTGCTATATATATTTTAGTTTAGACAATGGTTTTTTAAAACCGTTACAAGATATAGCAACGATTTAGACAACAACCGTTACTAAATGGTCATCTATGGCAACGGTTTTTAATAACCATCACAACATAAAGCAACAGTTTTTCAAAACTATCCAAAACCGTTACCATAGGGGACCTTTTAGTAACATTTTTTGTCCAAACCGTTGCTTTATGTTTCTTAGTTATTGGTATGGTAACGTTTTTATTATAAAAAAACATTACTAAAACAACTATCTGATCTTTTATGTGACTTTTTGTAACACTTTTATCAAAACCGTTACAAACCTGTATTTTTAAAACCGTCACAAAAAGTCATTTTTGTACTAGTGACTATGTCAAAGTCAAAGTCTGTATTGTCAAAGTCAATGTATTAGTCAATGTTTAGTTTCCTTAGTCTTTAAGTCTTGTATTAGTTTAGTGGGTATAAATAGGTTTTAAGTCTTGTAGTTTTGGTAAGAACTTCATTGTAAATCATTAGACGTATATGTGATTCAAGATCTACTTTCTCTCTTTAGTTCTTGAGATTGTCACATCTTATTAGAGAATTAGCTTGATTGTTTGGGATTTTATCATTCACATCTTTTAAACTCCTCCTGAAAAATCAGAAAATATATCAGTAAAAATATAAAACATGTAAGCTCCCCCTTAACATTTGCATAATCCTTATAATAAACTGAGTTCTGAATTACTAGGATTGAAGTAAATTAAGAAGTCAAACTCCCCATCTTTTAGATATGGATTCTAAACTGTAGTGTTTAGAAGCCATCATCCTTTAACATTGAGGATTGAGTCCTATACTGCTTTACTTAGAAGTCATCGTTCTTTAACATTGAGGATTGAGTCCTAAGTTGCTTTACTTAGAAGTCATCGTTCTTTTAACATTGAGGATTGAGTCCTAAGTTGCTGTACTTAGAAGTCATCTCTTGACATTGAAGATCAGGTCCTGATCTGTTGTAATCAGAAGCCATTGTTCTCTCTCCCCTTAGTCTTTAGGTGCCTGCAACACATATTTAGCTTTTGGTACCCACTGGTATTTGGGTCCTGGTTTGTTAGTTGCAGTTTTATTAGGAAAGATGTAATAAGAACCATACCAGTTATTCACATAATTTTTGCTAACAAAATCATTTGTACCACAGTAAGAACAATTAATTTTCTTCTGTGCTAATCTGATCAATTGAGTAACAGTGTAAACAAGATCAGGTTTGCCAAAAGTTTTACCATTAGAAGCATTGCTTCTTTTAGCATCGGATGCATGCACAAATGATTTCAGTTCCTTCTTCTCATCTGATGATCCTTTCACTCTCCAAATCCACTTTTCTTTGTCATTTGTCCTTTTATGTTTACCATCAACAAGTTTATCATAAAAAAGGTTAGAAGGACAAATATGATCTTTATGTTTAGAAGTATGATTATCATCTGAATCAAATAAAGGATTATTAGAAACATTCACAAAATGTGAACTTGAAGCTGTTTTGAATGAGCATTCTGAATCATCTAGATCATCTCACGGTGATTAAACAATTGATTCTGGCGTATTTTGCTCAATTAACTTCACCTTGAACATAATCTCTTCAAGTTCTTTGATCTTTGAAGATAAACCGTTTCTTTCCTTTGAAAGTAGATCAAACTTCTTGTGCAATTCAAACTTTGTCTTCTTCTCCTTTAGAACAGTTGATGATAACTCAGATTGTTTTATTTTCAGCTTGTTTATCTCAGTCTCAAAAACTTTTCTTTCTTCCTCAAAATCTTTCTCTAGAATCTTTCTCTGTTCAGATATTTCCTTAAAAACACCAACATTCTTCTGTTCAACATTCTTCTTCTCTTTCTCAAATTTATCTTTTTCCATAATGATAACTTTTTGAAAATCTGACACTTGTTGAGAAAGTTTTGTACATTTAAGCCTAACTATCTTCTTGTCTTCAAAAGATTTCCTTGAAAAGTCAGAAACCTTTTGTGCAAAAGCTTTTCTTTCCTTTTCAAATCCTTCTCTTTCTTTCTTAACCATCTTTACACCTTCAAAAAAAAATTTCTTTCATTTCTGTAATCTTTCTTTGAAGCTCAACATTTTCCTTTTCAATTCTTTTTATCTTCTCTTGAACTCCTGTGTTGTCTTTCTCTTTCAACATGTTTATTTCGACCTCAAGACTAAACACTTTATCTCTTAATTGGTTTCGTTCAGAAAAGATTTGTGAGTTCATCTTTTTTAGTCCATCACATGTCTTTCCAGCAATATTTGCTCTTCTTCTGAGATCATCAAGCTCTTTTTGCATCAATTCATTCTTTGACCAAGTAGAGTTTACATTAAGACCTTCAGACATTTTCATCTTGGTTTGAAGATTTGAAATCTCCTTTTCTTTTGACTGAATGATTTTTGCAAAATTAGTTTTAGAGATAGCAACAAAATCTGAGCAAATAAATTTTTTTTTCTAAAATCTTAGAATTTCCTTTCAGTTTATTGATCTGATCAAGAAGAGACGAATTTTGAATTTTCAGATTATTATTTTCAGCTTCAAGGACTGGAATCTTTGGCATATAAGCGATAGCACAATCTCTTTTTGTCAAAATAGTATTTCCTTTCTCGTCAACGTAAGGCATTTTGAAATCTGTAAAAATGAGTTAGAAATGATTGTTGGTCAGAAAATCATCAACAATTAAACCTCTTAAAAATTTTCAGAAAAAAAATTTCCCAAAAATTTCTAAGGCAAGAATTCTCACACCACTGAGTTTAAAAACAATTCGCACACCAAGAAAGAACACCAGAATTCGCAAAAAATGAGCAATTTTGTCGGTCCAACAATACTTTATAACAAGTTCTTAGAAACAACACAATAAGATTACCAACATGTTTGATATATAAAATAACGATTACAAGGTTGATCGATTAAGCTTTGCTTTGTGTTCTCTATGTTTTCTCTCTTTTACACCTTGATGTGTGTGTTTGTATGTGTGATGAGTGATCTGATCTTTTTGTTTAGAGAGATACTAGAGAGACACCTAAAATCTAGCAAGTGTGTTGAACACACTATCAAGATTAATATCTAGATATTATATCTAGATATTATATCTAATATAAACTAGAAACTAAATAACTAACTAAGTTACCTTTAACTAACTATTACAATACTTTAACTTAGATATATAGATCTAAGTAAACTAAAACATATTACATTAAATTACATTGACATTTATTACAAATAGACATAGACTTTTATATCGAGAGTCGACGTTCCGGCTTTAGCTTCAGATTACGATCTTCAGATTGGATGATCTTGAATCCAATGAGACCGTGGTCTAACAATCTCCCCCTTTGGATCAAGATCATTTAATAAAAAGATTTATCCAATTCAGTCTTCTTGTTCAGCTCAGAAGATGCAATCTCTTTCTCTAAATTCAGCATGTCTTCAATCTAACAATCTTCCCTTCTGAAGAGTAGACGTGATTCTTGAAACATGTGATCTTTGCCATTTCTTGTGTAGTCATTCTCCCCCTTTTTGATGTTAAGTGCAACGACTTTATCAAAATTTGTGGTAAGAAATGTCAATCTTGCGGTTAGAGCCCCTGATTCGTCAATTCATAAGAGATTCATCTAGATCTTTGCAAATCCAGACAAATGTGTCGTGTAGCACCTGAAATCAACTAATGAATCAGTTATCATGCCTGTCAGTAACACTAAGTCACTGAGTGTAACGAATACACATGGGAAAGGAGCTGTTTGATGTTGACTCCCCCAGGGATTCCATTTAATCATCGAAACACCACAAAGGTAATTTCTATAAACGTTATGACAAAGAAACTAAATCCTTGTGTGTTCGTGCTTGTGTTTGAAAGAATTAAGCACGGATGATTGCTTATTGGCTCAAAATTGTGTAAACCACTGAGACAACAGTAAGTTAAACACAGACTCAATGTGCATGATTGAAGTGCGAAGGTGGTGCAGACCTCCTTCTTTTCAATATCTAGATTTTCCGAATGAAAATCAGATAGCATATGTGCTGCATCCCCTTTGAAAATGTGAAACACTTTCTTGTTGAGAAGAAAATGAGTAGATAGTGAGGTTTGATCAAGAGTTGGCATGGGCTAGTTGCCTGTTTCAATAATGTTCACCAAAGAATTGTGAATCACTAGAATGGTGGCTACCCGGCTCAGAAAAAGTTGGTGCAGAGTTTTGATATTCTTTTAACTCTGTTCTCACACGTTCTTTCTTTTAAACTTTTTGCTTTCTCTAATCACACTCATTTCTTTTCTATTTTCACACTCAATCACTAAGGATTAACTTCTTGGGTAGAAATCACTGGTTAAGGTGATTCCATAGAAGTTGTGTTAATACCTAGCACAATGATTCGTTGTTTTCCTATGATGCATGTGATGCTCAGAATAGTTTAACTATTTCAGTTAAAGCACAATTTAGATCATGAAAACATTTAAAAAATACACTCCCAAAATATAAAATGTGAGGAAAAATCGGGAAGTGGTTTGAACATTAAAAATAATGTTTTCGATGATTGAAAGTTGTCCTTCTTTCATCCATATGTGAGATGAAGATATAGAATTATACCTTTACGTATGATCTCCTATCTCATGAAGCTAAGCTTTAAGTCATAGAAATATGAACTTGTAAGCTTCTCTCAAAAATTCTGCAAAAGTCTAATGTCAAGTCAAAGTAATAATTATTCACTTATATTGAAAAGACAAAAAGCAGTAAAACTTTTTAAAGTATGAGTCCTGATCTGAAATAATCAGAAGTCATGTCCGAACTCCCTTTTTTTTGATTTGAAGAGCTCCCCCTAAAATCTTGCATAACAAAAAATTGGCATTAAAAGGTACATGCAACATTTTATGAGCTCCTCCTCGAAGTAATATTGACCAGATGTCAATTTCTTCTCATTCTCCCCCTTGGATCATGAACATTTTGATAGAATGACAGATATCAATCAGAGTTAAGAATGAAGAAATGATGAAAAAGTATACAATAGAAAACTTTGTTAGGTAATTACCGATTATATCTTAAGATTTAGCATACCTAGCTTAGAGACAAGAAAGTTGAACCTCTTTTCATCTAAGGGTTTGGTGAACAAATCGGCAAGTTGATAATCAGTCTTTACAAAGAAAAGTTCAATTGTTCCTTTTTCAACATGATCTTTAATAAAGTGATACCTGACGTCTATGTGCTTTGTCTTTGTGTGCTAAACAGGATTCGCTGTGATTGCGATGGCGCTCTTGGAGTCACAGTAGATCGGGATTTTGTTGAAGTGGAAACCATAGTCGCGTAATTGAGTTCTCATCCACAAGATTTGAGAACAGCAGCTAGCAGCAGCTACATATTCTGCTTCTGCCATGGAAGTTGAAACGCAAAGTTGCTTCTTTGATCCCCAACTTACTAATTTGTCACCGAGGAACTGTACGTGTCCTGACGTGCTCTTCCTGTCTAACATACAACCTGCATGATCTGCATCTGTGTAGGCTGTTAGTTCAAAACTAGTATCTTTAGGATACCACAGACCGAGATCTGCAGTGCCCTTTAGATACCTGAAAATGCGCTTTACAGCAGACAAATGGATTTCTTTAGGATTGGCCTGATATCGTGCACATAAGCAAGTTGAAAACATTATATCTGGCCTACTAGAAGTAAGATACATTAAAGAACCTATCATCCCTCGATAAGTCCTAACATCAACAGCCTTTCCCGAAGGATCGCTGCCAATCTTAGTACCTGGTGCCATTGGGGTACCAATCGGT
Source organism: Arctium minus (assembly GCA_954870635.1). Taxonomy (NCBI): domain Eukaryota; kingdom Viridiplantae; phylum Streptophyta; class Magnoliopsida; order Asterales; family Asteraceae; genus Arctium; species Arctium minus. The sequence goes on along the minus strand of OX941082.1, from coordinate 58,312,733 downwards.
TTTGAATTTTCCATTTTGAACTTCCGAAGAATATCCATAATGTATTTTGATTGATTGATAAAAATACCCGTTGAAAATTGTTTTACTTGTAAACCGAGGAAGAAATTCATCTCTCCCATCAAGTTCATCTGAAATCTAGACACCATAAGGTTTGCAAAATTCTTACAGTACTTAGTATTTGTAGAACCAAAGATAATATCATCTACATAGATTTGAATTAAAATGATATCGGCTTTTTCCTTTTTGATAAACAAAGTGGTATCCACCGTACCTTTTGAAAACCCAGACTTGACTAGAAAAGTGGAAAGGACATCATACCAGGCTCGAGGTGCTTGTTTCAGACCGTAGAGTGCTTTGTCGAGAATGTAAACGTGATTCGGCTTCTCTTGGTTGACAAAACCTTCTGGCTGAGAGACGTAGACTTCCTCCTTCAGAATTCCATTGAGGAATGCTGTCTTCACGTCCATTTGAAAGACCGTGAAGTTCTTGTGGGCTGCGTAGGCTAAAAACATTCTGATTGCCTCTAATCGCGCCACAGGAGCATATGTTTCCTCAAAGTCTATTCCTTCCTCTTGTCTGTATCCTTTGGCTACTAGTCTTGCCTTGTTTCGGATAACGGTACCATCTTCGTCTTTCTTTATCTTGAAAACCCATTTCGTACCTATTATGGTTTTACCTTGAGGTTTCGGTACGAGTCTCCAGACTTTAAGTGCATCGAACTGATTCAACTCTTCTTGCATTGAGATCACCCATTCTGGATCTGCAAGTGCTTCCGATACGCGTGTTGGCTCGAACTTGCTTAGAAAGGAGTCATGCATGCACAGGTTCATTGATGCTGACCTAGTTTGCACCGGTTTTGATGGATCGCCAATTATCTGGCTTATCGGGTGCTCTTTGGTCCATTTTTGTTCATGAGGCAGTGGATTAGATGACTGTATGTCAGTTGTGTTATCTAAGAATCCACTTGTACCTTCTTCTGTTTGTTCAGGAGGATTGATTGTTTCAGTTGAAGTGGCAGGTTCAGAAGGCTCAGCAGGTACAACTTGAACTGGCTGTAGATGGATCTGTACGGAATCTCCTACTGTTGCAGCTACTTCTGTCTCTTTATCATTTGTCACTTCTTCAACTATTGGAGTCGGCATTTGAATTGTAATTTCTTGTTGAATCGGGGCGTTTGATTCAATAGAGTCATCTGAACTGGTTGGATGAGTAGTCGTTAAGTCTTCCATCACTTTGGTCATCGAAGTGCGGGTCTTGAACTGATTTGTTCAAAAGCCTATTTTGATCTTCGATGTTTGGGTTTTGAACTGCATTATCCAAAAACCTATTTTTGACTTTGAAGAACGAGTCCTGATCTGTACATAATCAGAAGTCGCTTTCTCTCTAAGCTTTGTGTGCCTGCAACACAGATTTCACCTTAGGTACCCATTGGAATTTGGGTCCTACTGTGTTAGCACATGATTTTGGTATCCATTTCAAATTGGATCCTATTTTCTTTTGAAATGCATGAGAAGAATTGGTATGAGATGAATGCATATGGTAATTTCCAAACCAATCTTTAGAATCTTGACAAGATATAGATATATGTTTATCATAAAAAGAAGACTTTCCAGCAGATAAAGATAACTGAAATAATTGCTTCATTGTATATTGTTTACGAGAAACAGCAAATTTTGGGTTCAAAACAGCAATATCAACAATTACAACATCTTTAGTAAGCGAAGTCTTATTACAATTAACACTACTAGACGTTAAGACGGTCTTGTCAAGGTTCCGTTTGGGTTGCCACAGAGAATTTGCTTCTGGCCTTTGATTTCTCAGATCTGAAACATGTAAAGCTGGTGAGTTAGACCTTGGAGCAACAAACGAATGCTTCTTCTTGGAATTACCAGTAGTGGTCGGTTTCTGTGAATGCTGAGATATTTTCTTACCTTTAGCACTCTTAGCGTTCACAGAGACTGATTTATCAACGAAAGCTTTTGTTGATTTTGCACTGTTCACAGGCTTACTGGTTTTTCTTAAAGTTTTCTTCACAAAAGATGAATGGTTGGGAAGTTGTGTATTAAAGTCAAAGAGATTGGAACCATCATCTGAACTACCGTCAAAGTTCAAAAAATCAAGACTTTTATTTGATGAACCAGACAAATCCTTAGAGTTTGAAGCTTTTGAAATAACAGAATTTGAAAACACGGTTGAAAAAACGTTTTGCTCAATATTTATCAAAAGTCTTGCATCTGATAAAGAATTCTCGAGTTCAGAAATTTTACGTTCTAGAACGAGAGGAGGGACATATAGTTTACCTTTAATAGGCTTCGCCTCCATTTCCTTTTCAGTATAACTTAGAAAGAAATCACTTGAAAGAGTTTCCTTCTTTTTGTATATTGGGTTTTCATCATAACTATTATTCAACTTCGCATAATAAAATGGAAGATGAACTTTAGCCGATTTCATCCGTTTTTCCGTTTCATTGGCTTCATCCTCTTTTGATAGCTTAGTCCAAAAAGTTTTAAACGCGGGGAGTCTGCGGGCTAATTGCATATTAAGATGATCATAAAGTCCTGGAACTTCAGACATCCCCTTTTTAAGACAGTGAGGATTCTTATAACCGATTCCCCATCTCTCTTTCTCCTCTTTGGGTTTGTTCAGAAAAATAGTTTGTTCAGTTTGACCCATTTTATACAACTTCTCTTCCAAACTTTTTAGTGTTCCGAGTAAAGAAAAGTTTTATTTTGTACAAGAAGCATGCAACTTTTTAAGCTCATAAATATCTATCTTACTCTTTAGAAGTTGAGACTTAAGATCAGAATTCTCTTTTAGAATTATTGTCTTTTCCTTAGCGTTGGTGTCATTATCTTTATGTAAAACCTCAATTAATACTTTCTTCTCAGCAATTTCATTGCTAAGTTTATGTATCAACTGGTTTTTGTCTGTCATGACACCATTATCTTGTTTAGGATTAGATTCTAACTTTCTTTGTTTCATACTCATGGCATGCATTTTATTCATGAATTCTAAATCAGATAGATTACATACCTCCTCTTCTTCATTGTCAGAATCAGCTTCAACATCTGATTCTATCTTGCCCATCAAGCACATGTTGACAGCTTCTTCTCTATCTTCATCATCTTCTTCTTCATCATCTGAGTGATCGAGCCAGTATTCGTCCTCAGCCATCAGTGCCTTGCCTGCCTCTTGTTGTTTTGCAAGAATCATCTTGTTCTTGTAATAGTCTGAATTTCTGACTTTAGATCTGCGGCAGTCTTTGGCATAGTGACCTGGTTTACCACAGTTGTAGCATGTAGGCGGTTCTGGATGACTTGATCCTTCAGCTTTGAATTTCCTTTCTTCCGGTCTCCTCTCCTCTATCCTCTTTCCTTCCGACTGAAACCTTCTCTCTTCTGGTTTCCTCTCCTCTGATCTTCTCCCATCAAATCTCTTCCCTTCGTATCTGCTACCTTCAATCCTTTCTTTATGAATGTAGTTGTTCGGACCAGATGAATATCTCTGATTATTTGATGTTGGCTTTGTGTAGAACCTTTTCTGAAAGGCACTAGTCAGCATCATCATTGCTTGCTTCAGCTGATCGTTTTCATCTGATTCTGAGTTTGCACAACCTTCATTTTCTTCATCTGATTCATATACAGTCGCCTTGTTCTTCTTCTTTCTGACTACAAGGGCGACTGTGTCTTCAACTACCTTTCCTCTCTGTCTCTTCTCATCCAGAATTTCATCCACCTCTTCTTCATTCTGACGGAGGGTTTCATACACCTCGTGAAGTGGAATCTCATTCAAGTCTTTAATTTGCTTCATCTGACGAGCAAATCTTTTCCATTTAGGTTGAAGAATACTAAGGAATTTGATATTCAACTCATTTTGAGATTTGTGAACTTTGTTCTTGCTAAGTTCATTCAGCAATGTCACAAACCTGTCATAGGTTTCTTCTAAGGTTTCTCCCACCCTGCCTCTAAATTCTTCATAGTTATTTAGGCAGTTGGAGATCTTCAGCTGATTTCCAATTTTTGAACCCAGCATCATTTTCTCGAGCTGATCCCACATTTCTTTACCTGAAGCCTTGTAACTGTCAATCTTGACATATATTTCATTTGGGATCCCCTGTAAGATGTATGACTTTGATAATTTGTCGCCTTTGGCTCTTCTGAGGTTATCATCTTGTAGCTCGTGATACTTCAGTTCAACCTGAGTAGGCACGTTATCAATTACACGAGTCGTCATTGGTGGTGTCATAATCCCTTCTTCAATAGATGTTCTGATATAATCACCCAGCTCGTGTCTGTCAATGAAGTTTAGAAACCTATCCTTCCACTGTTCGTATTCTCCTTTGAATAGAACTGGTGGCTTGGTGTCAGTTCCTATTGCAAGGGCTTCTCTGGATGTCATCCTGTTTGATTTGATGTGCAAAAAGAACTGTTTGATATAACCGTTAGTACAGATAAAATTTGATCACACAAGAAATTTTGTCCCCCTAGGCAGCTTAGCACGGGGGTCCCGCTACCCGGTTAGCGGGTGGGGTCAAGGGGCAACGCCCCTAGAGAAAAAAATTTATGACAATTAAAGACCCTATTACAGTTTCGAAAAATTCTCAGGAAAAAATATTCTAAGTGAGGTTCGCGTTTCTAATGGGACCCGAGAAGTATGCTTTGCGGGTCACTTGGGAACCGAGAAGTTTGAGCTTTTCGGGTCACTTGGGAACCGAGAAGTTGAGCTTTGCGGGTCACTTGGGAACCGAGAAGTTGAGCTTTTCGGGTCACTTGGGAACCGAGAAGTTGAGCTTTGCGGGTCACTTGAGAACCGAAAAGTTAGAAATTCGGGTTATTCAACCTCTGGAATGCGGGTGTTCGACCTGTTCTTCTGAAAATCGTATGAATCTTGTTCCTGAAACGATTTAGCAATAACAAACACTACCCTTATGTCTAGAAACACTTCTAGAATAGATTGTAGGCACTCGATCTCACTAAAACACTCTTTTTAGAAATTAATCTGATCGCACAGTGACTTACTCTTCTCAACTCTTTTCTCACAAAAACCACAAATTGGAACTCGATTTAAGCTTTAACGTGAAATTAAACACATACAACTCGATCTAGCATGTATTTCGATCACACTCTGATCGATTCTAACACCTAAAACACTCTTACACTCGAAATCAATTTTTCTTGAAGAACACAGAGACGTTTTTCTGAAAAACTTGTTTGATCTTAATCAGGCTCTGATACCAATTGTCGGTCCAACAATACTTTATAACAAGTTCTTAGAAACAACACAATAAGATTACCAACCTGTTTGATATATAAAATAACGATTACAAGGTTGATCGATTAAGCTTTGCTTTGTGTTCTCTATGTTTTCTCTCTTTTACACCTTGATGTGTGTGTTTGTATGTGTGATGAGTGATCTGATCTTTTTGTTTAGAGAGATACTAGAGAGACACCTAAAATCTAGCAAGTGTGTTGAACACACTATCAAGATTAATATCTAGATATTATATCTAGATATTATATCTAATATAAACTAGAAACTAAATAACTAACTAAGTTACCTTTAACTAACTATTACAATACTTTAACTTAGATATATAGATCTAAGTAAACTAAAACATATTACATTAAATTACATTGACATTTATTACAAATAGACATAGACTTTTATATCGAGAGTCGACGTTCCGGCTTTAGCTTCAGATTACGATCTTCAGATTGGATGATCTTGAATCCAATGAGACTGTGGTCTAACAAATTTGCACACCACTAGATCACAATTCGCATACAAGAAACAATTCGCATGATTTGATATACGAATTCTACGCAATTCGCACGTCGCTATAAGCGAAATCTGAGAAATTCGCACGATGTTATATGCGAATTCTGAACAATTCGCACAGGACTCTATGCGAATTCTTGACTTTGACAAAAATTTGAACTTTAAGCTTTTCGCATGAACTTTTCGTATGACAATGAGATACGAATTCAACACTTAAATTTTTTTTCTTGATTTTCTATGCGAAAAGTTCAAGAATTCGTATGTAATACTTATGCGAATTCTTCACTTTTCGTATAAAGCTATATGCGAATTCTGTGCATTTCGTACACAACTCTTATGCGAATTCCATACTTGTCTTTTTCAAAAATAAAAGCTATGCGAAATCCTTCACTATGCGAGTTCTTCTTGCGAAATGATCAGATCTTGCGAGTTCTTCCAGAGTTATGCGAGTTTTTCTAGTTTCGATGAAAACTCCTTCTAATTCGATCGAAACCCTATCAAACCTTCAAATCTTGATCTGAAACTTTGCCAATTTGTTCACGATCACTATTAGAACCAAATACAAAGAAGGAATTTCAGAAAGTTAAACTAAAGAATACAATTTCAAGATGAAACAGTGTTCGAACTCGTGAAAACGGAAAATCACAAAAATCCAAATTGAATGTAAAATTACAGTGCAAAAGTGAATCTAATCAATACAAAACCATTCTATGATGCTAATCGATGATCATACTAACACTAATTCACACAATTACACACTAAAATTCACAAATCAATCGAAACTCAGAAACTCAGGGTGCGAAGGATTTTCTTGTTGATTTTGCATCTGTTGTTGAACAAATATTAGAATTTTCTTCTAACCCTTGCATTGTAGTGTTTGCTGATGCATCCTCCTGCAAGATGATCAGAATAAGTTCTTAAGCTGAATTCCTATTCAACGCTAAGTTTTCTAAAGAAATTAAGGGGGAAAAGAGTTGAAGCTTGAAGAGGATGATTCATTTACAAAACTTAGGGGGAAAATGTTAGAACATAAAATGTTCTATGTATTAGAAGTTTTGTAAAGTAATCATGTTTTGTATTTGGGCCTTGTACATTAGGTTTGGGCTTAAATGTAAACAAGAGTGTGAGGGTATATATAGGATTTGTTTGTATCGTTTGTAGTTAAGTTTAATTTTGAAAATGTAGCCGTGTAATGATACCTTAAAAATCAGATTTAGAATGATTAGCACATTTTGCACCTTTAGAAATTTTATAAGAATTTAACAATTTAGCTTTAAACTCCTGAATCTGATTTAGAAGATCTGAATTTTGAATCTTCAGTTTATCTCGTTCAACTTCTATAATAGGTATCTCAGGCATGTACAATATAGCAACATCTCTCCCTGACAAAAAATCTTTAGACATCTTGATAAGAATGTTAGCTTGAAGTGATCGTTCCAAAATATTCAGAAAAAAATTTGACTGGAAAATCAAACTTGAAAAGATCAGAAAAACATTTCTAAGGCAAAAACTCGCAAACCACTTAAACTCGCAAATCACTGTGGATAACACTTCGCGCTAACAGGCTTGTGCGCGTTTATGGTTCGCGTAGAGAACTACGTGCGCGTTTTGAGATTTTCGCAAGAAAGGATGTGCATGTTTTGAGATTCTCGCAAGTCAAGACGTGCGCATTTCTGAACTTCAACTTCTCGCAATACCTTTGCGCGTTCTATACTTAGAAATATTTTGAATTTTAACTTCGCGCAAAATGTATTCTCGCAAAACTATAGAACTTGCAGATGCTTCTCGCTTAACACTGAAACTCGCAGATCAAAACAACAAAAATAGAAGAACTCGCAGAGAGGTTCATGGGTGTTTCCACTTCTCGCATGTCATTATTTGCACGTTTTGGTCACAAACTCGCATAATACATCAAACATCAAAATCCTTCTTTGTCCATGTTCTTGGTTGCTTGCACTTTCTTCGATGTGCGTGTTCTTCACTTTGAAGCTTGCACGTTTTTCAAATCTAGCGCGTTCTTCAGTTGAGTTCACGGATTCGATCCAAAAACTTCAAAACTTGCAATAAAGACATGAAAATCTATAGGGTTGATTGAATATTGATACTAAACACTTTCCTAATACATGATTTTGAATAATAACAAGAAATGAGTAGATTGATCAAGCACAGTGTTCAAACATTTTAAGACCGAAATCCATAAAAATTCAAAATTGGATGTTATTCGGTGCTAATTTTGTGATATGATCTACACAAGAAATGTTCTAAAACTCAAATCGATTACTATGGAATCATTATCTTGCAACAAAATCGATTTTACATGAAAAATTTTATGTAACAGTGAAATCTCAGAAAATACGTGCGAGTTTTTCAAAAATTCGAAAAATTCAATTAAATCAAATTCAATCCTGTCAGGATCGAATTCTCAACAAGAATTAATTCTCAGAAACAATATCAAAGAAGTTTGCGGAATAACACTTTGATATTTAATCAAAACAGTAAATCAACACAGTAGATATGAAAAACAAACTGTAAACTTGTATTTGAATGCTTTGAAGTTACAAGATTACACACTCAACCTCAATATTGATGAACAGGCTCACCAATACGAATTCTACTTCTCTAGAATTAGGATCTATGCCTTGAGGTTGATTTTCTCTCTAATAGAATGAAGAAAACAAAAGTTAACTCTCTATTCTAAACTATACAATATATATACTGAATACAAAGATAATTACAATAAATAAAATATCTTCAGTATATCTTCCATGTATATCTCTAAGCTTCCATGTATATCCTTTCATATGAATCTTCATCATATAAGCAGTATTAATCTTCAGCAGCATTAAATTCCTTCTAGCAGCATTAACTACTAAGCAGCACTAACCACTAGCAGTACTAACTAGCTAAGCAGTACTAACTTTGTTCAAGCAGCACTAACAATAACTAGAAGTATTAATAGTACTAGCAGTAGTAACACTCAGCAGTATTAACCTTTAAGTCTTCTAGCAGTAGTAACTTTGAACCAGCAGCATTAACCATACTTGATAAATTCTTCAGTTCCCAACAATCTCCCCCTAACTTGACTTTTAGGAAGAGAAGTCAAGTTCTTCAGAATTAATCTTCAAGATGCTTTCAACACCTCTGATTCAATTTCCCAAATTTGGATCTAGGCCCAAGCTTTGATTTACAGTTCTTCTCACCACAATCTTGGCCATCTCTGAATCCTTTGTACAAACCAGTGTAGCTTTAAGCATCCCTTCTAACTTCTCCTTGCTATGCTCATAGATTTTGTCCACCAGGTAGTATTCATGATAACAATTGTCAATAGTAATCATGTATACTCCACAGTTTTCAAACAGTATCCATTTGTCAATCTTCTTGAATATGAACTCATGCATATGATCTTTAATCCTATGGTGCACTCTTTCAGGCTCAAACATCATGCACAAGTATTCCAATGTCACTTTGAGAAGATTCTCTTCAGTACCTTTCAACACAGGTTCATAAAGTTTCATCCCAACTTTATATAGTTCTTCCATATCAGCTCTTGAACAACTTCTGATGACTTTCCCCCATGTTGAATAAGCTTCAAATGAACCATCAGCTCTCTTGATTCTGAAGAAATTCTTTCCATTGTCTCTCAGAATATCCCAGAAGATGATCTCTGGAGCTTGCATAGAGATTGGAACAGCTTTCAAAGGTTCCACTATTGTCATGTACGGATCCATACTTTCATCTGTTTGCTTAGTGACCTGCTCTGGACTCTGTACTGGCTCTGTTGGGGATGTGACTGAAGGTTCTGCTTCCTTTTCAGTTTCTTCCACCCTAGGCCTTTTCAACTGCCTTTTTGGAGCAATTGATTTCACTCTTTTTCCAGACTTGGCTTCTATACCAACATTTCCAGGTTCTTCCTTCTTCTCTTCTGCTTCTTCTTTGGAAGGTGTGGTTTCCTCAGGGAATGGTTGTTGGATGTTGAGATCATGTCTCTCTTTCATCCTTCTCTCTGCCTCCTCCCTTTGTGCTGAATCCCCTTGAAGCTTGGCCATTTCCTTGTTATACAACTCTTCAATCTGAGAGAATGCCATGTGAGTAAACATCTCCCCCTTAACACCAATTGCACCTTTCAGGAAGTTTATCATTTTTCTTCTTTCCTGATTGGCCAAAAATGTCTTGGAGGGTTGTCTTTTCTGCTTTTGTTTCTGAATTGGCATCTTCTTAACTTGGAGTTTCTTGACCTGAGTTGCTGTCTGAGCTGCTTCTTTCAAACTCTTTTGGTATTCTGCATTTAACTTCTTGGCCATTATCCTTGCAAGCTCTCTATCAGTTTCTGTTTGAAATTGCTCCTCTTTTTCCATTTGCTCTTGAAGCTGCTTTGCCATCTCCTCATCCATTTCAATCTGACTCCTCTTCTTTGAAGGTTGTTCAGGTTCAATCATCTTTCCTTTTCCTTTTATATCCTCCTTCATTTTCTTCTTTTGAGATTCTCCTTCATTGATGACCACTCCTTTGGCCTTTTGAGTAGCCTTAGGAGTGTCATTCTTTGCTTTTACTAAAGTCTCTGCTATCTCCATTTCTTCCACAGAGAGCCCTATTTCTGCTGCTTCAGTTTCTGCTGCTACTTTTACTTCAGCAGCAGTAACTGTTTCTGTTTCCATCTCTTCCTCTGTCTCCCCCTCAACTTCAGCTTTCTTTTCAACAGTTTCCCCTTCATGCTTCTCCCCCTTGTTGAAAGAATCTTGAGCTTTGTCCCTCTTTTTGAGTACAAACTGTTTCCTTCTTTTCTTTTGAACCAGCCTGGTCACCATCTTCTTCAATTTTTCAATCTGGACTTGTTGTGACAGGATCACCAGCTTCATCTCCTCTATTTCTTTTCCTTGTTTCAGAACATCTAGGTTGATGTTACCCATTGCCTCCATCAATTCATCATAGTTATATCTGTCCTCACCTTCTCCAGGAGTGTTACCCCCTATTGAAGGATCATGGGATCTTTTATTAGTGGAAGTCTTCTGCCTAGCAGAAGCACTGTCCACCCCCGTGGTTTCTTGGCACCAGGGACCTTCAAATGATGACTCATTCAAAGTTGCCATGGGGGAGGTCTTATTGATGTTACCACTTTCCTCCTCTGTGCTAGCAGGAGTAGTGGCAGCCTCATCACCCATATGCTCTACCTCCTCCTCAGAGAGCACCTCCTTTGGGTTGGGAGACACCCTTGTGGATTCCCTTTGAATATTCTCTACTGGAGAATGCTCCAATAGAGGGCTTAAAGGCTTGGGGGATGATGGTACAAGAAGGGAAGGAGCCTTCTTTACCTGTTTCCTCTTGTAAGTTTGGGTGATATGAGAGGTTGGTTTTTCAAGAAGGGACTGGGGAATGGATATTGAGAGGGAAGGTTGGGCTTGGCTAGCAGTGGGTTGGTCTAATGGGGGCCTTGACCCTACTACCATACCTTCATTGGGTTGGGACACCACCATCATTGTAGAGAACAATGGGGTGTCAACTCCTTCAGAGTCCCCAACAGATCTTCTCATATTTGAGAAAACCTTGCCTTTGGGGGGTTTGGGTACATATACCCCAACAGGTTGAGGTATATCCGTCAATTCATGAGTAATAACTTCTTGAACAAACCTGGGATACATAAAGAAGCTCTTTTTGTTTCCCATGTTTGAGACAAGATCACTGAAAATCATTTTAGAAAAATTATACTTTCTGGCAGTGGCCAAGCACACCAAAGCATAAGCAATAGTGCTGCTGAACTCACTCCATCCAGTAGTCTTTTTGGAGATACAATGCATAAGAGTATGGACAAAGAAACGCCATTGGGGTGAAAATTTGGCTTTTGAGAATTTGAAAACACCCAATGGGCCTCCATACCCCATTCTTGTAAGATTTGAAAATAGTTCATCGTTTGGGATAGAGGTTATACCAGAGGCATCGTCTAGACGTAGACTGATGCGAATAACCTCTTCAGTAACCGTTAGTGATTGATCACAGATTCTTGTCTTGATCATCTGCACACCATTCTCAACAACAATGGTTGTATTAGCCCAGAACTGCCTTTGATGCTCGATATAGATTGTAGGGGATACAATAAGAGCATGAGCAATGTGGCTTGACTTGAGGAAATCCACAATCTGATGAAATCCTGCAGCTTGCTTTGGTTTTTGTAGCATCGCAATCTCATTGTGCTCGTCGATGAAAGTCATTGATGCCATTGATCTTAGTGAAAAGCTTGCCTGAAGACTTCGAACTTGAGAGAGAAAAGGTTTAGAGCACAAGAGAACAGTATGCAAAGAGTCGTTATGAACTTTTAGGCGGGCAAAGAGTATTTATAGTATTCGGAACATAAGCATTATTAACCTAGAGCAGTATTAACTAATAGCAGTATTAACTACTAGCAGTATTAACTACTAGCAGTATTCACTACTAGCAGTATTAACTGAAAGCAGTATTAACCACTAGCAGTATGAACTGAAAGCAGTATTAACCACTAGCAGTATTAACTGAAAGCAGTATTAACCACTAGCAGTATTAACTGAAAGCAGTATTAACCACTAGCAGTATTAACTGAGAGCAGTATTAACCACTAGCAGTATTAACTGAAAGCAGTATTAACCACTAGCAGTATTAACTGAAAGTAGTATTAACCACTAACAGTATTAACTGAGAGTAGTATTAACCACTAGCAGTATTAACCACTAGCAGTATTAACTGAAAGCAGTATTAACCACTAGCAGTATTAACTGAGAGCAGTATTAACCACTAGCAGTATTAACTGAAAGCAGTATTAACCACTAGCAGTATTAACTGAAAGCAGTATTAACCACTAACAGTATTAACTGAAAGCAGTATTAACTGAGAGTAGTATTAACCACTAGCAGTATTGCTATGCATATCCTGAAAAAGAAGATTAGTAACTCCAAGAATAATATACAGGTATAAAACCACTTTTTGAGAAGGGCATTATTCAGAGTTGATCATTCCCACACTTGTTACCAAGAAAGTGAATCTACCCACATCAAAAGCTTTAGTGAATAGATCAGCAAACTGATTATCAGTGTGAACTTTGACAACTTGAATAAGTTTCTTTTCATTACAATCTCTTATAAAGTGATACCTGATCTCAATGTGCTTTGTTTTTGAGTGCTTGACTGGATTATTCACAATGCTAATAGCACTGCTGTTGTCAATAAAGATTGGAGTGTGTAGAAAGGTTACCCCATAATCCAACATTTGATTCTGAATCCATAAGACTTGAGAACAACAACTTGCAGCTGCTATGTACTCTGCCTCTGTTGTAGATGTGGATACTGTGGTTTGTTTCTTGCACTGCCATGAGACTAGTCTAGCACCCAAAAACTGACATCCTCCAGAAGTAGATTTTCTGTCCAAGTTTGCCCCACCTAGATCACTGTCTGAGTATGCTATTAGGTCAAAGGGTGAGTCATGAGGATACCAAAGTCCCAATCTGGGTTGCCCTTTGAGATATCTGAATATCCTCTTAACAGCTTGAAAGTGAGATTGCTTTGGCCTAACTTGGAATCTTGCACATACACAGACTGGAAACATTATATCTGGCCTTGATGCTGTGAGATACATGAGAGAGCCAATCATGGATCTGTAATGATGCACATCTATATCCTCCCCCTCAGGATCTGCTGATATTTGCTTGTGTGTTTCCATAGGTGTGTTGGCAGGTTTTGACTCTGAGAAACCAAACTTGGTTAGAATGTCCTGCACATACTTGGATTGACAGATGAAGATTCCATCTGACTTCTGTTGAACTTGGAGTCCAAGGAAGAAAGTAAGTTCCCCCATGGAACTCATTTTGAACCTTTGATGCATTAAATCCTCAAACTCCTTGCACATGTTGTTTCTTGTAGATCCAAAGATAATGTCATCAACATAGATTTGGACCAGCAAGATATCCTTCTTCTTTCTCTTGATAAATAGAGTCTTATCAATGACTCCTCTTTCAAAGTCATTTTCCAAGAGATAGGATGACAGAGTGTCATACCATGCTCTTGGAGCTTGATGTAGTCCATAAAGTGCTTTCTTTAATTTGTATACCCTGTCTGGATAGCTTGGGTTTTCAAACCCTGGTGGTTGACAGACATATACTTCTTCTTCAATTGAGCCATAGAGAAAAGCACTTTTTACATCCATTTGATAGACTTTGAAATTCATGTAAGAAGCATAGGCCTGGAAAAGTCTGATTGCTTCTATCCTAGCCACAGGTGCAAAAACTTCTTCATAATCTATACCCTCTTCTTGAGTATATCCTTGAGCCACCAGCCTTGCTTTGTTCCTTATGACAATACCTCTTTCATCTCTCTTGTTTCTGAAAATCCATTTTGTGCCAATTGCTCTGTGACCTTTAGGAAGGTCTACTAGATCCCATACATCTTGGAGCTTGAATTGTAACAGTTCTTCTTGCATTGCTTCTATCCAGCTAGATTCTTTCATAGCATCATGTGCCTTTTTAGGCTCAAGCTGTGATAGAAAACAAGAAAGCACTGTATGCTGTTGATCTTGCATTTCCTGAAGCCTGCTTTGATGTCTAGTCATCATAGGAGAAGAGATATCTCCTATTACCAGCTGTGGAGGATGATTCTTTTGAACTCTGGTGTTATGACTAGGTTCTCCATTCAGTCCAGCCTCAAGATTAGATTCATGCAACTCAACTGAAGTGTTTTCAGATGCCACTTCATTATTTTCTTGAGTCTCCTCATCTCTAGTTTCTTCTTCACTCTGACTTGGTCCAGTAAATGATTCCTTTTCACAGTCTTCAACAGAATTTACTGTGGGTATGAGAAAAATCACAGATTTAGATATACTTTCTTGAACTTGTGTGATCCCTGATCCTCCACTTCCTGTTCCTGTATACTCATTACTGAAACCAAAAGAGTTAGTTAGTGAATCAATGTCAAATAGCCACTGAGGTCCAGACCCAACAGGATTTGGTGTGTTCTCATTGCATTTGACATTGTCACTTTCTTCAATTATTCTAGAAGAAGAGTTAAAAACTCTGTAAGCCTTACTCTGAGATGAATATCCAACAAGAAATCCATCATCTGCTTTGCTATCAAACTTACCTAAGTGAGATTTGGTATTGAGAATTGTACAAGGACACCCAAAAGGTTTGAAGAAACCAATGAAGGGTTTTCTTTGATTTAAAAGCTCATATGGGGTCTTGTTCTTTTGCTTGACCACTAGAACTCTGTTTTGGACATAACAAGCAGTATTAACTGCTTCAGCCCAGAAGGTAATTGGCAATTTTGAATCAGCCAACAGAGATCTAGCAGCCTCTATTAGTGTTCTATTTCTCCTTTCAGCAACACCATTCTGTTGAGGAGTCCTAGGAGCACTATATTGCCTCTCAATACCTTTTTCTTCACAAAAGGTGTTTAGATCATGATTTTTAAACTCAGTTCCATTATCTGATCTAATGACTTTTACTCTTTGATTAGTTTGGTTTTCAATTCTTAGAATAAAGGATTTGATAAGACCACTTGTTTCATCCTTAGTCCTTAGAAAATATACCCAAGTAAATCTGGAGTAATCATCAACAATAACCAAGCAGTAAGATTTCTTGCGTATACTCATAACATTTGTAGAACCAAACAGATCCATATGCAGTAACTGGAGACAAGAAGAAACAGAATTTAACTCTTTGGTCTTATGAGAAGTTTTGTGTTGTTTGCCTTAAAGACAAGCAACACAATGATCATCACATGAAAAGACTTTTGAAGGTAAACCTCTTACAAGGTTGTTTTTAACAAGATTGTTCATAGTCTTGAAATTCATGTGACACATCCTTCTGTGCCATAGAGAGGATTCATCTACAGAAGCTTTTGAAACAAGACAATTTAGAGATGAATCACTATCAACATTGTCCATATCCAGACAGTAAACATTGTCCTTTCTTGGAGTTCTAAGTAGTATCATGCTTTCATCAACTACCTTGAACCCTGGAGCAAGGATCAAACACTCATTATTAGTAAATAATATACTATGTTGTTTGTCACAATCCTGTGATACACTTAACAGGTTGTACTTTAATTGATCAACATAGTAGACATCCTCAAAAGTCATCTTACCTTTGGTGACAT
Organism: Arctium minus; assembly: GCA_954870635.1. NCBI lineage: Eukaryota > Viridiplantae > Streptophyta > Magnoliopsida > Asterales > Asteraceae > Arctium > Arctium minus. The sequence goes on along the minus strand of OX941082.1, from coordinate 58,296,846 downwards.
TACCTTTTCCACTTATCTTACCACCAGTAAGATTATCTCCAAATGCAACATGTCCTCCATTGATATGCTTGAAATCCTGAAGGCATGACATGTTGCCTGTCATGTGCCTAGAGCAACCACTATCAACATGCCAAATGCTCTTTCCCTTGAGCTGTTGGTTGCCCTGCACATTAGATAAATCAATTAGTATGAATTAGGAACCCAAGCCAAAGTGGTCTTGGGTACCCCTTTCTCATCAAAATACTTGCATTCTTTCTTGACAAGATTTTTGAACTTTAACTCCTCATTCTTGGAGTACTTTGTTACAATAATAGGCTTGGAAATATTTTTGCTAGAATCAGTACTGGTTTTAGAAGTACTAACTGCCTTGGCAGCACTTGCATGCTTAGCAGTACTAACCTTGTTAGCAGTAGTAACTGTGTTAGCAGCAGTAACTGTGTTGGCAGTATTAACCTTTGAAGAGGTATTAACAGTATTAGCAGCATTAATATTTTCAGCAGTACTAACACTGTTAGCAGTAGTAACTGTGTTAGCAGTACTAATATCGTTAGCAGTACTAACACTGTTAGTACTTCTAGGTACCCACATTTTGACACTTTCTTTTAAAATCTTTTTCTTTAAAGTGCCTTTACTTTCAACAGATTTCTTTATCACATGTTTCTTTCCAGCCTTCCTATAACCAACAGGTTTTTGCACAAATCTTTGAAAGTTCATCTGTTGGTTAATAGGGTTAAAGTAACAATACTTAGCCAAATGATTCAACTTGCCACATATAAAACAAGGTTTTGGTCTATTGATTTTATTCAGATCAACTCCTTGTTTCTGAGCCCATTGACTATTCCAGTTTCTTTGATTTCCTCTTTTTAAACCAGAATTTAGGCTCTTGGCTTTATTGCAATCACACTGTTTACAAGATCTAGGATTCACAACTGTGGTTTGTTTGTAATGGACCTTGTTATTCTTTCCTTTAGTCTTCTCTATCTCCTTGGACTTGACCCAGATTTTCTCACATCCCTCATTGGTGATAATATTGTTTTCTAATGGTATCTTTTTACTCACAGTATTATCCCTGTTTTCACTGGCTTCTTTCTCAGTCAAATCCTTAACTACTACCTCATCCAAAGGATCTATCTTAAAAGCTTCTTCAGACAAGTCCTTTTTCTCCTTAGTTTCTAACAAGTCTGATGTAGGAGAAATATAGTTGTTATTGTAAGGAGGAGGTGTATTGTTGTATCCAATACCAGGCTTCATCTTATCATGTATCTGAGCCTTTAGAAGAGAATCCATTGCTTTTGAAGCATAAGAAAACTTTTCTATGTCAAGCTTAACTTTTGACAGTTCCTCTTTCAGCCTATCATTCTCTTCTAATGACTTAGACAGTTTGGTTTCTAACTCATTCTTTTCCCACTTCCAATAGTTTGTGTCATAAGAGTGTTGAAGTTCATTAGCTTGAAAGCCTTTGATTTGCTCTTCAAATCTCTCTACTATCAACACATAATCTCTTCTGTCCTTTTCTAATCTTTTGAGGTCATCACACATACTTTGATTGTGATCCCTGTATCTTGTAACAGTATCAATGCAAGATTTAGTGCAAAGATTAGAACTTACCTCAGTGGGGAGATCAGACACTTCTGCCATAAGAGCTTGGTTCTGAATGGCTTCCTCAGCTTGATCACTCCAGTCAAATCCCATTCCTTGTTGAGAAACAAGGGCTTGAGCAGGATTCTTGTTCAGATTGTATCCTCCATTCTGAGCTTGTTGATGGTTGTTGTTTGGAACAGCACTCCTGCATTCTCTAGCAAAGTGTCCTTTCTTGTGACACTTATAACATTCCACCTTGGTTTTGTCAAAACCAGCTCCATCTTCTCTTCTTTGAGAGAAGTTATTTCTTCCAGTTCTTTTAATGAACTTTTTCACCCTCATGGATAACATGGCCATTTTCCATTTAATATCCATCTCCTCCAGATCATCTGGGTGAATTTGATCCAGATCATCATTAATCAAAGAATTGATGCTATGACTGGACAGAAAGGCTTCAAAGATAGTTTCAGTGCCTTTTTCTGAACTTACTCCACTGGCAGTACTAACTGCTTCAGGGTTGGCAGTAGTATCAGTGGATGCTGAAAGAAGTGCAACATTGTGAATATAACCAGAGGGCTTCTTCTTGGTTTCTACCTCAGTTTCAAAAACTCTTAAATCATTGTATAGATCATCAAGTTCTTTCTCTTCCAGATTGTCACTCTGTCTATATGAGACAGTGTACATAGTCCATTCATCCCCAAGAGATCTGAGGAACTTTCTGTTGATATCATCTTGTTCCATCTTCACCCCTACAGTAGCCAGTTCACCTATGAGTTTGTTGAACCTATCAAAAGTTTGAGTCATAGACTCATTCTTTGTGGAAGTGAAGTTCTCATACTGCTGCTTTAGAACATCTCTTTGATTTCTTTTGATGCTCTTAGTTCCAGCAAATCTTTTCTCTAGAGCATTCCAGAGAATCTGAGCATCAGTGCAGTTGCAAAATTGATGCTGGTATTCATTGGGAATGGCCAAGAGCAGAGTGCTCAAGGCCTTCATCTCTGTTTGTCTGATCTTCCTCTCACCATCTGTCTTTGGTGGAGGTCTTTTCCCATCTGGTCCTATCCTTCCAGCTTCAGAAGGACCATTCTCAATGATATCCCACATTGAGTAGTCAGTGAGAAGAATATATTGTCTGATTCTTATCTTCCACATGTCAAACTCACTTGGTTTGAGCATTGGAACCTTAGAAACCAAAGTACTGCTTGATTCTGTAAAATTTTCCATGATGATTAACTGTTTCTGAGAGAGTTTGGCTCTGATACCACTTGTCAGGATCGAATTCTCAACAAGAATTAATTCTCATAAACAATATCAAAGAAGTTTGCGGAATAACACTTTGATATTTAATCAAAACAGTAAATCAACACAGTAGATATGAAAAACAAACTGTAAACTTGTATTTGAATGCTTTGAAGTTACAAGATTACACACTCAACCTCAATATTGATGAACAGGCTCACCAATACGAATTCTACTTCTCTAGAATTAGGATCTATGCCTTGAGGTTGATTTTCTCTCTAATAGAATGAAGAAAACAAAAGTTAACTCTCTATTCTAAACTATACAATATATATACTGAATACAAAGATAATTACAATAAATAAAATATCTTCAGTATATCTTCCATGTATATCTCTAAGCTTCCATGTATATCCTTTCATATGAATCTTCATCATATAAGCAGTATTAATCTTCAGCAGCATTAAATTCCTTCTAGCAGCATTAACTACTAAGCAGCACTAACCACTAGCAGTACTAACTAGCTAAGCAGTACTAACTTTGTTCAAGCAGCACTAACAATAACTAGCAGTATTAATAGTACTAGCAGTAGTAACACTCAGCAGTATTAACCTTTAAGTCTTCTAGCAGTAGTAACTTTGAACCAGCAGCATTAACCATACTTGATAAATTCTTCAGTTCCCAACAAATCCAAACAATCTGAATGATTTTGTCTCGCTCTGATACCAATTGTAATTCTAAGTTTTCAAGTAATTCAATCAGAATGTATAGATTTGACAATTATTATCAAAGTCTAGAGAGAGAGTAGAGAGACAAAATATCCAAAGTCGTATATCTATGAATGAGTTACAATCTCTATTACATGAACTCTCACATGACTATACTCTCATATGCTTTGCTTCACTACATACCTCACAAACACTCACACAAATACATTTAAACAAGGTTACATTACTTGACTTTGACTTAGATTGACTTTACATGACGTTGACTTTTCTACTTAAATCTTGGATACAACTATGCATTAACATATATGGTTTACATGAAATTATCATTTGTTTGGTTATTTGGTGAGTATTGACTATCTACAATGTTTAACTTCATAAACCTTGTAAAACACCAACATTTGGGATTTTTGGATGATTTGATAAATGAATCATAAATGAAAGTGTCTTGAGGAATCATTGTGTAAATGGGGGTTATTTGGTAAAAATACATTTTAGTGTTTGTTGGAAATATGCATGGTTGTATTATGAAATGTTTTGTAACTACCAACGTGTGGGTCAATGGGTTTTGGTCATTCCCGACCTTTTGAACATTTCGAAAATTGTGAATCTTGGGTTTTGGGAAAAAGTTGTGTTTCAAGTATTTCGATGAGTAAATCTTAAGCATTGACATTTATCTTTTTACGATTTATTTTACGGGTGTAAATCCTTTGGTGTAAATGCATTTCAGTTACATTGATGATTTTCAAATATCATGAGGTTTGCTTAATAAAGGTATTTGTGGGAAAAGGGAATGTGTGGTTGGTTTTTGGTTTAAATGGTGTATGTTGACAAGTCTTTGTCAAATGGTGAGTCTATTTTGAGAAGTAAAAAAAATAGTTTTATGGGAATATTGATGCAAACCATATGTGTTATTATGGTTTGAGTCACCAATGAAATGGTGACAAGCCTTAAACTATTACTAGTGGATCCATTGGTATAGAGTCGGCATAATTTTGGGATAGTTCCCGTTTGTAACTAGTTGAGACATTGGACCCTAGGAAGGGCAACTTGGTACGGTTATGTGGGACCGGATACTAGCCATGGGTCGTAAATGTAAATCCTAGTGAATGAGCATGATTAGGATCATTGGGTGCCCTCCCACACACCTGAGTACGAGCCGACGAGTTTGTGGCCTTGATCCTAGTATGGTGAGCTCAATAACTTGGAATGTGGCCTACTTTTGTGTTCTGCCACTAGCCATGGAATCAGGGACGGGCCCAGTAAAATTTTCATACGGTGTCACCATATAATATAGACAAAAAATAATTACAAAACGCACGGTTTTTATCGACGTGTTTTCATATTTTTACCGACATTCAATATTGCCCGATGTGTTTTTAGCACAATTCTACAATTTCGAGGGATTTTTATAGTTGTTTGCTTGATTTCGAGGGAAATTTAAGTTTTTTTTATTGATTTCAAGAGATTTTTTCGGTTGATTTCGATAGTTTTTATTAGTCCAGTAGATCGCAATTAAATCAATGTGGAAAGATTAAACAAAGATGAATTGGGAAGGAGATGTTTGTATTATTCACAAATTCTAGAGAGAGGAAATGTTTCTCTCTCTAGAAACTCATACAAAAGTATACGACTACATTTTGAAAGTGAAAATTCCTAACAAACTACAACACAACTCCTATTTATACCCTATCACCTTGTTAACATTTAAAGCCCAAACTCAATGCTATTACAAGGCCCAAATACCAATTATGATGACTTTACAAAACTTCCAAACTGTGTGTCCCTATGATTAATGATTCAATCAAGCAAAACAATTAAGCAATAAGATTAAGCAAACCTGATATTGATTTATCAAACGATTCGAATGGTTATACGATTGAAGATGAAGCTCTATCTTAGTTTCTCTCTAGCCACAGCTCTCTCTTTTTCTCTCAATCAATGTTCGGCGGCTACTTCTCTCGTTCGACAACGAAACAAAACAAAACCTAAATATCTAATAAAAACCTAAAACCTATTTTAAGGAAAAGGATTAAAAACGAAAATACAAAAACAAACTTTGACTATTTATTACAAAGGACCCTAAACTATTTGTTGAGAGTCGACTTTTTCAGCTTTGACTTCAGATTTCCATCTTCAGATATTGATGATCTTGAATCCAATAAATTTATGCTCTAACAATCTTCCCCTTTGGATCAAGATCATTACTCAAAGGATTTATCAATCCAATCTTCTCTTTTAAGCTCAGTAGATGCAATATCCCTCTTTGTCTTCAGAATGTAGCAATCTCCCCAAATGATGAGAATAAAATCTCTTGGAAAGAACTTATCTCCTGTTTTAGCTCGAAATGCTTTAGCAAATCATCTTCAAATAAAATTTCTTCAATTCAGCATATCTTCAGAAATTCTTTCAAAAACTTTTGTTCTCCTTTCCCCATTTCTTGGTTGACGCTTCTCCCCCTTTTTGATGAAAAGAGCAACGAGTTCATCAAAACTTTTCTTCAAGAAATGTCTGACCACTAATCTTGCATACAGAACCTTCGATAATCCGTCAATTCAGAAAGATGTTTATCCAGATCTTTGCAAATCTAGACAAATTAGGAAATGAAATGTAACACCTGAATCAACAAATGAATCAGTTGAAATTGCCTGTCAGTAACACGAAGGCAATGTGTGTAACGAATACACATTATAAAGGAGCTTTTATTATGTTCACTCCCCAGGGCTTCCATTCAATCATCGAAACACCACAAAGGTAATTTCTATGAACGTTATGACAAAGACACAAATTCTTTGTGTGTTCGTGCAAGTGATAGAAAGAATTAAGCATATGATGATTGCTTATAAGGCTCAAAATGTGTAAACCACTGAGACAACAGTTAGTTAAACACAGACTCAATGTGCATTAGTGAAGTGTGAAGGTAGGGCAGACTTCCTTCTTTTCAATATCCTGATTTTCCAAATGAAAATCAGATAGTATATGTGTTGCGTCCCCTTTGAAAATGAAACATTTTCTTGTTAAGAAGAAAATGAGTAGCTGGTGGGGTAACGACAAGAGTTGGCATGGGCTATTTGCCTGTTTCAATAATGTTCACCAAGAATTGTGAAGCATTAGAAATGTGGCTGCCCGACTCAGAAAGTAGTTGGTACAGAGGTTGATATTCTTTTACTCTGATCTCTCACCCTCTTTCTTTTAATCATTAAGCTCACAGCTAACCAAACTCTCTTTTACATTTTCTCTCATCACACATCCCACACTCATTTCTTTAAATCCTCACACTCCATCACTATGGGTTAACTTCTTGGGTAGGAGACACTGGTTAACGTGAATCCATAGAAGTTCATTTAAGTCCTAGCACACTGATCCCATGTTTTCCTATGAAGCATATGTTACTCAGATGATTTAACTTGATCAGTGAAAGCTCAAAGATGAAGCAGAAAACATTTAAAATCACACTTCCAATTCAAGAAATCTGTTTGAGAATCGGGAAGTGGTTTGAACATTTAAGAACATGTTTTCTTATGATTGAAAGTTGTCCTTCTTTCAACCATAGATGAGATGAAGATCAAGAATTATACCTTTTGAGTGCAGTCTTACATCTCACGAAGTCAAGCTTAAAGTCATAAAGATATGATCTTGTAAGCGTCTCTCAAACTGCAAAAGTCTTAAGGTCTAGTCAAAGCAACTTTATTCACGGAAATTAAAAATGACATAAAGCAGTAAAACAATTAAAGTACGAGTTCTGATTTGAAGTAATCAGAAGTCATAGCCATACTCCTTTGATTTGAACGCTCCCCCTAGAATCATGCATTACTAACAATTTATCAGTAATCACAATGCATACATAATATATGCTCCCCCTCAAAATAACATTGACCATCTATGAGGTACTTCTCACACTCCCCCTGAGATCATGAACAAACAATTAAAGAGCATATATCTTGTGGAAATAATGATAAAGAAATGATGAAAAAAAAGGAAAAATTGCATCAAAATGGAACAAACTTTGGTCTGATTTCTATTTTAGGGAACTAACTTTAAAAATTATCATTTAAGGGTCTATAACAAAGTTTTCGTTTATTTAAGGGTCTGATTGACCTATTCAACGGGTAACCGGTTACCTTAAAATGACATGGCAAATAAAAAAAATTACATAATATTCACGTCATTAACTAATTTCCGCAATCAAAATAATTATTATAACAATTTCTTAATAAATCTTTGAAGATGAACATGAATAACTTCACCAGAAAAAGAACTTATATTAGATGAACATAATTCATAATCAAACACAACTTCCTTTATGTAAATCATATTCATACAATACAAGAACTTAAATCAGAAGTTAAATCCAAATAAAACCCTAAATCAGAAGTGTATAAAATGTTTATACAAATAGATTCATGAACTTTGTGATACATAAAAAAAAATCAAAATTTGAAATCAGATCTTTAAAATCAAAAAAATCAAAACCCCAAAAAATTTATACAAACCCATTTTGATTCTAGCTACAAATCAAATCAAAACCATATATATTTCTCTGCATATGTTTTGAATCGATCCGTTGATGGGTTGTTTTCAATCCACAAATACGTCGACTTTGAAATGGGAAGCCTCTATTGATAGCTTCTTCAAGTTTGTTGAGTTGATATGTTGAACCAAAACTCTTTGTTGAATGTTTATTCGAGTTCTTCGTTTGATTTATAAAAACTCAGATTCATATATTTTCATTGATGCAACGATTCATGCCAACATAGACGATGAAGATTACAGTGATGATGAAGGGGCGCAGAGAGGATGAAGAATTGAAGAGGTTGGTAAGGATATGTAGCGGCGGCCATAGTTTTTTTATGGTTGTTTAGGATTTAATATTTTTATATTTTTTAGTGCTAAGAATTTGTAAATGTTTTTTATAATATTATAAAATACAAAATTTTAAATCTAAAAATCCTAACTATCTTTTACGTGGAATTTTAGTTTATAAATAAATAAAAGATATATGACATGTTATAATTTTTGATGTCTTGTCATTTTTTTAAATTTATTTTTATAAATTTAATTATGACATGGAATTTTAGTTGGTAAAATATTGGGTCCATGTCATCATTAGTAGGTCAATAGGTCAATCAGACCCTTAAATAAACTAAAACTTTGTTATAGACCCTTAAATGATGATTTTTAAAGTTGATTCCCCAAAATAGAAATCATGCCAAAGTTTTTCCATTTTAATGCAATTTTCCCAAAAAAAAAACACAATAAGAGACTTTAGTAGGTAACTACCGATTAGGTCTTAAGATTTAGCATACCAAGCCTAGAGACAAGAAAATTGAATCTCTTTTCGTCTAAGGGTTTGGTAAACAAATCTGCAAGTTGATAATCAGTTTTTACAAAGTAAAGTTCAATTGTTCCTTTTTCTACATTATCTTTTATAAAGTGATACCTGACATCAATGTGTTTGGTCTTAGTATGCTGAACATGATTAGCTGAAATCGCGATAGCGCTCTTCGAATCACAATAGATTGGGATTCTATTGAAATGAAACCCATAGTCTCGCAGTTGTGTTCTCATCCACAAGACCTGAGAACAACAGCTAGCAGCATCTACATATTCTGCTTCGGCCGTTGAAGTGGAGGCACATAATTGCTTCTTCGATGCCCAACTGACGAGTTTATCACCGAGGAATTGTATATGACCCGAGGTGCTCTTCCTGTTTAACATGCAACCAACATGATCTGCGTCTGAATAAGCTGTTAGTTTAAATCTAGTATCTTTAGGATACCACAAACCAAGATCTGCAGTCCCCTTCAGATACCTGAAAATCCGCGTAACAGCAGACAAATGGGATTCTTTTGGATTGGCCTGATATCTAGCACATAACATGTAGAGAACATTATAGCTGGCCTACTGGAAGTAAGATACATCAAAGAACCTATCATCCCTCTATAAGTCCTAACATCAACAACCTTTCCCAAAAGATCGGTGCCAATCTTAGTACCAGGTGCCATCGGGGTACCAATCGGTTTACAATTTTCCATCTTGAACTTCCGAAGAATATCAAGAATGTATTTAGATTGATTGATAAAAATCCCCGTTGAAAATTGTTTGACTTGCAATCCGAGAAAGAAATTCATCTCTCCCATCATACTCATCTAAAAACGTGACACCATGAGGTTTGCAAAATTCTTACAGTAGTTAGGATTTGTAGAGCCAAAAATAATATCATCCATATATATTTGAATAAGAATGATATCGCCTTTGTCCTTTTTAATAAATAAAGTGGTATCGACCGTACCTTTTGTAAAACCTGACTTGACCAAGAACTGAGATAAGATATCATACCAGGCGCGAGGAACTTGTTTCAGTACATAAAGAGCTTTATCCAAGATGTAAACGTGATTAGGATTATCTGGATTCACAAACCCTTCTGGCTGCGAGACGTAGACTTCCTCCTTGAGTACTCCATTCAGAAAAGCTGTCTTCACGTCCATTTGATAGACGATAAAGTTCTTGTGGGCTGCGTAGGCTAAGAACATCCGAATTGCCTCTATACGCGCCACTGGAGCGTAAGTCTCGTCATAGTCTATCCCTTCCTCTTGCCTATATCCTTTGGCAACAAGTCGTGCTTTATTTCTGATAACGGTACCATCTTCATCTTTCTTGTTTTTGAACACCCATTTCGTACTAATGATGGTTTTACCTTTAGGTTTGGGTACGAGTCTCCAGACTTTAAGTGCTTCAAACTGATTCAGCTCATCTTGCATCGCCGTTACCCAATCTGAATCGGTAAGGGCCTCAGATACGCGAGTAGGCTCGATCTTGCTCAGAAAGAAGTCATGCATACACAGATTCAAAGTGGCAGACCTAGTTTGCACCGGTTTGGACGGATCTCCAATAACTTGGCTTATCGGGTGCTCTTTGGTCCACTTGTGTTCATGAGGGAGTGGATTAGATATAGATTGATCATGTTCAGCATCTAGGAATCCACTGTTATCTTCTTCAGATGGTTCAGAATGAATGGGGGTATCAGTTGAAGTAGTAGTTGCAGTAGGTTCAACTTGGTAAGTCTGTTGATCAGTCCTTACAGTACTTCCTACTAAGTCAGCTACTTCTGTCTCTTCAGTGTTGGTTACAACTTCAACTGTCGGAGTAGGCATTTGAACTGGAACTTCTTGTCGAATCGGGGAGTTAGATTCAATAGAGATATCGGAAGTGGTTGGATGAGTAGTCATTGAGTCTTCCATTCTGTCAACCACAACAGATTTAGGCACATTAGATCCAAGAAATTCATCATAAAACAGTTCAAACAATAAATCCAAATCAGATAATTTAGAAGTAGACGATGAAGCGCCATCTGATTTGTTCTCTTGAGGTGCAGGTCCTGGACTGGTTGGCCCAGAAGCTAGTACTCCGGTTATTATGTGTTAATACTGATTTTGTAGTAATCATTGTAATTATTTTCCTTGTCTTTACTGTGATTAGAGTGCTTATCTGTGTTGTTAAGGCAAGGGGTATTTAAGTCCCCTTAGGCCTTTGTTTTTGTAACTTTGGAACATACATTTTGAATATCAGTTTACATTTGGAGCGCTATCTTTCTCTCTCTACTTTCTTTCTCTAGAGATTTAGTGATTCTTGGATTTTCAATTTGTATCAGAGCATTCTGAATCTTGAGAGGACTGAGAGAAATTGTTTTATGTTTTTGAATTTGTGGATTAAAGCAGAAATTTGATTGATTTTCTTGATTTTTTCAAGAAAATCTCGTTTTTAGCTTTTTCATCAAATTCAGATTGGTTTTATATCGAATTGTGTTGTATTTGGATTCTTTAGACTCGTTTTTGGATATAGATCATATTTGATTCATACATTTTTGCAAGAAAAACAGTTTTCGATCGTTGATTTTGAGATTTAAAGGATTTCTGGAAAACTCGTTTTTACGCACTGTACTTTCTTGAAATCGTGATTTTGTGGTGTTTAATCGATATTGTTGATTGAATTGTCTTAGAATCTTGTTTTCGATCAATCTTGTGTATATTTGTTGCTTTAATTTCATGAATATAATCATTTTTAGCAAGATTTTATTGATTTTTAGAACTTTGTGCGAGATCTAAACTTTGCGCTAGTTCATCACAAGTTTGCGCTTCATTTTCACGAGAAGTTCAGATTTGATCTTAGTGTTCCTCACGCAAACCTATGTTTGCATCTTCTTCTATCGCGAAAAGTTTTGTTTTGCGTCTCAAGTGCATCAAGAAAAGTGGTGTTTGTGTCTTTCATAGCATATGCAAAGATCACTTTGCGTTTTCCTTTGCTCGCGAAAAGTTCAGTTTGCGCCTCGAGTTCATCACGCAAAGCTCAGTTTGCGCGATCAACACCTCACGTAAAGTCTAGTTTGCGTCATCTGCTTATCACGCAAAGCTCTTCTTGCGTTTCACTTGGCTCACGCAAAGTTCCCTTTGCATCACCAACTGCTCACGCAAACCTCAAGTTTGCGCCAGATTACATCTTCCAGACTTTAATTTTTTTTAGATTGTATTTGTGTACAAAATGTCACTGCAAGCTCAAGTTTATAAGAATGACCTGATGATGTCATTGGGGCCTGACACACGTCCTCCCGTACTGATCAACGAGAATGAATTTGAACAGTGGCAGGACCGATTCTTAACTTCATAGAAAGACAACTGAATGGGGATAACATGATGAAATCTCTGACTGAGGGTCCTATGTAGAGGCCGATGAAAGTTATACCCGCTATTGCAACTACTCTGGCTTCAACTGTAGAGAAGTCTCTGAGGGAGTATGATGCTGATGAATTGTTGAGATATCAAGCTGACAGTCAGGCAAAGTCCAATCTGATTCTTGCACTACAATATTCGATCTACAACAGAATTGATTGCTTCAAACAGAATCCTATGCTTATGTGGACTCAATTGGAAAAGATCATGCTTGGTACAGCTGTGTCAACTCAATTGGGTCAGACCAGATACATGAATAATTTTGAGGAGTTCAAATCTAAGGATGGAGAAAGTCTGAAAAGCGTATTTGATAGATTTTGGGCAGTCATCAATGATCTGTACAAGATCAAGGTGACAAAGACTGAGTTAGAAGCCAACCTGAAGTTTCTGAATGCACTCCAACCTGAATGGAGAAAATCTTGTCATCGGATGAGAAATGATGTCAGGATTTCTACTATGCCCATTCAGGAATTGTATGAAATTCTGATGACTGATGAATCCATGGTGTTGGAAAAGAAGGCTAAGCTTGATTAGAAGAATAAGCCTAAGACTGTGGATCCGATTGCTCTTCTGGCTAGCCAACTGGTTGAGGAAGCTTTATCTGAATCTGCTTTTCATGGTTCCACAGAAGATGATGGTGAAGCCTTGGAGAAAACAATGATACTTCTCTCGCAACACTATCAGAAAAAGTTTCAGCGTAGAACTGGATCCAACAATCTCCGTTTCACTTCCGGCTCAAAGAAAGTTGAACTTGGTGCACCATCAAAGGCATACACTCCAAAGTATGAACCAGTTAAGGTGGCTGAACCGAAAAAGGAATAGAAAAAGGTGATGAACTGCTTCAATTGTGGCAAACCGGGTCATATAGCAAAGGATTGTAGAGTGAAAGTTGTTAAGGATTCAACTTTCTACAGAAAGAAGATGGAACTGGCTGAGAAGAGAGAAAACGGAACTATTCTGATGGCTGAGGAGGAGTACTGGTTGGATCATTCAGATAACGAGGCTGAGAATGAAGAGACTGTAACCATGTTCTTCATAGGGGATGACAAGAGTGATGATGAAGAAGATAACACCTCCACTGATGATTCTGAGGTAATTTCTGAGTTTCATGTTAACTTTGTTTATTCTCAATTGAACGTTATTGTCAATGCTTTACATGATTTTCGTTCTAAGTTCATATCTGAAAAGCTTGAAAATCAAGAAAAGTCTGTTTTGATTGAAAAACTGAAGATTTCTCAGAAAGATGAAAAGATCATTTTAAATGACACAAAAGAGAAATTTCAAAAGAATGTGAATGACTTAGAATTATCAAATCAGACTTATCGTGATTCTTTGACTTAATTGACTAATTTGAACAAAAGTTTATCTGATAAAATAATTGTGTTAAAAGAAAAATTGTATAAGAGAAATCAAACTGAGCAGACTATATATATGAATAAGCCTAGGAGTGACGAGGCTATAAAAGAAAGGTGGGGACTTGGTTTTGAAAATCCTCATTGTCTAAACAATGTTATTTCAAAAACCCCAACCTTATATAATTTTGATTATCTAACTCTTGCGAATTATGCTCCTCAATTTAAAATTGACTGGTTGAATGAAAAGAAAGTTTTAGAAAATGAAAATCAAAAGAGGATGCATAACAAGAAAATGGAAATGCGATTTGTTTATACGTCTGAAAATGCCAAGTATTTTCCTGAGAAAACGAAGAAGTTCAGAAATTCCAAAAATGTTTTAAATGTCAATACATCCAATAAATCTTCAATACCAACTGATTTTGTTGATATATATGCAACTAACACTAATAAGGAGAATGTATCAAAAGAGGATGTATAACAAGAAAATGGAAATGCCATTTGTTTATACGTCTGAAAATGCCAAGTATTTTCCTGAGAAAACGAAGAAGTTCAGAAATTCCAAAAATGTTTTAAATGTCAATACATCCAATAAATCTTCAATACCAACTGATTTTGTTGATATATATGCAACTAACACTAATAAGGAGAATGTATCTCCGGTTTCCTATGATTCTAGGAAATACATTCCCTCAATAGTGTTGGAAGGTAAGATAGTTGATCTTGAAGATAAATTGGAAGAACAAAATCTTCAAACTGATTTTGAAAACAGTTTATTTCGTTTTATAATGAAATCATGTTTGGAAGATAAAATTACTTCTGGATTTTCTATCGATTTCAAGGAAAATACTCGGAATGTCAAAAAACAGTGAGCATTTGCGCCACCCATTGATAGCGCAAACCGACAATTTGCGCCAGACGTTAGTCGCGCAATGCTCAGTTTGCGCCACCAAAGGATCGCGCAAACCTATTCCAGACTTGGTTATTTCTGACAATTTACACTCCGAAGCTAGTTCAAATATGCTGGATGCTCAGTCTGATTTCTTAGATAAAATTCCTTCTTCTGATTCAATTGTTGATGATTCTTTGACGCTAAATGATCAATATTATAAAACAAAAACAAAGCGTAAAAGAAAAAGGTCAAAGAAGTCAAGGAAACATGACAGTGTCTTGTCTGAAAATTCTAATTCTTCTGATTTTTCTGTTTCAGATCGGATTGTGAAGAGATCACAAAAGCTGATATGGAGGATAAAGTAGAAATCTATAGAGTCTGAACTGTTAGAAGATACTTGTGTAGTGAATCTTTGTGACAATGATACATTTGCTTTGTGTAATAAAAATACAAAATATTCAATTCCGCAAATGATTCACATTGCAAAGCATGTCTCTTCTTCTTCTAGTTCTGATTCTGATGATTATGTTTATTCCTCTATTGATGATTGCATTCTTGAGTGTTTGAAAAATAAATCTTCGAAAAATAAAAGACACAAATCTAACAATAAGGGACCCATAAGAATATGGGTACCTAAATCTGTGTAGTTTATGTTTGTGCAGCTTAGTCATTTATGGTATATGGATTCGTGGTGTTCCAAACACATGACGGGCAACAAATATCTTCTCTCAAATTTTAAAGAAAAATGTTGCGGTCATGTCAAGTTTGGAAACTGTGAGACTGCTCCGATTCTTGGTTATGGTGATCTTGTTCAAGGTAATATAACTGTCAAGAGAGTCAGCTACGTCGAAGGTCTAAGTCACAACTTATTCAGCATCAAACAGTTCTGTGATAAAGATCTTGAAGTTAGCTTTAAATCTAAAAGAGTTGCTGTGAAGAATGATAGTGGCAGGGACTTATTGGTTGGAAAAAGAAGATCCAATTTGTATACAATTGATCTTTCCAAGGTTAAGATCCCATCTGACATCTGTTTGCTATCTAAAGCCTCTGTTCATGAAAGTTGGATTTGGCATCGTCGACTAGCTCATCTCAACTTTAAGTATATAGATTGCTTGGTCAAGAATGATTCAGTGAGAGGTCTTCCAGTACTTTGTTTTCAGAAAGACCATCTCTGTCAGGATTGTGAGAAAGGAAATATGAAGAAATCTTCTCACAAGCCAAAGCCTGAACCCTGCAGTTCAGACATACTTGATTTACTGCATGTTGATTTATGCGGACCGATGAAGACAAAGAGTATTGGTAAGAAAAGGTATGTATTGGTGGTTGTTGATGATTATTCAAGTTATACATGGGTGAAGTTTCTCAAATCCAAAGATGAAACCCCAGAGATTCTCATCAACCTCATCAAAACAATTCAAACCAACAAGCAAAAGAAAGTCAAGGTTGTCAGATCAGACAATGGTACTGAATTCAAGAACAGTACTCTTCAAGCTTTTTACGAGGATCAAGGAATTCAACAACAGTTTTCTGCTGCTAGAACACCGCAACAGAATGGGGTTGTTGAACATCGCAATAGAATGCTTGTTGAGGCTGCAAGATCTATGCTTGCTTATTCTGGTCTTCCTTTGTCTCATTGGGCTGAAGCTGTTTCAACTGCATGTCATGCTCAGAGCCGATCAATTCTACATCGCCGATTCAACAAAACACCATATGAGCTGATGAATGGTATCAAACCGAATGTTAAATATTTCAAGTCTTTTGGGTGTAAGTGCTACATTCTGAATGACAGGGATAATCTGAACAAGATTAGTCCGAAGGCAGATGAGGGTATTTTTCTGGGTTATTCTTCTAACTCTGCAACTTACAGAGTCTTTCTGATCTCAACAAGAAAAATGATAGAGAGTACAAATATTAAATTTGACGAAGCTGTCGACTTGGTTTCTGGTCAACCAGGCTTAGAACCCGTTCTTACTGGAAATTCAGTTTCTGAACAACTCAGTTAAGAACCTTCGCCACAATCGTCAAATCAGGATTCTTCTACTTCCTCGCTTAATCTTTCTGATCTTGATTTTTTGTTTGAAAATTTTTATGATGATGTGCCTAGATCTAACTCTGAAAATGTTTCAAATATTTTGAATTAGGAAACTGTGAGCACATCTGCTACAAATTCCGCTGCATCTATCTCTGAACCTAATGCTGCTCAAGTTCCTCCTATTGATCAGACACAATCAGAAACTGAGCCTATTCATGAAGAACCTATTCAAGAAGAACCTGTACAAGATCAACCTGTTCAAGAGGAATCAGTTCAGGAAGAAGAACAAACTGTTGTTATTCAACCCAATCTTCCAGAATCTGATACAGAAGTTGTTGAGCTACCTCCTCCTCCAGTTGAAACTGTTTCCATTTCTTCAACTGACATAGAAGCTCCTGAACCTCCTTCTCAACAATTAGAAGTTGTTCAAGATATTATTGATCCTCTCCCTCACATCACAAAATGGACAAGATCTCATCCAATTCATCAAATTATTGGAGATCCTCAAGCTAGTGTGTCTACACGTTCCAGGACGGCTACTTCCAACGAATGTCTCTTCACTTGCTTTCTAAGCTCTGAAGCGTTGGAGGATCCAGATTGGATTATAGCTATGCAAGAGGAGCTCAATCAATTTGACGCGCTGAAAGTCTGGAGACTTGTACCACGGCCGAAAGGAAAGAGCATAATTGGAACAAAGTGGATATTCAAGAACAAGAAAGACAAAGATGGTATCGTTATTCGGAACAAAGCAAGATTGGTAGCCAAGGGATATCGACAAGAAGAAGGAATTGACTACAATGAAACATTCACGCCGATCGCTCGACTTGAAGCTATTCGTATGTTTTTTGCTTTTGTTGCTTATCACAACTTTACCGTATATCAGATGGACATGAAGACAGCCTTCCTCAACGGGAAATTGAAAGAAGAAGTCTATGTATCTCAACAAGAGGGGTTTGTTGACAAAGACCGTCCTGATCATGTATATTTTCTTGATAAAGCATTGTATGGCCTGAAACAAGCACCGAGGGCGTGGTATGATGAGCTGTCAGCCTTCTTGATCAAATCCGGATTCACCAAAGGATCCATCGATACCAATCTTTTCATTTATAGATCAAACTTGGATATCTGCTTAGTTCAAATATATGTAGATGATATTATCTTTGGTGCGACTAACAAATCTTTATGTAATTGATTTTCTGATCTAATGACTTCTAGGTTTCAAATGAGCATGATGGGAGAAATCAATTTCTTCCTCGGCTTACAAGTGAAGCAGCTTCCAGATGGAATATTCATCAACCAGTCAAAGTATGTATTTGACATCTTGAAGAAATTCAAGATGGACAAATCTACTTCAATCGGCACGCCGATGGCTCACGTTGCCAAAATCGGACTTGATCCAGATGGAAAAGTTGTGGATCAAAAGACATATAGAGGGATGATCGGATCGCTGATGTATCTCACAGCAAGTCGCCCGGACATAATGTTCTCTACATGCTTGTGTGCAAGATTCCAAGCCAAACCGAAAGAATCTCATCTATTAGCAGGCAAGCGCATTTTTAGATATATTAAAGGAACTCCTTATTTAGGTTTATGGTATCCTAAAAGTTCTGACTATAAGTTGATTGCTTATTCAGATGCAGATTTTGGCGTTAATCAATTGGACCGGAAGAGTACCTCAGGACATCTTCAATTCTTGGGAGACAGACTGATAAACTGGGCGTCGAAGAAACAAAATTGTGTTTCTATATCAACTGCAGAGGCAGAGTACGTCGCCGCAACTAGTTGTTGTGCTCAAGTTTTATGGATGAAGACACAACTTCGGGATTACGGGATGTTGTACAAAACAGTGCCAATATATTGTGACAGTAAATCCGCGATCGCGATATCAGTTAATCCGGTCCAGCACACAAAGACCAAGCACATAGATATGCGGTACCATTTCATAAAGCATCATGTGGAAGAAGGTACTATTGAATTATATTTTGTACCAACTGAATATCAACTTGCTGATATCTTTACAAAAGCCTTAGATGAAAAACGTTTTAACTTTCTGCTTTCAAAACTTGGCATGTTGAATTTAAAAGTTTAAATCTTTGCAAATTTTATTCTATAAAGTAAAATATTTCAGATTTTCTTTCTTTTGATTAAAAGATGCCAAAGAGCACAACGCTTAAAAGATGCCAAAGAGCACACTCTTGTGAAGATGCCAATGTGCACACTGCTAAAAAGATGCCAATGAGCACACATCTCATGAAACTTGGTGAAATGTTTGAGTTGCGATATACCTGTAAATTTGTGAAAATCTTAATTTTTGATGACTTAGTGTTAGTAAATGCAAAGTTCTCTATAATATTTTTTAGAATTGCATTTTTCTTTAAGCTAATCGAAGTTCACATGCGAGCACACTGAATAGATAAGATGAAAGTTTTTGAAACTGAACATGTCTTAACTTGATATGCAATGAAACTTGTTCTTGTATCCAACAACATATGCTTGATTTCAACTGATTGATAAATCTGTGAAATTTTACTGAGTAGACTTTAATTTGTTTAGTGTTTAAAATTTTATATGTTCAGTTGTTTCAAAATTTATATTCAGTATTAATTTTTCTTTTTACACTGATGTTTATATGGTTGTGTATCCATATTTTTGTTAAATGGTCTGTGCATATTTCGAGGGGGAGAGCCAATCTGAAAAGAATATCTGAACTATTCTGTTTTTGAGGGGGAGTGAATATAGCTGATAAATTACTTCCCGGGCTGATCATATATTCTTCAGGTAAGTATTTTCTGATATTTCTATGCAAATGCTGATCTGATTTGATAAATTCTGTGCATTTGTGTAGGGGGAATAAAAGAGCTTGACAGGTATGTTGTCTAATTTTTTTTAGTAGTATTAATTTTCTGATTTTTTTAATGTTATTTTTTTAGTTAGTTTAGTATAAATAGTGATTAGTGGGTTTGACTTTAACTTTCCGCACTATTTCATTTTGAAACTTTGGTTACTGTTCATCTTCCCTCTCCCTTCTCACCTCTGTGCCGTTTCATTTGCTTCCTTTCAGTATTGTGAATCGATCTCGATCAGGTTTGTCTTCTATTTTAGTTTTGTTGTTGTTTTGTAGTTAAGATTAGTTTACCTTTGTTTGTATTTGATTTTGATTTTCTTTCTCGTTTTCTTTCTGTGCGTTTGATTTCTTTAACTGTTCATCGTCTTCTTCAGAATCGAGCTTTTTTTCTCAAATAGAGTATTGGGTTTGTTCTCTTTATCATTGTCGAAAATCAGGTATGTGTTTTCTTTCATTATTTCGTTTGTTTGGTGCTTTGATTTTGTGTTTCTCTGTATTTGCGACTGTTCATCTGGGATGTTTGAAATTTATCAATTTTTGAGTTTTATACTGATTTTAATCAGTATATGTATGCTCGTTTTTGTTTATAAGTGTTCATAAACGGTTTTAGCGTCATTAATTTTGACTTTAAGTAATTTTTGAGGATTTTCGAACTTACACAGATGAACTCGCGCAAAGTGTTCTTTTTGTATTAGGGTTTTTTTTTGCGTTTTAGTTGGTCACGCAAAGTTAAGTTTGCACCACCACCGGGTTACGCAAAGTTAAGTTTGCGCCACCAACGGGTTACGCAAAGTTAAGTTTGCGCTTTACGTTGGTCGCGCAAAGATCACTTTGCGTTACCAACGGGTCACGCAAAGCTCTCTTTGCGTGCTCTTCTTGTAACGCAAATTTTGTTCTAGTGTTTGTTTTCTTTTTGTTTAATGTGTTGTTTTTGTCCAAGTGTAATTTGTGCCACACGTGGTCACGCAAAGTTTACTTTGCGTTTCCTTTGGGTCGCGCAAAGTTCCTTTTGCGTTACCTTCGTGTCACGCAAACTTTGTTCCTGAATTTTTTTCCAAGTCTTGGTTTTCTTCACATGTGATTCACGCAAACCTTGCTTTGCGTTATGAACTGAATACGCAAACTTCAGTTTGCGTCTCATGCTTGACACACAAACCTCTCTTTGTGTCTCTAGTTCATCACGCAAACTTTTCTTTGCGTTTCTCACTAGTTGCGCAAACCATACTTAGAAATTTTTTTTTTCATTTTTTTTGTGTTTCTCTTATTTTGTCTAATTTCTTTCTTTCTGTTTTCCAGGTTCTAAAATGACTTCACAAACTCAAACTGATCTTAGGTCTTTTATGACTCAAGCTTTTTCAGAACTTTCTAACAAGGTTGATCATCTTGAACAGAGCTGTAGAACTAAGGCTGGCCCGTCTTTTAAACGCCGGCATGACCAGGATGATCCCGATCCTCAAGGTCATGAAGGGGAGATGAATAAGAGACAGCGGGTGGAGAGTTCGTCTGCTAGAGAGGATCAGACACAAGAAGATGCAACTGACAAATCAAAGAGTTTTAAAGATGTTCAAGACTGCAATGTTGAAGACATTGTAAATGTGATGTTAGAGAATGTAGACATGTCTGAAATATCTAATGTCTTGAATATTTTTGAACAGGATATTCAGAATGATATGCAGATAGTTGTTTACGAGGATCCAGACACTGCTGTAAGAGCTCATGAGATAGATGATTCGGAGATTGCGAATGATATGAGAAACTTCTTTGCAAACTTCATTGAGATAAACTCAGATGACGACGGTGATGTCAGATTCGAGAAGCTTTGTAAGGTGAAAGAAGAGGAATGTGATGACCTCATCATCTTATCTGACACTGAAGATGATTATGTGTTTATGGATGCTAAGTATGAAGAGATTACATATATGTTGTACAGAGATCTTCCTTCTCAAGAAGAGGTTCCTGAAGATACTACTGTTCCTGAAGCTACTCCTGATATTTCTACTCCTGTTGCTGCTACTGCTCCGACTACCTCTGCTCCTTCAGGTACATTTGAATAAGGTCAGTCGTCTAGAGCACAAGCTGATGTTCCTCCTGCTGAACCTGTGGTTTCACCAAACATTCAAGAAGAAGGAACAACTTTGACCAGGCAGGAGAGACAAAGAAATCTTCATCAAAGATATATGGCTTCAAGGCAAAGATCAACTTTTCTAGAAGACATTCAGAGAAATATTTTCGTTTCTAGAAGAAGGCCGATCAACATTTATGCTATCCTTGGTGTTGAAAAGGAGGCAGAGGTATATCAATATGAATACTTGATGCTCATCAAGTGCCAGCGCCGTAGAAACAATAGCGTTTCTTCTCCACATCTGATTGTCCGAGTTATCAACATCACAATAAACAAGTTAGTTAATATCTGGTATCCGGAATTCGTAGTGGAAAGAAGAGATTGCAACCGATATACCTTCTCAGAGGCAGATTTTTCTGATCTTTCTATGGATGATATTGAGTTTCTATATGATCATTTCAGGAATCTTTATCATAGAACTCAGGATGTTTATCAAGCACTTTTTCTCATCAAAAGATTCATTCGACGGCAAATCAGATTCTTTAGAGTGTTTGATTTTCAGATGGTCGTTGAAAGCTTTCAGCCAGTTGTAAATCTTCTGAGTCCCAATCGAAGCTTGCCAGACTTAGATTCTTATCCTTTATTCACAATACTTCAAGATCCATATGGAGTTGTCTACAAGAATGGCTCAAGTCAAAAATGCTTTCTCAGATTTGAAGAAATTGCTCATTACTCACATTGGAACTTTGAAGGTGATCAAGATTCAGTTGGAACAACGTCTAAAAGAAGCTCAAAGAAGATTTTTGGAAACAAGAAGTAAAGCTTTTCTGGTTGATAATGACGAGATTCGACTTCTCAAGAGAACATTGAATACAATTCATGAGAGATTGAATCTCCGCTCAACTCTAAGATGACTGGAAGTATTAGTTGGATTGAATAGACTTCGTCAAAGAGAAGAGCGTCAATGATTCTCCACAGTAAATTAGTCTGTCAATGCTGATTCAGAAGATTATTTTTGAAGACCACTGCGCCAATGATTACTAAGGGGGAGATTGTTAATACTGATTTTGTAGTAATCATTGTAATTATTTTCCTTGTCTTTACTGTGATTAGAGTGCTTATCTGTGTTGTTAAGGCAAGGGGTATTTAAGTCCCCTTAGGCCTTTGTTTTTGTAACTTTGGAACATACATTTTGAATATCAGTTTACATTTGGAGCGCTATCTTTCTCTCTCTACTTTCTCTCTCTAGAGATTTAGTGATTCTTGGACTTTCATTACGGGTTCTGAACTGGCGTGCTCAGAAGCCATTTCCTCATCGAATGTAACGTTGACGCTCTCGATCATATTCTTCGACTTCTTCAAGTAAACACGGTATGCAGCAGATGTAGAGGAATAACCGACGAAGATGCCCTCATCTGCCTTAGCACTGAACTTGTTCAGATTCTCTCCGTCGTTTAGAACATAACACTTACACCCAAATATATGAAAATATTTGATTGTAGGTGTCCGGTTGTTGATTAACGCATACGAAGTCTTCTGAAATCTGCGGTGTATCATGGAGCAATTCTGAGTGTGACACGCAGTCGATACAACTTCAGCCCACAAAAATAGAGGTAAGTCAGATTGGCTGAGCATAATTCGAGTGGCCTCGACAAGCGTACGGTTTCGCCTTTCGACGAATCCATTCTGTTGAGGTGTCCGTGCAGTAGAGTATTGATGTGATATCCCGACCGATTCGAGATATTCTTCAACTATTTGGTTCTTGAACTCTGTGCCATTGTCAGTTTTGAGAATCTTGACTTGTTTCTGCAGATTGACTTGGGTCATCTTCAGAAATGTAATGAGAACTTCGGGTGTCTCATCTTTGGACCGTAGAAACTTGACCCAAGTGTATCGCGTATAGTCGTCCACGATAACTAACACGTACTTCTTACCGCCTAAGCTTTGCGTTCGCATACGACTGCATAAATCCATATGCAACAACTCTAAAGGAGAGCTGGTACTTGGTTCAGGCTTTGGTTTGTGTGGAGCTCTCTTCATCTTTTCCTTTTCACACGCTGCACACAAGTGTTCTTTTTCATACTTCAGCTCAGGAAGTCCTTTTACTAGCTTTCCACTAACCATCTTGTTGATGTACCGAAAGTTGAGGTGAGAGAGCCGTCGATGCGATAACCAGCTTTGTTGCATCTAGGCCTTTGATAATAGACATACCTGATTGTCAGTCTGGACCTTTGACAAATTGATGGTGTAGAGGTTTGACTTGCGAGTAGCGACCAAGAGTTCTTTCCCGTCTTCAGTGCGTACCGAACATGTCTTGGCCTTGAAATTCACCTCTAAGTCTTTGTCGCAGAACTGGCCAATACTGAATAGGTTGTGTCCTAAGCCTTCAACGTAGTTCACCTTCTTTATTGTCACATTTTCGTGTACAACATCACCATATCCCAGAATTGGTGAAAACTGATCATTTCGAAAACGAACTGTGCCACAGTATTTGTCTGTATAATTAGACAACATACTCTTCTGCCCTGTCATATGCTTGGAACACCCGCTATCCAAGTACCACATATGACGGGTCTGCACAAAACAAATCAGGAAATAAGAGGTTTAGGTACCCATTTATAAATGGGTCCTATAGTGTCAGTACATGATTTTGGCACCTATTTAAATTTGGGCCCGCTTTGTCTTTGAAAACCATATGCATGATAAGAAGAATGATAATGATAAGATGAAACATTATATGAGCCATACCAAACATCAGAATATTTACGAGAAGCATAATCAAATCCACCAAAATTGGAAAACTTTTTATTAGATGGAGCTAACTGGAATAATTGCTTTATGGAATATTTCTTGCGAGAGTCAACAAGATTAGATTTAGAAGTAGAAACATTCACAATCAATTCATCTTTACTAGAAGTCTTTTTATTCAAATTAAAACTAGAACTAGATTTAGCTTTCTCGTCTATCTTCAGTTTCGGTATCCATGCTGACTTAACTCCAAGCCTTTGCTTTCTCACATCTGAAACATTTGAAACTTTAGAGTTAGAATGGTGAGAATCAAAAGAATGTTTCTTGTCTAGCTTACCAGTGTTGATCTGTTTCTGTGAATGCTGAGATTTTCTTTTCTTACCTTTTGCATTCTTCGATTTCACAGAAACTGATTTATCAACATTGGTTGATGTTTCACCCTTTTCAAACACACTGGGTAGACCGAAAGAATTCACAACACAAGATGAATGATAAGGAAGTTTGGTAGTAAAGTCAAATTGAGCAACACATTCATTTAAAACACCATCAGAGTTTAAGAAATTAAGCTTACTATCAAGTAAACCAGATCTATCATCAGATTTTAAAGCCTTGGAAAATTTAGAAAACTCGGTATTTTTGTACACTGTAGAAAATACAGTTTGTTCTAAGTCCATCAAAATTCTTTCTTCTGTATGAGTATTCTCGAGTTCAAAAATTTTACTTTCCAAAACTAGAGGAGGGACGTAAAGCTTACCTTCGATGGGCTTAGCCTCCAATTCTTTTACAGAATAACTCTCAAAATAATCATTTGAAAGAAATTTTGATTTATCAGAACTATAACTGTTATTCAACCTCTCATAGCGAAATGGAAGTTGAACTTTAGATGTGTTCTTTCTTTTAGCATATTCCTTGGCTTTATCCTCTTCAGACAGACTAGTGCAAAAAGGTTTGAGTTCCGGATATTGAGGAGCCAATATCATAAATCCGAAGTCATAAAGCGCAGGCACTTAAGATATACCCTTTTTGAGGTGATGTGGGTTCTTGTAACCAAGTCCCCAACAATCAGGTTTCTCTTTAGGTTTGTTCAAATGAATAGTGTGTTCAGTTTGACCTAAAGTATATAATTTCTCTTCAAAGCATTCACCTTGTCAATTAAAGATTTCTTTTGCTTTGAAAGCGAAGAATTTATTTTAGAAATCTCTTTTGACTCAAACTCACACATTTTATATTTGGAGACAGTTTCAGATAACTCCTTATGAATTATAGTCTTCTCTTTCGCACTGGTGTCTATGTTTTTGTGCAAAGTTTCAATTAATACATTTTTCTCAGCAATATCATTACTAAGTTTATGTATAGATTGATTTTTCTCATTAATGACACCTTTCTCACGCTTAAGTTTAGACTCTAATTCTTCGAGTTTAGGCATCATGGCATGCATTTGATTCAGAAAATCAGATTCAGTTAAGTCACATACCTCTTCATTATCTCCTTCATCAGAATCAGCTTCAACTTCTGACTGCTGCTTACCCATCAAGCACAGGTGTGCTGTCTCGTCCTTCTCTCCTTTTTCAGATTCTTGGTCCGAATGGTCGAGCCAGTATTCATCCTCGGCCATTAATGCTTTTCCAGCCTCCTGTTGCTTGGCTAGAAGCATCTTATTTTTGTAATAGTCAGAGTTTTGGACTTTAGGTTTTCGGCAGTCCTTGGCAAAGTGACCGAGTCTGCCACAGTTGTAGCACTTTATTGGTTCTTCTTGCTTGGGTTCTTCGGCTCTATACTTCTTCTTCTCTTTTGGTCTCTTTTCTTCAACTTTCTCCTTGTGTTTGTAGTTATTCGGACCAGACGAGTACCTCTGACTGTTAGAGCTAGGCTTTTTATAGAACTTCTTTTGGAAGGCCTTGGTTAGCATTAGCATAGCTTCCTTCAGATTTTCACAATCGTCAGAGTCAGAATTCGCCTCATTATCATCCTCTTCTGATTCAGATGCTATCATCTTCTTCTTCTTAGACTTCTTCTTGACCACAAGTGCTACTGGATCTGCAACCGCTTTGTCAGCCTTCTTCATCTCAGCCTTGATCTCATCCACCTCTTCCTCATTCTGTCTGAGGATTTCATAAACTTCATGAAGTGGAATGTCATTAAGATCTTTCAATTGCCTCATCTGTCTGGTGAATCTCTTCCATTCAGGCTGGAGGTTGCTGAGAAATTTCACGTTCAGCTCAACTTGAGATTTGTTGATCTTGTTCTTGCTTAGTTCGTTCAACAATGTCACAAATCTGTCATAGGTGGCTTCTAGTGATTCTCCACTTTTAGCTTTGAATTCTTCATAATTGTTCAAGCAGTTGGAGACTTTGAGTTGGTTGGCCGACTCTAGATCCGGTCATCATCTTCTCCAATTGATCCCACATTTGCTTGTCGGTAGCGTTGTAGCTATCAATCTTGACATAAATTTCATTTGGTATGCCTTGGAGAATGAATGATCTTGCCAATTTGTCACCCTTGTGCCTTTTCTTCTGCTCATCAGAGTATTCACTAAGCGGTAATGGATACTCTCTCTCTGTTTCTTCACCATTCTCTCCAGCGACATTGAGTACCTTGGTTGGAGGTATCATGATTCCTTCTTTTAGGGATTTTCTGATGTAATCTCCCATATCATTTCGATCGATGAAATCCAAGAATCTGTCCTTCCATTGCTCGTACTCCCCCTTGAACAGTACTGGTGGTTTCACATCTGTTCCGATAGCAAGAGCTTCCCGAGATGACATCCTTACTGATATTATTTAGCAAAAAACTGATAAGAAACTTGAAAAGATTGTTAGTCCAGATAAAATCAAATAAATACAGATTAATAATGAAATATTAGAATCTGGAGCAAAAAGGCAGAAATGCGCCTAAAGGCAGTGGCGCAAAAGGAGAAGTTGCGCTAATAGAGCCTGGCGCAAAATGGAGTTTTGTGCTAACACCAGGTGGCGCAAACCAAAACTTTGCGCGAAGAGAAGTTGGCGCAAAAACTAGTTCGCGCTAGAAGAAGCTGGCGCAAAAGAAACTTTGCGTGAGGTAACGATCCTTGAGGAGTTTTGCGCGAGTAGAGGTTAGAGAGAAACTGGTGGCGCAAAAACTATCTTTGCACGAGATGAAAGTCGCGAGAGATGGACTTTGCGCGAGACGTGGTTGGCGCAAGATGAACTTTGCGCGAAATGCGAGTCGCGCGAATCTAAGATTTGCGCGAGAGGTTGTTGGCGCAAAAAGAGTTCTTGACCGGTGCCTTGCCTTCGACCGATGTTCCTTCGACCGATATGGACCTTTGACCGGAGTCTTGAATGGCGCAAAGTAAGGTTTGCGCGAACAGCAGGTGGCGCAAAAGTTATTTTGCGCGAGACACTAATGACGCAAAAGGAAACTTTGCGCTACGAGCTTGTGGCGCAAAAGACCTTAAGAACTGGCGCAAATTTACTGTTCTTCCCTGTACTTCGAAAAACGTCTCTGAAAATCCTAAAAACCAATCTAGACTTCGATACTCAGTCCCAAACTTTGAACATAGGCTCACACACGCATCTAGGACTGATTACAAACAACTAATTTCAAGAACACACACTTTAAATGAGAATTGATTGACGGAACAGTGTAGTGCTCGAGAAACCAAAAAAACACCAAAATCAAAAAATTGACAATCGAAAGCAATGCTATACTCACATAAACCAATACCAATTCAATAGACTATGCAAATCGATTACAACCCAATCAATAACAGTTTGAAAGAACAATCACACAATAAAAAATAGATCTTGACAGATGAAACAGTGTCGAAAAAGAAAATTCTTTTTCGAGTTCAATTCGTTTGCTCTGATACCAATTGTGTGTCCGTGTAATTAATGATTCAATCAAGAAAAACAATTAAGCAATAAGATTAAGCAAACCTGATATTGATTTATCAAACGATTCGAATGGTTATACGATTGAAGATGAAGCTCTCTCTTAGTTTCTCTCTAGCCGCAACTCTCTCTTTTTCTCTCAATCAATGTTCGGCGGCTACTTCTCTCGTTCGACAACGAAACAAAACAAAACCTAAATATCTAATAAAAACCTAAAACCTATTTTAAGGAAAAGGATTAAAAACGAAATTCAAAAACAAACTTTGACTATTTATTACAAAGGACCCTAGACTATTTGTTGAGAGTCGACTTTTCCATCTTTGACTTCAGATTTCCATCTTCAGATATTGATGATCTTGAATCCAATAAAGTTATGCTCTAACACAAACTTAGAACATTTTAATGTTCTAACATTCTCCCCTAAGTTTTGTAAGGGTGTGTTTGGTATCAGGACAGGACAGAACAGGACAGGACGAGATAGAACAGGATAGGATAACTGTTCAACGTTTGTTAAGACATAGTAAAATGGGATATGACAGAACAAGACCAATTAAATGACCAATTTACCCCCAGTGTTTTTTTACCAAACCAAATTGATTCAACCAAATCGAAAATCGACTAACCAAACGATTCAACCTAACTACTCCTCTAACCACACAGGCTGCAACCAAAATCGAAAATCGACTTTTAGAAACCAAATCGATTCAACCTTGATACAGAAACCAAATCGATTTAATCGATTCAGAAACCAAATCAGTTCAACCTTGATACAAAAACCAAATTGATTCAATCGATTCAGAAACCAAATCGATTCAACCTTGATACATAAACCAAATCGATTCAGAAACCAAATCGATTTTCAGAAACCACTCCTCTTGGGTTTACAAAAATCGATTCAACCTTGGTACAAATCGATTTTCAGAAACAGAAATCGATTCATAAACGGAAATTAGAGAGAGTAATTGATTTTCATATGGATGATGTCGATATGGATGGAAGATCTCGATTTACAGTGGACGATTGTGAGAAACGAACTAGATGAAGGACGCGATGATGGTGAGAAAGAAATCAGGCGACAATGTGATTTGTGAGAAAGAAATCAGATTAGGGGTATATTGGACATAATTTTCTTGTTCTACTTAGTTCCAGGGTAGGAGAGGGAACACGTGTGTTCCATGTTTGTCCAAGTTAGTTCCAGTCTGTTCCACACAAAGACACGCCAAACATGGGAAAACCTGTTCTGTTCTGTCATGTTCCATCCTGTTCTGCGTATCAAACACACCCTAAAGGAATCATCCTCTTCACTTCAACTCTTCTCCCCCTTGATTTCATTAGAAAACTTAGCGTTGCGTAAACTTCAAAACAACTCCGGCTCCCCCTTGAAAATAACTCTTATCCTCGGAGTTTCAACTTGAATACCAGATCCGTTGTACACAATAACCTCGACTGAGTGCATAAAAAGACAATTTTTATCTCTTGTAAATTCAACACATTCGTTATGCCCCACAAGAAAGAAATGTGTCAATTATGACATGACAACCAAAGTGCATCTTCAGTTTATAACACCGAATCTGTTTTTAACTACGAGTTAAATAAGATTTCATCTTAGGAACTTAATATGATATGCTTGTAGAAGGAAGTATCTTGTAGCAAACACTACTAGGCAAGGTTTAGAAGAAATATTTGTTCAACAACTGATGAAAGACGCTCATTTTCTAACTGCTTTCCAGAACACTGAACGAATGAACTCAGACCTCCTTTCTTCAATGAATCAGTTGGATGATTATAATTACTCAAAATTATATATCACAACCAAAGCACCAGAACAATGATTGCAGTCACTCACACTTCTAATTGATTATATCAGAAGAGTGATTAAGAGCACTCAAAGGTCTAGCATCATAGAGAAAAACTACAGACTGATGATTGCAGATACTTAAGCTGCTAATCTAATCCAATCAGAGACTAAATCCAAACATCCAGTATCTGAAAATCTTGACTGGCATAAGCACTTGTGAAATTTTGATTAGTTGCTAAAAATATGTGACCAACAGAAGATAGGAATGATGTCACATATGCATTACGCGGAAAATCTCGTGATCAGGGAAAACTTGTAGCAAATTAGGTTCTGAACAGTAACTTTTCGCACATCACATGAACATAATTTTTTTTCATATACCAAGAATTTGCAGATCATTAACAATTAAGATCACAATCCGCATGTGGCATGAGCCGAAATCTCACTTTTCGCATAGGCTTGCGTGCGAATTCCAACATCTCGCTTAGGCCTACATGCGAATTCTTCACATTTCGCATGAGCTTGTGTGCGAATTTCAACTTTTCCGAGGGTACATCATGTGAAATCTGTGCTTTTCGCATACCCTTTCAAGCGAATTCTATACTTAGACAAATTTCATCATCAAAGCTTTTCGTAACAGTGCGAATTCTATACTTAGAAAATAATTTCATCCTGGAAGCCACTTTTTGCATAAAACATTGTGCGAATTTCAAACTTTTCGCATCAGGTGGCTTGCGAAATTCCACTTTTCGCATACAATTGTGCACTGTAGCATTCGAATTTCTTGTTTTTCGCATCCAACTACATGTGAATCTGTACTTAGTAAAAATGTTTTACCCAGAGATGAATCATGCGAATTCTTCATAGATGATTCATGCGAGTTCTTCAAGAAACAGGCGAATTCTGTGGATCTTGTGAATTTTATTGTCTGGAAATTTAAAAATCTTCAAATTCTTCTTCAATTCTTCGAATTCTGAGGTAAAACTTTATGTGTAGGTTCAAAATTAACATTGGAACACTTTTGAAGTTGATGATATTCAACAATATCGTCTCTATAACTGAATTCGATCATCACACAGTAAAATGGCTTTTCGAACCAAAAGTTCTCCAGATCGATCAATTCTTCAAATCTGAATTAAATTGATGATTGTAATTGATTCTCTGTAGATCGACTATGTCCTCTGAACCAATTATGCTTCAAAGCTCATCCAAATTAGCATCAATTTAAAGAATTCAAAATTCATAAAATACTGTTCATACGAAAAACAGTTACTGTTCCATTGATTCAATGTGATCAAGATTGTATCACTTGTTAGTCCAGTAGATCACAATCAAATCAATCTAAGAAAGATTAACAAGATGAATTGATCTTCGATTTAGGCTCTGATACCACTTGTTAGTCCAGCAGATCCCAATTAAATCAATGTGGAAAGATTAAACAAAGATTAATTGGGAAGGAGATGTTTGTATTATTCACAAACTCTAGAGAGAGGAAATGTTTCTCTCTCTAGAAACTCATACAATAATATACGACTACATTTTGAAAGTGAAAATTCCTAACAAACTACAACATAACTCCTATTTATACCCTATCACCTTGTTTACATTTAAAGCCCAAACCCAATGTTATTACAAGGACCAAATACCAATTATGATTACTTTACAAAACTTCCAAACTTAGAACATTTTAATGTTCTAACAGTTTTTTTTTGGTTTTTTGGTTGATTATGAGGTATGGTTGCACCTTCTTGAAGTTTCCAAAATAAAATGGTAGCACCTTCCAAAATGATACGGTTGCACCTTTCACGAACCAAATTTTTTTTACCCTTCGTCGGAGAAATAATACGGTGGCACTTGCCACCGTATTCAACACCACAAGTCCGTCCCTACATGGAATTCGGGTCTCCACCGTCACCGAAAGGTGTTGTTTTGGGTATTTCGTCTTATCCATGTTTTCGGTGACGTTTTGAGTTTGGGGTATTATCCCTATGTTATAATTTTGGAGGCTCGAGTTTACTCATATGTCGGTCGTTCGGTTTATAAAGTTTTATTCAAATTTCAATATTTGAGCATTTACCAATATTCATGTTTAAGTAAGTTTTAGGTTGCATTACTTCATGAAAGAATGTTTTGGCGCTGGGGCGTTCATCTATAAAATGCGTATTATTGGAAAACGGGTCGTTCTCATATTTAAAGTAATTCATTTTGAAGATCATGATTTAAGTTGCATAATTTTCGTTTAACGATTTTTATAATCATGATGAAAACTCTGGAACTCACTAGGCGTTAGCCTAACCTTTTTATTTTTCGGCATGTGCAACAGGTTCCGATTAGGAATAGTTCTAGCGACATTATGAAGAGATGAATGCTTGGTGTGAGCTCGAGAAATGATTAGCTTGGTGAAGTCTTCCGCATTGTTATAGGGAGAACAACTTCCATTTAGGTTAAGTAACACTTGAATTTGGTTTAGTCCTTGTATATAAGAATGGAGTTTATAATTGTTGAGGTTAGTTATAGAATTTCATATCTGAGGCATATTGAGTTTTGAATTGTAGAAGGATATTTTATTCTTCTTTGGGGGATTATTGAAAATTTTAAATTAGTTGCTCTTTCCAAATTTGAGGGTGTGACAAGTTGGTATCAGAGCTTAAGTTTGAGAGAATTAGGTGTTGATTTGGAATGCCTAGACTCAAATTAGTGTTCTTTTAAATGATTGATAGAGAGAATTGCACCAATATGCACCTTAAAATAGGATGTTTTGAGGCTGATGGCGTCGCTAGGAATAGGAATCACGTCAGGGGGTAGCAAGGATGGTCATGTACAGTACGTTTATAATGGCACCTGACCAGTCTTATGGTGAACCTATGAGTTACATGTGTGTATACTTGGACTACTGGAATGTGATGACCATTCGAGTAGTGAAGGAGTTTCTAAGTGGGTAGCCGTTAGAAGAGGTTGATGATCTTAGCATTCCTCACTTGGAGTGACAATAAGCATGGTGATTGCTTTAAGTGGACCGTTTTGGGTTGGAATGATTGGTTGTATTAGAACCATAGACTTTTGGAATCGACATTATTCGAGGAGAAATTGTAAGGTGAACTTATGAAATCCTTGAATTATTGTCTTAAGATGTTGAGCATCCAGATGACGATAGTGTGACTGGAAATTGGGGAGCGTGGTTTTGAGGCGTTGAGTGCCGATCAAATTCATGCACGGAATTTATTTCTTAAATGAATTGCATCAATATTTCTCATGTTTCCAAAAGCATCATATGTAATATATTACAAAGTCTTGGAAAAAGAAAGTTTAACACGCACAAGGTTTTAAACCATGATTTTAAACATGCATAAAATTATTTGATTGCATGAGGTTGCAACCTTTGTCGAGACTTTCTTTATTCTCATTGTTGTCCAACGCTATTTTCGGATATTGTGATGTTCATATTTTGATGTTGTTTAGGGTCTTGGACAAGTAACTGCGATTTATGACATTGACATTGGATCTCCTCCACATATGTTAAGGTTTTAAAGGAAAAAGTTATTTCCATGTTTTGGGTGTTTTAGCTTATTGGAAATGTTATTCCGTGTGAGTTTTGTATAGTTTTATGAAGTATTATTTTACGGTGTCTTGCAGCGCATGAGCGAACACTGAAATCTGTCGGCTAGATTCATTGCATTTGTTGGTTTATGCTCTATTGAAAAACTTATTTCATGAGAGTTTTGTCGGTGGATGTTGTCCCATATGCTATTTTTGGAGCCTCAATATCGTGTGATTTCTCTTTTGGGTTTTATACGAGTGTATTTCGTTGCATACTACTTAGTATTATAATTGATTTATACTTTGGTATGAGTAAGCACATGAATGATTTATGATGGTTCATGTTAAACTTTTTTCTTTGAACATCCTTCGATTGTTGATTTTACTGTTATAGTCTCACGCAATGCATTATATTGATTTATTCGTATGCACGACATTATAGCCACCATTTTGGGTCAAAGAGTGTTTTATCCGTGCGGCTAAAAGTTGAAGTAGATTTAAATTATTTTATTTTTGACCAAATCGCAAGCACTTATCGTTTTACTATGCTTGGGAAATAAATTGATGTATGTGGGTCTTGTGGGGAATTCTATTTCATGTCATTATATGGTTAAATGAGAGATTTTCGAAACTTGATTATGTGAACTTTCCTTTTGGGAGTCTTGTACAAACTTGATTATGTGAACTTTCCTTTTGGGAGTCTTGTACAAACTTGATTATGTGAACTTTCCCAGATTCTAGTTCCTAAATGCAATTAATCAAAACAAACACAAACAAGAATCAATTACCTGTTTGATTTCACTTTCAAATTCAACGATTACAATCTTTCTCTCTCTAGAACTCTCTCTCTCTCTCTCTCTCTACAGATTTCTCTCTCTAAACGTATTCTCTCTCTCTCTCTGAATTCAATTCTGTTAGTTACAACTAAAAACAGAAATACAAGGCTATTTATACCCTACAAGTATTACAAGAAAACAAACAAATACAAATACAATACATTGACTTTTATTACAAAAGACTTTGACTTTCACTTGAACAAACCTTACTTTGCGTGTTGAACAGGTTACGCAAACCTTACCTTGCGTGTTGAACGGGTTACGCAAACCAAGTCATGTATGTCGAGTAGCTTTGCGTGATTAGTTACTTGCGCAAAATTCACTTTGCGTGTCAAATGTAATGCGCAAAGTTTACTTTGCGTGTCATGTGAAATACGCAAACTTGAACTTTTCGTAACCCACAGATTGCGCAAAGTAGACTTGACGATCTGAACTCAATCTTCAACTTTTCGTTTCCCGTTGAATACGCAAAGCTCACTTCTCTTTACTTGTTGAAAACGCAAACCTCAATAACAAACACTGAAATTTCTTGATGAATCTTGCGCAAACCTCTGATGAACTTGCGCAAACCTCGACGAACTTACGCAAAGTTTGGATCTTGCGCAAACTTCAAAAATCGAACAAGATTTCCCCAAATACCACTCTAGACCTCGAATTTCAGTACAAAAATTTGACAATTTGCTCGCATAAACATCTAGAACACAATTCTAACAACTAATTTCGATCAAATACACAAAACGATACAAATTGATTTGAATACAGTGCTCTCGACTCGTGAACTTCAAACTCAACAAAAACCAAAATCAAAGATCGATTACAGTGCAATTCTTGAAATTACCTACACAGACTCGATCGATTATGCTATCTGAACAAAACCTAATCAATTACAACTCCAAAATCGCACAAAAACTCGAAATTCGATTCTCGGCTCAAGAACACAGTGTCGAACTTTCTGAAATTTATTGATTTCGATTTGGATCTGCTCTGATACCAATTATTATTCCCAGATTCTAGTTCCTAAATGCAATTAATCAAAACAAACACAAACAAGAATCAATTACCTGTTTGATTTCACTTTCAAATTCAACGATTACAATCTTTCTCTCTGTAGAACTCTCTCTCTCTCTCTACATATTTCTCTCTCTAAACGTATTCTCTCTCTCTCTGAATTAAATTTTGTTAGTTACAACTAAAAACAGAAATACAAGGCTATTTATACCTTACAAGTATTACAAGAAAACAAACAAATACAAATACAATACATTGACTTTTATTAGAAAAGACTTTGACTTTCACTTGAGAGTTGACTTTCTCATCTTTGACTTTCTTGAACTTTGACCTTCAGTCTTCTTGATCTTGTATCCAACATATTTATGCTCTAACATATACTGTCTTGGTACGTAAAATTATTTCTCATCTATGGCTTAAATTGATGCATGTTAGAACCATAGTGAGTAAACGGTTTTCAAAAATGGTTTTATGTGTGTGGCGTCAGAGACCACTTTGTACACCTACTGAGTAAACGATAGTGGATTTTATTTGTATGACTAATCGTTATAAAGATTTTGCATTTAGAAGTTTTATAGAATTTCAAATTGGCATAGTAGTTTGAAAAACCTTGAACTCATTAGAACTATAGATGCAAACCCTCTTGTGATAGAGGTCGTGATTTAGGGACTAAGGGAGTCCTCGGGGATTGGAGTGTTGGAGGGCCTAACTTATGGTTAGTTTAGAATTTGGGATTTCGGTTTCATGGACTGATTCACGCAGAAGTAATTGAGGCGCTAGATTTATGCTTTCTCCCAGTTAATTAAGTGATGATCTTCCCGCTTCGATAAACCTTCGGGTTAAAACCTTGTGCGGTTGTTTATGTATGGTTGGATTGAAATTTAGGGGGGGGGGGGGGTAATGGTATGACAACATGCTATGTGTCTGTGGTGTACCATCTTAATGATTATTCGTGAATAACGATGATGTTATGGTTGGCTAGTAAAGCTGTATGATTTGGGGTTTTATTTCAATGAGTAGGTGTCAACTTTAATTCAACATTGCAGATATAGAACGAAATACTTGGTCATATATCCACGTAGCAGATATTGTCTTGAGGATAGGTGTTGACCCTCGATTTGAAAGACAGTGACCGTTGAGGTGCTTCAGTGCACTTTCGTTGAAATTGAGTATGTCTGCAAGTTAAGTGGTAACCTTGAGGATATTAGATGTTGGCAATTAGGAATCGATCATTGATAACTCTGTAATCAATGAGATTTCGTTGATTCGTCAATCGATGCTTCAATGCACTATGGGAGTTGAGTAACCAGAGTTTGGGGTAATCCGTTGTCTACAGATGTTGTGTCGTGTCAAATTGAGGAATGGATCGAATTTTGTGATTGGATCGGACCAAACTAGTGTTAGGAAATGTCTTCAAGGAAGGGACGATGAATCTTTTTTTGGTATGGATTATTTGGAAATTTGGTGAGAATGTCGAGGTAAACCTTAAATAGAAATTGATCATTAAGGAAACCTTAATTTGTCAAAATTAGAGATATCGTTTTATGACAACAGCGGGTGACCGACCCAACAATTTTATGCGGATTCCTTATCACTTGGGTAAAGTCAACCTAGTTGCGGATACTTGGAATTGAAAGGAGTATGGATAAGTAATGGTTGGATCCTTTCTGCAAAGCTTGTTGTGTTCTTAAAGTCAAGAAAGAGTGTAACGTACTTACATGAAGGACGATTAGAAGTATTTAAGGGTAAAGTTCGCCTTGGGGTGTCCTTGGTGGAAGTAGTTAACTAAGACCGTAAGCTACTCTTGAGGTGATAAGTACAATCTAATGTTGGGAGACAACTGAGATCCTATTGATAGGAAAATGATTTGATAAGGGCTCGATGTTCATCCTGTCATTGGTAATGTATATCGAACGTTGAGATCGGGTGCGTGACGGCTTGTTATGAGGAATACAGTAACAACCTTAAGCGGGATGTAATCGGTTTCGTAGATGAGGCAAGGTTTTGTCGAGGCATGCCCCTTTGAATATAGAACCAATCAATCCCGTAATTACGAAGTTGGGTGTTTGGTCAGTGCCCAATTTCGAGGACGAAATCTCCTTTAAGGTTGTAAGGATTGTAACACCCCAATTTTTAGGAAGATATAAATTCAAGTTAATATAGAAATGGTTATTTTTTGGGAAAAAGAAGAAATAGATTTTTGGACTTGAATCCTATATTTTAT
Organism: Arctium minus; assembly: GCA_954870635.1. Classification (NCBI taxonomy): domain Eukaryota; kingdom Viridiplantae; phylum Streptophyta; class Magnoliopsida; order Asterales; family Asteraceae; genus Arctium; species Arctium minus. The sequence goes on along the minus strand of OX941082.1, from coordinate 58,259,369 downwards.
AGTCTTGTTGGATGAAAAATTCAATTATGAGTCTAACGGTTCTTTCCGGAGCAAAATCGGAGCTAAAACGAAGAGGTTATGACCAAAACAGTGAACATGCACGAAAAATGAAGAAAACCGGGTGAGCAGTGCTCGACCTGGCTTTTGGCGCAACTTTGGGTCATTCGCACGACTTTGGGGAATGCGGGCGGGTTTTGGCGCGGGTTTAGCCACGTGGAAACCCGTGCGAAGCCCCTGTCGAGCATAAAACTCGATTTTCAGCCCTAAACTTCATTTCTTCATAATTTGTGCATATCAACTCTGTTTTTGGTGATTCAAGTTGCTATCATTTTTGAGAGATCTTCAAGGATATATCAAGAGATTTGAAGTTTATTGGAGTATCCAAGGGTATTTTATGGTGGTAAGCTTCTTATCTTTCTCGATTTTAAGCTAGGGTTTGATGTTTTCAACCTTTTTACATTCATCCTTCAACTTGGGTGTGATTTTGATGACTTGTGTGGTGAAGGAAACCTTGTGGATGTGTTGGATCTAAGATCTAGGGAGATTTCTTGGAGATTTCAAGCCTTCATCAAAAGAGATTCAAGTTTTGGGGGTAAAATCTAGATTTAGCTAAATCTAGCAAGGTGAGTTCAAATGATTTATGAAAACGTTGTACATGCCAAAATGTCTATTTTAAAGTGTTTATATGGTTTACATGAAATTATCATTTGTTTGGTTATTTGGTGGGTATTGACTATTGTTAGTGTATTATTGTATCCAAGATTTAATGTGTTAAAGTCAAAGATTGTAAAGTCAAACATAGTCAAAGTCTTGTAAGTCAATGTTGTGTACATTGTGTTTGTACATGGTCCTTTGTCCATATAAATAGTTTTTTATGCTTGGTAAGTGTCATGTCATTGTATTGTAGCAAGAAAAAGTATGTACTAAAATCATTAAGCTTTGTGAGATATATGACACTTGGATTCTCTCTCTAAATTCTCTCTCTAGTTCATACATAATCTTGAGCATATTGTTGTTTTACTTGAATTTTGGACTTATAATTGATATCAGTGCAAACCATCTTATTCAGATTATAGATTAAACTCACTGATTTGGTCGAAATTCACAGATTCTTACCTGTTTTGGAAGAACACGAAGAACTGTTTTTGAAAAATCACTGTTTGATTCAATTTTTTCTTGATAAATCGTTTTTGTTGCAAGAAAATGGCACCAAAGTGATCGATTTGTGTTTCTGATTACTTCTTGTTTAGGTTGCATCATCCAATTCACACTAAATCAATTGTAATTATGGATATTTGTGAGTTTTTGGTTGAAAATATTTTGAACACTGTACATCATCGATTCACTGTAATCCTGTTGTAATTAGCCAAAACGGTGTATTAGAAAAGTGTTCTAATCAATCTTGCGACCAACCCTGTGGATTATCAGAATTTGATTACAGGAATTAAAGAAAATGGCCGAATTTCTTGTGTGTTTCTGAAGAACACGCAAGATCTGAAGTTCGCGCAAGAGTCATCTGAAGAACATGCAAGCTTTGAAGAATGCGCACACTGAAGATTTTTGTATTTTTGTGCCTTCTGCGAGTTATTGACAAGAACGCGCAAGCTCTTTATTCTATTCTCGAAATTTTTCTAAGGACAGAACGCATAGGGTTCTGTTTGCGAGAAGTAGGAACGCACAAAGGCCTATCTACGAGTTCTTGGTTTCTGGTTCCTTTGATCTGCGTGAAGTGCTTTTGCTCCAAGTTTCTATGGAAAATTTTCTAAGTATAGAACACGCAGAAGCATTGCGAGAAGTTAAGGTGTGAAAAATATTCCAAGTATAGAACGCGCAGAGTGATTGCGCGAAGTGCTTTCTCAGAACGCGTAGACTTCTTTCTGCGCGAACCAATAACGCGCAGACCCCTTTCTGCGCGAAGTGTATCTTCTGTGTTCTGCGAGTTCTGACACTTAGAACTTTTTTTGTCTTTTTCAAGTGATGACCAAGTTTGACTCTTCAAGACAAGTGTGTTTCTGAATATTTTGGATGATCATTTTTCAAGCATACTGATCAAAATGGCAAATACAATATCTAATAGAGATTGTGCAATAATGTACATGCCTGAGATACATGCTATTGAAGCTGAACGAGACAAATTTGAAGATTCAGAATTCACGTCTTCTAAATCAAATTCAGGAGTTGAAAGCTAAATCTGTAATTTTTGAGAAAACTTCTGAATGTGCAGAATGTATTAATGATTCTATGTCTGATTTTGCAGGTATTATCAAGTCAAGAGAGAAAGAAATTAAATTGAAAGAGAGAGAGAGAGATAATAAATCTTCAAAGCAAACTTAAGACAACTGAAACGAAATCATCAGAACTTAAAGCTGAATCAGTTGATCTACATAGCAAGTTTAAAGCTTTTGAAGAGAAAATATTTGCATTGGAAGCTAAAAATGCTGATCTAATGAAAAGTCTCCATGTAGATAAAGGCAAAGTTGATCTAGAGAAAGTTTACACTAAAAAACTATCTGATTTTTCTAAGAAAGCTTTTCAAGAGAAGAAAGATTTGGAGCATAGATGCATAAAACTCTCAAAGCAAGTCTCAGAATTTGAAAAGATTTTAATAACTGAAAGAGACACATTTGCAAAAGAGAGAGAAGTTCTTGAAGATAAGATTATTGAACTTCCTAAACAAATTTCTGTTTTACAAGAATTACTTGAAAAGGAGAGACAAATCTTTCAAGAAAAGAAGAAGTCTTTTGATGCTGAAAAAAAAACTCTGAAAAGAGAAATGTTGGGATTTTCAAGGAAGTTTCTGAAAAGAACAAGAACTTAGAAAAAGACTTTGAGCAAGAACGTCAAATCTTTGAAAGTGAAATATCTAAGCTCACAACAAAGTAATCTGTTTTATCATCAGACATTTTAAAAGAACAGATGGTCAGGTCTGATTTAAAAAAGAAGTTTGACACACTTCTTGATGAAAGAAACATTTTATCTGAAAAGATAAAACAACTTGAAGTTGTAAATGTTGAATTATCTGATGAGATTTATGCTGATATGATTAATCAATCACCTTATGATAATTCAACTGAATCAGTTTATTCTTTCAAAACTGCTTCAAGTTCCATTCATAAAAATGTTTTCAAAAAGAACTGTGTCAAATCAAAAATTGGTAAATCAAATAAGATTCATCCTTCTAATTTGTTTTATGATAAATCCGTTGATAGTTCAGCAAGCTATTATGTCAAATCTCTTGAAAAGAATGTTTCTAAGAAAGGACAAATGGTTTGGAGAGTGAAAGATTCTCCTGATGAAAAGAAGAATGATAAATCATCCGCGTCCACATCAAAAGCTAAGAAGAACAATGCACATAAAGGTAAATCTTTTGTTAAACCTGATACGATTTATTCTGCTAATCATCTTATCAGGTTGGTTCAATAGAAGATCTGTTGTTCTTATTGTGGAGCAAATGATTTTGTTCAAAAAGACTTTGCTCATCACTGGTAGGGAACTTACATAATTACTTCTCCGAAAAATGAACTTAAAAGATTTAAATCTAATGAGAAGTGGATTCTTAAATCTAACCAACCAGGACCCAAATACCAGTGGGTACCAAAACCTGTCAAATCTGTTTTACAGGTACCACAGGTTTAGGGGGAGTAACGGTAATGGTTCTTGAATAATTCAGTTCACGACCCGGTCTTCAATGTTAAGAAAAATGACTTCTGAGTAAAGCAACTCAGGACTCGTTCTTTAAAGAACATTGGCTTCTGATTACAACAGATCAGGACCCGATCTTTAATGTCAAAGAATTATGGCTTCTAAACATAATAGTTTAGAACCCGTACATCAAAGAAGAGTTTGTTCAGATAAGGATATTTTGCAAATATCAAGGGGGAGCTTATCTGAATCTAACTCAGTTTATCATGATTTGAGGGGGAGCTTAATCGTTTTTAAGTATCTTCTGATCTATATCTCTGATGAACAACTTTCGAACATCAAAAATGTTTTCTTAAATGTTCAAACCACTTCTGGTTCTCAAAAGATTTCATGAATTTAGAAGTGTGATTTTAAATGTTTTTCATAATTGAGCGTTAATGTTTAACTACTGTGTCTTTCCAAAGATCAATACTTGTGTATTATCTTGTCTATATACTGTCAAGTATTCATACACACCGGTTCAATACTTCATTTGAATTAGTTATTATCATGTCTCTAAACGAAACAATTTTCGATGGTAATACCCTCGTTTGATTTCACTGTTGTTGAGCATCAGTCATCATTTCAATATTTGTGCGTTTATTGTGAAATTTTTTATATTCGTTCATATATACAAATATCAAGTCTTTCAAATTCACTTCGTTCATTCAATTTCCTTGTTTTGAGAGATCTTCAAAGTTCAAATGCTCAAATACTTATGCAATTTTTGCAGAGCATACATTTATATGACAATGTTATCATGTGCTTAATTGTTCAAGTTAAATTGTTGAGCAACTATTCTTTTTAGGACAAAATTACATGGGATTCGTGTGAGAACTTAAACAGGACTTCCATGGATTCACGTTAACCTGTGTTTTCTACCCCGAAAGTTATCCTAGAGTGATTGAGGGGTCTTAAATCAAAGAGTGGGGGAGATAACTCATCCAATTAAGTTTTTCTCATTGAGCTGAGGTAAAATGTAAATGAGAGATTGGTTAGAAGTGAGCTCCAATGTTAAAAAGAAAGAGGGTGAGAGATCAGTGTTAAGAGAATATGAAAACTCTGCACCAACTTCTTTCTGAGCTAGGCAACCACATTACTGTTGTTTCACAACTCTTTGGTGAACTTCATTGAAACAGGCACTAGCCAATGCCAACTCTTGCTTTAACCCCACCAACCACTCGTTTCTTTCGTAACAAAGAAATGTTTCCTTTTCTTTGGGGACGCAGCATATCTGCTATCTGGTCTTCATGCGGAAGATTTAGATATTAAAAAAGAAGGAAAGTTGCCCCACCTTCGCACCTCTTTCATGCACATTGAGTCTATGTAATACTTGTTGTTGTCTCAACAGTTTACACAATTTGAGCCTGAAAAAGCTTGAGTAGCTTCAATCATTCTACACTTTCACGTACACACAAGGAATGTGTTTTCTTGTCATAACGTTCATAGAAATTCCTTTGTGTTTTTCAATGATTGAATGGAAGCCCTGGGGGACTGAACATCAAAAAGCTCCTTTCCAATGTACATCCATTGTACAAAGTGGCTCCGTGCTACTTACAGGCATTCTAACTGTATCATTTGTTGATTCAGGTTTACAACTCTTATTTTGTCTGAATTTGAAAAGATTCGGATGAATACATTTTATGAATTGACGGATACACAGATCAAAAGGGCAGAGATTGTCATTTTATCATAAAAGGGGAGATTAATATTCAAAGACAATGATGACTTGAAAATGTTTTGATGATTTTGCTGCTCACAACTCATCAAAAAGGGGGAGATAATCTGGAAATGTCAAGTCAGACGAATATTTTTAAGACAAATGAAAATTTTGATCAAGAGATACATCTCATCAAAAAGGGGGAGACATAGAATACAAAAGACAAAGCTGAGATAATCCAATTTCTAAAGAAAGAAGATTTGTGAAAGTCAAGAAGCTCGAGAACATATGTCAAAGTTTTGCAGAGATGATTTGAGAAAGTTTTTTTCCAAAGACTGATCAGAGACCAGAGACTGAAGATACAAGTTATCAAAAGATTCCTCAAAGATGCTAAGTTCAAGAATGTTCAAAAATGTTCAAGAATGTTTAAAGAGTTCAAATTCTTGTTCAAGACTTGATAACTTTACAAAGAAAAAGTGAATGACTTTTCTAGATTCTTCTAAAGGTGAATGTTTGAAGATTGCTAGAGCTTCAAAGTTTAAAGAAGTCAGAGATAAAGTTTTGAAGAATCAAGAGCTGAAGACTAATGTCAATTTTTTTTTAAATCTTGAATACAAAGGGGGAGATTGTTAGTGTATTATTGTATCCAAGATTTAATGTGTGAAAGTCAAAGATTGTAAAGTCAAACATAGTCAAAGTCTTGTAAGTCAATGTTGTTTACATTGTGTTTGTATATGGTCCTTTGACCATATAAATAGTTTTGTATGCTTGGTGAGTGTCATGTCATTGTATTATAGCAAGAAAAAGTATGTACTAAAATCATTAAGCTTTATGAGATATATGACACTTGGATTCTCTCTCTAGTTTATACATAATGTTGATCATATTGTCGTTTTGCTTAAATCTTGGACTTACAACTGAGAGGTCCAAGAGATCAAGATTGAATTGATTAAACAAATTAACAAGGATTATTGGGAGAAATCTATAGATGTTTTATTGAACACAGAAATCTAAACTACAGAGAGCTTTAGAATTCGTACAGGCTACATTGTAAAATAAAAGTTACAAACAACTAACACAAATAGACTCTATTTATACCCAACACCCTTGTTACACATTTAAACCCAAACCCATATACAAGGCCCAATAACAAACTAATTGGATTACTTTACTAAACTTCAATAATAGAACATATTTATGTTCTAACAACAACTATCTACAATGTTTCTCTTCATAAAACTTGTAAAACACCCGCATTTGGGATTTTTGGACAATTTGATAAATAAATCATAAATGAAAGTGTCTTGAAGAATTATTGTGTAAATGGGGGTTATTTGGTAAAAATGCATTTTAGTGTTTGTTGGAAATATGCATGGTTGTATTATGAAATGTTTTGTAAGTACCAACGTATGGGTCTATGGGTTTTGGTCATTCCCGACCTTTTGAACATTTCGGAAATTATGAATCTTGGGTTTTGGGACAAAGTTGTGTTTCAAGTATTTCGATGAGTAAATCTTAAACATTGACATTTGTCTTTTCACGATTTATTTTACGGGTGTAAATCCTTTGGTGTAAATGCATTTCAGTTACATTGATGATTTTCAAATATCATGAGATTTGCTTAATAAAGGTATTTGTGGGAAAAGGGAATGTGTGGTTGGTTTTTGGTTTAAATGGAGTATGTTGACAAGTCTTTGTCAAATGGTGAGTCTATTTTGAGAAGTCAAGCAAATAATTTTGTGGGAATATTGATGCAAACCATATGTGTGATTATGGTTTGAGTCATCAATGAAATGGTGACAAGCCTTAGACTATTACTAGTGGATACATAGGTACAGAGTCGGCTTAATTTTGGGATAATTCCCATTTGTAACTAGTTGAGACATTGGACCCTAGGAGAGGAAACTTGGTACGGTTATGTGGGACCGGATACTGGCCATGGGTCATAAATGTAAATCCTAGTGAATGAGCATGATTAGGATCATTGGGTTCCCTCCCCCACATCTGAGTACGAGCTGACGAGTTCGTGGCCTTGATCCTAGTATGGTGAGCTCAATAACTTGGAATGTGGCCTACTTTTTTGTTCCTCCACTAGCCATGGAATTCGGGTCTCCCCCGTCACCAAAATGTGTTGTCTTGGGTATTTAGTCTTATCCTTGTTTTCGGTGACGTTTTGAGTTTGGGGTATCATCCTTATGTTATAATTTTGGAGGCTCGAGTTTACTCATATATCGTTTGTTCGGTTTACAAAGTTTTATTCAAATTTCAATATTTGAGCATTTACCATTATTCACGTTTGGGTAAGTTTTGGGTTGCATTACTTCATGAAAGAATGTTTTGGCGCTGAGGCATTCATGTATAAAATGCGTATTATTGGAAAACGGGTCGTTCTCATATTTAAAGTAATTCATTTTGAAGGATCATGATTTAAGTTGCATTGTTTGCGTTTAACGAATTTTATAATCATGATAAAAACTTTGGAACTCACTAGGCATTAGCCTAACATTTTTATTTATCGGCATGTGCAACAGGTTCCGGTTGAGAATAGTTCTAGCGACACTATGAAGAGATGAGTGCTTGGTGTGAGCTCGAGAAATGATTAGCTTGGTGAAGTCTTCTGCATTGTTTTAGGAAAAGCAACTTATATTTGGGTTAAGTAACACTCGACTTCGGTTTAGTCCCTGTATATAAGACTGGCGTTTATAATTGTTGAGGTTAATTATAGAATTTTATATCCGAGGCATATTGAGTTTTGAATTTTAGAAGGATATTTTATCCTTCTTTCGGGGATTATTGAAATTTTAAATTAGTTGCTCTTTCTAAATTTGAGGGTGTGACACTCGTGCCTCGACCAGAAGGAAAAACGATTATCAGCACGAAATGGGTATTCAAGAATAAGAAAGATGAGAATGGTATCATGGTCAGAAATAAAGCAAGACTTGTAGCTAAGGGATATCGACAAGAGGAAGGAATAGACTACGATGAGACATACGCTTTAGTTGCACGTATAGAGGCAATAAGGATGTTCTTAGCCTACGCTGCATATAAAAACTTCACTGTCTATCAAATGGACATGAAGACTGTTTTTCTCAATGGCATACTGAAGGAGGAAGTATACGTCTCACAGCCTGTAGGATTTATCAATGTGGAAAAACCGAATCATGTCTACATTCTTGACAAAGCCCTCTACGGTATAAAACAAGCTCCTCGATCCAGGTATGAGGTTCCATCTAAGTTTTTAGTCAAGTATGGCTTCTCCAAAGGTAAATTCGATACCACTCTCTTTATTAAAAAGGAAAAAGCTGATATCATTCTTATTCAAATATATGTCGATGACATAATTTTCGGTTCAACAAACCCGAAATATTTTAAGAACATTTCCACTCTAATGGTGTCCAGGTTTCAAATGAGTAAGATGGGAGAGATGAATTTCTTTCTCGGATAACAAGTACGACAATTTTCTACGGGTATTTTTATAAGTCAATCAAAGTACATTTATGATATTTTGAAAAGGTTTAAAATGGAAAATTGTACTCCTATTTCAACCCCGATGGCACCGGGAACTAAGATTGAAGCTGATCATTCGGGAAAAGTTGTTGATCTTAGAACCTATAGAGGAATGATTGGTTCTTTAATGTACTTAACGGCGAGTAGACTGGATATTATGTTCTCTACATGTTTATATGCTCGATATCAAGCTTCGCCTAAAGAATCCCATTTATTGGCGGTAAAGCCTATATTTAGATATCTGAAGGTGTTGGATCATAAATTGTATTCAAGATTAAAGTTAAATTAGAAGGTCTAATTTGTAATTAATTGATAGTTGTTTGTTATTGGGCCTCAAGCCCATTAGCCATTAGGCCTATACGACTTAGATATAAATAGGTTTAATTAATTAGGTTTTAGGGTTAATTCCTCATTATCACTTTCATAATCATATAGAGAAGGTAGCCGTATTATTATCTGTAATCCTACGCACAAGGTACCAAGAACACACAACTGGTTTTTATTGATTAATCAAGGGATCGTGGTATGTTATTCTGATTTATTATCTCTTGATCTTTATTGTGTTGTGTGATTGTTATCAACTAGTATCTGGGTTTAACAGAAGGGGATTCCAGACCTTGGTTTGTGGTATCCTAAAGATATTGGTTTTGTGTTAACGGCGTATCTAGACGCAGATCATGCAGGCTGTATGCTCGACAGGAAAAGCACATCGGGTCACACTCAATTTCTGGGAGACAAGCTTGTAAGTTGGGCGTTAAAGAAACAACTATGTGTTTCCACATCAACCGCTGAAGCAGAGTATGCAGCTGCTGCAAGTTGCTGCTCTCAAGTCTTGTGGATACGCACACAACTTCGAGACTTTGGATTCCATTTCAACAAAATTCCTATATATTGTGATTCGAAGAGCGCCATTGCAATATCTACTAATCCTGTTTAGCACACGAAAACAAAGCACATAGACGTGCGGTATCACTTCATAAAAGATAATGTCGAAAAAGGTACAATTGAACTTTAATTTGAAAACATAGATTATCAACTTGCTGATTTATTCACCAAGCCTTTAGTTGAAAAGAGATTTAATTTTCTCATTTCGAAACTAGGTATGTTGAATCTTAAAACCTAATCCGTGTTTACCTAGTACAGTTTAATTTTGTAACTTTTTCTTCATTTATTTATTCTTTTATCTAAATGATATCTGCACTGACGGTTTGCTAATGATTTCAGGGGGAGTGAGACAAAAATTAGATGATCTACATTCTAGGGGGAGTTAGAGAATGTTTGCATTTGATATGTACTGACATATTTTTGTGAATGCATCATTTCAGGGGGAGTAAGGAAAATTGACTTCTAAACATTCAACTTAGAACTCGTATTGTAAAAGTTTTAATTCGTTTTTCATGTCTTTATTTTTCAATAAATGTTTTTCTTTCAATAAGGCTTTGTTACTTTGACGACTTTTTGACTACTTGCAGATTTTGAGGGGAAGCTTACATGATCGAATCAATCATGACTTTGGAGCTGATTTTTTTTTTTGAGATTTTGGATGTGCGTAAGGATAATTCTAACCATAATCTCATTGTGTTTGAAATATGGACAATTTTCAGACATGAAAACATGTTTCTAAATGTTCAAACCACTTCTTATTCTCAAAAAGATTTCATGAATTTAGAAGTGTGATTTTAAATGTTTTCATATTATGAGCTTCAATGTTTAACTAACCGTGTGTTTCCAAAGATAAATACTTGTGTATTACCTTTTCCATATACTGTCAAGTATTCACACACACGAGTTTAGTACTTTTATTGACTATGTCTCAACATGTCACAATTTTTTCGATGGTAATACACTCCTTTTGTAATTCAATGGTTGTTGAGCATTAATTCATTCAAAGCGTTTCTTTCAAGAATGTTTATACTTGTTCATATAGACAACATCCAATTTTTCATGACCTAAGCTTTTATTGATAAATCATTCATATTTGATCTTTTCCATACATTGTCAGATTCTCAAAACATATCTCTTGATTCCACTTCGTTCATTCAATTTCTTTGTTTTGAAAAATCTTCCATGTTTAAAATGCTCAATTCTTCATTATTATCTTACTGAGCATACATTTATCTGACATGTGTATTGTACTTTAACTGTTGAAGTTAAACGATTGAGCAACGTTCTCTTTAGGACAAAATACATGGGATCAATGTGTGAGATTAATAGAAATTCTATAGATTCACGCTAACCAGTGTTTCCTACCCAAGAAGTTATGCTTGAGTGATCGAGAGGCGAGGGATCAATATCAAAGTGTGGGTTTGTGATGAGGTAAAATGAAAATAGAGTTTGGTTAGAAATGAGCTTGTATGATAAAAAGAAAGATGGTGTGAGAATAGAGTTAAAAGAATATCACAACTCTACACCAAATCTTTTCTGAGTCGGACAACCACATCTACTATTGGTTCACATTCTTTGGTGACCTTCATTGAAACAGGCACTAGCCCATGCCAACTCTTGAATTAAACCCCACCAACTACTCATCTTTTTCTTAACAAAAAGATGTTTCAAATTTTATTGGGGGCGCAACACATAATCTATCTTGTCTTCATTTAGAAGATGTGGATATTGAAAAATAAATAAAGTTGCCCCACCCTCGAACCTCTTTCATGCACATTGAGTCCATGTAATACGGTTGTTATCTCAATGGTTTACTTATTCTTGAGCCTGATAAAGCACTCTTTATGCTTAAATTCTTTCATACACAAGCACGTACACACAAAAAATGTGTTTTTCTGTCAGAACGTTCATAGAATTACCTTGTGTTTTTCGATGATTTAATGGAAGAACTGGGGAGTGAATATCAATAAAATTCCTTGTATAGTACATTCGTTGTACTAAGTGGTTTCGTGCTACTTATAGGAATTTTAACTGATTCATTTGTTTTAGGGTTACATTCCTATTTGTCTGAATTTGAAAAGATTCAGATGAATACATTATGAATTGAAGGATGTTCAGAGGCTCATATGGAAAGATTAGTTGTCAAGAACATGATGACATTTCTTGAAATTTTTTTGATGATTTCTATGCTCTACATCATCAAAAAGGGGGAACATTCAAGAAATGACAAAGTAGTTTTGGAGAAATAATCAAGAAATGACGGAGTTTGAAAGATTTATTGTTAGAGTTATGAGGTGAATGTTCAGAATGAAATTGAAAGATCAAAAAGTTCTGAAAGATTGATGAAATTTGCTGAAATTTTCTTTGAAGATTATTTTCTGAAGCAAAGTGAGCTGAATCTGAAGATAATTTCTTTTCTGAAGTCTGAAAGAGTTTTTCATAACCTTGGGGGAGATTGTAAAAATTCTTGAAGATGTTTTTCAAAGACTTTGGGGGAGAATACTGCAAACCTGAAGAGTTTTCAAAGAAAGGAAGAGATTGTTACAGACTTTGAAGATGATCAATGTTATTTTTTCAAAAGAGGGGAGATTGTTTTACAAAGAAGAAGATTACATGTATTCATGCTAAAGTGGGAGATTGAATTCGTTACAGATCAAACAAGGGGGAGATTGCTCGTTAGTGCTAAATTTCTTTTTGAAAATGATCTTTAATCCAAAGGGGGAGATTGTTAGTGCATAAATGTTGGATCCAAGATAATCGGAATTGAAAGTCAAAACCCAAGTCAAAGCCTCTCAAAGCAAAAGTCAAAATCAAGCTTCTTAAAGAGGAAAGTCAAAGTCTTATAAAGTCAAAGCTAGATTAGTTGTTGTTTTGTCTTTGTAACTACTTGGTATAAATAGCTTTTTCAGTTCGTAGATTAGATACAACGCATATATTGGAGAATCTTAGAGAGAGGATTTTTGTAACTGAGAGCATCTTGTAATCTGTGATTTCATGAAATACATATGGCTATTTGAATCATAGATTTGAGTGTTATCTTGATCATGCTTGCACAATTAGGGACACACAACCTCTCTCTATTCTATTTTATTTCATTTCGTTTCTTTTTCTTTTAACATGTTATCAGCACGTACGTTTAATCAATCGATTTCGGTGCAATCCAAGTAAGAACTTCCACATTTTATGCTCTCAATATTGTCAAGAGATCTAGTTATGTTACTTATGTTTTGTAATTGCCATCGTATTTTGATAATTAAGCAGGGAAGGACCTATAGTGGTGTTCACGGCGGCACGTGCCACCGTATTATTTCTCCGAAGTTTAGGTTTGTGAAAGGTGCAACCGTGTCATTTTGTAAGGGGTAACCGTATTATTTTATAAGTGCAACCGTACGTCGTAATCAACAAAAAACCCAAAAAAAAAACTCTTGAAATCAACCAAAAAACCGAAAAAATCTCTTGAAATCAACCAAAAATACCAAAATAGTCTCGCGAAATCGATAAAAAAAAAACTTAAAAATCCTTCGAAATCAAGCAAAAAGCTTTAAAAATCCTTTGAAACAGGGAAATTATGCTAAAAACACATAGGCGATATTGAACGTTAGTAAAAAAATGAAGACACTCCGATAAAAATTGTATTAAAAAATATGGTGTCATCGTTATGAAAAAATTCCTGGGCCGTCCTTGTAATTAAACAACTTATACTTTTAGCTTATAGATTCAATATGAATTCTGATTCATGTGAACATAAATTCAACTTTCTTCTGAAGTTATTATAGCATAATTTCCATCTTACAATATAAATTCATGTAAATATAATTGCCATCTTGCACCTCTCACCACCATATTAGATCGATAATACTGAAAGGCACAAATATCAAAACCTTCAAAATTCGTTGTTTCTTGCTCATCTTTACAACCCAGAAATCGAAACTTAAACCGATACCTAAAGACTGAAATTGAAGCCTAATCTAATGATTTAAGAACCTCGAAACCGAATCTGAGTAATCTTTTTGGTAGAACGAGTTAGGGCCCCATAGTTGAACTCCGTGAATGGCCTCGTTGTAGATAGGATCAAAAAATCATGAGTTCAAGTTGAAGGTAAACGTTGTGTAGAAACCGAGCTCTTCTTATATGTCGGCGAAGTATTTTACTGTTTTTCGTCGAGGTTAGAGTCAAGTGCGAGAAAGAGGCCTCGTACAGCCGCTTCTTAGGGTTTTGAAGTGGGTGGAGTTATTTTTTTTAAATCCATGGGTTGTTTTATTCATTTATCAACCATTCTCCTTTTGTTTATTATCTTATCAATTAGATGAAGATTTATCATATTGGCTCTTAAATTGATTTATTAATAGTTATCTTTAAGTAGTATAATTCCTCTAGTTTTTATCATGATTTTTCTCTAAGTAATGCTAAATTAGTTTATTTTATTGTGCCTATATATATATATATATAATTAATTATGATGTTTGTATTTGGATTTATTCTCGTACACAATATATATTTAAATCAATTCTTCAATTATAAGTTTTTATTTATAATTTCAATTATATAAATTCTTGTTTTATTTAAATACTTATCTTGTGAGTTTATATTCATAATTTTTAATTTATAATTAATTTTTGAAAGTTACACTTCCAACTCCTATAACTTTTGGTGTTTTGCTAAAAGCCTAAAAAATAACATGAAAATATTAAAATATTATTTAAATGTTATCTAGATTATGAGTTCCTACTCATTATTTTCAACCATAATTCATATTTGAAAGTTACACTTTCTACCCATTTTTTTTAACATCGTTTCAAAAGCTCCCATAATGCTGATATGATAATATTTTTTCTGAATTTCATTTCATTTTCTGACCTCGTGTCAAAATCTACTAATTAAATAAATCGTAAGATATCGAAATGATTTTGTCAAACGGGTGTAAATAGCCCTAAGGTTTGTAGGGACTTAAGAAATCCACATGATTCTCCTACTACCTGGAAATCCAATATATTGAGTGATTTATTCTCAAAAATGAAAATATTGATGAAGTATTATCAACAAAAATACGCAAACATGCAAAAATCCAATATTGTTATGAAATTTCACATGCATCATAATTTATTGTCTTATAAACAAAAAAAAGTTCATATATTATCCCTTATTTACTTAAATGATTGAAACAACTCATCCGTGATTTGATGTCCTAAACTTAAAGAAACTTGAGTACAAATATGAGTATCCAATGTAGTTGCAAAGGTACAAGAAAATATCTAAAAATTATTAACTCCCTATTGACCCTAAAACCAATCATCTGAAAAGGTTCAAGCAAATAGCTTGAAATTTTTGACACGGCACACCAGTCCCAAACTTCGGAGGAAATACTATTAACAAAAAGTACCTAATAACCACCGGACGTCCCAAAAAGAAAATTGGAATATTCATTATGTAATAGCTATTATTTCAAATTTATGCTTTTAACGTGGCCAAAGTTAAGAATAAGGAGCTTAGGGGGGGGGGGGCTGGAGTGC
This sequence comes from Arctium minus, assembly GCA_954870635.1. Classification (NCBI taxonomy): domain Eukaryota; kingdom Viridiplantae; phylum Streptophyta; class Magnoliopsida; order Asterales; family Asteraceae; genus Arctium; species Arctium minus. The sequence goes on along the minus strand of OX941082.1, from coordinate 58,244,126 downwards.
AAATTTGGAAATATATAAAAGGGGTAAATTACCCTAATTCCTCATTTTTTGGCAAAATTGAGTGTCAGCTGAAAATGTGAAGAAGAGAGAAGGGAGAAGCTAGAAGGGTTTTTGGATAAGGAAGTGCTAGAGCAAATTGTTACAGAATCAACAACTAAGGTAAGTTTCAATGATCTTCTCTACTATCTTTGGTTGTTGTGTTACTTGTCATTTGGAATGAATCATTGGAGAATGAGCTGGTTGATGTTGAGCATTGGATAATCAAATTTACCTGTGGATTAGGGACTCTTAGGCTTGTTCTTAGTGAGTTTGCAATCACCCAAGAGAGGGTCTTGATCACGCTTGTATTCGATGTTGATTTGGGGTGAAAACCCTCAATATTTTCTAAAAACCGCACAAGGACTTCGAATCCCAGCCACGTGTGACTGGGAATCGATATGACCTGGAGCAACTGGGAACGGAGTACTCGGGGATACTGAGGAACGCTAAGAACCGAGTGACCAGGAACGCAGGACCCGGGGAGACCGGGGAACGCTAAGACCCGGGGGTGACCGAGAGCGTAACACCCGGGGAGGTCGGGGAACGCTAGGACCCGGGGATACCGGGGGAGCTAAGATCTGGGGAGGCCGGGAGTGCCGTATCGGGTAATACCGTAAAGCGCCAAACCGGGGGAGACCGGGAGGCGCCTTACCCGGGGAGACCGAGTAACTCCAAACCCGGGAAGGGACCCGGGAAGAGTCACAATGAGGAGTTCGATTAACTTGTCGGTCGGGTTCTGGACCCATTCTGGGTTAATGAAATCCATGGTAAATAATTTGTTATTGTTGTATTAATTTGTAGGCAATCAAGAGTAAGTTTGGTGTAAGAGATTCTTACGATCAGGTGAGTCCACTTATCATTTTTCCTCATTCTTACAAGAAATGTTTTCAAACTTCAAGTTCTTGAACTGTGAATGTGTAGTTGATAAATGGGCTACGATAACGTGCTCATTTTATTATGTGATGAAAGGTTTTTCTTTTTGTCCATTATTATCATGATATTCCTAATGAACTATCGTTTGTTATGGAATCAAATATCTCAAATTGTGGAAAAATCTCGAGGTTTGGATGATCCGTGTGCCTTGAATTTGTTTCTCGTGCACACAGATATGGCATCTACTAGGGGCCAAAATAGGGATCTACTGGGGGCCTCGAGTGTGGATATCATCGAGGTGATGGAGATTGATTCGTTGTGTATTTTCCTTTATGTGGAAGCGGTCACGGTATTATCATTAACTGTCATCTAATTTTATTAATTATTGAAATGTGCGAAGTTGATATTTTATATTGCTTAAATTGTCGTCATAAGGGAATTCACTAGGCCTTATGGTCTAACCCTAGTTTTCAAAAACTAAAAACCTTTTTAGGTAAGGGAGCCGGTGGTGCTTCTTCCAAAGGGAAGGAGAAAATTTATAAAGGCTAGGAGTGTATGGTAGCTGGTCTAGAAGGTGTTTGTAGTTGCTGTAGTAATAGACATCTCGGCTGTAGTGGAATGTTTCGTTTAAAAATTTCAAGACCTTGTTTTTCCTTTGCGTTGTATTGGGATCCATTTTTGGGGTTTATTATGATCTTTTACTATGTTTTATTTGGGTTGTTACAATTGGTATAAGAGCCATAGTTTAAGAGATTTAGGTGATCGTATGGACCTAAACTTAAACTGTGGGGTGGGGGTACAACCGAGATATAGGATGTCTTTAAGAAATACCACAGTAGAGGCATAAATAACTGGAAGTGAGAACTAATATGTAAGGTAAATTTGAAATTACACTTGGCCAATGTAATTGCAAATTTACAGGTACATGTATGTGCTTATTTGCCTTGTCATAATGGAACTGTGGGATTAAGTGTTGTCCTTAGTACCGTTTTAGTAATCATGTCTGAGCGAACCTTGAGGAGCAAGTCAGTGCCGATGAAAGAGGCAATTCCAACTAATGAAGTCCTTGTTGATGGACCGGGAAACCTATCTGGGCAAGCTGCTACCCGAGGAAGGGGTAGGGGTCATCGACGGGGTCGAGGGAGAGTTCCCCGAAGGTCTACGATACAAGTTGAGGAAACCAACAATGGGGATTGGGGTCAAGCCAAGGCTCGTGTCTCTCACAGGGCGAGAAGTGTTGAAATACCAACTGAATGGGAGGTCTAGCAGTAAGAAGGTTCCGCAACTGGGAAGGGACAGAGACCTGCGAGAGGTCGTGGTCAGGGCCGAGTTTAGGCCTTTGTGACCAAAGAGACCTTTATCATTGAAATGGGAAAACTCCAAGAGACCCTGCAGGACTTGTTGGCACATCAGGAGAAGGCGGCAACATGAAGCAAGGATAAGTGTGAGAGTAAAGAAGGCACGAGAATGTCTATCCCACCTACGACTGAAGTGTGTAGTCATTCCTCATCAGTGACATTAGTGGTGAATGAATCGACAGTTAAGGGATGCAACTACAAAGCGTTTGCCTCATGCAAGCCTCCTACGTTTAAAAGAGAATGTTTTAGAGTTAAATTGTATTTAAGATTAAAAGAGGGTCTAAAGTGTACAAGTTTGTAATGTTTGGGTGTTTAGGTTGTAATTGAGTTGTAAAGTCAATGGGTCATGTTGACCATATAAATAGGAGGTCTAAGTGTTTAGTTAATTAGATATCAGAGAGAGAGAAGTGATACGCACATACAGAGAGGAAACACACACACATAGCTTTATAGAGAGGCACAAAATAGGGATATGGCTCTATGGAGTTGATGTAATTGTTGATCATTCAATAAAAAAGTATTTCCTACATTGTTTGTGTGTGAATCATGAGCTAGAAACTGGAACAACAGAATATTATCCGGTCATAGCGATGAAGTAGATCAAGGAGATGGAATTTGTTTTTTACATTAGTTAGTGTGCTGATGGAGATAAAGTGATTTACGCTTTGTATATGCTAAAGTCAGAGGATGTCTTATGGTGGGATGTTGAGAGGGACGGATGGACAAGGATCGTCGGCGGCTAAGAATATGTCATGGGAGGTATTTGTTGGGAAGTTTAAGGCGCAATTCTGCCCTCTGGCGGCAGTCAAAAAGCTGGAAGAAGAGTTTTTGGGTTTGAAGCAGAGAGAAATGACAGTGCTGGAATACACTTCTAAGTTTATCAAAAAATATCGTTTTGCAGAATTATATGTGCTGAATGAAGAAAGGCAGGTGAAGCAATACATTTATTAACTGAAAGGCAGCATTCGGGAACTAGTTGCGACAAGATACCACCTTTCAAGCGGCCATCAATGCGTCCGAGATGACAGAAAAGGAAAAGAACCATCAAGTGACGGAGCGGGTCGGGGACAAAAGGAAATGGGATGGACCGAGAAGTGATGCAAGGAAAGGAAATACTTTCAGTCCATAGCCACGAGGAGGTCTTGGAGTCGGGGACAAACCTTATGGAAAGTGTCAACGCGTGCATCGAGGGGAATGTGGAACAGAGACGAGGTCATGTTCCCAATGTGGAATGCTGGGGCATATGTCGAGAGATTTCCCGAGCAAGAGGATGTGTTATCAGTGTGGGTCACCTGACCACCTGCGATCTGACTGTCCACAAGTGAAAAAGAGTGGGCCAATTTAAGCGGGGGATTGCAGTGGTGGAAAAGGGAGGAAAAAGGTTGGAGTCGGCACGTCCGAAGGGTCGGGCATTTCATATGACAACGGTGGAGGCGGAGGAGGTCCCGGATGTGGTGATAGGTATATTTCTGGTGAACTTTGTTTGCGCTAAGGTGTTATTTGATTCAGGGGCTAATTGTTCTTTTGTGTCCCCTGATTTTGTAATGTGTTTGAGGGTAAAACCCAAACATTTGGAGAGGGTGTTAGAAGTAGAAACAACTGATGATAATCAGGTGTTTATTAGAGATGTGATTGAAGGGTGTGTCATAGATATAGAAGGATGTTTGGTGTCGATGTTACTATATCCGATGGCGATGAGTGAGTTTGATATAATGCTTGGGATGGATTGGCTAGCTAAGAGCAATGCCGATATTGTTTGTAATAAGAAGTTGATCTGTGTACAGTTTCCCGATAAAGGGACCGTAGTGATTTATGGAAATCGGCGAGATAGGAGTACTATCCTTATCTCTAAGATTAAGGCTACTAGGTGTTTGAGGAAAGGTTGTCAAGGATTCTTAGCTTATGTTGTAGAAGCTAAGAAAGATAAGTGCAGAGTGGAGGCCGTGCGAATAGTAAGTGAGTACCCTGAGGTATTTTCGAAAGACTTAACGAGCCTGCCCCCGGACTGACAAGTCGAGTTTCGAATCGACTTGGTATCTGGAGCCGTGCCTATATCACGTGCATGTTATAGATTAGCACCTTTTGAAATGAAGGAAATGATGTCGCAACTGCAGGAGTTGTTGGATAAAGGGTTCATTAGACCAAGTACCTTGTTGTTGGGAACGCCGGTACTCTTCGTGAAAAATAAGGACAGAACTATGCGAATGTGCATAGACTACCTCGAACTCAATAAGGTTACTATTAATAACAAGTATCCAATACCGAGAATAGATGATCTGTTTGATCAATTGTGGGGAGCTAGTTACATTTCTAAAATAGACTTGAGGTCGGGTTATCACCAACTCAAGGTTAGGGAAGAAGATATCCCAAAGACGGCCTTTCGAACAAGATATGGACATTTTAAGTTTTTAGTGATGTTGTTTTGTAGATCCTGGTTTTGCCCAACAAAGATATAACTAACCCAAATATGCAAGAACAAATGATGTGTGGAAACGTTTTAGTGTATGAAATTGGTTGAACTATTTGGTAGAAACACACACACACACACACAAGTAATAAAGATAACAGGAATAATAAGAATGATTCACTCAACAGATTATCTTTACTACCTTTCAAAATACATCAAGAACACACTCTACTGTGTGAAGATGCTCTCTACAGGTTTCTCTCACTAGAATTCAGGCATGTGTGATATGTGTGCTGCATTGCAAACAATTGCAGGAGGTGCTCCCTACATATAGAGATCGTGGAGTACACAAATAGTACAAAACAAAGGTTGTCACCCATAAAAGGAATGACACCTGGAAAGTAATCCATCGTGGGTGTACTATTTGATATTCAGGATCTTCGTACAGCAGGGGCACGTGAGAGGCACATGATCATTTGTCTTCATTGAAATGCACAAATCTTCTACTCCAAGAGGTTGCCTGCACAGAGGCTCTGTGAGGATCACAGAGGCTTTGTGGTATGAGGTTGATCTCCAGGTTAAGTCCTTCTCGGGTAGTAGCCGACAGAGGCTCTGATCTGTGTTGCTTGATAGTCTTGATGAATGTTGTAGAAGTCTTATGTGTTTCTGATACTTAGTATATTTTTCAATACTTCAGTTACATAACTATTGGAGCCAACAATCTCCCCCTATGTATTGAAAAATAAAATGTGCAAAAGTACTTATAATCTAGAAAACAAGAGGTGTTAATAAACATCTGTAAAAAAGTAATTTCATTTCATAAAGATAAATACAAGTGAAAAATACAAATGAAACTACTTAGGAAAATCATCTATTGGTGTTGAAAACCTATCAACTAACGTTTTGCGCATAGTCATAATGAGATCCCTAAACTTCAACTGAGCATTTATGTCATAAATCATCTTCTCTGCAGGCCCCTCTGTACTCTTTAGTTCCCGTTCTGTGGCTGATTGTGTTCCTTAGTTTTACCAGAGTGTCGTTGGAGTATTTATGACTCTGACGTGGCTTAAATATCTTCTTTCGGCCATCGTCGTCTTTGTACACAAATCCATTCTCGGGCTCTACGATCAAGGAGTTGCTTGGGATGTCTTCAATGTTGGGCATTAGGTCATCTGGGGATGTGACAGATAGTTTGTCGACTCCCACTTCTAGAGCTATCTGGAAGTACATTTTGCTATAGTACTTGACGTGTTCGCGCATGACCTGTTTGATTTGATGTATCCAAGATTTAATGTAGAAAAGTCAAAGTATGTAAAGTCAAATATAGTCTAAGTCTTGTAAGTCTGAATAGTATAAATACCTTTTAATAGTTTGAGTTTGTAATATATATATAGTGTCTTGTGAGAGTTGTGAGACTTCAGTTGTATGAGCGTATTGTACATGTGACTTCAAGAGATATATGACAGACTTTCTCTCACTACTTTCTCTCTCTAGATCTTATACGAATTTGTGTGATTTGATTGATATTGCTTGAAAACTTGTACTAACATTTGGTATCAGAGCAAACCAAATTATTCAGATGGATTGACACACTTGGATTTGATTGATTTTTAGATTCACAAAGAACACGCAAATCGTTTTTCAAAAAGTCACTATTTGATTTGAATTTTTATTGTTAAATCAATTTTGTTGCAAGAAAATGGTATCTTAGTGATCGATTTGTGTTTTTACAACTTTTTTGTTTAGATTTCAACTTCAAATTCACACTTATTCGTATTCAATTTTGAATTTTTTGTAGGTTTTAGTTTTGAAAATGTCGAACACTGTTTGAGTCGATTCTTAGTGATTTTGTTGTTTTTTGTCGTATTTTTGTATTAGAAAAATGTTCCAGTTAACATTTCGATCATCCCTGTCAATTTTCATGTATTGATTGCAGGTTTTTAAGGCTTTTGATCGATATCCGAGTTTAAGATGAAAAACACACAAGATCCAGAATTTGCGCAAACTTCATCCTAAAGAACACGCAAGACAAAGAACACGCAAGCAACGAAGAACGCACTTAATGAAGACATTTTATGTTTCCATGTTTTATGCGAGTTCTTGATTGATACGCGCAAAGTGTGTTTTGCGCGAAGTGGAAACGCGTACGAAGCTGCTTGTGAGTTTAGTCTACAAGTTGCTTTGATCAGCGAGTTTTGTGTTCAGCGAGAAGTGGTTGCGAGTTCTATTGTTTTGCGAGAATTCATTTTGCGCGAAGTTAAAGTTCAAAATTTTTCTAAGTATAAAACGCGCAAAGTGTCTGCGAGAAGTTAAAGTCAAAGAACACGTACGTTATTGTTTGCGCAAACCTTGAACACGCATGATGTGTTCTGTATGAAGTTAAAACACGCACGTCCCTATCTGCGTAAACCTTGAACGCGCACGTTGTGTTCTGCGCGAAGCTAGTATGCGCATAAGCTTATTTGCGCGAACCAGAAACGTGCAAATAACTATCTACGCAAAGTGTATCAACAGTGATCTGCGAGTTTGTTCTTTATGCGCGAAGTGAAATTTCTGCTACAGTGTTCTGGGAGTTTAACACTTAAATTTTTTTTTCTGATCTTTTCAAGTGTTTTTCAAGTCAAATTTTTATCTGAATATTTTGGACGATCATTTCAAGCATACCATTCAAGATGTCTACTGTTTTATCAGGGAGAGACTGTACTATACTGTACATGCCTGAAATACCTGCCATAGAAGTTGAACGGGATAAACTGAAGATTCAGAATTCAAAGCTTCTAAATCAGATTCAGGAGTTGAAAGCTAAATTTTTAAATTCTGAGAAAACTGAACCTGTGGAGTCGATCGTTAATCTTGAGACAAAGAAGACTGGATCAATCATTGCAGAACCTCTGGGTTTCGTCTACAGAGTAAACCAAGTAAAGAAGATCTTTCTCGCTTCGGAAGTTTCGAAGTACTCTGATGAAACCTTGAGAGGTATAAAGAAAATAATCCATGTGAAGGAAGAAAGGCACGGAGCAGATTTACTTGCAAAGCTTGACTTAGAGATTGACTCGATGATCAACTTCAGAGCTCTGATCATGAAGTTCCATGGAATTTGTTCAAGTGACAAATTTTAGTTTGTTTCTTTATTTTTGAATATTACTTTCTCTGTATTAAACTTCAAAATGTTTAAGAAGTATTATTTAAGAGGATGATTTTCTCCTCTACGCTTTCTAGTTTAAATCTTCTATTATCTCCTATTATTGTATCTTTTATTTTCAACACTTAGGGGGAGATTGTTAGCCCCAAATATTCTGTTTGTTAAAATGTTGAAAATACCCAAGTCCTATTTCAGAGGACTTCTAAAGATAGACTTCAGAGGACGAAGACTTCAGAGGACAAACCTGCCTCTGAAGTACTTATCAAAGATTGCAACTTTCAGCAGAAGACATCAGAGATGGCTTCATCAGAGGCTCTGAAGACAACGTCAGAGAACTGAAGACATTCTCTCTGAATATGGCGCTGAAGACTTTCCTGAAGTATCAGAACAGATAACCAATCACTTAGTGATAAGATTTACTTTATAGAGTAGGTTACTGTTCAAGCATGTCTTGAGCTTACCTATTAGGTAAGACACTGTTCAAGCATGCTTCTATTTTTCAGAATAGCACACTGTTTACTTTATGGTCCTATAAATAGGACCATCACTCCTTTGACAAAAGTGTGGTTTTTGATATCTTGTAAAAGAATAATCAATTGAATATATCTCACGAAGATCTTGTTCTTTCTACTTGCTTTATATATGAACTGTGATATTTGAATCTGCTTTTGATATTAAACTATATTGCTTCCGTTGTTTATACTCTTGTTGTTTATATCATTATTGTTATAAGATTAAATATGGGATCCAACAATTGGTATCAGAGCTTCCTTTGTTTTCTAAAACAAAGAAAGATCATATATGCATACTTGGATAGATTTAAATCTTACTGATTCAAGCTTTTATTATCTGTGCATGTTTATGCAAACCCTGGTTTATTAAACTTCATATGCTCCAGATTTAAAAGTAAATCACAGTTACATCATTTAATAGAAAGATCTTCATAGAAAAGCATGAGTTCTTCAAATCTTCATCTTTTCTTCACAAAAATGGCAAACTCAAGCATAAGTGCCATTTATACAGCCGGATCATTAACCAAACCTCCTACACTTCTAAGGGATGAATATCCTCAATGGAAGATAAGGATGGTAAATTTCTTAGAAGGCATGGACAGGGATCTGTTAAGATTAGTGAACGATGGACCTCACCAACCAATGGTATTGGTACCAAGAGTTCCAGCAACAGCAGATACTGCTGAAATCCCTGCTTACTATGAAAAGAAAACTTCAAACTTTACGGATGAAGAAACTAACATGATGGATAATGATTCAAAAGCTGTTAGATTACTTATAATGGCCATTCCCAATGATATCTTCCAAAAACTTGATTCTTGTGTAACTGCAAAAGAGATATGGGATCAGTTGTTAGATCAACTTGAAGGAGGCCTACAAACTCAAAAGAACAGGAGAAATCTTTGTATCAATGAATATCATGATTTTCATGCATTACTCGAAGAAACCTTACATCAAACATACTCAAGGTTTAACATCCTCATCAACAAATGCAGAAAATTTGGGGTCATGAGAACAAAAGAAGAAAAAAATGTTCTCTTTCTTAAAAGTCTAAATGAAGAATGGTCACGACTGTCAATGTCGATACAAGCCAATCAAAATCTTGAATCATGGTCATTGACTGACATTTATGGTACCTTGGTAGCACAGGACAAAGAAGTTGTTAAACAAAAATCAAAAACCTCTTTAGGTGGTCCACTTGCACTCATGTCAAAACAGAAGGGTGTATCACAAGAATGCCGAAATGCAGAAAAAGACAATTGTTCAAAAAGGGAATCTAAAAGAAAATCCAAGAAGGTTCTGATGTCTGAAGAAGTTGAACACTCAGATTCTGACTCAGATGATGACATCAATGCCTTCGCCAAATCTCTTGCATTAATCACCCATCAATTTAACAAGAAATTTGGCAAGAAAGTCTTTGAAGGAAGAAGAGATAATGAAGAAAGAAGAGGAAATCCAGAAAGAAGATTTCAGAAAACTGAATATCAACAAGAGCCCAGATCTACTCTGCATAGTGATCAAAAGGGCGTTCATTTCACCAATCATGATTCTACTCAACAATCAAGATCTCAACAATCATTTCAGCCAAGGTATCCTCAACCTCAGAGGTACTTCAAGCCACAACCACAAGTACAAGCGCAGAAGACAGAATCAGACACTGCTCTTCCATCAAACCAAAACGATGGAAGATGTTTTAGATGTGGAAAGCCAGTCCATTACTCCGCCAACTACAGAGGTAGACTCATCAAGGATAAAGACTACTACAAAAACAAGTACAAGTACAATGTCAATGAAAGAGTACTTGTAGCAGAGATGGAAGAGTGGCTGTCAGACTCAACAAACGATGGAGAGGAAGAACCCACCAATCTTTGTGGTATGGCGTTCACGGATGATCAAAGTGACGGATCATCAGAGGACTACTCTGAAAAGGTAAACTCTCCTTCCACCTCTGAAAGTGATCTTGAATTGGATGTTATTAAACTAACAGATGAATTTCAAATCCTAAAGCAAAAACTTGTTGAGGAAAAAGAAAAAGCAAAACAAATGACAAAAGATCTTAGTTTTTACAAAAGGGAAAAAGATCTTCTTGAATCGGAAAAGAGAGATATTTTTGTTGAAAAATATGATCTTGAAAAAGCTCAGAAACAAAAGGAAAAATCATTTTCAGAAAAATTCAAAGAAATTGAGATTAAAAAATCTGAGTATGAAAGACTCAATTCTGTTGCCTTAACCAATTTTTTCCAAAAAGAAAGAGAAATCCTACATCAATCTCTGGAAAGGAAAGAACTTCAAATCAAAAGTTATCTTGATGCTCAGGATGTTCATATAAAGATAAAATCTCAAATGGATACTCAAGGGCTTGGATTCAATGAATTGGATCCATTCACTGGATTGAAGAAAACTTCACTTTCTTCCACTTTCTGTAAAGGAAAGGTCCAGAGCTCTGACTGTCCATCACTGAACAATTTCAACAGAATAAAAACCTCAGAGAGATAAAAAATAAGGGCTCTGAACTTTAAAAATGTAGCATACTCTGAAGTACAAAGCTTTCTAAATTCCATCTTAAAAATAGAAAAGGAAACTTCAGAGGTATTTTTCACAAAACCTAAGAGCAATGATCCTAAAGAGATTTTTAAGTTTAATGCATTCATCAAAGATGAATCAGAGACATCTGAACAAAGTACCTCTGAAGCAAGTACTTCTGAAGATGAACCTCAGAGTTCACTTAATCTAGATGCCCCTCTGTATTCACCAATCTCTGATGAATGCATCAGAACTACATTTGCGGATGACATCAAGAGAATAAATCAAGAAAATATCATAGTTGATTTAAAGAAGAAAGAAAACATGAAAAGAATCATCAAAGTCTCAAGACCTAAGAAAATTGAGAAACCATTAGAGGTAGTTATCTCTGGTAAGACTGAACGAGATTTTCTTGACTCTGATTCTGAATCTGAATCTGATCCAGAGGTAGATGAACATATTTTCTACAAACCAGAGAAAGTAATTCATAAAAAGATAGATATCGTTGGTTCTGGAATTTTGAACATTCCTATTTCTGTTTTAAAAAATAAACCCAGAATACCAATATGCCCTGACTTTGCAGAAATGTGTCTTCAAGCAAAAACTTCTCTGGAACTTGAAAAAGAATTACAAGAAAAGGCAAAGAATAAAACTATCACTTCTCAACTCTACACTTATAAACCAATCAAGTTTACTCCTGGACAAAAAGGAAAATGGCAAGAAATTAACCATTCTGATCCTGTTTGTGCAGTGAGCAACAAAGAGAAGAGGATGTTTCTAAACAAGAGAAGGCAACTTGAAAAGAAGGTTGTCTCTCAAGCTAAAAGAAAAGAAGTAGTTAGGAATACTTGTAATATTCCTAGTACTAACTCAAAAAGGAATCATAATGTATCGAATGAATTTAATGAAATGAAATCCTTTGCTTCTACTTCTTCTTGTTCTGTAAAGTGCAATTGCATCCAACTCTTGATAAAACTAAAAAATCACTTCAAAGGTTCTCACTGTTTTCTTAATCAATCTCTGAATAAAAATTCAGAGACAAAGCCTCAAAAGAAAAGGACAATTCTGCCAAAACATCAAAAGATAAGAAGGCAAAATTTCAAAGAGATAATCAGAAGTCTAACAAAATAGGACCCATAATGATATGGGTACCTAAGAAAATCTAATATGTCTTGCAGAAACAGTCTATGCCGATCTGGTACTTAGATTCTGGATGTTCAAGGCATATGACTGGAGATAAAAAGTTACTATCCTCTTTCAAAGTTAAATCTGGGGGAGCAGTAACTTTTGGAGACAATATGCAAGGACAAATTAAGGGTTATGGTGAGCTTACAAGAGGTAATGTTCAGTATCAAAGGTTGCTTATGTTGATGGGTTAAAGCATAACTAGATCAGCATAAGTCAACTTTGTGACCATGTTTTTGATGTGAAATTTCAAGAAAAACATTGTTCACTACTTCACTCAAAAACAGGTCAAGAAATGCTCAGAGCTGACAGAAAGGGAAATTTATACAGAATGAATTTTTCCAAACACATAAAAACTGACTCAGAGAAACTCTGTCTAGTATCTCTGAACAGTGAAGATGTTTGGCTCTGGCATAAAAATTTCTCACATCTGAACTTTTCTTCACTTGATAAATTGGTCAAACTAAATCTGGTTAAGGGATTACCATCTCTGAAGTTTAACAAAGATCATCTTTGTTCTGCTTGTGAAATGGGAAAAATGAAAAGATCTTCCAACAAAACCAAAAGTGATAATAATTGTCCAAAACCTCTGTATATGCTTCATGTGGACCTTTGTGGTCCTATCTCTGTACAGAGCTTGTCAGGTAAAAAGTATATCCTCGTTTTGATTGATGAATACTCTAGATATACTTGGATAGAATTCATCATAGCCAAGTCTGATGTCCCTGATATTTTAATAAGATTGTTAAAAAGATTGCAGGTTCTGTTTGATACCAAAGTTCAGAAGCTGAGAAGTGATAATGGAACAGAGTTCAGAAATGCAAAAATCAACTCATATCTTTCAGAGGAAGGCAGAACTCCGAACTTCCTTGCAGCTAGAACCCCTCAACAAAATGGTGTTGATGAAAGGAAAAACAGAACACTAGTTGAAGCTGCAAGAACTATGCTTGCAGGATAAGATCTTCCCACAAACTTTTGGGCAGAGGCAGTGGCAACAGCCTATTTCACGCAAAACAGAGCTACAATTGTCAAAAGATTCAAGAAAACATCTTATGAACTCATTAACAATAGGAAACCTAATGTTAAATGTTTCCATGTTTTTGGATGCAGATGTTTTATTCTAAATGATAGAGAGTCTTTTGGAAAGTTTGACAAGAAAGCAGATGAAGGCAAATTCATTGGCTATTCATTAGCCTCAAAATCTTTCAGAGTGTTCAATCAATGAACCAGAACAATCCAAGAGAGTATCAATGTGTCTTTTGATGATGACAAAAGTCTGGCCAACAAAGATATCAATCAAATTGCCAAAAATATCTCTGAATCATCAAAGATAAGAGAATCTGAACTCAACAAAATATTCGAAGATTTCTTTGATGAAGAAAACTCAGAGTTTCTTTTCAGAGATATTCATAGAGCAACTTCAGAGGAACCACAAACGTCAGGTACAAATCTCTCTGGTCCCTCTGAAGTTACAACTTCTGCTTCCTTGAATGCAGGTCCAAAAATGAATCAACTTCAGAGCCTCTGGAATCAACTTCAGAGCCTCTGGAATCAACAACAGAGATGTCTCCAACTATCATCTCTGAAGCTCAAACTCCACCTCATGTTTATGCTCCACTCACAAGATGGACAAAAGTTCATGTTGAAAAGGGAACAATAGAGATGTATTTTGTACCAACTGAACTTCAACTTGATGATATTTTCACAAAAGCTTTAGACGAACGAAGGTTCAATTTCTTAATTAGCAAGTTGGGTATGTTGAACATGTCTGCCTAACACAAGAAAACATCAGAGTCTCTGATCCATTCATCAGAGCCTCTGACATGCGTAGCATGTTCAACCAGAACTTCTGGAACTAATTTCAGAGCCTCTGGACTTTTTCACAAATGGTAAAAATCATTCTTTTATATCTCCAAGCATGTGTCAAGGGGGAGAAGATAAAGACATTATTCTTTGGTCAAGGGGGAGACAAAGAACCTTTCATCTTTCAAGGGGGAGAAAGTGAGCTTCTCTGATACTCATATCAGAGCCTCTGATCTTGTCTCTGATATTTATATCAGAGCCTCTGATCTTGTCTTCGATATTTATATCAAAGCCCCTGATCTTTTCTCATTAAACGAATATTCCAGGAAATTGTTTTAAATCTTTTGGATAACCATTCGTTTCTTTTCAAAAACCCAACTGGCGGTTTTCTGACACCAAGCGGCTCTCCCCTACACACCTCAACGTGTCACCTATTAATTAGGGGAAGATGGAACGTCCTTTCTGACATTGGAACTCTCAATCGCCGTTTCCATAACCTCTCCCTCTACCTTTTTTTTCTGTCCATAAAAACCCTTTTTCTCTTCTCATTATTCTTTACACTCTCAGAATCCAATATCCCAAATATCTCTTTCTAAGCTCTCATCTTTCTAAAAAACCTGCAACAATGGCGGCTCATTCCCAAACCTTAGATAACTCCAGCAAACTTGTTCCAAGCTTGAATATGGCACAGTTTGATGTTCCAGTAAAAGGTAACAACTACTTTCTGGACGTCACCCCTACCAAATACGATGAGCAGTTTCGCCCAATACTAGATTTTTTGACCAACTACGAACTCAACGATGTCCTCACCAAACATGCTTCAGATATTCCTCTACGTTTTGTCCAACAATGGTGGTATTCAAGTGAATACGATGATGAAAAGGAAGGACTGGTTGGGTACATTGACCTAGGTGAACAAAGCATGAACATAAGAATCACCCCACAAACCCTAACTCGCCGATTCAACCTGCTCACAAAAACTGATCTTCAAATAGAAACCTTTGAGAAACTACCAACTCAAGAAGTCCTTCTTCAGTTCCTCCACCACTTAGGCTACAACAGGGAGATCACACGCCTAAGTCAATTCAGACGTCAGTACCTGCCTCCCAAGTGGAACTTTATGTTTAGTGTTCTCAACCGAACAATTACCTGCAAGATTGGAAGCCAGGATCAGACCCATCCAGCGATTCTAGACATAATGTATGCTCTCTTCTTCAACAGAAGCATAAATATGGCTCACATTCTCTTCTGTGAGATGCTGACGGCGGTGGACAAGAAAAACAAAGACTTGGCCAAAGGAAAACAACCAATTTCGGTACTGTTTCCCAGATTCATCTCTGTGGTCATTCAACGAGCAATGGAGAAATTCTCCAACTCTGAGGAGGGCCCAAGGACACCTCTGTTTATGATGAACTCGTTCAAAGATACAGAGGTTCCTCCTTATCCAAATGACCGACGTTTCCCACACACCATGATTGAGGTAATTCCTGCTGACTCTACTACCCACCTCCTACTTAGTCGTGTTGTCCAATCATCAGAACCGATGATGGGATCCCCAACACACTTAGGTTCTGTGCCTGAGCCTGAATCAGAGAGTGATATCTCTGATACTGCTCAAAACGTTAACAGAGCGCAACCAGAGGGTGGCTCTGAGAGAGTAAGGAAGAGAAAACATGAGAACCCTCCCTCTGACGAAGAGAATAACTCTGTCAGAGCAGAGGAAGGTGAGGAAGAGAGAATTCCAGAGGGTGAGTTTCTAAACTTAGAATCCGAGGGCGGCGAGGTAGAAAAAGATGTCCTTGTTGGCACACATGAGCGATTCCAAAGCCCAAATCCCTGTGCAAACACATCTACTGTCCAAGGTGGTCCAGCATCAGTGGACATTGAAACAGAGGTGCACACCTCGAACCCTTCCCATCCTAGCCGCTCAGAGGCATCTACCTCTGTCTCTGAAGCACGCACCAAAGGGGAAACCTCTGATATGGCTAAGTCCTCCCAACAGGACTTAGACCAAGAGAAAAATACTCATTCACCCCAGAGTATGTCACCTCCTCACACACATGATGCCTTTGTGGCTCATAAAAAGATGGACCGTCCCTTAGATCAGGAGAGACCTAAGATCTCTCGTAAGGATTGGCTGTCAGAAAAAGAATGGCACGACCTTCTTGCACATGGACTCCTTAGCCTGGACAACAAGGTTTCCACCCACATTCGTTTCTCATCATCGGATTCTGACTCTGATGATCAGAGACCAATCGGAACCATTATAGTGAAATCCTTGAAAAAGGGTTCCCAAGGATTAATGGGAAGTCCTTCCGGAGTCAATATCAAGCCAACTCCGAAAGAAGGCCTCTCTGAACTCGAGGAAAACTTAGAATCATGTGTTGATCCTAAGGTCACCCCCTCTGATTACGTTACCAAAGAGGAGTTCAGAATCTTTGGTGATGAAATCAGAGAATCTCTGAAGGAGATTAAACTTCAAATAGAGAAGACCTCAGAGGCCTCTTCCTCTCACTCTGAAGTTGCAAAGCTCACTTCAGAGGTCTCTGAGCTGCGCACGACCATTATCTCTCAAAACGATAAATTAGATGTTCTGGAAAGCCTGGTCATAAAAAATGACTCTGTTCTATCCAGAGAAATTCAGAACTCCACCACAGAGCTCCTCAAGGCGATTCCAACTCCCTCTACCCCCACTCCAACACATGCAGACTTTTCTCAATTCGAAGAGGAAGTCTTGCGTTCTTTGGCAGAGGTGATTGCAAAGATCCCTACCTCATCTGCTGCTGCTCCTGCTACATCCGAATTTGTTACAAAGGCTGACCTCACCAACTTCTCCAAGAATATCACCAGCAATGTACTGAATATCTCCAGCAAGTTCGTCTCCAAGACCACTCAGCAGAACAAAAAGATTGAAGACCTTCTGCAGAATGTCAAATCTTCAGAGGGATCATTGAAGCGGAAGGAACCAGAGGTCGCATGCTCTGAGGAAGCCCGAAAGAAGGCCAGGTATGAAGACTCTGATGACCATGATGGCCAACCTCAGGGGTCATCCGATCTTTATAAGGGGGAGAAGTCTCCTATACCAAAAACTGTTGAAACACAAAAGGAGTCCACTCCCTCTGAATCAAACCAAAGCAAGGAAAAAGGAACAGAGAGACGTTCAACCTCAACCTATGCTGAAGATAACCAGGCCACTCTAAAGTCGCCAGTACCTGTTATCTTTCTAGCACCATCTACTTCGAGTGATCCAATAGTTCCAATAATAGCTGCAACTCCAGAATCTATTGGAGCTCTGGAAGAAGATGAAGACGAACAACTTATGTGATGAGAGATGCTTACGAATCAGAAGATGAAGATACATTCTCATCACTAGAAAGACCAACTTATGTGATGAGAGATGCTTACGAATCAGAGGCTGAAAGAGCAGAACCAGAATCTAAAAAAGAAGAAAAATCAGATTCTGAAAAAGAAGCTGCTGAAAAACAGATTGAAGTAATTGATGTTGAAGAATATGTATTCAAGAATGCTCAACCATATCATACTTCAACAGAGCTGAGGGATTCACCAGAGATAGATGGCTACATCTCTGAACCTACAACAGAAGATCCTCCATAGACAAAGGAACCAGAGACCATGGTTGCTGATGAACAGGCTCCTTTAGAGAATCCTGTTCAGAAGGCAAGCATTGGTTTACCAGCCAAAGTGTTTACTCAACCTCCTACATTCCTTGCATCCAATCCCGAAGCTTCCATAGAATACCACTTCAGATACATCTACTGTGTGTTCAATATGGCAGACACTCTAGTCATTCCTCTGAATCCAAGAATCAAAGAGAACATGCCGGACTATGAGCGAAGATTTGTTAGAGATAAAACCTCACCCAGAGTACATGTCCTCTTTGATGATCCAATCATCAAAATCAACAAAATCTCAGAGAAGACCTTTGCTTACAACAAGATCATCTATAGGCATTATGTGGTAACTCGATCTGATAAGAAGATTTACGAGTTCAATGATAATGATCTCATAAATCTAAATCCATATGATTTACCTCATTTGTATGCCTATTGCTCTGCCAGATATGATCAGGGAAGAAGGGAAATCAGGATGGGCATGGTTGAAGTCAGACGGGCAATGGAGGCCTATGTCAAACACAGAGCAAAACGTGACTTCCAAATTGCTCTGAACCTAGGGGAAGAAAAGCTAGAGGTAACTGAACCTGTGGAGTCGATCGTTAATCTTGAAACAAAGAAGACTGGATCAATCATTGCAGAACCTCTGGGTTTCTTCTACAGAGTAAACCATGTAAAGAAGATCTTTCTCGCTTCGGAAGTTTCGAAGTACTCTGATGAAACCTTGAGAGGTATAAAGAAAATGATCCATGTCAAGGAAGAAAGGCACAGAGCAGATTTACTTGCAAAGCTTGACTTAGAGATTGACTCGATGATCAACTTCAGAGCTCTGATCATGAAGTTCCATGGAATCTGTTCAAGTGACAAATTTTAGTTTGTTTCTTTATTTTTGAATATTACTTTCTCTTTATTAAACTTCAAAATGTTTAAGAAGTAATATTTAAGAGGATGATTTTCTCCTCTACGCTTTCTAGTTTAAATCTTCTATTCTCTCCTATTATTGTATCTTTTATTTTCAACACTTAGGGGGAGATTGTTAGCCCCAAATCTTCTGTTTGTTTAAGTGTTGAAAATACCCAAGTCCTATTTCAGAGGACTTCCAAAGATAGACTTCAGAGGACAAACCTGCCTCTGAAGTACTTATCAGAGATTGCAACTTTCAGCAGAAGACATCAGAGATGGCTTCATCAGAGGCTCTGAAGACAACGTCAGAGCTCTGAAGACATTCTCTCTGAAGATGGCGCTGAAGACTTTCCTGAAGTATCAGAACAGATAACCAATCACTTAGTGATAAGATTTACTTTATAGAGTAGGTTACTGTTCAAGCATGTCTTGAGCTTACCTATTAGGTAAGACACTGTTCAAGCATGCTTCTATTTGTCAGAATAGTACACTGTTTACTTTATGGTCCTATAAATAGGACCATCACTCCTTTGACAAAAGTGTGCTTTTTGATATATTGTAAAAGAAGAATCAATTGAATATATCTCACGAAGATCTTGTTCTTTCTACTTGCTTTATATATGAACTGTGATATTTGAATCTGCTTTTGATATTAAACTATATTGCTTTCGCTGTTTATACTCTTGTTGTTTATATCATTATTGTTATAAGATTAAATCTGGGATCCAACACTTTTGCAAAAGAGAGAAAAGTTCTTGAGGATAAAGCAATTGAACTTCCCAAACAAATCTCTACATTGCAAGACTTACTTGATAAAGAAAGAAAATATTTTCAAGAAAAGAAGAAGTCTTTGATGCAGAAAAGAAAAACGCTGAAAAGAGAAATGTTGGGATTTTCAAGGAAATATCTGAAAAGAACAAGAACCTTGAAAAAGACTTTGAGCTAGAGCATCAAAACTTTGAAAGTGAAATATTTAAGCTCACATCCAAGATATTTGTTCTATCATTAGACATTCAAAAAGAACAGATGGCAAGATCTGATTTGAAAAAGAAGTTTGACACATTTTTTGAGGAAAAGAACATTTTATCTAAAAAGATAAAACAACTTGAAGTTGTAAATGTTGAATTATCTGATAAGATTTCAGCTGATGTGATTAGTCAATCACCTTTTGATAATTCACCTGAATCAGTTTGTTCGTTTAAAACTGCTTCAAGTTCCATTCATGAAAAAGTTTTTCAAAAAGAACAGTGTCAAATCAAATCAGATTCATTCATCTAATCTATTTTATGAAAAACTGTTGATAATTCAGCAAGCTTTTATGTAAAATCTCTTGAGAAGTATTCTTCCAAGAAAGGACAGATGGTCTGGAGAGTGAAGGATTCTCTGGATGACAAGAAGAATGACAAATCATCAGCATCCACAACAAAAGCCAAGAAGAACAGTTCACATAAAGGTAAATCTTTTTGTAAACCTGATATGTTTTATTCTGCTAATCATTTGATCAAGATTGCTCAAAAGAAGATTTGTTGTTCTTACTGTGGAAAAAATGATTTTGTTCAAAGAAAATCTGCTCATGACTGGTATGGAACTCACAAAATTACTTCTCAGAAAAGTAAACTTAAAAGTTTTAAATCTAATGAGAAATGAATTCCTAAATCTAACCAACCAGGACCCAAATACCAGTGGGTACCAAAACTTGTCAAATCTGTTTTGCAGGTACCACAGGTTTAGGGAGAGCAAGAACATTGACTTCTAAGTAAAACAACCTAGGACTCATTCTTCAATGTTAAAGAATAAAGGCTTCTGAATACTTCAGTTCAGAACCCGATCTTAAATGTTAAAGATTTATGGTTTCTGATTATATCGGATTAGAACCCGGTCTTCAATGTTTAAGAACAACAACTTCTGATTATGTACAGATCAGAACTCGTTCTTCAATGTTTAAAGATTATGGCTTTTGAATGCTTCAGTTCAGAACCCGGACTTCAAAGTCAAAGAATATGACTTCTAGACAAAGCAGTCTAGGACTCGTACCTCAGATCAAGAATATTGGCTTTTTAATACTTCAGTTCAAAACCCGGACTTCAAAGTCAAATAATATGACTTCTAGACAAAGCAGTCTAGGACTCGTATCTCAGAGATCAAGTATGGCTTCTTACAACAGATCAGAACCTGATCTTTAATGTTAAAGGACTTAGACTTCTAAACACATCAGTTTAGGACTCGGTCTTCAATGTTTAAGGATAAGGATATTATGCAAATATCCAGGGGGAGCTTATCTGAATCTAAATCATTTTATCATGATTTGAGGGGGAGCTTAAATGTAAGTATCTTCTGATCTAGATCTCTGATTGTTTGAAAGAAGAACAATTTTCGAACATGAAAAATGTTTTCTGAAATGTTCAAACCACTTCTAGTTCTCAAAAGATTTCATGAATTTAGAAGTGTGATTTTCAAATGTTTTTCATACATGAGCTTTATCATTTAACTGACCGTGTGTTTCCAAAGATCAATACTTGTGTATTATCTTGTCTATATACTGTCAAGTATTCATACACACCGGTTCAGTACTTCATATTGATTTTGTTATTACCATGTCTCATAAAGAAACAATTTTTTGATGGTAATACTCCCGTTTGCTTTTAATGTTGATTGAGCATCATACGTCATTTCAACTTGAGCATTCATTGTGAAATTGTTTATATTCGTTCATATAAACAACTATCAAGTTCTTTGATACCCTAACCTTTCACGCTCATATTTCGTGATATTTGATCTGATTGATACATTGTCAGATTCTCAAAACAATTTTCTTGATTTCATTTCATTCATTCAATTTCTTTGTTTTGAGAGATATTCAAAGTTCAAATGCTCAAATTTCATTCATATTTTTGATGAGCAAAAATTTCTATGACAAAGATATCATGTGTTTAACTGTTCAAGTTAAATTGTTGAGCAACTATTCTCTTTAGGAAAAAATTACATGGGATCAGTGTGAGAGCTTAACAGAACTTCCATGGATTCACGTAAACCAGTGTTTCCTACCCCAGAAGTTATCCTAGAGTGATTGAGCGGTGAGGGGTCATAAATCAAAGAGTGGGGGAGATAACTCATCCGGTTGAGTTTTTCTCAGTATGTGGAGCGGAAAAATGTAAAAGAGAGTTTGGTTAGAAGTGAGCATAAAGATAAAAAGAAAGAGGGTGTGAGATCAGAGTTAAAAGAATATGAAAAGTCTGCACCAACCACTTTGGTGACCATCATTGAAACACGCAGTGAGCCCATGCCAACTCTTGCAATTACACCACCAACCACTCGTTTCTATCTTGAAAAAGAAATGTTTCAATTTCTTTGGGGACGCAACATATTTTCTATCTGGTCTTCACTTGGAAGATTTAGATATTGAAAAAGAAGGAAATTTGCCCCACCTTCGCACCTCTTCATACACATTGAGTCTATGTAATACTTGTTGTTGTCTCAACAGTTTACACATTTTGAGCCTGAAAAAGCTTAAATAGCTTCAATCATTCTACACTTTCATGTACAAGCAAGGAATATATTTTCTTGTCATAACATTCATAGAAATTCCTTCATGTTTTTCAATGATTGAATGAAAGCCCTGGGGGAGTGAACATCACAAAAGCTCCTTTCCAATGTACATCTGTTGTACAAAGTGGCTCTGTGCTACTTACATGCAATTCTAACTGTATCATGCAACACATAATCTATCTCGTCTTCATTCGAAAGATGTGGATATTGAAATAGAAGGAAGTCTTCCCCACCTTCACACTTCGATCATGCACAATTTAGTTCGTGTATTACTGTTGTTGTCTCAATGGTTTACACATTTTGAAGCCTATTAAAAGCAATCATCATGCTTTTATTCTTTTACACACAAGCACATTCACACAGAAAATTTGTTTTTCTATCGGAATGTTCATAGAATAATCTTGTCTTATTCGATGATTGAATGGAAGACCTGGGGAGTGAACATCAATAAAACTCCTTGTACAGTACATTTGTTGTACTAAGTGACTTTGTGTTACTCACAGGCACTCTAACTGATTCATTTGTTGATTCAGGTGTTACATTCATATTTCTCTGAATTTGAAAATATTTGGATGAATACATTATGAATTGACGGATGTTCAGAGGCTTATGTGACAAAGTTCAATGGTCAGAAAAGATTAATGACATTTCTTGGTAAAGTTTTGATGATTTCTCTGCTCTACATCATCAAAAAGGGGGAGATGGTCAAGAAATGTTGAAATTAAGGAAGAAAGAATTTCAAGAAATGTTGGTTGAAGAAATGGAAGTTGTGGGAAGATTGCACAGAATTGAAAGAGAAAGTTCAAAGAATTCAGAATATTCATTGGAGATTACTGAAATTTTCTTTGAAGAATGTTTGCTGAAGAAAAGAGAGCTTAATATGAAGATAATTTCTTTCTGAAGTCTGAAATCGGTTTTTACAACATTTGGGGTAGATTGTTAAAGATTTTTGAAGAACATACTCACAGACTTTGGGGAGATTACTGATAGTTTGAAGACTGCTTAAACAAAAGGGGAGAGTATTCTATGATGCTGAAAGTTAATTTTGCTTATCCGAAAGGAGGAGATGATTTGTTTCTAAATCAAAGGGGGAGATTAAATTTGTTAAAGATCGAACAAAGGGGGAGATTGTGCTTCATTGCTAAATTTCTTTTGGAGATGATCTTGAATCCAAAGGGGGAGATTTTTAGTGCATAAATATGTTGGATACAAGATCATGGAGAATGAAGATGAAAGTCAAGTCAAAAGCTCAAGTCAACTCTCAAGCAAAAGTCAAAGTCTTTGTAATAATGTCAAAGTCAAAGTGATTTGTATTAGCTTTGTAAGTATTAGAGTATAAATAGAATAGTTTTTGTTTGTAGACTCATATGACTAAAAGACTAGAAGAGACTATAAGTGTTGAGCGTGTTTTAGAGAGAGAATTCATGAGAGCTTCTTTGTAATCGAAATTGAGAATTAATTGAAATCGTCTAATTGATTTTTTATGTTGCGGCAAATCAGTAAGATCCCATGAATCATTATTTCAGTTGAGCCAATATCATCTTTTTTATTGGGCTACTAGAAGAAGAATTTGATGAAAAACTTGAGAATTAAATTGTGGAATTAGGAGGATTTCCTCCTTCAGCCTCATTCCCAACATTTTAGAACGCTTCCTCATCTTTTTTTCAAGTTGAAATGGAAAGATTGCTAAATTTTCTTAAAGGGAAAGATTGGTAAAATTTCTTTCTCAACTTCCTTCTCCTTAAAGAAGGAATATTCATCAAACCGAACATATCGGTTTATTACAATCTTCTTTGTCAACGGGTCACACAACTTGTATGCATTGCTACTTTCACTATAGCCAATGGAATATATTTATTTAACTTGTCATCCAACTTGCTTCTCATTGTGTCAGGAATATGAGAGTAAACAACACTCCCAAATACTTATAGATGATGAACACAAAGCCTTGTACCATACCATTGTTCATGTGGAGTACAATTATCCAAACTACTTGTTTGTGACCTATTAATCAGATAAATTAATTGCACATGAAACATCATCAGCCTAAAAACTTTTAGGCAACCTTTTCTTCTTCAGAGAAATATCCATCTCCATAATTGTGTTGGATTGTGATAGATTTGGATAAAAAAAACATAAACATAAGCAGCGGAAGCAAACATAACCGAAAATCACAATCTTCCATAGATTTGGTTACAATCCGATACAAGTTACAAAACAAAATAAAGAGAGGGAGTAGAAAAAACTTATAGATGGAGTTCAAGAACCCAGTAGCAGGATCATGTCTATCGTGTTCACAGCCCAAAACTTCAATCGTGTAAACAACATGATCTATTTTCTTCTCGTGTAATCGCCAAAACACCACACTTTTGTGTATTATGTGTATGCTTATTACTAGATTCGGCCACCCCACAAGGAGAGGTTGTGGGCGCCGATTCAAGATGAAAAGAGGGAGGGAGGCCAAAATTAGATTAGATTTAGGGTTTAGGAGATAAGCATCATATATTTGACCTATCTCTATAAATCCTAATCCAAACAGGCCAAGACCCATAATTAATAAGGCCCAAAAAAAGGTTTAGACTAATAACCAATTAGTCCCTCTAGTGATTGATTAACACATTTAATTAATTATCCATTAAACCCTCCAATATTGCTTTCTTGCTTTTACATTGATGGAACATTGTGTGCGACCCAATAGGCTTATGCTGTTAACTATTTAGTTGTGTTTATGGGCATATCTCCAACAGACTCCCACTTGCACATGTCACAACAACTGAATAGTTTATGTTAGCATGAGGTAAGTCATCAAAGACTCGATTCTGCATTAAGCAGTCCTATAGGTAAGTGATCAAGTATCCTTTGTTACAGATATCCATGTGAACGTGAGACATGGAACATAGTCAATCTACACATCATTCACTATTATGTTTCTCGATAAATATTTGTGGTGACCTAAAGCAGACTGCAAGATTAATCCGTTATTAATCCAGTCCGAGTATGCATACATTCAGTGTCAGTACCAAATCATCGAAGGGCCCATGGATATCGCTTTTATCATAATATAAAAGGAACAAAATAGTATTGACTACACATATACCCTACCCAATAATCATGTTACACCCAACGTTTCTCTTTATAGTCGTCTGTTACGGACAACGTCGGAGAAACATCAAAGCATAACAAACTTTGTGTCAGGAATCTCATGTATCTCTACTTGGGGATAGAAGATATTACCATATTAGAATTGTCTGTCATGTTCCATGAGGCAATCTCTAAGTGTGGGTTATTCCAATACTTGATCTATATCAAGTACATGTGAGTGTATAGTCGCATCTCTATTCTCTATCCATCTCTTATGGATAATCAACTAACACTCCACATCAGTATTTATTCACTACTCCCTTCCAGTGGAGAACGACCGACTGTGGAAGATTTTGAACTAACTGTTCAAGGAAGTTAATAAACATGCAATGTAGAACATTTGTAATACACCAAACGATAGTAACTGCTCCAAGCATATATTAAGATCTCAATCAAAATATCGATACATCATGAAACAAGTGTATAAGTTCTGAAATCTCAAATCAACTAAAATAAATAGAATCAACCCATATCGCTAGCAAATCTAATGCCTATAGACCTAGTATGAGCATTATGCTTGGTCTGCGACATGGGCTTGGTGAATGGATCAGCCAAGTTCCCATCTGTGCAAACTCTACAAACGATGATGGCTTCGACCTCGACAACCTTTCGGATGTAGTGAAACTTTCTGAGTATATGTCATGTGCGCTTATGTGACCTGGGTTCTTTAGCTAAGATGACTGGACCTTTTTTGTCACAGAAGATCTCTATAGGATCACGAATGCTAAGAACTACGCCAAGATCCTCGACGAACTTCTTTATCCACATGGCCTTCTTTGTAGCCTCATTGAGTGCAATGTACTCATCTTCCATTGTCGAATATGCTACGATGCTCTGCTTGGAACTTCTCGAAGAGACTGCTCCACCGTTCAACAAGAACATGAATCCCGACTGCGAGCAAGAATCACCCCTATCGGTTTGGAAACAAGCATCAATGTAACCCTTTACACTGAGTTCTTCCGCCCCCCATAAACTAAGAACATTTCTTTAGTTCTTCTCAAATACTTGAGTATGTTTTTTACCGTTGTCTAATGGTCATTGCCAGGATTGGCCTGATATCGGCTCGTCATGCTCAAAGCACATGACACATCACATCTAGAACATATCATGGCATACATGATCGATACTATAGCTAAGGCATAAGGGATCCGACTCATTCTTTCTAGTTTTGAACTAGAATTTGGACACTGAGACTTGCTCAATGCCATACTATGCTGCATAGGAATGAACCCCTTCTTGGAATCCTGCATGTTGAATATCTTCAACACTTTGTCTATGTAAGTACTTTGGCTAAGACTAATAAGACGCCTGGATCTATCTCTATAGATCTTCATGCCTAGTATGTATGTTGCATCACCCATGTCCTTCGTAAAAAAACATTTCCCTAGCCAAGTTTTCACGCTTTGCAAGGTAGGGATATCGTTTCCCATAAGGAGTATGTCATCTACATACAATGCAAGGAAGACTATATTATTCCCACTAGTTCTGACATATACACATGGTTCATCTTCGCTTCATATGAATCCAAATTCTTTGACTTTCTCATCAAAGCAGATGTTCCAGCTGCGAGAAACTTGTTTCCATAAATGGACATTTGAAGCTTACACACTCTATCAAGATGCTCAGATTGTACAAAACCCTCAGGTTGTACCATAAACACATCCTCAGATAGCTTACCATTAAGGAAAGCGGTTTTTACATGCATCTGCCATATTTCATAGTCATGAAATGCTGCTATGGGAATTAGTATCCTGATAGATTTCAGCATAGCAACTGGTGAGAAGGTTTCATCATAATCTACACCATGAGTTTGTGTGTAGGCCTTTTCCACCATCCTGGCTTTGTACGTGTGTACTTTTCCATCTACGTCGATCTTCTACTTGATGATCCATTTACACCCTACTGTTTTTTGACCGGGTGTCTGATCAACCAAGTCCCATACTTGATTATTATACATGGATTGCAACTCGCTTTCCATACCCTCCTTCCATTTAGCGGCCTCAGGGCTCGTCATGGCTTCCTGATAGCTGGTAGGTTCATCAAGAACTACCTATGTATCATCACCATCAGATGTGAGTAAATTATATATTTCTGGTGCACGATGCACTCTATCAGACCTGCAAACACGTGGTGGATGTATGTCAGGTTCCTCAGTAACTCTTTGCTGAGGTTCAACAACTACATGTTCTACAACCTGTTGTTGAGAACTAGTGCCAACTTCAGATTCCATGTTGGTTGACTCTTGAATTTCTTCCAGATCAATTTGGCTCCCACTGGCCCTTTCAGACATCAGTTCCCTTTCAAGGAAGACTGCCCTTTGAGCAACAAATACTTTGTTCTCAGAAGGTTTATAGAATAAATATCCAAAAGAATCAGTTGGGTATCCAACAAAATAACACCTTTCTGATCAGGGTTCTAGTTTGTCTTGAGCTTCACGACGTACGTAAGCCTCACAACCCCATATTTTTAAATATGCAAGTGTAGGAACTTTTCTACTCCATATTTCAGAAGGTGTTTTGGAAACCTTCTTTGTTGGTACAAGATTTAGGACCCTTGCAGCAGTTTTTAAGGCATAGCCCCAAAAACTGATTGGAAGTGCAGTTCGGCTCATCATGGACCGAACCATATCAAGCAATGTTCGGTTTCTCCTCTTAGCTACACCATTATGTTGTGGTGTCCTAGGTGGAGTAGGTTGTGCGATTATACCACAACCCCTTAGATGATCGTGGAACTCTTGACTAAGATACTCACCACCCCTATCGGATATGAGAATCTTAATCCTGTTGTTCAGTTGATTCTCTACCTCGTTTTGGAATGCTCTAAACAACTCGAAGGTTTCATCTTTATGTTTAATCAAATAAACATCAGTATGTACTATGTCCAACAGATCCTAGCCCCGCTCACAGGTTCCGTAAATAGTATCTTTTCCATCTTTCCCATAAGATAAGATTCACATTCATCATTCGACGTATGGTCAAACGATTCCAATATCACATCTGATTGGAGTTTGGTGATGTGTTTCTTGCTAATGTGACCAAGATGACAGTGCCACAGATACGACTTATCCAAACCATCTTTGGATTGAGTTGATTCAACATTATAGATTGAACTTCTATTATCTCTTACACTTATAGTGGTTTCATAAATACCATGACATGAGTTAGCCTTAAAATAAAGCATTTCGTCTTTATAGACAAGGATAGATCCATTATCAAACCCAAACCCAAACCCAAAATCCAAACCATCTTTATATAAATCATAAAAAGAAATGATGTTTCTAGCCATATCAGCTGAGTAGCAACAATCAATTAAAACCATAAATAATTCATACGTAAGAGAAAGCTCATAATTTCTTATCGTGTCAACAACAACAATCTACTTGTTACCCATGATCAGGTCCAACTCCCCACGTCTCAGCTTCCTCCATTTTAGTCCTTGAACATCATTACACATGTGAGTACCACATCCTGTGTCCAATACCCAACAATTAGAAGCAGAAGTACTATGGAGTTCAATCATATACGTACCTGAAGTTCCTACTCCATTAGCTTTGAGCTTCTTAAGCTCCTCCAGATACTTAGAACAGTTACACCTCCAATGTCCTACCTCCTTGCAGTGAAAGCATACAACATCCTCAAGAGTCTTTGATTGAGGTATATCATATTAGGCTTTCCCTTTACCTGCCTTGGGATTAGGGTTGGGCTAAACAACCTTTCCCTTTTCTTTGCCTTTTACAAGAGCAACCTTGTTCTTCTTTATTCCTCCCTCCCTGATGGCCAGTACTGGAGTAGCGGGATTGATCTTGGCCATATTAGACTCTGCAGTCTTAAACATGCCATGGAGCTTCATAATGGTTTTCTCCAAGTTGTTCATATTATAGTTCAGAACGAACGATTCATATGAACTAATCAGCGAATTTAGGATGAAATCCATGGCAAGCTCCTGACTTACGGGAAAACGGAAAACCTAGTCGCTCAAGCTGATCAATGTACGATTTCATTTTCAAAACATATACACTGACACTGCTTCCCAGGGCCATTTTGAAACCGACCAAAAACTTGACAGTGTCAAATCGCTCTTGCCTAGCTTGCTGTTGGAACATGTCCTTTAGCTGGTTATTCATGTCGTATGCCTCAAGACTTTCCATACCCTTTTGGAGTTCTGGAATCATGGTCGCCAACATTAGGCAAGCTACCTCGTTTGATTTGGTCAAACGTTTTTCAAAGTCATCTTGAATCGCCCGAGTTGCTCCGGCAGCGGGTGCCTCAGGGAGTGGTTCTTTTATGGATTTTTCCTTCTTTTCCATCCTGAGAACTATTCTCAGCTTTAGAAGCCAGTCCATATAGTTCAAGCCCGTGAGCTTTTCCTTTTCGAGGAGACCATTCAAGCAAAAGCTTGAAATCGATGAATTCGCGCTGTTTGACTTCTATCAAAATAGAAAGACATAATTTTAGTGATTTGAATTAAATAACCCTTGTTTAAAATAATTAGCGAAAAATTAATTTAACAAGGCTAAGATCCATATTTCACTCTCAGCTACGACAGGTTCACCGCGAATCGCAGCTAGAAGCTATTTAGGTAGGTAATCATTTTACCAATTCTATTTATATGAAATTCTTAGATCTTTGCGGGATTCATTGACATCCATTATGTCATTTGGCATGTTTAATCCCTTCCACGCTTATCCTTTCTCGTGATAGGTTTTGTTGGGAATTCAGAGATTGTTGGGAATTCAGAATTTGCACAAGTATGGTTAATGCTGCTAGCACAACATGGTTAGTACTTCTGAAACAGATTAATACTGCTAAACAAGATTAATACTGCTTGATGAAGTTACTACTGCTGAGCGTAGTTAGTACTGCTAAGGGTTACTACTGCCAACTTCATTAATACTGCTGAACATGGTTAATGCTTCTGAACATGGTTAGTATTGCTTATGAGATGAAGACTTCGTATGGCAATGAAGACATCTGTATTGATTGAAGATATTCATGGAAAGCTTGGAGATAACTATGGAAGATTATACTGAGGATCTTTTATATTTTGTAATTATCTTTTATCTTTAGTATATATATAGACTTAGTCAGAATAGTTTAAAAATTAATTTTTGATTCTGAGTTGTTGTTTTCATAGAGAGAATTAACCTCAAGGTTTATAATCCTAATTCTAGAGAAGTAGAATTCGTATTGGTGAGCCTGTTCATCAATATTGAGGTTGTGTGTGAAATCTTGTAGCTTTAAATCATTCAATAAAGTTTACAAGTTGTGATTCATATTCACTGTTTCATTGATATTCTGAATATTAAAGTGTTATTCCGCAAACTCCTTTAATATTGTTTCTGAGTGTTTATTCTTGTTAAGTATCAGATCTAGTATTCTCAGAAACCTTCATTCATCATGGAAAACACAGTTGAATCAAACAGTACTCTTGTCTCAAAGGTTCCAATGCTCAGATCTAATGAGTATGACATGTGGAAGATAAGGATCAAGCAATATATTCTCCTCACAGATTACTCTATGTGGGACATTATTGAGAATGGCCCATCTGATGAAGGAAAAATTGGTGCAGATGGAAAAAGAACTCCACCAAAGACAGATGCAGAAAAGAAGGTAAGGCAGACAGAGATGAAAGCCTTGAGCACACTGCTCTTGGCTATTCCCAATGAATATCAACACCAATTCTGCAATTGCACTGATGCACAGATGCTTTGGAATGCTCTAGAGAAAAGATTCTCTGGTACCAAAAGTACCAAGAGAAATCAGAAGGTAATACTGAAGCAATTGTATGAAAACTTTATGTCAACTAAGAATGAGTCCATGACTCAAACTTTTGACAGGTTTAACAAGCTGATTGGTGAACTAGCTACTATGGGAGTAGAGATTGATCAAGATGATGTAAACAGAAAGTTTTTAAGGTCCCTAGGAGATGAATGGACCATGTATACTGTTTCATTCAGACAGAATGAACAACTGGAAGAAAAAGAACTTGATGATCTGTACAATGACCTTAGAGTATTTGAAGCTGAGGTGGAGGCAAAGAAGAAGCCTTCTAGATATGTTCATAATGCTGCACTCCTATCAGCATCAATTGATTCTACTGCTAACCCTGAATCAGTTAATGCTGCTAATGGAGCAAATCAAGAAAAAGACACTGAATCTGTTTTTGAAGCCTTTCTGTCCAGCCATGGAAACTCTTCTTTAATTAATGATGACTTGGAACAACTTCATCCTGATGATCTTGAAGAGATGGATATTAAATGGCAGATGGCCATGCTTTCCATGAGGGTAAAGAAGTTCATCAAGAGGACTGGGAGGAATAACTTCTCCCAAAGAAGAGAAGATGGAGCAGGTTATGACAAGTCAAAGGTAGAATGCTATAAATGTCATATGAAGGGACACTTTGCCAGGGAATGCAGAAGTGGAGTGTCTCACAATAACCACCAACAAGCTCAGACTGGTAGCTTCAACCAGAACATAAACTCTGCTCAAGCCCTTGTTTCTCAACAAGGAATGGGGTTTGACTGGAGTGATCAAGCAGAAGAGGCTATTCAAAATCAAGCTCTCATGGCAGAGGTATCTGATCTCCCAACTGAGGTAAGTTGTAATCTCTGTTCTAAAACTTGCATAGACACTGTTAAAAGGTACAGGGATCACAACCAGAGTATGAGTGATGACTTTAAGAGGTTAGCAAAAGATATAAAAGATTATGTGAGAATTGTTGAGAGGTTTGAGGAACAAATTAAAGGTTTCCAAGCCAATGAACTTCAACACTCATATGACACAAACTACTGGAAATGGGAGAAAAAGGATCTAGAACTCCAACTGACAAAGTCTAAATAGGAGAGTGAAAAGTTGAGAGGGGAGCTAGCCAAAGTTAAGCTAGATGTAGAAAAGTTTTCCAATGCTTCTAAAGCAATGGACTCTTTACTACAAACTCAGATTCATGACAAGCTGAGAAGAGGAATTGGGTACAATACCACACCACCACCATACAACAACAACTACATCCCTCCTACATCAGACTTGCTAGAAACCAAAGATAGGAAGGACTTTCCTGAGGGAGCCACTGAGATAGATCCCTTAGATGAGGTAGTTGTTGAGGACAAGACTGAGAAAGAGATTGGTAAGAGTAAGGAGAACAATGTGAGTGGTAAGATTCCTCTAGAGAATCATATTATTACCAATGAGGGTTGTGGAAAGATTTGGGTAAAATCTCAGGACATAGAGAAGACTGAGGGAAAGTCTAGTAAGGTCCATTACAAGCAGACCACAGTTGTGAATCCTGTTCCTTGCAAACAGTGTGCTTGTACTAAATCTGAGCCCCTAAAACATGATAAAAGGAGGGGTAATCAAAGAAACTGGAATAATCAGTGGGCACAAAAACAAGGGGTTGATCTGAGTAAAATCAATAGACCAAAACCTTGTTTTATTTGTGGAAAGATCAATCATATTGCTAAATACTGTTATTTCAATCCTATAAACCAAAGGATGAGTTTTCAAAGATCTGTGCAAAAACGCTTTGGTTATAGAAAGAATGAAAGGAACCATGTGGCTAAGAAATCTGTTAAAACTAAAAGCCACATGAAGAAAAAGACTGTTGAGGAGAGTGTCAAGATGTGGATTCCTAAAAACACTAAAACTGTTAGTACTGCTACCACAAATAGTACTGCTGACAATGATAGTGCTGCTAGAAGCAATACTACTGCTACCAATGTTAGTACTGCTAAAACTAACATTGTTAGTACTTCTTCTAATGTTAATACTGCTAACTTTGTTAGTACTTCTAACAAGGTTAGTACTGCTAAATCTGTTAGTGCTGCTAACTCTGTTAGTACTTCTAAGGTTAGTACTGCTTCTAGTGTTTGTGCTGCTAAGCCAATCATCTTGACAAAGTACTCTAGTAAAGAGTGCTCTGAGTTTAAAAATCTCATCAAAAAGGAATGTAAATACTTTGATGAGAAAGGGAGACCCAAGACCACTTTGGCTTGGGTTCCCAATCAATACTAATTGATCTATCTTATGTGCAGGGCAATCAACAGCTTAAGGGTAAGAGCATCTGGCATGTTGATAGTGGTTGCTCTAGGCACATGACAGGAAACATGTCTTGCCTCAAGAATTTCAAGAAAATTGATGGTGGGCATGTTGCTTTTGGTAATACTCCAGATGGAGGTAAGATCTGTGGTAAGGGTGATGTAACCAAAGGTACAATGACCTTTGAAGATGTATTCTATGTTGAGGAATTAAGGTACAACCTGTTAAGTGTATCACAGGTTTGTGACAAAAAGCATAGTATATTATTTACAGATTCTGAATGCATTATCCTTGCTCCTGGATTCAAGGTAGTTAATGAAAAGATGATACTACTAAGAACTCCCAGAAAAGATAATGTCTATTGCTTAGATATGGAAAATGTTTCAACTGATTCATCCCTAAACTGTCTTGTTTTAAAAGCATCTTTGGATGAATCATCACTTTGGCACAGACGGATGTGTCACATGAACTTTAAAACAATGAATAAACTTGTTAAAAACAACCTTGTAAGAGGTTTACCTTCAAAAGTCTTTTCATGTGATGATCATTGTGTAGCCTGTCTCAAAGGCAAACAACACAAAACTTCTCATAAGTCCAAAGAGTTTAACACTATTTCTAATTCTCTTCAGTTGTTGCATATGGATCTGTTTGGTCCTACAAATGTTATTAGTATAGGCAAGAAATCATACTGCTTAGTTATTGTTGATGATTACTCTAGATTTACTTGGGTACTTTTTCTAAGGACTAAGGATGAGACAAGTGGACTGATCAAATCCTTTATTCTAAGAATTGAAACCAAACAAATCAAAAGGTAAAAGTCATTAGGTCAGACAATGGTACTGAATTTAAAAATCATGACCTAAACACCTTTTGTGAGGAAAAAGGAATTAAGAGGCAATACAGTGCTCCTAGGTCGGGTGTCGTTATTCTTCCAAAATTGGTCTCTATCAATCGTATATACCGGTCTCTAGATCTCCCAAAAGGACCACTCTTGACCCAGCAGTCGGTCACTCATTCTCGAAGGTTCCTGCCACCAGGGTGCCCTGTCATACGAGACAACCAAAGAAACAAGTGTTAGGCTAAAGCCTAGTTAGACCATATAACCATAATACATTTAACAAAATGGAATTACAACTCATGAACGTTCGCGTTTCTTTAGTTCACAACCGAATTACTTCACTTGTCAACAAACAGGAAATCACAATAAAATCCCATCAACATATTTATAATTTCTCCCAAGCCATCTAACTTGATAACATCAATCCAAACAAGGTCTATAGCTATTTAGGCGCTCACCCAAATCGGGTCTTTAGCCTATACATGATATCAACTCAAACCGAGTCTTCAGTATAATCGGGACCTCAACCCAAACCGGGTCTTTAGCCTATTTGTGACATAAACCCAAACCGGGTCTTTATCCTATCGGTGACCTCAACCCAAACCGGTTCTTTAGTCTATCGGTGACCTCAACCCAAACCGGTTCTTTAGTCTATTTGTGACCTCAACCCAAACCGGGTCTTTAGTCTATTTGTGACATCAACCCAAGCGGGTCTTTAGTCTATTTATGACATCAACCCAAACTGGGTCTTTAGTCTATTTGTGACATCAAACCAAACCGGGTCTTTAGTCTATTTATGACCTCAACCCAAACCGGGTCTTTAGTCTAATCAACGCATCAACCCAAACCGGGTCTTTAGCCTATTTGATGACGACAACTCAAGCCGAGACTATGAACCAACATCAAACTCCAACATAACCAAACATATGACTTACTAGTTTCATATAACTCATGCTACATAATTTGGTCAAGTATTTTCTCTAATATTCTCCATTTGAGACCTCACCTACAAGTGGTATTTTAGGTTAGTTTCACAAAATCAAATCAATAGATAAGAACGGTGCATATACATACTAGCACATTATTAGACATGTATAAAAGTGGAAGAATCAAGAAATACACTCACCTTGTTGATTTCTTACAAGAAATCAAAACCCTAGGAGAGGAAGTGGAGATATGAAAGCTTGGAGAGATTGATGCAAAAGTACACTTCACAAGGTCCAACCTTAGAGGAGCATTAAATCCTCATTAATGCACCTTGTATAATCATAAATGAAGGAGGTGAAACTAGGGTTAATATTTTACCAAAATCGCAGCTGAGAAATCTCCCAAATCTGCTCTCTAAATCAACTAAACTGAAAGATCCCGAAATCTGAGTTTTTAAGAGGTCTGGCCCCGTCGGCGACTATGACACAACGACTATGCCAATGGCATAGTCGCAGGGCAATGTCGCCCACGTTGGAACCCTCGCGGTACCACGCTCGCGACTATGGCCATACGACAGTGACCGGGACAATGTCGTCGGGCACTATCGCCCCAGACGTACCGTAAGTCTCCTCCTCCCAGCGACTTTGCCCACGCGAGTCGGGCATTGTATTCTGGGGTGTGACGTGCCCCGAAAATCCCTTTTTCCATCCCGAACTGATCTGATATCGACGTAAGAAAGTTGCCCACTAATCCAAAACTCAATAATGTACACAAGGCATTAACGAACCAATATAAGAATCTTATAACGATACATAAAAAGGATAATCCACCCAAAATTACCGGTGTTACAGTTTAGGAGATAAGCATCGTATATATATGACCTATCTCTATAAACACTAATCCAAACAGGCCAAGACCCATAATTAATAAGACCCAAAAAAGGTTTAGACTAATAACCAATTAGTCCCTCTAGTAATTAATTAACACATTTAATTAATTACCCATTAAACCCTCTAATATTACTTTCTTGCTTTTACATTGATGGAACTTTGTGTGCGACCCAATAGGCTTATGAGGTTAACTATTTTGTTGTGTTTATGGGCATATCTCCAACAAATTGTTCTATTATTTCTATCACACTCAACATTTTCTTGTGGGCAGATTGTTATTTCATGGCAATGCTATTATTGATGCAATTTTTCTAAAAATATTTTGAAAATATTCACCACCACGGTCCGTCCGCAAAGTGTTTATCTTTAGCCTTGTAAAATTCTTAACTTCTGCTTTGAAGTCTTTAATTTTCTGGAGAGCTTCTTATTTTTCTTTAACACAATACGCCAAAACTTTCCATGAGTAATCATCAATGAACAAGATAAAATAATGGTTATCTCTCGAAGATGAAACGGTCATTGAACCACATAGATCAGAGTGAAATAGTTACAATGGCCTTTGCTTTCCAAAAGGATGGAGAAGGGAAAGCATTTTTATGTTGCTTTCCAACTGACATGCTTTACAAACATAATCAAGACGATCAATTTTAAGCAAACCTCTTACCATCATTTTCTTCAAAAGTTCTCCATGTCTCCATAGTTCAAGTGGCCATATCGATCAAGCCATGACTTGGAAACTCCTTTTATCAACACCAACAAAGCAAGACATGTTTTGACTTCAAAGAGTGAGTGAGAAAAGATCATTGGAAGCAACTCCAACTCTAGAAACAAGCTTATTTTTCTTTCACAAGTAACAAGCTATGTCATGGAAATGAATGTCATACCACTTCCTCAAAAGATGGTTGACACTTAGAAAACTGTTTTTAAAGCCAGGACCTAAAAAAACAAACTTAGGACATCTTTTCAATATTTTCTTTTTTGTTTTAAATTTTATGGATCCCAAATTATCCTTTGAATGATTTATATTGAGTAGATATGAGCG
This sequence comes from Arctium minus, assembly GCA_954870635.1. Classification (NCBI taxonomy): domain Eukaryota; kingdom Viridiplantae; phylum Streptophyta; class Magnoliopsida; order Asterales; family Asteraceae; genus Arctium; species Arctium minus. The sequence goes on along the minus strand of OX941082.1, from coordinate 58,207,335 downwards.
GAAGCAAACAATAAAAATCAATAGGCAAAACAATAAACAATAGAATAGAAAACATAACCAGATTTGAAAAGTTCCATTGTATAGAGATTGTTAAAAATCACCTTGCATTTGAGGTCTTCTATTCATGCCTTTAAATACTAAAAGATACAAAGGATAAGTACAATATTTTACATAAATGATAAATCACAAAACCAATCCTAACTATAATTAAGGAGATTTACAAATATCCTTGATTAATTCGATGGAATCGTGAGGATCCTTGATTGATCCACTAACATCCCCCCTCAAGCAAATCGGCGGGGAACCGACATGAAACTTAGAACGAAAATGTTCGAACAAAGGTCTAGAAAGACCTTTGGTGAATATGTCAGCGAGTTGCAGATGGGTAGGAACAAACTATGTAGATAGTTTTCCCGAAAGAACCAACTCCCTAATAAAATGATAATCAATGTCAATATATTTGTCATGTTTATGAGCAATCGGGTTTTGGCTAAGAAAGACAACACTTCGATTATCACAGAGCAGGAGGGGCTTGTCTAGATGTAGGATATGTAGCTCACGTAACAGATGTGTCACCCAAATAAGCTCAACGATTGTGTTTGCCGTAACCCTATACTCTGAGTCACAGCTGGAGCGTGATACAGTAGGTTGTTTCTTGGCACTCCATGAAACCAAGTTACCACCAAGGAAAATGGAATACCCATAAGTCGAGCATCGAGTTTCTATGCAACGGGCCCAGTCAACATTGGAATAACTGTTAAATCAAGATTGTATTCAAGATTAAACGAGGGGTCAAAAGTTTTTATGAATATCGAAGTGCGATTTTAAATGTTTTTCATACCAGTGCTTTCATGTTTAACTGACCGTGTGTTTCTAAAGGCTAATACTTGTGTATTGTCTTTTCATATACTGTCAAGTATTCTTACACACATCGGTTCAGTATATTTTTATTGACTTTGTTATTACTATGTCTCTAAAAGATAAATCTTTCGATGGTAATACTCCCGTTTGAATTCCACATTTTATGAGTATCAGACGTCATTTCTAAATTTTTGTGCGTTTATTGTTAATATGTTTATATTTGTTCATATAAACATCTCAATTCTTTGATATCCCAATATTTTTCTTCATGATATTTGATCTGATCGAATTATTGTCAGATTCTCAAAACACTTAACTTGACTTCTAGACAAAGCAGTGTAAGACTCATACCTCAGAGATCAAGTATGACTTCTAAGTAAAGCAGCTCAGGACTCAGACTTAAATGTCAAAGGATTGTACTCTGACACATAAAAGATGATCAATCTTCAAGGGGGAGTACTTATTATTTTTTCTGATAAATTTGTGAATACAAATTTTCAGGGGGAGTTTGACTTCTGAATTTATTTCAATCCTAGTAATTCAGAACTCGGTTTATTGATTAAGGATTATGCAAATGTTAAAGGGGGGCTTATATGTTTTATATTTTTACTGATACATTTTCTGATTTTTTAGGAGGAGATTAAAAGATAAATTGATTGTTACTTTTAGAGGGAGTTACTATTCTCACCGGAGAATATGTACAATTGTCTTCTGGATAATTTCGTTCAGAACCCGTACTTAAATGTTTTCATTCTTACTGAAGCTGAAAAGATACATCTTATTCTGGAAGTATTTGTTGTCTGTTTAAGGGGGAGATAGTTAAAATTTTCACTGTTATATTTTTAAAGGGGGAGAAAAGAAAATTAAATTTTCATTGTTATATTCATATTGTTCTTTTCTAATAATTTGACTTTTTACAGATATAGCGGGGGAGTATATCTGCTGTTTTTGTCAAAAGGGCTTAAAAGATAAATATTCATTTTAGGGGGAGTTAAGATTTCTACGTTGAAGGTATATCATTCTAAATCTTAATCTCTACCACATTTTGAAAGACGAACGACTTTCGGATGTGAAAAAACAATTTCTTAAAAGTTCAAACCACTTAGTGTTCTCAAAAGGTTTTATGAATTTAGAAGTGTGATTTTAAATGTTTTTAGTATCAGTGTTTTCATGTTTAACTGTTCGTTTGTTTCTAAAGGATAATACTTGCGTATTGTCTTGTTTTTATACTGTCAAGTATTCTTACACACATCGGTTCAGTACTTTTATTGACTTTGTTATTACCATGTCTCAAAAAGATAAAACTTTCGATGGTAATACTCCCATTTGAATTCCAAAGTTTATTGAGTATCAGACATCATTTCTAAATTTCGTGCTTTCGTTGTCAATATGTTTATATTTGTTCATATAAACACATTTCATTACTTTGATACCCCAACCTATTCATGAAAACTGATCTAATTCATACAATGTCAGATTCTCAAAACAATTTGTGATTTCATTTCATTCATTCATTCTTCTTGTTTTGAGAGATCTTCAAAGTTTAAAATGCTAAAATCTCATTCTTATCTTTAATGAGCATATCTTTTCTGACTATATTATCTTGTGCTTATCTGTCAAGATAAACTGTTGAGCAACATCACTTTTAGGACAAAATACATGGGATTCAGTATAAGAGCTTCAACGAACTTCTATGGATTCACGTTAACCTGTGCTTCCTACCCAAGAAGTTATCCCGAGTGATTGAGGGGAGAGGGGTCAAAAGAATAGAGAGTGGGTGTGTGCTGAGGTAAAATGTGAAAAAGAGTTTGGTTAGAAGCGAGTTCAATGATTAGAAGAAAGAGGGTGACAGATCAGAATAAAAGAATATCAAACTTTGCACCAAACTTTTTCTGAGCCGGGTAGGCCATATTATCAGTTGTTTCACAATTCTTTCGTGAACTTCATTGAAACAGGGAACTAGCCCATGCTAACTCTTGTATTAAAACCCCACCAACTACTCATCTTTTTCTCAACAAAAAGATGTTTCATATTTATTTTGGGGAAGAAGCACATCTACTATATGATCTTTACTTGAAAGATTTTGCATATTGAAACAGAAGGAAAGTTGCCCCACCTTCAACCCTTTATCATGCACTTTGAGTCCGTGTAATACTATTGTTGTCTCAATGGTTTACATACTTTGAGCCTATTAAAAAGCTTTAATTGTTTCAATCATTTCTACACATGGACGAGCACACAAGGAATAAGTTTTCTTGTCTTAACATTCATAGAAAATTCCTTTGTGGTTTTTCAATGATTGAATGGAAGCCCTATGGGAGTGAACATCAAAAAGCTCCTTTCCAATGTGCATTCGTTATACACATTAGCTCCGTGCTTCTGACAGGCAGATTAATTGATTCATACATTGATTCAGGTTTACCATTCCTAATTTGTCTGAATTTGAAAAGATTCGGATAAATACATTCATGAATTGACGGATACATGTTCATATCAGATCAGAGGGCGAAACTATTCTCTTCTGGGGAGATTGCTCATATTGAATGGGGGAGATTGTTTCTGCTTATTATGATGACTATGCTTATTTTGATACATGGGGAAGATCATATCAAAAGGGGGAGATGCTGGAATTGATAAAGTTTTGATAATTCTGATTTCTCAAAATTCATCAAAAAGGGGGAGATGATTCAAAGTACAATTTCAGAAGAAAGTCAAGTGAAAGTCGTAAAGCAAGGAGAATTCCAATTTTAAGTCAAAGCAAAGTCTGATGATTATCAAGGTGAAGAGATTTCCTAAAAGATTGTCGTATTTGTGATAAAAAAGAGGATATTGAAGAAGTTTATAAAGAATGTCAGAGTAAGAGAGAGTTTTTCAAAGATTTGATATTGTTAAAGATTTTGTGTTGAAGATTTTGCAGCTGAAAGATGACCTGAAGATTATTGTCAAAAAGATTTTAATCTTGAATCCAAAGGGGGATATTGTTAAGTAAAGATTCTATTCAAGATTAAATGAGAGGTCAATGTGTAAATTGTTGTAAAGTGTGAGTGCTTAGTTGTTAAATGCTTTGTAAGTCAATGTGTTTGACTTTGACAATAGATTGAGTTGTAAGGTCTTGTTGACCATATAAATAGTGGGTCTTGTTAATATTCTTAAGAGTTCAGATTAGAGAAATACGCATACATAGATTAGAGAGAGAAAGTGAAGAACACACATAGAGCTTAATTGTGAAATATGTATATTAGTTTATGGAATTGTTGTAATAGTTGTTCAATCAATAAAAGAATGATTCCTACTTATTAAATGAGTGTTTGATAGCTTGGATCTAGAACTTACAATAACCAATTAGGGTTGGTGCAGGACTGCGAGTGATTTTTAAACCGAAGGAAAGACTGCCTTTGACATACCATAGAATGCGTTTTACGGCTTGAAAGTGATCAATAGTCGGAGCATTCAAAAATTGGTTGACTTGGTTGACAGCATACGAGATGTTTGGCCATGTGATAGTCAAGTATTGAAGAGCCCCGACTAGTGAACGATACAATGTAGAGTCAGTGAAGGGCTTGTCGAAGCGAGTGACTTGATGACTGGCGGCAATAGGTGTGTCTATGGGCTTTGATTCCAACATTTCAGCTCGGGCAAGAATATCATGGGCATACTTATGTTGGCATCGTAAGTGACCTCTAGTCCCAAGAAGTAGCTAAGTCGACCAAGATCTTTGACGGCAAATTCTTGATTTATCCGTGAAATAAATTGTTGAATGAAGGGATTGTCAATGTCGGTCAAAATAATTTCGTCAACATACACCAGTAGATAGATAAGGACCAATCCTTTAGAAAAGACGAACAATGACGTGTTTGCACGACTGCCAGAAAAACCAAGACGATGGAGGAAGTCACTGAGGCGTTGGTACCAAACTCGTAGGGCCTGTTTAAGACCATAAATTGATTTCTTCAGTCGACATACATGGTTTGTAAAAGGAGAATCAACATACCCCGGTGGTTGTTCCATGTATACCGTTTCAGTCAAATTGCCATTGAGAAAGGCATTTTTGACGTCGAGTTGATGTAAAGGCCATTTTTGCATGACAGCAAGAGCGAGTATAATGCATACCGTGGAAGCTTTAACAACTGGACTGAATGTATGAGAATAATAAAATCCTGGTATTTGAGTGAAACCTTGAGCAACAAGACGTACTTTTAGACAATCAACAGAACCACCAGATAAATACTTTGAGCGAAAAGCCCATTTTGAGCCAACGACGTTAGATTGCCTAGGTCTAGGAACCAACTCCCAAGTATTGTTGGTACGGAGTGCATGCATTTCTTCATCCATAGCCGCTAACCAACGAGGATTTTTCACTACAGATTTAAAGCCCTTTGGATCCTTGGTTGGAAATAAAGTAGTAAACAGCCCATTAGAGGAAACATGGGTTAAATCAGCCATATGAGAAGGCTTAAAAATCCTAGCTTTTGATCTAGTAACCATAGGATGTGTAGATGAAATGGAGGGGTGCATGGAGGTTGGAGAGTCTGTAGAAGCATCTTGAAAGGGAGAATCATGATGTTGAGATGGACTTGGCAATTCCAAGTGAAGGGGATCCAAATCCATGTGAGAAGGCAAAGAGGGTGTTGATCCAAACTCTCTCAGTGATTTGATAACGACCCTCTTTTATACTTAGTGAAAATTACGTTATTATATGTATTAGTGTTTCATCATCAGCGATCAGACTGAGTCTGTTCAGTTATCACTGATGACCTTTCTGTAAACATTAATATGTATGTGTTTCACTTTCAGCGATCAAACTGAGTCTGTTCAATCATCACTGATCGTTTCCTATGTAACACAGTTAACGTAATCCCTGAAGACAAGTCTCGCGTCAACATAGTTCATAGCTGAATCGAAGACGAAGCCACTGAACAATAGATAAGTCTACTAGTGACCTGATGCGGATATCAGCGAAGATCAGACATCTACTTACGCGAAGAAGCCTGAGGAAAAGCTTCAGCGATAGCTGAACTTCTTTATCTCTGGAAGAAGAGATACTCAGCGATCAACGATCACAAAGCTTATGCCTCAAGTTTTCTTTTGTCTTACCTTGCACAACCAGTACGATGTGTCAGAACGGACACGTCTCTGCCACAAATCGTACACCAACTCTGTCAACTACACTGTTCATAAAGCGGCCAAAAGCATGTCTCCAAAAGTGAGACTACCAAAGCCAATCTATGAATGCCACGTGTAAAGTACCCTGCCATGCATTTAATGCATAGGGTATAAATAGGAAGCTCACCCCTTCATCTGAAAGTGTGCTCAATCCTTGAACTCCAAAATAGAAACCCTTGTTTTCTATCTCTCTAAAAATCCCCCATTCTCTGAATTTCTTGTGCAACCATCTTAGTGTTTCTTAAGTTTGTTTAGATTGAGTCTGTCTTAATCTTATTCCGCAACAAACTTGTAAATTGTATTTTGATTTATCAATAAACAATTTATTAAACTTTAATTTCTGTGTTTGTATTCAACCCCCCCCCCCCTTCTACAAACTTGTTAAGCACCTTCGGGACCAACAAGTGGTATCAGAGCAGTTTGTTTAATCTAATAAACAAGATCTTGCTGTATACTCTTCCTTGCTATTCTAAAATGGCACTAAACACAAACACAAACTACTATGATAATGGTTCACTTTCTAAACCTCCTCGATTTAGCAGAGATAACTTTTCTCTATGGAAAAATCGAATGATGCTATTTCTTGAAGGTGCGGATCCTACTATACCTGAATATATAGAAAACGGACCCTATGAACCTGTTAGAATTATAGTTGCGGTTCCCGCTACTGCCACCACTGAAGCTGTCCCTGAACGATATGTCGTTAAGGAAATAAGACAGTGGAGTGATGAAGATAAAAAGAAGGTAGGCATAGATGCAAGAGCAAAGACCATTATATCAATGGCTCTGCCTGATGAAGTTTTCCATTCCATCATGCATCTAAAAACTTCTAAAGAAATGTGGGAAACCATATGTGTTCAATATGAGGGCACCACTGAAATCCAAGAGACCCGAAAGATTAACTTGGTAAGACAGTATGAAAGTTTTATCGCTGGTAAGAATGAATCTCTTTCTGACATTCATCAGCGGTTTAACTGCTTGATTATTGACCTAAGAACTGTTGGAAGGACCTATTCTAATTCTGAGGTCCTAACAAAATTCTTGGAAAGTCTTCCTGAAAGCTGGGACAGTTATTCAATATGTCTTAAGCTGACAAAAGACTTACATACTCTCTCTCTAAGCACTCTGTATGGAATATTGCTCAACTATGAGCAATCTAATCTCCTGAAGAAGAATCTTGTAAAAGATTCTAAAGACTCCAAAAGCAGTGCTGTTGCTTTAGTCTCATCAGAGATAATTCCATCCCAGCGATCTACTCTCACCATCACTGAGTTAGATTCTGAATCTGAGGATTTATCAGACCCTGATCTTTCAGAGTTTAATGAGTCCTTAGCACTCTTGACAAACTCTTTTAAGAGATTTGCAAGAAAGAGTAACTTCCGAAGAAGTAAACCTCTCTCTCTTACTGAAAAGCCAAAATCAACTCCGGTTGATAAGGCTACAGCCACTTGCTATAACTGCGAAAAAATTGGACATTTTGCTAGTGAGTGCAGGTCTAAAAAGGTCTTCAAACCTTCTACCTCAAGAAGATCCAGTGATGACAAATACCATAAGCTGAAGAACAAATATCAAAAGCTGAAAAGCTATCAGCAAAAAGGTAAAGGTCTCATCGCTGAAGAACATGACTGGGCTGAATCAGAAGAATCATCTTCTGATGAAGAAGAAGTCGCTAATCTTTGCCTCATGGCTGAGATTAAAGAAGAAGTAGAAGAACCATCTGAACCTTCTATGAGCTACATATCATCTCAGGTATCTATCTCAACAAATCCCTCTCTGCCTGAAGCTGAGAGAAGTCGCGCTGTTGATGTGCTGACGATTGACCTTTATAATGCTATAAACGACAAAACTCAAGCTGAAAATAAAAATGTTTATTTAACACAAGAGCTAGAGAAATGTCATGAAAAGATCAGTGAACTAAATCTTTTAGAAGAAAAGCTAAAAGATCAAGTCATTATAAATGAAATCATCAGCATTGAACGCGAACAAGCCATCGCTGCTCTAAAAGCAGAAAAGGCTCATGTTGAAAAATGGTGCAAATCATCAACAAAGATCTCTGAGATAATAAATGCTCAAACTCCTGAAAGTGATAAAACTGGTCTTGGTTTTTGGACACCACAGGATGATCCTAAAGAAGAAAGTTCCTCGCTTAAGTTTGGAACTTTTGTCACATCTTTCTTTGACACTTCTTATAATCAATTCTATCCCTGTTCTTCTTCTAATCCCATCCCTGAGGAGATATCTGCAAGATCTAAGCCTGCAGATAAAGGAAAGTCTATTCTCCCTCAGAAGGCTTCCAAGAAAACCAAACTGAAAGTTCCCTCCAAACCTTCAGTGGATAAACCTTCTAGCTCAGTGACAGAAATCTTTGATATCTGTCCTCCAAAGCTGAAGGTTGATCTAAAGCCCGTGAAATCTGAAGAAATAAAAATTCCTCCCAGATCTCGTGCTAAAGGCATTCTTGGAGCTGGACCTGCTCATCTTAAGTTTTTCAAAACCTTTTGGTTATAAAACCACCATCAGATATAGAAAATGTTATCACTGTGGATTCACTGACCATATTGCGAGCAAGTGTCCAAATACCACCGAAGCTGATAAAACAGCCAAAGTGAAGAAAAATGCCTCTAAGGCAAATAAAGTCACCAAAGTGAAAAATACCACTAAGGTTAAGAAATTAACCAAAGTGAAGATTACCACTGAAGCTGAATCTTCATCAGCGGTGAAGACTGCTGAATCTTCCTTATCCACTAACTCTGAAGGACCCATTGAAAAGTGGGTACCAAACAAAGCTTAATCTTCCTTATGTATGCAGGGATCAAAGGGCATCTGGTATCTCGATAGCGGATGTTCTCGTCATATGACTGGACAAAGAAACCTGCTCACTGAATACAAGGAAGAGAAAGGCCCCTCTGTTACCTTTGGTGGAAATGGAAAAGGATTTACCCGTGGGTTTGGTGTCCTCAGCAATGGGACAACTACCTTTCGAAGAGTCGCTTATGTAGATGGACTGAAGCACAATCTTCTAAGCATCAGTCAGCTATGTGACAAAGACTACGAAGTTCGCTTTTCTAAGAAAGCATGTTCAGTGGTAGATGAAAAAGGAAAACTTGCTCTCAGTGGTTATAGAAGAGAAAATGTCTATGTAATAGATATGGACTCTACTATCACTGAAAACTTATGTTTTCTCTCTAAGGCCTCTTCTGATGTCAACTGGCTATGGCATAAAAGGCTCTCTCATCTAAACTTCAAAACCCTGAATTCTCTCTCATCTAAGGAACTGGTTTCTGGTCTTCCTCAGCACTCATATGCTAAAGAATCTCTCTGCTCAGCATGTGAAAAAGGAAAACAAACAAAAGCTAGTTTCAAGTCGAAACAAGTTTCCTCAGTAACAAGTCCTCTTCAGCTCTTGCATATGGATCTATTTGGCCCTGTCAATATCCAATCAATAGCTGGAAAGAAATATACGCTTGTCATTGTAGATGAATATTCTCGCTACACCTGGGTTATTTTTCTTCGCTGTAAGAATGATACTCCAGAAGAACTAATATCTTTTGTCAAAAAGATGGAAGTGCTGAATAATCTTATTGTTCGATCAATAAGAAGTGATCATGGAACTGAATTCAAAAATAGTTCCCTGAACAATTTCTTTGAGAACAAGGGAATCTCTCACAACTTCTCCTCAGTAAGAACACCTCAGCAAAATGGAGTCGCTGAAAGAAGAAACAGAACGATCATAGAAGCTGCTAGATCAATGCTCAGCGATTCTCACCTCCCTACTCAATTTTGGGCAGAAGCTGTAAACACTGCATGTTTTACTCAAAACAGATCGCTGATAATAAAGCGATTTGGGAAGACAGCTTATGAACTCTTTCTTGGAAGGAAGCCTTCTATCAGCTTTCTTCATATCTTTGGTTGTCAGTGCTTTATCTTAAACAACAAAGATAAACTTGGAAAGTTCGACCCAAAAGCCGATGATGGAATATTTTTAGGATATTCCTCCATCTCCAAAGCCTACAGAGTTTTCAACAAAAGAAGACAAACCGTAGAAGAAACCATTCATGTCACGTTTGATGAAACGCGCTCAGCGAACTCTAAACCAATCGCTGACAATGAAGAACTGAATACTTGGATGATCTCTCACTATAGAGAAACTGAACCTTTCTCAAACCATCAGCACACTGAAACTCCAATTGCTGATGAAGAACCAAGTATCATACCTCTCACCGCTGAATCCACCTCATGGGTTTCAGCTGAACCTCTAAACACATTACCACCATCAAATCTGCCTTCATCTGGAAACCTCTCTAGTGAACCTACTCAACAGTTAATTGCTGATGAACCTCAAACATCCTCATCAGTAAACATTCCAATTGTTGATCCAACCTCTGAGTTAAGCAATCATGCTCTTGCTCAGCGATGGACAAGAGATCACCCAATAGATCAAATTCTCGGTGATCCAGATGCAGGTATTCAGACACGACGAAGCTCAGGTAATATCTGTCTCTTTGTAAACTTTCTCTCCTTAATAGAAGCAAAGAAGACTGATGATGCCCTCAGAGATCCAAACTGGGTCAGCGCTATGCAAGAAGAGATGACTGAATTTTCTCGAAACAAAGTTTGGAATCTCGTTCCTAGACCATCTGATAAAACTGTAATAGGCACCAAATGGGTGTTTAGAAACAAGTTAGATGAACATGGAACTGTAACCCGCAACAAGGCTCGACTTGTTGCTCAGGGATACAGACAAGAGGAAGGCATAGACTATGATGAAACCTTTGCCCCTGTGGCCAGGCTCGAAGCAATTCGACTATTCTTAGCTTATGCAGTCTATAAAGACTTCATCGTTTATCAAATGGACGTAAAATCAGCTTTTCTGAATGGAAAGCTGAATGAAGAAGTTTATGTAGAACAACCACCAGGGTTCTATGACCCTAAGCATCCAAATTATGTTTATAAATTGGATAAGGCTCTCTATGGTCTAAAACAAGCCCCTCGTGCTTGGTATGACACTCTCTCATCTTTTCTTATCTCTGAAAATTTTGAACGTGGCAAGATTGATAATACGTTATTTTTCAGGAAGATAAAAGGTCATATAATTCTTGTACAAATATATGTCGATGACATAATATTTGGTTCTACTAACCCATCTCTTTGTACTCGCTTTGCTGAAAGAATGAAGAAAGAATATAAAATGAGTATGATGGGTGAGCTGATATATTTTCTTGGTCTTCAGATTAAACAATCTGACAAAGGTACTTTTATCTGCCAAGGTAAGTATGTTAAAGATATGCTAAAGAAGTTTGAACTCACACAAACTTCAGCGATGAAAACTCCTATGGCACCACCGCTGATACTTAACAAGGATCCATCTGGAAAACCTGTTAATGTCACTGCCTATAGAGGAATGATAGGCTCATTGCTGTATCTTACAGCAAGCCGACCTGACATCATGTACTCTACTTGTTTATGTGCACGCTATCAATCTGAACCCAAGGAATCCCATCTAATCGCTGTAAAGCGAATTTTCAGATATCTGAAAGGAACTCCTAACCTCGGTCTTTGGTATCCCAAAGACTCAGGGTTCGATCTAACTGGTTATTCTGATAGTGATTTTGCAGGCTGTAAACTTGACAGAAAAAGTACCACTGGTGGATGTCAACTCTTGGGAGGAAAGCTGGTAAGCTGGACAAGCAAGAAGCAAAATTCTGTGTCCACTTCCACAGCTGAAGCTGAATACGTAGCCGCTGGAAGCTGTTGTTCTCAAATCTTATGGATGAGAAATCAACTATTAGATTATGACCTTCAGCTGTCAAAGATTCCTATCTATTGCGACAGCACTAGTGCTATCGCTATAGCAAATAATCCAGTGCTACATTCAAAGACAAAACACATAGAGATCAGATATCACTTTATCAGAGATCATGTGATGAATGGTGATATTGAACTTCACTTTAGCCCTACTGACTTTCAACTTGCCGATATATTCACCAAACCTCTTGATGAGACAAGGTTCAACTTTCTCATCAGTGAGCTTGGAATGCTGAACCTCGAAGAATAATTCTTCAGCGTTCATGTATTATGTTAGTAATCAAAAGTTCCCCTCTCATCATTCTCTCTGATAAACATTCTGACTCTCAGGTATGTTTTCTCCTTTCCCTCAAAGATGTTTTTTTTAATATAAACTTTAATCACCGAACTTTCTTCAAATGATTAAAAGCTTTTTGAAAAATACATTAATCACTGATATTTCTAGTCAGTGATCCTTTAAAAGGAAAAACTATCCCTATCTTTTCTAAAAGGGATACTTTTAAAAAGGAAAATCTATCGCTGACTTTTCTTCAGTGATCATTTCAAAACGGACAAATGTACAGTCTCTCTCTTCTATGACGTCATTTGAACCGACAATCCACGACATGCCTTTTCTGACACGTTCGTCCGTTGCCCTTCTATCCAATCAACTTCGTGGAACGTGTCAATGTCATGATGATTTTTTTTCTTTTCCCGCTTCATTCTCTCTCTTCTCTCTTCGTATAAAAGGAATTCTTCTCTCCTTTATACGGTTTACGCTTTCAAAACTTTCAAAGCAAGAAGCATTCTCTCAAGAACACTCAAGCAAGTAAACCCAGAATATTGAATCTGCAACTCTTTTTCTTCAAGATACACAGGTTTATTTCATGTTTATATGCTTTGTTCGTATGCTTTTTATTCTTTTTAAAATCCTACTCGCTTTCTATGGATTTTATAAAACGTTTTTTTTGTAAAAACTAAAGATCATTCTTTCTGATTTTATGTTTTTAAATAAAAACCTTTTGGTTTTAAAGTGTTCTTCATTCTTTCTACCCAGAACACTATTTTTCTCCTAAAAATAACTTGATAGTTTTCCAGTTTCCCTTCTTCTATGGAAACTGGTAATCATATTATTTTTAATCTAAATCATTTCTTCTATTATGCCTCTTTCCATAACAGAAATGACACAGTCTTCAATCGTTGCTTCCAAGCATGTACGATTCGCTCTCACTGAAGTTGAGATTACTAAATGTAATCATTTGGCCAGACTCGACTTCAAAGCTGACAAATACCCACATCTGGTGGAAGCTGCAGAATTCCTCAAGCAGTCATGCATAGCTTACGCGATCACTGTGGATCCTAAGCCCTCCAAGACTCTACTTCAGCAGTTCTGGTTCACTGCTGATGCACCTGAACTTACCAACAGGAAAGGCGAACGAGTCCCTGCTATCTCGTTCAGCACGGAATTAGGGCCAGGGAGCATGACCGCTCTTAGCCTCAGAAAATCTTTAAGATTCCCTGACAAACCAAAGAGTGGGTTCGACGCACTCCCCACTGATGATGAGCTGATATCATTCCTGGACGCAATGGGCTATTGTTGGGAAAACAAACCAAGATCTTCTATTCCCAACAAGAAGCTCACCAAGATCCTAAAAGCTCAGATGCCATCACAACTGAACTTTATCTTCTCGCACATAATTCAGTGCATGAGTGGGAAGAGTGGTTCGCTGGACCATGCCAGCAAAACACAACTGCAGATGGCCTACTCCGTTATCGCTGGTCAAAACTTTGACTACGCCACAGCCATCTTTGAAGATCTGAGGTCGAGATTAGAGAAGCCTGAACGAGATCCCAAGATCTCATACGTACGTTTCATATGTACGTATATCAAGTTCCTCTATCCCAACACCTATCCCACCAAAGATGATGGCACCTTTGCCAGGGTAGGTCAACGATCACTGGAGGTCAAGCCACTCGCCGACGAGGTAAGTATCTCTCTCCTTCGCTCTCGTCTCTCTCTCCATTCTTCTTCATCTTCAGCGACCACGCAGACGGTTCCTTCGTCTGCTATCCCTGTCGCTACCACTACTTCTAAACGACCATCAGCTAGTCCGATTGGTCCTTCCAAAAAGGCCAAAAAGACTAAGGAAAGTACACCCTCTAGTACTATACCTGAGGGAGCTTCTCAACAAGCTACCTTAGATGCATTTGTGGGTCTTTCCTCCACAACTTCAGCAGTCACTCATACTGCCGTGTCAGCGATCTCACTCGCTGTCACATCATCAGTAACCCCACCTACTATCTCATTCACTGAGATTAACCCCATCCCTACTTCTATCCCCAAAACTCTTCCCTTCTCTCCTCACTTGGTCTCTGAACCCGCCACCTCTTCTTTCCCTATAGGACCTGAGCATCAAACTTTTGAGGAATCTATGCAGTTCTACAAAATGTTTGACACGTCAGGTACACCTATAATCCTAAACACTTCTCTCCCCCCCTCTCCAAATAAGCCCATATCTGAACTAACATTATTTTCAGGTCCTAGCTTGGCGTCTGTTGACACGCATGTCAACAGTCTAGGAGAAAAGGTGGACGCACTCACCAACACCATCAATGAAACCACCAGCGCCGTAAATCAGGCTGGTGAGGAGCTGAAGAAGTTGACCGCCACTTGCTCATCTAAAGCTGAGAACTCTCAACTTTCAGCTGTTGAAGAACAAGTCGTCCAACTCAGAGAGTCCTCTCGACTCTTTCAAGGGAGATTTGAGTCTCTTACCGCTGAAGTTCAGGGTCTCTCTTCAAAGGTTGACCTCTGCACGTCCCTTCTTCAGCAAATTCTACAGAAAGTGAATGCACCAGCTCCAGCGTTGCCTCCCTCCTTCACTGCAGATGATCGTACCAACCTCAACATCGCTGTGGAATTCATTCATGATGCCACATGCGACATCCCTGCGGTTGAAGACCGGATTAAGCGTCTGGAGGCTGACGTTCAAGTGCTAAAAGCTTCAACAGCTACTCCAACAGTTGAACAATCCCCTACCGCTGATAATGACAAAGTGGGGGAGAAAACTGAAGAAACTTCTATTGCTGCTGCTGGGGAAGCTAAGACTCCAAAGGAACCTCCCTCTCAATCTGAGGGGGAGAAGGCAAAAGAATCCTCATCAATTCACTCCATTCTCTTTGAAGAGGATGAGGAAGAAGACGATGAAGAGGAAGATGATCTAGATCTTGATGATCAAGAAAAGGATCAGCCCTCCGATGACGACGACGACGATGAACACCAATCTGTGGTTCTCTAAGCCGAACGTCGTATCAGGGACAACTTCGCAAGAGGTTGTCAAAACAGGGGTGAGAGGTGATACATCTTCAAGTGTTCCTTCGCAAAGCAAAGACAAGCAACCGATCGCTGAAGAATGCTTGAGGACTGGATCACAATCTGAGGGGGAGCATCCTTCTCAGGTATGTCTTTCAATTGTACCACTCTTCTACTCTTTCCAAACCCCTATTCCTTTCTAGCCTTTATCTCTCTCGTTCTAAAAATACACTTATCCCTTCTTTCCTTCTTTTTCTAACCAGACAGTTCTCACCCCTGCTTAAGGGTTCTGAACTACAAATAATTCCAGCTGCTATCGCTGAAGAAATAATCCCAATCTCTATCGCTGAGATTGATGAAGAAGAAGAAGAAGATTCCCTGGTCCATCCAGGAAGGCCCTCTCGACCATCTCATTGGTCAGAGGAAGTGGTAAAGAAAAGAGTTGAAATGATCGCTCAACTAGAAAATCAACGGCTGAAAATCCCTCTTCAAACATCCACAGAGCTCGACTTCCTCACTGACGCTGAAAAAGAAGAATCTGCCAAAGCTGAGAAGCTGATCGCTGAATGCAAACGAGATGCCCAACTCGCTTTAAAGATTCAATCCTCTCAAGTTAAGGACAAAAAGCTGAAAAGCAAACCTGTGGAAGTTCAAGCAACACTACTGAAAGAAATTGAAGAGGAACGCTTCAAAGAACAAGAGATCAACGATAAGTCTATCGAATGGTGCAAACAAAAGATGGATTATCGTTCTGATCTTCTTCCAATATCAGCCGTGACTATCTCTGGTCGCAAGAAGAAAGATCAACTCTCAGTGACCATGGAGATTACCAGAGAGGATGGAACCCAAAAAGCAATGTACGTATCAAAACTTGAGAGCTTCGGATTTACGGAATGGTTAGAGTTATGGGATGCGCTGAAGAAATCCAAATCTACATACAGAGGCTACGTTGAAGGACTTCTTGAAGCCCTCATAAATAGAGTCGTTTCTGTACTAAAGCTGCCATCTCCTCTTCCTCCCAAATCTTTGAAACTCAAGAGAAAAATTGGGTCCTCCTCCTCTGAAGATGTCGCCATCATCAGGAATGAAACTTCTATCAAATTTTCAAGAGATGCACTGTTTGGTCCTCCTCCTGATCTTTCAGTTCTGGACTTATCTCTGCCTCCTGGTGGTCCTTTCCAAGCTGGTCAAGTAATCAACAATCCTTATGGAATATTCTTCAGAGATGATGATGAGGAACTCAGATTTCAAAGAATCTCTGAGATTCCTATCTGTCCTCTGAATCATCTCAAGGATCTCTTATGCTTATGGTGTGACTTCTTCCCTGCTGCTGAAGAAATTAAAGAAATTATCAGTCAAGAATCTTTGGAACGAAGACAGAAAGGAGAAGAAATACCTGAGTATATGATCAATCCTCCTAAATCTTCTTTTAATAGCTGATAGATTAGTTTTCTTCTCTGTAATCTGTTAGTTATACTTACAGTAGTTAGTTACTCACTTGTAATGTTTTTCATATCTTGTAATTCCATCCCTGAATTAAATGAAAATAGCAGTGATGTACTTAACCCTATCAGTACTGTAAAATATCCCTCAAAATAGTAATTGGGACATGCATTCTATGAGTCCTTTTTATTCCTATATTTTGAATCAAAGTAATTTTCTTTTGTTACTTTGTCATTATCAAATAGGGGGAGATTGTTGATCCAAACTCTCTCAGTGATTTGATAACGACCCTCTTTTATACTTAGTGAAAATTACGTTATTATATGTATTAGTGTTTCATCATCAGCGATCAGACTGAGTCTGTTCAGTTATCACTGATGACCTTTCTGTAAACATTAATATGTATGTGTTTCACTTTCAGCGATCAAACTGAGTCTGTTCAGTCATCACTGATCGTTTCCTATGTAACACAGTTAACGTAATCCCTGAAGACAAGTCTCGCGTCAACATAGTTCATAGCTGAATCGAAGACGAAGCCACTGAACAATAGATAAGTCTACTAGTGACCTGATGCGGATATCAGCGAAGATCAGACATCTACTTACGCGAAGAAGCCTGAGGAAAAGCTTCAGCGATAGCTGAACTTCTTTATCTCTGGAAGAAGAGATACTCAGCGATCAACGATCACAAAGCTTA
Organism: Arctium minus; assembly: GCA_954870635.1. Lineage (NCBI taxonomy): Eukaryota > Viridiplantae > Streptophyta > Magnoliopsida > Asterales > Asteraceae > Arctium > Arctium minus. Next base: position 58,190,075 of record OX941082.1, on the reverse strand, counting down.
TGCCTCAAGTTTTCTTTTGTCTTACCTTGCACAACCAGTACGATGTGTCAGAACGGACACGTCTCTGCCACAAATCGTACACCAACTCTGTCAACTACACTGTTCATAAAGCGGCCAAAAGCATGTCTCCAAAAGTGAGACTACCAAAGCCAATCTATGAATGCCACGTGTAAAGTACCCTGCCATGCATTTAATGCATAGGGTATAAATAGGAAGCTCACCCCTTCATCTGAAAGTGTGCTCAATCCTTGAACTCCAAAATAGAAACCCTTGTTTTCTATCTCTCTAAAAATCCCCCATTCTCTGAATTTCTTGTGCAACCATCTTAGTGTTTCTTAAGTTTGTTTAGATTGAGTCTGTCTTAATCTTATTCCGCAACAAACTTGTAAATTGTATTTTGATTTATCAATAAACAATTTATTAAACTTTAATTTCTGTGTTTGTATTCAACCCCCCCCCCCTTCTACAAACTTGTTAAGCACCTTCGGGACCAACAGAGGGATCCAGGGAACTAGTCCCACAACACTTTTTGCATGGCCCAGATGATGCAATTCTAGACCCCTTTGAGTGAGCGAATGTCGATGTAGTCGGTAAGTCAACAGCTAGTCCTCCCGCAGTAGGATCATTAAAGTTAAAAAAAGCCAATTTTGCTGAATTCAAACATGTTTTCAACCCATGAAACGGGAAGTTATCTTCATCAAATTGTGCATGTCGAGATATGTAGAGACGGGACGTTTTGGGGTCTAAACACTGATAGCCTTTGTATTGATTATTGTAGCCAACAAAGATGCAAGGAATGCTTCGAGAAGTGAACTTATGTTGCGAATAGTCACGTAGATATGGGAAAACATGACATCCAAATGGTCGAAAGTTTTCGTAATTTGGTGGCACGAAAAATTACTCCTCAAACGGAGATTTATTTTGCAGCAGCGATGAAGGAAGACGGTTAATAATGTATACAACAGAACTAAATGCATCTACCCAAAGATGTGCAGGAGTTTGAGCATTAAATAACATCGCCAACCCAGTTTCGGTGATATGACGATGTTTACGTTAGGCCCGACCATTCTGCTCCGATGTGTAAGGGCATGAAATACGACGATCGATGCCTTTTTCTATAAAGAAAGAACGCATACGGTGATTGAGGAACTCGGTGCCACCATCAAACTGAAAAGATTTAATTGGGCATGACAATTGAGTTGTCACCAAATTATTGAAGGCTACCAATACATCATAAAAATTTGATTTCAATCGTAACGGATAAAACCATGTGAAACGAGAGAAATCATATATGAAAATAACATAGTATAGTTAACCAACAGTAGACTTAATCGGCGCCTGCCCCCATAAATCACAATGAATTAAGTCTAAAACATGCAAAGAGCGTTTCTGATTAATCTGAAAGGGTAACCGTTTATTCTTTGCCAATTAACAAGAAGAGCAAATAACAGGTTTGGGCAATAATGAAGTAATATATAAATGTCCTAATTTATTTAATAACTGAATGGTGTCAAAAGCAATATAGCCTAATCGAGCATGCCATAAATCATAAGATGCACGTGATTTATTTGAAGAAAGAGTTATAATGAACGCCTTGTGAGCTTGTTCCAAGACGTATAGACCATTCTCACGTCTGCCTTGAGCTATTGTGTCTCCTATCTTGCGATTCTGAATGACAAAAGAATTTTTAGTGAACACAATATTAACAGGGTAATCAGATGTCAATTTGTTGATCGAAAGCAGATTTTTCGTTAGGTGTGGAACCACCAAGACATCCAATAACTTTATAGATGAAGATAAAGTGGATGAACCAATATGAGAGATTGACAACTTATTACCATTACCAACAGTAACATAGTCATGGCTAGGATAAGGAGTACTGGAGTCTAGTGTTGAGGTAGATGGTGTCATATGAGCCGAGGCACCACTGTCCACAAACCAATCAGCAACCTCTGGGTTTATAGAACACTTTGTTGCAAAAGAGTCGGCCAGATTTGCTGAAAAATTCTTAGAAGATCGAACAAAACGCTGGTCACAACGATCCGCATAATGTCCGGTGGTATAACAAATTTGACAACATGGAGGGTAGCAGCCATGACCACGTCCACGAGGAGAAAAATTGTAATTATTACCACGACCACGATAAGATCGTTATGAGTGAGACTGTTGAGCAGTAAAGGCAGCATGTGGAACCGGTGTTTCTTCCACTGATCTTTGAAACAACTCTTGATTCTCAGTTTGAGATAGTAGATCATGGAAAAGAGGCATAGGTTTGATAGTCATAAGGGCGTTGGAAATGCAGATAATGATGGACCCAACCCGCGTAAGAACCAATGGGATTTTTCTAGCTCATCCACTGGTTTTCTGATTGCCGATAGTTGGTCACATATACCTTTGAATTTTTTGCCATATGCAAAAACTGTATCGGTTCCCTTTTTAAGCATATGCAATTCATTTCTAAGATTCATAGCCCAGTCCAAAGAACCGTGACTGTACGCTGCTTCTAATGCCAACAAAACGTCACGTGACGAAGTGAGACCAAGAACTTTCGTCATTGCTTCCTCAGAGAGAGAAGATTGAATAAGTATGAGAATACGGTGGTCATTGGTGTGCCAGGTAATGAAATATGGGTTGGGTTTCGATTTTCTGTCATCATCGATCGAAGTCGCAGGCGATGGTTGGATGGTTCCATCAACATAGCTAAGAAGATTTTGGCAAGAAAGGAGGGGAACCATTTGATTTTTCCACAAAAGATAATTTGCAGAAGACAATTTAATGTTTATCATATGAATTATAGTAGAGAATGGAAAATAGTCCATTCCACTGTTGACAGAGAGAGAACTTGAGGCCATGGTAGAGGAGAAGGAACAAACAAGAAAGGATGAACTCGGGTTTGGGATCGATATGCTCTGATACCATGTAAAGATTGTTAAAAATCACCTTGCATTTGAGGTCTTCTATTCATGCCTTTAAATACTAAAAGATGCAAAGGATAAGTACAATATTTTACATAAATGATAAATCACAAAACCAATCCTAACTATAATTAAGGAGATTTATGAATATCCTTGATTGATTCGATGGAATCGTGAGGAACCTTGATTGATCCACTAACACATATAGAGATTGTTAAAAATCACCTTCATTTGAGGTCTTCTATTCATGCCTTTAAATACTAAAAGATACAAAGGATAAGTACATTATTTTACATATATGATAAATCACAAAACCAATCCTAACTATAATTAAGGAGATTTACGAATATCCTTGATTGATCCACTAACACATTTTCATATGTATTGATGATTTGAGTAGATTTACAATAAGGATGAACACCAAGAACACGTAGTGGTGTGTGTTAGAAATCTCTCATATTCTCTCTCAAGGTTGTTGCTAGAATATTCTCCCAAAAAGTACAAATTTGGTTGTGTGTGAAAGGTACTATTACACAATAAACGGATCTTCAATTTATAGCCTAAATCTCAGAGAGTCAATGCACTGTCCAATGGATGGCTCCACGTGTAAAATGAAATAATATCTTTTTTGGTGAGTTGTCAGGCTTTGACAGGAAGATCTTACTTGAGATTTTTCAGGATTGGTTGAACACAGAGGTGGAACAGACGTAGCCTGGAAGGCTCTAGCTCGCTTGATGATCTTCTGGTTAAGCACCCTCTAGTTTGTCTTGCTTCTGGCACAGACTCTAGTTCAACGGGCTTTCTCATCAAAGTCAATTTTGGTCCTTTGGACTTGTTTAATTTTTCAATACTTTTACAAGTGAGTAAATGAGACTAATAATCTCCCCTAAGTATTGAAAAGTAAATTTGCAAGAAATGAAATTTAGTCTAGAAAGCAAAAAGGAGAAATGTCATCCTCTCATAAAGTACTTTAATATAGAAATTGAAATTACAATACAAATACAAGGAAAGAACAAACTAAAGCACTATTCATGAGATTGATGAATAGTCATCATGCCATTATGTTAAGAGCTCTTAGCATTAATAAGTTGACATGATAATGACATGTTTGTTTTTTGTTTGGATCTAAGAATTATACTTTATAAATAAAAATGTTTTAGATTTTTATCTTTATAAATTGGCAACTATTTAATTTTATTGCAATAACAATTTTAGTAGAAATTAGTGACAATTTTCTTTCTTCATATTTTCTTAATTAATGACCATTTTTTTTGTCACTAATGGAAGTTAACAGACGTTAACGGAGTTGTTATCTTGAACCAATTAGTGACAACATTTAGCGGTTTAGTGACGATATTTAGTGACCAAATTAGTCATCACAGACATAAAGACCACTTTAATTTTGACACTATTTAGTGACAATTTTTATATTTGGTCACTATCGTAAATTAGTGACGAACCTTTAATGACAAAAGTTGACCACCATAATTTTGGTCCCTGAATGACCTTAGTGACCAATTTTAAATTGTTAACGACCAAAAGTATTAATTTCGTCACTAATTAATTAGGATTTTTATTGCTGTGAGTTTAAGGAAAGTGACAATTCAAAACGAGGTAGGATATTAACATACTGCACATGTCATTTTGAGTAAATGCCTTGTGAATCTTGAAACTTTCCAAACTCCATATTGGACTTGTTGAAGCTTTTTTCCCACTAACCCACGTCAATCTCATCTTCATGTGTATTTTTTATGAACTTGTAGTAAAATTCAGTTGCAATGCCAAGAAAAGGATCATGAAGATTGAAATTAAAGAAAACAGTTGATTAAAAAATAAAATTTTGGTTTATTTCATTTATTAAAAAATGACATTGAAGCTTTTATTGTTTTTAATGCTCCTGATCAAATTATACCTATTTTAGTTCCAATGTGAATAATGTTTTCCTTCCATTCATTTATCATATATTACTTTATATCTTGATCCAATTTAATTACAAGATAATGATATTATTTAGGGTTGTTTGTTTACCTCTTAATGGTTCCATTTAAGAGCCAATCTCTGAATCGTTAAAAGATGAATGTTATTTGGCAACAAAAAAAAAATTCTACCCCTTAATGGTTACAAAACCCTCTGTATGATTGTGTATCTTAGGCAGTTAGGAGTAACCCTTCATGACAACTTGAAGATCTACATTCACCTACAATCACAACCAATATCACTACTTGGCATATAACTAGTTTCAAATAAAGAGGATGGACAAGTAGGAATATGACAATTGTGCCAACATGGAATGCACATACTATATATCTATATATTTATGAAGAATTATACTATTACTTGCTCCAAGTTACTTTGCCTATTTGCTTACATTTTTTATTACAGAAATGAAATTGTGATTGTATTATCTTGAAAAAATGAGATACATCTTCTCTATTTGTACTGATCCTAACACTCACCTAACCACTCTATCAAAGAACTGGAGGTACAATTATACTCTTATATTTAAATATCCCCCTCAACATGAGCAAGGAGAATTTTCCAATGCCATCTTGGACATGAATTGGAAGTCATTGAACTCTTTCTTTCTCTTTTCTTTTTCATTTTTTTCCACCGTTATAATACAGATAGGGAGCTAAACTATTTATAAGTAAACCATTTACTCCAACATTTACCACTACATTAAACATAAAAGATTCTTCATTCTTCATTTTCCTAGCCAGAATTTTAGGTGGTTCACATGTAGCTAGACATCAACATGCTAAAAACATGCAAGTTAATTTATGTATGCCAATATATTTTACAAGAGATATGGAAGGTTACTTACTGGTTCTAGTATAGTACTGATAACCTAAATTTATCATATGATCAAATTTAATGAAGTTAGACAACTAACAACCACAAGAAACAATAACAAAACTTAGAAATATGCTTGAAGAAGGAAGTCAAACACCTAAATCTTGGGTGCCCGTAACCCTCGGTCTTCAAATCTCGAAAGCCCTGTTGGGATTTATTTAATAAATCCAATAATTATTGTGGGCTTACATACTATTAATCAAATTATGTTAATGCTATTTAGTAATGGGCCAATTAAGTGATTAATTAATTATGGAATCCCGATTAGAACTAAAAGGATGGTATGGGCCTCAATTAGAGGAAGCCCGTTATGTTTAATTAGAGTTTAATGGAAACCCTAATTGCAACTTATATAAGGACGACTAGGGTTATGGTTACCGACACACCAAAATCATAAGGTTCGATCTCTCCCCATTGGATGAACATCCGGGAATTTACGTTGAGGAAAACCGTAGCCGTCAATCTGCGAATCAAGAATCAAGCCTAACTAATGGAGACGGGTACGTACGTTCTTATTCCTATTTGTTTAATAATTCGATGCTTTCTGGATAGATCCTAACAAGTGGTATCAGAGCCACGGTTTGTTCGCATTGAATTATTTATCTTTTCTTTTCCTCTCGATCGTGGTTGTTCATATTTGGAGGGGATTATATTGCTTTAGGGTTTCGTTTTTTTGAGTTTTCGAACCTCGCGACGCGAATGGTTAAATTCGCGACGTGAGTCTGCTTTATTTGGGTTTCTTGATTTCGTTTTGTGAACTTCGCGACGTAGGGATTAGGCTCGCGACACGAGATTGGTTTTGTTCTTGGGACATCTCGCTACGCGAATAAATGACCTCACTTCGCGAAGTTTTTTCAATGTTTTTTTTTCGTTTGGCAATTCTCACGATGCGAGCCACTCTCTGATGATTTTCAGGCTTTTGCACGAAAATTTTTGCGACGCGAGAACTCTAGCTCGAGACGCGAGATAGTCAAAACTTAAGTTTCTATTTTAACTCTTGCACTCATTAGGTAATATTCGGAGAATTAAGTTAATTGGGCTAAAGTGAAATTGACATTTCCTATTGAAATTAAGTGTTGTTCGTTTAAGACTTTGTTTTTTGATCAATTAGGAATAACGTAAAGTTTGTGGTTCTTCCATTAGGTTTACACTTAATTGTCTTGTATTTTTAAAAAGATTGGTTGATACAACATAGTTGCCAAAGCAACCTCTGTTGTGCAGATTGATATATTTGAAATATAAAGATGAGTATATTTTTTGTTCATGCAAAATAATGATCGGCCCAAAGGAAAGTCGTTATTTTGGCCGGATAATTGATATACATGCGGTAATAAATATGTGATTATTATAAAGTTTTCCATGTGAGCAATAACCGGCCCAAAGGACAACTGTTGTTTGACAGAATTTATTTTCAGTATTTGATTACCACGTTGAGAGTACCAATTACGAGTCAATAATTAGTCCAAAGATTAATTATTAATGTTGTACTAGGTATCTTGTTAATGGACCCACCAATAGGTTTCGAATTGTTTATGTCATATTTTATTCTCCGCTATGATATAAATGTTGAGCATGTTATGTTTTGATATATACAGTTGCTAATGCTAAAAATGTATCTGTCCAACTTGCTGGTATCCCTACTTTGAACGGAACAAACTATGCCATGTAGAAAGAAAGTGTTGAAATCGTTCTCGGTTGCATGGATTTGGACCATGCGCTTCGGATGGAGTGACCTGTTTCCACTACGGAAAATCCAAACACGGATAAAATTTAGAAATGGGATCGCTCTAATCGCATGTGTCTGATGATCATGAAGCGCTCGCTTCCGAGCACATTCAGGGGCTCTATCACTGAGAGCACTAATGCCAAGAAGTTCCTTAAGGAAATTGAGCAATTCTTTGCCAATAATGCTAAAGCGGAAGTGAGTAACATCCTAATGAAACTCGTTACCATGAGATATAAAGAAAAAAGGAACATAAGGGAGTACATTATGGAAATGTCCAATCTCAATGGGAAACTCAAGGAACTAAAGTTAGAGCTTTCGGATGACCTGCTTGTTCACTTGATTCTCATATCTCTTCCTGCAAAATTTGGTCAATTTGTGGTAAGTTACAATACTCAGGAGGATAAATGGACTCTTAATGAGCTCATGTCACATCTTGTAAAAGAGGAAGAGAGACTAAAGCGAGATAAGGTAGAAAGTGCTCACTTGACATCAACCTCTCAGGATAATAAAAAGAAGACGGCTAAAAGAACTGCAGAAAGTGGACCAAAGCAGAAAAAGCATAAGAAACAAGATAAGGAATTCACCTGTTTCTTTTGCAAGAAGGCGGGACACATAAAGAAGGAGTGTCCCAAGTATGATGCTTGGCGAGAGAAACATGGTAAGACTCACACTTTTGTTTGTTATGAAGTTAATTTAGCTTTTGTACCTGAGAATACATGGTGGGTAGATTTGGGTGCTACTGCTCACATAAGTATGTAGGGTTGCCTGTGGAGCCGGCTGTCGAGTGATAATGAAAGATTTATATATGTGGGCGACGACACTAAAGTTAAAGTTCAAGCTATCGGGACTTTTAGATTACTATTAAAAACCGGTGTTTATTTGGATTTGGTTGAAACTTTTATTGTACCATCATTTAGGCGGAATTTAATTTATGTTTCCTGTTTGGACAAATTTGGTTATAATTGTTCTTTTGGAAATAATAAGGTTAGTTTCTACTTAAATTCAAATTTGGTTGGCACTGGTTCTTTAATTGATAAACTATATTTGCTTGAAATTGTTGCTTTAGATAATGAAATGTTACACTCTGATGCTAAAGGTACTAAGCGAAAATTAAATGAGGATTCTGCCATTCTATGGCACAAGCGTTTAGGACATATCTCTAAATAGAGAATTCAGAGGCTTGTTGATGAAAGAATTCTCAATTCTATAGATTTAACCAACTTTCAAGTTTGTGTTGAATGTATAAAAGGAAAACAAACAAATTCAAGAAAGTTAGGTTCCAATAGAGTTACGGACGTCTTAGAATTGATTCATACTAATAAATGTGGATCGTTCCCTACGGCTTATTGGAATGGTCAACAGTATTTTATCACATTCATAGACGATTACTCTAGATATGGATACCTATATTTGATACATGAGAAGTCTCAATCCTTGGACGTATTCAAGGATTCCAAAGCCGTAGTTGAACTTCAACTAGGCAAGAAAATAAAGGTTGTCAAATCTGATCGTGGTGGTGAATATTACGGCAGATATGACGGATCAGGAGAACAACGTCCAGGACCATTTGCCCTCTACCTAAAGGAGTACGGAATCGTCCCACAATACATCATGCCAGGCAAACCTAGCATGAACGGTGTTGCTGAAAAACGAAACTGGACTCTTAAAGGCATGGTTAGAAGTATGATTAGTCATACCTCTTTACCGGAACCACTTTGGGGAGAGGCACTAAAGACTACAGTCTATATCCTTAATAGAGTTCCATCAAAAGCAGTAACTAAAACCCCATATGAGTTTTAGACAGGCAAGAAACCTAGTCTAAAGCATTTGCATGTTTGGGGATGTCCAGCTGAGGCAAGGGCTTACAAGCCACATGAGAAGAAATTGGACTCAAGAACAATTAGTTGCTATTTTGTTGGATATGCAGAACGCTCTCGGGGCTTTAAGTTTTACAATCCCACTACCAAATCCTTTTTTTGAGACAGGAAACGCAAGGTTTCTTGAGGATGTTGAGTTTGGGGGGGAAGATAAAGTAAGGAATGTTGTCTTTGAGGAAAATGAAGCTCAGGATCAAAATACTTCTATTCCCAACACTGCTATTGACAATGATCAGGTCTTTATACCTATCATTGTTCAAGATGCAACTCCAGTTCAAAATATTCCCAACACTGCTATCGACAATGAGCAGGTCTTTATACCTATCATTGTTCAAGATGCAACTCCAGTTCAAAACACCAGTGAAGGTGTACCTCCAGTACAAGACAACAATGAAGTTCCTCCACCTGTTGAACAAACTCAACAAACTCAAGAAGTGCCATTAAGGAGATTCAATAGAGAAAGAAGAAATGTGATTCCGGATGATTATATCGTCTTTCTTCAAGAACATGAGACAGATATAGGCATAAGGGAAGATGATCCAATTAACTTGAATCAAGCCTTGTCTAGTTCTAATTCTCGAAAATGGATCAATGCCATGGAAGATGAATTAAAATCCATGAAGGACAATGACGTTTGGGATCTTGTCGAGTTACCGAAGGATGTGAAACCCATTGGTTGTAAATGGATATTTAAAACCAAGAAGGATTCAAAAGGTAACATCAAAAGATATAAAGCTCATCTTGTCGCAAAATTAAGGATTCACTCAAAAGGAAGGCATTGACTATAAAGATACTTTCTCTCCGGTTTCATCGAAAGACTCCTTTAGAACAATTATGGCACTAGTAGCTCATTTAAATTTAGAGTTACACCAGATGGACGTAAAAACGGCATTTCTCAATGGTAACATTGATGAAACAATTTACATGACGCAACCTGAAAACTTTGTAATAGGTGATTCAAAGTCTATGGTATGCAAATTAAAGAAGACCATCTATGGTCTCAAACAGGCTTCTCGTCAATGGTATCTCAAATTTCATCATGTAATCACCTCTTTCGGTTATGAGGTAAATTTGGTGGAAGATTCTGTATATCATAAGTTCAGTGGGAGTAAAGTCATCTTTCTGATATTGTATGTTGATGACATACTAATTGCCACTAATGACTTGGCTTTATTGCATGACACCAAGAAATTTCTCACTAAGAATTTTGAGATGAAGGATCTTGGTGATGCCTCTTTTGTATTAGGAATTCAAATAATACGAGATCGTTCTCGTGGGATTTTAAGGTTATCACAAAAGAGTTACATTGATAAATTCCTTGATAGATTTAGTGCTAGATCACATATCTATTGGATTCAAGATCATCCAAACTGAAGATCACAATCTGAAGCTAAAGCCGGAAAGTCGACTCTCGATATTAAAGTTTAATGTTTATTTGTAATAAATGTCAAAGTTATTAATGTTTATTGTTTTTAGTTAGTTAACTTAGTTAGTTAATATATTAGTTAGTTAGATTGATAATATCTAAATGTTAGATATTATTATTAGTTATATAAGTTTAATATTACAAGTGGTTGAGTTTGTGTGTGATAGAAGCTAGAGAGATCAGATCAGATCTCATAACACACATATCCAAGAACACACACACTTACGGTGTAATACGCAGACAGAAAACACGAGAGCTTCAAACCGAAAACCTTGTAATCATCGATTGTTATTAATCAAACAGGTTGGTAATCGTTTATGTGTTTATTGTCGATAAAACTTGATAGTATTGTGGAACGACAATTGGTATCAGAGCCTGATAAGAGATTCAAATCAAGTTTTTCAAAAACTCGACTCTGTGTTCTTATTTGAAAAATCATTTTCGTGATTTAGTGTGTTTTAAGGATAGAAATCGATCAGGTTGTGATCGATTAGGGTGCTAGATCGTTGTGGTGTTGTTTAATTTCAGTATAAAGCTTAAATCAAGTTCCATTTGGTGATTTTGTGGTCTGAGTTCGAGTTTCAAAAAGTTACTGTGCCATCGATTTGTTCTTCAAAAAGTGATTTTTATCGAGATCGAGTGGTAACAATCAGTTCTAGGAGTGTTTGTGGTCATTTGTAAGTATTTAGAACTGCTAATCGAAGTCCAATAAGGTTTATTGAGCAAATCAGGTCGAATTTCGTAGTAGAGGGACGAACTCGCGCAAACACAGGGACGAACTCACGCAAGTTGTACTTTGCGCCACCCACTTTGCGCCATCAACGTTTCATGCAAAGTCTTACTTTGCGCCACCAACTGCTCACGCAAACTTCAGTTTGCGCGACCCTCTTGTAACACAAACATCAATTCGCGCGACCAACGTATCACGCAAACTTCACTTCGCGCGACCAACGTATCACGCAAACTTCACTTTGCGCCAACCACTACTTGTGCAAACCTCAAGTTCGCGCCACCCTCAGCTCGCGCAAACCTCCTTTTGCGCCACCTTCAGTTCGCAAAAACCATCATTTGCGCCAATCACTGTTCCATACTTAGAATATTTTTCTGAGAATTTTTCAAAACTGTAATAGGGTCTTTTAAGCGGGACCCCCGTGCTAAGTCTGCCTAGGGGGACAAAATTTCTTGTGTGATCAAATTTTATCTGGACTAACGGTCAAATCCAAGTTCTTATTGCACATTATTAATCAAACAGGATGACATCCAGAGAAGCCCTTGCAATCGGAACTGATACCAAGCCACCAGTTCTCTATAAAGGAGAATACGAACAATGGAAAGATCGGTTTCTGAACTTTGTTGACAGACATGAGCTGGGTGATTTCATCAGGAAATCTATAGAAGAAGGGGTTATGAAACCAGTCATGACGACTCGTTTGGTTGGAACCGTGCCGACTCAGGTTGAACTTAAGTATCATGAGCTAGAAGATGATAACCTCAGAAGAGCTAAAGGCGATAGATTAGCTAAGTCATACATTCTACAAGGAATTCCAAACGAAATCTATGTAAAGATTGACAGCTACAAGGCCTCCGACAAAGAAATGTGGGATCAGCTTGAGAAGATGATGTTGGGTTGAAAGGTTGGGAATCAGCTGAAAATCTCCAACTGCCTAAATAATTATGAAGAATTTAGAGGCAGAGTGGGAGAATCTTTAGAAGAAACCTATGACAGGTTTGTGACTTTGCTGAATGAATTAAGCAAGAATAAGGTCCACAAATCTCAAATTGAGCTGAATGTCAAATTCCTGAGTATTCTACAACCGGAATGGAAAAGATTTGCCAGACAGATGAAGCAGATCAAGGATCTGAATGAGATTCCACTTCATGAGCTGTATGAAACCCTCAGACAAAATGAAGAAGAGATGGATGAAATTCTAGATGAAAAGAGGCAGAAAGGAAAGACAGTTGATGACATAGTTGCTCTTGTTGTCAGGAAGAAGAAAAAGAAGACAATTGTGTATGAATCAGAAGAAGATGAAGGTTATGCAAACTCTGACATGGATGAAAATGAACAACTGAAGCAAGCAATGCTTCTGTTGACAAATGCTTTTCAGAAAAAGTTCTACAAAAAGCCAACATCAAACAGTCAGAGGTATTCTTCTGGTCCCAACAACTACATCCACAAGGAAAGGGTTGAAGGAAGTAGATATGAAGGAAAGAGATTTGAAGGGAAAAGAACAGAGGAAAGGAAACCTGAAGAGAGAAGATATCAGTCTGAAGTAAAGAGAATAGAGGAGAGGAAACCAGAAGAGAGAACGTTTAAAGTTGAAGGATCCAGTCAGACAGAACCACCTACGTGCTACACCTGTGGCAAAACAGGTCACTATGCCAAAGACTGCCGAAGGCCAAAAGTTAGAAACTCCAATTACTACAAGAACAAGATGCTTCTTGCAAAGCAACAGGAGGCGGGTAAGGCACTGATGGTTGAAGATGAATATTGGCTTGATCATTCTGACGAGGAAGAAGAGGATGAACAGAAGGATGAAGCCGTCAACATGTGCTTGATGGGAAAGCAAGAATCAGATGCTGAAGCTGATTCAGATGATGAAGAAGAGGAGGTATGTGATTTATCGTATTTAGATTTCATGAATAAAATGCATGCCATGAATTTAAAACAACAAGAGTTAGAGTCAAATCTTAAGCGAGAAAATGGTGTTATAACTGACAAAAACCAACTGATATTGAAACTTAGCAATGAAATTGCTGAGAAGAAAGTATTGGTTGAGGTTTTACATAGAGATAATGATACCAACGCAAAGGAAAAGACAATAATTCTTAGAGAGAATTCTGAACTCAAGTCTAAACTGACAAAAAGTGAGATTGATATATATGAGCTTACAAAATTGCATTCTTCATGTACCAAAGAAAACTTTTCTTTACTTGGTAAATTAAAAAGTTTGGAAGAGAAGTTATACAAAATGGGTCAAACTGAACAGACTATTCATCTGAACAAACCCAAAGAGGAAATAGAGAGATGGGGAATAGGTTATAAGAATCCTCACTGTCTTCAAAAAGGAATGTCTGAAGTGCTTGCACTTTATGATCATCTTTCTATGAAATTAGCTCGACGAATCCCTGAGTTTACAACTTTCTGGACTAAACTATCAGAAGAGGATGAAGCCAACGAAACTGAAAAACGGTTGAAATCATCTAAAGTTCACCTTCCATTTTATTATGCGAAGATGAATAATAGTTATAATGAAAATCCAATATATCAAAAGAAGAAAACTCTTTCAAGTGATTTCTTTCAAAGTTATTCTGAAAAAGAAATGGAGGCGAAGCCTATTCAAGGTAAACTATATGTCCCTCCTCTTGTTTTAGAAAGTAAAATTTCTGAACTCGAGAATTCTTTAACAGATGAAAGACTTTTGATGAATATTGAACAAAAATTTTTTTCAACTTTGTTAAAAAATGTTATTATTTCTAAGGCTTCAAACTCTGAGGATATGTTTGGTTTTACAAATAAAGGGTTTGATTTTCTGAACTCTAACAGTGGTTTAGATGATTGTTCTAATCAATTTGACTTTAATGCAAAACTTCCTAACCATTCATATTTTGTTAAGAAATCTTCAGGAAAAACCAGTATGCCTGTTAACAGTGCAAAATCAACGAAAGTTGATAACTCAGTCTTTGTGAAAGCTAAAAATGGTAAAGGTAAGATTACATCTAAGCATTCACAGAAACCGAACACTACTGGTAATCCGAAGAAGAAGCATTCGTTTGTTGCTCATAAGTCTAACTCACGAGTTTCACATGTTTCAGATCTGAGCAAGCATAGGCCAGAAGTTAAATCTCTGTGGCAACCGAAACAGAAGCTTGACAAGACCGTTAAATTGTTTTGTAGTGTTAGTTGTAGTATGACTTCGCCTAGTAAAGATGTCTTAATTGCTGATGTTGCTATTTTGAACTCAAAACTTGTTGTTTCTCGTAAACAATATACAATGAAGCAATTATTTCAGTTATCTTTATCTGCTAGAAAGTCTTCTATTTATGATAAACATGTTTCTACTTCTTGTCAAGATTCTGAATATTGGTTTGGCAATTATCATGTGCATTCATCTCATTCTAGTTCTTCAAATGCATTTCAAAAGAAAAGAGGACCCAATTTGAAATGGGTACCAAAATCTTGTGCTAACACAGTAGGACCCAAATTCCAGTGGGTACCAAAAGCTAAATCTGTGTTGCAGGCACACAAAGTTTAAGAGAAATCGGCTTCTGATTATGTACAAACCATGACTCGTTCTTCAATGACAAGACATTGGTTCTTGAGTAAATCAGCTCAAAACCCGAACTTCAATGTCAAAATTAGGCTGTTGAACAAATCAGTTCAAGACCCGCTCCTAAATGCTCAAGAGTCTTAATTCCATATTTGTTTTAAGACTATTTAAATCAATTGTTTCATTATTTCTCTTGTGCAGATCCGTCATATGTGGTACTTGGATAGCGGATGCTCCAAGCATATGACTGGACAAAAAGATATGTTGTCCAATTTTAAAGAGAAGTATTGCGGATCAGTCAGATTCGGCAACGACCAGTTTTCTCCAATAATGGGATATGGTGATGTACAACATGACAATGTCACGATAAAGAAGGTGAGCTATGTAGAAGGCTTACGACACAACCTGTTCAGTATCGGGCAGTTCTGTGACAAAAGCTTAGAGGTCAATTTCAAAGCCAAGACGTGTTCAGTTCGCATTGAAGAAGGTGAGGAACTCTTGGTCCGAACAAGAAAGTCAGACCTCTACACAATTAACTTGTCAAAAATCCAGACTGACAAACAGGTTTGTCTAATGACGAAAGCCTCGATGCAACAAAGCTGGTTATGGAATCGAAGGCTCTCTCACCTCAACTTCAGGTACATCAACAATCTGGTCAGAGGAAAGCTCGTCAAAGGACTTCCAGTGCTCAAATATGAAAGAGAATATCTTTGTGCAGCATGTGAAAAAGGAAAAATGAAGAGGGCTACACATAAACCAAAGCCTGAACCGAGTACAAGTGCTCCGTTAGAGTTATTGCATATGGACTTATGCGGTCCAATGCGAACTCAAAGTCTAGGCGGAAAGAAGTACATACTCGTGATCGTGGACGATTACTCGCGATACACACGGGTCAAGTTTCTACGTTCAAAGGATGAGAGACCAGATGTTCTCATCACATTCCTAAAGACGACCCAGGTGAATCTGCAGAAACCGGTCAAGTTTCTAAGAACAGACAACAACACAGAGTTCAAGAACAACAAGGTTGAAGAATATCTCGAATCTGTCGGGATTTCACATCAATACTCTGTTGCTCGTACGCCTCAACATAATGGAGTGGTCGAAAGAAGAAATCGTACGCTAGTCGAGGCTGCTCGTACTATGCTAAGTCAATCAGACTTACCTCTATTTTTGTGGGCTGAAGCTGTATCGACCGCGTGCTATACACAGAATCGCTCCATGATACATCTTAGATTCAAGAAGACTCCTTATGCTTTAATCAACAACCGAACACCGACAATCAAATATTTCCATATATTTAGGTGTAAGTGTTTCGTGCTAAACGATAGGGAGAGTCTCAACAAGTTCAGTGCTAAGGCGGACGAAGGAATCTTCATTGGTTATTCCTCGACATCAACTGCATTCCGTGTTTATCTGAAGAAGTCAAAGACGGTGATTGAAAGCATCAACGTCACGTTTGATGAAGAGATGGCTTCTGAACAACACAGTTCAGAACCCGCTATAACAGGAATTCTAGATTCTTGGCAAATCAGTCCAGAACCTACGTCTCAACAGAATAAATCAGATGAAGCATCAACTTCTACTAACCATTTATCTGATTTAGATTTATTATTTGAATTGTTTTATGATGAATTTCTTGGATCTAATGTAAAGAAATCTGTTGTGGTTGACAGGATGGAAGACTTAACGACTACTCATCCAACTAGTTCAGATGTTCCTATTGAATCCAACGCCTCGATTCAACAAGAAGTTCCAATTCAAATGCCGACTCCAACAGTTGAAGAAGTTCCATGTGATGAAGAGACAGAAGTAGCTGAACCAGTAGGATGTTCTGTACAGATCCATCCACAGCCGGAACAAGCTGTACCTGCTGAGCCTTCTGAACCTACCACTTCAACTGCAATCATCTTTCCTCCTAAACAAGCTGAAGAAGGTACAAGTGGATTTATAGATGATACAACTGACATACATTCATATAATCCACTACCTCATGAACATAAATAAACCAAAGAGCACCCGATAAGCCAGATCATTGGCGATCCATCAAAACCGGTGCAAACTAGGTCAGCATCTATGAATATGTGCATGCATGACTCCTTTCTGAGCAAGTTCGAGCCAACTCGCGTATCAGAGGCACTTGCTGATACAGAATAGGTGATCTCAATGCATGAAGAGCTGAATCAGTTCGACGCACTTAAAGTCTGGAGACTCGTACCAAAACCTCAAGGTAAAACATTAATAGGTACGAAATGGGTTTTCAAGATAAAGAAAGACGAATATGGTACCGTTATCCGAAACAAGGCAAGACTAGTAGCCAAAGGATACAGACAAAAGGAAGGAATCGACTATGACGAGACATATGCTCCTGTGGCGCGAATAGAGGCAATCAGAATGTTTCGAGCCTACGCAGCCCACAAGAACTTCACGGTCTTTCAAATGAACGTGAAGACTGCGTTACTGAATGGCATTCTGAAGGAAGAAGTCTACGTATCTCAGCCAGAGGGTTTTGTCAATCAAGAGAATCCGAATCACGTCTACATTCTCGACAAAGCACTCTACGTTTTGAAACAAGCTCCTCGAGCCTGGTATGATGTCCTTTCCAAATTTCTAGTCAAGTCTGGTTTTTCTAAAGGTACGGTGGATACCACTTTGTTTATCAAAAAGGAAAAAGCCGATATCATTCTAATTCAAATCTATGTAGATGATATTATTTTTGGCTCTACAAATCCTAAGTACTGTAAGAATTTTTCAAACCTTATGGTGTCTAGATTTTTCAGATGAATTTGATGGGAGAGATGAATTTCTTTCTCGGTTTACAAGTCAAACAATTTTCATCGGGTATTTTTATCAATCAATCAAAATACATTATGGATATTCTTCGGAAGTACAAAATGGAAAATTCAAAACCGATTAGTACCCCAGTGGCACCAGGTACTAAGATTGGCACCGATCCTTCGGGTAAGGCTGCTGATGTTAGGACTTACAGAGGAATGATAGGTTCTTTAATGTATCTTACTTCTAGTAGGCCAGATATAATGTTTTCAACATGCTTATGTGCACGATATCAGGCTAATCCTAAAGAAATCCATATGTCTGCAGTGAAGCGCATATTTAGGTATCTGAAGGGCACTGCAGATCTTCGTCTGTGGTATCCTAAAGATACTAGTTTTGAACTAACAGCGTATACAGATGCAGATCATGCAGGTTGTATGTTAGACAGGAAGAGCACGTCGGGACATGTACAGTTCCTCGGTGACAACCTCGTAAGTTGGGCATCGAAGAAGCAACTTTGTGTTTCAACTTCCACGGCCGAAGAAGAATATGTAGCTGTTGCTAGCTGCTGTTCTCAGGTATTATGGATGAGAACTCAATTGTGCGACTATGGTTTCCACTTCAACAAGATCCCGATATACTGTGACTCCAAGAGTGCCATCGCAATATCAGCGAATCCTGTTCAACACACCAAGACTAAGTACATAGACGTCAGGTATCATTTTATTAAAGATCATGTTGAAAAAGGAACAATTGAACTTTTCTTTGTAAAAACTAATTATCAACTTGCCGATTTGTTTACCAAACCTTTAGACGAAAAGAGGTTTACCTTTCTTGTCTCTAAGCTTGGTATGCTATATCTAAAGATTTAATCAGTAGTTACCTATCAAAGTTTTCTAAATTGTATACTTTTTCATCATTTCTTCATTCTTAACTCTAATTGATATCTGCACTTCTCTATTCTGTTCATGAACCAAGGGGGAGTATGAGAAGAAATTGACAAGTGGTCAATATTACTTCGAAGGGGAGCTCATAAAATTTTGCATGTACCTTTTAATGCCAAATTTTTTTTTTGTAATGCAAGAATTTAGGGGGAGCTCTTCAAGACAAAAGGGGAGTACGAATATGACTTCTGATTATTTCTGATCAGAACTCGTATTTTAAAAAGTTTTACTGCTTTTTATCTTTTCAATTTAAGTGAATACATTTTACTTTGACTTGACATAAGACTTTTGCAGAATTTTTGAGAGACGCTTAGAAGTTCATATGTTTATGACTTTAAGCTTAGCTTAATGAGATATAAGATCGCACGTTAAGGTATAATTCTTTATCTTAATCTCATATATGGTTGATAAGCGAACAACTTTCAATCATTGAAAACATCGTTCTAAAACGTTCAAATCACTTCCCGATTCTTCAACCAAATTTTATAATTCGGAAGTGTGATTTTTAATGTTTTCTTATTCAATTGAGCTTTAACTGTTAAGTTAAACCATTTTGAGCATTATATGCTTCATAGGAAAACATGGGATCAGTGTGCTAGGACTTACCACAACTTCAATGGAATCACCTTAACCAGTGATTTCTACCCACGAAGTTAATCCATAGTGATTGAGTGTAAGAAGTCGAAAAGAATTGAGTGATGAGATATAACAGAAAAAGAAAGTTTGATTAGAGTGAGCAAAATGTTTAAAAGAAAGAGCGTGTGAGAACAGAGTTAAAATAATATCACAACTCTGCACCAACTTTTTCTGAGTCGGGCAGCCACATTACTAATGTTTCACAATTCTTTGGTGATCATTATTGAAACAGGCAACTAGCCCATGCCAACTCTTGATCAAACCTCACTATCTACTCATTTTCTTCTCAACAAGAAAATGTTTCACATTTTCAAAGGAGATGCAGCACATTTGCTATCTGATTTTCATTTGGAAAATCTGGATATTGAAAAGAAGGAAGTCTGCCCCACCTTCGCACTTCAATCATGCACATTGAGTCTGTGTTTAACTTACTGTTGTCTCAATGGTTTACACAAATTTTAACCCAATAAGCAATCATCTGTGCTTAAATCTTTCTATCACAAGCACGAACACACAAGGAATTTGTTTCTTTGTCATAACATTTATAGAAATTACCTTTGTGGTGTTTCGATGATTAAATGGAAGCCCTGGGGGAGTCAACATCAAACAGCTCCTTTCCATTGTGTATTTGTTACACACAGTAACTTAGTGTTACTGACAGGCAAGTTAACTGATTCATTAGTTGATTCAGGTGTTACACGACTACTTTGTCTAGATTTGCAAATATCTGGATGAATATCTTATGAATTGACGAATCAGAGACTCCGAAAGACAGACATTTCTTACTCAAAGTTTTGATGAAGTCGTTGCACTTTCCATCTAAAAGGGGGAGAATCTAAAGCTTGAAGAAATGTACAGTCCATTACATCACAAGATGAAAGAAGAGAAAAGCTAACAAAGAAATGCGAGATCAAAGTATTCTGAAGACATGCTGATTTCAGATAAATTTTCTTTGAAGATACTTTGCTAAAGCATTCTGAGCTAGAGAAAGAGATTGCATCTTCTAAGCTGAACAAGAAGAATGTATTATTAAAATCTTTTTAGTAATGATCTTGATCCAAAGGGGGAGATTGTTAGATCACATATCTATTGGATTCAAGATCATCCAAACTGAAGATCGCAATCTGAAGCTAAAGCCGGAAAGTCGACTCTTGTTAGGATCGAATTCTTAACAAGAATAAATTCTCAGAAACTAATATCAAAGAAGTTTGCGGAATAACACTTTGATATTCAATAAAACAGTAAACCAAAACAGTATATAATCAACAACTTGTAAACTTGTATTGAATGCTTGAAGTTACAAGATTAAACACACAACCTCAATATTGATGAACAGACTCACCAATACGAATTCTACTTCTCTAGAATTAGGATCTATGCCTTGAGGTTAATTTTCTCTAAAAAATAGAATGAATAAATTAATTTCTTTCTAAACTATTCTATCAAATCTGTACATATACTGAATAAAAAGATAATTACAATAAATAAAATATCTTCAGTATATCTTCCATCATTATCTTCAAGCCTTCCATGAATATCTTGATTCTTTCCAGCTGTCATCCTTTCCATCCGGTTCTTTAAATCAAAAGCAGTACTAACTATGCTCAGCAGCATTAATTTCTTCTAGCAGCATTAACTTGGTCTTAGCAGCATTAACTACTAAGCAGCACTAACCACTAGCAGTACTAACTAGCTAAGCAGTACTAACTTTGTTCAAGCAGCACTAACTTTGACTAGCAGTATTAATTCTACTAGCAGTAGTAATACTCAGCAGTATTAACTTTACAGTCATCTGGCAGTAGTAATTCTGAACTAGCAACATTAAAGACTTGTTCACATCTTCAGTTCCCAACAAATCTCGATATTAAAGTTTAATGTTTATTTGTAATAAATGTCAAAGTTATTAATGTTTATTGTTTTTAGTTAGTTAATATATTAGTTAGTTAGATTGATAATATCTAAATGGTAGATATTATTATTAGTTATATAAGTTTAATATTACAAGTGGTTGAGTTTGTGTGTGATAGAAGCTAGAGAGATCAGATCAGATCAGATCTCATAACACACATATCCAAGAACACACACACTTACGGTGTAATACACAAAGAGAAAACACGAGAGCTTCAAACCGAAAACCTTGTAATCATCGATTGTTATTAATCAAACAGGTTGGTAATCGTTTATGTGTTTATTGTCGATAAAACTTGATAGTATTGTGGACCGACATTTAGCATGCTGGATAGCAAATCAGGAGATACGCCCATAGCTAAAGGAGACAAGTTTAGTCTCAAACGGTGCCCTAAGAATAAACTTGAGATAAAGGAAATGCAGAAGATTCCCTATGCCTCGGTTGTGGGTAGTCTTATGTATACTCAGGTTTGTACTCGTCCTGATATAGCTTTCATAGTGGGAGTTATGGGCAGATACCTAAGTAACCCGGGAATGGATCATTGGAGAGCAGCCAAACAGGTCATGCGGTACTTAAAGAAAACAAGGGATTACACGCTCACCTACAGAAAATCAGACTCACTAGTGATCATTGGGTATTCAGACTCCGATTTTGGTAGATGCCAAGAAACCGATCGATCCACATCAGGCTATGTGTATGTGCTAGCTGGAGGGGCTATTTCCTGGAAAAGTGTCAAATAGACGCTCGTAGCTTTTTCGACTATGGCAGCGGAATTCGTAGCTTGTTATGAGGCTTCCAATCATGGAATATGGCTGCGAAATTTTGTCACGGGGCTGCGTATAGTTGAGGGTGTCGAAAGACCTCTAAAATTATTTTGTGACAATAATTCGGTCGTGTTGTATTCAAATAACAACAGAAGCTCTATAAAGTCGAAACATATAGATATAAAGTTTCTGGTTGTTAAAGAAAGGATTCAGAATGGTCAGATTGGGATAGAACACATTAGGACAAACTCGATGCTTGCGGATCCGCTAACCAAAGCCTTGGTGCCTAAAGTCTTTCATGAGCACACTATGAATATGGGTGTTATTTTGGATGACACATAGGTTTAGTGGGAGTTTGTATTTCGGTGTTTTATACCATGAACAATAATTAGTTTATTTTCTGCAGACTTTGGATTACTATTTATTGACTATTTCTGAATATATAATTTCTGATTTTGGTTTGCATTAGAAATTTGTATTTGATCTCATAAGGTTAAGGTTGAACCAGTTGGAAATAGGCATGATTTTAATCACATTCCATGTAATTTCCATGCCTCTCATCCATACTTGATCTATGTCATTGAAATATGTTGGTATGGTGACCATGGAAGGTTTAGTCACATTATTGAGGTGACAAAAGCCGCCATGATTCTTACTGATGTATAAGATGGACCAGATTGTACCTAAGGAAGTTCTAAGTAAATAAATAGCGTAAGGTTGAGCTCTAAGGAAATTTTTGATATAATTGATCAAGAATAACATGTACCCCAAGTGGGAGATTGTTGGGATTTATTTAATAAATCCAATAATTATTGGGGCTTACATATTATTAATCCAATTATGTTAATGCTATTTAGTAATGGGCCAATTAAGTGATTAATTAATTATGGAAGCCCGATTAGAACTAAAAGGATGGTATGGGCCTCAATGAGAGGAAGCCCGTTAGGTTTAATTAGAGTTTAATGGGAACTCTAATTGCAACTTATATAAGGATGACTAGGGTTATGGTTCCCGACACACCAAAATCATAAGGTTCGATCTCTCCCTATTGGAAGAACATCCGGGATTTTGCGTTGATGAAAACTGTAGCCGTGAATTTGCGAATCAAGAATAAAGCCTAACTAATGGAGACGGGTACGCACGTTCTTATTCCTATTTGTTTAATAATTCAATGCTTTCTGGATAGATCCTAACAAGCCCTCAATATAACTTCCCCGTCTAGGTATATGGAGGCTAATGGAAATGTTATTGGGAATGATTTAGTAGTTGAGATGTGGTAATGGCGATGGGTAAGTTGATGCCGACGATAGAGGCAGTGGTGAAAGTGTCATGCACACACACTTAACCCAATTTCTCTTTTTCGTGACACATGAAGAGGAACTTCAGAGATGGTAAGTTGACAAAGTCGAAAGATAAAAGTAGAAAAGGGAATCACCATTATTGATAGTAGAATGAATCGGCAATGGTTTGGGAGACGCCGCATCGGGAGCATCAATCATTTCTTGGTACGGTGAATGGGGCAGAAAAGTAACTTATTGGGAATATGATTATTGTAGAAACACATTAATAGGTTGTATAACGTAAATTATCACTTGTAGTTAAAAGATTTTTCAAATTTATGCTTAAACAAGAAATACTTACGCTGTGTTCTCGAGTTTTGAAAGGAAAGAAAAGAAAAGAAAGGGAAGAAAAAGAAAAGAAAAGAAAGGAAAGGAAAATAAATAAATATTTGTATTTGTGTTCTTGAGATTGAAGGAAAAGAAAGGAAAGAGAAGGAAAAAATTAAATTTTCATGTTCTCGAGTACGAGAGAAATGAAAGGAAAGATATCACTTTTACAAATATACCCTTATTTATTTAACAGTGGAATGTAACTAATGGGTATATGTGTAATTTTATAAATATTTTTAATTTTTTCTAAATTACTTTCTTTCCTTTGCTTCCGTTTCCTCCCACATTTCCCTTTCCTTTCCTTTCCCTCCTGAAAAAAACTCCAGAACACAACATTTTTTCCTTCCCTCCTACTTTCCTCCCCTTTCCCTTCCTTTCCTTCGTAAAAAAAACTCGAGAACACAGCGTTATTGCATTAAAAGTTGTTTTTAAGACTTTAAGCTAAATGTTATATAAGATAGTATATATACTAGTTGGGTACCCGCACAATGCAGCGGGATGTAAAAGTTTCATCAAGATGTCATAATGCCTAGGTTAAATTCAAATATTCATCTATAAGAAATGTTGTTATTGCAGCTTATTTACCACTCGTAACAAAAATAAATAGTTTAGAGAGAACTTTCAGTCTCTTTAGACAATAAATCTTTTTTGCTTCGACAAATCGTTCCTTTCTAAGGTGAGATCCAAGAAAAGTTACAAACCTTTGATAGCTAACTCTTTCAAATAAGCCCTACTTTCAAGGAATTTTTATTCAAAATAAATAAAAATTACAAAGAAAAAACAGGAGTTAATTTTTTACAAAAATGACTGAACATCCTATTACCTTTAAAATAATCCAAACACATGCATTGTCACATCGAACGTTGACATCATCGGGAGTTGTTTGCACCAATGTAATCATCACGATGTTGTCATCTATATATGTACCCGTGCAATGCATTTTGATTCAGAAATTGAGACTGATAAATCATTTTCTCAAACTTGCTTCCAGCTTTGCTTTACTTTTCCCCTCTCTCATTTTTTATGGTTTTGTAACTGTAAAAACCATATGGAGTAGGCAAATTGTTTTTATGATGTCCTATATATATGGGAAAAAAGGAGATGTTTGGCATTGAAAAACTCTACTATGCATTAATAAGTACTGCAAGTAAAGGTAGGCAATGCATTAGAAAGACTGTGTGATGGATAAATCAATCAAGAGATGGTTCAAAATGCAAGCATGTTGATTGCTTAAGAATGAAGTGTCAAATACAATGTTTCAAAATGAAAATCACTGGTTAAATAACTCATCTAGATTTTAAGCTTTAATATGAAAAACAGAAATGTAAGTCAGGGGAAAGATGATTTAACATATAGTGTGTATTTGTAGACATACCTCATCTGTGATTGGATGACAAAGAACTAATTAATGAGCATTGTTAGCCCTAATTCAGTAAAGTAAAAGTATTGAAAATATCCCAAGTCTTCCTCTGAAGACAATCAGAGACTGCTGCCAAGAAATCTAAGTCTACCTCTGAAGTCAGTTCAGAGATAGACTCCTCAGCCGAGAAGAGATTAGAGATAGCTTATCAGGGATAGCTTCATCAGAGGTCTATGTCAGAGCTCTGAAGACTCTCTCTGAAGAGCAAGATGGAGTTTTACAAGTGTTGACAGAAGAACAGATAACACGTCATTAGTGATAGGATTTACTTTTTAGAGTAGGTCACTATTCAAGCATGTCTTGAACTTACCTTTTTGGTAAGAATCTGTTCAAGCATGCTTCTTATGTCAGGATAGTACACTGTTCACTTTATGGTCCTATAAATAGGACCATCACTCCATTGAAAAATGTGTGTTTTTCATAGATCTTGTATCTGATTCATCTTTTAATATATTGGAAAATATTCTAAAGAAGATCACGTACAATTTACACATATTTTTATTAAACTGTGATATTGAATCTACTTTGATATTTAAACTATATTGCTTTCTTTGTTCTTATTATTATTGTTGTTTATATCATTGTTATAAGATTAAATCTGGGATCCAACAATTGGTATCAGAGCCATCTTTGTTTTTAAAACAAACAAGATCATATGTGCATACTCGGATAGATTTACATCTTATTGATTCAAGCTTCCAAAAATCTGTGCATGTTCATATAAACCTTGGTTTATTCTAAAAAGAACTCTACATGCTCTAGATTTGAAAGTAACTCACAATTTACTTATTTACAAAAGAATCTTCTTTGAAAAAGCATCAGTTCTTCACATCATCATCTTTTTCTAAAAATGGAAAGTTCCAGTATAAGTGTCATTTATACAGCTGGATCATTAACCAAACATCCTACACTTCTAAGGGTTGAATAACCCCAATGGAAAATAAGGATGGTAAATTTTCTGGAAGGTATGGATAAGGATCTTTTAAGATCTATGAATGATGGACCTCACTAACCAATGGTGTTGGTACCAAGAGTTCTAGCAACAACAGATACTGCTGAAATACCTGCATACTATGAAAAGAAAACTTCAAATTCCACTGAAGAATAAGTTAAAATGATGGATAATGACTCTAAAGATGTTAGATTATTGATAATGGCCATTCCCAATGATATCTTCCAAGAACTTGATTCTTGTGTAACTGCAAAAGAGATATGGGATCAGTTGTTAAACCAACTTGAAGGTGGTCTACAAACTCAGAAAAACAGAAGAAATCTTTGCATTAATGAGTACCATGACTTTCATGCACTACTTGAAGAAACCCTGCACCAAACATACTCCAGATTTAATATTCTCATCAATAAATGCAAGAAATTTGGGATAATGAGGACAAAAGAAGAATATAATTTTTTGTTCCTTAAAAGCTTAAATGAAGAGTGGTAACAACTGTCTATGTCCATCCAAGCTAATCAAAATCTTGATTCTTGGTCACTGACTGAAATTTATGGTACTCTTGTTGCCCAAGAGAAGGAAGTTACAAAACAAAAATCAAAAACTTCCTTAGGTGGTCCACTAGACCTCATCTCAAAAAACAAGGGTATGTCAAAAGAATGTCATGATGATGAAACAAAGAACTCCAAAGAAAAGCCTTTGAGAAAGGAACCAAAAAGAAGATCTAAAAAGGTTTTAATAGCTGAAGAAGATGACCATTCAGACTCAGACTCAGACTCAGATGATGACATAAATGCCTTTGCCAAGTCTCTTGCATTAATTACTCACCAATTGAACAAGAAATTTGGCAATAAAATCTTTGAAGGCAGGAGAGATAATGAAGAAAGGAGAAATCCAGAGAGAAGATTTCAACAATAGCCCAGATCCACTCCACATAGTGATCAAAGGGTGTTCATTTCAACAATCATGATGTTTCACAACAATCAAGAACTCTTCAACCATTCCAACCCAAGTATCCTTAACCTCAGAGATACTTTCAGCCCCAACCACAAGTTCAGAAGACAGAAATTGTTGTTGCTCTTCCACCAAATCAAAATAATGGAAGATGTTTTAGATGTGGAAAACCAGGTCATTTCTCTGCAAACTACAGAGGTAGACTTGTCAAAGATCAAGACTACTACAAAAACATGTACAAGTACAATGTCAGAGAAAGAGTACTTATTGCAGAGATGGAAGATTGGTTATCATACTCTATAAGTGATGGAGAGGAAGAGCCTACCAATCTATGTGGTATGGATTTTGCAGATGGTGATCAGATAGATGGATCATTAGAGGACTGCTCTAAAAAGGTAAACTCTCCTTCCACTTCTGAAAGTGAACTTGAAATGGATGTTCTTAAGTTAACAGATGAGTTTCAGATTCTAAAGCAAAAACTCATTGAAGAAAAAGAAAAGAGAAAGCAAATGACAAAAGATCTAAATTTTTATAAAAGAGAAAAAATCTTCTTGAGTCAGAGAAGAAGGAAACTTTCAATGAAAAATTTGAGCTTGAAAAATCTCAAAAATTAAAGGAAACCTCTTTGTCTGATAAACTCAAAGAATTGGAAAAAGTGTTAAAAGCTAAAGAAGAAGAAGTTAAAAGGTCTGAGTATGAAAGGCTCAATTTTGTTGCCTTAACTAACTTTTTTCAAAAGTAAAGAGAAATCCTACATCAATCTCTGGAAAGGAAAGAACTTCAAATCAAAAGCTATCTAGATGCTCAAGATGTGCATATTAAGATAAATTCTCAAAACTTAAGGACTGGGATTTAATGAATTGGATCTATTCAATGGATTGAAGAAAACTTCACTTTCTTCCACTTTCAGTATGGAAAAGGTCCAGAGCTCTGACTGACCATCTCTGAACAATTTCAAAAGAACAAAAACCTCAGAAGGATAAAAAACAAGAGCTCTGAATTTTAAAAATGTCTTATACTCTTAAGCAAAAACATTTCCAGAACCTATCTTAAAGATAAAAAAAAGAAACTTCAGAGGTATTCTTTACAAAACCTCAGAGCAATGATCCCAGAGCAATTTTTAGGTTTGATGCTTTTATCACAAAAGAATCAGAGATATCTGAAACAAGTACCTCTGAAACAAGTACTTCTGAAGATGACCCTCAGAGTTCACTCAATCCAGATGCACCTATGTATTCTCCAATGTCAGATGAATGCATGAGAACTACATTTGAGGATGACATTAGAAGAATTTATAAAGAAAATGTCATGGCTGATTTGAAAAAAAAAAGAACACATGAAAAGAATCATTAAAGTCTCTAGACCTAAAGAAATTATGAAAACTTCAGAGGTAGTTATCTCTGACAAAGTTAAGAGAGACTTTCTTGACTCTTATTCTGAATCTGATTCAGAGATGGATGAACAGATTTTCTATAGACCAGAGAAAGTAATTCATAAAAACATACAAACTGTTGGTTCTAGAATTTTGAACATTCATGTTTTGAAAAATAAACCTAGAATACCAATATGTCCTGATTTTGTAGACATGTGTCTATAAGAAAAAACTTCTTTGGGCCTTGAGAAAGAGTTAAAAAAAAGGCCAAGAATAAAACTAACACTTCTCAATTCTACAGTTATAAACCAATCAAATTCACTCTTGAACAAAAAGGCAAATGGCAAGAAATTAACCATTCTGATCCTGTTTGTGCAGTGAGCAACAAAGAGAAGAAGATGTTTTTGAACAAGAAATTGCAACTTGAAAAGAAGGTTGTCTTTCAAGCCAAAAAGAAGGAAGTAGTTAGGAATACTTGTAATATTCCTAGTGCTAGTTTGAAAAAGAATCAAAGTGTACCAAATGCATTCAATGAAATGAGAAACTTTGTTCCTACTTCTTCTTGTTTTGTTAATTGCAAGTGCATTCAACTCATGATTAAGCTGAAAAATTATTTCATAGGTTCTCATTGCATTCTGAATCAATCTCTAAATAAAAATTCAGAGACAAAACCTCAGAAGAAAAAGAAAATTAGATCTGGCAAAACATCAAAGGATGGAATGCCAAATGATAACCAAAATCCTCTAAAGTCTAACAAGAAAGGACCCATAATGAGATGGGTACCTAAGAAACTTTAATCTGTCTTACAGAAACAACATATGCCAATATGGTACTTAGATTCTAGATGTTCAAGGCATATGACTAGACATAAGAAGTTGCTATCCTCTTTCAAAGCAAAATCTGGAGGAGTAGTAACTTTTGGGGATAACATGCAAGGTCAGATTAAAGGGTATGGTGAAGTAACAAGAGGTAATGTATCAATTTCCCAAGTTGCATATGTTGATGGACTCAAGCACAATTTTATCAGCATAAGTCAACTTTGTGAACATGGTTTTGATGTGAAATTTCGAAGAAAATTTTGTTCACTACTTCACTCTAAAACAGGTCAAGAATTGCTTAGAGCAGACAGGAAAGGTAACCTGTATAAAAAGAAATTTACCAAACTGAATAACACTAGTTCAGAAAAGCTCTGTCTAGTATCTCTGAATAGTGAAGATGTCTGTGTGTGTCCCACAATGAGTTCAAATCAATCAAGATGACACAATCAAGAGTAAAATGGGTGTACAAGACAAAGATGAATCCATATGGCTCTATCAACAACCATAAGGCAAGGCTAGTTGTTAAAGGATACAAACAATTTGAGTAAAATAATGATACATGGGAGCTTGCCGATTTGCCGCAACACAAAAAATCAATTAAAGTAAAATGGGTGTACAAGACAAAGATGAATCCATATGGAACTACCCACAAACACAAGGCAAGGATAGTTACTAAAGGATATAAAAAAAAAAGAACATTTTACAGAAATATTTGCTCCCTTTCAAAACTTAAGACAATTCGGTTACTTATTTCTCTTGTTGCTCAAAACAATTGGAAGATGTTCAATTGGACGTCAATTTGCGTTCTTGTATGGTGTTCTCAAAGAAGAAGTCTACATTGATCAACCACTTGGGTTTATCAAGAAAGGAGAAGAGAATAAAGTGTACAAGTTAGAAGAAAGCTTTATGTGTTGAAGTAATCACCCTGAGCTTGTTATAGATGCATCTATTCTTGGTTTAAGAAATACGGGTTTAATAAATTTCTATATGAGCATACTCTCTACATCAAAGGAGATTCTAAAGAAAGATTTATGGTTGTTCGTCTTTGTGTTGATAATTTTATTTTTCACAGGAAATTATGTGAAGA
Organism: Arctium minus; assembly: GCA_954870635.1. Lineage (NCBI taxonomy): Eukaryota > Viridiplantae > Streptophyta > Magnoliopsida > Asterales > Asteraceae > Arctium > Arctium minus. The sequence continues at coordinate 58,159,712 of OX941082.1, read as the reverse complement.
TGTTGAATGAATCCAAGCACTCAATAATGGGGGAATTTTAGATGATAAATTTGGGAGAACTTCATCATTTTCTTGGCATTGAAGTTCTTCAATCCAAGAAAGGGATTTTTATTTCACAATAGAGTTATGCAAAAGATGTTCAAGATGGAGAATGCAAATTATGTCTCTGCTCCATGCTCACGGCTTGAAGCTATCTAAGGAAGGTGAAGTAAACTTGTCAATCGTACTTTGTTCAGGAGTCTTGTTGGAAACTTGATGTATCTAACTTCTACGAGTCCTGACATCATGTATGTTGTTAGCTTGGAGAATTTTGAGATATGTTAAAGGAACCATTGACTAAGGATTTTTTTTCTGAGGCTAATGTACCCGTCAACCTCGTTGGTTACACCGATAATGACTTAGGATGAAATATTGATGATAGTAAAAGCACTTTTAAGTATGTATTTCATCGTGGAAGTGGTGCAATTTAATGGAGCTTGTAACACCCTAAATTTTTGGGGAAATTAAAAATTCAAAAATTCGGCAATATGACGGCAATAAGTGGTGAAAACCTGAATAATAAGATGATGACATTTCAACCTAAATATGCCATCCCGAATTAGGGAACTAAGTATGACGTTTACAACCCAAAGAAATCAATCAAAGTTTAACTCAACAATCTACTAATCTAGATTAAGATCGGGTGTCGGCACTTTTCTTTCCAAAAGTATATCAACTATAACGGGTGTGCGTCTCTACAATCTCCAAAAATGATACTATCCTCCAATCTCTCTTTCCACTCAAGCCCGAGGAGTCCCGCCGCTAGGATGACATGTTATACATATCATTTTAAGAAAAAGTGTTAGCTAAGCCTAGTGAGATCAAACAGTTGAATTAAGAAATAATAATAAGTATTACGCAGAAATAAAAGTAAAGCCGGAGAAGTGATGATATATAGATTTTTACCATGATATGATACCTCTTGGGTTAACGGGGGAGACCCGCTTACTAACACAAGAGACGGAACACAAGAGTATGCCACTTGACAAGTTAGTAAAACCAATACACATAATAAAGTACACGCAAGGGATGTTAGGCTCGGTAGCTTCAAACGTACACCCACGGAAAGTCAACTTCAACCACATAGGGTCCTTACGTTGAGATCCTCATCCAGTATCGTGTACTAGCACGTAGGACTTATAACCCAATCTTATGCCTAAACGTGCCTCGATGTGGAAAACTAGGGTTCCATCATCGAACAAAATGTTACAAACAATGATGGGGTCATGATGCCCAAATGAAATTAATTATGCCACATAATGCCAAAGAGGCCAACCGAATACTTCAACAATTAATATGCCAAATCAAGGTGTTAACAAACACAATATTCCATATAATATCTCACATAAATTCCAAGAGGTTCCATGTTATCATTTGAATAATATTTCCATACTCTAAGTCCAACCTTACAAGTTCTCATCGAAAAATACATATCATTAACTCAAACCCTAATCTTACTTTCAAGCATTTAACCTAGAATTTGAGGTAAACAAGTTTCACACATACAAATCCATCAATAGTTCAACATATAGGTTCATTAACTTCAAAATCATACTTTTTCACATAAAACCCTAAAATCTCCAAAATTAGGTTTTGGTGAAATCTCACCCAAATCAAGTAAATAAAAATGGAGATGTTTAGATGGTTAAATATTTTACATGTATAACGTTTTTAAAGGAGAATGAACTCACCTTTGTATTTCTCAAAGAGAAAACTAAACCCTAGTATGGAGGATGATGAATTTTGAGGTGGAGGAGACTTGACTCTTCCATTAAATACTTATAATCACCTAGGAGAGGGTCATAAATGATCAACGGAGGTGATATCCAAGAACATTAATGATGGAGGGTGTTTTGGAGGAAGGAATTACCCTCAAATAGTAGAGAAAATGCCCTAGATGAATCCCCAAAATCAGATATAATGAATTAAAATCGGAGCTCTTTAATTTATAGGTCAGACCCCGTCGGCGATAGTGACACAGCGATAGTGACAGTGTCACTATCGCGGGGGTATATTCGCCGAGAACATACTGAGGCTCGGCCTTCTCCTCTCGTGATTGTGCCTCGACAACAGTGACATTAGTCACAATCACCGGGCACTCTCTTTTGAACCCAGTTATTAGTTGATAAACAATCACACAACACAATAAAGAACAAGAGATAAATAAATCAAATCAATATACCATATATCTCTTGATTATCAGATGAATATGTGTGTGTGTGTTCTTGGTGTACAGATCAATACCTCGTGTGTGTAAAACAGAATGTGCGGCCTCCTTAATCTTCACCACCGAAATCTAGAAAATAAAAACCTTTTATATGTAGGTCAACATGACCTAATCAATACTTGATATTAGATAAAACACCCCCTAAGGTATTAAACACTATTACAAAATAAACCCCTTTTACAATTTAATCTTGAATACAATTACTGATCCAACAATCTCCCCCTTTGGATTTAAGATTAAAAAAAATTTGCAATTGTCTCTGGGTCTCCACTTCTCTTGAAAACTGTAGCAGATAAGACGTTAAAATCTTCAAAGCTTGTAGCTTTACATAGTCTTCACAACATTAAGGAAACAGATATCTTCATTTTTCTTTAAATGAAGTGTCCTTCTGACGATCATCTTCAGTCAGGCTTTTGATAGATCATATAGGTTCAGACACTTTGTTATTTTTGAATACTTCAGCAGTCTTCATTTCGAAAATTCTTGTATTCTCTTCCTTTGAATTCTTCCCCTTTTTGATGAGTGGTGAGAATCAGCATCATCAAAACAATTCAAATCAATCAAGGAATTTTATCTCCCAAATCAAAAATTAAGCGCAGTCTTCATGTATAGATCCCTTTGTGGAAATAAGAGCAGTCTCCCTCAGATAGAGAGAGTGTGATTATTTCAATCTTTGCAGATTCAAACAAGTAATGAGTGGTAACCCTGAATAAACAAATGACTCAGCTCGAAATGTTTGTCAGTAACACACAGTTACTAAGTAACACAAAGTTACTATATAAGGAGTTGGTTTTGAGGTAGGCTCACCAAGACTTCCATTCAATCATCGAATAACACATGGTTATCAATGAATGTTCTGACAGAAAATAGATTTCTGTGTGCTCGTGCATGTGTAGGAAATAAATTAAGCACAGATGATTGCTTTTCAATGTAGGCTCAAAGTATGTAAACTTGTTGAGACAGCAACAAATTATACAAGGACTCAATGTGCATGAGAAAGGGTCGAAGGTGGAGCCACTTTCCTTATTTTTCAATATTAGTATCTTCCAAGTGAAGAACCAATAGCGTATATGTTGCGTCCCCAGAAAATGTGAAACATTCTCTTTTTGAGAAAAGAATGAGTAGCTGGTGGGGTTTTATGCAAGAGATGGCATGGGCTTGCCTATTTCAATGATGGTCACCAAAGAATGTGAACCAATCAGATAATGTGGCTGCCCGACTCAGAAAGAAGTTTGGTGCAGAGTCTGATATTCTTTTACTCTGATCTCTCACCCTCTTTCTTTTAAACATTAAATCTCACTTCTAACCAATCTCTCTTTTCCATTTTACCTCTTCACACACCAACACTCAATCTTTTTACCCCTCTCCCCTCAATCACTCAGGGAATACTTCCTGGGTAGGAAACACTGGTTATCGTGAATCCATGGAAGTTCAGTTAAGCTCACACATCAAATCCCATGTATTTTCCTAAAAGAAGGTGTCGTTCAACAGCCTTTTGTACATGAAAGCACAAAGGAGCACAATTACACATGAAGAATAAAAAATTTGGAGAAGTCAAAGACATATTTGGAGAAGTCAAAGACATTTGTGTTTGACAATACAATTCTCCCCCTCAAACTAAAAGTGTTTGACAATTAAGCTCCCCCTCAACTTAATAATAATTTTTTTTAAAACAAATCAAATCATTGAAGTACGGGTTCTAATCAGATGTGATTAGAATCCATTGTCACTTGAACTATTCTGCACACAAAAGAAATTGTGGTAATCATCCAACGGCTTTGGTGAAAAGGTCAGCTAACTGGAAGTCAGTTTGAACAAAGTGCATTTCAATATCACCTTTTTCTACATGATCTTTGATGAAGTGATAGCATACATCTATATGCTTGGTCTTTGAATGCTGAACTGGGTTAGCTGTTATGGCAATTGCGCTCTTGAAATCGCAATAAATAGGCACGCGCTTGTAGTTGTACCCAAAGTCCCTTAACTGAGTTTTCATCCAAAGGACTTGCGAACAGCAGCTAGCAGCAGCTACATATTCTGCCTCAGCAGTGGACGTTGAAACACAGTTTTGTTTCTTTGAGGTCCAACTTACAAGTTTGTCACCTATAAATTGGCATGATCCAGAAGTACTTTTCCGGTCGAGCTTACATCCTGCATGGTCAGCATCTGTAAAGGCAGTTAGATCAAAATGAGAATCCTTTGGATACCAAAGGCCTAAATTAGGAGTGCCTTTGAGATATCTAAGGATTTGCTTAACAGTATTAAAGTGCGACTCTTTAGGATTAGATTGATATCTCGCACAAAAACATGTGGCAAATATTATATCTGGGCGACTGGCAGTCAGATAAAGTAAAGAACCAATCATGCTACGATACACCTTCTGATCTGCAGGTTTACCAAACAAATCTGCATCTAAGAGTGTACCGGTAGCCATTGGTGTTTTCATGACTGAACTATCTGACATATTGAACGGTCTTAACATGTCTTTTATGTATTTGGCTTGATTAATGAAAATGTCGTCGGGTAATTGCTTTACTTGTAAACCAAGAAAGAAAGAAATTCACCCATCATCGACATTTCAAACTTTGTTTCCATGATTTTAGAAAAGTTCTTGCAAAATTTCTGATTTGTCGACCCAAATATTATGTCGTCAACAGAAATTTGAATGAGAATCAAGTCCTTACCTTGCCTTTTGAGAAATAAGGTAGTGTCAACTGTACCTTTCTTGAAACTAGAAGCTAGGAGAAATTTGGTAAGAGTTTCGTACCAGGCTCTTGGTGCTTGTTTGAGACCATATTGCGCTTTGTCTAACACGTAGACATGACCAGGGTAATGAGGATCAACGAAACCTTCAGGTTGTGCCACATAGACCTCCTCATGCAGAATGCCATTTAGGAAAGCTGACTTTACGTCCATTTGATAGACTGTAAAGTTTTTGTGCGCTGCATATGCTAAGAAGATTTTGATGGCTTCGATCCTCGCAACAGGGGCGAACGTTTCGTCATAATCAATGCCCTTCTGTTGACAGTACCCTTTTGCAACCAATCGAGCTTTGTTTCTCACAACTATTCCAGCCTCGTCTTTCTTGTTTCTGAATACCTACTTAGTTTCCAATAACAGTTTTACCTTGAGGTATTGGGATCAAGCGCCAAACCTTGTTCCGTTCAAATTGCAGAAGCTCGTCTTGCATAGCAGAAATCCAGAAGGGATCACGTAGAGCTTCTGATGCTTTCTTTGGTTCTAGGGAACTAAAGAATCTTGAAAACATGCAAAAATTAGCTGATGCAGACCGTGTTTGGACACCAGATTGTACGTCACCTATCACGTTATGTAGGGGATGATCCTTAGTCCATCAGTGTGTGCTTGGCAAGGATTCAACTGTTTGTTGCATATTTGATGCATTGTATTCATCATGAACTACAGGTAGATCCACAGATGTGGTCAGGACATCTTGTACAGGAGTTTCTGATATTGAAGCTTCTAGAATAGCAGCTGAAGTACTCGTGACTTCATTTCCATAAGGACTATCTGCAGAGACAGATTCAGCATTAGTAGAGTCAGAAACTAACGGTTTAGTTATACCTGATGGAGATGCAGTTTCAGTGACTTCGTCAGACGGTCCAGACATGTCTTTAGAAAGAGTGGGGACCTCCGATCTTGGTGTTGATGTTGTTATGCCTTTGTCAAAGTCTGCACAAATTTCATCGAAAGCATCAATAAACAACAAATCTAACTCAGATGTGATAGAGTTAGTTATAGAAGAAGTAGACGCTTTAGACACTGGTTCTATTCCGGATTGAATAGAAGCTTTGTTCTTGAGTCCGAGTTCTGAACAGTTGTGTCCAGAAGTCCGAGTAGAATTCTCATCAAAAGATACATTCATGCTCTCAACAATCGTCTTGGTTCGAGTATTTTAAATTCGATACGCTTTGGATGTCAGCGAGTATCCAACAAGATAACCTACATCTGCTTTCTTTTCGAATTTTGATAGTCCTTGATGCTCTCGTAGAATGTAACACCTGCAACCAAAAACACGAAGGAATTTGATATTAGGTTTACGATTGTTGATCAACTCATATGCTGTTTTATCAAAGCGTTTGACCACAATGGTACGATTCTGAGTGAAGCAAGTTGTTGCGACTACCTCAGCCCAAAGATACATGGGTAGATCAGCATAGGCAAGCATAGTACGAGCAGCTTCAACAAAAGTGAGGTTCTTCCATTCAACAATGCCATTCTACTGTGGAGTGTAGGCTGCGGAGAAGTTGTGTGAAATTCCCACAAAAATAAGATAACCCTGCAAGGTGTTACTCTTGAACTCCGTGCCGTTGTCACTGTGAAGGGTTCGGACTGGCAATTGAAGACGTACTTGAATACGCTTAATAAAAGCGATAATCAGTTCTGGCGCATCTGACTTGTTGCGAAGAAACTCGAGCCATGTATATCTTGAATAGTCATCTATCATTACTAAGATATATTTCTTGCCGTTGATAGACGTTGTTCGCATTGGGCCATAAAGGTCCATATGAATAAGTTCCAGTGCAGATGAGGTTGAGAATTCAGATTTAAACTTGAATGAGCTTCGCTTCATTTTGCCCAACTCACATGCAGAACATAGTGAGTCTTTCTCAAACCTCATTTCTGGTATACCTTTGACCAGATCTTGTCTCTGTAGCTTAGCTATTGATCTGAAATTCTGATGAGACAAACGGCGATGCCACTTCCACGATTGTGCTTTAGATGCTTTGGCTAATAGTCATACTGGACGTGTGGCAGGCAGTGTCAGAAAATCTACATAATATAGATTTCCATGGCGTTCAGCTCTGAAGACTTCTTAACCATCTGGATCCTCTATATAGCAATGAGATGTTGTGAAGCGAACTTGGTATTTCATGTCACAGAAGTGACTGGTGCTAAACAGATTATGATCAAGACCTTCAACATATAGCACCCTCTGTATCTTCACAACTCCATTATCAAGCATTCCATATCCTTTGACTTGTCCTTCTACTTCTGAATTTGCAAACCGAACTGCTCCAGTAGGCTCCTCCACATAGTTATGTAGGAGGTGCTTGAATCCTGTCATGTGGCGTGAACATCCGGAATCTATCCCCACACTCGACAGGCCTGCAAAAGAAATAATTAGTTTTGCTTTGGTACCCATATCAAAATGGGTCCTTCGCTGTTAGCTTCAAGCAGTTCAGGAATATCAGCAGGTTTAACTTTCACTCTCCATTCATATCAAGGTTTTGGAACCCATTTCCAAACCATTTTAACATTTAATTCCTGAAAATGCTTTTTAGATCTTGGATGAGTAACCTTAGCACGAAACACTTTGGATTGTGTGGAAAAATTGGAATTAAGATTCATTTTAGCTTTTCTTTTTCTCTTCTTGGACTTAGGAGTGGAGTAGTATTTGAAAAAGTTATCCCAGCAGTGTTTGTAATATAAATTCTTTTGAGCAAAATGTCATAAATTTAGATTTATCAGAACAAATCTGACATTCATGTCCATCAAAAGAAGTACATTTCAAAACATCACTGTCTATAGTACAACTGTTTGCAACAGAAGTTTCACAAAAATTAAAACTATCATTTTTATTCTTCTTATTCCTCCCAACTCCATTTCCTTTCATATCTGAAACAGAAACAGGAACCTTGTTAGTCTCTTTCTTCGAAGGTAATTCTTTTCTTGAGATACTTGAAGTCTCACCCATCTCAAAAATACTAAGTTGATATTCAGGACAATCAGAGTAAATAACTAAAGGTTTTGCAGGAGCATCAAATTCTGGATTAAATCTTACCTTCCAGCTTGGATCATTAAACATCTGTTTATCATTCGAAACATTCTTAAATAGAGTTACTTTCAAATCATTTATCTCTGTGCAAAGCTCTTGATTATCTTTCAAAGATTTTTCAAGTTTAAATTTGAGATCAAAGTTTTCATCTTCATTCTCATCAAGAGACTGTTGCAACATATCAATTTGTTTCATCAATTCAGATGTATGATTACTCACAGAATTTGACTCCTTTGAAATAGAAATAGAAACAGGATCAGAGTCTGAAGCATTCATCATTTCAGAAAACATTTCTTCTGTCATGTTCTCAATAAACTCCATTTTGTCATTTTTGAAACAAGATCCATTTGTGATGACAGTTTCTTATTCTACCTTTTCAACAAGTAAAGGTTTAGGAGCAATGGGAGTTGAGACTGATGGTATAATTGATGGATCGACATCTGATTCATACTCATCATATTTACATTCAGTCTCAGGTGGAACTGTGTTGTTGTTGACTGATTCTTTTGAAGGTGTGGTAAATAGTGATTCGGACTCAGCAAATTCGATCTTTCGAGTCTCATAGCTTTTGTTCAAATCACTATATTTGAAACCAACTGATTTAAAAGAATTTTGAGAATCAGTGCCACAAGACTTGTTCTCTCCCATTTCTTCTTTACCTTTGGTCTCTATAAAAGGTTTAGAAGTACTGGTTTCAACAAAAGTTGCACGAATGTTAGGAATAGGTCGATTGTGGAGCCAAGTTTATCAAAATTATATAAGTGCTCCAGGGCCTTTTTCAAAACATCGTTAATTGGCAAACCCAAACCTGGTTTGACTTTATAAAATCTTTCATCTTGGAGTTTATTGGTCAATAGATTTAATGTCTGCTCAGTCTGACCTCGTTTCATGTTAATATCCTCCAATTGCTTAATCTTGTTGTAAGCTTCATTTCTTTCTTGAAAACATACATCGAATTTGATTTTGAAATCACCCTTTTTAGCATTAAGGTTTACAAGATCCTTTTCTAAACCAGATATTTTTCCTTTTAAAGATTCTTTTTCAGCTTTTAAACTTTGTTTCTCTTTTTCCTTTTCTTCCACAACAACTTTCAGCAAAGCGTTTTCATCACGAAAACTCAAGGCTATATGATGTGCAGAGCTAAGTTTACCTTTCAACAATGCAAACTCATCTTTCTTATTGTTGATTTGGACCATCAGAGATTCAATAAGTTCAGAATTTACCTCAAATTTGTCATCTTCGGAATGAGCCTCAGAAGCTTCATCATCACCATCAAGCTTTGCTATGTAGGAGACTTGAGTGAAGTGCGCCTGCTCCTCCTCATCAGAACTTTGGAACAGCCAGTTTTCCTCTTCAGCCATAAGCACCTTTCCCTCTTCCGCTTTCTTGGAAATTAGAGACTTCCTTGGATAGTATTCTGAGTTCTTGACTTTCTTGAACTTACAGTCTCTGGAAAAGTGTCCAAATTTTCCACAGTTATAGCATCTGCCCGGTTCATCCTTTTTCTCTTCTTTCTTCGCCTCTCTCTTTTCTTCTCTTCTCTCTTCCTTCCTTTCATCTTTTCTCTCTTCTCGTTTTCCTCTCTCCTTCCATACCTTGGCTTATATCTCATCTCAGACTTCTCTTTCTTGTACCCTTCATACTTTGGCTTTAAATAATACTTCTTCTTGCCAAAGCTCTTTGTTAAGTCTGATTTAAATAATTAATGCTTTGTCTGATTTGCGTTCTAAGTTAATATTTGAAAAGAATTTAAATTCTGAAAAGTCAGATTTGATTGCCAAACTAAAAATTTCTTTGAAAGATGAAAAATCTATTTTAGAAAATACTAAAGACATCTTTCAAAAGAAATTGGATGTTTTGGAAAATTCAAATAAGACTTATCTTGAATCTTTGACGGCTATGACTACTTTAAAAGATGAATTTTCAGATAAAATAAATAAATTAGAAGAAAAATTATATCGGAGAAATCAATCTGAACAAACAATTTTTATGAACAAACCGAGGAGTGAAGAAGCTTTAAAATAAAGGTGGGGACTTGGTTTTGAAAATCCTCATTGTTTAAACAATGCGATTGAAAAATCCCCAACTTTATATAAATACGATTATCTGACTCTTGCTCATTATGCTCCTCAGTTTAAAATTGATTGGATGAATGAGAAGCAAGTGTTAGAAATCGAAAATGAGAAAAGGACAAATAACAAGAAAAATGAAATTCCTTTTGTTTACAATAGTGAAAATGCAAAATATTTTCCTGAAAAATCAAGGAGAGGAAGAAGAGTTTTAAAAGATATATCTCCTATCAAATCTTCAGTGTCTGATGATTTTATTGATCCTTATGCTTCTATTTCCGATAAGGAAAATATTTCTCCAATCATTTATGGTTCTAAGAAATATACTCCTCCATTGGTATTAGAGAGTACAATCATCGATCTTGAAGATAAGATAGAAGATCAAAATATTTTAAAGAAAATTGAATCTGATATTATTCTTTCTTTCATGACGTCTAGTTTTGAAGAAAAATTATTTTCTCAAAAATCAGATTCTATTTCTAACCTTTATTCTGATTCTAAGGAAAATAAAAAGGAAGTTTCAAATTTTAAAATCTTTTCTCAAAATAATTCAGAATCCGAGGTAAATTCAGTTTTATTAGTTGATCAGATTGGTTGCTTAGGTAAAATTATTTCTTCTGATTTAAATATTTCGTCTAAAATTCTTGATGATTCTTTTACGCTCAATGATCAATATTATAAACCTAAGCGTAAAAGAAGACGGTCAAGGAAGTCGAAGAAACAAGATACAGTTCTTTCTGACAGTTCTAATTCTTCCAATTCTAATCTTTCAGATAGGACTTTGAGCAAGTCAAAGAAGCAGATCTGGAGAAAAAAGCGGACATCTGATGAACCTACTTTTGATGGGGATAAATGTGTAGACAAATTCTATAAAAGTGATTCATTTGTTTCTTGTAATAAAATTTCAAAGTACTATATAAAACAAATGATTCGATTTTCAAAACATGCTTCATGTTCTTCCTCAGATTCTAGTTCTGATGATTGTGCCTATCATTCTGATCATCTTTCTCATGCTGTAACTGTCAAATATTATAAATATTTCCCCATACGAACTGCAACTAACTAACACGGGCCCAAATTCTAGTTGGTACCCAAGTCTCAATCTGATTCAAAGTTGCAGGCATCACATGTTAAGGGGGAGTAAGAGAAAGAATGGCTTTTGAACATAGCAGTTCAAAACCCGGTCTTAAAATTCAACATTTTGGCTTCTGAGTAATTCAGCTCAGAACTCGTGCTTCAAAGATTATGACTTCTAGATATGTCAGTCTAGGACTCGCTCTTCATAGCATTAAGATTCTGACTAATGAGAAACTGTGAGTGCATCTATTCTATTCCGCTGCATTTATATCTGATGATGTTGTTCCAGTTTTCTCAAATGCTTTTAAAGAATCTGAGCATTTTCAATTTTTTCCTGAATTTTGATTCAACCCAATTTTTACAAATGAGACACAAAAAAAAAAATTACATTGTGTGAAAGATGATGTTATTGAATTATATTTTGTTTCAACTGAATATAAACTTGCCGATCAAATATTTCTAATTTTAAAATTTCGGCATGTTGCTTTAAAAGTTTAAACCTTTACAAATTTTATTCTATAAAGTAAAAGTTTTACAATTTTTCTTTCTTTTGAATAAAATGTGTGTCTAGGATAAATTTTCAAGTTCATTTGTTTATATTAAAGTTTTTATTTGTTCATCTTTCATGTCTAACAAAAGTCAAAAAGTGAGCAACATGTTTGTAGCTTTTGATATTGCTTTAAAGTTGTATGATTCGGAATATTTATAGTTTACAATGCTTAGAAAACCTAAAAAGTCGGAATTTTGGATCGTAATGAAAATATGGGCTAAGCACTTAGACGTAAAACCTTGTGTTTGAGATGATTGTTAAATTCTTATAAATCAGAAATCTCTAAGTTTAAAAGTTTGTACTTGTGACCTTTCTGGTTTGGGAAAGTAAGTTCTGTGGGATGCTTATCATCTGGTCCCCTAAGGTCATTTGATCTGGGAGTAATCGAACCCAAATCCTTCAATAGAACCAGATCTAAAGTCATGTTCTACTAGTATGAATGGGTTTAGGATATGTTGATGTAGCCTTTCTGATCTGGGAAAGTAAGTTCCAAGGGGTACTTGACACCTAGTCCCCTAAGGCCAACTGGTCTGGGAGTGGCTGACCCAAATCCTGCAATAGGGTCAGATAGAAAGTTACGTTTACGACATGTTCTTTACTTAATGAACTTTTTGATTAAAAAGATGCCAAAGTGCACATGCTTAAAAGATGCCAAAGAGCACACTCATGTAAAGATGCCATAGTGCACAATACTAAAAGATGCCAATGAGCACACATCTCATGATACTTGGTTAAAATTTCTGAGTTGAAATAAACTTGTAAATTTATGAAAGTCTGAATTTTTGATGGCTTAGTGTGATTACATGCAAAGTTCTCTATTATATTTTTAGAATTTTATTTTCTTGAAGCTAATCGAAGTTCACATGCGAGCACACTTAATAGATTGATGAAAGTTTTTGAAACTGAACATGTCTTAACTTGATATGCAATAAAACTTGTTTATGTATCCAAACACATACATTTGATTTCATTTGATGGATTTTATTGTGATATTTTACTAAGTAGAATTTTATTTGTTTTCTGTTTAAATTTTTATATATTTAGTCGTTTCAAAATACATATTCAGTATATTTTTCTTTCTACATTGATGTTTACATTCATTGTGTTCTCATAAATATATTTCAAATGGGTTTGAGCATTATTCAAGGGGGAGTGAAAAAGGAGAATTTTTCTTAATGATCATATATGTTTTTAAGGGGGAGTATCTGATTTTCTTTATATGAATGCTAACTTGAATTGTCATATCTAGTGCATTTGTGTAGGGAGTCAAAGAGCTTAAAAAGGTAAAATTTTCTAAGTTTAAGTCAGCTTTGCGCCATCAGTTGGTCGCGCAAACTTTGCTTTGCGCCACCTTTGCTTCGCGCAAACCTCACTTTGCGCCACCTTGGTGTAACGTAAACCTCAGTTTGCGCAACCAACGTGAAGCGCAAACCTCCCTTGTTTTCTCTGTTTCTTTGATTTTGCAGATCTTAAGTTGTCTCGTATCCAACATTGGCATGACCTAGTTGAACCAGTTCATTAAGGTCATGAGGGGGAGAAATCAGAGAAGTCAAGGAGATGATAAAGAGGCAAAGAGCTCAAAAGTTTATCTGCTGATCAAGATTCGCTCAAAGATTCTATTCTCTCAGCTACAACTTTTTATTTTGTTGTTCCTGCTCCGACCACCAAAGTTCATTCAAAGTCTTTCAAAAGAGGTGTGTCGTCTAGAGCACAAGCTGATGAATCAACTGTTCATTCAAGTTTATTCTATTCTGGTCCAGACTTGTCAAAGACAGCAAAGACAAATCAAACTGAAAGATGCCGAGAAGAAATTTTTCTTTAAAAGTCAGAAAGCTTCATAAAGTCGCTTTAATGGTCCGTGCTGATTTAGAAGATGAATTTTGAAGACCAAAGCGCCAATGATTACTAAGGGGGAGATTGTTAAGTCTGATTTTATAGTAATCATTGTATTTATAGGGCTTGGTCAAATACTGTGTCTAAAGTTATATTCTGTGTTGTATTGACCAAGGGTATTTAAGTCCCTTTGGTCTTTGTTCCGTGTAAGAACTTCATGCACATTAATTCAATACATTACTTTGTGCTTCCAAGTCTCTCTCTCTACTTTCTCTCTCTAGGATTCATTGACCTTGGACTTACACTCTTCTTGAATTGACGTGTAATCAGGGCCAAGTTCTAAGAGAACTTTTGTATATCATCATCAGAATCAATCTCCAGTTCTTCATTACTAGAAACAAAATCAGACTCAGTAAACTCCGTGACAAGCGCTTTAGACACTTTCTTCTTTGACCTTGCAGAAGATACAAGACCAGAACTTGAACTTTTTCCTTTCCCAGCTATGAGAGCCACAGAGTCCTTCAGATTCTTGGACTCATCATTGATAGTTCTCACCTCTTCTTCATGCTGAGAAAGAGTAGAGAAGATATCAGTTACGTTCTCTTGAGCCATGTTCTTTGACATCTGAAGGTTGATGGAAAAGTTCTTCCATTCAGGGTTCAAGTTCTTGATGAACTTATAGTTTATCTCGGAAGCAGATTTAGAGATATTGTTCCTCCTTAGGTCATTCAGAATGATGTTGTATCTGTTGTAGGTATCAAGCAGTGTCTCTCCTTCCCTTGCATGAAATCCCTCATAGGCATTAATGCACAGATTTTGCTTGGCTTGAATTGAAGTTTCACTTCCCTCAAATTGTCTTGCTAGTTCATCCCAGACTTCCTTAGCAGAATTTCGACTGTCTACCCGATTGTAGATGTCATTTGGGATGCCCATCGTCAGGTAAATGAGAGCCTCTTCATCTATCTTGTACAGATCTTTCTCCTTTTCTGTGAAGTATTCATATGGTTTGGGAACATATCTGTCAGGGATTTCAGGAGAGGTTTCAGTTTCAGCTTGACCAGGAACTCTGATCATTGGATTTACTGGACCAGTAGTGATTGATTCCATATAATCTCTGCTTTTGTGATTCAGAAACTGAATCATTCTTTTCTTCCATTGCTGATACTCATTTGCCAAGAGGACAAGAGGTTTGGACTGAGAGCCCATGGAAAGAAGTTGGTTCGACATCTTTAGCTGTATGATTAGAAAGCAAACTTATCTGTATAAAGAGAATCAACTAATAAGATCTTTTGAATCAAGAATTGGAAAAACTACACTCAAAATTTTCCAGAAAAATAAATTTCCAAAAATCTCAAGTGCAGAATTCGTAAACAGTAAGGATCACACAAAGATTCGCAAAAATAAAGAAAAGACTCTAGAATTCGCAAGCTAGAGTGATTTGGATCCGCAGATAAGAGAAATTCGCAATCAACAAACCTGCTAAACCTTAAGAATTCGCAAAGATAAATAGATAGAATTCGCAGACAAGAGAAATCAAGAAACTTAGAATTCGCAAAAACACAGCCTGCGAAACCTTGACAATTCACGAAGTAGTACCTAGCGAATTCTGTCCTTAGAGAAAAAATTAGAAAAAAGATTTTCACAAGTAGAATTCGCACAACAAAGGAATTCGTAAGCAAGAATTCGTAACCTGAATGGATAATCAATTTTAGAAACCTGCGAATCCTGTACTTGGTGAAAACATTTAGTAGATAAGAAAACAAGGATTCGTAAACACCACTCGCGAATCTTAGGGAATTCGCTAGCCAAAGGTCTGCGAATTCTTCAGAATTCGTAGACAAGGTGTCTGCGAATCGAACACTTGATTAAATTTTCAACTTTTAAGAATCCTGCGAAAACTAAACTTTCGTAAGTCAATGATCTGCGAGTTATTTGGTTTTCGCAACCAAGATGATTGCGAAACTTACACTTAGTCAAATTTTCAGAGTTCCAAATACCTTGTGAATCCAAACTTTCGTATATTAGAGATTAGCGAATCCTGAGGTTTTCGTAACACAGATACTAACGAAACCTATACTTCAATAAAATCAACAATCTCTGAGAGATTTAGAGATCTTGCGAGTTCATCATAGAACTTGCGAGTTCTTCACAGAGCACGTCCCTTCACTCGATTTTCAATCCAGAAACTCATCAAAAGGTTAACACACAGTGTAAAAATCATACAATATATCCACAAACATACTATGAACGAACCCCAATCAAAATCAATGACTAAAAACAACTTGAATGCTCAAAATCGAATGCTACAGTACTCGACAGTTTCAAGAACAAAATTTTCAAAAATCATCAAAAGCCAATCGATTTGTGTTTTTAAATGCAATAGGGCAATCTAATGATGTTCTATAACAGTAAACGCACCTATTCCAATGATTTTCAGCCTAAAAACACACAAACCTTTGAAATCGATTTTCACACAGTTGGTTTTTCAAAAAAAAACACTGTTTTAATCCAAAAGCTTGATTCTTTAGCTCTGATACCACTTGTTGAACCCATTTATTAGTTGATAAACAATCACACAACACAATAAAGAACAAGAGATAAATAAATCAAATCAATATACCATAGATCTCTTGATTATCAGATGAATACGTGTGTGTGTGTTCTTGGTGTACAGATCAATACCTCGTGTGTGTAAAACAGAATGTGCGGCCTCCTTAATCTTCACCACCAAAATCTAGAAAATAAAAACCTTTTATATGTAAGTCAACATGACCTAATCAATACTTGATATTAGCCAAAACACCCCCTAAGGTATTAAACACTATTACAAAATAAACCCCTTTTACAATTTAATCTTGAATATAATTACTGATCCAACACTCTCGCCCCAAACGTACCGCAGGGTATCAACCGCTTGCGTTTGTGCCCAGCGAGAGTGACACTTTGTCACAATCGCTCGCACTCTCTCGTGCCCTGTACCGAGGCCTTCCAAGGCCAAAAACGTCATAAACGCACATGTTGATCGTAAGAGTTAATTCAAAATAACAATCAAGTTCTAAAACCATGCTAATCCTTGGATCGAGATTGGGCATTCACAAAGCTCATAAATTTCGGGGTGTTACAAAGCTCGAAGAAACAACCAATTGTGTCGTTTTCTACTACGAAAGTTGAATATATATCTGTAGCGTATGCGAGGTGTCAATTGATTTGGTAACGTAAAATAATGGAAAGTCCCAATTAGAAGCAGAAGAAGTCATTTGCTTTGTTTTGTGACAATAGCTCTACTATTTCGGTCACAGAAAGTGCCCGTTCTTCATGGAAGGGTGAAGCATATTGGGATTTAGTATCATATTTTGAGGGAACTTGTGAATTAAGGAGATTTCATGTTGAGTATTGTAAGATGGAAGATCAAGTGGCGGATATTATCACCAAGTCAGAAAGTGGACAAGTCTTCAACAAAAATGTTCAAAAGAGAAAATTAATTTAAGGGAGGTATTGTTTGGATAAAATAAATTAACTTGCATGTTTCTAGCATGTTTTGGTGTCTAGGTTCATGTAACCACAGAGTCTGGGAAAATAAAAAGTGAAAAGTCTTTAGTTTTGTATTTAATATTGTAGTCGTAAACATGGAAGTAAATAGTGTACCTATAAATAGCTTCATATTTGCATTGTAGTAATGAAAAAAAATGAAAGATAAGTAAAAGATGGAGTTCAAAGTAAAATAATTTCATTCTTCATCTATTCTCCATTTTGTTCTTTATTCAACAAAATATAAATACAATCTGGAAACATGTGGTTTTGTTTATGTAGATCTGTTTTTATTTGGTTTTATGTTTTCATAGTGGTGCTTTTTTCATTTCACATTTGATTATACAGAAAATTTTGTTGCCTTATTTTGGAAGTTTTGTAGTAACCATTTCCAAAGAAAAAGTTGATATTTATATATCTTTGTTTGTTATAATGTGAGAATGGTGATTTAGTTCAAAAGCCACTATTATATTTCTACAATGTTTATCCACATTATCGATGAATGATATTGAAGTCAAGGCAACTCTAGATTTGTAGGCCGGTGATTTATCTCTTACTTCAAAAATAAAATTTAGTTCAAGTTATATTTATTATTTTTAAAACATCACTTTGGGAAAATTATATTTCTTTTTAGAATTATAATTTATGCAGGTTTAAGTTCACTTCTTTGTGTAGCTTTTAGTTTCTTTAACATTTGCCTCCAAATACATTTGATATAAACCAGTAATGTATCATGTTAGAACTGAGCATATTGTTCTTGTTTGCCATCTTTAAGTATTTTTTTCATTATACAACATTTATATGCATTATAATTGTTGATGATTTTAGTGAATCATCAGTTCATTTTAGGTAATTGGATTCACAAGATAATAATAGGGTTGGTAGCTAAGCTATAACATGAAGTAGGAGTGTGGAGTGCACACTCGTGTAAACTAACTAGAACCCAAGATCGTTGGATGGTTATGTATAGCGAGTTATTAAGTGAAAAATGGCAATGCAAGGGTTGTGCCGTTTTGGTCATAAAAAGAGCACGGGTCGTGCTTGGAAACAAAAGGCAGTGCATGGGCCATGCGTTTTTTGTCATAAAAAGAGCACGAATCGTGCTTGGAAATAGAAGGTTGTGGCATGGTCGTGCTTTTTTTTCTCTTGAAAATGGCATGGGCCATGCGTTTATCGTTTGTGTGCATCAACACCAACTGTGAGTTTTTTCACTTGTAAAGAGCACGGGTCATGTGCTTATCATCAATTTTGTAACTGATATGTTTTTTTGTAACTGCCACTACTTATTTCCAGCAATCATTCTTATTTAATGGGGAGTTACTATCAGTATTAATATATGATCAGTTACTATTCTCTCTATATGTTTAAATAGGAACGATTTCTGCCAAGATCGAGACTGAGGATTTGAGATTATCCTCGAGTGAATTTTTTGATCCGAATGCAGAATAGGGTAGAAATATCACTTAAGGAAAGAGAGCTCTCACACGATCTCAAGTTCTATCCAAGTTCTATATACTCTTGTTTCTCAAGATTTTCTGGATTTCTCCCGAACAATCTTAAGTGATAATTGTTCTTCGTAAGAAACATGATGAATGATCAATCCGTGAGAGACATCATGACGAAGTTCACCAAATGTAGAAGTTCGAGGGCATAGATTTCAGACGCATTGCAGAAGAAAATGCACTTTTTGCTTCCCACTCTGAAAGTGGTTATATGTAGTATGTAGTAAGGATTAAATCAACTGACTATTCAACCTTTTCTTGTCTAATGAAGGAAATGAGTTTTAGATAGGGATTATATTTAAGGTGCATTCCCCGCACTCTGACGCCAAAGGTGATGGAAGAAGAGACGTTGGTGTTGGAGTAAATGGGAGAACGACGACTACATCTGTCGTGGCCATATCTTAAACGGTACGCATGACTCCCTCTTTGACATTTATCAAAATGTCGAGTCTGCCAAAGAGTTAAGGGACTCTCTTGAGTCCAAATACATGGCCGATGATGCTCCTAGTAAGAAGCTCCTTGTTAATAATTTTTACAATTAAAAGATGGTGGACTCAAGGTCTATGATGGAGTAGTAAAATGAGCTCTTGCACATACTAAGGCAATTTGCTTAACACGACATGAAAATGTACAAGTCAATTTCGGTGTCAAGCATTATTGAAAAATTGCCCCCTCTTGGAAAGACTTTAAGCATATGCTTAAACATAAGAAGGAATATTTATCTCTTGTACAACTCAGGAGTCACTTTCATATAGAGGAATCTCTAACAACACAAGAGACTGAGAAGCCAAAAGAAAATGTGGTTTCTATTCCTTAGGTCAATGTAGTGGAAGAGGGTAAATCTAATTGATTCAAGGGAAAACAAAAGTTCAATGAGGCCGAGAAAGGACCCAACAAGAAGGTTAAGTTAACTTGTTGAACTTTGGTATGACCAGCCATCTTAAGCGCGATTGTCGGTTGTCAAGAAAAATAATGGGGGAAATACTAGTGGTGATACACAAGAATCCAAGGATCAAAACTCGACAAGGTCAGTTTCTTGATTTTGGTTTTAACTTAAAGCTGAATTATGTACCTCTAATATCCAAATCATTTTATGTGCAGGATGATGATGTTTCTTGGTAGATCGACTTGGATGCCACAAGTCATGTGTGCAAGGATTGACGTTGGTTCACTTTGTTGGAACCGGTTAAAGATGGATCCGTGCTTCACATGGGAAAAGAGTCGAGTATTCCCATTCTTGGATGTAGCCTAGTTAGACTAGAATTTACTTGGAAAGTCAATTGAACTTTTTAATGTTTTGTACGTACCGGAAATTCGAAAAAATTTAGTTTCCAATAGTCTCTTAAATAAATTAGGATATAGGCAAGTCTTTGAGTCTGACTAGTTTGTCTTGTCGAAGAATGGCTCTTTTGTTGGATTTGGTTATTTGGTAAATGATATGTTCATGTTAAACTTTAATAATAATAATGTTGTCTTAAAATTATGCTTTTCTTTAAAGTTTAAATTCTGTTGACTCTTGTTTATGGCATGCAAGGCTTGGCCATGTTAATTATAAAAGAATGGACGAAATGTCAAAAGACGGTCTTATTCCGACCTTTAACATTAAAACCAAAAAGTGTAAAACTTGAATGTTAACAAAAATCACTAGACAACTTTTTCCTAATGTGAAAAGGGACTCGTTGGTGCTTGAGTTAACTCATAGTGATCTTTGTGATTTACATTCAACTCCGTCTTTGGGTAATAAAAAGTATGTTGTTACTTTTATTGACGACACTTCATGGTTCTGCTATGTATTTTTGTTACATACAAAAGATGAAGCGTTGTGTAACAACCTGCACCTTTCTAATTACAACGAAATAACATTTATGTCTAAAAACAGCCCCAGGCTTACAATTCAGAATATAAGGTTTATAAATATCACCTATTACACAACTGAGTCAAAAAGTAAACTATTGCAGGAAGTCTTCTAGTACCTAGAAATAGCTCACATCTTCTCCTTACCCTTATCTGTACCTGCTACCTTTCGATAACCTGAAACAGGATTATATTTTGAAAGAGCGAGGGTTAAACCAATGGTCTAGTGAATCCCCTCCAAGCACTACTACAACAGTTCAAATATTATTTAAAACATTTAAACAAAGATTTATATCTATAAAAAAACGTAACTTGCGCTTTTAATCAAACATTAAACATACTTTACGCTTCACAAGCATAACTCAATCTAGTGGCCATCACTGACCACTCTTTACACTTCGCAAGCGTACTTTAAGCTACTGACCAACACTGCCGTCAAAGACGGTATGTCTGTCTCGTACTGCCTTCTTTTAAGGACACACCCTAATGGCATAAACGGGCTACACTCCCCGATACGAGCAGGCGGGTCACACTTCCCAACTTAGGTCAGACTTCTGACTCAAATCTATGCATATACTTAGTCCTTACTATATAAAACAAGTTTATATAAACTTAGCATAAACATGCCAACATAATTAAATCAACCTTTTTCAATGAATCTTCATAACT
Organism: Arctium minus; assembly: GCA_954870635.1. Taxonomy (NCBI): domain Eukaryota; kingdom Viridiplantae; phylum Streptophyta; class Magnoliopsida; order Asterales; family Asteraceae; genus Arctium; species Arctium minus. Next base: position 58,138,567 of record OX941082.1, on the reverse strand, counting down.
TTCAATACTATAAACGTGCAGTTTATAAAACCCACATTTATCAAATAACTGTCAAAATCGTAAAAGATTTAGTTTGAAAGACTCACCTCATATTCTTCTTGCTTAAACTTTGTCTTCTAACGATTAACACCACCTACGATGGTATCAAAATATAAAGGTAAGCTAACTCTCGACTAACATTCTTTCCTTCTCTAAACAGATCAAATACAATATACTGCTACTACCCCGGTCGAGACCACTCCGGTCAACACCTCTTAGGACCGGTTAACATTATACCGGTCGAATACATACACCAGTTGACATCGGTCGGGTCACTACACCGGTCGGTCGATACCGGTCAAAAAGACTAATACCGGTCGACGAAAACATACCGGTCGACGACAACATACCAGTCGACGAGACTGGTCACCCTAGTCCGGTCGATACCGGTCGGTACCTCCGTTCCGGTCCGATCCGGTCGACATTCATACAGAGTAAGCGACTTTTACAGAAAACCCAGATCCATGAATCGATTGAAACACGGATAAAAGCTTAATTAATGAGACTATTTACCGACTATAACATGCAGATAGAAGTATTAAGCTAGATTCATACCTCTATTTGTCAATAACTGATCAATCCTTTGATACCTCTTCCTGCCTTCGCTTCTGCTCTCGTTTTCTTAAGTCGGTCACACAAAACTTCAGTATGAGTTATGAAATCAATCACTTTGGGTTAAGGTTATTTATATAATCAAAGTTTCAATAACCCCCTAAACTTTGGGTCTCGCTTAACTTTTCACCCAACTTCCAAAATTAATAAAAATTTCGGAACTGGATATTACAATCTTCCCTCCTTAAGAGAATTCCGTCCCCTGAATTCCATCGCTAAACAAACGGGGATACTAAGATCTCATGTCCGCCTCTACTTCCCATGTTGACTCTTGTCCGTTATGAAATTTCCACTGGACTTTCACTAATCGGATCTCCTTGTTTCTCAACTTCATTAATTTGAGGTCCGAAATTGCTACGGGCTCCTCAGTATAACTTAATTTTTCATCTACCCGAATGTCTTCTAAGGGAACTACTACATCTGCTTCTGCCAAACACTTTTTCAAGTTTGACACATGAAATGCGGGATGAATCCTACGCAAACTTTTTGGTAGATCAAGTTCGTTGGCCACTTCACCAACACGTCCCGTGATGATAAATGGTCCAACAAACCTTGGTCTCAATTTTCTTTTCTTTCCGAATCGGACTACCCCTTTCCAGGGCGAGACTTTCAACATTACTTTGTCTCCTACCTGAAACTCTATAGGTTTCCTCCGCTTATCTGCATACATTTTCTGACGATCTTGAGCTATCTTTAATCTTTCTCGAATCTGGTTGACTTTATCAGCTGTCACCTGTACTATTTCCGGTCCCGCTAGCTGTCTTTCACCCACCTCATTCCAACATAAAGGTGTTCTACATTTACGTCCATACAATGCTTCGAACGGGGCCGCTTGAATGCTAGCATGATAACTATTGTTGTAAGAAAATTCAATTAACGGAAAATGAATTTCCCACGAACCTTTGAAATCAATAACACATGCACGAAGCATATCTTCCAATGTCTGTATGGTTCTCTCACTCTGGCCATCAGTTTGTGGATGATAGGTCGTACTCAGCTTAAGTTGAGAGCCTAACTCCCTTTGCAAACTTCTCCAGAAAGCTGACGTAAAACGAGCATCCCTGTCTGACACAATTGACGACGGTACTCCATGTCTGGTTACTATCTCGTCTATATATAATTGAGCCAACTTCTCTAGTGAGTACGTTTCCGTAATTGGTAGAAAGTGAGCTGACTTTGTGAGTCTATCCACTATCACCTAAATGGCATCATGCCCCTTAGGTGATCGTGGTAACCCGGTAACAAGATCCATCGTAATCTCGTCCCACTTCCAAACTGGAATTTCTAACGATTGAAGCTCCCCGTAAGGTCTCTGATGCTCAGCTTTAACTTTCAAACATGTCAGCCATCGCTCAACAAAGTGAGCAATATCTTTCTTTAAACCTGGCCACCAATAGCTTTGTTTCAGATCTCTATACATCTTGTTGGTTCCCGGATGTACTGAGTAACGTGATTTATGTGCTTCTTCCAATACTCTCTTCCACAGTTCTACTGCTTTTGGAATCCACACTCTCTTATTGAAGCACTTCACACCGCGTTTGTCGACAACTAACGAGTTAACAATTCCAACTATTCTTTCACTTTTCCAGTTTTCCTTTGACGCTGCTTCTTCTTGATACTTTATAACTTCTTCTAAGAAATTAGAAACAACATCAACTCGATATGCCACCACTTTTGTTATTTCTCCATGCTCTTTACGACTTAGAGCATCCGCTACCACATTGGCCTTGCCTGGATGGTAAAGAATATCACAGTCATAATCGCTTAACAACTCCATCCACCTACGCTGCCTCATATTAAGCTCCTTCTGATTGAAAAGATATTGAAGGCTCTTGTGATCCGTGTAAATCTGACACTTGATCCCGTACAGATAATGCCTCCAAATTTTCAAAGCAAAGACTACCGCTGCAAACTCTAAATCATGCGTTGGGTAATTCTTTTCATGTTCTTTCAACTGACGATATGCATAAGCAATCACCTTACCTTCTTGCATTAACACACATCCCAAACCCAAATTTGAAGCATCGCTATAAATTATGAATCCTTCCGCTCCATTGGGTAAGGACAATACAGGCGCACTATTTAGACTCTCTTTCAATTTACTGAACGCTTCTTTCTGAGCTTCCGCCCATACAAACTTGACATTCTTTCTGGTTAACGTTGTTAGTGGCGTGGCTATCCTTGAAAAGTCCTGGATAAACTTTCTATAATAACCCGCCAATCCTAGAAAACTCCTTACTTCTGATAGTGTTTTCGGCGCTTCCCACCCTTTAATGGCTTCAATCTTAGCTGGATCAACCTTAATCCCTTCTTTCGACACCACGTGACCTAGAAACTGAACTTCTTTCAGCCAAAATTCACATTTTGAGAACTTGGCATACAATTTCTCGCGTTTAAGCAATTCTAAAATCGCTCACAAATGAGTTTCATGATCTTCTTTGGACCGTGAATAAATCAGTATATCATCTATAAAGACTATAACATACTTGTCTAAAAACGGACTACACACTCTATTCATCAGGTCCATGAAAGCTGCTGGAGCATTTGTCAGACCAAATGGCATAACTAGAAACTCATAGTGTCCGTACCTCGTACGAAAAGCAGTCTTAGGTACATCCTCCTCCCTCACCTTCAATTGGTGATAACCAGATCGTAGATCTATTTTAGAAAAGTAGCTCGCTCCTTGAAGTTGATCAAAAAGATCGTCAATTCTGGGAAGCGGATACTTATTTTTGACAGTCACCTTATTGAGCTCACGATAGTCTATGCACATTCTCATAGACCCGTCTTTCTTCTTAACAAACAACATCGGCGCTCCCCATGGTGAGGTACTAGGACGAATAAACCCTTTGTCTAGTAACTCCTGCAGTTGAGTCATCATTTCTTTCATTTCTGCCGGTGCCAATCTATAAGGTGCTCTTGCTATCGGCGTCGCTCCGGGTACTAAATCAATACGAAATTCCACTTGCCGATCAGGAGGCAGAGTGGTTAAATCTTCCGGAAATACTTCTGGATATTCACTTACTACCGGAACTGACTTTAATCCCTTTTTCTCCTTCTTAGCATCTATTACATAAGCTAAGAATCCCACACACCCTTTTATTAGACACCGCTTAGCCTTAATCATTGAAATCAAGCACGACTTTCTATCCCTCCGATCTCCAAATACTACTATCTCTTCTTTACCTGGCTGTGCTATACGAATTAATTTCTTATTGCATACTATATGAGCATCATTAGAAGCCAACCAGTCCATTCCCACAATGACATCAAATTCTCCCATACCCATCGGGTACAGTCGAAGTGGAAATGACTGCCCATTGATGACAATACTACACCCATCATACACCTCCTCCACTAAGATTTGACTATTATCGGCCACTTCTACTTTCAATTCATGCCTAAGCTTCTTGGGTTTCTCATGCAATTTATGCACGAAATTTGGAGACACAAACGAACGGTTTGCGCCTGAATCAAACAACACTTTAGCAAAATTCGAATCTATAGAGAAAGTACCTGTCACTATATCCGGTATCTCCGCTGCTTCTTCTGCTGTCATATTGAAAACTCTAGCCCTCACCTTAGCTGGTTCCACCTTTTTCTCACCTTCTTTATCTACATATCCTCCGACCGATCCCTTTTTCAATTGTGGACAATTAGTCCTGATATGATCAGGAGATCCATACTGATAACAAGACTTTGAACCCTGGCAATCCTGAGCCATATGCCCAATGTTTCCACATTTATAACATCCCTCTTGATCAATCTTACATTCTCCTTTATGTCTTCGGTTACACTTGCTACATGGCTTACTTTCAAACTTATTAACAAATCGTTGATCAAATTTGGCAGATTTAAACGGTTTGGAATCACGGACCGTTCCTTCCCATTTTCTTTTATCTCCACTTCTTTCAGTAACTTGCCGATTCTTTTCCTTCTCTCTCATTTCAGTTGCATTTACTTCCACTTGAAAAGTAGACGGTTCCTTGTTCGAGACAAATTCTCGAATATCACTTCTCAATCCAAAGACGAAACATTCTACTCATCTTCCTTCATTAGGTACGTAAATTTCTGCAAATCGAGACTTTTCTATAAACTTTGTAGTGTATTCACGAACTGACATCCCCTTTTGCTCCAAACTCAGAAACTCTTCTTGCAACTTTTTAACTGCCGCCAGAGGGCAAAACTACGCTTTAAATCTTTTTTACAAACTCACCCCAAGACATTTCTTTGGCTACCGTTGAACTTTGTCCTCCTGCTTCAATATCCCACCACATTACCGCTTCATCTTTTAACATAGACAATGCATAAACTACTTTATCTTCTTCAGCACACTTATTAGTATCAAATGCTAACTCCATTCCTTTTACCCATCTTAGCGCTATCACTGGATCACATTCCCCTTTGTAAGTAGGAGGCTTGCAAGCAGCAAACTCCTTAAAACTACATCCTCTCCCAACCATCGCTTTAGTTGACACAATGAGGTTTGACTGAGGGTGGTTACCCCCTATAGTTACTAGTGATTCTGCTACCTCGGTCCCTACTCTTTCTTTACTCTTTTCTTTGCTTGACGAAACCTCATTATTGCGTTGAGCCAATAAAGCGTTCAACGTTTCCTGTAACTTTCCCATTTCTGTCGTGAAGGTTTCTTGGGTAACAAAACCCTGAGTTCGACCTCCACCACGGTTTCCTATCTGCTTTCGACCCCTCACAGAAGCTGAACTTTCCTGATGAGAAGTCTCTTGTTCGGATCTTACCTCTACACTTCCAACTAGATGTATACCATGAGCCGTCTTCCCGCCTCGAGTTCCCACAGTGGAAACCCTTTCCTGAGTAGTTACTTTCTGAACCGTTTTACCTCTAGGTCGACTGCGACTCTTTCCTCGATTAGCAGTCGGGTTGACAGCAGTCGTTCGCTCTTTGGCAACGACTTCATTATCTGGCTCAATTTCAGGATTCGGAATAGACCTACTCCTTGTTACTCGCTCAGACATAATTCGCTGATAAGAAGAAATATAAGACATTCAATCTAACATGCTACACATTACGGCAGTTTAAGCACAAGCATGTACTTGTAAATTCACAATTACACTGGCCAGATGAAATTCCAAATTTACCTTACATGCTAGTCCTTACTACCTTAATGTTATCTTCCTACGGTCTTCCTACTTCTCAGTTGTGTTTCTACTATCTCAGTTTAAGTCTAGACCCATCTGGTCACCTAGATCCCTTAAACTAATGCTCTGATACCAATTGTAACAACCTGCACCTTTCTAATTACAACGAAATAACATTTATGTCTAAAAACAGCCCCAGGCTTACATTTCAGAGTATAAGGTTTACAACTATCACCTATTACACAACTGAGTCAAAAAGTAAACTATTGCAGGAAGTCTTCTAGCTCCTGGAAATAGCTCACATCTTCTCCTTACCCTTATCTGTACCTGCTACCTTTCGATAACCTGAAACAGGATTATATTTTGAAAAAGTGAGGGTTAGACCAATGGTCTAGTGAATCCCCTCCAAGCACTACTGCAATAGTTCAAATATTATTTAAAACATTTAAACAAAGCTTTATATCTAAAAAAACGTAACTTGCTCTTTTAATCAAACTTTAAACATACTTTACGCTTCGCAAGCATAACTTATTCTACCGGCCATCACTGACCACTCTTTACGCTTCACAAGCGTACCTTAAGCTACTGACCAACACTGTCGTCAAAGACGGTATGTCTGTTTCGTACTGCCTTCTTTTAGGGACACACCCTAATGGCATAAACGGGCTACACTCCCCGATACGAGCAGGCGGGTCACACTTCTCGACTTAGGTCAGACTTCTGACTCAAATGTATACATACACTTAGTCCTTACTATATAAAACAAGTTTATATAAACTTAACATAAACATGCCAACATAATTAAATCAACCTTTGTTCGGACTGAAAGTCCTGAGTGTTGAAAGTGGTATAAAGCATTTATAAGGGTTCAATATGTAATTCTTTAATAGTTTTATTAGCTTGTTGGGCCTAAAGCCCATAAGCCCATTATGATTGTAAGCCTGGTATATAAAGGCATTTTTAGTTCATTTATCAGGAGAACACAAGTCTCATTAGTTTTTCAGATCTCTAGTCAATAGGTTTACTTTTCTCTGATCAGAAATTCTTTCTGTAAACCTGTAACCCTTTGATTGAATATTAATCATATGACTAGAGGTTGTGGCTATACAATTGTTCTTCATTGATTATTTGTTGTTGGTTGCATTGTACTAGGATCTACAATTGGTATCAAAGCAAAGAGACTGAAGGTTTGATCCAGAAAAGGTTTGTCTAAAACCCTTAATCGATTATTTGCTTAATATTGCTTATCGTATTCAATTGATCTCTGGGTAGATTATTTTTATTGAAAATCGATTTTGTTTCTGAGTCAGTATCGGTCGAATTTTTTTATTTGGAAAAATCAGTAAGTTTATCGGTCTGTGTTTTCTTGAGAAATCAAGGTCGATCGATTAATTTTCTGGGTTACTGTTGATTTTAGTTTTTATCGGTCTGTTTTTATCGATCTGTTTACTAGGCTGTTTATCGATCCTCATAATTTCCTACGTGATTAAATCTGATAATCGATCTGTTAATTTGTGTTTCGATTGAATTTCTGGGTTGATTGATTGATCTCTGGGTCGATTATTCTTGAGATTCATCGAGTTTATCGGTCCGTTTTCATCGATTTTATCGGTCCTTAATCTGATCTGTTTGTGTTTATCTGTTCAATATCGACCGTCCCTATTGACCGGTATATTGTTCGACCAGTACATTGCCTTGACCGGTACATTGCTTGACCGCTTCATTCTCTTGACCGATATAGGTTTAAGTTTTTTTTTATTTAATTAGTAATGTGTTGATAATACAATTGGTAAGGGATTTCAATCACGAAATGGCGGGTGGTTAATTTTTTTTTTCATCGCATGCATACATAGCTTTAGATCCATCGCATGCATACATAGTTCTATATCCATCTCATGCATATATATTATTATAACTCATACATCTCACACATATATATATATATATATATATTTCATTCAGAATTATATATAGTTTTACATACATACATATCTAACGCATACATACATTCATATATTTCTATCGCATACATTCATACATATATATACATACATATTGATACTCATCACATACATATATATTTACCGACCGGTACCTTGTTGTTGACCGGTGCTATCATCGGTCGACCGGTACCTTGTTGTTGACCGGTGCTATCATCGGTCGACCGGTGCCTTGTTGTTGACCGGTACAATCTCTTTCCCCCGGTGCCCGTTATCTCGACCGGACCTTATATCTTGACCGGTATCCCATCTCCCGGGTCATCTCGACCGGTACGTCCTCACCCGGTGTCTATCATCGACCGGTCCGTTGCGGTTCTCGGTGTCCACGAACCATCATCTCAATCAAAGTTTTTTTTCGGTTGTCGGAAAATCTTTCGGTTGATTCGGTAGTGATCGGGAACAAAGTTTTTCAAGTTTTAAACTGGTAAGGGTTGTTTACAAAGCTTAAATTATCGATCTTGATTTTCACCCATATCGAGTTTTTAAATTCTCGTTCAGTTTCCGAAAAATCTTCGGTTGCTTCGTTCGAGAGTTTGAGAGATCGTTTCGAGATTTAATCAGTTGAGGGAGCTTAAGGGAACATAAACGATCGTTTTTGGTCGAAAAGTTTTATCCCTTACTGATTTTTTAAGTTTTCGATCGTTTTCCGAAAAGTTTTCGGTTGGTTCGTTTGTGATCGTGGGTTGACCGGTTGAGTTTTAATCTGGTAAGGACTGATCAGGGAGCTTTAACGATCGCTTTGCATTGAAAATTTCTAACCGGTTTCAAGTTTTGCAGGTTGGCTCAACGAAGAAGATGATGAATAGTGCTTCCGTTAGTTTGCCGTTAAATACTTAACATTTTGGTCCTTTTTCCGTTAAGTCTCCGTTAGTCCGGTTAGTTTGGTTAGTTTTATTTCAGTTTTAGTCATTTTTCCGTTAGTTTTAGTTAAGTCCGTTAGAGGTTTTATCTTTTACACTTTTGGTCCTTCTAGTTTTAAGTTTTAGTTTGTGTCATTTTTAGCCCCCGTAGTTCAAAGTCTCAAAGTTTGTCATCTTTGACCCCTAAGCTTTCAAGTTTCACTCGTTGTCACTTTTGGTCCTTGCACATTGATTCGTTCATATTTTGTCAAGTTTAGTCCCTAGACTTCAAGTTTTTCATGCAATAATGTCTCATCCAACTTATTCTGAGCTAGAAGAGAAAGTTTCTTGTTTAGAAGCCAGAGTTGAAAGACTGCTTGACAAATATGATAATCAACGCATAGAAATTGCTGGCAACTTGTGCATAATTTCAAATCTAAAGGAGGAATGTGCGAGTTTTTCAAAGGAGTCAAAAGAGTTAAAGACCAAAGTAGATGATCTTACCTATAAGCTTTGTATATCAGAAAATGAGAAGATCGATATTGTAACTCAAAGTGTGGCTTATAAAAATGCAAGTCGAAGGTTATCTACTCAGTTAAAGGATCAACATGAAGCTTCAAAGAAAATATCTGAACTTGAACAAAAAGTTGCAGATTTTGAAGCCAAAGAAGAGAAGTACCTGATGCTTGAAGAAAGAGGAAACATGTTGGAGAAGGAAAATCAAGATCTTCTGAAACAGACTTCTGGGCTGACTGGTGAGAAAATACTGAGTTTGGAAGCTGAGAACTCTGAGCTGAAAAGAAAAATCTCTGATGTTGAATATCAGATTGTGCAAATCCAGCAAGCGGTATCTGTTGAAACGAATGATGAGAAGACTGAGAGTCTGGAGGATGCTAATGCTAAGCTTCAAAAGAAAATATCTAATTTGGAGCAAAAGATTGCAAAAGACAAATCCGACTTTGAGACTAAAGAGAAATCATTTGCAAAGAAGTTCTCAGATTTTTCAAGAAAATGTGCTGATGAGAAGAAAGCAGTTGAGCTGAAATGTATAAAACTTTCTCAGCAAATTTCTGATTTTGAGAAAATAATCATTCAGGAAAGGGAAAAGTTTGCCACAGAGAAGAAGGCTATTGAACAAAAGAATGTGGGATTCTTCAAAGAAATATCCTGCCAAAGAGAGGATGCTGAGAAGGAATTTGAAGAAGAACGAAGTATGTTTGAGGCTGAAATCAAAAAGCTTACTAAGAAGCTATCTGAACTATCTGAGAAGGTACTAAAAGAGCAGAAAGCGAAGTCCAAATTAAGGGAGAAGATTGACCTGCTTGTTAAAGAAAGAGACAGCTTTGCTTCAAAGATTAAAGAGCTTGAAAAGATTGTTTCCAAGGTAGTGGTGACTGAGCAAACGACTCCAGAGTCACAAATCCACACACCTATAAATAATTCAGCTGACTTCAAAAAGACAGCCTCAAGCTCACATCTGAAAACTGTTTCATCAAAAAGGTCAGTTAAATCATATGATCAGATTCATAGTACTAACCTTTTCTTTGATGAAAATGTAGATGGTTCAGGTACTCAAAGAAGGAGAAGAAGAAGATATAAAGAAGAGGGACTGGTCTGGAAGAAGAAACCAGCTGAAGATGAGAAGAAAGATGAGCTGAAAGGAAAGAAATCATGTGTACATACACACAAAGCCAAGAAGAACAATGCACGTAAAGGTAAACCTGATCATATCTACTCGAGAGATCAATTAATCAGGTTATCAGGTAAGAAATACTATTATTCTTATTGTTGTACACATGATCCTATTCACAAAACCAGTGATCATTTCTGGTATGGTTCTTATTCCATTACTCCCATTCGAACTGCAACTAACATTCATGGACCTAAATACCAGTGGGTACCAAAGCCGAAAACTGATTATGTGTTGCAGGCACCTCAAGTTAAGGGGGAGTAAGAGAACCAAGGCTTCTAAGAAAATCATCTTAGAACCCGCACTTCAACGGAGTTTGGCTTCTGATCACATGACAGATCAGGACCCGTTCTTCAACGTTCAGACTTGGATATTTTACAAATATCCAGGGGGAGCTTAAATGACCTAAATCATTCTTTCATGATTTGAGGGGGAGCTTAAAGGTAAATATCTTCTGATCTAGATTTCTGATTGTTTGAAAGAAGAACAACGTTCAAACATGAAAAACGTTTTCTGAAATGTTCAAACCACTTCTGGTTCTCAAAAGATTTTATGAATTAAGAAGTGTGTTTTTGAGATTTAATTTTTAACTGACCGTGTGTTTCCAAAGATCAATACTTGCGTATTATCTTGTCTTTATACTGTAAAGTATTCACACACACAGGTTCAGTACTTCATTTGAAATTGTTATTACCATGTCTCATAAAGAAACAATTTTTTCGATGGTAATACCCCCGTTTGAAATTCAATGTTGTTGAGCATCAATCATAATTTCTAATCTTGTGCTTTCATTGCAAAATTGTTTGTATTCGTTAATATAAACAAAATATCCAATTCTTTGATACCCTAACCATTTCATTTGATCTGATTGATACATTGTTAGATACTCAAAACAATTCTTTTGATTTCATTTCTTTCATTCAATATCTTTGTTTTGAGAAATCTTCAAAGTTCAATTGCTCAAATCTTATGAGCATACATTTTGACAGTGTTATCATACACTTTGTACTTAACTGTTCAAGTTAAACTATTGAGCAACCATTCTTTTTAGGACTTACATGGGATTCATGAGTGAACTTAAACAGAACTTCCATGGATTCACGTTAACCAGTGTTTCCTACCCCGGATGTTATCCTTGAGTGATTGGGGGGTGAGGGGTCATAAATCAAAGAGTGGGGGAGATAACTCATCCGGTTGAGTTTTTTTTTTTCATTGTGCTGAGCGGTAAAATGTAAATGAGAGTTTGGTTAGAAGTGAGCTTTAATGTTAAAAAGAAAGAGGGTGTGAGAACAGAGTTAAAAGAATATGAAAACTCTGCACCAAACACTTTCTGAGCCGGGAGCCACATCTACTGATTGGTTCACATTCTTTGGTGACCATCATTGAAAACGGCAGTAAGCCCATGCCAACTCTTGATATAACCCCACCAACCACTCGTTTCTTTCTTAACAAAGAAATGTTTCATTTTCTTTGGGGACGCAGCATATCTGCTATCTAGTCTTCATTCGGAAGATTTAGATATTGAAAAAGAAGGAAAGTTGTCCCACCTTCGCACCTCTTTCATGCACATTGAGTCCGTGCTCTTGATATAACCCCACCAACCACTCGTTTCTTTCTTAACAAAGAAATGTTTCATTTTCTTTGGGGACGCAGCATATCTGCTATCTAGTCTTCATTCGGAAGATTTAGATATTGAAAAAGAAGGAAAGTTGTCCCACCTTCGCACCTCTTTCATGCACATTGAGTCCGTGTAATATATGTTGTTGTCTCAACAGTTTACACATTTTTGAGCCTGAGAAAGCTAAGTAGCTTCAATCATTCTACACTTGCACGTACACACAAGAAATGAGTTTTCTTGTCATAACATTTATAGAAAATTCCTTTGTGGTTTTTCGATGATTGAATGGAAGCCCTGGGAGTGAATATCACAAAAACTCCTTTCCAAAGTACATCTGTTGTACAAAGTGGCTCCGTGCTACTTACAGGCATACTAACTGTAACATTTGTTGATTCAGGTTTACAAATCCTATTATATCTGAATTTGAAAAGATTCAGATATATACATTTCATGAATTGACGGATACTCAGATCAAAGGGCGGATAATGTCAAATTATCTCAAAGGGGAAATCAAAGAATGTGTCGAAATTGAAGAGTTTTGATGATCATGATGTTCACAATCATCAAAAAGGGGGAGAAAGAAAGTTCTGTGAAAAGATTTGTCAAAGTTATAAAGAAATAATTCAATTTCTGAATGAAGATGATTCGTGAAAGTTTGTTTTTCTGAAGACAGTCTAGAGATCAAAGAGATGAAGATATGAGTTCAATGTTGTTTCAAATTTCAAAGATTGCAGCTAAGCAGAAAAGAGTTACATTGCATTTCTTCTATCCCGTATCATGTGGTGTCTGCTTCAAGTCATTTCCTCCCATGCGCTGATTGAAACAAGTTCTTTAAGTCTATTCAACTCGCATTTCAAAGACAAATTCTTTGTTTTAAACTCAAGATGCACCGTGAATTGTCACGTAACTCGCACATTATCTTTCCTGTGTGCTGATTCGGTGTGTTGAGTTTCTACAGTTGAAAGCTGCGTGATAGTGCATTCAGTCGAGGCTATTGTACATTGAATCTGGTTACAAAGTTGAAATATGAAAACTAAGAGCTTTATTCAAGGGGGAGTTTGAAAAGATATGAAGACATGCAACACCAAAGTCTTTCAGAGATTCAAGAGGGAAAGAAGATTAAGGCATGAAGTTTTCAAGAAGATAAATGCTTTATTCAACTTTAGGGGGAGATTGTTAGGACTGAAAGTCCTGAGTGTTGAAAGTGGTATAAAGCATTTATAAGGGTTCAATATGTAATTCTTTAATAGTTTTATTAGCTTGTTGGGCCTAAAGCCCATAAGCCCATTATGATTGTAAGCCTGGTATATAGAGGCGTTTTTAGTTCATTTATCAGGAGAACACAAGTCTCATTAGTTTTTCAGATCTCTAGTCAATAGGTTTACTTTTCTCTGATCAGAAATTCTTTCTGTAAACCTGTAACCCTTTGATTGAATATTAATCATATGACTAGAGGTTGTGGCTATACAATTGTTCTTCATTGATTATTTGTTGTTGGTTGCACTGTACTAGGATCTACAACCTTTTTCAATGAATCTTCATAACTTTCAATACTATAAACGTGCAGTTTATAAAACCCACATTTATCAAATAACAACATACCGATCGACGACAACATACCGATCGACGACAACATACCGGTCGACGACAACATACCAGTCGACGAGACCGGTCACCCTAGTCCGGTCGATACCGGTCGGTACCTCCGTTCCGGTCCGATCCGGTCGACATTCATACAGAGTTGGCGACTTTTACAGAAAACCCAGATCCATGAATCGATTGAAACACGGATAAAAGCTTAATTAATAAGACTATTTACCAACTATAACATGCAGATAGAAGTATTAAGCTAGATTCATACCTCTATTTGTCAATAACTGATCGATCCTTTGATACCTCTTCCTGCCTTCGCTTCTGCTCTCCTTTTCTTAAGTCGGTCACACAAAACTTTAGTATGAGTTATGAAATCAATCACTTTGGGTTAAGGTTATTTATATAACCAAAGTTTCAAATAACCCCCTAAACTTTGGGTCTCGCTTAACTTTTCACCCAACTTCCAAAATTAATAAAATTTTCGGAACTGGATATTACACGTTGGGAAAATTTAAAATTTATAAAATGGAAGTTGAATTGCTAAAAAATTGTTTTATTAAATCCGATTGTGGTGGGGAGTATTACAACCCCATGTTTTTCCAATCCATAGGAATCATTCATGAGACTACGACGCCTTGTGCACCACAACGAAATGGTGTAGCGGAACGGAAAAATAGAGTCCTCAAATAAATGGTGAACACTATGTTATCCTACTCGGGATTGAGTGATGGATTTTGTGGTGAATCCATGATAACGACTTGTTACTTATTGAATCGAGTTCCCAATAAAACGAACAAGATTACCCCATATGAACTTTGGTTCAAGAAAGCACCAAACTTGATTTATTCGAGTTTAAGGCTGTCGGGTGGTTTTTCGACTACCCCAAATCAAAAGCAAAACTTTAGGTGAGAAAGGTATTGATTGCATCTTTGTTGGATATGTCGAGCATTCCAAAGCCTATAGGTTCTATATTACCGAAGCTAATGATTCTATGACGATTCACACCATTATAGAATCGAGAGATGCATTATTTGATGAGATTATATTCTCTTCAATATCTAGACCGAAGGACATAGTTCTGAGTACTAGTGGAACTAGTGATGTTGAAGAACAAGCAGTTGTTCCATACGAATCTCCGATGCTTCGAATGAGCAAAAGAGGAAAGACTGAAAAATCCTTTGGTCCCTATTTCCAATTATACTTGGTAGAGGGATCAAAAGATGATATTGGGTAACAATTCTCTTACTATTACAATATTGAAGAGGACCCAAAATCATTTAATGAGGCTATGAAGTCTCAAGATGTTGCTTTTTGGAGAAAAAAAAAGCAATAAACGATGAGATGGATTCCATCATGGGGAATAATACTTGGGTAGTATCGGACTTGCCACTGACTTGTAAATGTTGATCCAAACTCTCTCAGTGATTTGATAACGACCCTCTTCTATACTTAGTGAAAATTACGTTTTAATATGTATTAGTGTTTCACCATCAGCGATCAAACTGAGTCTGTTCAGTTATCGCTGATAATCTTTCTTATAAACATTTCTATGTATTAGTGTTTCACTATCAGCGATAAGACTTAGTTTGTTCAGTTATCACTGATAGTTTCTGATGTAAACAGTAAACGTAATCCATGAAGACAAGCCTCGCGTCAACAGATGTTCATAGCTGAATCGAAGACGAAGCTGTTGAACAAAGACAATTCTACTAGTGACCTGATGCGGATATCAGTGAAGCAAAGACGAATCTACTTATACGCGAAGGAACATGAGGAAAAGCTTTAGCGATCGCTGAACTCTTGATATCTCTGAAGAAAGAGATACTCAGCGATCGAATGATCACTTAACTTATGCCTCAAGTTTCCTTTTGTCTCACCTTGCACAACTTAGTACGATATGTCAGAACGGACATGTCTCTGCCACAATTCGTACAACATCTCTGTCAACTACACTGTTCATTATTCGGCCGAAAGCATGTCTCCCAAAAGTCAGACTCCCAAAGCCAATCAGTAAACGCCACGTGTAAAGTGCCCTGCCATGAATTTAATGCAGAGGGTATAAATAAGAAGATCACCCCTTCATTTGATGTGTGCTTAATCCTTGAACCCCAAAATAGAAACCTTTGTTTTCTATATCTCTTAATCCCCCTTTCACTGAATTTCTTGTGCAACCATCTTAGTGTTTCTTAAGTTTGTTTAGATTGAGTCTGTCTTAATCTTATTCCGCAACAAACTTGTAAATTGTATTTGATTTATCAATAAACAATTTATTAAACTTTAATTCTTGTGTTTGTATTCAACCCCCCCCCCCCTTCTACAAACTTGTTAAGCACCTTCGGGACCAACAAGTGGTATCAGAGCAGTTTGTTTAATCTAATAAACAAGATCTTGCTTTATTCTCTTCTTTGCTATTCTAAATGGCACTTAACACAAACACAAACTACTATGATAATGGTTCACTTTCTAAACCTGCTCGATTTAGCAGAGATAACTTTTCTCTATGGAAAAATTGAATGATGCTATTTCTTGAAGGTGCGAATCCTACTATACCTGAATATATAGAAAATGGACCCTATGAACCTGTTAGAATTATAGCTGCAGTTCCCGCTACTGCCACCACTGAAGCTGTCCCTGAACGCTATGTCGTTAAGGAAATAAGACAGTAGAGTGATGAAGATAAAAAGAAGGTAGGAATAGATGCAAGAGCAAAGACCATTATTTCAATGGCTCTGCCTGATGAAGTTTTCCATTCCATCATGCATCTGAAAACTTCTAAAGAAATGTGGGAAACCATATGTGTTCAATATGAGGGCACCACTGAAATCCAAGAAACTCGTAAGATTAACTTGGTAAGACAGTATGAAAGTTTCATCGCTGGTAAGAATGAATCTCTCTCTGACGTTCATCAGCGGTTTAACTGCTTAATCATTGACCTAAGAACTGTTGGCAGGACCTATTCTAATTCTGAGGTCCTAACAAAATTCTTAGAATGTCTTCCTGAAAGCTGGGACAGTTATTCAATATGTCTTAAGCTTACAAAAGACTTAAATTCTCTTTCTCTCAGCACTCTGTATGGAATATTGATCAACTACGAGCAATCAAATCTCCTGAAGAAGAATCTTGTAAAAGATTATAAAGACTCCAAAAGCACTCCTGTTGCTTTAGTCTCTTCAGAGATAATTCCATCTCAGTGATCTACTCTCACCATCACTGAGTTAGATTCTAAATCTGAGGATCTATCAGACCCTGATCTTTCAGAGTTTGATGAGTCCTTAGCACTCTTGACAAACTCTTTTAAGAGATTTGCAAGAAAGAGCAACTTCCGAAAAAGTAAGCCTCTCTCTCTTACTGAAAAGCCAAAATCAACGCCTGTTGATAAGGCTACCGCCACTTGCTATAACTGTGAAAAGATTGGACACTTTGCTAGTGAGTGCAGGTCGAAAAAGGTCTTCAAACCTTCTACCTCAAGAAGATCCAGTGATGACAAATACCTAAAGTTGAAGAACAAATATCAAAAACTGAAAAGCTATAAGCGAAAAGGTAAAGGTCTCATCGCTGAAGAACATGATTGGGCTGAATCAGAAGAATCAAGCTCTGATGAAGAAGCCGCCGCTAATCTTTGCCTCATGGTTGAGATTAAAGAAGAAGTGGAAGAAGCATCTGAACCTTCCATGAGCTACATATCATCTCAGGTATCTATCTCTACAAATCCCTCTCTGCCTGAAGCTGAGAGAAGTCGTGTTGTTGATGTGCTGACGATTGACCTTTATAATGCTCTAAACGACAAAACTCAAGCTGAGAATAAAAATGTTCATTTAACTCAAGAGCTAGAGAAATGTCATGAAAAGATCAGAGAACTAACTCTTTTAGAAGAGAAGTTGAAAGATCAAGTCATTATAAATGAAATCATCAGTATTGAACGCGAACAAGCCATCGCTGCTCTAAAAACAGAAAAGGCTCATGTTGAAAAATGGTGCAAATCATCAACAAAGATCTCTGAGATAATAAATGCTCAAATTCCTGAAAGTGATAGAACTGGTCTTGGTTATTGGAAACCACAGGATGTTAAAGAAGAAAGTTCCTCGCTTAAGTTTGGAACGTTTGTCACTTCTTTCTTTGACACTTCTTATAATCAATTATATCCCTGTTCTTCTTCTAATTCTATCCCTGGGGAAATATCCAAAGACACTAAGTCTGTGGATAAAGGAAAATCCATTCTTCTTCCTCAGAAGGCTACCAGGAAAGCAAAGTCGAAGGTTACTTCTAAACCTTCAGCAAATCAATCCTCTAGCTCTGTGATAGAAATATTTGATCTCTGTCCTCCAAAGCTAAAGATTGATCTTAAATCCACGAGATCTGAAGAAATGAAAATTCCTCCCAGATCTCATGAGAAAAGCCTTCTCGGACCTGGACCTGCTCATCTTAAACTTGCAAAACCTTCTACTTCTGGTCCTAAAACCATTTTCAAATACATAAAATGTTATCACTGTGGTTTTACTGACCATATTGCAAGCAAATGTCTGACTGCCACTTAAAGCTGATAAAACAGCTAAAGTGAAGATAAATGCCTCTAAGGCGGAGAAGGTCACCAAAGTTGAAAAATCGACCAAGGTGAAGAATACCACTAAGGTTAAGAAATTAACCAAAGTGAAGATCACCACTGAAGTTGAATCTTCATCTGCTGTGAAGACTGCTGAATCTTCCATATTCACTAACTCTAAAGGACCCATTGAAAAGTGGGTACCAAACAACGCTTAATCTTCCTTATGTGTGCAGGGATCAAAGGATATCTGGTATCTCGATAGTGGATGTTATCGTCATATGACTGGACAAAAAGACCTGCTCACTGAATACAAGGAAGAGAAAGGTCCCTCTGTGACCTTCGGTGGAAATGGAAAAGGATATACCCGAGGGTTTGGTGTCCTCAGCAATAGGATAACTACCTTTCGAAGAGTCGCTTATGTAGATGGACCGAAGCACAACCTTCTGAGCATCAATCAGCTATGTGACAAAGACTACGAAGTTCACTTTTCTAAGAAAGCATGTTCAGTCGTGGATGAGAAAGGAAAACTTGCTCTCAGTGGTTATCTCAGAGAAAATGTCTATGTAATAGATATGGACTCTACTATCACTGAAACTTATGTTTTCTCTCTAAGGCCTCTTCTGATGTCAACTGGCTATGGCATAAAAGGCTCTCTCATCTAAACTTCAAAACCCTGAATTCTCTCTCATCTAAGAAACTGGTTTCTGGTCTTCCTCAGCACTCATATGCTAAAGAATCTCTCTGCTCAGCATGTGAAAAAGGAAAACAAACAAAAGCTAGTTTCAAGTCTAAACAAGTTTCCTCAGTGACAAGTCCTCTTCAGCTCTTACATATGGATCTGTTTAGCCCTGTCAACATCCAATCAATAGCTGGAAAGAAATATACGCTTGTCATTGTAGATGAATTTTCTCGATATACCTGGGTTATCTTTCTTCGCTGTAAGAGTGATACTCCAGAAGAACTAATATCTTTTGTTAAAAAGATGGAAGTGCTGAATAATCTTACTGTTCGTTCAATAAGAAGTGATCATGGAACTGAATTCAAAAACAGTTCCCTGAACAATTTCTTCGAAAACAAGGGAATTTCTCATAACTTCTCTACAGTAAGAACACCTCAGCAAAACGGAGTCGCTGAAAGAAGAAACAGAACGATCATTGAAGCTGCTAGATCAATGCTCAGCGATTCTCATCTCCCTACTCAATTTTGGGCAGAATCTGTAAACACTGCATGTTTTACTCAAAACAGATCACTAATAGTAAAGCGATTTGGGAAGACAGCTTATGAACTTTTTCATGGAAGGAAGCCTTCTATCAGTTTTCTTCATATCTTTGGTTGTCAGTGCTATATCTTAAACAACAGAGATCAACTTGGAAAGTTCGACCCAAAAGCTGATGATGGAATATTTCTAGGATATTCCTCCATCTCCAAAGCCTACAGAGTTTTCAACAAAAGAAGACAATCTATGGAAGAAACAATTCATGTCACATTCGATGAAACTCGCTCAGCGAACTCTAAACCAATCACTGACAATGAAGAATTAAATGCTTGGATGTTTTCTCACTACAAAGAAACTGAACCCTTCTTCTCAAACCATCAGCATTCAGATCCTCCAGCCGCTGATGATGATCCAAACATTATACCTCCTAGCGCTGAATCCAACTCATGGGTTTCAGCTGAACCTCTAAACACCTTGCTACCATCAGATCTACCTCTGTCTGAAAACCTCTCTGATAACAACAGTTTGTCCACTACTCAACAGTTAATTGTTGATGAACCTCAAACGTCCTCATCAGTAAACATCCCAATTATTGATTCAACCTCTGAGTTGAAAGATCATGCTCCTGCTCAGCGATGGACCAGAGATCATCCAATAGATCAAATTCTTGGTAATCCAGATGCAGGTATTCAGACACGACGAAGCTCAGATAGTATCTGTCTCTTTGTCAACTTTCTTTCTTTAATAGAACCAAAGAAGACTGATGATGCCCTCAGAGATCCAAACTGGGTCAGCGCTATGCAAGAAGAGTTGACTGAATTCTCTCGAAACAAAGTTTGGAATCTCGTTCCTAGACCATCTGATAAAACTTTGATATAGGCACCAAATGGGTGTTTAGAAACAAGTTAGATGAACATGGAACTGTAACCCGCAACAAGGCTCGACTTGTTGCTCAGGGATACAGACAAGAGGAAGGTATAGACTATGATGAAACCTTTGCCCCTGTGGCTAGGCTCGAAGCAATTCGACTATTCTTAGCTTATGCAGTCTATAAAGATTTCATCGTCTATCAAATGGATGTAAAATCAGCGTTCCTAAATGGAAAGCTGAATGAAGAAGTCTATGTAGAACAACCTCCAGGGTTCTATGACCCTAAGTATCCAAATTATGTTTATAAATTGGATAAGGCTCTCTATGGTCTAAAACAAGCCCCTCGTGCTTGGTATGACACTCTCTCATCATTTCTTATCTCTGAAAATTTTGAACGTGGCAAGATTGATAATACGTTATTTTTCAGAAAGATAAAAGGTCATATAATTCTTGTACAAATATATGTCGATGACATAATATTTGGTTCTACTAACCCATCTCTATGTACTCGCTTCGCTGAAAGAATGAAGAAAGAATATAAAATGAGTATGATGGGTGAGCTGACATATTTTCTTGGGCTTCAGATTAAACAATCTGACAAAGGTACTTTTATAAGCCAAGGTAAGTATGTTAAAGATATGCTGAAGAAGTATGATCTTACTCAAACTTCAGCGATGAAAACTCCTATGGCACCACCCCTGACACTTAACAAAGATCCTTCTGGAAAACCTGTTAATGTCACTGACTATAGAGGAGTGATAGGCTCCCTGCTGTATCTTACAGCGAGCCGACCTAACATTATGTACTCTATATTTTTATGTGCACGTTATCAATCTGAACCCAAGGAATCTCATCTGATCGTTGTTAAGCGAATTTTCAGATATCTGAAGGGAACTCCTAACCTCGGTCTTTGGTATCCCAAAGACTCAGGGTTCGATCTAACTGGTTATTCTGATAGTGATTTTGCAGGCTGTAAACTTGACAGAAAGAGTACCACTGGTGGATGTCAACTCCTGGGAGGAAAGCTGGTAACTTGGACAAGAAAAAAGCAAAATTCAGTGTCCACTTCCACAGCTGAAGCTGAATACGTAGCCGCTGGAAGTTGTTGTTCTCAAATCTTATGGATGAGAAATCAACTATTAGACTATGACCTTCAGCTGTCAAAGATTCCTATCTATTGCGACAGCACTAGTGCTATCGCTATAGCAAATAATCCAGTGCTACATTCAAAGACGAAACACATAGAGATCAGTTATCACTTTATCAGAGATCATGTGATGAATGGTGATATTGAACTTTACTTTATCCCTACTGACTTTCAGCTGGCTGATTTATTCACCAAACCTCTTGATGAGACAAAGTTCAACTTTCTCATCAGTGAGCTTGGAATGCTGAATCTAGAAGAATAAATCTTCAGCGTTCATGCATTGTGTCAGTAATCATAAGTTCCCCTTTTATCATTCTCTATGATAAACATTCTGACTCTTAGGTATGTTCTCTCAATCCCTACAACTGAATCTTCATTCAGTTAAGATGTTTTTCAAAATATAAACCTTAATCACTGAACTTTCTTCAAATGATTAAAAGTTTTTTTGAAAAATAAATTTATCACTGATATTTCTAGTCAGTGATCCTTTAAAAGAAAATCTATCCCTTTCTTTACCATCAGGGATACTTTCAAAAACAAAAATCTATCGCTAACTTTTTTTCAGCGATAATTTCAAAACGGACAAATGAACAGTCTCTCTCTTCTATGACGTCATTTGAACCGACAATCCACGACATGTCTTTTTCTGACACGTTCGTCCGTTGCCCTTCTATCCAATCAACTTCGTGGGACGTGTCCATGTCATGATGAGCATTTGTTTTCCCGCCTCTCACATTCTCTCTCCTTTCTCACACGTATAAAAGGAATGTTTTTCCATTCTTATCATTTTACGCTTTCTGGAAATACTTTCAAAGCAAGAATACTCTCTCAAGCATTCTAGCATTCTCAAGCATTTGTATCATCCTCTTCAAAGATCAACAGGTTATTCTTGATCTTTTTCTAATTCTTATCTTAAATCTTTTTACATAAAACTCCATTTATGGGTTTATAAGATTCTAATCACATAAAATCATTTTCATTTTTGATTTTATTCTTTAAAAACCATTTTATTTTGATTTTCTTCATTCAAAATCTTTGGTTTTTCTTCTTTTTCTTGTATATTATATTAAGAACACCTTGTTAATCTTCAAATTTGTTGATTTTCTATGTTTCTTTCCTCAAATAGAAACTAGAAAATCTTCTTTATTTTTAGACTAAAACCTTTTCTTCTACTCTTTTATCTACTCATATTCAGAATGGCTCAATCTGCACTTGTCGCTTCTAAGAATGTCAAATTCGCACTCACTAAATCGGAGCTTCCAAAGAACAATCATCTCGCACGTCTCGATTTTGACGGTGTTAAGTACCCACATCTGAAGGAAGCTGCAATGTTTCTAAAGCAATCCTGCATTGCTTATGCTATCACTGTGGATCCCACACCCTCCAAAGCTCTTCTCCAGCAATTCTGGTTTACTGCTGACGAAACCTCTATCACCAACAAAAAGGGTGAACAGGTTCTTGTTATCTCTTTCAGCACTCAACTTGGCTCAGGGATGATGACTGCCTTAGGCCTGAGGAAATCTCTACGTTTTCCTGACAAACCCAGGAATGGATTCGACGCCTTGCCAACTGATGTTGAACTCATCCAATTCCTGGATGCCATGGAATACGCTTGGGAACCCAAGCCAAGGACGACGATTCCAAACAAGAAGCTGACTCTTGTAAAGAAGGCACTGATGCCTTCTCAGCTTAACTATATCTTCTCACACTTCATTCAGTGTATGAGTGGGAAGAGTGGGTCACTGGACCAAGCCAGCAAGATTCAGGTCCAGATGGCTTACTCAGTGATCGCTGGACGAAACTTCGACTACGCAACAGCTATCTTTGACGATCTCAAGTCGAAGATAGAAAAGACCGAAAGGGATCCCAAGGTCCCCTACGTACGCTTCATCTGCGCGTACCTGAAGTTTCTCTACCCTGCCACTTACCCCACTAACTCGGATGCATCTTTTCCGAAAGTGGGTCAGCGCTCCCTGGAGTTCAAGACACTCCCCAATGAGGTAAGTATCTCTGAACTTCGCTCTCGTCTCTCTCTCCTCACTTCTTCGTCTTCAGCGGCCACGCAGGAGGTTCCTTCTTTTGCTATCCCTGCCGCTACCCCTTCCAAACGACCATCAACTGGCTCCCTTGATCCTTCGAAAAAGGCCAAGGTGACCAAGGAGAAAGCTACCTCTAGATCTATACCTAAGGATGTTTATCAACAAACTTCCTTGGATGCTTTCGAAGGGTCTCTCCTCCACATCCTCAGCGACAACCACTTCAACCGTGCCAGCGATCTCGGTTGCTGTCACAACAACAGTGACGCAACCTACAATCTCAGTTCAATAACAACCTGAGGTAACTACCCCTATCCCTACATATTCTATCCCCATCTCTAGTCCTTCTATTTCTTTGATCTCTAACCCTCCATCTATTTCTACTCAACCACAGTTTGGACCCATAGGACCTGAACATCAATCTTTTGAGGAATCGTTACAATTCTACAAAATGTTTGATAATTCAGGTATCCCTATAACCCTAAACACTTCTCCCAACTCACCATATAAGCCTGTTTCTCAAAAACTAACTTATATTTCAGGTCCTAGTTTGGCAACTGTTGACACCAATGTCAACAGTTTGACTACCAAGGTGGAGGCTCTGACTGCATCTCTCAACAACACCACCAATGCTGTTCAATCAGCTGGTGAAGCTCTGAAGACGCTGACAGCCAACTGCGCCTCCAAAGCTGACATTTCTCAAATCGCTACTCTCCAAGAAGCGATTGTCAAAGTCAGGGAGGACTCACAGCAACAGTTTGCAGCTCTGACTACAAAGGTTGATGTCTGTGAGGTCCTTCTTCAGCAGATCCTGTCCTGCCTGAAGGAACCAGCTCCAACTCCTGCTCCTTCATTTACGGAAGACGATCGCACCGCTCTAGACGTAGTCGTGGAGTTTATTCATCAAGCTAAGTCCGATATCCATGTACTTGAAGACCGGCTCAAAGGACTGGAGGCTGAAGTCCAGAAGTTGTCCACCGCTGAGACCTCTACTCCTTCCCAAGATCTCTCCCTTCGTGATAATGACAAAGAGGGGGAGAAAGCATCTAAAGAAAATAAGGAGAAAGAAGCTGATGCTGCTGAACAACTGAAGGAAACTCCCTCTCATGTTGAGGGGGAGATAGCTGCTGAGAAAGCCCCTCCTACCATCGCTGATCTAGTTGATGATGAGGAAGAGGAAGAGGACGATGATGATGAAGACCTTGATCTTGAAGATCAAGAGGAAGATTCTCATCAAGATGATGATGATGACGATGAAGATCAATCTCTATGGTGTTCTTCAGCCGTCACTTCATCAGCGATAGCTTCGAAAGAAGTTATCAAAGCAGGGGGGAGTCAAGAGACACCTTCAGGAACCCCTTCCCAAAGCAAAGGTGCAACTGCTGAGGGAACCCTGAAGATGATTTCACTACCTGAGGAGAATCCTTCTCAGGTATGCCTTACTCTTGTTCCTTTATCTTTCTATAAAAATCCCACCCCTGTTTCTTTCTAGTCTTTATCTCTCTCCTTCCCTAAAAATAAATCTAACCTTTTTCTTTTTATGACCAGATAGTTCTCTCCCCTGCTTAAGGGTAAAGAGCTTCAAATAATACCAGCTGCTGAAGCTGATGACCAAATAATCCCAATCTCTGTCAGAGAGATTGATGAAGAGGATGAAGAAGAAGAAGAAGAAGAGTCCCTGCAACATCATGGAAGGCCCTCTAGACCATCTCACTGGTCAGAGGAAGAGAGAAAGAAAAGAACAGAGATGATCTCTCATCTGGAGAGTCAACGACGAAAGGTCCCCTCTCAATCATCAGATCTGGAGTTCCGGACTGAAGCTGAAATTGAAGAATCCGTCAGGGCTGAGAAGCTGATTGCTGACTGTCAAAGAGATGCCTCTCTGGCTCACAAAATTCAGTCTTCTCAAGTCAAAGACAAGAAGCTGAAAAGCAAACCAGTGGAAGTCCAGGCAGCTCTTTTGAAAGAGATTGAAGAGGAACGCTCCAAAGAAAAAGCGGTCAGCGATAATTCTGTCGATTGGTGCAAGCACAAAATTGACTATCGCTCTGACCCAATGAAGATCGTAGCTGTTGCTATCTATGGAAGAAAGAAGAAGGATAAACTCTCTGTCACCATGGAGATTACCAGAGAGGATGGAAGCTGCAAGGCTATGTTCATTTCAAAGCTGGAAGACTTTGGCTACATGGAGTGGCTTGAGTTCAAAGATGCGCTGAAGAAATCAAAGTCTACATACAGAGGCTATGTTGAAAGGGTAAGTGATGCCCTCATCAATAGAGTCGCTGCTATACTAAAGGTGCCATCTACTCTTCCTCCAAAGTCCAAGCAAATCAAGAGAAAGCCTATCTCCTCCTCATCTGATAATGTCACAGTGATCAGGAATGAAACCTCCGTCAAATTCTCAAGAGAAGCTCTGTTCGGTCCTCCTCCTGATCTTTCAGTTCTGGATCTATCTCTGCCTCCTGGCGGACCATATGTTGCGGGACAAGTACTTGAAGAACCTTTTGGAATCTTCTTCAGAGATGACGAGGAACAACTCAGATTTCAAAGGGTCTCTGAAATCCTTATCTGTCCCCTCGCTCTTCTCAAGGATCTCATGTGCCTATGGTGTACTCTCTCTCCTGCTGTTGAGCCAATCATAGCGATCATCTGCAAAGAATCTTTAGAGCGTAGGCAAAAAGGAGAAGAAATACCTGAGTATTTGATCAATCCTCCTAAACCCTCTTTAGATAGCTGATAGATTAGTTTCCTTTCTTGTAATCTATTAGTTTAACTTATAGTAGTTAGTACATCACTTGTACTTGTAATTTTCATACCTTGTAATTCTTTTCTTGGATTAATGAGAATTTCAGTGAAGTACTTAACTCTATCAGTGCTGTAAAAGATCCCTCAAAATAGTAATTGGGACATGTATGTTATGAGTCCTGATTATTCCATCATTTTGAATTATAAAGTAATTTTCTTCAGTTACTTTGTCATTATCAAATAGGGGGAGATTGTTGATCCAAACTCTCTCAGTGATTTGATAACGACCCTCTTCTATACTTAGTGAAAATTACGTTTTAATATGTATTAGTGTTTCACCATCAGCGATCAAACTAAGTATGTTCAATTATCGCTGATAATCTTTCTTATAACCATTTCTATGTATTAGTGTTTCACTATCAGCGATAAGACTGAGTTTGTTCAGTTATCACTGATAGTTTCTGATGTAAACAGTAAACGTAATCCCTGAAGACAAACCTCGCGTCAACAAATGTTCATAGCTGAATCGAAGACGAAGCTGCTGAACAAAGACAAGTCTACTAGTGACCTGATGCGGATATCAGTGAAGCAAAGACGAATCTACTTATACGCGAAGGAACATTGAGGAAAAGCTTTAGCGATCGCTGAACTCTTAATATCTCTGAAGAAAGAGATACTCAGAGATCGAATAATCACTTAGCTTATGCCTCAAGTTTCCTTTTGTCTCACCTTGCACAACTTAGTACGATATGTCAGAACGGACATGTCTCTGCCACAATTCGTACAACATCTCTGTCAACTACACTGTTCATTATTCAGCCGGAAGCATGTCTCCCAAAAGTCAGACTCTCAAAGCCAATCAGTGAACGCCAGGTGTAAAGTGCCCTGCCATGCATTTAATGCAGAGGGTATAAATAGAAAGATCACCCCTTCATCTGAAGTGTGCTTAATCCTTGAACCCCAAAATAGAAACCTTTGTTTTCTATATCTCTTAATCCCCCTTTCTCTGAATTTCTTGTGCAACCATCTTAGTGTTTCTTAAGTTTGTTTAGATTGAGTCTCTCTTAATCTTATTCCGCAACAAACTTGTAAATTGTATTTGATTTATCAATAAACAATTTATTAAACTTTAATTCTTGTGTTTGTATTCAACCCCCCCTTCTACAAACTTGTTAAGCACCTTCGGGAACAACAGTAAACCTTTTGGGATGCAAGTGAATCTTCAAAAGGAAGATAAAAGTTGATGGATCAATCAACAAGTTCAAAGCTTGATTGGTAATCCAGGGTTTAGGCAACGAGAAGGCATCGATTATTCCGGTAACTACACCCTAGTTGCAAGGATCTCCATAATTAGATTTTTGATATCTTTGGGAGCTATTCACAATTTAGTGATTCACTAAATGGAAGTCAAAACGACATTCTTGAATAGTGACTTGGAGGAGGAAGTTTACATGAAACAACCGGAAGCTTTTGTTATGCCCGGGATGGAGCATAAGGTGTCTAAACTTGTAAAAACATTGTATGGGCAAGCGCCCAAACAATGGCATAAAAAATTTGATGAGGTTGTCTTGTCCAACGGTTTTATGTTAAACCAAGCGGACAAATGTGTATATAGCAAATTTGACACATCCGGTAATGGAGTAATCATTTGTTTATACGCTGATGCATGTTGATCTTTGGATCTGACCAAAATCAAGTTGATAAAACCAAAGAGTTTTTGTCATCTAGTTTCTCCATGAAAAATATGGGGGTGGTGGAGGTGGTCTTGGAATAAGGATCAAGTTGAGAACAAGGGGATTGCAATTACGCAATCTCATTACATTGAGAAAGTATTAAAGAAATTTAATTGCTTTGATTGTTCTCTTATGTGTACTCCGTTTGATCCGAGTGTGAAGCTTATGCCCAATTTGAGTGAAGCAGTGTCAAAACTCGAATACTCAAATGCTATTGAGGGCTTCATGTATGCCATAACAAGCACTAGGTCGGATATCGCTAGTTTCATAGGAAAGTTGAGTAGGTTTACTAGTAATCCTAGTACTCATCATTGGCAGGAAATATGATGAGTATTTAAATACTTGAAGAAAATCATAGATTATCGTTTGTCCTATGTCGGGTTTCCTTCGGTATTAGAGGGACATACGGATGCAAGTTAGATTACCAACTTAGAATATCACTCTTCTACGAGTGGTTAGGTGTACTTGCTTGGGGGAGGTGTCATCTCATGGGCTTCCAAGAAGCAAACTTGCATCACGAGTTTGACTATGGAGTCAAAATTTGTGGGATTGGCCGCTGTCAGTAAAGAGGCAGAATGATTAAGCAATTTAGTCCATGAAATTCCGTTATGGCCAAAATCAATATCATCCATTTCTACCTGTTGTGATAGTGCGACTACTTTGGCTAAAGCTTATAGTCAAGTCTAGACACTTAGGTGTTAGACATGGCATGATTCATCAGGTAATCACGAATGGGGTGATTTCGGTTGAATTTATCCGGTCACAACAAAATCTAGTGGACCACTTAACGAAGGGGTTAGATAAGGACTTGTTTCACAAGTCGGTGATAGGGATTGGATTTAATTCCATCTAAATCTCTAACAATGAAATAACCAATTCCTTTCTAATACAACGTTAGAAGTTGAATTCAATAGGAAGGCTCACTCTGAGGGATTGGAGCACAAGTTTATCATCCCAAGGTATGTGCTCGGTACTACAAGTGAAGAAGGTTGAAGTTATACTTCTTAATAGTTTTTTTTATAAAAGTACATGTGTATGTGCATGATAAAAGGAATTACCTATATGAGTATGAATTGTAGCCGCTTCAAGAAGCTTGGACTTGGCTTTATATACCCTCATGAGTGGACAAGGACACATGACCTGTTATAGTGTTAAGTTTGAACTTTAGGGAGTCATTTAAATTTATGTGTATGTTATTTTCTGGTACTGAAATGGGTTGAAGGGTTCAATCCATAGGACACCTGGATTCTCGAGTATTTGAAATGTGTAATCTACTAAGATTAAAATTCAATCTTCTAGATATTTTCATTTATGAATGAGTTTGTTTTCCTATATTAACTATTGTTTGTGAATCAAAGATTGCACTAAAATGGGGGAGGATTGTTGGTGATTTTAGTGAAATCATCGGTTCATTTTAGGTAATTGAATTCACAAGATAATAATAGGGTTTACAGCTAAGCTATGACACGAGCTAGGCGGTGTTGAGTGCATACTCGTGTAAGCTAATTAGACCCCGGGATCGTTAGATGGTTATGTATGGTGAGTTACTAACTGGTAAACGACAGTGCACGGGCCATGCGGTTTTGGTCATAAAAAGAGCATGGGTCGTGCTTGGAAACAGAAAGCAGTGCACTGGTCGTGCTTTTTTGGTCATAAAAAGAGCACATACCCTACATGGAAACAAAAGGTTGTGCATGGGTTGTGCGTTTTTTCTCTTGAAAATGACACTGAATGTGCGTTTATCGTGTGTGTGCATCAGCACTGGCCGTGTGGCTTTTAACTTGTAAAAAGCACGGGTCGTGCGCTTATCGTCAGTTATGTAACTGATATGTTTTTTTATAACCGTCACTACTTATTTCCAACAATCATTCCCATTTAATGGGGATTTATTATGAGTATTAATATAGGATCATTTATGATTCTTTGTATGTTTAAATTGGAATGATTTCTGACAAAATCGAGACTAACGAAGGATAGCCATGCCCATGTTCCCAAGGACCCCGTGGCGGACAGAGCTAGTAGGTGACGGTAAAGAGAATTTGAAATTATCCTCAAGTGAATTTCGTGATACCCAGTCATAATAGGGTCAAAATATCATTTAAGGAAAGAGGGGGGCTCTCAACAATAATACTTGTATTCTCACTTGGAGGTTTTGGCAACACGTATATCTTAATTATCTTATAGGTTTTGTATAATCTCTAATGTTCTCGGATCATACCGAGAAGAGGTGTTGATGCAATATTTTAATAGAAAAATGTTGAATATATATGTTGGATAACTCGTGGTTTATAACTTCAAAATTAATCCCTCAACTTTATTAGTTTTTATTTCCAAAACCATTGGACATTTGTAGAAGATTGAAAAGTTACCGGTATGTATTAGAAACCGATAACATTTTTTTTAGAAAAAAAAAATCTTAGAAATGCAAGTTCATATGAGGGGAAAAAAGTCAGAACATCACCATCAGAGTCTCTATAATGAAGAAATTTGAGATTTTTAGGCAAAATTTTGTTTCAATAAATTCTATAAAATTTTATCTAAAATGGAGAAAGTATGAGAGAAAGTGAAATTCTTCAAATTTAAAGAATGTCCTAAAATGATTACCATAAGAGAGAAACTATTTTTTTTTATTAAATCGTGACTAATAAAAAACTTTGATATTAAATGATTATGAGAAAGAAACAATATTTTATTATATGTATAAAATATTTTAATAATTAATGATGTAATAGATAATCTATTGTAAATGAATATAAATAATTTTGGAAAATTTGAAGAATCTTAGGGCGTGTTTGGTTTGCGGGATTGGAATGGATTTGATTTGCGTTTGGTTTGCAGGAAATGATTTCGTTGACTGGATTTCAAATCCGTTGACCATTTTAAAATCCCTCATATGATGGATTTGGAAATCCTTGGCTTTGGGCATGGATTTGAAATCCAAATCCATGGATTCTAAAGCGTGATCCAGACCAATGTTTTAAAACCCGGTTTTTTGATTGACCCGGTGTGGTAACCGGGTCACGGTTCAACCCGGTTTCAAGAATTTCTGTGTATTTTTCATTTGCATGCATACATACATATATATATATACATAACAACAAGTTTTACATCAATTCAAAAACATTAAATAAACACACATAAGTTTTTCATCAATCTAAATACATCAAAACGAAACATAACAATCAAACCTAATCATAGATCTTGAGACATTGGAGTGTTGGTTTTTAACGCTAATACATATTGCCTATTGGACTATTCGTTTTTAACTTTTGTTACCGGGTCAACCGGTTCGATACAAGTTCAACCGTTTTTTTAATAGAACCGGCCGGTTCAATCCGGGTCATAAAATGACATAAACCCGGTCGCAATTGACCCGGACTCTTCACTGGTTCCCGGTTCGACCGGCCTGTTCGACCCGGTTTTTAAAACATTGATCCAGACTTCAAATTGTATCGATCCAAATCCGACGTTTACCAATAAAAATAAATTATTTATAAAATAAACAAATAATTAAAAAAAAAAACTCAATCCAAATCTAAATCTAAATCCTACAAACCAAACAAGACTTGTAAAAGAATTGATTTGAAATTCATTCCAAATCCTACAAACCAAACACATGAAGGGATTTCAAATCCCCTAAATCCAAATCCCTCCAAATCCAAATCCTTCCTTGAAATCCAATCAATTCCATTCCAATCCCGCAAACCAAACACGCCTTTAAAGATGCTTTTGAAAATTCTTAATTCTTCATTTTTTAGAAATTCTAAAGGATCAATATTTTTTATAAGAAAGTATCATAAAGGTATAATATTTGATTAGTAAACAGTTTTTCAGTTCCATATTTTCTTTTATTACATTACTTTTTGAGTGATTGACATGTCGATTTTTCTTTACTACCAAAATGAAACAACTTTTGTATTTTGTATCTTAGGTTTGTTGTAAAAGAATTTTAACCGACTAAAGTCTTTGTACACATGTATATAATTTAATAATTTCAGTAATATATTTGAATTGATAAATTTGTAGTATATTTTAATAATATAATAAATATTGAAATATATAAATAAAAAAAAATTTATTAGAACTAAATGTAAATTTTTAGAAATTTTAACTTTTAACTATTAATTACTTATTTTAAAGAAATTATAAAAAATCCCTAGAAAGTAACATAAAACCCTACAATAACAGGGGTATTTTTTCAACTTTAATAATTAAATATAAATAAAAAATTATAAAATGCTCTTTCCAGAGATGTATTTGACACATGTAGAGTGACATGTTTGTTTTTAACGCAGGCGTGAAAGTAGTTGAAGCATGATATGTTGATATTTATCTGGAAAAGGGAATTATATATATATTAACATAGGATGCTGCTTTTACTTGAAAAATGGAAGCGTAAAGCCCCAATCGTTGGTCATCTTGTCGGAATTTAATATTTCAGTTAAAAAAATATACCCAAAATTTAATACAAACAGACCCGTTAGCCTATCTGGCCTCAAACGACGTCGTTCACTAAACATGTACCATAAATTCGAGACTAGCCGTTAGACTCGTAATTTCAAAACCCTTCTTTCTTCACCTCCCAACTCACACACCACCGTACACACAAATTCGAAACTCTCTATCTCTCTTCCCCCCCTCTCTCTCTGTTTTTATCTTTTGATCTCTGAAGTTGACGATCTGATTTGGGGTTTTTGGTGAGTAAATCATTTCCTTTCTTGATGTTCAATTTGAAGTAGTTTTCTCCAGTTTATTATATTTATGTTAACTTTCCTTCTAGATTTTAGGTCGATTTTGTTGATTGTAAATTTGATGAACTATATTAGATTCTATTCCATATATAGATGAATTGATAGATTAGATCTGTGATTTTTGCTCAGTCGGTGTAGAAATCTGAAAAGTCAGTTGAAATTTGTGTAATCCGATAGTGATGAGTTGAAAATTTAGAAAACAATCTCTCACCGTTTTTTATTTGTGGATGCGCTACTTTTTGAGGTCCTTTTTTCCTATTCGTAACTGTTTTACCTGGATTTTCTAAGGTTTATGCTAGTAATGCAAATCATTTTCTATTTTGGTGCTGAACTGAAATCGACACTAAATGCATAGGGGAAATGACAGAATTGATTGAAATGAGAATTCTCGTAGTGAAAAATTGACTATCTGTGATCCATTTTACTTCACCATTGTGAACTTGTTTTATAGACTGCAGTGGATGGAAGTGTACATTGATATGGCATGGTATAATAAATACTTGAGGTGATACTATTCTTTTAAAAAACAAATGGAAGTGATAATCGGAATATTCAGTAAATATTGTGTTTATTCTCACATGAACTTTTCTTTAGTCCAGTTTGAATGCATATTACAAGAGAAATTGACACTTTTGGAGTGTTTCTGGCGTTATATTTGCCCAATAATATAGTTAACAAGCGTCTTTGAACTTTAAAGTTCATTTCATTGATTTGAACTAGTCTCTACTGATCTCTTCTAGTTTAGCAGATAAATAATTGGGCAGAACAAAGGCACACTAAGCAGTAAGCAGATCCAAATCATTTCATGTGGTGCCTAACTGAGATTATCTGAAATGAGAATGTCAGTTGTGGACTTGATCAATTAAGGAAAATTAGGCAATCAATGTCAGTGTGACCTGTGAGCTAAAAAAATTTTAACCTCAACTTATGCAAAGCTATTCATGAAACTGACATTAGACATAACCCAATATTATTACCTTAAATCATGTTTTCTGCAGTCTTAGAATTGTTCTTGTGGCATTATATTAACCCCCACAAGTTTAATTTGTTTTTTGGCATTACGAGTTTTATTTGCAATTATGCACTAATCAGTGATTTATAAACAGTATAAGCAATTGGATAGGACAAGGGGAAACCAGGAAGGGCAAGATCATCTGTTGCCTAATTGTGATATATACAAGATGACAGTAAGGAATATTCCTGGTACACCGGTTTCAAAAATTGAAAGAACACCAATATCAACACCTGGAGGGTCAAGAGTTCGGGAAGAGAAAATCGTTGTAACAGTACGGGTCAGACCTCTAAACAAAAGGGAACAATTGGCTAAAGACAGTGTATCCTGGGAATGCATTGATGATCATTCAATTGTATATAAACCGCTCCCTCAAGAGCGTGTAGCTCAACCAGCTTCCTTTACATTTGGTACGCATCAGATGATGATGTTTGAACTTATTGTTAATGATGACTTTTTATTCTGGGTAAGCAAATGAAAATTTTTCCTGTTCTTGCAGATAAAGTCTTTGGCCCTGCAACAATAACAGAAACTGTCTATGAAGAAGGAGTAAAGACTGTTGCTTTATCTGCTCTAATGGGCATCAATGGTACCTATTATATTTCGTAATGATCCATTACCTTTCTTTTTCAACTGTATCTGTTTAATTGATTTCATCTCCCTTGTTCTGTAGCAACCATATTTGCATATGGTCAAACTAGTAGTGGGAAGACCTATACCATGCGAGGAATCACAGAAAAAGCTGTCCATGATATTTACCAGCACATAATGCATGTAAGTTATACTTATAAAAGACAAATATCTTAATATCTATCTTTCTCTTTTATGTCCACTGCAAGTACTTTAGCATTAAGGTCTTGCTGTCAAGCAGTATTGGTCTGTTCTTTACTTATTTGACATTATCACAGACTCCAGAAAGGGACTTCAGAATAAAAATATCAGGCTTAGAGATCTACAATGAAAATGTAAGGGACTTGTTGAATTCGGAATCTGGACGCAATCTCAAGCTTTTAGATGATCCAGAGGTAATATATAAAATAATATTTTTCATCAATGCAAAAGTCGGTTTTGCTCCTGTCTTACCTAGATTGGTGGTTTTTTCAAATGTAGAAAGGAACAGTAGTTGAGAAGTTAGTGGAGGAAACAGCTACTGATGATCAACATTTAAGAAATTTAATCAGCATTTGTGAAGGTAAGCATTTGAAGTTATAACCCCAAAAAACTGAAAATTCAGGATTTCTAGTTGAGTTATGCTTACCGTTTATTTTCTTTTTTGTATGCTATGCAGCTCAAAGACAAGTTGGTGAAACTGCTCTGAATGATACTAGTTCCCGATCACACCAGATAATAAGACTGGTAAGTATATGAGTTTATTCAAAAAAATTGCGTACTTGTTGCACTTCTTATGGATATGTATGACGAAATCGTGAGGATTCATTAGAAATACTTTATCTAATGCTGCAGACAATAGAAAGTACCCTCCGCGAGACTTCAGACTGCGTTAGGTCCTTTGTCTCAAGCCTGGTACATTTTGACACTTGCTTTTGAGCATATTTATTATTTAACAAGAGAAAAACATGATAGAGCACAACTCTTAACTATCAACTGCAATTTTGTGCAGAACTTTGTAGATTTAGCTGGAAGTGAAAGAGCTTCACAGACAAACGCTGATGGTGCCAGGCTCAGGGAAGGCTGTCATATCAACCTAAGCTTGATGACTCTAACAACTGTGATTAGGAAGCTGAGGTTAGTTTGATTATTGAAATTCAAAGTGTCATTGCTTATCATATTATTTGGTCCATTTTCTTATGTCCAAATTCCTATAAATGCATTTTAATTCTAAAGGTGAAAAGTTTATTTCAAATGGAAATACGTCTCATAATAATTTATATATCAATATAGAAAAATGGACCAAAATGTAACAAAGTTTGTTTGCGTTAGTTCCTATTTGATGTAACAAATTAACATTTTTCCCAATCAGTGTAACAAAATTTCCAATTTAATGTAACGAAGTTCAAAATTTTCCTTTTTTTTACCTGATCACATTTTATGATGTGGATGTCAAATCTATCGTCCACTCTGCCGCAATCCTTGTGTAAATGGACATCTATGCCATCAAATGTTACAAGATCATCAGGTTACTGGTCAAAATGGATAAAGAATATGAAATTTTGGAACTTTGTTATATTGACCGAGAAAAAAAAAATTACATTACACTAAATAGGAACTAAACCAAACTTTGTTATGTTTTGATGCATTTTTCCCATGGATATATGTATTATGTTGATTACTGTGACTAACTCTTGTGGTCTTGTTCCTTGCAGTGTTGGAAAGCGAAGTGGTCATATACCATACAGGGACTCTAAGCTCACTCGCATACTACAACACTCGCTAGGTGGTAATGCCCGTACTGCAATCATATGCACTTTGAGCCCAGCTTCTAGCCATGTCGAACAGTCCAGGAACACTCTCTTCTTTGCTACCCGAGCAAAGGAAGTAACAAATAATGCCCAAGTGAACATGGTACATCTATTATTTCCTCCAAATTCATTACCTCATTGTGCATATAGGCTTTTAACTTGTATTATAAATGGCACATGCTTAAGCTGTTGTTTTATGTTTGAAAATTTCGATCAGGTTGTTTCAGACAAACAATTGGTTAAGCATTTGCAGAAGGAAGTTTCCAGATTAGAAGCCGAGTTACGTACTCCCGATCCATCGCATGAGAAAGATTCTAAAATTCGTCAGGTATATATGAAATAGAAATACCACTGGTTAAATTAAACTAACACATTGCTTAAGTAACTGGATTGATATTCAAATATTCATTTGTTCTAATATCCTTTAGATGGAAATGGAAATTGAGGAACTGAGGAGACAGAGAGATCTTGCACAGTCAGAGGTCGATGAGCTACGTCGTAAACTTCAAGAAGAACCAAAGGTTTCCTTCTCTTCCATCATGTGCTTCTTTATGTCATTTGATTACAACAAGTTGAATGATAAAACAACATACTTTATTCCGTTTCTTAATTTGTGTAACATACTTCAAAACCTTCTTATTGGTACCTCAAATGTTGTTAAACCATGACATGAACCATTCTGTTATAACAAATTTGGAGGCCACACGTCCGGTTGAGACCTCTAAATCTGTATGGTTAGGATCTAGTTTAGAAATGAAATAGAAATCTATTCCCTCAACTCTGATAGACGTGGCATCAAACATTTTGTTACCTAATTTCCATCTGAGAACACATGAAAATGCAATGTACATTCAAAACCTCCGATTCCTTTTTTTCTGTAAAGTATATTGGTCTAAATGTTTGAGATATCAAATCTGACTTTATTATACTTTCTCCTCGACATATGTTGGAACCCCCTTCTCTCCTCAATGGCTCT
Source organism: Arctium minus (assembly GCA_954870635.1). Lineage (NCBI taxonomy): Eukaryota > Viridiplantae > Streptophyta > Magnoliopsida > Asterales > Asteraceae > Arctium > Arctium minus. The sequence continues at coordinate 58,101,610 of OX941082.1, read as the reverse complement.
TTTGGAGAGTAATCTCACGGGTTCGTATATTCTCACAACCAGCATGAAGGTTTTGAAAGTACCCTACATAAAATAGGAATTATATCAAAGTACGTTGCATGTACAGTTTACCCTTAATTATAAAATTTAAGGCCATTTCTAATCAACTTATTTCAATCATCACAGGTGTTGAAGCCACAAGAATCTCTAGTTCCATTGGCTAAGAAATGTCTCTCATTCTCTGGGACATTACCATCAGTCCTTGAAGGCAAGGAACCAACCCGTTTTGAAAGAACAAGAAACACAACGGTTAGGCAGAGTATGCGTCAATCTTCGACTGCTCCATTCACACTCATGCATGAAATTAGGAAACTTGAACACCTCCAGGAGCAACTTGGTGAAGAAGCAAATAGAGCACTAGAAGTGCTTCAGAAGGAGGTAGCTTGTCATAGACAAGGTAACCAAGATGCTGCAGAAACTATCGCTAAATTGCAGGCAGAGATTCGCGACATGTGTGCAGTCCGACCAACACCAAAAGACGTTGATGTTGAAAATATGGTTCCTGTTAACAAAAGCGTTAGTGCTAACCTCAAAGAAGAAATAACCAGACTTCACTCTCAAGGAAGCAACATTGCCAACCTTGAAGAACAGCTGGAAAATGTTCAAAAGTCGATTGACAAATTGATAATGTCACTTCCAAGTAATAATGATCAACAAGATGAAGCACCAGTGAAGGCCAAAAACTCGAAGAAGAAAAAGTCTCCTTTGACTTCTAGCAATGCTATCAACAAGCCAAATTTTATAAGATCTCCATGCTCGCCTTTGTCATCTACTCGGCAAGTATTTGATACAGAAACCGAAAATAGAGTCCCTGAAAATGACGAAACTGTCCCTAGTAACGCACAGAAAGATACTCCTGTAAAGGGTGAGGAAGGTGGAGATGTTTCATCAAAGGAAGGTACTCCACATCGACGTTCAAGTTCTGTTAACATGAGGAAGATGCAGAAAATGTTTCAAAATGCAGCAGAAGAGAATGTAAGAAGCATCAGAACATATGTAACAGAGTTAAAAGAGCGTGTAGCCAAGCTGCAATACCAAAAGCAGCTACTTGTTTGCCAGGTAATATGCTAATTCTCGTATATTTTGTTCACTTTTATCCCGGAAAAGTTCAAAAAACCCAAAGGACTTTCTGATTTTGAGGATTAAGTTTTGAACAAATAAATCCCAGTACTTTCTAAACAACATTAACCAGTTTTTTATAGGTCAAAAGGATCTATTTAATCGGTTTTAGAATGTCAACAAATTTATTTGTTCAAAAAAGTTGTCCAGGACTTGATCCAACTTTAATAGGCCTAATTTGAACATTAAATTATGTATATTCTTGTACACAGGTTCTTGAGCTAGAAGCTAATGAAGCAGCTGGATATGATCTGGAGAATGATGAAAACACAGCAGATATAGCAGAGGAGTCCCCAGTTCCATGGCATGTAACATTTAGGGAGCAAAGGCAGAAGATAATAGAGTTATGGGATGTTTGTTTTGTGTCGATTATCCATAGAACCCAGTTCTATATGTTATTTAAAGGTGATCCTGCTGATGAAATATACATGGAAGTTGAGCTTAGGCGACTCAGTTGGCTACAAGAACATTTAGCTGAACATGGAAATGCTACCCCATCCCGTGGTGCAGAGGAGCCCACAATCTCCATATCATCAAGGTTATCTTTTCTCCTAATAACTTCTTATTATCAGCATCTAGAAAGTGACAAACAATCAATATCGGGATACATGGAACCCCTCTAAAGTATCAGTAAAAAGTGTATGAGTCCCTAGGAGTGCGTTTGGTATGCTGGAGGACGGAGCAAATTAGACAGGGACATGATATAACTTGGATGGACAAAAATCCCACCTATTTCCCATCAAAATAGGAGATAGACAAGATTGTTAAGTTAAAACCCGAGCTTCTGAAGAGGTCAAGGTTCAAATCTCACCTTGGTGAGGAGTGTGTGTGAGTATTTGCCAAACATATATATACCCTAGGTCAGGTGTGGTAGACCGTGGTTTTGATACTCCTTTGAATTTTCTCTAAATGATCCCTTATAAAGAGGCTTTATGTTCCTACATATACAAGTTTAAGCATTTGTGTCTAACCGATGTGGGAATCCAACAATTGAGTTGATGACGAGTGATGGCAATATTAACCTTACTCCATTGTCTATTTCTGCAGTCTTAGATCATTGAAGCGCGAACGAGAGTTCCTAGCAAAGCGGTTAACAACACGTTTAACAACAGAGGAGCGAGAATTGTTGTACATGAAATGGGATGTTCCACTGGAGGGAAAGCAACGAAGGATTCAATTCATAAGCAAACTGTGGACCAATCCCCATGACTCTGCCCATGTACAAGAAAGTGCCGAGATTGTTGCAAAGCTGGTCGGATTTCGTGAAGGTGGGAACTTGTCGAAAGAAATGTTTGAGCTCAACTTTGTGCTTCCATCTGATAACAGACCTTGGATCATGGGATGGAACCCGATCTCAAACCTCCTTAATTTGTGAGAGTCAAAGGCACAACGCAATTCTTTTTTTGCAAGTAAGAATGCATTCATTCTTTATTACTTTCTTTTGAATGTATATGATGAATCTTGGAGTGTCTTCCTCCAGGTCGATTGTTCTAGTTCTTCCTTTCCATTATGTACTTCTTCTTTCTGCTATATATATATTTTAAGAGTTGCTCAAGTAGCACAAAAGAGGTGCTCAAGCAGCACCAACATCACTTACCTTACCGGGTAGAATTCCCGGTTATCAAAATAGCATAGTATAAGAGTCTCTTACCCAGTAAGCGCTAACCGAAGTATCACCACCATCATTTTGTGCTTGATAAAGGGGCCGTTTACCAAATGCTTATCCGGTAAGTGCTTAGCGGGTCACTCACCTTACAGACGAACATGGAAAGTACCGAGAATCTTACCCGGTAAGAGTGATGGCAAGGACCAAGAGCCTTACCCGGTAAGTGAGCGGGTCACTCACCTTACAGATGAACATGGAAAGTACCGAGAATCTTACCCGGTAAGAGTGATGGCAAAGACCAAGAGTCTTACCCGGTAAGTGAGCGTAACGACTCTTACCTGGTTAGCGCTTGCGCTTACCTGGTTAGCGCTTGCGCTTACCCGGGACATTATTGCACACGATGCCGTTTTATTGGCCTAGAATTTTACCTAGCAAGGCAAATGAGAGTGTTGAATCTTACAGGTAAGAGAGCTTACCTTGGGTAAACTCCCCTTATTCCCGGTTAGCAAAATGAGATGGTATCTCTGACCGAGTAAGCGTTTTTTATCCATCGGGTAAGAGAGCTATAAGTATTTAGTAAAGGATCCCTTAAATCTAAACTTCATATTTCTATTGATGAAGATGCTGCTAAATGTTGGTTAATTCTAGACTTAATTATACTTCCTTCGAAACTCAGGGGCTGTTTACTAACTATAAAAAAGGTCAAAATGGTCATTTTGTTGTTGGTAAGCGCTTACCACAAAACACTTGGTAAACGCACTTACCCGGACAACACTTATCAGCTTCTTACCCTGGACAGCACTTACCCGGGTCACACTCTTACCCGGTAAGAGTTAGTAAACAGCCCCTCAGTTTCTTTTTCATCAGGCAAACTGGTAACCCCAAAAATTAGCATATTGTTGGGTAGGCTTGGGGCTTGTGTGTCATTATTCTTAGAAGCCACAATAGATAACTAGAAGGCTTGAAATTTTGTATGGTTCATAAGAACATGACTCCAAGATGGTTTAGGTCAAAAACTCATTTGCATGAAGTTCGTAAGACACATGCAAAGAGGTAAAAGTCAAAATTTATAAAAACGGTTACACTCAACTGTAACTATGTAAGAGTTAATCAATTTTAGATGTTCTAGCATTAATAATATATTATTAAAACTATTATTTCTTTCTGGTAAATAGTTATTTTAATCCATTTTATATGTGGGAAATAATTAAAATATTATCTCTCTCTTAAATATATTTGCAAATTTGAAGTTTTTTAGAGAACATTTTAGTATAACTATTGGAAAAAAAAATCTCCGATATATCTATTTTAGCATACCTTTTGGAGATGCTCCAAAGATCACACAAGAAAGAGCCAAAAATGGTTCCAACCTAACTTGAGCATGGTGAATAAATAGTAAACCATCTGGTCGTGTTCTAATTGCCATGAGCATTAACATCAACCAGATAACACAAATCTTGTTCTTCCGGTATAGAATACTAAGTAAATTAGATAGAAATTGACAAAATGGTAAAATATTATTTCATTAAGTTAATAGAAACCACCAAGCTCATAAAGAAGACAGAACAACCCTCATACAACAATGGAGAGATGAAAATTGAAATCACTTTCTTTGTAGTAATAACTTCATATATTATAGGAAGGGGACAGATCCTTCTCTTTTGACACGTGATCATGTGTGTGTTAATTGATTCAACACCTAGGGATAGGGACCCTGCAAATCTTGGCAACTTTCTTGGCATTAGGGGAAGTAACATACCCCCTTAGGCTTGGGTTCTTTATGTACTTGCAAAGGCATGGCCTTTGTTGTTTAATCCTAGTGCAACACAACTTAGACGGTGGAGATGATGACGATATGGCTTTTGCACATGGCGCTAGCTGAGTGGGGGCACACGTCACCGCCATCGTGACGTGTGACTCGGCTAAGAGCAACAACAGTACTGCTATTGTTGTTGCTCTTACTGCAGTGTATGATGTTGCAGTCATCTTGAACTTGAACCAAGTTTGGTTGGTTCTCTTTTGAGTGTTTAAGTGAGGTAATGGAGAGAAATGAAAGACTTGGTGGGGGGGGGGGGGGGGGTGTGTTGCATTTTGGGTTGGTCTCCCTTATCTCTATTTATAAGGGAAAATTGGTAACAACTTAGGGGGTGTTTGGTTCGCAAAATGGAATTTGATGGAATTGGAATCCATTGAAGGAATTTGATGGAATTTAAGCACGCATTTGGTTGGTTGGAATTGGATGGAATTCAATTCTTTCTTTTAGCTAAGGAATGATGAATTCCTTGATTTGTGGAATTCAATGGATTCCATCATGATCAATATGTGAACCAAACAAATGAATTGGAATTTGGTCAAAGGAATTATCCATTCCAATTCCTTCAAAATCCATGAACGAAACACCCCCTTAGTCTTGAAGTAAAATGAATGTTGATTCAGAAACAAAGTGCTTGAAATCTTTAATTGTTTTATTCTTTGTTCCGCTTGAATTTTTTTAACGGGTTGTGTAGTTTTGAATAGCGAACATATGAAACTTATGAACCTGAACTCGATTGAGAGCAAGAGAGTTCTTCAGTAGTAGGATATCCGTTTTATGGAGTATTTTATCATGTTAGCAAGCTTGACGCTTCTCGTGTGTTTGTTGGTTGATTTTGTAAAGTTCTAAAGTGAAACAAATGCTTTAATTTTTTGATCATTGAGTTTATAATATAGCAAATATACGAGTTTATTCAACTTTTGTCATAGGTTATGTTAACTTCGAACAAAGGAGAATAGTATTTAATTAAATCTTGTGGCCTTTCAAACACGAAGAATAACATTGTAATCATAATAATCAAAATATTTTAAATTGTGTGTTGTTATGCATACCTGTCACTTAAATACATGTTACATTTTATACCTTCTCATTAGTCACATACCACTCGTATATATGTATGAATAAAATTGACCTTTAAATTTAAGTAAAAAAATTGTGTTGAATAAAATTTTAAGGTATTAATGATTCAGTTTTTGTTATTTAAATGAATAATTTTAAGTATATTTTTTATTAGTTATTTACAAATTATTTGATAAAAATCTATATAAGAGAAGGTGGGGATGATGGACACGATTTATTCCACTTGAAGTTGTTTTGTACCACTTGAGTTCAGTTTGTTGACTTATTGCTTGTAATGATTGAGTCACTTTTGAATCATCAAACAAATAATATTTACATAAAGATAGATATCTTTGTATATTGTATCATTATTAGACCCAGAATTTTTATTAAATGGGTTCATTTTTAAAGTAGATTAAAGGTCCATAAAGTTATTTGATGTGCTTTTAGGCGAATTCCATTGTTTCGAGAGATTTCTTAATTTTTTTGGTTGATTTCGAGACATTTTTAAGATTTTTTGGTCATTTAAAAAAAACTTCTCAACAACCCCCCCCCCCCCCCCCCCCCCTTTTTCCCTTGATGTTCCTTATATTTAGACAATTACAGTTTTGGTCCCCGAGGTTTGGTCATTTCTTTGAAAGTGGGACCTATACTTTAATATCTCAAAATAGTGGTCCCTGAGGTTTGGATTTTACTCTGAAAAGAGGACCTCCTCACTAACCCAATTCCCAGTTAGAGTCAGGGGCAAAATCGCCCAACCATATTTTCTTATCATTTTGCAATCTTTTTTGTTTTTTCTTGCTTTTACAAAAAACCATCAATTTTCAGGGACTGATATGTAATTAACTCTAATATATATATATATATATATGGTCAGGTTCAAGAGAAAACTCTAAATAAATGGAAAACCGAAAAACCACGAAAAAAAGAATGAAAAAGTATATGAATATGGATGTCAAATTAACGAGAAAAATATGATCGTTTATTTGGTGTAATTTATTTCGCTCGAATTTTGTTCATTTTTCGTATTTTTTCGAATAAAAAATAGTGGATAGAGGTTTTTTTATTTTAAAAAATATTTTTGTAACCGTCTGGTTAATCATATCCATCAGATCATCTAATCTAACGATTGATAAAGTGTTTTCTTAGTTTTTCATTTATTTGAGGTTTCCCTTTAACCTCTCTCTCTCTCTCTCTCTCTCTCTCTCTCTCTCTCTATATATATATATATATATATATATATATATACTTCATTTGCTAACCGTGACATTGGTGCTAACCGTGCTAACCAATCTCAACCGTACATTATGATGATCCACGGCTCATATTTAATTGAATTTTCATTTAATTAATTATTATGCATAAGGGTTGATTTGAATAAATGCACAAGTGCACAGGGTTAAATTGGTAAAATAACTATCCCCTCTTATTTAAAGAAACAGGTGTGAATATCACAAAATCCCTAACATTTAGGGATTAACATATGCATATGTCCATATAGAATTAACATATACACATGCACTTATGTATACGTCCATATAGAATTAACATATATACATGCACATATGCATACGTGCATATTTGGGTATATCCACAGTGCACATATACACAGTGCACATATGCATATGTCCATATAGAATTAACATATACACAGTGCACGTATGCATATATGCATATTTGGGTATATCCATACATAAACTCCAATCACATATGAGTATGTGCACATTTCTCATATTTGGAAATTACATAAAAAAATACCCTAGATTGAGACAACTTTCTTCAACAACAGTTCCAAAACGTAAAAAAGATACCCCAGATCGATGGGTAAACTGATTGTGCAGTTAGAAATAAATAAATTGCTTAAAAAAAGGTAAAAGATAACTTCCAAAACTAATCAGATGCAAATCAAAATAATATTTTAAATTAATATATTTAATATCAAGATAACTACCAAATTAAAAAACTTCTTTAAATATGGCAATAGATTAAATGGGTCGATATTTAGCAAATTCCCATATTACCCTTTCAGATTTAATAGCAATCATGGCATAACAAAAACTCTAGGAAGCTTCTGATTGGTCGAAATTTGGTTAGCATTGTTAGCACCAATGTCACGGTTAGCAAATGAATGGGCCTCTATATATATACATACATATATATATATATATATACACAACGTAGAGACCATACATCAATTTTAATGGCAATGGTGATGACCTGTAACTTCAATATCAATTTAAACGAAATCATGCAATATATCTGTTAGTTCACTATTGTTGACCAGTGCCCACCTCCGCCACCACCACCACCACCATAACCTCCAAAACCACCGTCCACCTCCGCCACCACCACCATACAAAAAAACCCACTTGCTCCTCTCACTCACCCTCCTCCACTCTCACCCTCACTTGCTCCTCTCACTCACCATCTTCTTCCTTTTTTTTCTTTCTTTCTTTAGGGACAAAAAAGAAAGAAAGATGGATGTGCAGTCGGCAATAGCATTTGGTTGTCCGGCGGTGGCCGTGGCGGTTGTCAGAGGTCTTTTTTTCTTGTTTCTCAGAATTTTCCTCTACTCTCATCAACATCCTGCTAATCGTAATCACCTCCCTACTCCTCCTGGTAACCCTCCCTCTCTCCTTCATATCCGTCTTACCTTAATTTCTCCATCCATCATCAAAACGTACATGTATTATATATGTATATAACTTTAACAGCTTCAAAATTGATTAATTATAGAGGTACCAGGGGTGCCATTCTGTTGAAGTTAGTTAGATTGATTTGTTTAGTTTGTTCTCTTAGTTGTCTGTTTGGTTGGTGATCATGTGGGTTCACGTGGGTGTTTTGTTTTTATTTCCTTTCCCTACATATATATATATATATAGAGAGAGAGAGAGAGAGAGAGTCTGATGTATCTCTTTTAATTCAATCAATACACTCACACTTCCACACTTTCTCTCTCTATCTCTACTCTCTCTGTTTCTTCCTCTCTCTAATTTCTAAAATGGTATCATAGCATCATTGAGTTTTTCATCTTTCTTTCGCTGATTACATCTATTCTTCTTCTATTTTCTCCATTATTCTTTGTCTTCTGATATTTGTTAGATCTGATTTGTAATAAATCATGATGTCTAACACTGAAAGCCCTAATTCTGGTTCAACTGGTTCTGGAATCAATACCAGTGGATTCAACGCATCAGCCTACTCAAATCCTTTGTTTCTGAGTCATACATATAATCCAAGAGCAGTAATCGTTAACCAGTTTTCAATGGGAAAAGAATTGGTGCTTGGAAACGAGCTATGACGTTGGCACTGTCGGTGAAAAATAAATTAGGTTTTTTAACTGGTAGAACAAAGAAACCGGCTGAAGATGATCCAAGTTATGAAGATTGGGAAAGATGCAATTCAATTGTAATCACATGGATTCTGAATGTTGTAAGTCCAGAAATTTCAGAAAGTTTGATCTATCATACTTCAGAAAAGGAGATTTGGAACGAGTTGCATCACATGTATGAATAGTCGAATCTTGTGGTAGTCTTTCAATTGCAGAAAGAGTTAAATCTCATGTCTCAAGGAAGTGATTCTGTAACAGCATATTACACAAAGTTCAAACGAACTTGGTATGAGTTTGCATCTTTAGATGAAATGCCTGATTGCAGTTGTACAGTAGGGGAGGTCTGGTTAAAACGTATGGATAGACAACAATTGGTTCAATTTATGTTTGGACTAAATGATAGCTATGCTTCAACAAGCGGAAGCATTCTACACAGGAAACCTACTCCTATTCTTGCAAAATCATATGTGATTCTTATTCAAGAAGAGCAACAATGTGAAGTTACAGCACCGATGAAATTGAACATTGACAGTGCAACCATGTATGTCAAGAATACCCCAAATAAACCTGTCTCCAACAGTGAAACATGGAAGAATATGATTTCAAAAAGAAGGTGCATATCAAATCTGAATGTTATCGTCTAAATGGTTTTCCAGAGCATTTCCAATTCACAAACTCAAGAAAATCAACTGTTAATGCTACTATTGGAGATGATAAATTCAAAGGATATTTCTGGTGGTAACACAGATATGAAAAGCAAAGGTTATACTCAGTTGATGAGTTTTTTAAAGCAATGCAAAGTTGCTGATTCGTCTTCTGGATCTGGAAAAGTTGATGTCTCTGAAAATGCTTTCACGTCGGTTGTTAATGGTTTTGCTGCATGCGCAGGTAATTCAACCTTGACTTCTTATTTTCAAAGTTTGTGGATAATAGATTATGGGGCATCTGATCATATGTGTAGTCATTATTCAATGTTTTCTTCAATCACAAAATTGTCTAAACCTCATAAAGTCTCTTTGCCAAATGGCAATTTCTTGCTTGTCGAGCATGTAGGAACCGTGTCTCTTTCATCTCATTTGTATCTCTCTCAAGTTTTATCTGTTCTTATATTTCACTGCAATCTATTGTCGGTTACAAAATTCACTGCTCAGCATAAAACTCCTCTTCATTTCACTGACTTATATTGTTATATGCAGGACCCTCTCACCAAGAAGCTCTTGGCACTTGGTAAAAGAAAGGGAGGCTTGTATTTTTTTGAATCCTAAAGATTTCAGAAATAGTTTCTCTAAGCATGTTGTTTCTGAATCTGTTGATAAACTTTGTTCCTTGTGGCATTTACGTTTTGGTCATATTCCAGTGAATAAACTCAAATAGTTGAATCTTGTTTCTTTTAAGTGTAATAAAAACATGTTTCATTCATGTGTTACATGTCATAAAGCTAAACAACATCGTTTACCATTTCCTGAATGACATACCAAATTTGTTGCTATCTTTGATCTTGTGCATGTTGATGTTTGGGGTCCTTTTCATACTGCAACATATGATGGTCATAAGTATTTCCTTAATATTGTTGATGATCATAGTCTTACCACTTAGATATATCTTCTAAGTCACAAAGGGTCAGCTTTCTCTGTCATTCAATCATTTGTTCAATTCATTCAAACTCAATTTCACAAAACTATCAAGATCATTCGTTCTGATAATGCAAAAGAATTAGGGAGTTGTCAAGAAAGGAAAACCTTCTATGCTTCCAAAGGAATTATACATCAATTATCATGTCCTTATACTCCGCAACAAAATGGCTTAGTTGAGAAAAAACACAAACACTTGTTGGAAGTTGCTCGTTCTTTAATCATTCAATCTGGATTACCCTTACAGTTCTGGGGTGATAGCATCGTGACAGCTGCATATCTCATTAATAGAACCCCAACTAAAGTGCTTGACCATCGCACACCTTTTGAAGTCCTATTCAAGTGTAAGCCAGAACTCCATCATATTCGTACTTTCGGTTGTCTTTGTTTTGTGTCTACCCTTCCAATTAATCGACATAAATTTCAATCAAGAGCTAATCCACATATTTTCTTGGGTTATCCTTTTGGTAGAAAAACTTACAAGGTTATGGATTTGAATACCAAGAAAAATCTCATATTCTCGAGATATTAAATTCTGTGAATCTGAATTTCCTTTTCTTAAGGGTATTGATATTTCTTTGTCTTTATTTTTTGATATTCCTCTTCCTACATTTGTTAATAATGATGTTGATGTTTCAGATTTATCTCCGAATTGTCCTGTTCAGTCTTCAAGTTCATCTTTTCAAAATCATAATTCAATCGAACCATAATCTACTTCAAATGGTTCTATTGATACCAGTTTCCCTTCTAGTCCAGAAAATTCTTTTCCAATTCCTAATTGTCAAGCTAATGATTCTTCAGTACCTCGTAAATCTTCACGAGTTCATAAACCACCCAGTTGGCTTGATGAATTTTTTTGTAATCAAGTTCATTCTTATTTTTCAGATTCAGTTTATGATACTTGTCCTCATACAATGACTAACATGTGTTTTGATTCTTAGAATTTATGTTTCACTGCTTTGAATAGTACTAGTCAATGTTTTATTGCCAATATTGTTTCTATTATGGAGCCTAAGAATTATGAAGAAGCTATTAAAAGTCTATGTTGGCAAGAAGCCATGGCCAAAGAATTTGATGCTCTAAAAGCTAATCAAACTTGGCAATTAGTTCCTCTACCTGATGGAAAATGTGTCATTGGATGCAATTGGGTATATAAAACCAAGTTTAATAAAGATGGGACGGTTGAACGATACAAGGCACGACTTGTAGCTCAAGGTTTTACACAACATGCTAATGAAGATTATCATGAGACATTCTCTCCCGTTGTCAAATTCACCACTACTCGTTGTATCGTTGCTCTTGTTGTTAAAGGAAAGTGGGAGATCCATCAATTAGACATTAATAATTCCTTTTTACATGGAGATCTACATGAGGAGGTGTACATGAAGAGATCGAAGGGTATGGTATGTTCTGATCCGAACTATGTTTGTAAACTTACCAAATCTCTTTATGGTCTTAAACAGACTTCTAGGCAATGGTATTCGAAGTTAACTGATGCGTTACGAGTAAAGGGGTTTGAGCATTCTAATAACGATTACTCATTATTCTTATGAAAGACTTCGACTTCATTCATTATTGTGGTTGTGTATGTGGATGATGTTATCGTCACCGGTGACACTCCTTCAGAAATCACTGATTTGAAGCGGTATTTGCATGATCTTTTCAAAATCAAGGATTTGGAGAATCTCAATTATTTTCTTGGTCTTGAGTTTCTTCAAGGTTCTCAAGGAATGTTCTTAACACAGAAAAAATACCTCACTGATTTACTTGAAGAGTATGAAGTTTTTGATGTTGGGAATGTTGTTTCACCTTTGCCAACTAATATCAAGCTTCTTCCAGATATGCCAAATCTGTTGCCCGATTCTACTGCGTATCGACAACTAGTTGGAAAATTGAATTTCTTGGTTCATACTCGACCAGACATCGCTTACAGTGTTCAATTTCTTAACCAATTCAATCAACGACCCTCGAAAGCACATTGGGATGCTGCAATCCATGTTCTGAAATATCTTCGAGTCTTTTGCTCTTATGGGTTATTGTTCAAAAATACCTCCGATTTGAATTTGACAACCTTCAGTGACTCTAATTGGGCGTCTTGTCCATATTCACGAAGGTTTGTTAGTGGTTATTTTGTGCTCTTGGGAGGAAGTCCGATATCATGGAAATCTAAAAAGCAAGTAACGGTTTCTTTGTCATCCGTCAAAGCCGAATTTCGATCAATGAGGAGAATAACCAGTGAATTGACGTGGTTAAGTCATCTCTTAGCAGATTTACGTGTTGATAATATTACTCCTATAGCTCTGAAATGTGATAATATGGCGAGTATACACATTGCGAAGAACCCTGTTTTCCATGAACGGACAAAACATATTGAATTGGACTGTTATTATGTTCGACAACAACTACAGGCGGGTGTTATATATTGCTCTTGATTTTACTCCTTCATCTTCTCAGTTAGCTAACATTTTCACTAAACCCCTTAGTGGGACTACTCATTCAGCTCTATTACGCAAGTTGGGTTTGCTATCTCAACCTCAAGCTTGAAAGGGGGGGGGGTGTTGAAGTTAGTTAGATTGATTTGTTTAGTTTGTTCTGTTAGTTGTCTGTTTGGTTGGTGATCACGTGGGTTCACGTGGGTGTTTTGTTTTTATTTCCTTTCCCTGTATATATATTGAGTCTGATGTATCTCTTTTAATTCAATCAATACAAAACACACTTCCATACTTTCTCTCTATCTCTACTCTCTCTGTTTCTTCATCTATCTAATTTCTAAAACATTATTTGGGAATTTGCTTCAATTGAAAGAGAAGAAACCTTACAAGACTTTTACAAAATGGGATGAAACTTATGGCCCTACCTCCATTCATTAACTGTATCAATTATATAATCTGTGATTAATGCTACCATAAATATATATAAGCTATGGTGACCATATTTGACTACATTTCAACCAGAAAGCTTGCATTACAGTTGATAAAACCATGGTGGCAATGATTGATGTAGGTGTGTTCCTTTAGGAGGATATCTGTAATATCTGAAAGTGGTTGGGGTTCATCGGAGAAAGGCAGGGACATATTGTCCTCGTTTGGAGTTATATATGTGTGTGTGTGTGTGTGAGAGAGAGAGAGAGAGAGAGAGAGAGTTAAATCAGTCAATTACATAGTTGGTCCTTGCAATTTGATGATTTTTACAAAAACAATATAAAAACCAAAAAATTACAAAAGAGGAAGAGAACATGATTGGACGAAAATGACCCCGGCTCTAACCGAGTTTTTTTAACAAAGTTAGTGGTCAGGTCCATTTTTAGAGCAAAATCCAAACCTTAGGGACGACTATTTGAGATATTGAAGTATAGGTCCCACTTTCAAAGAAATGACCAAACCTCAGAGACCAAAACTGTAATTCTCTCTTATATTTATAATATCCGAAGCAACGATCAAAGTTTAACAGGTGCATTTTTCAAACTATAAAACAAGTTTTACCTACGAAATTTAGTTGAGTGGGTGCATGAGACCCTCTTCAGAAATGAATAGGTCCGCCCCTATTGTATCAACTAAATAAAGCGTTATTAACTTTTAAATTTTTATACATACCAATATATATTTATAAGTACACTTAAAGTCACATCATCATGTAAACAACTGATATATTTCATGTTATTTATAAAGATACTTCCTTTCTATTAAGTAATTTTGTAATAATCACTTATATCTATCATGTATAACAAAATGATACTTTTGTTTGTAGGATTGGATTTAAAGGGATTGGAATTAAATTTCATTCCAATCCTGTGTTTGGTTTGAATAATTTTCTGGATTTCAAATCCTATGATTTAATTGAAAATCTACCAACATAGAATTTTGAAATCCCATGAAGATGGTTCGTATTTCACAGGATTTCATAGGATTTGTATGTAATGAAATTTTAAAATATGTTAAAAAACATTTGTTTGTAACAATTAATTAATAAAAAAGTTAATTTAATATTTATAATTTGTTTTTATAAAAAATAAAATTCAATTTCATTCCAAATTTTACAAACCAAACACACCAAAGATTCCAAATCATTCCAAATTCAAATCCCTTCAATTTCAAATCCTTCAAAAAAATCCACATCCTTCAAAACTATTCCATCAAATCAAACGCCCCTTATAGTTTTAGTCATGAAAATTTTGTCATTCAAGTATTTTTTTATGTTAAATTAATTGATGTTGCACATACACTAGTATTCACATTTGCCACGGTTAAAAACCGTGGCCATAGGCCTTTGGCCACAATTCTTTTTTTTCAATCAAACTGTAGCCTATTCTTACGTGACAATTGAACATTTTTGCCATGTTTAAAATGTGTCACCATATCAAATAAAAAACCATAGCCATAGCCTAAAAAACATGGCTATAAAAATATCTAATATTTAAGGTATTAGAGCATTTTTACTTTATCCGTGACAATAAACTATTTATCGCCACACAAACTCACGTTAAACGTGGTCATTAGATACCTTTTGATTACACAAAATAAAGAAAACCATGACAATAAACTATTTAAGGCCACAGAATTTGTTTTTAAGGTGGCAATGATTACCCTATAATCACGTATATTTGTTTTAATGTGACCATAAACTACTTATCGTCATGCAATTTTTATATTAACTGTGACTATTTCATGACATATGGTTACCATAAATATTAGAACCAAGGTTATTGGTTATCTTCTGGTCATACAAAATAACTCAAAACGTAGCCATAAACAACTTATATCAATGTAATTCATGACATACGGTTACACTTAAACTTTTGAAGCGTGACCATTAGTTACCTTTTGGTCACATGAACTAACTAAAACCGTAGCGATAAATCAGTTTTTGCCACACAAATTTCATATTAACCATTGCCAATTGATAACATTTTGTACTAAATTGTTAGAAATTTGGCTATTGATTAACTTTTGGTCATATGAGTTAATTAAAACCGTTACCATAAACTACTTATAGCCATGCAAATTTTACATTAACCGTGGTCATTTCATGACATATGGTTACGGTGAATTGTTAAAAACTGTGGCTATTAGTAACTTTTTGGTTACACAAAATAGCTAAAATCATGATCATATACTATTTATTGTTATCATAGAGCTTATATTACCGTGGTCATTTCATGACATATGGTTATGCTGAATTGTTAAAAACCATGGCTAATGGTAGCCTTTTGGTTTCATGAAATATCTAAAATCACGATCATATACTATTTATAGCCACACAATTTTTATATTAACCGTTACTCTTTAATGACATAGTGACGCTTAATTGTTAAAACCGTGACTACTGGTTACCTTTTGGTTACATGAAATAATTAAAATCGTGGCCATAAACTACTTATGACCACGAAAATTTCATATTAACCGTGGTTAACATATGGTTACACTAATTGTTAAAACCGTGGCTGTTGGTCACCTTTTTGTCACATGAAATAACCAAAATAATAACGATAAACTAGTTATAGTCACAAATTTTATAGTAAACGTGACCGAATCATTATGTACAGTTACGTTGAATTTTAATAACCGTGGCTATTTGTTTCCTTTTGGTCACACGAAATAACTTAACCTGTGGCAATAAGCTATTTACAATCACATAAAATTTATATTAACCGTGACCAATTTTTGATGTATGGTTGCACTAAATTGTAGAACTATGGCCATTGGTTTTCAGTCACACGAAATAACTAAACTATGACCATAAACTATTTATAGTAACAATTTAAATTAAATATGATATGATCATTATAGAAGTTGACCACGACAATAATAATATTTGACAACGGTTTTAATATGCGTGGCAAAATAATAAATAAATCTTTTTAAAAAGTTTAATATAAATACCAAACAAGCGTATTAATGGTCATATGAATAAGGTATACAAACACTAGTAACAAACTTATCACAACTAGTACACTAATATAGTAGAATTTTGCTTATTAAAGCTACTCATCATATGCTTCGGCTTTTGTAACTCGTTGACAGTAGTATAGCTTTTCTTTCTCTTCTTAGGATTTTGTTGCTCATCATGTTGATTAGAAGTTGGCTCTGGTACCTGCAGCAACAATAAAATTGTATCTATTATACTTGTAAAAAATTTATAGTAGTAAAAATTGTCTACTAATCTTCTGAGGTGAAGATTTGTTATTATTACACATAATGTAACTATCAACAATAAGTCCCAAAGAAATGTAAGATACAAACCTTTGAACCATACCTTAAAATAGAATTTAAACAAAAAAAAAAACCATTTAATGTCTTACCTAAATAAGATTCAGTTGTAACTCCAAATAGGTTATATTGAAGAATAGACATAGCTGCCGATTGTAATGGCTTTTACCTATGAGGTTTTAAATGTTTTGGATGCTTGGGAACACATTTTTAGTTGGTAGATGCTACCTGCTTGTCTTGGTTTCATCTTGATTCCACTCGTTTGCACTTCCTCCCCACATGGCTGCTGTTGTCCTCTACAGTTCCAAGGATGAAGCCATCATGTTGCTTAATAAACAGGAAACAACATTACATATTTATTTCTTATGAGTAGGAAAGACGAATAAGAATGTTAAATGGGGATAATGTAAAAACCAATTCAAACATGTTCAATAACACCACGGGAAATCATTACACTTTGAACCCCATGTATGGAATCCTGTTGCTCGATGCCCTAGAAGAAAGGGAGAGTTTCGTCCTAATATGATTTGCGACAGAGTTGATTTCTCTCAACAAAAACCTACACACATACGACTACCTGGCATGAAATGTATATAAAATAGCACTCACCAGAATCATATTGAGCATGACTCCCTCACCAATATCCAATCCAAGTTTTTTACATCAAGAAAAACAAATTAAATTAATGATAAATAATACCTCAGTTGAAACTTGAAAGTCAGATAATAAAGTGTCTAACTGTATAATTAACCCCTAACACGGCGTCTCAAAGAAAAATCATGCTAATAAAATTGTCTTTGTTAACCGGAAGAACTTTCTTCTTGCTTTAATTTTAGATCCATCAGCCACATTGTATGATTTATAAAAAAAAGAGATGCCTGTTTCATTAGGTTTCATGGTCATTACAATAGATAAATCAACAAGAATAAGTGGAAAGAACTATAGGAGAAGATGCAAACCTTAATTATGTGGACGAAAAGCTCAAAAACAGAAGCATAATGCGGTTCATGACTTCAGGTCGAAGAAGGTGGGGAGAGGTAATTCGAGAGAGAGGGAGAGGCGATAGCTTGAGTGGTTTAGGGTAAAAATTGAATTGAAGAAATGAGGTAAAAGAAATTAGGGAAAGGAACGTGAGACACCCAAAAATGGGTAAATAAATAAAAATAAATGGGAAAATAAAATAAAATGGTTTTTTGTTTTATTGGATCAAAAGTAGGCATGGCAACGGGGCGGGGTTTACAATCCCCGACCCCCACTCCAGTTTCTAGTAAAGACCCTTGGCCCCGGTCCTCGGCGGGTACGGGGATTAACCTCCCACCCCCGTTCAATTTGATGGTCAACCCCGGTTAATACCCGTCCCCGGTTACCCGACCCAAAATAATAGTATTTGTTCACCTTCACCATCAAATTTGGGAACATACTCGATTGGATCCATGAACAATACTTTCTTTTTTTGAAGACAAACAAACAACATAGGATCGAAAAACTGCTGTCATAACCAAATCAGTTGGAGAAAACAAGTGGTGAATCAAAACAGGGTTCATGTATTTATTCACAGATGAATAGAGTTTCTGTTTTTATTGCAAAAAGCAAAAACCAACTATTCTTCGTTGGAAGTGAGGATGTTGGATGTGGAATTGATAAACCTAATTTAGACAAATAATAAATAACATATATAATTTAAATTTTAAAATAAATAAATAATATCTAAATATACCGGGGACGGGGCGGCTCGGGGGATACGCTACCCGGCCCCGGGACCCGTTTTAGCGGGGAATCCCCGGCCCCGTTCGTGTCGGATGAACCCGGTTCCCCACTGGGTCGGGGCAAATTACCATCCCTAACCAAAAGTGTGAAGAAAAATGTGAAAAAGACCAATCATTTCAATTAGTGAAAATGAGAAATGAAGAAAGGAGTTTAGTTTAATCGGACTAAGAGTGAAAGAAAATGTCAGACTAAGGGTGAAAAGTGTAAAGTTGGCCAAAGTATTGAAACCAGGGGTCGAATGTTATTTTTAGAAAGTTTAGGGGTCCTGCAAGTCGTAACTAGTCCAAACTAGAGGGACTTGTTAGGTAAATTGGACATATCTTAAATTTGAAAGCAATATGTCAATGAGTGATCTTTGAGGCTTCTTATTGGCTTGTTTGGTCAACAAATAAGACAACAAATTTGGGGATTTAAGTAGCCATTATCGTTATCTTCATTTTTTGTTCAAGTATTTTCAAGAAAAACAGAGAAACGAGAGAGAAATCGGAGATCAAAGTTCTTACCCGAAATTTCGGTTTATCAATGATTGGAGGTAAAATACTCAACCAAATTTCAAGTTCTTTATATGTATAACTTTATTTTTAAGTTCTCTATAAAACCTTAGTAGCCTTATATCTCATATTTTAGTTCACAAGGTCCGATTTCGAGTTTTTCTAAAGATTTCCGAATTATACAAAAATCGAAACTTTAAATGAGTAGATGAAACTCAATACTTGATGATTTTCGTTGGTTCTTGTTCATATGGTTGAGTAAAATGATTTTCTAGAGTTTTAAAAAAAGAATAAATGAAAACGGTTAAAAAACGAGGTCGAACGGTTGTTTTCGATTTCCCAGCGAGTTTTCGTCAAAATGAAGTCACCGGCGACGTCTGGATGTCTTACGTGGGGCTGAGTTTAGAGGTTTCAGCTTTGACAGTTTTAACCCCTTTACTTTTAAGTGTTATGTTTAGACCAAAAATTTAAGTTGCAAATCAGTCCCTCAACTTTTGATTGTTTTGGAATGACCTCAAGTTGTTGATTTTAAAAGTTTCATTTTTGAGATTAAGTATTTATATTGGGTATTTAATCTATTTTGGGTTTAAGTTGATTTAGATTAATTATTTGGATTATGTTAATTAATTAATCTAGCTTCTAAATTAATTGATATGTAATTTAAGTTGTTATTTAATTAATATATTATTTTATTTTAGAATATTTATTAATTAATTATTTACTAATGAGGTGTTTATGAAAATTCTTTAGTTAGATTTAAATGACGGATTTCAAGCATCATATTTGGTTAAAGATTATTGAGACGCTTGCAGAGCAAATGATTCATTTAGTTATTAAAAGAATAAATCGACGTTAAGAGTCGTTATGAAAATAACACTTAGAGTTTTTATAAAATTTTAATTTGACGTTTTAAGGCATCGTCGAGTTTTAGACTTGGAGGTTTGAGTAAAGTTGGTCGAGGTTGACCAAATTGACCCAGGGTTGACTTTTATCTAGTTTAACCCACAAGTATTTTCACGTTGAGATCAAGTGGAGATATTTGAGTCACTAAGAGACCTGATTTTGGAGTTTAACTTTAGGTCGAGTCAGTTTGACCATAATTGACTTATGTTGACTTTTGGGGAAATTAAGCTATGGTGGTAGCCGATCTACACGCAATTCGATTCAAGTAGGTACGATACATATTTTGTGGCTATGGAATTTGACATGTGCAACCTTGCCACACGACATGACGAGAGGTCGTGTGGAGGGCCTGAAGTTACGATGCATTTATTGCAATGTGGCCACTTGTTGTGGAGACCAAAATTATCAGGAAATCGGTTTGCGTACGTAGAAGTTCGGGGTTAAGCAACCTTGGTCATAACCTAGCGCCTTAAAAAGGCCACTTATGGGGGGTTTCCCCTTTTAAATAGGTATTAGGTGAAGGTTTCAAGAAGAGAAATATAATGGAAGGAGAAGCTTTCAATCCTTAAATTTACTCCTTGGATTCCTTTCTTTTTTCATAAATATGAATTTGTAAAACGAAATTTCCTTCTTCTTGGGGATTCTCGAGTCGTATTTCAAATTCAATCACCAAAACAAATCAAATAGATTTTTAAAATATCTTCATAAACATCATTATCGGAATCATATAACTTTCTTGATTCCAAGATCATATATGAGTTCCATGATATCATTTTGAATATAAACCGTGAGACCAAGCCAACCGTTGCCACTGTACTCCAACTGCCGCTTCTCTCATTCAACTCCCAAAATCAATAACCTCTCGATGCAAGACAAAACTGTTGGTCCAATAAGAGTTCTACAAGGGTTTAGATTGAATACAAACACACAATATTGCTTTTAAATTTGTTTATTGATTATTAGGAAATCAAAAACTGAATATACAGATTGTTGCAGAAATAGATAAGAAAAACCTAATCTAAACAATCTTTGAGAATCACTAAGTTTCTTGCACAAGAAAACATAAATGATAGAAAGAAGATGAAGAAAACTATTTCTTTAAAGATGCAGAAGAGAAGGATCCCAAGAGAGGAGGGTCTTCATTCCTATTTATACCCTATGCAATTAATGAAAGTCAGAAGGTACATTCCACGTGTGCATCAGGGATTGGTTGCATACATTTGACTTTATATAAGCCATGCTTTTAGCCGTATGATGAATAATAGAACATGAGGGGGGGTTTGTACGGATATTGTTAGATCCCAACACAGACAACAAATGAAGAACTCCATATAATAGAATATACAAGAGAGAAATGAAGAACAATATTCATCAAAATCACATCTCATATGCTTAGATTGATTAACAATGGAGGGGATATTAGGAAGAACACCACACTAAACATTAATCGACTCTCATGAAATTCACCTAGTCTGTGTGTGTAAAAAGTGTCTTCTCTAACAATCTTATGAAGAAATGAGCCATGGGAACCTTTATATAGGGCCCATTTACAATAAAAAGGCTCAAGCCTACACAACTAATTAAAAAGCCCAAATATAATTTCTTTATAAAACATTCAATTAATTGGGGACTAATTTAAGCTAACAATCTCCCCCTAATGTTTTATAAAGAAAGAATCATCTTGTAGTCTCCCCCTTGCTTTCTTTAGAAACTTTGGTGTGCCATTATTCGAGTCTTCAAAGCATCACAAGCTCCCCCTCAAATGTAGGCTCATATTCTTGAAAGACTTAGACGAATTATCCCAATTTGTCCAGCTTTCATGTCTCAACTTTACCACTGTTTTTGACCATCAAGGAGTCTTATTGAGAGAAAACATAAAGCATGCACATTGAACTCCAGCCTCATAGCTTTTCAACAAGCTTTGATTCATTCATTTTGGATGAAAACTGAGTGAGTTGTGCAAGATTTTCTCAGCTGCGCAAAATGGTTGTCAAAACATAAAATTTGACTCTTCGAACCTCGTTGAGTAAACATTAAGCACCGAGCCTTAAACTTGAATAACAGAGGAGGGAGTGACAAAAAATGTGTCACATATGTATCTTGAAACCATAAAGAACCGATGAGAGAACACCGTTCTTGAAAGCGGAAAGAGCATGAGTGAAATGCGATGCTTTTGGTCCAACACTCTAACGCAGACTTTGAAACAGATTTTGGCATATCAGCTCACGGAGTTTGAGAAAACTCAAAAAATCAAAGTTGTATGTCTGTGTTTTAGCGATTTAGCGCAACTGGACTCATGTAAATCGGAGCTTCGAGTAAAAAGTTATGCGCGTGTTTCTGAAACAGCGCAATGCTGTCAGAAAATTAGAAAATTTCGGGCTTCGGGCATTTGACTCATTGCGACCTATGGACCATCGACCTCTGATGTATCAACTTCTAGTCTACCTCTGGTCCTCCCCTGGTCTCTGCTCTTCAGAGGTTTTGGTCCACAGAGGCTCTGTGGACAAGTTAAGAGCTCTGAATTTTACTTCTGCACGTGCTCTGGACTGCCTCAGAGGCTCTGTACATCTTCTGATATTCATTTTCTAAGAACTTCTGCACGTGCTCTGGACTGCCTCAGAGGCTCTGAACAGATCTTCAGAGGCTCTGTGATCTGCCTCTGATAAAGTTTTGCATAGAGCATGTGCACAACAGTCTAGACATCTTCACATAGGCTCTACACATGCCTCTGATGTGAAGAACCTCTGCGGTTAACTTCTTGACTGCATACTGCTTCTGGATTGTCACTTCTGTTCTTCACTTTTGACAGCACCTCTACAAGTAACAGACTTCAGAGATTGAACATCAACAACTTTCTGTTGTTGTTTCGAATGGACAACAGCTTTCTTCGAGAATTTTATGATAATCTGCATGTTCTGCTGTCTTCAGAATTCTGCACATAGCTGAACTCTTCAAACTCTGAATAATCTATCCTCTGAAAAAGTATCCTCTGAAAGCTCTTCTCAAAAACTTGGCCTCTGGTTCATCATGTTAATTACCAGAGCCTCTGGTTGTGTGTCCAGAGCCTCTGCGTTTCACTGGACAGCCTTTGTGCACAACCTTTATCAACCTCTACGCACAGCTTCTCGTTCAAACAGCAGTTTCTGTCCAACTGCTATGTATTGACTTCGATGCAGATTTTGGACAATCAGAAAACTGATTCAGACCAAGCTGAAAACATGAAAAATGTTCATTTGTCTCTTAGGAATCCAAAACATCTGGACTCGTCAAATTTGGAGCTTCGAGGAGGGAGATCTGAGCAAAATTCGACAGATGCGCAAAGCTATTAAGTATTTCTGAAAAAATCGACTTTGCTATGAAATAGGCTTAGTGTAAACTCTGATTAGCTTTAATGTCTGAACATTCATGATCAAACTCTGAATACACTTCAAAACAACAGCCTCTCTGTCATTGGATCCGGCTAGTGCTGCAAATAATAAACTGAACAACAAGAAGTTTGTGCATGACAACAACAAACAGCAAACAGCAGCAAATAGCCTTCTGTCCAGCAACTATCACTCGACTTCAACACAGTTTTTGACATATAAGCATCTTTATTTTGAGAAAACTCAAAACATGAAAGTTGTACAACTGTGTCTTAGGTTTCCAAATCATCTGGAATCATAAAAATTGGAGCGATAATGAGAGAGATATGATCATAATGCTACAGCTGTGCAACTCTGACATCAACTTGTTGTTTTGAACAACATTCTGTTTCACATATCGAGCACGACAACCCTTTTCTGCTTTGATTTGTTTGTTGTAAATTGAACACAAGAAGTAGTAAAATTTGCTGGAAACAATGGACAATTGCTACACTTCGAATTCTGATCGAATTCTAGATGGCCTACAGAGGCTCTGATATTTTTCACAGAGGCTCTGAACCGATCTGCAGAGGCTCTGCATATTAGCCTTTGATGTGCACATCTGCTGCATTCTGACAGACTTACAGAGGCTATGCACATTAGCCTCTGATGTGCCTATTCTGCCTCTGAACTTCTGCACGTGCTTGCTGTCTCTGCAGAGCATATCTCTGGACAGCTTCTGCAGAGCATATCTGGACAATCAACAGAGGCTCTGTATAGTTTCTAGACAACAACCTCTGCACATCTTTTTGCTGCAACTCTGATAAATTCTGGATTAGTATAAGAGCATCTCTGAACTATGATCAGACTCTGGTTCTGCTTCTGCACTTGACTACCTCTGCATCAATCTTCTGGACAGCCTCTGATCAAATGAACAGAGGTCGTCTGCACATTTGACAGCATCTCTACGTTGCTTCTGAGGTACAAAATCCTTTGATCTTCATGACTAATGGGTACATCAACAATCAGTTTAAAAAGTTGCTTATGTGGTTAACCTCTGCAAAAAAGGTCATGGTTGTACTTTAAACACAACAGCTCTGGTCTTTAAATTTGGACAGCAACAAACAGCAGCAACCAACAGCAAATAACAGCTTTCTGTCCAACAGCTATGACTTGCGTTCAACACAGTTTTTGACATAGAATAAGCTTGATTTTGAGAAAACTCAAAACATGAAAGTCGTAAAACTATGTCTTAGGTTTCCAACGCATCTGAAATCATCATTTTTAGAGCTGTATTGAGAGAGATATGATCAAAGTTCTACAACTGTGCATATCTGACAACAACTTTCTGTTTTGGTATCAACTACTCTCGAAATCTGAACCTTT
Organism: Arctium minus; assembly: GCA_954870635.1. NCBI lineage: Eukaryota > Viridiplantae > Streptophyta > Magnoliopsida > Asterales > Asteraceae > Arctium > Arctium minus. Next base: position 58,076,915 of record OX941082.1, on the reverse strand, counting down.
TGCTGCCAAATTTGAACAAAACAGCAGCAAATACTATAGATTGAACATAAGCAACAACATCATCATGCATGACAGCCCTTGATCACAACACAACACATCAAACACAACAACGATTTTCTGATTTTCAGCTCTGCAGAGCATCTCTGGAATGCACACAGAGTTCATAATCTGTACCTCTTCGAATTTGGATCAAGCAACTTTTTCAAGACCCAAATGACTTAGTCTTTCATTGAATCAATTATAAGCAGCGTAATTTTAAACAAAATCTGGATCAAAGACAGTCCAATCTCGAATGATATCAAGGTCAGATCTAAGATCAACAACCTAACTATCGAGATGCTAAAATAGCAATGGACTAAAGCACACACAAGGATGAGATCATAGATCAATCATCTACTTAGTGCTTATCAAGTGTAGACCAATGAATGAGTAAGATCAAGAACACACACATGTAATAAAACTGATCAGATTTAACCAAAATGAAATTAAATATTCTCATAGGCATTTCATCAAACATGTGGTGTGCAGAAATAGATTTTCTGTAGAATCAAGCAAATAATCTATCAAAGATCATCTAAATCATATCAAAATCAAAAGATAGATCTCAAGTTAGCACAAAACAGTGAATAAATCACATAAATGATATTTGTGTCAAGGCTAATGTGATTTAACCAATCAAAGCACCAAAACAACAAAATAATCATCCAATCTTCCATTGTTGCTCTGATACCAATTGTTAGATCCCAACACAGACAACAAATGAAGAACTCCATATAATAGAAGATACAAGAGAGAAATGAAGAACAATATTCATCAAAATCACATCTCATATGCTTAGATTGATTAACAATGGAGGGGACATTAGGAAGAACACCACACTAAACATTAATCGACTCTCATGAAATTCACCTAGTCTGTGTGTGTAAAAAGTGTCTTCTCTAACAATCTTATGAAGAAATGAGCCATGGGAACCTTTATATAGGGCCCATTTACAATAAAAAGGCTCAAGCCCACACAACTAATTAAAAAGCCAAAATACAATTTCTTTATAAAACATTCAATTAATTGGGGACTAATTTAAGCTAACAGATATAGACAAAAGCAAGTTTGCTTTTGTACTATTGTACTATTTGTGCAAGAGGATAAGACAAACAAATATTGTGTAACACGATTCTTGATCAACTATCACGGACGAGTGTCTTTAGCTTTCACTGATGAAAATTTTCAGCTTTCACAGAATCATGGTCAGATTTGTCACACTTAATGGACCAGTCTTGGTGTCACTAAATCCTACTTCAGATCATGAGTAGACTTGTCTTTATCATCAGCTTGGTCTTTGACTTCTGCTGAGGTTTTTCTTTCAGTGTGAAACTTGTCTTCAGGGATTACATATATAAACTGTTTACTTAATAAAGAACTTAACGACCACTGAACGGACTCAGTGATCAATCACTAATGCTGAGAGACTTAGTCTACGACAATTAATGTAATTTTCACTAAGTAAAGGATCATCATCAAATCATTGAGAGAGTTTTGATCAACAATATCCCCTTATGTGATGATGACAAAGCAACACAAGAAAATTGCTTAGGTAATAAAACATAAGGAAAATAGGACTTATAACATAGATGTCCCATTTACTGTTTTAGATATCTTTTTCAGCACTGTGATGGAATAAAGTACTTCATTTAATTTTCCATTAAATCGTATACAAGTACAATAAAATACAATTACTAAAAGTAATAACTGAAAGGTATAATAAGAAAAGAGACCTATCAACTAAGCACAAAAGATAGGTGTATCCAGTGATGTTTTCTCCTTGTTGTTTTCTTCTTAGCACTTTTCTCTTGATCTTTGTGTGAATCATGTTTCCAGCTTCATTTTCTTATACCCACTTATTGATGTAATCAAGATGAGGTAAGGGGCAAATGTTAAGTTAAAAAATTATTTGGAAACATATTCACCTTTACTGCTAATAAACATGAGACCTAGCTCAGGGGTAAAGATGACAGACCCTGCAACATATGGACCTTTTTCTGAAAGAGATAGATTCAACATTGAGGTGTCACAGTCAAGATTCATGTTGCTGTTGTCAATGATGAATTTTATTTTAGGTTTTGAGAGAAGGAGTGGGAAATTTTCCAATTGTGAAGTTCTTCTTCCATGAGAAGGCTTCAGAGATAGAGGAGGAATATTGACAATCATTGATACTTTATCAAAAAGGTTATTCAGTTGTTCTTCCACATATTTCTTGTTGATTCATGCTACTTACAGGCAATTCTAACTGATTCATTTGTTGATTCATGGTTACACTCTTATTTGTCTGATTTGAAAATATTCAGATGAATACATTTGTTGAATTGACGGATGTTCAGATGATTATATGGAAAGATCAGTTGGTCAGAAATCGGAATAGTACATTTCTTGAAGAAGTTTTGATGATTTCTATGCTCTACATCATTAAAAGGGGGAGATATAATTTCAAGAAATGTTGTCTGGAGAACAGAGTGTGAAAGTCACGGGGAGAAGTGATCAAGAAATGTCAGATTTGAATGTTACATTTCAGAAATACGGGGAGAATGTTCAGAATGAAAGAGAAACTTTAGAAGTTATTAAAGATTGATGAAATTCACTGAAATTTTCTTTGGAGATTATTTTATGAAGCAAAGTGAGTTAAATCCGAAGATAATTTATCTTCTAAAGCCTGAAAGAGGTTTTCATAACCTTGTGGGAGATTGTTAAAAGTTTTTGGAAGAGAATACTGCAAATCTGAAGAATTTTTCAAAAGCGTAAGATTGTTTGTCAAGACATAAAGAGAGAGATTGTTCTTTGATGCTGAAATTCGTTTTGAATCCAAAGGGGAGATGAAATGTTTATCTTTGTGAAGATGTTATAGGGGGATATTGAATTCATTAAAGATCAAATAAGGGAGAGATTGCTCGTTATTGCCAAAATTTCTTTTTGAAGATGATCTTGAATCCAACGGGGGAGATTGTTAATGCATAAATGTTGGATCCAAGATCATTTGGATACAAAATCAAAGCTCAAGTCAAAGCCTCTTAAAGCAAAATCAAAGTCAATGCTAAGAGTGGAAATTCAAAGTCTCTCAAAGTTAATTAGTGTTTGTTTGGTTTTGTTTTGTTTTGTAACCTTGTTGGTATAAAAGGTTTTTCTTCTTTGTTAAGCTTGTAGAATTGATCAGAGAGATTTACAGAGAGAGAAATATTGAGTGTGAGAGAAATTTTGTAATTGATTGAATTTGTTAAGTCTAAATATTGTATCCAAGATTTAATATGGAAAGTCAAACTTGTAAAAGTCAACAATGTCAATGTCTTGTAATTGTCAAAGCATGTTTAGTGTTTCCTTTGTTGTTAAGTCTTTGTTAGTGTTGGTATATATAGGGTGTTGGTGTTGTAATCTTGTAACCACGAAGCTAATATTGTAATATCAGACTTATGAATACGAGATCTACTTTATCTCTCTACTCTCTCTCTCTAGATTTCATTGCTAAATCATTGTTTGTTTGAGAATTGCTTGATAATAAGGGATTCACAATTGGTATCAGAGCTGTTCATGATCATGTTCAAAATTTCAAAGTTCATGTTCAAAGTTCAAGTCAGAATTTGAAAATGCTTCCGCTGTTTCAAAGTCAAAAGATTCTGAAGATAGTTTGTTCAAAGATATATCAAGATGATCTGTTAAAGGTTTGTTCTTCCAAAGATGATCTGTTAAAGGTTTGTTCTTCCAAAGATGGTCAAGAATTCAAAGTGATGAAGATACAAAGAAGTTTGTTTGTTCTTCCAAAGATGGTCGAGAGTTCAAAGTGATGAAGATACAAAGAAGTTTGTTTTTCCAAAGAAGTTTCTTCTTTCAAAGCTTCAAAGTGCAAAAGACTTTCCAAGATTCTTCAAGAGATGAATGAGTAAAGACTGTGAAAGCTTCAAAGTTCAAAGTTAAAGTCACAAAAGCTGAAGATCAGTATAAAATGTTTATTAAATCTTGAATACAAAGGGGGAGATTGTTAAGTCTAAATATTGTATCCAAGATTTAATATGGAAAGTCAAACTTGTAAAAGTCAACAATGTCAATGTCTTGTAATTGTCAAAGCATGTTTAGTGTTTCCTTTGTTGTTAAGTCTTTGTTAGTGTTGGTATATATAGGGTGTTGGTGTTGTAATCTTGTAACCACGAATTTCATATTGTAATATCAGACTTATGAATACGAGATCTACTTTATGTCAGGATCGAATTCTCAACAAGAATAAATTCTCAGAAACTAATATCAAAGAAGTTTGCGGAATAACACTTTGATATTTAATCAAACAGAAAATCAAAACAAACTGTAAACTTGTATTGAATTCTTTGAAGTTACAAGATTACACACTCAACCTCAATATTGATGAACAGGCTCACCAATACGAATTCTACTTCTCTAGAATTAGGATCTATGCCTTGAGATTGATTTTCTCTCTAGAACTAACACTTAGAATGAATCAATAATCTCAAAAAAATTATCTAACTATTCTAAACAATACTATATATATATATACTGAAGATAAAAGCTAATTACAATTAATAAAATATCTTCAGAATATCTTCCATCATTATCTCCAAGCTTTCCATAATCTTCAGTTTATCCAGCTGTCATCCTTTCCATACAGATCTCCATCTTATAAGCAGTATTAATCATAAGCAACATTAATACTTTGAGCAGTATTAACTCTAGCAGTACTAACCATGCTCAGCAGCATTAATCTCTTCAAGCAGTACTAACTTTGAACTAGCAGTACTAATCTTGTTGAGCAACATTAACCATCAACTAGCAGCATTAATAACAGAAGTACTAACTAGAAGTATTAACAACTAGAAGTATTAACTGTTTTCTTCTAGCAGCATTAACTAGAAGCATTAATATCAGAAGTACTAACTAGAAGTATTAACTGTTTTCTTCTAGCAACATTAACTACAACTAGCAACATTAACCACAGAAGTAGTAACCATGTTGAATATTAACTTCAGAAGTATTAACCATGTTGAACTAGAAGTAGTAACCATGTTGAACTAGAAGTAGTAACCATGTTGAACATTAACTTCAGAAGTATTAACTACAACTAGAAGTAGTAACCATGATTGACATATTTCAGACCCAACAATCTCCCCCTAACTTAACTTTTCAAAACTGAGAAGTTAAGTTCTTCAGCATAAGGTCTTTATGATAATTTCAAAACTTTCTGCAACTTCTAGTTCTTCTTGATTCAGTTTCTGCTGTTATCTTCTTTTCTGTTTCTGCTGTAGTTAATGCTTTATTTCAGCTTCTTCACTTATCTCCCCCTCAAAATAAGATTTCATATCAACTTGATTCTCCTTCTCATGTCTTCTCAAGTTCAGTTGTTTAAGTCTCCCCCTTTTTGAAATAATCATGATCTGTGCTCCTTTTCATCTCTTTTATCTCCATAATTTGATTGTGAACTTTCAGACTAATTTTACCAAGTGTATCCATCAATTCTTTGTAGTTAAATCTGTCCTCACCTCCTTTAGGTGTGTTTACCACCTTTGAAGGATCCTTGGATCTTTTAGTAGAGATCTTCTGCCTAGCAGAAGCACCTTCTACTCCCTTGGTTTCTTGGCACCTGGGACCTTTAGATAATTACTCATCTAAAGTTGCCATGGGGAAGGTCTTAGTAATGTTCACACTGTCCTGTCCTGCACTTTGTGCAAAGTCAGTAGTGTGAGCCTTACAACCCATATGCTCTTGCATCTCCTTATTGAGCACCTTCTTGAGGTTGGGAGACACCTCTATGGTTTCCCTTTGGATATTATCTGATGAAAAATGCTCCATCAGAGGGCTTGTAGGTTTTGAGGTTGAGGATACAAGAAGGGAAGGAACCTTCTGTATCTTTTCCTTATATAGTATGGTAATTGGGAATGTTGGTTTGACAAAAGAAATATGAAGATTTATGCTTTTTAGTGGAAGGTGTGGATAGGTCATCAGTGGGTTGGTCTAAAGAGGGCTTTGACCCTGATGCCTTACCTTCTTGATTGTGGGACATCACCATCATTGTAGAGAACAATGGTGTGTCAACTCCTTCCGAGTCCCTAGCAGATCTTCTCATGTTTGATAAAACCTTGCCTTTAGGGGGTTTAGGTACATATACCTCATCAAAGTGAGGTATGTCCGTCAATTCATCATTAAGTACTTCTTGTACAAACCTTGAATATAGATAAAAGCTTTTTGATTGATATCCAGGTTTGACATTAAATTATTGAAGATCATTTTAGGTATAGAAAACTTACATTAGCAGTAGTAACACTTATCAGCAGCATTAACACAGACTGGCAGTAGTAACATATACCAGCAGCATTAACACAGTCTGACAGTATTCACTGAACTAGAAGTACTAACTACCTTTCAGTATTAGCAACCTGAAACACTTACAGACACAAGGTTAGTAGTACCATATACCATAAAATTTTCAAAAGTTACTTTATCTTTTGAAACTATACCTTTTTCACTTTTCTTACCTTCTGCTGGATCAAAAGTAACATGTCCTCCATCAAATCTTTTAAAGAATTTGACGTCAGTCCATGTTCCTTGTTATGTGCCAAGAGCAACCATTGTCTTCATTCCAAATGCTCTTCCTCTTGAGCTTTTGATTGCCCTGCACACTTGATAAATCAGTTAGTCTTTGATGGAACCCAAGCCAAAGTGGTCTTGGGTTGACCTTTCTCATTAATATAATCTGTCAGTTTGGTCTGAATGAGTTGTTTAGGAATCTCATGACTTGAGTACTTTGTCAAGATTATAGGCTTGGCTGCATTACTACTAGAAGCAGCACTAGCCTTGTTAGCAGTACTAACTTGGTTAGCAGTACTAATCAAGTTAGCAGCACTATTCTTGTAAGCAATACTATCTAGGATAGCAGTACTAACAGGTTTCTTTGCAATTGGAACCCAAACTTGATCAAAGTTGTTTGCTTTCTTTGTCTTTAAGTTACTCCTTTGTTATTTGAAGTATTTTTCTTAGTTTTAGCAAACTTGTTTTGAACATGAGACTTTTTAGGTGCTCTGTTCTCAGCCATTTGATTCCTTCCTTGCTTCCTATAACCAAAGGAGTTTTGAGTTTGTCTTTGAAAATTAACTCTTTGGTTGATAGGATTGAAATAACAGTATTTGGCAACATGATTAAGCTTTCCACAGATAAAACAAGGTTTTGGTCTATTGATTTTACTCAGATCAACCCCTTGTTTTTGTGCCCACTGATTATTCCAGTTTCTTTGATTTCCCCTCCTTTTATCATGTTTTTGGGGCTCAGATTTATTGCAAGTACACTATTTGCAAGGGACAGGATTCACAACTGTTGTCTGTTTGTAGTGGACCTTACCAGACTTTCCCTCTGTCTTTTCTATGTACTTAGATTTGACCCAAGTCTTTCCACATCCCTCATTGGTGATAATGTGATTTTCTAGGGGAATCTCACCACTCACAGTGTTCTCCTTACTCTTATTATTAGAGTACTCTTCTTCAGTGTCTGTTTCAACCACCACTTTGTCTAATGGATCTACCTTAGTGGCTTCATCAGACAATTCCTTCCTATTCTTGGTCTCTAGCAAGTCTGATATAGGAGGGATGTAATTGTTGTTGTATGGTGGTGGTGTGGTGTTATAACCTATTCCTCTTCTAAGTTTGTCATGGATTTGAGTTTGGAGCAAAGAGTCCATTGCTTTAGAAGCATTGGAAAATTTCTCAATATCCAGCTTTGCTTTCTCAAACTCACTCTTTATCTTCTCATTCTCCTCTTCTTTCTGTTTAAGCTTAGACTCATACTGATCTTTCTCCCACTTCCAGTAGTTTGAGTCATAAGAGTGTTGAAGCTCATTGGCTTGGAAACTCTTGATCTGTTCCTCAAAACTCTCAACAATTCTTACATAGTCTTTTATATCTCTCTCTAATCTTTTAAGGTCATCACTAATTGTCTGGTTGTGATCCCTGTACCTTTTAACAGTTTCCATACAAGTTTTAGAGCAAAGATTAGACATTACCTCTGTGGGGATTTCTGTGCTTGAAGAATCTGAAACTTTAGCCATTGATGATTTCTGATTTCAAGGAAGAATGATGATTGCAGGTTTCTGAGAATACTAGCTCTGATACCACTTTGTCAGGATCGAATTCTCAACAAGAATAAATTCTCAGAAACTAATATCAAAGAAGTTTGCGGAATAACACTTTGATATTTAATCAAACAGAAAATCAAAACAAACTGTAAACTTGTATTGAATTCTTTGAAGTTACAAGATTACACACTCAACCTCAATATTGATGAACAGGCTCACCAATACGAATTCTACTTCTCTAGAATTAGGATCTATGCCTTGAGGTTGATTTTCTCTCTAGAACTAACACTTAGAATGAATCAATAATCTCAAAAAAATTATCTAACTATTCTAAACAATACTATATATATATACTGAAGATAAAAGCTAATTACAATTAATAAAATATCTTCAGAATATCTTCCATCATTATCTCCAAGCTTTCCATAATCTTCAGTTTATCCAGCTGTCATCCTTTCCATACAGATCTCCATCTTATAAGCAGTATTAATCATAAGCAGCATTAATACTTTGAGCAGTATTAACTCTAGCAGTACTAACCATGCTCAACAGCATTAATCTCTTCAAGCAGTACTAACTTTGAACTAGCAGTACTAATCTTGTTGAGCAACATTAACCATCAACTAGCAGCATTAATAACAGAAGTACTAACTAGAAGTATTAACAACTAGAAGTATTAACTGTTTTCTTCTAGCAGCATTAACTAGAAGCATTAATATCAGAAGTACTAACTAGAAGTATTAACTGTTTTCTTCTAGCAGCATTAACTACAACTAGCAACATTAACCACAGAAGTAGTAACCATGTTGAATATTAACTTCAGAAGTATTAACCATGTTGAACTAGAAGTAGTAACCATGTTGAACTAGAAGTAGTAACCATGTTGAACATTAACTTCAGAAGTATTAACTACAACTAGAAGTAGTAACCATGATTGACATATTTCAGACCCAACACTTTATCTCTCTAGTTCTTGTTCTTAGTGTTCATATATTGAGTAATTGCTTGATTTGATTGGGATTTATTGATTAATAATTGGTATCAGAGCTGAACCAAACTTTTCGGAAATGATTTGATCATGATTTGAGTTGAAATCTGAAGTTTTAAACCGAAAATTTGTGTTTTTCTGAAAATTTTCACGAACTCGTGTTTGGGTACTATTTCATCCGATTTTTTTGTGAAAAATCAGTTTTAGTGCAAGAAAATGGAATCATTGTATTTCTTTTATGTTTAGGTTTGATTCTTGTTTGGATTACATCTCGGAATTTGAACAAAATCGATTTCAATTTTCGATTTTTGAACTTTCTTGAAATATCGAGTTTGAACATTGTTCTTCATCGAAATTATGTGAATTGTTGTTTTTAATCGAAAATTGATTGTAATTTTGTGTTTAGTACTGTTAGTCGATGATTCTGATGAGTTTTTGAGATCAAATTTGCAGATTTTGATCGATTTGAGAAGAATAAGTCAAGATCCACGGTTTGCGCTACATTCATATGGTTTGCGTAAGATTCATAGTCGTTTGCGTGAGATTATCCGAGCTTTAAGATGTCCGTTTGCGTTTGAAGGCTGTTGCGCAAACTCAGTGCATCACACAAAGCTAAGTTTGCGTATCCTGTTGATCACGCAAAGCTTAGTTTGCGCAACCAGTGCATTACGCAATCCTCATCTTGCGCTTCAAGTATATTACGCAAAGCTTCTTTGCACCAGTCGCGGATCAAGTCCACTTTGCGCTTCAAGACCCGATGCGCAATGCTCACTTTGCGCATCAAGGCACTCACGCAAAGCTTACTTTGCGTCTCAGTAGGTCACGCGAACCTGACTTTGCATATCCAGCTTATTACGAGAAGTGTACTTTGCGTAACACTTTGCTTGCGAAAATCTTGGTTTGCGCAACACACTTATTCCGAGAACCTTGGTTTGCGCATCTCATAGCTCACGCAAACCTTACTTTACGTTTTATCAAGTGTTGGTCAAATTTTTAAAATTTTTGTGTTAGATTTCAATTCAATCTGATTTTTTTTTCTGATATATAGATTGGAACGATCATTCACATTAAGCTGATTACTCATTAATCATGGGATTTCTTTTAGATCTTGAAGAGAAGAATAGAAAGCTGAAACTAGAGAACCTTAATCTGGGTCATGCTGTTGAATTTCATTCACAAAAGTCAAGAGAGTATTTTTCTGAAATCATCTCACTGAAAGAAGAAATCAGTGCTTTAAAGATCATCAATGAAGATCTTCTGAAAAGATCTTCTGGGCAGAATGATGAAAAGGTAAAGAGATTGGAATATGAGAATGCTGAGCTTAGAAAGAATTTATCTGATCTTGAAAAACAGCTTGTTGATGATAAAGCTAATTTTGAGAGTGAAAAGAAAAAAATTTCAAAGAAGTTCTCAGATTTCTCTAAGAAGTGTGATGAAGAAAAGAAGTCGGTTGATCTTAAATGCATTAAGTTTTCTCAACAAATCTCCGATTTTGAGAAAGTACTGATTTTGGAAAGAGATAAATTTGATAAAGAAAAGAAGGCCATAGAGCAGAAAAATGTGGGATTCTTTAAAGAACTATCCGGTCAAAGAAATGATTCAGAAAAAGGATTTGAAGAAGAAAGATCCATCTTTGAGTCTGAAATCAAAAGGCTAACTTCCAAGTTATCTAAACTGTCTGCTTCTGCGCTGAAAGAGCAAAAGACGAAGTCTGAGTTTTCAAAGAAGATTGACCAACTTGTGAAAGAAAGAGACAACTTTGCTTCAAAGATCAAAGAACTTGAAAAGTCTACTTCAAGTTCAAATCAGAAATCTGTCTCTTCACAAAGGCCAGTTAAATATTTTAATCATATTCGTCGATCTAACATTTTCTTTGATGAATATTTAGATGGTTCAGATACATATCCAAGGAGAAGAAGTTACAAGTCAGAGAAACTGGTCTGGATGAAGAAATCTGTCAAAGATGACAAGAAAGATGAGCTGAAAGGAAATACATCATGTGTACATGTACATAAAGCAAAGAAGAACAAAGAGCATAAAGGTAAACCTGACTTCATATACTCAAGAGATTAATTACTCAGGTTTTCAGGTACTAAATATTATTATTCTTACTGCTGTACACATGATCATATCCACAAGACCAGTGATCACTTCTGGTATGGTTCTTACTCTATTACCCCCACAAGAACTGCAACTAACATTCATGGACCCAAATACCAGTGGGTACCAAAGAAGAAAACTGCTTCTGTGTTGTAGGCACCTCAAGTCATGGGGGAGTAAGAGATTATGGCTTTTGAACACAACAGTTCAAAACACGGACTTCAATGTCAAGATTATGGCTCTTGAATAACACAGTTCAAGACCCGCACCTCAATGTCAAGAATATGGCTTCTAAGTACACAACTTAGGACCCATACTTCAAAGGAGTTTGACTTCTAAACACAAACAGTTTAGGACTCGAACCTCAACGATCAAAAGACCTTACTCCTGTTTTTGCATCCGATGGATATGATGGTCTACATCCCAAGAGAATTGATCTGATCTCTATCCTGTATTTTTTCACTGATAGATTTTACTGATATGATGGTCTACAATTCAAAAGGGAGTGTCTAATCTCTATCTTGTTTTAATTGACATATTTTAAATGCCTAATTTATGGGAGGAGTAAAGGTGATGGCTTCTGATCACATGACAGATCAGGACCCGTTTTTCAATGATCAGAGAAGGATATTCTGCTAATATCCAGGGGGAGCTCAAAAGACCTAAATCATTTTATCATGATTTGAGGGGGAGCCGAAAAGGTAAATATGTTCTAATCTAAGATCTCTGATTGTTTGAAAGAAGAACAACTTTCAAGCATGAAAAACAGTTTCTGAAATGTTCAAACCACTTCGGGTTCTCAAAAGATTTTATGAATTTAGAAGTGTGATTTTAAAATGTTTTTCAATTTTGAGCTTTAATGTTTAACTGAACGTGTGTTTCTCAAGATCAATACTTGCGTATTATCTTTTCTATATACTGTAAAGTATTCACACACATCGGTTCGGTATTTCATTTGATTTGTTATTACCATGTCTCATATCGAACATATTTTTTCGATGGTAATACCCCCGTTTGTTTTCAAAGTTGTTGAGCATCATTCATTTATTTTCAAATTTGTGCCTTTATTTCTAAATTGTTTATATTTGTTCATATAAACAAAATATCCAGTTCTTTGATACCCTAGCCATTTCATTTGATCTGATTTTAATCATTGTCAGATTCTCAAAACATTTCTATTCTTTCTTGATTATTCATTCATATAAAGTTTTGAGAAATCTTAAATGTTTAAAAATGCTCAAATTTCATTTTTGATTTTTGATGAGCATACATATACTGACATATGATTTCTTGTGCTTTACATATCAAGAAAATCATTGAACAACATGTACTTTTAGGAACATGGAATTCAGTGTGAGTGCTTAATAGATCTTCCATGGATTCACGATAACCAGTGTTTCCTACCCCGGAAGAATTCCTTTGAGTCATTAAGGGGATAGGGGTCTACAAGAATTGAGTGTGGGAGTGAGCTGAGGTAAAATGGAAATGAGAGATTGGTTAGATGTGAGCTTATATGTTTAAAAAGAAAGAGGGTATGAGAACAAAGTTAAAAGAATATCAGAACTCTGCACCAAACATCTTTCTGAGCCGGGAAGCCACATTACTGATTGGTTCACATTTCTTTGGTGACCATCATTGAAATAGGAAAATAGCCCATGCCATCTCTTGCATACAACCCCACCAGCTACTCATTCTTTTCTTAAAAAAAGAATGTTTCACATTTTCTGGGGAAGCAACACATAATCTATTGGTTCTTCTCTTGGAAGATACTGATATTGAAAAAGAAGGAAAGTTACCCCACCTTCGACCCTTTCTCATGCACATTGAGTCCATGTACAATCATTGCTGTCTCAGTGATTTACATACTTCGAGCCTTATGAAACACAATCATTGTGCTATTTCTTTCATACACAAGCACGAGCACACATAAAATCTGTTTTTCTGTCAGAACATTCATAGATAAACCTTGTATTTTTCAATGATTGAATGGAAGTCCTGGGGAGTCATCATCAAACCAACTCCTTACATTGTACATTCGTTGTACACAGTGATTTTGTGTTACTGACAGGCACTTCTAACTTTTTCATTTGTTGAATCAGGGTTACCACGTCTATTATGTCCGAATTTGAAAAGATTCGGATATATACTGTTCATGATTTGGCTCTTCAGATCAAAGCGCGCCAACTGTCAAAAGGGGAGATTGTTATTTGATCTCAAAGGGGGAAATCAAAGTCTGTGCTGAAATTGATGAAGTTTTGATGATCTTGATGCTCACATCATCAAAAAGGGGGAGAATTATAAAGATTCAATTTCAAAGTTCATGTTCAAAGTTCAAGTCAGAATTTGAAAATGTTTCCGCTGTTTCAAAGTCAAAAGATTCTGAAGATAGTTTGTTCAAAGATATATCAGTATGATTTGTTAAAGGTTTGTTCTTCCAAAGATGATCTGTTAAAGGTTTGTTCTTCCAAAGATGGTCAAGAATTCAAAGTGAAGAAGATACAAAGAAGTTTGTTTGTTCTTCCAAAGATGGTCAAGAGTTCAAAGTGATGAAGATACAAAGAAGTTTGCTTTTCCAAAGAAGTTTCTTCTTTCAAAGCTTCAAAGTGCAAAAGACTTTCCAAGATTCTTCAAGAGCTGAATGAGTAAAGACTGTGAAAGCTTCAAAGTTCAAAGTTAAAGTCACAAAAGCTGAAGAATCAAGAGCTGAAGATCAGTATAAATATTTTATTAAATCTTGAATACAAAGGGGGAGATTGTTAAGTCTAAATATTGTATCCAAGATTTAATATGGAAAGTCAAACTTGTAAAAGTCAACAATGTCAATGTCTTGTAATTGTCAAAGCATGTTTAGTGTTTCCTTTGTTGTTAAGTCTTTGTTAGTGTTGGTATATATAGGGTGTTGGTGTTGTAATCTTGTAACCACGAAGCTCATATTGTAATATCAGACTTATGAATACGAGATCTACTTTCTCTCTCTAGACTCTCTCTCTAGTTCTTGTTCTTAATGTTCATATATTGAGTAATTGCTTGATTTGATTGGGATTTATTGATTAACAGAATTCGTGAAATACATAGGAAATCTTGAATTGATTTTGTTGTTCATCTTTATTAGAATTGCTGATCTAGGGACTATCAATTGTCTTTAACTTCAGCAGAGTGTCATTAGAGTACTTGTGACATTGAGTAGGCTTGACCATCTTCTTTCGGCCAACATCGTCTTTGTACACGAATCCATTCACGGGCTCTACGATTAAGGAGTTGCTTGGAATTGTGTTAGTGCATAAATATGTTGTATCCAAGATCATGAAGAATGGGAGTTGAAAGTCAATGCTCAGGTCAAAGCCTCTTAATGCAAAAGTCAAAGTCAAAGTTTCTTAATAAGGAAAGTCAACTAGTTTTAGTTTTTGTCTTTGTAAACTTGTAGGTATAAAAGTTTCTCCTTTTCTTTGTAATCTAGGAGCACCAAGATCACTTTGAGAGAATATTCATTGTAGAGAGAGAAATATTGTATTTTTGAGAGAATTTGTAATCTTTGATTTCATGATATACAAATGACAAATCGAATTGGAAATTGTTGTTCATCTTGATTGATTGCACTTAAGGGACACACAATTGGTATCAGAGCAAGCATAGAATCAAAAATGGATCAAGAATTTTGAAGTTTTATTCGAACTTTTTCAAGAACTCACAACTCACTGTTCATCTTTCAATTTCTTGTATTTTTTTTTGTTTTTGGAGTTGTAATCCCTTACACAGTATTCGTTTTGTGTCATAGAACACATTTGATTTGAATCATATCGTCCAATTCACAAAATGTTTGTGTGAACTTGGATTTGAGTGAAATTTTTGTTCGAAAGTTTGTAAGCACTGTGTTGAGATCAAATAGCAATCTTTTGTTGGTTTGTTTGTAATTCTTCAACTGTAATCTGTTTGAAATGTGTTAGAGATCAAATATGCAATGTTTGGTGATCTATTTTGGAGTTTTGAAGGATTTGAGACTGAAAAGTAAGTTTTTATTCGAAGTCTTGAAGAACTTGCAAGATTCAAAGAACTCGCAAGATTCATAGTTGAAGAAATCGCAGAGGGTGAAGAACTCGCAGAGTGTGATCTGCGACAAGTTTTGTTGTTTGCTTTCTTTGGTTTACGACAAGCAAGAACTCGCATGACGTTGTCCGCGACTTCTTGGTTTTTATTCTGTTTGATTTGAGACAAGTGATCTGCGACAAGCTCATTTTTGTGACAAGTTTCTTGATTGAAATTTTTCTAAGTATAGGAACTCGCAGACGCATTGCGACAAGTTAATCATCGAAAATTTTTCTAAGTAAGAGAACTCGCAAAAGCTTTGCGACAAGAAAGTCTTAGAACTCGCAGACCTCTATCTGCGTCAAGTAAGAACTCCCAGACAGCTATCTGCGACAAGTAAAGAACTCGCAAGCCTTTGTTTGCGACATGTGAGAACTCACAGACCACTATCTACGACAAGTGAGAACTCACACGCTTCAGTCTGCGAGTTCCTCATTTCTTAGTTCATTTGGTCTGCGACAAGTGGGTTGAACATTGATTTGCGATAAGTACTCTCTAGTGCTTTGCGACTTCAGTACTTAGTCAATTTTTGGCTATTTTCAGAATTCTTGGAAATTTTCTGTTTTTGTGTTTAAAGATCAGCGCTCAGTTCAAGATAACTTCAAAGGATGCTCTTGCTATAGGTACAGATGTTAAACCACCAGTTCTATTCAAAGGTGAATATGAACAATGGAAGGACAAATTCCTGGATTTCATAGACAAGCATGAAAATGGTGAATACATCAAACAGTCAATTGATGAGGGTCTAATGAAACCAGTAATTGCTGTTGTGCCTGATGAGGACAATGAAAGTTCAAATAGTGAAGATGGTACTGAGAACGGAGGAATAAAGACTAAAGAGATTGTGGTGGATTTTTCTAGCTATACACCTGAGCAAAAGAGGAGATACAAAGCAGACAAGCAAGCCATATCTTTACTTCTTTAGAGTATTCCAAATGAAATTTATATTAAGATTGATAGCTACAAGGCAACTGCTAAAAAGATGTGGGATCAGTTGGAGAGGATGATGATGGGATCAAAGATTGGCAACCAGATGAAAGTGGCTAACTGCATAAACTATGAGGAATTTAAAGCCAAAGCTGGAGAAAGTCTTGAGGAAACCAATGAAAGGTTTGTTTCTTTATTGAATGAGCTAGCAAAGAACAAAGTGAAGAAGAAACAAATTGAGAATAATGTTAAGTTTTTGAGTGTGCTGCAACCTGAGTGGAAAAAGCATACAAGGAGGATGAAACAGATGAAAGATCTGAGTGAGATCCCCTTACATAAAGTTTATGAAACCTTGAGGCAGAATGATGAGGAAGTAGAAGAGGCAAGAGAAGAGAAAAAGAAGAGTGAAAAGAAATTTGATGATCCAATGGCTTTGGTGGTTGATAGGAAGAAAGAGAAAGAGAAGAAAGATAAGAAAAGGAAGAAGAAAGTTGTGGTATCTAGTTCTGGTAGTTATGACAATGCTAATTCAAATTTTGATGATGGAAAGAACCTCAAGCATGCCATGATTCTGCTTACCCGAGCCTTCCAGAAGAAATTTTACCAGAAGCCGGGATCTAACAGTCAGAGGCACTCTTCAGGATCGGGGAACTATGAACATAAGGAAAGAGTTGAAGGAAGAAAGTTTGATGATAGGAGATATGAAGGAAAGGGTTATGTGGAAAGGAAGCCAGAAGTGAGAAAGTATGTGAATGAGTATGGAGAGAAGAAAGTTGAGGAGCCAGTCAAGTGCTACAATTGTGGCAAGATAAGCCACTTTGCCAAGGATTGCCGGAAGCCGATTGTTAGAAATTCTGAATACTACAAGAATAAGATGCTTCTGGCCAAGCAAAAAGAAGGAGGCAAAGCACTGATGGTTGAGGATGATTTCTGGTTGGATCATTCAGATTATGAGGAGGATAAAAAAGAGACTGCTCACATGTGCTTAATTGGCAAGGAGGTCAAAGAGGTAAATAATTTTTCTGAATATGATTTTTTTAAACAAATGGAAACCATGATGGTCGAGCTTCAAGACTTACAAGCTAAGCTCAAAAAGGAGAAAAGTAGAGTTGCGAAAAAGCATCAAACAATTTTTGATCTCAACAAGGAAATTGCTGGGAACAAAAACTTGATTGACTCTTTGAACAAATCTTCTACTATTTTTGAAAAACAAAAAGCTTGTTTTGAAAATCAAATATTTGAAACAGTTTCTAAATTTAATAAGTCTGAACTTGAGATAAAAGAGTTTGTTGTCAATTATAGTAAATTGCAATCTGAAAACAAATCGTTGATGAAAAAGATTAATGGTTTGGAAGCAAAAATTTATACTCGAGGTCAAACTAATCAAACCATTTATCTAAACAAACCAAAGGAAGTTACTAATTTCAAAGATAATTGGGGAATTGGTTACGATAGCCCACGTTATCTGAAGAAAGCAATCAGAAAGCAGCCAACTTTATATAACTTTGATTTCTTACAAGTGGCTAACAAATGCCCTCATTTGAAACCCAAGTTTGTTACAAAATCATCTGATGAGGTTGAGGCTAAGGAAGATGAGAACAGAAAAAACACAACTAAAATGAAACTACCATTCTTCTATAAAAAAATGATTGATAGTTATCATTCTGAGCAACCAAAATTTTTATCAAACGGTTATTTTCAAAGCTATTCTACCGAGGAGATGGAGGCCAAACCAGTTAAAGCAAAGATTTATGTTCCTCCACTCGTCTTGGAAAACAATATTTCTGAGCTTGAAAACATTTTAGCGGAAGAAAGAATTTTGGTTGATATTGAGAAGATTGTGTTTTCAACTGTCATGATGAACACTAGTTTCAAATATGAAGTTACAACTGATAAATCCGAATTAGTAAGAGTTTGTGAAAACAATTCCACTGATTCAGATGCATCATCTTGTAAAGTTTTTTAGGAAATGTTTTTACTAATCCTAAATCTTCAAATTGTGCTAAAGTGTATTATCAAAAAAAGTGTTCTCAAAAGTCAAATGATTTCAAAATTTCAAATTCTTCCAAGGCACAACAATTTGATGATGATGCTGATGACTTGTTTGCGGTTGAAAATGATTTTTTCAATTCTGATGGTTGTTTGGATGAAAGTGTTGATAAATTTGATTTCAATGCTAAACTTCCAGATCATACTTCTTTTGTGATCAATAATGTTGCTTTACCTAGTGTGTTTGAAAAAGGTGAAACATCAACTACGGTTGATGATTCGGTTCCTGTGACTACCTATTACTCTAAAGGTAAGAAGCAAAAGAAGAGGCGCTCACAGAAACGGACCAACATAGGTAAGCACAATAAAACACAGACTCTTAAATCTCAGGTTTATGATAAATCCAAATCTTGTGTTTCAGATTTGAGAAAGAAAAAGTCAGAAGCGAGATTGGAATGGAGACCTAATAAGAAGATTGAAGAGTTGACAGAATCATTTTCTGATACAAATTGTAGTAGGGATACTGGTAGTGTTTCTAATGTACTTGGTCAAGTTGTTTCCCATAAAACAACTTGCAATTGATCCAATTATCTCCGTCTACTACTCAGTTTTCCACATATGATCGACATGATTTTGTGACTCGTAAATATTCTGATTGTTGGTTTGGGTCATATCATATTTATTCTTCAAATATTTTTCAAAAGAAAAGAGGACCCAAATTCAAATGGGTGCCAAAATCTTGTGCTAACATGAAATGACCCATCTATAAATAGGTACCTAAACCTGTTGTTGTCTGATTTCTCTTGTGCAGACCCGTCATATGTGGTACTTGGATTCAGGTTGTTCCAAGCATATGAAAGGGCAGAAAGATATTTTGTCTAATTATACAGAGAAATTTTGCTGCACCGTGAGATTTGGAAATGACCACTTTTCACCAATCTTCGGATATGGAGATGTTGTGCAAGAGAACATAACGATAAAGAAGGTGAGATATGTTGAAGGATTAGGACACAATCTGTTCAACATTGGTCAATTCTGTGACAAGTATTTTGTTAGTGTATTATTGTATCCAAGATTTAAATAGGAAAAGTCAATTCTTGTAAAGTCAACTAGTCAAGTCTTGTTTAGTCAATATGAGTTTACTTAGTTGTTAAGCATGTAGTTTTAGTCCTTGGTATAAATACCTTGGTTTGTACTTTATTGTAAGTAAGGTTCATCATTGTTACATCAATATACTTGTGACTCTTTCTCTCACTACTCTCTCTCTAGAAATATACATTTTCAAATCTTGATTGGGTTTAATTGTTAGATTGCTTGATTTTAATCTGGGAATACAATTTCAATTGGTATCAGAGCAGACCAAACAAATTTAGAAAGATTTCATCACCAAATCAGATTCAAATCCTTGAAAAATTCAAGAAAATACTCGTTTCTTGAAAAAGTCACTGTTGAATCGATTTTGCATTATTTTGTTGTTCTTAGATTGTTAAATTGGTTTAGTAGTGATCGATTAGGATCATTGATCACATTGTACTCAAATTTGTTTACGAATTACTCACTAAATCGTTTGAATTTTGGGTTTTCGTATTTTCTTGAAAACACAAACAAAAATGCACTGTAATCGATCAATCACTTGTAATCTTCATTGTTTTGATCATTGTTATTTGATAAAAAGTGATCAATTTCACTTTTCGAGTCTATTGTGATTATTGGTAGAAGATTTGGAAGAGAAATTCGAAGTTTGGATCGATTTCGTGAATAGAACTGTCAAAACGCGCAAGATCTTCAAAACGCGCAAGTTCATCTTTGAAACGAGCAAGATCTGACAAACGCGCAAGATTCTTCATCAAGAACACGCAAGATTCAAGCTGAAGAATGCGCAAGCAAAGCCTGCGAGTTCATCATCAAACGCGCAAGTGAAAGTATCTGAAGAACGCGGAAGCAAAACGTGCGAGTTTGCTAAAATGCGCTAATAGAGGCAAGCGAGTTTGATAAATGCGCAAGACAAAGCTTGCGAGTTTGATCGAAACGCGCTAAGAGGCTTGCGAGTTTGAAATCCGTGAAAAATTTTCTAAGTGTTAAAACGCGCACGTAGCGGCTAGCGAATTCCAGAAACGCGCAAGTGCCTACTAGTGAGTTTCAGTGTGAACAGTGATTTGCGCTTTCAGTGCCTTGCGAGTTTCATCCTTTGCGTGACTAACGATTAACGCGTTTCAGTGGTTAGCGGAACCCCCGTGCTAAGTCTGCGGAGGGGGACATAGTTTGATAGTGGTCATAATTTTTTTTGATTTTTGACGATCATTTTCTTTTAAGCTAACATTCTATTCAAGATGCCTACTACAGATGAGAGAGGAAACACTGTTTTATCTGCAAGAGATATGGCTGTTTTGTACATGCCTGAGATACCGAAAATAGAAGCTGAACGAGATCAACTAAAAAATCAGAATTCAGTGCTTCTAAAACAGATACAGGAGTTGAAATTAAATTTGTCAAATTATGATAAAACTCCTGTTTGTGCAAAATGTGCTAATAATTCTCAATCTGATTTTGCAGGTATCATCAGAGCAAGTGAGAATGAAATTGAAATAAAAGAAAAAAATCATAGGGGTAAAAGAGAAAATAATTTTACAAAAAGAGAGAAAGATAAGCAATCTTCAAAGCCAACTGAAGACGACTGAACATAAATCATTAGAATTGCAAGATGAATCAGTCAAGCTTCAAAACAAGTTGAAGGCTTTTGAAGACCAGATATCTGCTCTGGAGAAGAAAAATGCTGAACTGAAAACAAGCCTCCAAGCAGAAAAAGAAAAATCAAATGTGAAGATATCTTCAACTCAACAATCATCTGAGATTTCCAAGAAAATTTTACAAGAGAAAAAGGATCTTGAGCTGAGATGCATTAAACTTTCAAAGCAAGTGTCTGATTTTGAAAAAGTTATAATCACTGAAAGAGACACTTTTGCCAAAGAAAGAAAAGTTCTTGAAGATAAAAACACTGAACTTCCTAAGCAGATTTCTACTTCACAAGACTTGCTCGAAAAAGAAAGAAATATTTTCAAAGAAAAGAAGCAGTCTTTTGAGCAAGAAAAGAAATTATTTGAAAAGAAAAATGCTGGGATTTTCAAGGATATTTCTGAGAAAAACAAGAACTTGGAAACAGATTTTGAACAAGAACGTTCATATTTTGAATCTGAAATATCGAAGCTCACATCCAAATTATCTGTTCTATCATCAGATATTTTAAAAGAAAAGATGGCTAGATGTAATTTGAAAAAGAAGTTTGACACACTTATTTCTGAAAGAAATATTTTATCTGAAAAGATAAAGAACTTAGAAGTTGCAAACGTCAATTTATCAGAAAAGATTTCAGCTGATGTGATTAATCAATCACCTGTTGATCTTTCAACAGAATCAGTCTGTTCTTTCAAAACAGCTTCGATTTCTATTCATGATAAAAATGTTTTGAAAAACAAAAGTGTCAAACCAATCATTGTGAAATCAAGTCAGATCAGATCATCAAATCTGTTTTATGATAAATCTGTTGATGGTTCAACAAATTTTTACATCAAATCTCTTGGAAAGTATTCTAAGAAAAATCAGATGGTCTGGCGAGTGAAGGATTCTTCAGAAGAGAAGAAGAAAGACAAAGCATTCAAATCCACAACAAATGCCAAAAAGAACAAAATGCATAAAGGTAAATCTTTTGGTAATTCTGATATATATTACTCGACTAATCATCTGATCAGGATTGCTCAAAGGAAGATCTGCTGTTCTTATTGTGGAGAAAATGACTTCGTTCAAAAAGAATCTGCTCACAACTGGTACGGTTCTTATAGAATAACTTCTCAGAATTATGGATTTAAAAGATATACATCTAATGAGAAGTAGATTCTTAAATCTAACATACCAGGACCCAAATACCAGTGGGTACCAAAACCTGTTAAATCTGTTTCGCAGGTACCACAGGTATAGGGAGAGCAAGATGTTTGACTTCTGATCATGTACAGATCAGGACTCGTACTTCAAAGTACAAAATTATGACTTCTAAGTACTACAACTTAGAACTCGGACTTCAATGTCAAAGACTTTGGTTTCTAAACACTTCAGTTTAGAACCCGAACTTTAATGTAAAGACTGTGGCTTCTGATCACATGACAGATCAGGATCCGTTCTTTAATGTTCAAATAAGGATATTATGCAAAATATCCATGGGGAGCTTATCTGATCTAAATCATTCTATAATGATTTGAGGGGGAGCTTAAATGTAAGTATCTTCTAATCTTACATCTCTGATTGTTTGAAAGACGAACAACTTTCAAGCATGAAAAACGGTTTGTTAAATGTTCAAACCACTTCTCTATTCTCAAAAGATTTCATGAATTCAGAAGTGAGCTTTTAAATGTTTTTCATTATTAAGCTTTCATGTTTAACTGACCATGTGTTTCCAAAGATTAATACTTGCGTATTATCTTTTCTATATACTGTCAAGTATTCATACACATCGGTTCAGTACTTCATTTGATTTTGTTATTACCATGTCTCTAAAAGAAACAATTTTTCGATGGTAATACTCCCGTTTGCTTTCAAATGTTGTTGAGCATCAATCATCATTTTATTCTTTGTGCTTTCATTGCAAAATTGTTTATATTTGTTCATATAAACAAAATATCCAATTCTTTGATACCCTAACCATTTTATTTGATCTGATTGATACATTGTCAGATTCTCAAAACAATTCTCTTGATTTCATTTCATTCATTCAATATCCTTGTTTTGAGAGATCTTCATTGTTCAAATGCTCAAATTTCATTCTTAATTTTAAATGAGCATACATTCTGACAATATTATCATTTTGAGCTTAACTGTTCAAGTTAAACTGTTGAGAAACCATTCTTTTTAGGACTTACATGGGATTCATGTGTGAGCTTAAACAGAACTTTCATGGATTCACGTAAACCAGTGTTTCCTACCCAGGAACTTATCCTAGAGTGATTGAGGGGTGAGGGGTCATAAATCAAATAGTAGGGGAGATAATTCATCCGGTTGAATTTTTCTCATTGTGTGGAGCGATAAAATGTAAATGAGAGTTTGGTTAGAAGTGAGCAAAATGTTAAAAAGAAAGAGGGTGTGAGAACAAAGTTAAAAGAATATCAAAATTCTGCACCAACCACTTTCTGAGCCGGGCAACCACAAAATCTGATTGGTTTACATTCTTTGGTGACCATCATTGAAAAAGGCAGTGAGCCCATGCCAATTCTTGCATTAACCCCACCAACCACTCGTTTCTTTCTTAACAAATAAATGTTTCATTTTCTTTGGGGACGCAGCATATCTGCTATCTAGTCTTCACTCGGAAGATTTAGATATTGAAAAAGAAGGAAAGTTGCTCCACCTTCGCACCTCTTTCATGCACATTGAGTCCGTGTAATATCTGTTGCTGTCTCAACAGTTTACACAATTTGAGCCTTATGAAACACAATCATTGTGCTAAATTCTTTCATACACAAGCACGAGCACACATAAAATTTGTTTTTCTGTCAGAACATTCATAGATAAACCTTGTGTTTTTCAATGATTGAATGGAAGTCCTGGGGAGTCATCATCAAACCAGCTCCTTAAATTGTACATTCGTTGTACACAGTAACTCCGTGTTACTGACAGACACTTCTAACTGTTTCATTTGTTGAATCAGGGTTACCAAGTTCATTATATCTGGATTTGAAAAGATTCGGGTATATACAGTTCATGATTCAGCTATTCAGATCAAAGGGCAGAGAATGTCAAATGTATCTCAAAGGGGGAGAATATTTGTAAAAGGGGGAGATTCAAAGAAAGTGCTGAAATTGAGGATGTTTTGATGATTATGGTGCTCACAATCATCAAAAAGGGGGAGAAATCTACAAAGATCAATTTCAAAGAATTTTAGAGTTATAAAGTCAAGACTTGTGGAGATATTTCTGAAAGTTCAAATCAGATGAAAAGAAATCTTTCTCAAAAGATTTTGAAGACAAGTCCAAGTTAAGATGATTCGTGAAAGATTGTTCAAATGAAGACGGTCAAGAGATCAAAGAGATGAAGATAAAAAGTTCAAAGATCCCTTGAAGTTTCAAAAAGTTTGAAGTTTCAAAGAAGTTAAAGATGTCAGAGGCAAAAGTTTGAAGAATCAAGTGCTGAAGACTTATGTCAAATTTTTATTAAATCTTGAATACAAAGGGGGAGAAATCTACAAAGATCAATATCAAAGAATTTCAGAGTTATAAAGTCATCATCAAACCAACTCCTTAAATTGTACATTCGTTGTACACAGTAACTCCGTGTTACTGACAGGCACTTCTAACTGTTTCATTTGTTGAATCAGGGTTACCAAGTTCATTATATCTGGATTTGAAAAGATTCGGGTATATACAGTTCATGATTCATCTATTCAGATCAAAGGGTAGAGAATGTCAAATGTATCTCAAAGGGGGAGAATATTTGTAAAAGGGGGAGATTCAAAGAACGTGATGAAATTGAGAAAGTTTTGATGATTATGATGCTCACAATCATCAAAAAGGGGGAGACATCTACAAAGATCAATTTCAGAGATGAGATGTCAAAAAGTGGAAGAAATTTATGAAAGATTCAAATTTCAAAGCTGATTTGAAGAAAAGCGACGTTCTAAAGATGATTCTGAAAGTCCAAGCCAGATGAATAGAAATCATTCTGAGATTATTCAAAGTCAAATTAAAAGATTCGTGAAAGTTCATTTTTCCAAAGACGATCAAGAGATCATAGTGATGAAGATAAAGTTTTTGAAAGATTCCTCGAAGTTTCTCAAAGGCAAAAGATTTCAAAGAAGTTTAAAGAAGTTTCAAAGATGAAGTTTTCATAGTATTGTTTCAAGACTTTAAATGATTCGTTTTTAAGACTTGTTGACTTTCCAAAGTTGCAAAGTGTTAAAGACTTTTCAAGATTCTTCAACAACTTCAGAAAGAGCTTCAAAGTTTAAAGATGTCAGAGATAAAAGTTGAAGAATCAAGCGCTGAAGACTAGTGTCAAATTTTTTTAAATCTTGAATACAAAGGGGGAGATTGTTAGTGTATTATTGTATCCAAGATTTAAATAGGAAAAGTCAATTCTTGTAAAGTCAATTAGTCAAGTCTTGTTTAGTCAATATGAGTTTACTTAGTTGTTAAGCATGAAGTTTTAGTCCTTGGTATAAATACCTTGGTTTGTACTTTGTTGTAAGTAAGGTTCATCATTGTTACATCAATATACTTGTGACTCTTTCTCTCACTACTCTCTCTTTAGAAATATACATTTTCAAATCTTGATTGGGTTTAATTGTTAGATTGCTTGATTTTAATCTGGGAATACAATATCAATATTGAAATTGTCCTTTTAATCAAGCAATTCAATCAAGATCAAACAATTATGACATTTATGTTCATGATCTAGAGAGAGAGTAGAGAGAGAAAGTAACAATTGTATTTATCACACGTCTGAATGTTTTACAATGAAGTCTCCTACCAAATACAAAGGATTAAAGGTATTTATACCAATGACTAAAACTACATGCTTAACACCTAAGTAAACTCATATTTGACAAAACTAAACATTGACTTTGTTGACTTATCTTGACTTGACTTGACCTATTAAATCTTGTATACAATACTAACATTCTCCCCCTTTGTATTCAAGATTTAATAAAAATTTGACATAAGTATTCAGCACTTGATTCTTCAAACTTTTGTCTCTGACATCTTTAAAACTTTGAAGCTCTAACAATCTTCAGTCTTTAAAAATCTTGAAAAATCATTTAACACTTGCAGCTTTGGAAAGTCAACAAGTCTTGAATGAATCTTTGAAATCATTTAACTTCTTTAAGGCCAAGAGATGTTGTGTTAGGACGGAAGACGGTAAAGAACTCTTAGTCGGGACTCGAAAGTCAAACCTCTACACGATTAATCAGTCAAAGGTCAAGACTGATAATGCGGTGTGTCTAATTTCTAAAGCCTCAATGCAATAAAGTTGGTTATGGCATAGAAGGTTATCTCATCTCAACTTTCGCTACATTAACAAGTTGGGGACTAGCAATTTGGTTAAGGGATTACCTGAGCTAAAATACGAAAAGGAACATCTGTGTGACGCGTGTGAGAAAGGTAAGATGAAAAGAGCCTCACATAAGCCTAAGCCTGAACCAAGCACAAGTACTCCTTTAGAACTGCTGCATATGGATCTTTATGGTCGAATGCGAATCCAAAGCATAAACGGCAAGAAATACGTCTTGGTGATTGTGGATGATTATTCTAGATACACTTGGGTCAAATTTCTAAGATCGAAAGATGAGACGCCCGATGTCATCATCTCATTCCTAAAGACCGTTCAAGTGAACTTGCAGAAGACCGTTAAACTTCTTAGAACTGATAATGGCACAAAATTCAAGAATAAAATGGTTGACGATTATCTCGAATTGGTTGGGATAACTCATCAATTTTCTGCTTCCAGAACTCCAAAACAAAATGGGGTAGTTGAATGACGAAATCGAACTCTTGTTGAGGTTGTACGAACGATGCTGAGCCAGTCTGATCTACCTTTATTTTTGTGGGCCGAAGCTATCTCAACTGCATGTTATACTTAAAATCGTTCAATCATTCATCACCGGTTTGATAAAACACCATATGCTTTGATAAATAATAGAATACCTAGCATTAAACATTTTCATATCTTTGTATGCAGGTGTTTTGTGCTGAATGATAAGGAAAACTTGAACAAGTTCAGTCCCAAGGCTGATGAAGGAATTTTCATTGGATATTTTCAAAAATCTGCGGCATACAGAGTTTATCTGAAGAAATCAAAGATTGTGGTTGAGAGCGTCAACTTCACATATGATAAAGAAATGGCTTCTGATCAAATCAGTTCAGAACCCATGATAACAGGAGTATTAACTTCTGGACAGATCAGTTCAGAACCTGTAGTTAAAGTTTTAAATTCTGATAAAACATCAACATCTACATCTCATTTAACAGAATTAGATTTATTGTTTGTACATTTTTATGATGAGTTTCTTGGTTCTAGAGTGACTAAACCTGTTGTGATTGACAGATCTGAAGATTCAAGTAATCATCATCCAATCACTTCAGATGTCTCAACTGAATCAAATTCCCCGATTCAAGAAGAAACTCTAGTTCAAACACCTACTCAATCAGTTGAAGTTGCAAATGAAACTGCTAATCCAGAAGTTGCACATTCAGTTGGATGTACTGTCATGCCTATCCAACAGACATCAAATGTCCAATCCACTGAACAGTTACTTCAACTGAACCCCAACATGAAGAACATAGTGGATATCTAGATGATCAACATGATCAGTCTACATCTAATCCACTCCCTCATGTACATAAGTGGACCAAAGAGCACCCGGTACATCAAATTATTGGAGAACCATCAAAGCCAGTGCAAACTAGGTCTGCAACTGCTAACGAGTGCATGCTTGATTGTTTTCTGAGCAAGATAGAGCTACACGAGTATCCAAAGCTCTAAAAGATCCAAATTGAATAACAGCTATGCAAGAAGAGCTTAATCAATTCGAATCGCATAAAGTTTGGAGACTCGTACGTCGACCGGAAGGCAAAACCATTATAAGTACGAAATGGGTATTCAAAAACAAGAAAGATGAAGATGGTATCGTGGTAAGAAACAAAGCAAGACTTGTTACTAAAGGATACCGACAAGAGAAAGGAATATATTATGATGAGACATACGCTCCAATTGCACGTATGGAGGCAATCAAAATGTTTCTAGCCTACGCTGCACACAAATACTTCACTGTCTACCTAATGGATGTGAAAACTACCTTTCTAAATGGCATACTGAAATAGGAGGCATACGTCTCACAACCAGAAGGGTTTGTCAATGCTGAAAAACCAGATCATGTCTATATTCTTGACAAAGCTCTCTATGGTTTAAAGCAAGCTCCTCGAGCCTGGTACGATGTTCTATCAAAGTTTTTAGTCAAGTCTAGGTTTTCAAAAGGTAAAATCGATACTACTCTCTTTATTAAAAAGGAAAAATCTGATATCATTTTAATTCAAATATATGTGGACGATATAATATTTGGTTAAACTAATCCAAAGTGTTAGTGTATAGAATTGTATCCAAGATTTAATGTTGAAAAGTCAAAATAGTCTTTGAGAGCTTGTTAAGTTTGTAATCTTGTGAGAAGTAGTTGTAGTATAAATAGTATTTGTTGTTAGTAATCTTGAAACAAAAAAACTTGTACACTTTGATATTGTTAGATCAATGACACATACGATTTCTCTCTCTACTCTCTCTCTAGACTTTGATTGTCAAATCTTGATTGTTGAATTGCTTGTTTGAGTTAGGGATTCATACATTTTCAATTGGTATCAGAGCGAGACCAATCAAATTCAGAAAGATTAGATTACTGAACTGGATCAATTTCTTGAATTTCTGGATCGCAAAGTCGACTTTTCTGATTTTTTTAAATTTTGACCAAATTCATCTTAATCTGTTGTTTTTAGATTGATAAATTGAATTAGGATTGATCGATTAGAGTCAAAGATCATTTGTTGTTCACACTTGCATTCGAATTAACCACTGATTTGTTGTTAATTTTGGATTTTATTGAATTTCAGAAAACACGAACTCATACTCACTGTATTGAACTGTAATCTTCGAAGTTTGGGTCGATTTCCAGTCAACAGAAGCAAGAACGCGCTAGATCCACTCTTAGCTCAAGGGAAGAACACACTAAAGTCAAAACACGCAACTAGTGGCTAGCGAGTTCTACAAAACACGCACATCATGTAGCCTGAGAGTTCTCAAAACGCACAAACAGTAGCTTGAGAGTTTGCAAAACACGCAGCTAATAGTTTGCGAGTTCTAGGGTTGCCAGTCCACTTGGTCTGCGAGTTTCAGTCCATATACTCTGCAAGTTCAAAATTCATGTGGTCTGCGAGTTCTAATTCATGTGGTCTGCGAGTTCTAGTTTATGTCGTATCAGAGCCTAATCGAAGAAATTATTCATCGAAACGATCGATTTTCGCAATTTTTCAATGGAATAGTACTTGGTCGCATAACAGTATCTACGAAAATTCTTATTTCTTGATTTAGAGCTTAATTGATCGAGATTTGATGCTAGATTGATTATATGCTTAGAGTCGAATTTTTTGTAATCAATCACATTGTGTGATTTCAATCAATTTAGAAGAATTAGTTGATTTTGAGATTTTTTGTGTTCGAAATATATTTTACTGTGTTGTGATCGGATTCTGTTATTGAGATGTTTTTAGACAAGATCATCAACTACAATGTTGTTCAGAAGTGATTTTCGAACATGCTCACAAAGTTTCATCTCAAAATTCGAAGATATGTGAATGATTTGGTGATTTTAAACTTTCAGACTTGTTTTCTCGCAAGATCTCAAGAACGCGCAAGATTCATATGAAGAACACGCAAAGTTCATCTGAAGAACACGCACGCAGAAGAACGCGCAAGATGAAGATGTTCATGTTTTCTGCGAGTTTTGATTTCACGCATATAGCCTCTAGCGAGAAGTGAATGAACAGTGACTTGCGGGTTTGTGTATTATGAGAGTTTCAATCTTAGCAAGTTTCGATATTGTCAAATTATTCTAAGTCCTAAACACGCAAGTCTAGTAAGCGAGAAGTTCAAAAATGCGCACGAAGAGGCTTGCTAGTTTCAACAACGCGCATAATACATTTAGCGAGAAGTAACGTGAACAGTTCTTTGCGAGTTATTTGATCTGCGAGTTATGTGCCATTGTTATGCGTGAAGTGACTCTCTTTGTTCTGAGAGTTCTAGGCTTTTGAGACAAGTTACTGTTCACACCCATTTTTGCGACAAGTTGCCTTATGAGATTTAATTGTCAAATTTTTTCTCAGAGCATTCTTCATCAGTTGTTGAATAGATATCAGATAAATCTTCTACCCTTCCTAGTAGTGTTTGCTACAAGTTGCATCCTTCTACAAGCGTACCAAATTAAGTTCTTAAGCTGAATTCCTATTTAACTCGCGGTCAAAGACAGATTTGATGTTATAAACTGATGATGCACTTTGGTTGTCACGTCAAAATTCACACATTTCTTTCTTGTGGGCATAACGAATGTGTTGAATTTTCTAGAGATAAAAGTTGTCTTTTGTGCTCTCAGTCGAGGTTATAGTCTACATCGAATTTGGTATTAAAGTTGAAACTTCAAAGGATAAGAGCTACTTTAAAGGGGGAGCCGGAGTTGTTTTGAAGTTTAAGCAACGCTAAAGTTTTTCAAAGAAATCAAGGGGGAGAAGAGCTGAAGCTGATAAGAGATGATTCCTTTACAAAACTTTAGGGGGAGAATGTTAGTGTATAATATTTAGAAAGTTTTGTAAAGTCATCCATATTGTAATAGGCCTTGTCATTAGCATTTGGGTTGGGCTAAAATGTGTAACATGGGTGATTGGGGTATAAATAGGAAAGTGTTTGTAGTTTGTTTGTAACTTTACTTTCAAAATGTAGACATAAGGTGTTCTAAGTGTTTCTAGAGAGAGAAACTCTTTCTCTCTCTAGGTTGTGAATAAACAACATTTCCTATACCAAATCTACCTCTTGTTCTATCTTTTGTGCATTGATTAATTGTGAATTCATGACCTAACACGAAGTATTGTAAGAATTTTTCTAACCTCATGGTGTCACGTTTTCAAATGAGTATGATGGGAGAGATGAACTTCTTTCTCGGATTACAAGTTAAACAATTTTCCACGGGGATTTTAATAAATCAATCGAAGTATATTGCTGACATTTTAAAGAAATTTATTTTGTCAAATTGTACTCCAATTTCAACTTCGATGGCACCAAGTACTAAAATCGGAGCTGATCTTTCGGGAAAAGTTGTTGATCTTAGGACTTATAGAGGAATGATTGGTTCTTTAATGTATTTAACGGCGAGTAGACTAGATATTATGTTCTCTACATGCTTATGTGCTAGATATCAAGCTTCACCTAAAGAATCCAATCTTTCACCTGTAAAGCGAATATTTAGATATCTGAAGGGAATTGCAGATCTTGGTTTGTGGGAAATCTAAAGATACATGTTTTGAGCTAACAACATATTCAGACGCAGATAATGCAGGTTGTATGTTAGACATAAAGATTACTTCGGGAAATATACAATTTTTGGGAGATAAGCTTGTGAGTTGGACTTCGAAGAAACAACTGTGCGTATCTACTTCAAAAGCCGAGGCAGAGTACGTAGTTGCAACTAGCTGTTGTTCTCAAGTGTTGTGGATGTGAACACAACTCCGAGATTATGGCTTCCAATACAACAAAATTCCGATTTAATGTGATTCCAAGAGCGCTATTGCTATATCTGCGAACCCTGTCCAACACACGAAAACCAAGCATATTGACGTGGGATATCATTTTATGAAAGATAATGTTGAAAAAGGTACAGTTGAACTTTACTTTGTAAACACTTGTGTATTATCTTTTCCATATACTGTCAAGTATTCACACACACCGGTTTTTGTGAACTTTATTATTACCATGTCTCAAAATGAAACAATTTTTCGATGGTAATAAACCCCGTTTGAAATTCAGAGTTTGTTGAACGTTAATTCATTCAAAGCGTTTCTTTCAAGAATGTCTATATTTGTTCATATAGACACATTCCAATTATTTCAGGACCTAAGCTTTTAATGATAAATCATTCAATTTTGATCTTTTCAATACAATGTCAGATTCTCAAACAAGTCTTTTGTATTTATTTCATTCATTCAATATACTTGTTTTGAGAGAATCTTCCATGTTTTAAAATGCTCAAATCTTCATGATTATCTTATTAAGCATACTTACATCTGACATATGTACTATGATTTAACTGTTAAAGTTAAGCTATTGAGCAACATTTTTTCTTTTAGGACAAAATACATGGGATCATTGTGTGAGATTTTAAAAGAACTTCTATGGATTTACGATAACCAGTGTTTCCTACCCAATAAGTTATCCTTGAGTGATCAAGAGGGGAGGGGTCAATATCTGAGTATGGGTGTGTGGTGAGATAAAATGAAAAGAGAGTTTGGTTAGAAGTGAGCTCATTTGATAAAAAGATAGAGGGTGTGAGAACAGAGTTAAAAGAATATCAGAACTCTACACCAAATACTTTCTGAGCCGGGCAACCACATTACTGTTGTTTCACATTTCTTTCATGAACATCATTGAAACAAGCAACTAGCCCATGCCAACTCTTGCTTAAACCCCACCAGCTACTCATCTTTTTCTCAAAAAAGAGACGTTTCAAATTTTGATTGGGGACGCAACACATAATCCATCTCGTCTTTATTTAGAAGATGTGGATATTGAAACAGAAGGAAGTCTGCCCCACCTTCGCACTTTGATCATGCACAATTGAGTCTGTGTATTACTATTGTCGTCTCTATAGTTTACACATTTTGAGCCTTATAAACATTAATGTTTTAATTCTTTCATACATAAGCACGAACACATAGAAAATTCATTTTTCTGTCGGAACATTCATAGAATAATCTTGTGTTATTCGATGATTAAATGGAAGACCTGGGGAGTGAACATCAATAAAACTCGTTGTACAGTACATTCGTTGTACTAAGTGGCTTCGTGCTCCTTACATGCATCTTAACTGATTCATTTGTTGATTCAGGATTACATTCTTATTTATCTGAATTTGAAAAGATTCGGATGAATATATTATGAATTGATGGATGTTCGGTGGCTCATTTTGGAAGGACCAGTGGTCAGAAAATGGTTGATGGCATTTCTTGAAGAAGTTTTGACGATTTGTTCGTTCTACATCATCAAAAAGGGGGTAGCCAGAGGGGATGATGGTGGGTTTGTAGGTGTTCATGGCATGGGTTTCGACCACATTGCCTTATTGGGGGATTTTGTCTTCTTCTATCATTGCATCCCCTAGAAGTAGAACAATAAACCTCTGAAATATCAAAGACGACAGAGTTTTGCCTCTGGACTGGTCTTCGTTCTTTTTCACCACTGCGCCTACCATTTCGCGCAAAATCAGCTGAGTGTAGTTCAGAGGTAGGTCAAAAAATATCCCGTTATGGCCAGGTTATTGTGGCTTGTTTGATCTGGGCTTCCAATTTTTCCAGTCAAAGTTCTTTTGAGGATGGAAAATAGGACATTCCAGATGGGTGGAAGGAATTGCCTTCTGAAGTCAGTCCTTTTTGTGATTGGCTTTCCATAGCCAAGGAAAGTCAGGACGAAATTCGACCAATTCCTAAATTGAGGGTTCTTCAGTGTACTTGACTAAGTTCAGTTGGGATTTGGTTGGTAGTTGGAAAATGGTGGAAATTAGCTTCTTTTTAATCCCAAGTTCCAAAACCTTGTTTGATGAGGGACTTGTTGCAAATATAACGATAGCAGACACAAAAACGGTATTCTTCTCATATTTGCAGCTTTGCCAAAACTGTTGAACGTAAGTTTCAGGAATGTCAGTCCTATTCATGGTTAGAGCTTTTGATATGAAATGGTTTTTCAGTATCGAAATCATGGGTTCATAGTCCTTAGCAAAAGCTTGGGCATTCAAGACCACATTGTGGTTGTTCGGTTTCAGGGGTAGGTTGTTCAAATTATATTGATGAGTTGCAAAGGAGACGATCCGACTAGAGATAGGGTTTTCTTGTTCGACATTGTCAGAGTGTTGACCATTGGAGTGGTAGGAGTTCTCGCTAGATGCAGAAGAAGAAGCCATTGCAAAAATTTGTAGAAAAGGAAAGATCGCAGGTTTCTTGCTTGAGTGCTCGAGAGAGAGATGGATACAGGTAAAGAGTGAAATGGAAATGATTTTGGGTTTTTATGGTGAGAGAAGAGTGAAAAACTGAGCGGCAAAAGGCAAATATTTGGAATCCGTAATCGAGCACAAAGCCGTTTATGAGAACCGTTTCAACCTGTACTTTATCAAATTTTATCGACTCATACACATAAACGATTTACCAACATGTATTTGATTAATAACAAACGATTACAAGGTTTGATGTTCGATTCTCGAGTTTCTCTCTGTGTATTACACCTTTTGTGTGTGTGTTCTTGGATATGTGTTGTGAGATCTGATCTGATCTCTCTAGATCTATCACACACAAACTCAACCACTTGCAATACAACTTGCAATATTAAACTAATAAAACTAACTTAATATCTAAACTATAATATAATAACTAGTATATAATATCTAAATATCTATTTATAAGATATTTAGATTAAACATAAAATACAATAAACTAACTTTGACATTTATTACAAACTGACATTAGACTTATATCGAGAGCGACTTTTCGGGCTTTAGCTTCAGATTGGATCTTCAGATTGGATGATCTTGAATCCAATGAGACTGTGGTATAACAATCTCCCCCTTTGGATCAAGATCATTACTAAAAAGATTTTAGCAATTCCGTCTTCTTGTTCAGCTCAGAAGATGCAATCTCTCTCTTAGTCTTCAAGATAAAGTAAACTCCCCAAAAGATGTAGTTTTTCTCTCTTTCAGTTCATGGGAAGAAGTTATCTCTAGTTTTAGCTCGAAATTCTTCAGCAAAGTATCTTCAAAGAAAATTTCTCTCGAATCAGCATATCTTCAGAATACTTGCTATTTGAAGAATCCAATCTTGGACGTGATTCTTGAAACATGTGATTTCTTGGTTAGCTCTTCTCCATTTCTTGGGTAGATCTTCTCCCCCTTGTTGATGAGAAGTGTAACGATTTCATCAAAACTTGATGACAAGAAATGTTGTTCATAAGGAGCCTTTGATTCGTCAATGCAATAGATATTTATCCAGATCTTTGCAAATCTAGACAAAATAGTCATGTAACACCTGTAGCAATAAACAAATCAGTTAGAAATGCCTGTCAGTAACACTAAGTCATTGTGTGTAACGAATACACAATGGAAAGGAGCTGTTTGATGTTGACACCCCCGGGGCTTCCATTTAATCATCGAAACACCACAAAGGTTATTTCTATAAACGTTATGACAAAGAAACAAATTCCTTGTGTGTTCGTGCTTGTAATAGAAAGAATTAATCACTTGATGATTGATTATAAGGCTCGAAATTGTGTAAACCACTGAGACAACAGTAAGTTAGACACAGACTCAATGTGCATGAGTGAAGTGCGAAGGTGGGACAGACTTCCTTCTTTTCAATATCTAGATTTTCCAAATGAAAATCAGATAGCATATGTGCTGCTTCCCCTTTGAAAAATGAAACATTTTCCTGTTAAGAAGTAAATGAGTAGCAGGTGGGGTAATTTCAAGAGTTGGCATGGGCTAGTTGCCTGTTTCAATAATGATCACAAAAGAGTTGTGAAACACTAGAAATGTAGCTGCCCGACTTAGAAAAAGTTGGTGCAGAGTTCTGATATTCTTTTAACTCTGTTCTCACACCCTCTTTCTTTTAAACATTTAGCTCACTGCTAACCGAACTCTCTTTTTCATGATACCTCATCACTCTTCCACACTCATTTCTTTTGACTCCTCACACCCAATCACTATGGATTAACTTCATGGGTAGAAATCACTGGTTAACGTGATTCCAAAGAAGTTGTGTGAATTCCTAGCACAAAGAAATCCCGTATATCCTATAAAGAATATGTTTCTCAAAATGATTTATAATAAAGTAAGCTCCTGTAGAACATTTAAAGTACACTCCCAAAATATAAAATCTTATGAAAAAACTGGAAGTGGTTTGAACGTTTAAGAATATGTTTTCAATGATTGAAAGTTGTCCTTCTTTCAATCACATATGAGATTAAGATAAAGGAATATACCTTTAAGTGCGATCTTACATCTCATGAAGCTTAGCTTAAAGTCATAAACATATGATCGTGTAAGCTCTTCTCAAAAATTCTGCAAAAGTCTTAAGTCAAGTTAAAGAAACTTTATTCACTAATATTGAAAAGACAAAAAGCAGTAAAACAAATAAATTCTCTTACTCCCCCTGAAATTATGCATCTAACATATATAATTTCAGAAATAAATATGTACTCCCCCTTGAAGATTGATTTCCTCGTTGGAGTATCGGAGTACAATCTTTCATATCAGCATTTGAGTAAGGTCTTCTTCTTTGAAGCACGGGTTCTGATCTGATTTACTTAGAAGCCTTTATGCGCATTGTTCTTCTTGGCATTATGCGTATGTACACATGAGCTTTTACATATCAGCTCTTCTTTAACTGGTGTCTTCTTCCATACCAGTTCTTCTTCCTGGAAGCTTCTTCTCCTTCTTGGATGTGTACCTGAAAAATCTGTATTTCTATCAAAGAAAAGGTTAGAACTACGAATCTGATTAGAAGATTTAATTGACCTTTTTGAAGAAACAGGTTTAGATGTTGAACTTGCAGTTGACTTGAATGAGCATTCTGAATCAGCTGAATCATCTCTAGGTGAGTGGACAATTGACTCTAGAGTCTTGCGCTCAGTTACCACCACCGTTGAAATAATCTTTTCAAGCTCATTGACCTTTGAAGAATAACTGTTTCTTTCTTTGATAAGAAGGTCAATCTTCTTCTCAAGCTCGTTCCTTTTCTTCTTCTCTTTCTGTGCAAGCTTAGATAATTCATATAACTTAGCAGTTAACTTCCTAATTGTAGCTTCAAGGATGCTTCTCTCTTCTTCAAATCCCTTTTGAGCACCATTCTGATCATTTGCCTTCCTCTCCTTGGCAAACTGATCTCTTTCCAAAATTATTACTTTCTCAAAGTTACTAACTTGTTGAGAAAGCTTTAGACATTTAAGTTCGAGAGTCTTCTTCTCTTTACCACTTTTCTTGGAAAATACTGAGAACTTCAGTGCAAACTTTGAACTTTCCTGTTCAAACTCAGATTTGTCCTTGACAAACTCTTGATTTAAGTCTGATAGTTTCTGTTGAAGATTAGTGTTTGCACTCTCCAAGCTCATGAACTTCTCCCCGTTCATCTCTACAGACTCTTGCTTCTGTATTTGAGCTTCTAATTCAAAAAAATTTCTGTTAAGTTCAAAGTTCTCTGCTTCCAGAAACTTAACCTTATCTTCACAAAGCCTAGAACTCTGTTTCAGAAGTTCTTCATTGACTTTCTTTAATGTACTTACTTCTTCTTTCAGAAACTTTCTTTCATCACGATATTTCTTTGAACGTTTAAAATGATGTTCCGCTGATGAAGTAAGAATTTTAAGTTCCGATTTAAGCTTTGTAATCTTTTCCTCATCATCAGAAAAATCCATCTTGAATATCTGATATAAAAAGAACTTGAATATGATCATTAATCCAGATAAAATTTGATCACATAAGAAATTTTGTCCCCCTAGGCAGACTTAGCACGGGGGTCCCATATTACAGTTGTGAAAAATTCTCAGAAAAATATTCTAAGTATGGAATAGAGAATTGGAGTTTGCGCTAGATGTGGTTAGCGCAAAAGATGGTTTGCGCGATGAGAGACTGGCGCACAACAGGTTTGCGCTTCGCGAGGCTGGCGCAAGATGGGGTTTGCGTAAATAGTGTGTCGCGCGAATTGAGGTTTGCGTTATACGTTGGTCGCACGAATTGAGGTTTGCACTTCAAGTGGGTCGCGAAAACTGATGTTTGCGTGAGACGTTGGTCGCGCAAAGTGGGCTTTGCGTGATCAGTTGGTGGCGCAAAGTGGGTCACGCAAAGTTCAACTTGCGTGAGTTCGTTTCTGTGTTTGCGCAAGTTCGTCCCTGTAACTTCGAATTTCAACCAAAAACCTGTCTGTATGTCGAATTAGCAGTCCCAAATTTGACAAAGCGACTACTAACACTTCTAGAACAGTTTGTTACCACTCGATCTCGATTAAACTCACTTTTTGAAAAGCAAATCGATGGCACAGTGACTTTAAAAAGTCGACTGTTTTATCACTAAAATCACAAATTGGTACTCGAATTCAGTTATATACTGAAATTAATCACTCACAACTCAATTTAGCACCCTAATCGATCACAACCTGATCGATTTCAACTTCTAAAACACTCTAAATCATGAAAATGATTTTGAAAATAAGAACACAAAGTCGAGTTTGAAAAACTTGATTTGAATCTCTTATCAGACTCTGATACCAATTGTGGGTCCACAATACTATCAAGTTTTATCGACTCATACACATAAACGATTTACCAACCTGTATTTGATTAATAACAAACGATTACAAGGTTTGATGTTCGATGAAGCTCTCGACTTTCTCTCTGTGTATTACACCTTTTGTGTGTATGTTCTTGGATATGTGTTGTGAGATCTGATCTGATCTCTCTAGCTTCTATCACACACAAACTCAACCACTTGCAATACAACTTGCAATATTAAACTAATAAAACTAACTTAATATCTAAACTATAATATAATAACTAGTATATAATATCTAAATATCTATTTATAAGATATTTAGATTAAACATAAAATACAATAAACTAACTTTGACATTTATTACAAACTGACATTAGACTTATATCGAGAGCGACTTTTCGGGCTTTAGCTTCATATTGGATCTTCAGATTGGATGATCTTGAATCCAATGAGACTGTGGTCTAACACCCTTGATATATTCTTGGGTCAAATATGATAAGTAGTGCCCAAGACAGAAAATAATGAACCAAAAACGATGGAATGTGTTAGGTCCATGAGATAAAAGATTGATTGAATGATAAAGATTAACAAGGAATTGGGATGAATCTGTAGTTGTTTTATTGAACACAGAAAACTAAACTACATAGTACACGAGAATTCGTATGATCTACATTGTTGAAAATGAAAGTTACAAACTACAAACAACTAACATACTGTATTTATACTAGCCCAACACCCTTGTTACAAGGCCCAAATACAATACATGGATTACTTTACTAAACTTCCTAAAATAGAACATTTTTGTTCTAACATTTCCCCCTAAGTTTTGTAAAGTAATCATTCTCTGTTCAGCTCCAGCTTCATCTCCTCTCCCCCTTGATTTCTTTATAAAACTTAGCGTTGCATAAACTTCAAAGTTCCTCTAGCTCTCCCTTGAAAGTAGCTCTTATCCTTGAAGTTTCAACTATAACACAAGATCTGATTTAGACCAAAAACTCGACTGAGTGCACATAAAGACAACTTTTGACTCTTGTAAATCCAACACATTCTGTATGCCCACAAGAATGATATGTGTTGAATTATGGAATGACAACCAAGTGCATCTTCAGTGTATAACATCTGATCTGTCTTTGAACCTCGAGTTGAAAGAAGAATTCAACTTAAGAACTTCATCTGATTAGCTTACAGAAAGTAGCATCCGGTAGCAACACTACAAGGGTTAGAAGGTAAGTACTGTTCAACAACTGATGAAAGACACTCATTTTTTGATAACTTTCCATAATACTGAACAATCAAACCCATAACTCCTTTCTTCACGAATCAGCTCAGCTGGATGATTATAAACACTCAGGATTCTGAATCACAACTCAAGCATCAGTACAATGATTGCAGTCACTCACACTACTGATTGATCAGGTCAGAAAAATGATAAAGTGCTCTCAACGGTCTAACAACAAAAGAAGCTCTCCAGACTGATGATTGCAGATGCTCAGGCAACTAACTCAATCCAATCAGAGACTAAATCCTCAAATCCAGAATCTGAAAATCTTGAAAAGCATAAGCACTCGTGAAAAATAGATCAGTTGCTAAGGATATGTGACCAATATATGATAAGAGTGATGTCACATGTGCATTACGCGTAAAACGCTCGAGAACAGGGCAAACTTGTAGCAAAATGGGTTCAGAACAGTCAATTTTCCCAAAAACATCAA
Organism: Arctium minus; assembly: GCA_954870635.1. Classification (NCBI taxonomy): domain Eukaryota; kingdom Viridiplantae; phylum Streptophyta; class Magnoliopsida; order Asterales; family Asteraceae; genus Arctium; species Arctium minus. The sequence goes on along the minus strand of OX941082.1, from coordinate 58,036,917 downwards.
AACTTTTCGCATAAAGCTAACAATTCGCAGATCACTATTCCAAATAAGCACAATTCGCATGATGGCATTAGCCAAAAACCTCCAGAATTCGCATAGGCCTGCGTGCGAATTCTTACTTTTCGCAAGAACCTATGTGAGAATTCCTCACATCTCGCATAACTCACACCTGCGAATTCCTCACAATTCGCATCACTCACATATACGAAATCTTAACTTTTCGCATAAGACTTCTGTACGAATTCCACACTTAATAAAATTTCATCTTCAAAGAATTTAGTCATGCGAATTCTTAAACATTTCGTATATGACTCTTGTGCGAATTCTGTACTTAAGAAAAAATATCATCTTCAAGGATCATGCAAATTCAAGCATGTGAATTCTTCAAAACTTTCACTATGTGACTTCTTCAAAACTTTCACTATCTGAATTCTTCTATGCGAGTTCTTCAATTTTTTTATGCGAGTTCTTCATCTGATCATGCGAATTATGTGGATCTCGAATGTTTTTTCAACTTTTCTTCAAATTAACCTTCTATACTTCGAATTTTTAGATAAGCTTTTGAACACAATTCGAAAACATCTCTGGAACACAATTGTAGTTGATGATCTTGTCTAAATACCACTCTAAACTCCAATTGATCTCAACCACAGTGATAGAAAAGTTTCGAACATAAAAGTCTCAAAATCGACCAAATCCTTCAAGTTTGTTGAAATTAAACAAATTCATTGATTCAATGATGATCGTCCATAACCTCAGAATCAATTTAGAATCAAAGTACATTCAATTTAACACCAAATCAACAAATTCGAAAAATCCACAGTGAGTGTTCTTTCAATGTAATCAGATCTCGATCGTGCGTAGAAAAATTCTGCGTTCGGCTTTGATACCACTTGTGAGGTCCAAGAGATCAAAGATTGAATTGATTAAAGAAGATGAACAAGAATAATTGGGATGTATCTGTAGTTGTTTTATTGATCACAGAAATCTACACTACAAAGAGCAGACTTCGTATACAGGCTACATTGTAAAAGTGAAAGTTACAAACTACAAACAACTACAGACTCTATTTATACTAACCCAACACCCTTGTTACATTTAAGCCCAAACCCATTACAAGGCCCAAAAACAATACATGGATTACTTTACTAAACTTTGTGATCCCATTTACTAGCATACAATTAATCAACAGATTAAGAACACAACTTTTATTGATTAATCACATGAATTAAATCTAGTCATAGATCTAACAGTGTGCCACAAGTCTCACGTTGTGTGTGTCTTTCATAGTATATGAGTTCTTACCAATCTTGCGTTCGTATCTATGTGCGTGTATGTGTGTCTCTTTTCGTATCTACCTATCTAACAAAGGAACTCACTATATATACTAAGTCAAACTAGGTTGACTTTACAACACAAAACCTCACACTATCAAACCCTTACAACTTAAACCTTCTATTTTAATCTTGAATAAAATTCTGATCTAACAATCTTTCCCTTTGGATTCAAGATTAAAAAAAATTGACAATTATCTTCAGGTCTTCTTATCTTCAGAAATGATCTTCAGCAAACAAACTTTTCTTGCTTTGAATCTTGAAAACTTTGAAACTTTGTATGAACTTTGAAAACTCTTCCCTTTTGGGTTTTTCAACAACTTCAACACTTTCTTCATAATCATTGAAATCTTCAAAATTTTATCGCTTTGATCAATATTTAATCTCTCCCTTTGACTTCAACAAAATCACATATTCTTAAGAAAACTTTTCTTCAAATTCAGACATTGATGCAACTTTCAGATTTATCTCTTTCTTTCTTTCTTTGATTCAAACAAATCATCTGACTTTAACATCTCCCCTTTTAATTACATCTCCTTGACACTTCTTTCGCTTTGAAATGAATTTGACTTTGAAATTCTGAAATTTTCCCCTTTCTTGATAATATCAACTTTGGTCTGACTTTGAAACCTTGATATATCTCCCTCTTTTTGATGAATTGTGAGAATCAGAATCATCAAAACTTTTTCAAGGTCAACACAATCTTTAAATGATCTCCCCAAAACATCAGATAAGCATAGTTTTCATGATTAACAATCTCCCCTTGTTGGTAGGATATGAACAATCTCCCTCATGTATGAAAGTAATTAAACTTCCCCAACTGATCTGATAATGAGCCGTCAATTCATGAAAGTATTCATCTGAATATTTTCAAATTCAGACAATTTATGAGTGTAACCCTGAATCAACAAATGAAACAGTTAGGAATGCCTGTCAGTAACACAAAGTTACCGTGTACAACAAATGTACAATGTAAGGAGCTTGAGTTGATGTTCACTCCCCAGGACTTCCATTCAATCATTGAAAAACACAAGGTAATTCTATGAATGTTGTGACAGAAAAACAGATTTTCTGTGAGTTCGTGCTTGTGTTATGAAAGAATTAGCACAATGATTGTTGTATCAGGCTCAAAATAATGTAAACCATTGAGACAACAATGATTATACATAGACTCAATGTGCATGAGAAAGGGTCGAAGGTGGGGCAACTTTCCTTCTTTTTCAATATCAGTAGCTTCCGAGTGAAGAACCAATAGAGTATGTGCCGCTTCCCCAGAAAATGTGAAACATTCTCTTTTTAAGAAAAGAATGAGTAGCTGGTGGGGTTGTATGCAAGAGTTGGCATGGGCTTACTGCCTTTTTCAATGATGGTCACCAAATAATGTGAACCAACAGATTATATGGCTACCCAACTCAGAAAGATTTGGTGCAGAGTCTAATATTCTTTTACTCTGTTCTCTCACCCTCTTTCTTTTAAACATTTTAAGCTCACTTCTAACCAATCTCTCTTTTCCATTTTACCTCATCACACACCACTCTCAATTCTTTTCACCCCTCTCCCCTCAATCACTCAAAGGATTACTTCCGGGGTAGGAAACACTGGTTATCGTGAATCCATGGAAGTTCCTTTAAGTGCTTACACTGAGTCCCATGTATTTATCCTAGAAAGAATGTAGTGCTCAATGATTATTTTGACAGTTAAGCACAAGAAATCATAGTCAGTGTATGTGTGTTCATAAAAGATAAGAATCAATTTGAACATTTAAGATTTCTCAAAACAATTTGAATGAATGAATATCATGAAATTAATAGAAATGTTTTGAGAATCTGACAATGATTTAAATCAGATCATATAGTTCATGAAGATATATAATTTGGGATATCAAAGACGTAAGATGTTTATACGAAAAAATATAAACATATTTTCAATGAAAGCACATGTAAAATAGAAATGACGTCTGATCTCAAACAATGAAGAATAGCAAGCGGGAGTATTACCATAGAAAGATTTATCATTTGTTACATGGTAATAACAAAGTCAAGAAATGTACTGAACCGTTGTGTGTAGGAATACTTGACAGTATATATAGACAAGATAATACACAAGTATTAATCTTTTGAGAAACACACGGTCAATTAAACATCAAAGTATCCAAGTAAAAATCATTTAAAATCACACTTCGAAATTCATAAAACATTTTGAGAACACGAAGTGGTTTGAACATTTAAGAAAATCATTTTTCACAAGTGAAAGTTGTCCTTCTTTCATCAAGTGATAGAGTTTAAGATATTGAAAAATATACCTATAAAGTATGAGTCTTAACTCCCCCTAAAAGATATGATAGTTTAAATCTCAGTAACTCCCCCTCAAATGAAAAAACTTCTTGAAAATACTTAATATTTTAAGTATCCTTGAGAAGAAAAACATTTAGGATTGGGTTGTAAACTGAAAAATTCAGAAACCATTATTACATATTCTCCGATGAGAATAGTAATTTTCAGCTTTATCAATGAAGACCGGGTCCTAATCTGATGTAACCAGAAACCTTAGTTCTTTGACTTTGAAGTCCGAGTCCTGATCTGTACATGATCAAAATTCATTCATTCTTTCACAATGAGGAACGAGTCCTAAACTGATGTGTTTAGAAGTCATTGTTCTTTGAAGAACGAGTTCTGAACTGTTATATTCAGAAGTCTTTGTTCTTTCTCCCCTTAAACCTTGGGTGCCTGCAACACAGGTTTAGCTTTTGGTATCCACTGGTACTTGGATCCTGAATTGTTAGTTGCAGTTCTAGTAGGAGAGATGTAATAAGAACCATACCAACTATTTTCATAATTTTTCTTAACAAAATCATTTGAACCGCAATAGGAACAACTAATTTTATTTTGAGATAACCTGATCAATTGATTTATAGTGTAAACCAGATCAGGTTTGCCAAAAGTTTATCTTTATGAGCATTGTTCCTTTTTGCATTAGATGCATACTCAAATGATTTATGTTCCTTCTTCTCCTCCGAGAAACCTTTCACTATCGAAATCCATTTATCTTTTTCTTTTTCATCTTTCCTTCTCCAAAATCTTTTCTTCTAAGATTTTTTACCTGAACCATTAACATTTTTATTAGAGAAAAGGTTAGAAGGATGAATTTGATCTTTAGATTTAGAAGTATGATTATCATCAGAATCAAATAAAGGATTATTCCTAAAATAGAACATTAATGTTCTAACAGAATGAATAATGAAAAGAGCAGACTATATATACAGAAGTAAAGCTATATATTCAGAAATAGAATTATATACATGAGAAACTCTATACCAAGGTGCAAAGGTTCTGTGGATCAACTTAGGTTCAACATCCCCAACTTGCCTACTAAGAATAAAAATCTCTTCTCATCTAAGGCTTTGGTGAACAGGTCAGCAAGTTGATAATCTGTAGGCATAAAATACATTTCTATCGTACCTTTTTCCACATGATGCTTTAGAAAGTGGTACCTTATGTCAATATGCTTTGTCTTAGAGTGCTGAACTGGATTGGTAGAGATGGCTATTGCACTTTTGGAATCACAAAAGATGGGAATCTTCTCAATGTCTAGACCATAGTCTCTGGGTTGGGTTCTCATCCATAGAACTTGTGAGCAACAACTAGCAGCAACAACATACTCAACTTCTACCATAGATATGGACACACAATCCTGCTTCTTAGAAGTCCAACTCACTAATTTACCACCTAGAAATTGATAACATCCAGAGGTACTTTTTCTGTCTAGTTTGCATCCTCCATAATCTGAATCTGTATAAGCCATAAGATCAAATCCAGAGTTCTTTGGATACAGAGGCCAAGATTTTTTGTCCCTCTGGGGTATCTAAAGATCCGTTTCACAGCAAAAATATGGGACTCCTTGGGATTTGTTTAATATCTTGCACAAAGACATGTGGCATACATTATATCTGGTCTACATGCAGTTAAGTACATAAGAGACCCTATCATACCTCTGTAGAGTTTGCACTCGACAGATTTTCCCTCTGGATCAGAATGTAACTCCATAGAGGTTTCCACCACATAAGAGTCATAGAGTTTGAATTTTGAAAGTATGTCAAAGACATATTTAGATTGATTTATAAAAATTCCCTCTGTGGTTTGTTTGACTTGAAGCCCGAGGAAGAAATTTAATTCTCCCATCATGCTTATTTCAAACTCACTCTTCAAGAGTATTTCAAACTTGTTGCAATAGTTTTTGTTAGTAGATCCAAATATAATGTCATCCACATATATTTTGACAAGTAAAATCTCACATCTTCTCCGTTTGTAGAAAAAAAGTAGTATCGATTGTACCTCTTTCGAACTTATTCTCAAGCAAGAAGTTTGAGGGTTGATTATACCAGGCTTTGGGGATTGTTTTAGTTCATATAGAGCCTTGTCCAGAACATAAACATGATTTGGAAATTCTTAACTCTCGAACCTTGGTGGTTGTTGGACATATACTTCTTCTTGAGTCTGACCATTTAGAAAAGTTGACTTCACATCCATTTGGTATACTTGAAACCTCTGTGGCTGCAAATTTTAAGAATATCCTAATTGTTTCTAGCCGTGCAACGGGGGAAAATGTTTCCTCATAGTCAATCCCTTCTTCTTGGCAATATCCCTTAGCCACCAATCTTGCTTTGTTCCTAGTGACCACTCCATCTTCATCCTTCTTGTTTCTAAAGACCCATTTGGTCCCAATAGTAGTTTTGCCTTTCGACGGAGGTTCTAGGGACCATACTTTGTTGCGCTCAAATTGCAGAAGCTCGTGTTACATACCTTCTACCCAATCTGGATCATCTAATGCCTCAAAAACCTCTTCGATTCGATCATACTAACAAAATTTTTGAAGAAACAAAAATTTGCAGTGGCTGATTGAGTCTTTACTTCTCAGAAGGATCACCAATGATTTGGCTCTGTAGATGACTCTTGGTCCACTTAGTCATTCTTGGAAGATGGTCATTGGTAGCATCAAGTTGTACTTCTGTGGGTGAGGTAGTTGGTACTTGAACAACTTTTGTTGTAGAAGGCTGATCATTTGTGCTTGTCACAGAAATTGATGAATCACCCTGAGTATGAGTAGAGACCTCCATGGTATCTGGATTTGAGTTCTTGGCTTGCTCTGGTGATGTGTCCTCTGTGGTTTATGGAGTTGTATTTTCTTCTTGATTGAGCATAAAATCTTGATTGTTTGTATCCTCTGCATGCTCCCCCTCAATTGTTGAACCTACACAAAGAGTTGAAGATGGTGAAGTATTACCAGGACGAGTAAGAGATATACCTTGAGGTGCTTGGTCCACAGAGGCTTCGATTCCAAAGGCTCTGTGACCATCCGCAGAGGGATCATCATCATCGAACATTTTCTCAAATAATTAATTTAACTCAGCTACTCGAGAAGATATTGAGTCAGAAGTTTGCGATTGATATCCGAGTCCTGAGCTGATTTGCTCAGAAGTCACTTGGAATGAGTCATCAAAAGATACATTGATACTTTCCAGTATCATTCTCGATTTGAGTATGTAGACTCTGTATATACGCCTTGGAGGTTGATGAATAACCAATAAATTTGGCTTCATCAGCTTTTCGATCAAACTTTCCAATTTGCTCTCTGTCGTTCAAGACAAAGCATCTTCATCCAAACACATGAAAGAACTTGATGTTTGGTTTCCTCTGGTTGATTAAGTGGTATGGAGTCTTTGAATGTCTCTTCACAATTAGAGATTTGTTTTGTGTGAAGCATGCAGTTGAGACAACTTCTGCCCAAAAAGAAGTTGATAATCCAGATGCAGTGAGCATGGTTCTGGCAACCTGCACTAGTGTTCGATTTCTTCATTCAACAACACCATTCTATTGTGGAGTTCGTGCGGCAGAGAAGTTCTGTGAAATACCCTCTTCGGCAAGAAAGGCATCAATTGTTGAATTCTTGAACTCAGTACCATTGTCACTTATGAGCTTCTTTACCTTGATATCATCTAGAACTTGGATTTTTCTCATTAGAGTGATTAGTACTTGAGGAACATCAGACTTCTTCCTGACAAATTCAACCCATGTGTTTCTAGAGAATTAATTAATGAGAACAAGTATGTACTTCTTGTTACCTAAGCTCTGTACAGATATTGGACCACAAAGGTTAACATGAAGCATATACAGAGGCCTAGTGCAAGACACATCTGACTTGGTTTTATGGGAAGCTCTTTTGAGTGTGCCCATTTCACAAGAAGAGCATAGATGATCTCTGTTGAATTTTAAGTTTGGAAGACCACTAAACAGATTTAGTTTAACAAGTTTGTGAAGAGTATGAAAGTTTAAGTGACAGAACCTACTGTGCCAGATGCAAGCTTACTCATCCATACTTGAAACAAAACAAAGTTTTTCATCTTTGTTTGTTACTTTAAAGTTCATGAGGTACATATCACATCTTCTATCGTGTCTCAGAAGCTCTATGCTTGTCGCTTCACTTAGCAGAGAGCAAAATTTCTTGTTGAACTTGACATCAAATCCATTATCACAGAGTTGATTTACACTTAGTAGGTTGTGGTTAAGGCCATCCACATATGAAACTCTGGATACATTGATATCCTCCTTGGCAATGACTCTGTAGCCTTTGATTTGTCCTTTCCAATTATCTCCAAATGTTACAGAACCTCCTCCAGATTTTTCTTTGTATGAGGAGAGTAACCCTCTGTCATCAGTCATGTGCCTAGATCACCCAGAGTCTAGATACCACACGGGCACATGATGCTTCTGCTACATAAATTAAGGAGATTTAGGTACCCATTTCCAAATGTGTCCACTTTTGTTAGGAGTCTTTAAGGTTGCCTTAGCATCGTTAGGTTTGGTCTTAACTTCATTAACAGAAGAACCATTTTGTTCTTCTTACCCTTGAATTTGGCATTCTTTGCTTTGGGTCTAGAGAGGAAACAGTGTGGACCAGAAAAATATTGACTTAGTTGATGCATGAGCTTGAAACAATCACAATAATGAACATTTGAAGCAACTTGCTTAAACTTTTCATTGAATTCATTAAAGATGGGTACATAGGTTTTTTTTATTACAATCTCTCCTAGCATCATACTTCTTTTTACAGAAGGACCTATCTAGGCTAGATTTATTTTTATTAAAACTCCTCTCCGGATGATTCTTCAATTCTACCCACCTTCTGTGGTAACCCTCCCTTGGTTTCACTGCCACAAAAGCAAAAGATTTGTCATTGTTAATCCATTTATGCTTTTGTTGCCAAATGTACTTGTCTTGATTTGGCTTTACATGTCTTAGAGCTTTTGAACTTTGAGATGACGCTTCCTTTTGTTTATTAACCTTTTCAAGCTCAAGAGAAGTCTTAGCTTGTATACACATGTCTAGAAACTAAGGACAGATAGGGATACTTGCAGAGTTTTCCTTGGGAGGAATTGTTTTCTTAAGAATGCCAGAGGGTAGTTTAAAACCATCTAGTTTGCAAGGTACTATCTCTGGCTTGACAAAACCAGTCTCTGAATCGACAGAGGCATGACTCTCTAGACATATGTCACAATCTCTATCATTATTTTCCATGAGATTAGTTAAGTCTTTTGAAATACATGGGATAATTTCAAGAGCTCTGAAGATTTCCATCAAATCTCGTTCAAAGATTTTTTGTACGACAAAAGTTATATCAGGCCTATTAAGAAAATGATTTTCATATGTTTCTTTCAAATCATTTTCAAAGAGTTTCAATAACTTTCCTTCTACAGAAAAGGGAATGAACTTAGGCGCCTTAGAGGACAATTCCTTTTCAGGGATTATCTTGCAAACAAAGGGATGGCCGAATTTGAAGAGTCTTATCTGATTTGGAGTTTTCAGATATTTCTTTGGTTTAGATTCTTTTTTGACTGAGGTTGAGGATGACAAATCTTTGTTTTCATACCAAACATTTGACATCTTTAATGGACTCCTCACATGTGGTTCTCCAGAGGTTTTGTGCCTCTTAAATACAGAAGTTAACTTGGGAAAACCTGATTTTCGAATTTTCCCAAGTTAGAAAATGGAGGATAAAGATTTGTTTCTTTTGTTTCCAGTATAAGGATCTATATCACAGAACCCTATTCCTCTTCTGCCAACTTGGGTGTTTACCTTTTCATGCAACTTCTGTGCATCCTGATATTTTTTTTTATCAGAAGATCTCTGTCCTGCAAGTCTTGATGGAAAACTTCTCTTTCTCTTTGGAAAATTATTTTAAGAGAAAGAATATCCATTATGTCACTCCCATTATCCTTAAGCTCTTTGATCTTGTTTTTCAAAGATAGATCAAGATAAGTAACCTTTTCTTTCAAGCTTTTTACTTCTTTGAAGTGTTCAGCTTCAAGAATTTCCTTTTCTATAAATATTTTATCCTTTTCTTGAGTAAGAAGTCTGGCTTCTCTCTCATAAAAGGGAAGTTTCTTTTTCAAATCAGAACAAGTCTTTTCAAAAGTATGAAATTCTTCTGTGAGTTTAAGCAAATTGATCTCTGTTTCATTTGAGCAAGATTTAGAAGTTGATACCTCATTGTCAGCTTCTGAGTCATTTACCTTTGCCATACCACAAAACAAAGCATTTATGTCCCTTTCATTAGATGATTTATCAGAGATCTAGTTGTCCTGTTCCGCCATTAGTGATTTCTGAGCATAGTACTCAGCTTTCTTTTTGTAGAAGGCATAATCTCGAACATACTGACCTCTGTTGGGCTGGCTTCGACATTCTACGACATAGTGTCCGAGATTGCCGCACTTGAAGCAACCAGTGTTCTGTGGGTTGGTGGTCAAAACTTTCTTAGGTCCTCTTAGGTCATTCTTCTGCGCACCCCTCTGTTGGTATTCACCCGTCCTCTTCTTGTGGTTTCTCTGGTCATACACCCTCTATTGATCAAAATACTCCTCCATTCCTTGATTTCTTGGTTCATATGCATGTGGTGGCCCGAACTTTCTTTGGTCATGATAGGCTCTCTCCATCTGTGGCCCATGACATTGAAATCTGCCACCCCTTCCTTCTCTTTTTTCTGTCCCTCTGTGGAAGACCGACTTCTTCTTGAGTCCACGATTGAACTCCTTAATGATCAAAGCCAAAGACTTGGATATTGAAGCCATACTTACTTCTTCCTTACTATCAGCCATTAGTAACCTCTTCATCTTCTTCTTCCCTTTCACACCTTCATCATGAGCTTTCTCCTTCTATGGCTTGTCTTGGCCCTCTGCGGCTTTCCCTACAAGTGCCAGAGGTCCACTCATCTGGGTTTTGGTCTAGACTACAAAGTTTTTTTGTGCGTCTAGAGTGCCAAAGAGATCAGTTAAAGTCTATGTGTCTAAGTATTGATTGGTTTGCAGAGACATGGATAACTGAAGCCATTCTTCATTCAAACTCTTGAGAAATATAACATTGTTCTCTTCAGAGGTTCTATCAGGGAGTCAAACCTATCTGACTTTCTTCTCAGTGATACATTGAAATCTGCCACCTCTTCCTTCTCTTTTTTCTGTCCCTCTGTGGAAGACCGACTTCTTCTTGAGTCCACGATTGAACTCCTTAATGATCAAAGCCAAAGACTTGGATATTGAAGCCATACTTACTTCTTCCTTACTATCAGCCATTAGTAACCTCTTCATCTTCTTCTTCCCTTTCACACCTTCATCATGAGCTTTCTCCTTCTATGGCTTGTCTTGGCCCTCTGCGGCTTTCCCTACAAGTGCCAGAGGTCCACTCATCTGGGTTTTGGTCTAGACTACAAAGTTTTTTTGTGCGTCTAGAGTGCCAAAGAGATCAGTTAAAGTCTATGTGTCTAAGTATTGATTGGTTTGCAGAGACATGGATAACTGAAGCCATTCTTCATTCAAACTCTTGAGAAATATAACATTGTTCTCTTCAGAGGTTCTATCAGGGAGTCAAACCTATCTGACTTTCTTCTCAGTGATACATTGAAATCTGCCACCTCTTCCTTCTCTTTTTTCTGTCCCTCTGTGGAAGACCGACTTCTTCTTGAGTCCACGATTGAACTCCTTAATGATCAAAGCCAAAGACTTGGATATTGAAGCCATACTTACTTCTTCCTTACTATCAGCCATTAGTAACCTCTTCATCTTCTTCTTCCCTTTCACACCTTCATCATGAGCTTTCTCCTTCTATGGCTTGTCTTGGCCCTCTGCGGCTTTCCCTACAAGTGCCAGAGGTCCACTCATCTGGGTTTTGGTCTAGACTACAAAGTTTTTTTGTGCGTCTAGAGTGCCAAAGAGATCAGTTAAAGTCTATGTGTCTAAGTATTGATTGGTTTGCAGAGACATGGATAACTGAAGCCATTCTTCATTCAAACTCTTGAGAAATATAACATTGTTCTCTTCAGAGGTTCTATCAGGGAGTCAAACCTATCGTATGTGATCTAGAGTGATTCAGTTGGCAGAGCTTTGAATGCATAGTATTTGTTTATGCATTGAGCTCTTTTGTTCTTTTGAGTCTTTGCTCCACCTTCTAGCTGCTTCTCTAGCTCTACCCATAGATCATGGGCAGATTCACATGCATCCAAAGACTAAAATAGATCATTTGGATAGCCATGATGAGTAAACATTTGGCTTCCTTTCCCATCTCATATTTTCCTAGTCTTGAGGGCCCTATTCAATGATAGGCTTGGGTTTTTGGTATTCAGGTACCTCTGGTGTGGTTGCAGTTGCAGGTACCCTGGGAACAGTGACCATAGGAACATAAGGTAGATTTTGGACACAAGTTACTAGTTCCTTGTCAACTCCCTTCAAAAAATGAATCAAAAGAATCTTCCATTGAGGATATTCATCTCTCAACAGAGTAGGAGGTTTGATTTGAGATTCAGCGGTGAAGAAGGTGTTTGTGTTTGCCATTTTGAAAGAAAAAGGAGATTTCGAAGAAAAACAGAGTACAAGTAATGAAGAAGAAAAGAGACGATTTGAAACAAGACATAATAAGAACTTAAGATTAAACTTGGAAAGAAAAGAGTTCTAGTTGATCTACATCACACACTGAAGTGATTTCAAGTAAGAAACAACTCCTATACCTGTGTCAAATCCAAGCTGGTTGAAAATAACACAACACAGGGATAGTTCTTTAAGAGTGAAGAACAAGTCTGAAATCAGTTCAAATAAACTACCAAATAAGTTGGAATCATTGCAGAACAGATGGTGAGCAGAAGCGTTTTAGTGCATAAGATGGTTTGAACTATTTGGTAGAATCACACACACAAGTAACAAAGATAACACGAACAATAAGAAAGATTTACTCAACAGATTATCTTCACTAACTTTCAGAAAACCAAGAACATACTTAATTGTGTGAAATGCTCTCTACAATTTTCTCTCACTAGAATTCAGGCGTGTGTGATTTGTGTGTTGCATTGCCAACAATGGCAGGAGGTGTTCCCTACATATAGAGATCATGGAGCACACAAATGGTAGAATACAAAGGCTGTCACCCATAAAAGGAATGACAACTGAAAAGTAATCCATCGTGGGTGTACTATTTGATCTTCAGAATCTTCGTACAGCAGGGGCACGTGAGAGGCACATGATCTTTTGTCTTCATGAAATGCACAAGTCTTCTACTCCCAGAGGTTGCCAGCACAGAGGCTCTGTGAAGGATCACAGAGGCTCTGTGGTCTGAGGTTGATCTTCTGGTTAAGTTCTTCTCGGGTAGTAGTCGACAGAGGCTTTGATCAGTGCTGTTTGAGAGTCTTGGTGTTTATGGCAGAAGTCTTCTGTGGTTTTGATAGACAATGTTTCAATACTTCTATTAGAGAACTATTGGAGCTAACAAGAGCTAACTGAGTTTGAAAGAAACAATGTTTGGAATCTCGTTCCTAGACCATCTGATAAGACTGTTATTGGCACCAAATGGGTGTTTAATAACAAATTAGATGAACATGGGACTATGACCCATAATAAATCTACACTTGTTTATCAGGGATACAGACAAGAGGAAGACATAGACTATGATGAAACCTTTTCCCCTGTGACCAGGCTCGAAGCAATTCGATTATTCTTAGCCTATGCAGTTCATAAAGACTTTAAGGTATATCAAATGGATGTCAAGTCATCATTCCTAAATGGAATGCTGAGTGAGGAAGTCTATGGTGAACAACCCCTAGGGTTCTCTGACCCTAAGCATCCAGGTTATGTATATAAGTTGTATAAGGTTCTCTATGGGTTAAAACAAGCTCCTCGTGCTTGCTATGAAACCCTATCTTCATTTCTAATCACTGAAAAATTTGAACGTGGAATGATTGATAACACTTTGTTTTTTAGAAAAGGGTAAAATTCATATTATTCTTGTTCAAATATATGTGGATGACATTATATTTGGTTCTACTAACCTTTCTCTATGTGTACGATTCGCTGAGAGAATGAAAGAAGAATACAAGACGAGTTTGATGGGTGAGCTAACCAACTTCTTTGGTCTTCAGATTAAACAATATGATAAAGGTACATTCATACATCAAGGTAAGTATGTTAATGATATGCTGATGAAGTTTGATCTTACTCAACCTTCAGCGATGAAAACTCTTATCGCTCCACCGCTGGCACTAAACAAGGATCCACCTGGAAAACCTGTTAATGTCACAAATTATAAAGGAATGATCGGGTCATTGTTGTATTTGACAGCTAGTCGACCTGACATTATGTACTTTACCTGCTTATGTGCAAGATATCAGCCTGAACCCAAGGAATCCCATATGATTCATGTTAAGCGTATCTTCAGGTATCTTAAGCGAACTCCTAACCTAGGTCTTTGGTGTCCCAAGGACTCAGGGTTCAATCTAACTGCTTATTCAGACAGTGATTTTGTAGGATGTAAGATAGATAGAAAGAGCACTACTGGAGGCTGTCAGCTCCTAGGTGGAAAGTTGGTAAGTTGGACAAGTAAAAAGCATAACTTCGTATCCACATCAACTGCTGAAGCTGAGTATGTAGCCGCTGGTAGTTGTTGTACGCAGGTCTTAAGGATGAGAAATCATCTCCTAGCCTCTGACCTTCAGTTATCAAGAATTCCTATCTATTTTGATAACACTAGTGCAATTGCAATTGCTAATAATCATGTGCTACACTCAAAGGCCAAACACATTGAAATCAAATATTATTTTATCATAGATCATGTGATGAATGGAGATATTGAACTTCATTTCCTCCCTACTGATTTTCAACTCGCTGATATCTTTACCATACCTCTTAATGAGACAAGATTCAACTTTCACATCAGCGTGCTTCAAATGTTAAATATAGAATAATAACTTTTCAGATATTGTACATTGTATCAGCAATTGGACTTTAAAGTTCATTATTCATCAAATAATCGCTAACTATATGTTATTTGATAATAAAGTATGTTTTCTATCTCTCCTCACTGAAGAACTCTTCAGCGAGCCGCTCTTGAAAATTTCAAAAGATAATCACTGGTTTCTTTAAGTGATTAAAAGATTTTTCAAAAGAAAAACCTATCTGACTTTCTTCTCAGTGATACCTTAAAATCCAAAAGACACTAACTGATTTCCTAAAATGATTAAAAGTTTTTGTAAAACTGAAAAGACGTTTCATTTTATGACGTCATTTCTTTTGGATAACCGTTGGCACAATTTTTCTAACAATGTCGCCCGTTCCCATTCCTAACCAATCACATGTGAGTGACGTGTCCTTGTCATGATGATTTTTCTCTCTCTATCATCATTCTTTTCTCTCTCCTCCTATATATAAATACGTCTCTTTGTCTCACATTCAATAAAATCACCAAATTTGACCGTCCAATTAATAGCGAGTGTAGTCATTGTGATACTCAGTCTCTATTTTCCCTTGGTTTGGTACTCGTGCTTACCGTACGAATTACTTGATTCGATATTGTACACTTGCAGTTTATTAGATATAAGTTGGACAGATTTGTCTAAGTGGTCATCTCTGGTCACCTTGATCAGAACTCTGGCACTGAAGGATAAGAGTTTGTGATGGTGAAATCAGCTAAGTCCTTATTCTGAAGTACATGGTCGGAGTTCTGAAGACAAAGGCTAAGAAATCTAACATGGAGATTTTAGTAAGTATCAAGTCCGAAGTAGAGAACTCAGAGTTCTGAGTTTAATAGAAAGATTTATATAGTCTATGAAAGGCAAATGTATGTCTTTTAAGTCATTTGGACTTTTACTTTGAATGTAATTTTGGGCTTTAATTGGTAAATGGGCTTGGGCCCATTCTTTGTAAAATGGACCTATAAATAGAGGTCTTGGGCTTCATTTTAATTTGAGACTTGAAGATTTTGAGAGAACTTAGAGACATTTGTATAAAGTGAGTTTAAGAGATGTATGTCTCAGTTCTCCCTCCATTGTAGTTCAATCCTATGAATTTATATCATCAATAAAATTGATCTTCATGCCCATCTATATTCTAATTTGTATGGATTAATCTTGATTGTTGTCTAACATGGGATCTACATAAAAGTTTGATGAAATTTACTATTTTAAATTTGAGTAGATTAAGTTTGACTTCTTGCATTTTGACTTAAATTACGTCAAGTGGAAACATTTATGTTCTTTATCAATCATTTGGAAGGTGGACAACTTATAGTTTGATAAATTTTGTTCGAACCACTTCTTCAATCTCAAAATGATTTATGATTAAAAGAAGTTGGATTTTAAATGATTTTTGTGCTTATTTAGAAAATCATGAAAGTCTGAATGTAGAGATTCAGAATTCTGAGTTTTCATATTCAAAATTCTAAACTCTTTATTTTAGAATTCTGAATTCTCTATTTCTGAATTATGAACTCTTATGACCTGGCAATTCCAGAATAAGTCGTTGCAGACTTATTTTTCTGGATTAATTGCTTCTATATTGATTTCCACATGTCATGTTTTTGTTTGATCAATGAATTAGCACGTCTCTAAAAGTAAAAACCCTTTGGTGGTAATTTGCCTATTTGAAATTTAATCTTAGGCCTTAATCATCGGATTTTGTTTCTCTTTTTGACATTTGTCCCTAAATGATCGCCCATTCATCTTATCTGATTGAGAATAAATTTGTTCTTAATTCTCAATAATCACTTTTTCGAACCCTAACTTCTTACAGATACCCTGTGCTTTCGAACTTTGTGTGATATGTCATTCTACAAGTGTGAGAAATCATTATGTGTGAAAATTTGACTTCTAACCAATCGATAATGGCTCATTCATCTCAAAACACTGGTGCTTACAATTATGTGGGTGATTCAGATTATGTTCAATCGAACTCTCCTTCTGATCATCCTTTGACTGAAAGTTTAGTTCTTGATAGTTTTTAGATGAATACTTGTAACATCATTACAAGCGAGGCTACTTCTAGAATTCCAATGGGAGGAGAAGAGGAATGCAATGCTGATATTTCTCTGAATGAATTCATTCCAACAAAGAAAAATATGTGTGCTTTGGATTTAGATTCAAACAAGTTCAAGGAAGAGCACAAGAGTACCACCTAGTAACTGCAACAGTGGTGGACGAATCTGACTTTCAATGACTCAAACAAGTGTTTGGAATCAAAATTTGAAGGGAAAGCTTATGCCATTTCATTGGAAGGATTTAGAAAGATTCTTGGATTGTCAAAGAAGGATGCCATTCCCAGAAAGAGTGATTTTCATGATATTCCTACTTCATAATTGATAATTTCTACTATGAATACTCTAGGTTATTTAGAAGGAATTAACCAACAAACTTGGTGAATTCAAAAGGAAGATCTTGCCTCATGTCTTGTCTAGTACAACTTGGCATCAATCATTATTAAATGCTTGACAGGAAAAACTGGAAGTCAAGATCAACTCAGTACAAGATTCTTGCAATTGTTTTACGGATTGATCAAAAGCAAGCATATCAATTATTGCTTCATCATTTAGGAAAATATTAGAGAACACCTTATAGCAAAAGATGATTGTGTCTACATTACTTGAGCATGATTATTGATATAATCATCAGGGAAGATGCTTCTATCAGAAGAAGGGATGATGAGACAGTTGCACCATAATACTTCATGGATTCTCTGAGAACATCAACTCCTTTGATCCCATTTACAAATCCAATGGTACTTTCAAGCAAGCTTATATCTTTTCTAGGTTATGGGGGAATTATTAGTTAAACATTATTCTTCTAAGGTTTACCTGAAGTAGTAAACCCTGCTCAAAGAGCCCCACCAGTTGTAGAGAGAGGTGAGGGGTTTATTGGTCGTGGTAGATGATAAAAGTAAAGATTGTGATCATGATACATCATATCATATCACTTGATCTATTCCTCCATATCACATCCCTTGATATATGCTTCAATATCTCTTTGATTTGATTCTTGTAATTACTTTTGTAATCATCTAGAATATTTTCTTTCATTTATTTGTATGTATAAATACGTGTTAGCAATGTTGTAATAGACAAGTCATTTTCTCATTAGTTTCTATATGGTATCAATGCTCTAATCGATCAATTATCCTAATCTCGTTCTTCCTCTTTATCTCAATGGCTTCAAGTGATCAATTCTTCATCCCGACTACTACCGAAACCAACAACTACTCTTCACCAAGACCAAACTGCTCCTACCAAGGTCGTCGTCAATGGTGTAAAGATTAAGGACATTATGTCACCCAATGCTCAATTTTTCACCAACAATTTCCTCAAGCAGTGCCACCTACTTCATCCCCTCGTAAACCTATGTTCAAAAGGTATCAACAACCCAACCATAACCCAAGAGCCTATACTGTGAGTGCCCCATTTTCGACCTCTGGGTGGTTACCTGATAGTGGTGCCTCCCACCACATTACAAACAGTTTAGAGATGCTTTCCTTACATGCTTCTTGTGATGGCACTGACGAACTAGTCATTGGTGATGGCCCCGGACTTCCCATATCAAATATTGGTTTCACATCCCTTCTCACACCCTCTCACTGTTTTTGTTCTCCATGTTCATTCAGCTTCTAGAAACATAAATCCATCTATCAATTTTGTCTTGATAAAAATGATTCCACCACTTTCTTACCTAATTATTTTCTAGTGAAGGATATACAAACAAGAGAGACGCTGCTTGAGGGTCCAACTAAATTTGGAATATATGAATGGCTCCCATCCGTCCAACCATCAACTCCACTTCTTTATTTACAACCATAGGCTGGAATCACATATTAGGACACCCATCCTTGTCTCTTCTCATGAAGATTAGTAATATGATTAACATTTCTGTTCTAAGTTCTCCTTCAAATTGCAATGCAAGTGATTGCAATAAACGTCATAAACTTTTGTTCTCTCAATCTACTATTAGTTCTAATGGACCATTATGTTAGAACATAAATATGTTCTAGTTTAGAAGTTTAGTAAAATAATCAACATGTAATTGTATTGGGCCTTGTATTGGGTTTGGGCTTAATGTGTACAAAGCATGTGGGGGTATAAATAGGAGTCTGTATGTTAGTTTTGTAAGTAAGTTTCATTTCAACAGTGTAGATATACGAAATCCTCTCATTGTAGTGTAGTTTTACTTTCAATAAATAAAACTACAAATTCCGTCCCTATAATCTCTTGTTCATCTCAATTATTCAATCAATCTTGATCTTAGGGACTTCACAATTGGTATCAAAGCTAGATCAAAAAATTCAGAAACATTATCATCATGATTTGAAGCAGAAAGATCCGAATATCCAATTTTGTAAAGTCACTGTGTTAGGGCTATTTTGTTAGTTAAATAGAAGTTCAGGGTATAAAATGTCAATTATTCATAGTTGTAAGCTTGTTGGGCCTAAAAGCCCATAAGCCCGTCAGGCCTGCGTGCCTAAGTATTTAAAGTTGTTTTCTATTTCATTTATAGAGTTAGAAGTTCATTATTCAGTTTTCTAGTCACTAGTTTTACAAACCCTTATCAGAAATTCTCTCTGTAAACCTAAACCCTTTGAAGTAATATCAATCATATGACTAGTTGTTGTGGCCTATAATCTGTTCATCTTTGATTGTTGTTATTCTGATTTGCACTGCACTGGGATCTACAATTGGTATCAGAGCAAATAGGCAAAAAGGTTTGATCCAGTAAAAAGGTTTGTCTAAAACCCTAAAATCAATTACTTGTGATAATTGCTTTACTTGCTTTAATTGATTGTCAGTGTTTGCATTCTGTGTTTATCTGATTAATCGATATCTGCAAAGTTAAGTTTTTGTGTTGGTGATTCGATCGAAATCTCTCTTCTGGAAAAATTAATTTCTATCGATCGAATCTGGAAATTTCATATTTTTTTTGCAAACTATCGGTCTAAGAACTTCTCTGTGTTATTGCATCTGGAAAAATTAATTTCTATCGATCGAATCTGGAAATTTCATATTTTTTTTGCAAACTATCGGTCTAAGAACTTCTCTGTGTTATTGCATCTGGAAAAATTAATTTCTATCGATCGAATCTGGAAATTTCATAGTTTTGCAAACTATCTGCATCCGGTCGAGTGTTTTTGATTGATCGAAGGATCGAAGTTTCTGGGTTTGGTTTCGGTCGAATCCCAGAAATTCATCGGGTTCTTCGGTCGATTCATCGTGTTTATCGGTCCTTTATGTTAATCGATCTTATCTGTTACTTGTGTTTATCGTCTTTAGTGTTTTGACCGATTGTTATTCGACCTGAGCCTTCGACCGAGTGTTTGTAAACACCGGTCCTTACTTCGACCGGGTAGTTGTGATCTCTGGTCATTCCCTTCGACCGGACCTTAGCTTTCCACGGTCTTTCCCTTCGACCGGGTAGGTGCTTCGACCGGACCTTAGTGGTTTCCGGTCTAGCATTCGACCGATACTCGGCTATTTCGGTCTTTGTCCTTCGACCGTGTACTTGCTACTCCGGTCTTACCCTTCGACCGGGTACTTTCTTACTCCGGTCTTACCTTCGACCGGTATCTTGCATATTCCGGTCTTTGCTTCGACCGGTATCTTGCACTCTCCTGTCTTACGTTTGACCGATATCCTGTTAGACCGAGTACGTGTGTTTCTGTGTTTCTTTAATTTATTATTATATTTGGATCATCCTGCTTGCCTAACGATCATTACAGTGCTCTTAAGTTAAGAAGTAAAGATGAACTCAAGGGAAGCTTTAGCCATCGGTTATGACCAAAAGCCCCCGGTGCTCTTTCGGGGAGAGTACCCTCAGTGGCATGACCGATTTATGAACTTCATAGAAGCAAAATCCTCCTATGAAGCAATATACAAATGCCTGACTGAGGGTCCACCAGATTGGCCAATGAAAGTGGTACCAGGAAACCCAGCTGAAGGAAGGCCAGAGCGACAGATTCAGAAATCTCTTATTGATTTTACTAAGGACGAAAAGGATATGTACGATGCAGAAAAGCTAGCAAAATCATACCTTCTTCAAAGTCTACCAAATGACATCTATGCTTGTATAGATAGCTTCAAGGATTCATCGAAAAAGATGTGGGACCAAATAGAGAAGATGATGATGGGAAGCCACATCAACAACCAGCTAAAGGTGACCAACTGTATCACCAGATATGATGGGTTTAAAGCGAGAAAAGGTGAAACGCTGACGGAAACCTATGAGAGGTTTAATATGCTTCTAAATGATCTTCAGAAGAATAAGATCACAAAGACGAACACGGAAAACAATATAAACTTTATGAACAACTTAAAGCCTGAGTGGAAACCGTTTGTCTCCCATATACGCCACACTCAGACCTTGGAGAAGCTGTATCTTCACGAACTCTATGAAATGTTGCTCCAGGACGAAGAGGAAGTGATGGAGCTTATTGGGAATCAGAAAGCAGAGGAAAATCCAGCAGCCGATCCATTAGCACTCGTATCTGAGAGAAGAGGCAAGTCCGTCAGTCGATCATCTGGAAAAGAGCCCGTGCTGAGTGATTCTGAACCTGAAGATCCCAATAGCGACTCGGATCCAGAACTTGCCAAGATGAAAGAAGAAATGTTGTTTCTCACTCAAGCATTTCAGAAGAGGAAGTTTTTTAACAAGTCCTCAAACAAGCAAAGATTCTCTACTCGCTGTGATCATCAAGAAAAGTCTGAAGGTAAGAGACGCTTTGAAGTTGGTAAGCAGTCTGACAAGAGAAATGAAGAAAATCCGAAAGACGAGCCGATCAAATGCTACAACTGTGGTCGGTTAGGTCATTTCGCCAAGGATTATCGCAAACCAGTTGTGCGCAACACCGACTACTACCAAGCTAAGCTGCTTCTTGCCAAAGAAAAGGAAGCCGGTAAAGCTCTAATGGCTGAAGACGATTACTGGTTGCAAGTGTCGAATGAAGAACCTGAGGATGCTGAAGCTCATTTGTGTTTCATGGGCAAACATTCATCACCATCTGACACTGATGATGAAGATCGCAATGCTCCATGCCAGGTATGTGCCCCTTTTCAAGAAGCTTTACTTGATCATATGCAACTCTCAATGCACAAACTTGACTCTTACAAGCTACTCTTAAAAGAAAAAGAACAACTTCTCTCATCTCTAGAAAACCGTGTCACTAAACAGTCTGAATTTATGGAACAACAAAGCTTAGAAATTTCTAGCTACCTGTGCACGATTTCTAATTTGAGAAAAGAGAATGACAGTTGTTCAACAGAGTCACAAAAGCTAAAGACCAAAGTAGATGATCTGACCAATGAGCTCCGCATGACCACATCCGGTCTTAGGAGACCTCGGTGTAAAACTTATCCGGTCCAATATCTTATCCGGTCGAATCCTCTTTTATGGTTCTAATAGCTTATAATTATACCTTTGTGTGTCTATGAGGTGATTTTGATGGTTCTCTGTGCTGGTTTTTCACTAGCTTAAATGGGTGCAGTTCTATGTGCCTTGGTGACTGACCCTAATGCACGCATAAGGGTTTGTTCTTCCACCTTTTTGGAGTTAGTATCCGTTGTGGTTTAAATCATGACTGTATAACTCCAACGGCTATCATATTTTACAAACCTGCGTACTAATCGACTATTTCTTCACAGGTACAATGGCACAAAACCAACCACCAGCGATTGATCCAATCGCCGATGCGGAACTGATTCCCGAGGATCAGTTCCTCCCTCTTACAGCCAATAACTACCACCTCGATGTAACCCAACCTGCTATTCAATATCAGGTCATCATCGAGATACTTATGGGGCATCCAATCTCCTATGCTCTTACGGAAACTGCGACCGTTCCAGTCCTATACTTACAGCAGTTTTGGCACTCTCTCCGTGCTTTAGAGGCCGATGGCGAATTCCACCTTGAAGGTCGGAAAGATCATACACCAGTGCTTCTCACATGTGATCTCTTCTGAAAATTCCTTCGTTTACCGACCGCCGGATCCGTTCCAGGCAGGAATAGCTTCGACCCGATGGTTTCTGATGCTACACTGTGCACCGACCTCATCTCTTTAGGATACGGCGCAGAACTTCGCATTCCATCAACCTTCAACCGCAAGTACCTCTCGACGATCTGGTACACGATGTTCACCTACATAAATCGGTGCCTTTCGGCTATAACGAAAGGCATTGATCAGACGAGCGCCCCGATTCTTCGCATCTTTCACGCGGTGGCCTTCAATCGCCACATGGACTTTGCCGACTATCTTTGGTTTGAACTCATTCAGAGAGTTCGGTCTACTGCATCTCGCCGATCGAATTTCATTCCATTCATGCGGTTCTTACAGATTGTCATCCGGAACTTCATGAACCTGTATCCCGAGATACAACGCCGTTCTACGCACCCGACATGTCCACATCATCCGACACGCAAGATACCTTCCTGCGCTGATCCAGAAGGTGTTGTCGCCCGACAAATCCCAGTCGGGGTACTAGACTATGCTCGTCCTACGACACTGAGTGTGATAGCTTATAGGCACACACACAACATTCCAGCTCCTATGGTCCGGCCAAGACCGGCAGGACCTGCCCAGGGAGCACGACCTGAGCGACGTGAGGGTCCGCGTCCACGAAAGAGAGGCGGGAGCGTGCGGATATTTGGGGCTTCCGGACAGGGTGTGTCGAGAGAAATAATCGTGAGGGGAACTGACGTGGGCAGTGCCGTTGGAAGGAGCCAGCCTAGTTCTTCTAGACAACCATCTTCGCCGACGCAAATAGAGACTCAAACGACAGAAGAGACAACCGATTCTGAAGCCCTTCATGTTCATTCCTCTTCTGTCGCTGCTACTGAGGACACAACAGCGCATTCCGCCTCGGAGGAAACCTCGGGCCAATCCGAGCCTGCGGCGGAATCAGGTTCACCCGACTCTCAGTCGGAAGCTGCAACCGACTCTGAGGAGGCATCCGATGAATCCGACAGTGAGTCAGACCCAGCCACTAACGTATCGGCATAAAATGACGAGTCTTCTGACTCCGATGGTGACGATAATCAGCCCTCACCTGGAGAGATAAGGAGAGCGGAGGGAGTTTTAGTTGAAGATGATATTCTAGTGAGCAGAGAGAGGGAAAGAAAGAGAAAATATGACGCTGAGAGTACACGAGTGACGGGATAACCATCAACGGTTGTATCCCCCCTAGCCACATCCAGCCAGGTAGACACATCTGCTACCCAGTCTCATGTGTTGAGACAGGGTATTGAAGAAGTCGCCGTGGACCTAGCGGCGCATTTGCACACCCCACCAAGCCACTCCACCATCTCTCAACAGATGGTGGTTTCACATTCTCACGGGGATTTAGCACATCCGCTATCGGGCTCTCACTTGGAGGGTGCCGATATTGAAACAAGAGAACAGATGCCCCTGTTCTCGACATCTTTGCATGCACGGAGTCTAGAGCCTTTTGCTATACCTGTCATTCCTAGGACACATATTCCATTTTCGGCTATCGCCGGTCGCCTAAGTGGCCCGGCCGGAACACCCATAATAATTCCGCCTTCGGGTAGTTTACGAGGATTGGGTGGAAGTCCTACCACGGCTATCATCACGCCAATCGTGAACGTAGGCGGCTCGACTTCTACAGTCGTAGCTTCAACGGGAAGTCTAAGTGACCCCGGAGTTACCCCAACTGAGTTCGTCTCAAGGGAATACATGGACGGCGCCCTAAAGGTTGTCCAATCTATGATGAGGGAAGAGGTGGACAACCTCAAACGCATGATCAAAGGCAAAGGTCCTGCGACTGAGCTTGAGCCCACACATATTCCACCTTCCCTACCCGCTATGGATCTTTCTATCCTTGAGCTTAAATCCATTCTTCTTGCCAAACTACTAGCCCAGTCTCTAACCGAACCCACCCAGGATGCCGATTTGTTATCACTGCTTCGTTCTCAAGCATCCACACCTACCCCACTAACCCCCAACCTATTGTCTCTTCTGAAGCCTTCCAGATCCAACAAGCCATGCTTCAGTCACTTCAGCAAACCGTAGCTGTTTTGACTGAACGCCTATTAGTAGTATAAGATACCTGTCGTAGCCAGGCAGAACGGCTCAAGCGCCGACATGATGATCAGGATGATCCTGATCACCATGAGGGGGAGAAGCGCCAACGCCTAACTGAGCCGGAGACACATATGGTGGAATCAGGGCAGGTGGAACAGGGTTCGGGTTCCGGTACAAGAACAGAGGGACAGAGACAGGAACAGGAACGGGAACAGATGACAGACTTGATACTATACGACTATCCGACGGTTGAAAAGCCTGAGGAATTTGAAGATGGTTCTCCGATAGTTCCTGAAGATTGGGCAATAATACTAGATCCGTATGAAGTGGCGGACACGACAGAAGAATGTGCTAATACTGAAAGAGCTCTGGTGGTTATGCAAGAAGAAATTGATGAAATCCTGCATCCAGATGATCAGTCTTCTGTCGTAGTTCCATTGTTGACTTATCCGGCTAATCACCATGAATTCTCTTCTACAGTTTTTACCGAGAGATCTCCTCCAGCTTCACTAGTTAAAGAACCAGTATGTACTCCTCCAGTTCGTCCATCCAAGTGGGAAAGAGTCAGAATAAAAGTTCCTTTCCTCGAAGAAATCCAGAAGAAGATCTTTGCCCACTGGATCAGAAAGTATGATGAAGTTGTTCTCCATGGTCTACAGTCAGTGAAAAACATAGAAAAACAGCGTGAGCTTGTGTTCGTGTACAGAAAGTTCCAGCACAAGTACTCCAAGACGAAGCTCAGGATTGTATCAGTTGATAGGATTATACCTGCCTACTTCATGAAGGTTATGTATACGGACTTCATGGTTACAAGAGAAGATGGTCATCAATACTGCTTTTTTGATGCTGATTTTCCATGTCTGGAGCCACAAGATCTGCTGTTCATACTACGTGATTTAAAGACCAGAACTGTCAGACCCGAAGAAGTCATTGATGCACTAGAAACCGTGAAAAGATACATGAAGTGCGCAATGAAACGTGCTTCGGTGGAAGATTTTCAGATTGGGTTAGAAAGCGATCAACCGAAGATTAATCTGCTCAAGCCTGATCTGAGTGTTCCGTCTGATGCTCTAAGCGTACCTGCATTCACAGTTATAAAGATTCCAGAGTTTGGTATGTCATACGTGAACAACAAAGGTGTTCTATGATTTATCCGTTTTAATCAGATTGCCAGATTCTGTGATGGTACATTGATGCTGCTGAAAGACAAGATGAAGCGTGCGCTGAGTCAAGATGAAAAAGGAGTTCAGGTACTGGATTCTTCATACAAAGAACTTGTTCTTAAAGCACTGAGAGTTATCGAAGAACGACTGGAGTACAGAACGCAAATCAGATATTTCGAGATCAGTTTTGGTTTTCGGAAGATATATGTTCCTAACAGGCGCGAGTTTCAACTTCTATTTAAAGGGGGAGATTGTTAGGGCTATTTTGTTAGTTAAATAGAAGTTCAGGGTATAAAATGTGAATTATCTATAGTTGTAAGCTTGTTGGGCCAAAAAGCCCATAAACCCGTCAGGCCTGCGTGCCTAAGTATTTAAAGTTGTTTTCTATTTCATTTATAGAGTTAAAAGTTCATTATTCAGTTTTCTAGTCATTAGGTTTACAAACCCTTATCAGAAATTCTCTCTGTAAACCTAAACCCTTTGAAGTAATATCAATCATATGACTAGTTGTTGTGGCCTATAATCTGTTCATCTTTGATTGTTGTTATTCTGATTTGCACTGCACTGGGATCTACACACTGTTCCATTGAAATCAAGATTTTGATTTCATGGTATTTTTGATGTAAATTTGGTATTAAAGTGATCACACTTAGTAGGGGAACAATTCTTGTTTGACGCAGAAATCAAATTGAACCACAGATTGATGAAATTTGATCAATCTTTATAGTTTTAGAAGGTTTCCATTCGCGTACTGTCAAGAATCGAATCCCACGAACATGTTTGTTCTTGATGAAATTCACTTCACAGGGTTGTTCTCGATGTCAAAGTGAGTGATTCTGCAATTTTTCAGAATCAAACATCAAGGTTTGAGTGGAAATCGGTGTATTTTTGTGAAAAATCGTCCAAGATCTAAAGAATTCACACGAGCTATGAAGAACTCGCACAAAGAACTCGCAGGGCAAAGAAATTCGCACATCACAAAGAACAAAAATGTTTAAGGAAGGAATTCGCACAAGAGTTTGTACGAAAAGCAAAGGATTCGCACAAGAGACATATATGAATTGCTTGGAATTCACATCTGAGCCTTAGAAATTATTCAAGGGAGGAATTCGCATACAAAGTCATACGAGAAGCTCATAATTCACATCTTACCTTATGCGAGATGCTCATAATTCGGACATTAGTATATGCGAAAAGCTCAGATTTCGTATCCTTTAAGTATCCTTTTCATACGAATTGTGTCCATATGAATTCTTGCTTACGAATTCTTACTTGTGTGTGCCTGCGAATTGTGTTCCTTGTACGAACTCTTAGTGCATGCTAATTATATGTTGTGAGTTCTATACGAATTCTATAAGTGCATACGAATTCTAGACTTGTAATCAAATTTGAGTGATTTTTCTGTATTTTTACTGTTGATTTTACTGATTTTCTAACTAAAGATCTTTTCCAGCTATATTTTTCAGAGAAATACTAATCATGCCTTACACAGATGAGAAGGGAAATATGTTTCTCACCAACAGGGACTGTGCATTGTCATACATGCCAGAAATACCAAAGATGGAAGCTGAACTTGAAGAGCTCAAAGTTAAAAATTCAAAGCTGAAAGCAGAAATCATACTTTGAATGTCAAACTGACAAAGGTTGACAAACAAATATCAACATATCAAGAAAAAGGAAAATAATGGTTGAAGAAAGTAGATGAGAGACACAAGAATGAGAAAGCTGAA
The DNA here is from genome assembly GCA_954870635.1 of Arctium minus. Lineage (NCBI taxonomy): Eukaryota > Viridiplantae > Streptophyta > Magnoliopsida > Asterales > Asteraceae > Arctium > Arctium minus. The sequence continues at coordinate 58,009,328 of OX941082.1, read as the reverse complement.
CTTGAGAAATCTTTCAACCGGAAGTTATATGAACTTTCAAAGAAAGTCGAGTCTGAGAAGAAACAGATAGAAATCAAGTGTGCCAAATTGTTCAAATAAGTATCTGATTTTGAAAAAATTGTAATTACAAAAAGAGATGTCTTTGATAAAGAAAAGAAAAGCACTAAAAAGAAAAATACTTTATTGTTCAAAGAGATTTCTGAGAAAAATCAGAACTTGGAAAAAGAGTTTGAAACTGAAAGAAAACATTTTGAATATGAGATTTCTAAACTCACTGACAAGTTAGCTATTTTATCTACAGATATACAGAAGATACAGAAGAGTAAATCTGATCTGCAAAGTAAATTTGACAAACTTTGTAATGAAAAATCCAAGTTGAATGACATAATCAATCAACTTGAGAAAGCTAATGCTGATCTTTCTGACAAGTTAGCATCTAAAAACACCTGTATTATATTCTTATGATGATGATGCATGTGAATCAGTTTGCTCATTTCAATCAGTATCAAGCTTATTTCAAAAGATGGTTTTCAAGAAACAAATTGTCAAACCTGATGTCTTGAAAATAGATCAGATTAAATCTTCTAGTTCATTTTATGTTAAATCTGCTGATAAATATGCTGCTTATTCTCGACTCAAAGCTTCTAAGAAAGAGAAGATGATTTGGGTTGTTAAGGGATCTCCTGAGTCAGTAAAATACCAGAAATCATCTGCACAAGCTGAACAGAGAAAGAAGAACAGAGATCAAAAAGGTAAAGCTTTTACACCTGATGCTATCAAGTCTACCAAGCATCTGATCAGGTTAGTTAAAAGCAAACTTTGTTGTTCTTATTGCTGCAATGATGATTTTGTTCACAAAGAAAATATTCATAAAAGGTATTATTCTCATAAGAAGTTTAATGATACTGCATATCACACAGGTGGAAACCGCTCAAAGAAGTTTTCACATAATAATCAGACTTGACCCACATAAATCTTGGTACCAAAACCTGTTCAACCTGTGATGTAGGAGACAATACTCAAGAAATAATGAAGGGTTATGGCTTCTAAACACTACAGTTTAGGATCCATTCTTCAATATTCAAGATTATGACTTCTGAGTAAATCAGCTCAGGACTCGGACTTCAATGTTCAAGTGATGATTCTTCAAATCATAACAGGGAGTTTTTCTTAAAATTGTCATCAATTGAAGTTGAGAGAATATTAATTGTTATATCTTATATAGGGGGAAATTGTTTTAGAAAAGAGAGAAACTAATCTAAATTGTTATATTTCTACCTGTATGCAGATATGAAGGGGGAGCATATCCATATAGTGATGATTAGATCCACAACATGTCAAGGGGGAGCTAGCAAAGAAAAGACAAACAAATACATCAAGAAAGGACAAAATCATGTCAAGAATCAGAAGAAACAAACATAAAGTCAAGGGGGAGTTCAAAAGATCAAATCTTAAAAGGGTTGTAAATGTGTTTAATTTGTTTTTGAAACTTAAAATGAAAAAAAAATGTCAGTTTTGGAAAATTTCCATTTATGGAAAGTTTCTATTTTTGGCAAGATTTGAAAAAGTTTCCAAAAATAGCAAATCTCCAAGTTCAGAATGTTTTTCAAAAGATGGAAATGTTGCTAAGTCCAGAATTCGCATAACACTATCATGCGAAATCTTCAGAATTCGCATGTGTGTTTTACACGAATTCTATGGAATTCGCATGTGTGTCTCATACGAATTCTAGCATTTCGCATAAGCCTTTATGCGAGAAGTGAAGGATTCACAGAACACTGTCATACGAATTCTCATGATTCACATAGAATTCGCATATCAAGCCGTGCGAATTCTCACACACATTGTCTAATTCTTTTAGACAATTCATATATACGTGTCATCTGCGAAAAGTGAGTGGTCCAGTAAACTCGTGCCACGTGTCTTATTCAATCTTGAGTATAAATAGCACTGTTGTCATACGAAACCCTCACTTTTTCAGAATTCTTGAGCATACGAATTTCTTTTAGTACACGAAACCCTTAAACCCTCTCCTGATATTTCAAGTTTTTTTTTCTTCGATTTCTTCTCGATTCTTTGTTCAAAAGGTGTTCATTTGTTCTTGTTATTTGTATTTTGTTTATTCATATTGTTTGTATCGTTTGATTTCTTTGCAGGTTACCCTATTTGTATTAGATTTAAAGTTTGAATCTGTGGACTGTTCATCTTCAAGAACTCGTATAAACTTTGAAAATTTTTGAACTGATTTTGATTCTGGTAAATTTTTGAATGTTAACTTGAACTGAAAAAGAATGTTAACTTAATCAAATCGAACCCTAACATTCATAAATTTTGACCTAAAATCTATATTGTTGGGATTGATTATTTGAATCTGACTTTTCGACTTATCGAATGTTCTTGGTTAAAATGAAGATTAAGGGTTGATTAGTTGATTAAACTCAGATTTGTTTTGGATAAAAAGGGTTCATAATCAAAATCGATCCTAACAGATGAAAATCCAGGGTTAAAATTCAAAATTCAAATTTTCATTATCTGGGTTTGGTTGAAGATTTTAAGATGTTCATAAAATATTCTTGATGTTCATGTAAACACTTAGAAAATTTTCAATAAAATTAAAGTTCATGTGAATTCTTGATATAACAGTTCATACGAATTCTTGGTACTTCAGTGTCATATTTTTGAAATGAACAATTTGTATATTGTGCAATACGAATTCTTGAAATTGTATTGTTAAATTCCAAGTGAGGAATTCGTATAGTGCTTCATACGGATTCCATGTCATACGAATTCTTCTTATATACGAATTTTGTGGTTTTTTTCATGTCCTAAGTGCAGAATTCGCATACCCTTGTCATGCAAATTCTACACTTATACTTTTTCAAAAGTGATTTTTCAAGTGTCAAAACTTATTTTTTCACTAACCCATTTGGAAGCTGTCCAACATTCTTCATTTTTTTTCCAGGCACCAACGGCAGAACCATTAGTTGACCAAAATGTTCAGACCGCTGAGAATTCACCAGATGAAGCTCCTGAGAAATTTCCAATGCCATCATCTAGATCTGATTTTCAAGTGCCAAAAGATGCCAATCCAGATCTTTTTCTGATATCACCAGCTGAGATGAAACCCTAACAACCTAACAATCATCATCTCCAATTCAGCATACGAATTGATCCTTTGGTACTGGATATTCTGAGGAACCATCCTTTGAGGAATGCTCTAACAGCAGTTGCAGTACTTTCTGAACTTTATGTACAGGAAGCCTGGAAGAACATCCAGTTTAGTCATGTGAAGGAGAAAGGAGAGAGAATACCTGTATTCAAGATAGAGATAGATCATTTCACATCTGTTCTGACCCAAGAAATACTAAGATTCATCTTGAGCCTTCCTTCTGAAACAGCAATAGATGAGAGAACTTCATATGATGAACTACCATCAGATGCTGAAGTGTTCAAGGGCATAAGAAACATGGGGTATCTTGGTCAGATGACTCAAGTCAGTCACTTTAAGAATAACAATTTGCCACCATTCTATTATACCCTATTCTCAGTGATCAACAGATGCCTTATTGCAAAGATCTATGGAACAGATAATGCCAGCATTCACATACTAAAGCTCTTCTACTCCATTGTTCATGACTTGCACATTGACTATGCCATTATCTTCTGGACCGAGCTATATGAAAAGGTGGTTTCAAAGAAAACTTCAAAGGCACCAAATTACATACCGTACCAGAGATTCTTGGCTCTTATTGTCAGAAGTATGCTGAGAAGCAACTCACAGATACCGAAAAAGGGGAAATCATTCTCATGCTCCATTCACTAAGATGAGATAGCTCATGAAGCATAAAAGAGAATTTCCATATTCCATGCCTGTGCCTGAGAGCTTGTTAGACTATGCAGATCCAGAGTGCGATACCATTGTAGATTATAGAAAGTCTATGGGACAACTAGAACCGGTTATCCCTACCCAAGGCTCAATCCCTAGGAGAGCGGAGTCAGAAAAGATTTCTGATACCACGGGGGTACAGAAACGGGGAGAGAAGATAAAAAATACTGAGAGGGGCACTGAAAGGGGTCAGAGATCACGACTAGAGGCATCAGGGTCACGGGTTGTTACCCCACGTTCAGTGACACCTTCTGTTGATGAAGGTCATGGATCTGACAATGAACTGGATCTTGCAGAACAAACAGGAAATGAATCTGAATCAAGTGAAGTTCCTTCTACATAAAGCTCTAAAGATGATGAGGAAACAAATACTGAGACAGCTGACAATGGTGGATCAGATTGTGATGATGATAATGATGATGATGATGATGCCCAAGTTCATTCTGAAGCACATGTGAATGTTCCATCTGATGAATAAGCTGTTGATGTTCATTCTGATGATCAAGCTGATGATCAAGCTGACTTATTTGCACCATTCTATGGTACTGAAGCCATGAAAGTGGATGATCAGACTCATGTTGATAATTTTCTTACTGCAGTTGTTGGATAAATAAGGAGAACTGAGCGAGAATTAGTTGAAAACTTGAAGAGAATGAGTGAGATTGAAAGAAAAGAACATGGTAAGCGAGTGATTACCCAAACTTACACTTCCAAAAAGGGCAACCACATCTAATACTTCGTCGCATGTGTTGCGTTCGGATATTCAAGACAAAAGTAGGGCACTTATGCAATCACACACCCAAGCCATCCACTCTATTTCTTCTCAACAAGAAATAGTTTCAACTTCTCACGGAGATATAGAACAAAATCTATCGGGTTCTGTCAGGATCGAAATTCAAACAAGAATTTAAATAACACAATCAGAAACTTATGTTAAAGAAGTTGCGGAAAAACACTTTAACAGAAAATCAATGGAACAGTATATATATCTCAAATCACAAGTTTATATTGATTCAACTTGATGATTACACACAAAACCTCAATTTGTTTAACAGGCTAAACAGACGTTCTATACTTCTCTATAGAAAGGATCTAAACTATTCTTGAGGTTAATTCTCTCTAAACAAAACGTATGAATAATTGTTAATTCTAACAAAGACTTCTATACTATATATACAAGACTTAGTACAAGATAATTATCAAAATAAAATTGATCTTCAGCATCAATACCATAATTATCTTCAACCATATCTCCAACTCATCTTTATCTTCAAGTCTTCTTTATCTCTAGAAGCAGCATAACCTTCTTTTAGCAGTATTAATCATTTGAGCAACATAAACATCCTCAACAGTATTAATCCTTGAGCAATATTAACCATGCTTGCAGTAGTAATCTTCAACAGTACTAACTACTAGCAGTACTAACTCTCCAAGCAGTACTAACTATTCAAGTAGCAGTACTAACTTTTCAAGCAATATTAATTCTACTAGCAGTATTAAAATTACAAGCAGTAGTAATACCTTTCAACTAGCAGTAGTATCCATCCTTAGCATATTTTGACCCAACAATCTCCCCCTAACTTAACTTTTTAGGATGAGAAGTTAAGTTCTTCAACTTAGAGTCTTCATGATTCTTTCAACACTTCAGCTTAGTTTCCCAAATTAGGATCCAGACCCAAACTTTGATTAATGATCCGTTTAATCACAATCCTTGCCATTTCAGAACCTTGAGGACAGATTAGTTTGGCTTTCAGCATCCCATGTAGCTTGGCTAGGCTATGGTCATATATCTTATCCACCAGGTAATATTCATGGAAGCTTTTTTCAATGGTTAAGATATACACCCCACACCTTTCTATGAGCATCCAGTTGTCCACAGATTTGAAAACTTCCTTGATTACATGCTTGACAAGGTCTGGACTGAACATCATGCATAGATACTCCATTGCTAGTTTCTTGATGTTCATCCCTGATGTCTTCAGCACATCCCCATACAGAGTCATTCCTACTTTGAACATTTCTTCCAAGTCTGACCTTGAACAACTTCTGACTATCTTTCCCCAAGTAGAATAAACTTCAAAGTGATCACCCATCCTCTTGATTCTGAAATACTCTTTTCCTTGATCTTCTAGAATATCCCAGTGGATGATTTCAGGGGCTTGAACTGAAATGGGATATGCTTTTACTGGTTCATCATCTGTTACAGTCATGTAAAGACCAAAATGCACATCAGATTGACTTGGTTGTTGTGCAATTTGACTTGATTGCTCTGTATGACCTGTAACAGATGGTTCTGCCTCTTTTTATGCTCCTTCAACCCTTGACTTTTTGGACTGTTTCTTGGAAGCTATAGTTTTCACTCTCTTGGCAGATTTGACTTCCACAGCAACAGGTTCTTTCTTCTTTTCTTCAGCCTTTTCTTTTGAAGGGGTGGTTTTCTCACTCTCAGGGAAGGGTTGTTGGATATTGAGATCATGTCTCCCTTTCATTTGTCTTTCAAACTCAACCCTTTGATTGAAGTCCCATTGAAGCTTTGTCATTTCCTTTTTATATAGCTCTTCAACTCTGCTGTATGACATGCTAGCAAACATCTCTTCTTTTACACCAATTGAGCCTTTCAGAAAGTTTATCATTTTTGTCAGGATCGAATTCTTAACAAGAATAAATTCTCAGAAACAATATCAAAGAAGTTGCGGAATAACACTTTGATATTCAATGAAACTGTAAACAAACAGTATATGATAAACACTTTGCAAACTTGTATTAAAATCACAAGATTACACACACAACCTCAATCTTGAAGAACAAGCTCTTTCAAGACGAATTCTACTTCTCTAGAATTAGGAACTATGCCTTGAGGTTAATTCTCTCTAGAACTAAATTTTTTTTAATTTAATCTGTAAAAACTTATCTAAACAATTCTGTCAAATCTATACATATACTGAACAAAAAGATAATTACAAATAAATAAAATATCTTCAGTATATCTTCCATGAATATCTTCAGAATATCCTTGTTTATCACGATCTCCTCATCATTATCTTCACATTACCTTATAAGCAGCATTAAATCTTGGCAGCATTAACTACTAAGCAGCACTAACCACTAGCAGTACTAACTAGCTAAGCAGTACTAACTTTGTTCAAGCAGCACTAACTTTGACTAGCAGTATTAATTCTTCTAGCAGTAGTAATACTCAACAATATTAACTTTGGAGTCTTCTAGCAGTAGTAATTCTGAACTAGCAGCATTAAAGACTTGAGTTATTTCTCAGTTCCCAACAATCTCCCCCTAACTTGACTTTTAGGAAGAGAAGTCAAGTTCTTCAGATTTTCTTCAAGATGCTTTCAACACTTCAGTTCACACTCCTAGATTAGGATCCAAACCCAAACTTTGATTAATGATTCTGCTAACCACAATCTTTGCCATTTCTGAATCTTTTGAACATGTAAGCTTTGCATTTAACATTGCTTGTAATTTGGCCTTGCTATGATCATAGATTTTATCAACTAAGTAGTACTCATGATAAGCTCTGTCCACAGTAATGACATAGACTCCACACCTTTCAAATATCATCCAGTTTTCTATTCTTTGGAATTTATTCTGTAGATGCAAATCTCTGATCACATGTTGAACTTTGCTAGGATCAAACATCATGCATAAGTACTCCATAGCTAATCTGATTAAGCTCATCCCTTCTCCTTTCAGCTCCTTTTCATATATCTCCAACCCAACTTTAAACATCTCTTCTAAATCTGATCTTGAACAGCTTCTTATGAGTCTACCCCAAGTAGAGTATACTTCATATATATCTCCCACTCTCTTAAGCCTGAAGTATTTCTTCCTTTGATCTTCCAAAATATCCCAAAAGATGACTTCTGGAGCTTTCATAGAAATGGGATCAGCTGAAACTGGTTCATCAGCTATTGTAGTCAGATATAGATCAAGATTATATTGCTTATTGGATTGTTCTGGGTTTTTTACAGATTCAGTTGTAGGAGTAACTGAAGGTTCTGCTGTTTCTGCTGTTTCTTCAACTCATGGTCTTTTGTTCTGCTTCTTGGAGGCTATAGTCTTTACCCTCTTTGCAGATTTAACTTCTGTACCAACATTCTCTGATTCTTCCTTATGCTCTTTTGTAGGTGTAACTTCCTCAAGGAATGGTTTTTGAATGTTCAGGTCATGCCTTTCTTTCATTCTTCTCTCAGCCTCTTCCCTTTGGGCTGAATCCCCTTTAAGCTTGAGCATCTCTTTCTGATACAACTCCTCAACCTGAGTGTATGCCATGTTGTTGAACATCTCCCCCTTAACACCAATTGCACCTTTCAGGAAATTTATCATCTTTCTTCTTTCCTGATTGGCCAAAAATGTTTTGGAGGGTTGTCTTTTCTGTTTTTGAATTGGCATCTTCTTGACTTGAAGTTTCTTGGCTTGCGTTGCTTCTTTGATGCTTTTCTGATATTCTACATTCAACTTTCTGGCCATGATCTTTGCAAGCTCTCTATCTTTTTCTGTTTGCAACTGTTCCTTCTTTTCCATTTGGTCTTGAAGCTGCTTTGCTATTTCTTCATCCATTTCAATTTGATTCTTTTTCTTTGCAGGCATTTCAGCTTCAACCATCTTCTCCTTTCCTTTTCCTTTTGACTCCTTTGCCTTTTCTGTTGCCTTTTGTTGAACTTCTCCTTCATTGATGACTACTCCCTTGGCCTTTTGAGTAGCCTTAGGAGTGTCATTCTTTGCTTTGACTAATGTTTCAGCAATTTCCATTTCTTCAACAGAAAGCCCTGTTATTGCTGCTTCAGCAGTATTAACAGTTTCTGCTGCTTTAGCAACATTAACAGTTTCTACTGCTTCAGCCAATTCTGGTTCTTTTTCTGCTTTTTCCTCCCCCTCAACCTCAAATGCCCTCTTAGCTGTACTTTCTTTCTCTGTTTCAGCCTCTTTTTCCCCCTTGTTGGAAGCATCTTGAACATGTGTCCTCTTTTTCAGTACAAATTGCTTCTTTTTTCTTTTTAAGTACCAACCTCTTCACCAGTTTTTTGAGTTTGGTAATTTGCACTTGTTGAGACAAGATTACCAATTTCATTTCCTCTATCTCTTTGCCTTGTTTGAGAACATCTTGGTTGATGTTGCCTATTGTTTCCATCAATTCATAGTAAGTATATCTGTCCTCACCCTCTTCAGAAGTGTTACCCTCTTTTGAAGGATCATTGGATCTTTTTGTAGTGGAAGCCTTCTGCCTAGCAGAAGCCCTATCCACCCCCTTGGTTTCATGGCACCTGGGACCTTTGAATGATTGCTCATTCAAAGTTGCCATGGGAGAGGTCTTATTTATGTTACCACTGTCCTCCTCTGTGCTAGCAGAAGTAGTGGCAGCCTCAGTACCCATATGCTCTACCTCCTCCTCAGAGAGCACCTCCTTTGGGTTGGGAGACACCCTTGTGGGTTCCCTATAGATATTCTCTATGGGAGAATCCTCCCTTAGAGGGCTTAAAGGCTTAGAGGTTGATGGGACAAGAAGGGAAGGAGCCTTCTTGACCTGTTTCCTTTTGTATGTTTGGGTGATTGGTGAAGTTGGTTTATCAAGAAGAGACTGGGGAATTGATTTAGGGTGGGAAGGTTGGGATTGGCTAGCAGTTGGTTTGTCTAATGGGGGCCTTGACCCTGCTGCCATACCTTCATCAGTTTGGGACACCACCATCATTGTAGAGAACAATGGGGTGTCAACTCCTTCCGAGTCCAGAGGGGATCTTTTCATGTTTGAAAAGACCTTACCTTTGGGAATTTTTGGTACATATACCCCATCAAAATGAGGTATATCCGTCAATTCATGGTTAATAACTTCTTGGACAAACCTGGGGTACATATAAAAGCTCTTTTTACTTCCCAGGTTTGAGACAAGATCATTAAAAATCATTTGTGAAAAATTATACTTTCTGGCAGTGGCTAAGCATACCAAAGCATAAGCAATGGTGCTACTGAACTCACTTCATCCAGTAGTCTTTTTGGATATACAGTGCATGAGAATATGGACAAAGAAGCGCCATTGGGGTGAAAATTTGGCTTTTGAGAACTTGAACACCCCCAATGGGCCTCCATACCCCATTCTTGTAAGAGTAGCAAACAGTTCATCATTAGAGATAAAAGTTATACCAGAGGCATCGTCTAGACGTAGACTGATGCGAAGTACCTCTTCAGTAACTGTCAAGGGTTTGTCACACACCCTTGTTTTGATCATTTGCACACCATTCTCAGTAATAATGGTGGCATTTGCCCAGAATTGCCTCTGATGCTCTATGAAGATGGTAGGAGATAGAGTGAGAGCATGGGCAATATGGCATGACTTCAGAAAGTCGACTATCTGGTGAAAACCTTCAGCTTGTGTTGGCTTTCGGAGCATCGCGATTTGATTGTGCTCGTCTATGAACGCCATGGATGCCATTGATCTTGAAGGTTCTTGCCTGAGAACTTTGAACTTGAGAGAGAAAGGGTTTAGAGCGCAAGTGAACAGTATGCAAAGAGTCGTTATGAGCTTTTAGGCGGGCAAAGGGTATTTATAGTATTCGGGACATAAGCAGTATTAACCTAGAGCAGTAGTAATGACAAGCAGTATTAACTACTAGCAATATTAACCACAAGCAGTATTAACTGATAGCAGTATTAACTACTAGCAGTATTAACTGAAAGCAGTATTAACCACTAGCAGTATTAACGAACTAGCAGTATTAACTAACTAGCAGTATTAACTAACTAGCAGTATTAACCACTAGCAGTATTAACTAACTAGCAGTATTAACTAACTAGCAGTATTAACTACTAGCAGTATTAACTGAGCACTGGCAGTATTAAAAATGCACTGGCAGTATTAATAATGCACTGGCAGTATTAAAAATGCACTGGCAGTATTAACAATGCACTGGCAGTATTAACAATGCACTGGCAGTATTAAAAATGCATACACTTTTAAGCTTTGTGAAGGACTGAGTACTGCTCTACTTTTCCTGAAAAAGAAGATTAGGACCACCAAGAATAAACAATATACAGGTATTGAATCACTTTTTAAGTAGGAGCTTATTCAGAGTTGATCATTCCCACACTTGTGACCAAGAAATTGAATCTACCCACATCAAATGCTTTGGTGAATAGATCAGCAAACTGGTTGTCAGTATGAACCTTTACAACTTGAATAAGTTTCTTTTCATTACAGTCTCTTATGAAGTGATACCTGATTTCAATGTGCTTTGTCTTTGAGTGCTTGACAGGATTATTCACAATGCTAATAGCACTGCTGTTGTCAATAAAAATTGGAGTGTGTAGAAAGGTTACCCCATAGTCCAGCATTTGATTTTGAATCCATAAGACTTGAGAACAGCAACTTGCAACTGCTATGTACTCTGCCTCTATTGTAGATGTGGACACTGTGGTTTGTTTCTTGCACTGCCAAGACACTAGTCTTGCACCCAAAAACTGACATCCTCTAGAAGTAGATTTTCTGTCCAAGTTTGCTCCACCTAGATCACTATCTGAGTATGCAAGTAGGTCAAAGGATGAGTCATGAGGATACCAAAGTCCCAATCTGGGTTGCCCTTTGAGATATCTGAATATCCTCTTTACAGCTTTATAGTGAGATTGCTTTGGCCTAACTTGGAATCTTGCACATACACAGACTGGAAACATTATATCTGGCCTAGAGGCTGTAAGATACATGAGAGAGCCAATCATGGATCTATAATGATGAACATCCATATCCTCCCCCTCAAGATCTGCTGTTATTTTCTTGTGTGTCTCCATAGGTGTGCTAGCAGGTTTTGAATCTGAGAAACCAAACTTGGTTAGAATGTCCTGCACATACTTGGACTGACAGATAAAGATTCCATCTGACTTCTGTTGAACTTGGAGTCCAAGGAAAAAGGTAAGTTCCCCCATGGAACTCATTTTGAACCTTTGATGCATTAGTTCCTCAAACTCCTTGCACATGTTGTCTCTTGTGGATCCAAAAATGATATCATCAACATAGATTTGGACCAGCAAGATATCCTTCTTCTTTCTATTGATAAGTAGAGTCTTATCAATGACTCCTCTTTCAAAACCATTTTCCAAGAGATAGGATGACAGAGTGTCATACCATGCTCTTGGAGCTTGATGCAATCCATAAAGTGCTTTCTTCAATTTGTATACCCTGTCTGGATAGCTTGGGTTTTCAAACCCTGGTGGTTGACAGACATATACTTTTTCTTCAATTGAGCCATAAAGAAATGCACTTTTCACATCCATTTGATAGACTTTGAATTTCATATAAGAAGCATAAGCCAGGAATAATCTAATTGCTTCTATCCTGGCCCCAGGTGCAAATACTTCATCATAGTCTATTCCCTCTTCTTGTGTATACCCTTGAGCCACCAACCTTGCTTTATTCCTTATCACAATACCTCTTTCATCTCTTTTATTCCTGAAGACCCATTTTGTTCCTATTGCTCTTTGGCCTTTAGGAAGGTCTACCAGATCCCAAACATCTTGCAGCTTGAATTGCAGTAGCTCTTCTTGCATTGCTTCTATCCAACTGGATTCTTTCATAGCATCATGTGCCTTCTTAGGCTCAAGCTGGGATAAAAAGCAAGAAAGCACTGTATGCTGTTGATCTTGCAATTCTTGTAGCCTACTTTGATTTCTAGTCATCATAGGAGAGGATATATCTCTTATTACCAGTTGTGGAGGATGATGCTTTTGAATTCTGGTGTGATGATTAGGTTCTTCATTAAGACCCACCTCTAGATTTGAGTCATTCAACTCAACTGAGGTGTTTTCAGCATTTACTTCTGATTCTTTATTGACTTGAGTCTCCTCTTCTCTACGATCTTCTTCACTCTGACTGGATTCAGTGGATGGTTCCTTTTCACAGTCTTCAACAGGATCCACTGTGGGTATGGGAAAGATCACAGATTGAGATAAGCTGTCTTGAACTTGTGTAGTTCCTGATCCTCCACTTCCTGAACCTGCATAATCATCATTACTGACACCAAAAGAGTTAGTTAGTGAATCAATGTCAAATAGCCACTGAGGACCAGACCCAATTGGATTTGGTATGTTCTCATTGCATTTGACATTGTCACTTTCTTCAATTATTCTAGAAGAAGAGTTAAAGATTCTGTAAGCCTTACTCTGAGATGAGTAACCAACAAGAAATCCATCATCTGCTTTGCTATCAAACTTACCTAAGTGTGATTTGGTATTGAGAATAGTACAAGGACACCCAAAAGGTTTGAAAAATCCAATAAATGGTTTTCTTTTATTTAAAAGCTCATATGGAGTCTTGTTCTTTGTCTTGACTACTAGAACTCTGTTTTGGACATAACAAGCAGTATTACCTGCTTCAACCCAGAAGGTAATTGGCAATTTTGAATCAGCCAACAAAGATCTAGCAGCCTCTATTAGTGTCCTATTTCTCATCTCAGCAACTCCATTCTGTTGAGGAGTCCTAGGGGCACTATATTGTCTCTCAAATCCTTTCTCTTCACAAAAGGTGTTTAGATCAAGATTTTTAAATTCAGTCCCATTATCTGATCTAATGACTTTTACTTTTTGATTAGTTTGGTTTTCAATTCTTAGGATAAAGGATTTGATCAGTCCACTTGTCTCATCCTTAGTCCTTAGAAAATATACCCAAGTAAATCTGGAGTAATCATCAACAAAAACCAAACAGTAAGATTTCTTGCCTATACTCATAACATTTGTAGGACCAAACAGATCCATATGCAGTAATTGGAGACAAGAAGAAATAGAATTTAACTCTTTGGTCTTATGAGAAGTTTTGTGCTGTTTGCCTTTAAGACAAGCAACACAATGATCATCACATGAAAAGACTTTTGAAGGTAAACCTCTTACAAGGTTGTTTTTAACAAGTTTGTTCATAGTCTTGAAATTCATGTGACACATCCTTCTGTGCCAAAGATAGGATTCATCCACAGAAGCTTTTGAAACAAGACAGTTCACGGATGAATCACTATCAACATTGTCCATATCTAGACAATAAACATTGTCCTCTCTTGGAGTTCTAAGTAGTATCATGCTTTCATCAACTACTTTGAACCCTGGAGCAAGGATCATACACTCTGTGTTTGTAAATAATATGCTATGTTGTTTGTCACAAACCTGTGATACACTTAACAGGTTGTACTTCAATTGATCAACATAGTAAACATCCTCAAATGTCATCTTACCTTTTGTGACATTACCTTTGCCACTTATTTTACCACCAGTAAGATCATTTCCAAAAGCAACATGTCCTCCATTGATATGCTTGAAATCCTGAAGGCATGACATGTTACCTTTCATGTGCCTAGAGCAACCACTATCAACATGCCAAATGCTCTTTCCCTTGAGCTGTTGGTTGCCCTGCACATTAGATAAATCAGTTAGTTTGAATTAGGAACCCAAGCCAAAGTGGTCTTGGGTACCCCTTTCTCATCAAAATATTTACATTCTTTCTTGACAAGATTTTTAAACTTTGATTCCTCATTTCTGGAGTACTTTGTCACAATGATAGGCTTGGAAACACATTTGCTAGAAGTAGTACTGGTTTTAGAAGTACTAACTGCATTAGCAGCACTTGCATGCTTAGCAGTACTAACCTTATTAGAAGTAGTAACTGTTTTAGCAGCAGTAACTGTGTTAGCAGTATTCATCTTTGAGAAAGTACTAACAGTATTAGCAACATTAAAATTTTCAGCAGTACTAACACTGGTAGCAACAGTAATGCTTCTAGTAGCACTATCTCTGTCAGCAGCACTAACAGTTTTAGTGCTTTTAGGCACCCACATTTTAATACTTTCAATCAAAACCTTTTTCTTCATGGGGCCTTTGTTTTCAACAGGTTTCTTCACCACATGTTTCTTTCCAGCCTTCCTATAACCAACAGGTTTTTGCACAAATCTTTGAAAGTTCATCTGTTGGTTAATAGGGTTAAAGTAACAGTACTTAGCCAAATGGTTTAAATTTCCACATATGAAACAAGGCTTTGGTCTATTGATTTTACTTAGATCAATGCCTTGTTTTTGTGCCCATTGGTTGTTCCAGTTTCTTTGATTTCCCCTTGGTTTATCATGCTTTTGGGGCTTAGTAGTATTGCATGCACACTGCTTGCAAGGGATAGGGTTCACAACAGTGGTCTGCTTATAATAAACCTTCTTATTCTTTCCCTCAGTCTTCTCTATTTCATTGGACTTTATCCATTGCTTTCCACATCCCTCATTTGTGATTATGTGATTTTCTATAGGAATCTCACCACTCACAGTGTTGTCTTTATCCTTGACACCTTCTTTCTCAGTTTTATTTTTAACAACTACTTCATCTAAGGGATCTATCTCAGTGGCTCCCTTAGGTAGGTCCTTCCTATCCTTTGTTTCTAACAAATCTGAACTAGGAGGGATGTAGTTGTTGTTATAGGGTGGTGGTGTGGTATTGTACCCTATTCCTCTTCTAAGTTTGTCATGGATTTGAGTTTGGAGCAAAGAGTCCATTGCTTTAGAAGCATTGGAAAATTTCTCAATATCCAGCTTGGCTTTCTCAAACTCTCTCTTTATCTTCTCATTCTCTTCTTTGGATCTGGTTAGTTGAAGTTCTAAGTCATTCTTCTCCCACTTCCAGTAGTTTGTGTCATAAGAGTGTTGAAGCTCATTGGCTTGAAAACCCTTAATCTGCTCTTCAAATCTCTCAACTATCTTGACATAATCTTTTATGTCCTTTTCCAATCTCTTAAGGTTATCACTCATGTTCTGATTGTGATCCATATACCTCTTAACAGTGTTAATGCAATTTTGAGAACAAAGATTGGAAGTTACCTCTGTTGGGAGATCAGACACCTCTGCCATTAGAGCTTGGTTCTGGATGGCCTCTTCAGCTTGATCACTCCAATCAAACCCCATGCCTTGTTGAGAGACAAGGGCTTGAGCAGAGTTTCTGTTACTATTGAAGCTTCCAGATTGAGCTTGTTGGTGGTTATTGTTTTGAGGCATTCCACTTCTGCATTCTCTATCAAAGTGTCCCTTCTGATGACATTTATAGCATTCCACCTTTGACTTGTCAAAACCTGCTCCATCTTCTCTTCTTTGTGAGAAGTTGTTCCTTCCAGTTCTTTTGATGAACTTCTTAACTCTCATAGAGAGCATGGCCATCTGCCATTTAATGTCCATCTCTTCAAGATCATCTGGATGGATTTGTTCCAAGTCATCATTAATGAGAGAAGAGTTTCCATGACTTGCTAGAAAGGCTTCAAATACAGTTTCATTGCCTTTCTCTAGATTTACTCCATTAGCAGCACTAACTGATTCAGAGTTGGAAGTAGAATCAGTTGATGCTGAAAGGAGTGCAGCATTGTGAACATACCCAGAAGGCCTCTTCTTAGCCTCTACCTCGGATTCAAAAACTCTTAGATCATTATATAGATCATCAAGTTCCTTTTCTTCCAGTTGATCATTCTGTCTGAAAGCCACAGTATACATGGTCCATTCATCACTCAGGGACCTTAGAAACTTTCTGTTCAGATCATCTTGATCAATTTGTACTCCCACTGTAGCAAGTTCACCAATAAGCTTGTTGAACCTGTCAAAAGTTTGAGTCATAGACTCATTCTTGGTTGACATAAAGTTCTCATATTGTTGCTTCAGAATGGCTTTCTGATTTCTCTTGGTACTTTTGGTACCTGAAAATCTCTTCTCTAGAGCATTCCAGAGCATCTCTGCATCAGTGCAGTTGCAGAACTGATGTTGATATTCATTGGGAATGGCCAAGAGCAAAGTGCTCAAGGCTTTCATCTCTGTCTGTCTAGCCTTTCTTTCTGCATCAGTTTTTGGTGGAGTTCTCTTTCCATCTGCACCAATCTAACCTGCTTCAGAAGGACCATTCTCTATGATATCCCACATAGAATATTCAGTGAGGAGTATGTACTGCTTGATTCTGATCTTCCACATATCGAATTCATTGGGTCTGAGCATTGGTACCTTTGAAACCAGAGTACTGTTTGATTCTGCAAGGTTTTCCATGATGAAAGAATAGATGTTTCTGATAGAACAGGCTCTGATACCACTTGTCAGGATCGAATTCTTAACAAGAATAAATTCTCAGAAACAATATCAAAGAAGTTGCGGAATAACACTTTGATATTCAATGAAACAGTAAACAAACAGTATATGATAAACACTTTGCAAACTTGTATTAAAATCACAAGATTACACACACAACCTCAATCTTGAAGAACAAGCTCTTTCAAGACGAATTCTACTTCTCTAGAATTAGGAACTATGCCTTGAGGTTAATTCTCTCTAGAACTAAATTTTTTTTTAATTTAATCTGTCAAATCTATACATATACTGAACAAAAAGATAATTACAAATAAATAAAATATCTTCAGTATATCTTCCATGAATATCTTCAGACTATCCTTGTTTATCACGATCTCCTCATCATTATCTTCACATTACCTTATAAGCAACATTAAATCTTGGCAGCATTAACTACTAAGCAGCACTAACCACTAGCAGTACTAACTAGCTAAGCAGTACTAACTTTGTTCAAGCAGCACTAACTTTGACTAGCAGTATTAATTCTTCTAGCAGTAGTAATACTCAGCAGTATTAACTTTGGAGTCTTCTAGCAGTAGTAATTCTGAACTAGCAGCATTAAAGACTTGAGTTATTTCTCAGTTCCCAACAATTTTTCTCCTTTCTTGATTGGCCAAATAGGTCTTAGAAGGTTGTCTTTTCTGAGTCTTTGCTGGAAATCTGTGCTTGGATGCTTTCACTGTACTTTTCTTGGCCTCAACAGGTTCAAGCTCTTTTGATATTCCTCATTCAGCTTAGTAGACAGATCTTGAGCAATCTGCCTATCTTTGGCCTTTTGAGTCTCTTCTTCTTGTTCTAGCTCAGCCTGCAGCTTCTTTGCCAATTCCTCATCAATCTCTATCTGTTTTAGCTTCTTGGGAGGTTGTACAGATTCATCCACTTTTGCCTTGCCTTTTCTTTTCATTTCTGCCTCACTGATTTCTTTTCTTTTCTGCTCAAGACCTCCTTCTTTAATTTCCACTCCCTTGGCCTTTTGAGTGGCTTTGGGAGTGTCTGTTTTGGCCTTTAGAAGAGTTTCTGCTATTTCTATCTCTTCAACAGATAGCCCTATTACTGCCGCTGGCTCTGTTACTGCTGCTAGCCCAATTTGTGCTGCTCGCTTGAAAGTTTTTGCTGCTGGCCCTGTTTCATTACCCTGCTCCCCCTCAACTGTAGTTGTTGCTGGCCCTATTCATTACCCTGCTCCCCTCAACTGTAGACTTCATCCCATCAGGACTTTGCTTGTCAGATCCAGCTCTTGACTTCCCCTTATTCTCCCCCTTTTTGGAAGCATCATGAAGGATGCTCCTCTTTTTCAGTATGAACTTGGTTCTTTTCTTGTCATGCACTTGATTTAGAACCAATTTCTTGAGGTTGTTGATCTGTACCTGTTGGGAGACGATTATCTGTTGCATCTCCTCTATGAGTTTGCCCTGAGATAGGACATCCTCATTTATATTTGCCATCGTTTCCATCAAATCATCATAGGTATATCTATCCTCACCACCTTTAGGTGTGTTTACCACCCTTGGAGGATCACTGGAAAGTTTAGTAGGGGTCCTCTGCCTAGCATAGGCACCTTCTACCCCCTTGGTTTCTTGGCACCGGGGACCTTTGGATGATTGCTCACCCAAAGTTGCCGTCGGGAAGGTCTTAGATATGTTCACACTGTCCTGCCCTACACTTTGTGCAAAGTCAGTAGTGTGAGCCTTACTACCTATATGCTCTTCCCTCTCCTTATTGAGCACCTTCTTGGGGTTGGGAGACACCCCTGTGGTTTCCCTATCGATATTCTCTAATGGAGAATGCTCCTGTCAGGATCGAAACTCAAACAAGATTTTAAATAACACACTCAGAAAATTTTGTTAAAGAAGTTGCGGAAAAACACTTTAACAGAAAATCAATGGAACAGTATATAAAACTTCAAATCATAAGTTTATATTGCATAAAACTTAATAATTACACACAAAACCTCAATCTGTTTAACAGGCTCAACAGACGTTCTATACTTCTCTATAAAAAGGATCTAAACTATTCTTGAGGTTAATTCTCTCTAAACAAAACGTATGAATAATTGTTAATTCTATCAAAGACTTCTATACTATATATACAAGACTGAGTACAAGATAACTATCAAAATAAAATTGATCTTCAGCATCAATACCATAATTATCTTCAACCATATCTCCAACTCATCTTTATCTTCAAGTCTTCTGAATCTTTAGAAGCAGCACTAACCTTCTCTTCTTTTAGCAGTATTAGTCATTGAGCAGTATTAACCATTCTTGCAATAGTAATCTTCAACAGTACTAACTACTAGCATTACTAACTTTCCAAGCAGTACTAACTATTCAAGTAGCAGTACTAACTTTTCAAACAGTATTAATTCTACTAGCAGTATTAAAATTACAAGCAATAGTAATACGTTTCAACTAGCAGTAGTATCCATCCTTAGCATATTATGACCCAACAATCTCCCCCTAACTTAACTTTTCAGGATGAGAAGTTAAGTTCTTCAACTTAGAGTCTTCATGATGCTTTCAACACTTCAGCTTAGTTCCCCAAATTAGGATCCAGACCTAGACTTTGATTAATGATCCTTTTAATCACAATCCTTGCCATTTCAGAACCTTGATGACAGATTAGTTTGGCTTTCAGCATCCCCTGTAGCTTGGCTAGGCTATGGTCATATATCTTATCCACCAGGTAATATTCATGAAAGCTTTTGTCAATAGTTAAGATATACACCCCACACCTTTCTATGATCATCCAGTTGTCCACAGACTTGAAAACTTCCTTGATTACGTTCTTGACAATGTTTGGACTGAACATCATGCATAGATACTATATTGCTAGTTTCTTGATGTTCATCCCTGATGTCTTCAGCACATCCCCATACAGAGTCATTCCTACTTTGAACATTTCTTCCAAGTCTGACCTTGAACAACTTCTGACTATCTTGCCCCAAGTAGAATAAACTTCAAAGTGATCACTCATCCTCTTGATTCTGAAATACTCTTTTCCTTGATCTTCTAGAATATCCCAGTAGATGATTTCCGGAGCTTGAACTGAAATGGGATCTGCTTTTACTGGTTCATTATATGTTATATTCATGTAAAGACCAAAATTTACATCAAATTGACTTGGTTGTTGTGCACTTTGACTTGATTGCTCTGTATGACCTGTAACAGATGGTTCTGCCTCTTTTTCTGCTCCTTCAACTCTTGACTTTTTGAACTGTTTCTTGGAAGCTATAGTTTTCACTCTCTTGGCAGATTTGACTTCCACAGCAACGAGTTCTTCCTTCTTTTCTTCAGTCTTTTCTTTTGATGGGGTGGTTTCCTCACTCTCAGGGAAGGGTTGTTAGATATTGAGATCATGTCTCTCTTTCATTTGTCTTTCAAACTCAACCCTTTGAGTGAAGTCACTTTGAAGCTTTGCCATTTCCTTTTTATATAGCTCTTCAACTCTGTTGTATGACATGCTAGCAAACATCTCTTCTTTTACACCAATTGAGCCTTTCAGAAAGTTTATCATTTTTCTCCTTTCTTGATTGGCCAAATAGGTCTTAGAAGGTTGTCTTTTCTGAGTCTTTGCTGGCAGTCTGTGCTTGGATGCTTTCACTGTACTTTTCTTGGCCTCAGCTGCAGCTTTCAAGCTCTTTTGATATTCCTCATTCAGCTTAGTAGACAGATCTAGAGCAATCTTCCTATCTTTGGCCTTTTGAGTCTCTTCTTCTTGTTCTGGCTCAGCCTGCAGCTTCTTTGCCAATTCCTCATCAATCTCTGTCTGTTTTAGCTTCTTGGGAGGTTGTAAAGATTCATCCACTTTTGCCTTGCCTTTTCTTTTCATTTCTGCCTCACTAATTTCTTTTCTTTTCTGCTCAAGACCTCCTTCTTTAATTTCCACTCCCTTGGCCTTTTCAGTGGCTTTGGGAGTGTCTGTTTTGGCCTTTAGGAGAGTTTCTGCTATTTCTATCTCTTCAACAGATAGCCCTATTACTGTTGCTGGCTCTCTTACGGCTGTTAGCCCAATTTGTGCTGCTCGCTTAAAAGTTTTTGCTGCTGGCCCTGTTTCATTACCCTGCTCCCCCTCAACTGTAGACTTCATCCCATCAGGACTTTGCTTGTCAGATCCAGCTCTTGACTTCCCCTTATTCTCCCCCTTTTTGGAAGCATCATGAAGGAAGCTCCTCTTTTTCAGTATGAATTGGGATCTTTTCTTCTTTTGCACTTGCTTTAGAACCAATTTCTTAAGGTTGCTGATCTGTACCTATTGGGAGAGGATTATCTGTTGCATCTCCTCTATGAGATTTCCCTGAGATAGGACATCCTCATTTATATTTGCCAATGTTTCCATCAATTCATCATAGGTATATCTATCCTCACCACCTTTAGGTGTGTTTACCACCCTTGGAGGATCACTGGAACGTTTAGTAGGGGTCCTCTGCCTATCAGAGGCACCTTCTACCCCCTTGGTTTCTTGGTACCTGGGACTTCTGGATGATTGCTCACCCAAAGTTGCCGTGGGGAAGGTCTTAGGAATGTTCACACTGTCCTGCTCTACACTTTGTGCAAAGTCAGTAGTGCGAGCCTCACTGCCCACATGCTCAACCTGCTCCTTAGTGAGCACCATCTTGGGGTTGGGAGACACCCCTGTGGTTTCCCTATCGATATTCTCTAATGGAGAATGCTCCATTAGAGGGCTTGAAGGCTGTGGGGGTGAAGGTACAAGAAGGGAAGGAACCTTCTTTACCTTTTTCCTTATATATATTTTGGTGATGGGGGATGTGGGCTTGTCAATAGGAAACTGAGGAGGATTACTAGAAATAAGTTGTGTGGGTAGATCATCAGTTTGGTTGTCAGATGAGGGCTTTGACACTGATGCCTCACCATGGGAATGTGACACACCCATCATTGTAGAGAACAATGGGGTGTCTTGGCCAGAAAAGTCTTTGGAGGGCCTTTTCATGTTTTAGAATACCTTCCCTTTGGGAGGTTTTGGTACATACACCTCTTGAAAAGAGGGTAGATCCGTCAATTCCTTCAGTATAATCTCTTGTACAAACCTGGGATACATATAAAAGCTTTTGGATTTGGTATCCAGGTTTGACATAAAATCATTGAAAATCATTTGTGAGAAATTGAACTTTCTAGAGGTAGCTAAGCAGACCAAAGCATAAGCTAAGGTAGTGCTAAACTCACTTCATCCAGTGGTTTTTCGTGAAATGCAATGTTGTAGGGTATGAACAAAAAATCTCCACTGTGGTGAAAATATGTTCTTGAAAAACTTGAATACATCAGTGGGACCTTCATACCCCATAAGACTAAGAGTTTGGAAGAGATCTTCCTTAGGTAAAGATGTTATACATGAGGCATCATCTAATCGTAGATGGATGCGAATACACTCCTTTGTGATGGTCAGGGGTTTATCACATACCCTTGTTTTGATGACCTGTTTGCCCTCTTCAGATTGAATAGCAGCATTGACCCAAAACTGTCTTTGATGTTCCACATAGATTGTGGGATTGACAGTTAGAGCGTGGGCAATGTGAGGGGATTTGAGGAAATCCACTATGGCATGGAAACCTTCAGCTTGCTTTGGTTTCTGCAACATGGCGAGCTCGTTGTGTTCATCAAAGAATGCTCGTTCTGCCATCTTCTGGTTAAATCTAGCGTTCGAAACGTTACTAGGGTTGACACTGGTAAGCAAGCGAGAGAGAGGAGAAGAAACAATGGAAGTTCAAAGAGCCTTTTGTATTTTGGCGGTCACAAAGGGTATTTATAGGTGGAGGGTTTCAGTTAGAAGCAGTACTAAGTACCCTAGCAGTAATAACTAACTCGCAGTATTAACTCATATTAGAAGTAGTAACACATACTGGCAGTAATAAAACGGACTAGCAGTATTAACACAGACTAGCAGTATTAACACAGACCAGCAGTAGTAACCCTGATTAGCAGTATTAAATAAGTTAAGCAGTAGTAACTTTGCACTGGCAGTATAAACCACCTAGCAGTAGTAACCATACTTAATCATTTTTGAAAAAATATCATGAGTAATATAGTGAGTAGTATTAACTGATTTAGAAGTACCTAGTATCCATTTGAAGCAATCTGAAACACTGAAACACACAAGGTTAGAAGCACCATGCACAATACAATATGAGAAAGTAGACAGGAAGGAATTTATACAGGTACATAAGACATAAGACAATAGGCTTATTTAGAGTTTATCATGCCCATACTTGTGACCAAAAATGTGAATCTACCCACATCAAAAGCTTTAGTGAATATATCAGCAAATTGGTTACTTGTATGAACTTTCACAACTTGAATTAGCTTCTTTTCATTACAGTCTCTGATAAAATGATACCTGATTTCTATATGCTTTGTTTTGGAGTGCTTGACTGGATTATTAACAATGCTAATAGCACTGTTGTTGTCTATGAAGATTGGAGTGTGAAGAAATGTCATACCATAGTCCAGCATTTGATTCTGAATCCAGAGTACTTGAGAACAGCAGCTTGCAGCAGCTATGTACTCTGCTTCTGTTGTAGATGTGGACACTGTGGTTTGTTTTTGCACTGCCATGATACTAGTCTTGCACCCAAATACTGACATCCCCCTGAATTTGACTTTCTATCCAAATTTGCACCACCCAAGTCACTGTCTGAATAAGCAAGTAGGTCAAATGGTGAGTCATGAGGATACCAAAGACCTAATCTAGGTTGGCCTTTGAGATATCTGAATACCCTCTTGACTGCTTGAAAGTGTGACTGCTTAGGCCTTACTTGAAATCTTGCACACACACAAACAGGAAACATGATATCTGGTCTTGAAGCAATGAGGTACATGAGAGAGCCAATCATTGATCTATAGTGATGAACATCCACATCCTCCCCCTCAAGATCTGCAGTGATTTGTTTGTGTGTCTCCATGGGTGTGGTTGCAGGCTTTGAGTCTGAGAAACCAAACTTATTAAGAATGTCCTGCACATATTTGGATTGACTTATAAATATCCCATCTTTCTTCTGCTTCACTTGTAGCCCTAGGAAGAAGGTAATTTCACCCATAGAACTCATCTTGAATCTCTTGTGCATCAAATCTTCAAAATCTCTGCACATTTGATCTTTTGTGGATCCAAAGATAATATCATCCACATAGATTTGCACTATTAGGATGTCCTTCTTCTTCCTCTGAATGAACAGAGTCTTGTCTATGATTCCTCTTTGAAAACCATTTTCCAAAAGATAGGTAGACCGAGTGTCATACCATGCCCTTGGTGCTTGATGTAGCCCATAGAGTGCCTTCTTCAATTTGTATACTCTGTCAGGATAATTTGGATTCTCAAATCCTGGAGGCTGATAGACATACACTTCTTCTTCAATTTTTCCATACAGAAAAGCACTCTTTACATCCATCTGGTAGACCCTGAACTTCATGAAAGAAGCATAGGCTAAAAATAGCCTGATTACCTCTATCCTGGCCACTGGTGCAAATACTTCTTCATAATCAATACCCTCTTCTTGAGTATACCCTTGTGCCACTAGTCTGGCTTTGTTCTTTATTACTATACCTCTCTCATCTTTCTTGTTCCTGAAGATCCATCTTGTGCCAATTGCTCTGTGTCCTTTTGGAAGATCCACCAGATCCCATACATCTTGCAGTATAAACTGCAGTAGCTCCTCTTGCATTGCTTCTATCCATCTTGGATCCTTCATTGCATCAAATGCCTTTTTGGGCTCAACCTGTGATAGAAAGCAAGATAATAAACCTTATTGTAGATCTTTCAATCCCCCTATCTTGCTTTGTTGCCTTGTGATCATTGGAGAATTGATGTCACCAATCACTAATTGAGGAGGATGATTCTTCTGAGTTCTTGTAGCATTGACAGTCTCCTCATTAAGATTTACTTCAAGATTGGTGTCATTCTTTTCTGGAGAGCTTCCACCATACACTGAAGAATCATCATCTGTGTCTTCCTCTTCCAAAACTGGCATCTCAGGACCTTTGATTCCTGAATCTGAGGGATGATCTTCCTTTTCACCTTTGTCCTCTTCATTCTGAGTTGGTTCAGTGTCTTTTGAATCTGAATTATCTTTCTTATCTTCGTCACATAATTCAACAGGATCAGCAGTAGGTTTTGGGAACAGCACAAACCCAAAGAATTAGTCAGTGAATCAATGTCAAATAGCCAATCAGGACCTGAACCAAGTTGATTTGGTGTGTTCTCATTGCATTTGACATTGTCACTTTCTCAATAATCCTAGAAGAGGTGTTAAAAACTCTGTAGGCCTTACTTTGAGATGAATAACCAATAAGAAACCCATCCTCAGCTTTGCTATCAAACTTGCCTAGGTGAGTTTTGGTATTGAGAATTGTGCAAGGACACCCAAATGGTTTGAAAAATCCAATAAAAGGTTTCTTCTTTTTAAAAAGCTCATAGGGTGTCTTGTCTTGAGATTTTACTACTAGAACTCTGTTTTGAACATAGCAGGCAGTATTAACTGCTTCTGCCCAAAAAGTGATTAGAAGTTTTGAATCTGCCAACAGAGATCTAGCAGCTTCTATCAGAGTCCTATTTCTCTTTTCAGCAACACCATTCTGTTGAGGAGTTCTAGGAGCACTGTATTGCCTCTCAATGCCTTTTTCCTCACAGAAGCTGTTTAGGTCATTATTTTTTAATTCAGTTCCATTATCAGACCTAATGACTTTAACTCTTAGATTTGTTTGGTTTTCAACTCGAAGAACAAAGGATTTGATCAGTCCACTTGTCTCATCCTTAGTCCTCAGAAAATAGACCCAAGTGAATCTAGAGAAATCATGAACAATAACTAAGCAGTAGGATTTCTTACCAATACTCATCATATTTGTAGGGCCAAACAGATCCATATGCATTAAATTAAGAGGTGAAGAGATTGTATTAATCTCTTTGGACTTATGAGAAGATTTGCGCTGCTTGCCTTTAAGACATGCAACACAATGATCATCACATGAAAATACCTTTTGTGCCAAATCTCTTACAAGGTTGTTTTTCATAAGTTTGTTCATTGTTTTAAAGTTCATGTGACGCATCCTTCTGTGCCAAATAGATGATTCATCTACTGAAGCTTTTGAAAATAAACAGTTTAGAGATGAATCAGAAACTACACTCTCCAAGTCTAAGTAATAAACATTGTCCTTTCTAGGAGTTCTAAGTAGTATCATACTTTCATCAACTACCTTGAATCCTGGAGCAAGGATGATACATTCAGTATCAGTGAATAATATGCTATGTTTCTTGTCACAGACCTGTGATACACTTAACAGGTTGTATCTCAATTGCTCAACATAGTATATATCCTCAAAGATCATCTTACCTTTTGACACATTACCTTTTCCACTTATCTCACCACCTGTTGGATTATCACCAAAAGCAACATGTCCTCCATCAATTCTTTTGAAGTTTTGAAGGCAGACCATGTTACCTGTCATGTGCCTGGAACAACCACTACCAACATGCCAAATGCTCCTTCCCTTGAGCTGTTGGTTGCCCTGCACATTTAATAAAGCAGTTAGTTTTTAATAAGAACCCAAGCCAAAGTGGTCTTGGATTTTCCATTCTCATCAACATATTCATATTCAGACTGGATGAGATTATCACACTGAGAAATCTTATTGCTTGAATACTTTGTCACAATATTGGGTCTGTTACTGGAAGCAGTACTAACTTTGTTAGCAGTACTAACATCATTAGCAGTACTAATTGGGTTAGCAGTACTAACTTTGTTAACAGTATTAACTGAGTTAGCAGTAGTATTGCTTGCAGCAACATTATTTCTGTCAGTAATACTAACAGATTTCTTTACTTTTGGAACCCAGACCTGGACAAAGTTGTTTGCTTTCTTTTTCTTTAAGTTACTCCTTGGCTTATTTGGAGTATTTTTCTTTGAATTAGCAAACTTATTTTGAACATGAGATTTTATAGGAGCCTTTCTCACATTCTCAGACATATGATTCCTTATTTGCTTCCTATAACCAACAGGATTTTGTATATTTCTTTGAAAACTGATCCTTTGGTTAATAGGATTGAAATAACAGTGTTTGGCTAGATGATTTAGCTTGCCACAAATAAAACAAGGCTTTGGTCTGTTAATTTTTCTCAGATCAATTCCTTGTTTTAAAGCCCACTGATTATTTCTATATCTTTGATTTCCCCTTGTTTTATCATGTTTTTGGGGTTGATTCTGTTTACAAGTACAGGGATTAACAACAGTAGTTTGCATGTAATGAACTCCCTGTGCCTTTCCCTTTCCTCTCTCAGAGGTCTCAGCTTTTACATTCTTAACAGTCTCTTCCCCAGACTTTACTTTCTCACTCTTGACAAAAGGTTTACCCTCTCTTTCATTTGTTAGTATGTGGTTTTCTAAGGGAATAACTTTGTTTTCTTTCTCCTTCTTACTCTCAGAGTCCTCTTCTTCAGAATCTGCCTCAATCACTACTTTGTCTAAAGGATCTACTTCAGTGGCTCCTTCAGGTAATTTCTTCTTGTCCTATCTTTCTAAGAGATCAAAGGTGGGAGGAATATAGTTATTGTTGTATGGTGGAGGTGTGGTGTTGTAACCTATTCCTCTTCTAAGTTTGTCATGGACTTGAGTTTTTAAAACTGAGTCCATTGCTTTAGAAGCATTGGAATATTTCTCAATGTCCAGCTTTGCTTTCTCAAAATCACTCCTTATCTTCTCACATTCCTCTTCAGACTTTTTAAGCTTAACCTCTAACTGATTTTTCTCCCACTTCCAGTAATTTGTATCATAGGAATGTTGAAGTTCATTAGCCTGGTAAGACTTAATTTGTTCTTCATACCTCTCAACAATCAGAACATACTCTCTTCTATCTTTCTCTAACCTTTTAAGGTCATCGAACATACTCTGATTGTGATCCCTGTACTTTTTAACAGTTTCAATACAGGTTTTAGAGCAAAGATTAGAAGTTACCTCTGTGGGAATATCAGTGCTTGTTGACTCTGAAAATTTAGCCATTAAAGCATGATTCTGAACTGCTTCTTCTGCTTGAGAAGAGTTTCTACTGTTGAAGCTAGTGGACTGTGATGGTTGATGGTTGTTGGCATGCTGTTGAGACATACCACTTCTGCATTCTCTTGCAAAGTGCCCCAGCTTGTGACACTTGTAACATTCAACCTTGGATTTATCAAATCTAACCCCATCTTCTCTTTTCTGGGCAAAGTTGTTCCTTCCAGTCCTTTTGATGAATCTTTTTACCCTCATAGTCAGCATAGCCATCTGCCACTTGATGTCCATCTCTTCCAGATCATCAGCATTTATCTGTTCTAAGTCATCATTAATTAGAGTGGAATTAGCATGACTGGCTAGAAAAGCTTCTAAGACTGAGTCATTGGATCCATCTTTCTTTGATCCATGGGCAGCATTAACTGATTCTGTGTTAGCAGCAGTATCAGTAGAGGATGATAAAAGAGCAGCATTGTATGAGTATCCAGAGGGCCTCTTCTTTGCTTCTACCTCTGCTTAAAATACCCTAAGGTTATTATAGAGGTCATCCAATTCCTTGTCCTCCAATTGGTCATTCTGTCTGAATGAGACAGTGTACATAGTCCATTCATCACCAAGAGATCTTAGAAATTTTCTGTTAACATCATCTTGATCTATCTGGACACCAACAGTAGCCAATTCACCAATTAGCTTATTAAATCTATCAAAAGTTTGAGTCATGGACTCATTCTTTGTAGACATGAGGTTTTCATACTGCTGCTTTAGGATGGCCTTCTGATTTCTCTTGGTACTTTTGGTACCAGAAAATCTTTTCTCCAGAGAATTCCAAAGAATTTGTGCATCAGAACAGTTGCAGAATTGATGTTGGTACTCATTGGGTATAGCCAAAAGCAGAGTGCTCAAGGCCTTCATCTCTGTCTGCCTCAATTTCCTCTCTCCATCTGTCTTTGGTGGAGGTCTTTTTCCTTCTGCATCCATCTTTCCTCCATCAGAAGGACCATTCTCAATGATGTCCCACATTGAGAAGTCTGTGAAAAAAATGTACTGCTTGATTCTGATCTTCCACATGTCAAACTCATTGGGTTTGAGCATGGGAACCTTTGATACCAAAACACTATCGCTTGAACTGTCCATGATTAAAGTTTTCTAAATTTTCTAGCTCTGATACCACCTGTCAGGATCGAAACTCAAACAAGATTTTTAATAACACACTCAGAAACTTTTGTTAAAGAAGTTGCGGAAAAACACTTTAACAGAAAATCAATGGAACAGTATATAGAACTTCAAATCATAAGTTTATATTGCATAAAACATAATGATTACACACAAAACCTCAATCTGTTTAACAGGCTAAACAGACGTTCTATACTTCTCTACTGAAAGGATCTAAACTATTCTTGAGGTTAATTCTCTCTAAACAAAACGTATGAATAAATGTTAATTCTAACAAAGACTTCTATACTATATATACAAGACTGAGTACAAGATAATTATCAAAATAAAATTGATCTTCAGCATCAATACCATAATTATCTTCAACCATATCTCCAACTCATCTTTATCTTCAAGTCTTCTGAATCTTTAGAAGCAGCACTAACCTTCTCTTCTTTTAGCAGTATTAATCATTGAGCAGTATTAACCATTCTTGCAGTAGTAATCTTCAACAGTATTAACTACTAGCAGTACTAACTCTCCAAGCAGTACTAACTATTCAAGTAGCAGTACTAACTTTTCAAGCAGTATTAAAATTACAAGCAATAGTATTACCTTTCAACTAGCAGTAGTATCCATCCTTAGCATATTCTGACCCAACAGCTCCATTAGAGGGATTGAAGGCTGTGGGGGTGAAGGTACAAGAAGGGAAGGAACCTTCTTTACCTTTTTCCTTATATAGATATTGGTGATGGGGGATGTGGGATTTTCAAAAGGAATCTGAGGAGGATTACTAGAACTGAGTGGTGTGGGTAGGTCATCAGGTTGGTTGTCAAATGAGGGCTTTGACACTGATGCCTCACCATGGGAATGTGACACACCCATCATTGTAGAGAACAATGGGGTGTCTTGGCTATAAAAGTCCTTGGAGGGCCTTTTCATGTTTGAGAATACCTTCCCTTTGGGAGGTTTTGGTACATACACCTCTTGAAAATAGGGTAGATCCGTCAATTCCTTCAGTATAATCTCTTGTACAAACCTGGGATACATGTAAAAGCTTTTGGAATTGGTATCCAGGTTTGACGTAAAATCATTAAAAATCATTTGAGAGAAATTGAACTTTCTAGAGGTAGCTAAGCAGACCAAAGCATAAACTAAGGTACTGCTAAACTCACTCCATCCAGTTGTTTTTCTTGAAATGCAATGTTGGAGGGTATGAACAAAAAATCTCCACTGTGGTGAAAATCTGTTCTTGAAAAACTTGAATACATCAGTGGGACCTTCATACCCCCATAAGACTAAGAGTTTGGAAGAGATCTTCCTTAGGTAAAGAGGTTATACCTGAGGCATCATCTAATCGTAGATGGATGCGAATACACTCCTCTGTGATGGTCAGGGGTTTCTCACATACCCTTGTTTGAATGACCTGAGTTCCTTCTTCAGTGTGAATGGCAGCATTGGCCTAGAAATTTCTTTGATGTTCCACATAGATTGTGGGATTCACAGTTAGAGCGTAGGCGATGTGTGAGGATTTTAGGTAATCCACAATCTGATGAAAACCCTCTGCTTGCTTGGGTTTCTGTAGCATTGCCAATTCATTTTAGGTAATCCACAATCCACAACGAACGTCAGTCCTGCCATCTTCTTGATCGATTAGTTGAAGCTAGGGTTACGCACTGATAAGTAAGAATTCGAGAGAAAGAGAGAGAAAGAACACTCGTAGGAAATTCAAAGAGCCGTTTGGATTTTGGCGGTCAAAGAGGGTATTTATAGGTACAGGGTTTCAGTTAGAAGCAGTACTAAGTACCCTAGCAGTATTAACAAGCCCGCAGTATTAACTCATATTAGCAGTAGTAACG
This sequence comes from Arctium minus, assembly GCA_954870635.1. NCBI lineage: Eukaryota > Viridiplantae > Streptophyta > Magnoliopsida > Asterales > Asteraceae > Arctium > Arctium minus. The sequence continues at coordinate 57,978,329 of OX941082.1, read as the reverse complement.
CATACTAGCAGTATTAACACAGACTATCAGTATTAACACAGACTAGCAGTATTAACACATACCAGCAGTAGTAACACTGATTAGAAGTAGAAATAAGGTAAGCAGTAGTAACTTTGCACTGGCAGTATAAACCACCTAGCAGTATTAACCATACTTAACCATATTTGAACTGTCAACATGAGTAATATAGAGAGCAATATTAACTTAACCAGTAGTACCAAGTATCCAATCAAAACAATCTGAAACACTTAAACACACAGTTAGCAGCATCATGCACTATGAAATTTTCAAAAGTCAACTTACCTTTTGAAACCATACCTTTCTCACTTATCTTACCTCTTGCTGGATCAACAACAACATGTCCTCCATCAAATCTTTTGAAGTATTGAAGGCAGTCCATGTTACCTGTCATGTCCCTAGAGCAACCACTATCTACATGCCAAATGCTCTTCCTCTTGATCTATTGGTTGCCCTGCACACTAGATAAAACAGTTAGTTTCTGGAGGGAACCCAAGCCAAAGTGTTCTTGGGTTGCCCTTTCTCATCAACATATTCATAATCGGTAAGATTGGTCTTGATGAGATTATCATAATTTGGAATCTCATGGCTGAAATACTTTGTCAAAATTATAGGCTTGGCAGCATTAATACTGGTAGCAGCACTATCCTTGTTAGCAGTACTAACTTGGTTAGCAGTACTAATTTGGTTAGCAGTACTAACTTGGTCAGCAGTACTAATTTGGTTAGCAGTACTAACTTGGTCAGCAGTAGTATTGCTATCAGCAGCACTATTTCTGTTAGCAGTACTATTTGAGGTAGCAGTACTAACAGGTTTCTTGACTTTTGGAACCCAAATCTTGACAAAGTTGTTTGCTTTCTTGTTATGTGAGTTACTCCTTGACTTGCTTGGAGTATTTTCTTTTGATTTAGCAAACTTATTCTGAATATGAGATTTTGCAGTCCCAGTTTTCATTGGTACTGTTCTCATATTGGCAGCCATGTGATTTCTTGATTGTTTCCTATAACCAAAAGAATTTTGTGTTTGTCTTTGAAAAGTAACTCTTTGGTTAATAGGATTGAAATAATAGTATTTGGCAAGATGATTCAATTTGCCACAGATAAAACAGGGCTTTGGTCTATTGATTTTGCTTAGATCAATTCCCTGTTTTTGAGCCCACTGATTATTTCTGTTTCTCTGATTTCCCCTTATTTTATCATGTTTATGGGGCTTGTTCTGTTGACAAGTACAAGGATTTATAACAGAGTTTTGCATGTAGTGAATTCCCTGTACCTTTTCCTTTCCTTTCCTGAAGGTCTCAGCTTTCTCACTCTTAACAGTCTCTTTCTTTGTCTTGGTCATCTCTACTTTATCACTTTTGATAAATGGTTTACCTCCCTTCTCATTTGTCAGAATGTAGTTTTCTAAGGGAATATCTTTATGGTCTTCCTCATTCTTACTCTCAGAGTCTTCTTCTTCAGAGTCTGCCTCAACCACTACTTTGTCTAAAGGATCTACTTCTGTGGCTCCTGTAGGTAATTCCTTCTTGTCTTGTCTTTCTAAGAGGTCTGAGGTGGGAGGAATGTAGTTTTTGTTGTATGGTGGAGGGGTGGTGTTGTAGCCTATTCCTCTTCTCAGTTTGTCATGAACTTGAGTTTTGAGTAAAGAGTCCATTGCTTTAGAAGCATTGGAATATTTCTCAATATCTAATTTAGCCTTCTCAAATTCACTCCTTATTTTCTCACATTCCTTTTTGGCCTTCTCTAGTTGAATCTCTAACTGATTCTTCTCTCACTTCTAGTAGTTGGTATCATATGAATGTTGAAGTTCATTGGCCTGGTATGCCTTAATTTGTTCTTCAAAATTCTCAACGATCACAATATACTCTCTTCTATCTTTCTCCCACCTTTTAAGGCCATCACACATGCTCTGATTGTGATCCCTGTACTTTTTAACAGTTTCAAGACATGCTTTAGAGCAAAGGTTAGATTTTACCTCAGTGGGGAGTGCAGTACTTGAAGACTCTGTAACCTCAACCATCAATGCTTGATTCTGGATTCTGTTTATGATGATTATTGGTTTCTGAGTTCCTTATGCTCTGATACCACTTGTCAGGATCGAAATTCAAACAATAATTTAAATAACACACTCAGAAACTTATGTTAAAGAAGTTGCGGAAAAACACTTTAACAGAAAATCAATGGAACAGTATATATATCTCAAATCACAAGTTTATATTGATTCAACTTGATGATTACACACAAAACCTCAATTTGTTTAACAGGCTAAACAGACGTTCTACACTTCTATATAGAAAGGATCTAAACTATTCTTGAGGTTAATTCTCTCTAAACAAAATGTATGAATAATTGTTAATTCTAACAAAGACTTCTATACTATATATACAAGACTGAGTACAAGATAATTATCAAAATAAAATTGATCTTCAGCATCAATACCATAATTATCTTCAACCATATCTCCAACTCATCTTTATCTTCAAGTCTTCTTTATCTTTAGAAGCAGCACTAACCTTCTTTTAGCAGTATTAATCATTTGAGCAACATAAACATCCTCAGCAGTATTAATCCTTGAGCAGTATTAACCATGCTTGCAGTAGTAATCTTCAACAGTACTAATTACTAGCAGTACTAACTCTCCAAGCAGTACTAACTATTCAAGTAGCAACACTAACTTTTCAAGCAGTATTAATTCTACTAGCAGTATAAAAATTACAAGCAGTAGTAATACCTTTCAACTAGCAGTAGTATCCATCCTTAGCATATTCTGACCCAACAGGTTCTCATTCGGAGGATCAAAGTATTGAAACAAGAGAACAGCAGCCCCCGTTCTCGACTTCACTTCCTGCACAATTGAGTCTAGTTCCATTTGAATTGCCTATTATTGTTTCTAGGACACTCATTGAATCGGCTACCATCGGTTGTCTAAGTGACCCGATCGGAACATCTCGATTAGATCCGCAATCCGGACTACGAGGACCGGATGGAAGTCCTGTCATTGCCACGTCTATGCCAACAATGAACACAGGACATGCAGTTGTTTCTACAACTGACATGCGAACGGTTAATCTAAGTGATACCGAAGTTACTCACCCATACTTCGTGTCTAAAGGAACTCTCGACAGCGCCTTAAAGGCTGTTGAAACTCATATGTTTGAGAAGATAGAGGAGGAGATAGGAGGAGTAAAACATTTATTGAAGGGTAAAGACCCAATATCTCAACCTGAGCCTACTCAACAAAGCCAGCAAATTCCAAACACTCAACCTGCTGACCTATCCATTGATGAGCTTAAGTCTTTGCTGTTTGCAAAACTTCTATCCCAAGCTCCGGATAATCAGCAAGATGCAGATCTTCTAACCCTTCTACAATCCCACCATGAAAATCAACAACCACAATCTGTGAAGCCAACAGATTTGGTTAGTGCCTCAGAGTTCAATTATTTTAAATCTGACATTTTGTTTGCTATATATGATCTTAAACAGGTAGTTCAAACATCTTGTAAAGCCCAGACAGTTGTTTCTACTAAGTAGCATGATCATGATCTAGATAATGATCATGAGGGGGAGATAAGTGAGAAATAAGCAGCTGTTGGTGGTTCTGGTGAAACAGTGTTGGTGGAAGTTAGAGCTGAAAATGTTGAAAGTGTGGGAAGGGGAGCTGATCAAGGTTCTGAGCAAAATGATCAATTGGAGTTGGTGTTGTATGTTGAAGAAAGTGTTGAATCGAGGGTTGAAAAGCCTAAGATTGCAACAAGGCAAGAGATTTTGGAGATAACAGGTTTGCCTAATCCTGAAATCATTGCTCTTGAAGATGATACTTTTGCTGAAGTTAATGCCAAGCATGAGATGTATTGGAAAATCAAGGAAGAGGGTCAGAAAAGTGACTTTGTTGAAATTGCCTCGGATGATGAAGTAGTAGATGTTTATGAGATTATAAAGAGAGATGAGGAGATACCAACTCATGAGGCTAGTGTTCTTGATGACATTTTTTAGGACAGAGACACAGATGCTTTGAATGTCATGTTTTCTCAGAGTACTCCTGATGAGCTACATCTTAGTCCTGTTCATGTTCAACTGCCTGAACCAAGTGTTGTTCCAACTGTGCCATCCTTCAGCGAGTTTGAATTTCCTGATCCCAATGTTGTTCAACCTGATGATGTTGATCAAAATGTCAATCTGAATGCTGATGCAACTGTTGAAGAAGAGTTGCCATATAAGAAAAATCCTGGAAGTCCTGAACATCAAACGGAGTTATGATGAGTTTGGTCCTACTATTGAAGAGATCAAGAGAATCAGACGAGCTCTATGTGTTCCATATCTTGTGGAGGGAGTCAAGATCTTTATGAGCTACATAAGACAGATTGATCAAGCTCAACTCTTGGGAATTCAAGATAAGTATCCAAAGTATCAGAAAGATTATATCAGAATGCTGCAGGTTATGGGAAGAACATGCAAAGATGTTAGAAGCAAATCTGAAATTCTGGAAGTTATCAGGGTGACTATGAAGAAATACAAGAAGATTTGGTATCCTGAGTTTTTTGTTCAGAGAAAGAATTTGAAGATTCATACCTTCATTGAAGTTGATTTTGCCAATGTGAACTTCAGAGATATTGAATTCATGTACCAAGATTTCAGAGATAGAACCATCAGGCATCCTGAGATAGTATTTGCTCTAGATACTATTAAGAGATTTATCAAAAGGCATATCTACTCAACATATCTTTATGACTTCCAGTTGGGCATAGAGAAAAATCAGAAAAGAATAAACTTGCTTACACTAGACATGACTCATTCTCTTCTTGAAGAAACTCCACTCTACACAGTTTTAAGAGAGCCAGAACTTGGGGTTGTGTATGAGAATGTGGATAAGAAGGAGAAAATATTTATGAAAGATGTAGAGATTCCAAAGTATTCTTATGGAACATTGAATGATGTTGTGGAAAAGCTGCAAGCCAAGCATGAGGAGAGTGAAAAGCAGAGATTAGCTTAAAATGACCATATGCCAAGATTGGAAAGAATTTGGACAGAACATGTCATTGATGCTATCAAGGACAGAATCAGATTCAGACAAGCCATCAGAAGGTTTGAAGTGTATATGGGAATTAGGAGAACTTGCATGAAGAAACGGACAAGTTGAAGACTTTCAAATTGCTCAAAAAGGGGGAGAATGTTAGATCATAGTTTTGAGTCAATTTGTTAAGTAAGTTTCTTTGTTTAGTTAACTTTTACCTTGTATGCTTGTATAGAGGTCAAGGCTTGTTTGACCCTATATAAAGCTTTGGTTAGTCTTGTTTTTGTATGCATGTTAGTAAGTCTTTTATCTACGCATTCATTTGAGCCATTGTAATCATTCCATGTGAGACATATGAATACGACAAAGCTTATGACTCAATCTCTCTCATCTTCGATCTTTGATTCAAAGCCGTTTGGTAGCGTTTTGAACTGATTTTAGCTTTGTGTTTCATTTTCAAAAGAACAGTTCCTATTATCTGTGTTTTCATCAACTAATTTGATTTAAACATAGTTCTAGGAAAGGTTCTTACCACAAATCATTCAAAAGGATTGTCTTAAGTGTTGCAGTACTCTTTTCTTTCTTTTAAAGCTCAAATCTCTTTCTATTTCATTTAAAGTTCTTTCACTTTCTTCAAAACTGATTCATACTCTGTTTTCTTCCAAAAACATCACATCTACTTCAAAATGGCAAATACTGCAAATTACTTCACAGCAGGGTCTCAAACAAAACTGCCCACTCTACTGAGGGATGAATATCCTAAGTGGAAGATTCATATGGTTCATTTCCTCGAGGGGGTCGAGCAAAAGCTTGTTGAATACCTTTACAACCCACCATATGTTCCCATGGTCACTGTTCCTAGGGTTCCTGTGAATCCAAGATCTCTAAATCCTAGAGAAAGAAAGTAGAGAGAGAGAGAGAGAGTTCAAAGTGCAAAGTAAGTAGTGTATTCAATATGCGTGAATGTGTTACAAAGAACAAGGACCAAAGGGACTTAAATACCCTGGTCAGATACAACAGATAAAACCTATCTAAGTACAGTATAAGACCAAGCCTATAAATACAATGATTACTATAAAATCAGACTTAACAATCTCCCCCTTAGTAATCATTGGCGCTGTGGTCTTCAAAATCCATCTTCTAAATCAGCATGGACCATCTAAGCGACTTTTCAAAGCTTTCTGACTTTTAAAAAAAAATCTTCTCAGCAACTTTCAGTTTGATTTATCTTTGCTACCTTGACAAGACTGGACCAGATGAGAATAAACTTGAACGAACAGTTGATTCACCAGCTTGTGCTCTAGACGACACACCTCTTTTAAATGACCTTAAATGAACAATGGTGGTCGGAGCAGGAACAACAAAAGATGTAGTATAGATGAAAAAATTAGAATCTTTGAGCAAATCTTGATCAGCAGATAAACTTTGGAGCTCTTTGTCTCTTTAACATCTCCTTAACTCCTCCCCCTCATGACCTTGATGATCGGGATCAACTTGGTCATGGAAATGTTGGATACGAGACAGCTTAAGATTTGCAAAATCAATGTAAAGGAAAAATAGAGAAGGTTTGCGCGACACACTGGTGGCGCAAAGGAAGGTTTGCGCTAGCCGAAGGTGGCGCAAAGTGAGGTTTGCGCGACCAACTGTTGGCGCAAATCTGACTTGAACTCAGACATTTTACCTTTTTAAGCTCTTTGACCCCCCCCCCTACACAAATGCACAAGATTTGACAATTCAAGTTAGCATTCATATAGAAAAACAGATACTCCCCCTTGAAAACAGATAAGATCATTTCAGAAATTTCTCCTTTATTCACTCCCCCTTGAATAATGCACAAACCCATTTATAAAAATATGAGAACACAAGAATTGAAACATCAATGTAGAAAGAAAAATATACTGAAAATGTATTTTGAAACGACTAAATATATAAAAATTTAAACAAAAACAAATAAAATTCTACTTAGTAAAATATCACAAGAAAATCCATCAGATGAAATCAAATGTATGTTTTTGGATACAGAACCAAGTTTTATTGCATATCCAGTTAAGACATGTTCAGTTTCAAAAACTTTCAACAATCTATTCACTGTGCTCGCATGTGAACTTCGATTAGCTTCAAGAAAATGCAATTCTAAAAATATAATAGAGAACTTTGCATGTAATCACACTAATCCATCAAAAATTCACACTTTCACAAATTTACAGGTTTATTGCAACTTAGAAATATTACCAAGTATCATGAGATGTGTGCTCATTGGCATCTTTTAAGCATTGTGGTCTATGGCATCTTTACATGAGTGTTCTCTTTGGCATATTTTAAGCTTGTGCACATTGGAATCTTTTGAATCAACAAGTTTATTAAGTGAAGAACATGCCGTAAACGTAACTTTCTATCTGACCCTATAGCAGGATTTGGGTCAGCCGCTCCCAGACCAGTTGGCCTTAGGGGACTAGGTGTCAAGCACCCCTTTGAACTTACTTTCCCAGATCAGAAAGGCTACATCGACACATCCTAAACCCATTCATACTAGTAGAACATGACTTTCGATCTGATTCTAATGAAGGATTTGGGTTTGATCACTCCCAGATCAATTGACCTTAGGGGACCAGATGACAAGCATCCCACATAACTTACTTTCCCAAACCAGAAAGGTCACAGGTACAAACTTTTAAACTTAGAGATTTCTGATTTATAAGAATTTAATAATCATCTCAAACACAAGGTTTTACGTCTAAGTGCTTAGCCCATATTTTCATTACGATCCAAAATTCCACCTTTTTAGGTTTTCTAAGCATTGTAAACTATAAATATTCCGAATCACACAACTTTAAAAGCAATATCAAAATCTACAAACATGTTGCTGACTTTTCGACTTTTGTTAGACTTGAGAGTTGAACATATAAAAACTTTAATATAAACAAAGCAACTTGAAAATTTATCCTAGACACACATTTTATCCAAAAGGAAGAAAAAATTGTAAAAGTTTTACTTTATAGAATAAAATTTGTAAAGGTTTAAACTTTTAAATTCAACATGCCGAGATTTAAAAATAGATATATTTGATTGGCAAGTCTATATTCAGTTGAAACAAAATATAATTCAATAATATTATCTTCCACATAATGTATAAAGAATATGTGTCTCATTCGAAAAAATTGGGTTGAACAAATTCAGGAGTTGAAATAAATTTGCTCAGATTCTTTTAAAAACATTTGAGAAAACTGGAACAACATCATTATCAGAGATAAATGCAGCGGAAATTAAGTAGATGTACTCACAGTTTCTCATTAGACAGAAGCTTAAAGCATTGAAGAACGAGTCCTAGACTGACATGTCTAGAAGTCATTGTCTTTGCAGCACGGGTTCTAAGATGATGTACTTAGAAGCCAAAATTTTTCAACTTTGAAGTTCGTGTTTTGAACTGTTGTGTTCAAAAGCCATTTTTCTCTTACTCCCCCTTAACATGTGGTGCCTGCAACTTAGAATCATATTGAGATTTTGGTACCCACTTGAATTTGGGCCCATGTTTGTTAGTTGCAGTTCGTATGGGGATATATTTGTTAGATTTGACAGTTAAAACACGAGAAAGATCATCAGAAAAGTAAGCACAGTCATCAGATGAATACAAAGCATAATCATCTGAACTAGAATCAGAGGAAGAAGATGAGACATATTTGGAAATTCGAATCATTTGCTTTCTAGAGTATTTTGAAATTTTATTACAAGTAGCAAATGAATCACTTTTATAAAGTTTGTCTATACATCTATCCCCATTGTTAGATCTGTTTTTATAGTAATCATTGTATTTATTTTCTAGCCTTGACTGTTCTTAATGTTCAATATGTTTTGTAAAGGCTAGGGGTATTTAAGTCCCCTTAGAGCCTTTGTTTAGAAACTTTGAACTTTGGCACGCACAATTTAATCAGAATATACTTTGCGCTTCCATATTTTCTCTCTCTACTTTCTCTCTCTAAAGATTTAGAGATTCTTGGACTCTCAATTGGTATAAGAGGAATCTAGATCTTGAGAGGATTGAGAGATATCATTTTTGGTTAATGAATTTGTAGATTAAGCAGAAAATTTGATTGATTTTCTTGATTTTTCAAGAAAATCTCGTTTTTTGCTTGATTCATCAAATTTGGATAGTTTTCTGGTTAATTTTGTGCGAATTTGATTTGTTTAGATTCATTTTGTGTAATCGATCATTCTTGATTCATATATTTTTGCATAAAAACATGATTTGATCATTGATTTTGTGTTTTTGTGATTTTCTGGAAACTAGGAGTTCACGTACTGTTCCATTCAAGTTTTTGAGTTTCAGTGTGATTTAATCGAAATTGTTAGTTGAATTGTATAAGAAAGTTTTTTTCGTTCATCATTGTGTGAATTTCTTGTTGAAATTTCTTTGTTAGATTCGATCTTACGCGTTTTTATTTGTTTTTCTGAAGTTTGCGTTTCATTCATATATGTTTGCGTGTGATTCATATAATCTTGCGCCTCATTCATATATTCATAATGCTTTGCGCCTCATTCATGCATTCATATATCTTGTGGTCTAACTCGTGTGTTACTGAATTTTTCAGGTTCTCGGTTCTAGTCTAATACGTAAACCATCAGTTTGCGTTTCACTCTGTATATGCAAAGTATACTTCGCGATTCTCTCTTCAATCGTAAAGTTAATCAAACGCAAAGTTCATCAAGCGCAAAGTTCTTCGTGCATCAAGTTTTCGCTTCTCTCACAACCCGCAAAGTCTACTCACACAAAGCTTCATCTTGCGTGTCACTTAGCAAACGCAAAACTCAGTTTGCGTTCCCCTCTGCAAACGCAAAAACTTCTTTGCACTCCTCATTGCATACGCAAACCACTAGTTTGCGCGTCTCCCATACTTGGAAAATTTTCTGAAATTTTCTGATTTTTTTAGAAGATGTCTTTGCAAGCACAAATCTACAAAAATGACCTCATGATGTCTTTGGGGTCTGATACACGTCCACCAGTACTGATCAATGAGAACGAATTCGAACAGTAGCAGGATCGGTTTATTAACTTCATTGAAAGACAACCAAATGGGGAGAACATGATGAAGTCACTGACTCAGGGTCCTTTGGAAACACCAAGGAAAGTTGTTCCAGCTACTACAACCACTGCTGCTACCACTGTTGAGAAAGCTTTAAGGGAATATGATGCTGATGAGATGTTACGACATCAAGCTGATAGCCAAGCCAAATCAAATTTGATTCTTGCTCTTCCTAACTCCATTTATAACAGAATCGATTGCTTCAAACAGAATCCTATGCTGATGTGGACTCAACTTGAAAAGATTATGCTTGGTACTGCAATGTCAACTCAGTTGCGCCAGACTAGGTATATGAACAACTTTGAAAAGTTCAAGGCCAAGGATGGGGAAAGTTTGAAAAATGTTTTTGATCGATTCTGGGCTATTATCAATGATCTCTACAAGATTAAAGTTACCAAGACTGAGTTGGAGGCTAACTTGAAGTTTCTGAACGCTTTACAACCTGAGTGGAACAAGTCTTGCCACAGAATGAGAAACGATGTCAGAATCTCAACCATGCCAATTCAGGAGTTATACGAAATCTTGATGACTGATGAATCGATGGTAATGGAGAAGAAGGCAAAAATGGATAAGAAGAACAAACCTCTGTCAGTAGATCCCATTGCTCTTATAGCTAGCCAACTGGCTGAGCAAGCTTTGACCGAATCAACTTATGATGGATCTACAGATGATGATGGCGAAGCCCCTGAAAAGGCCATGATTCTTCTAACTCAGCATTATCAGAAACAGTTCAAGCACAGATCTGGGTCGAACAACCTACGGTTTACTTCTGGTTCTAAGAAGATAGAACCTGGCGCTCCTTCAAGAACATACACTCCAAAGTATGAACCGGCTAAGGTAGTTGACCAAAAGAAAGATGACAAAAAGGTGATGAACTGTTTTAACTATGGGAAGCCTGGACATATGGTTAAGGATTGCAGAGTCAAAGTGGTAAAGGATGCTGCTTTTTACCGAAAGAAGTTGCCTTTAGCTGAAAAGAAGGAAAGTGGAACCATCATGTTGGCCGAAGAAGAATACTGGTTGGATCATTCGGACAACGAGGCTGAAAATGAAGAAACTGCGGCCATGTGCTTTATAGGTGATGATAAATCTGATGATGAGGAAGGGGACACCTCATCTGATGGTTCTGAGGTAATATATGCGTTTAACTATAATTTCTTCTTATCTCAAATGAATGTTTTTATCACTTCTTTGCATGATTTGCGCTCAAAGTTCATTTCTGAAAAGTTTAAAAATCAAGAAAAGTCTGATTTAATTGATAAACTGCAAATTTCTTTAAAAGATGAAAAATCAATTTTAATTGATACAAAAGAGAAATTTCAAAAGCAGTTAGTTGATCTAGAAAATTCAAATCAGACTTATCGTGATTCGTTGACTGAAATGACTTCTTCAAATCAAAATCTTTCTGAGAAAATAATTGTTTTAGAAAAGAAATTATATAAAAGAGAACAATCTGAGCAAACTATTTACATGAACAAACCAAGGAGTGAAGAAGCTATAAAGGAAAAGTGGGGACTTGGTTTCGAAAATCCGCATTTTTTAAATCATGCTAAAAATGAAGTTCCTACTTTATATGAATATGATCACTTTACTCTTGCAAGATATGCTCCTCAGTTTAAATTCTTTTGGACAACTGAGAAACAAGTTTTGGAAGATGAAAATGTGAAAAGGATGAAAAATAAGAGGATGGAAATGCCATTTGTTTACACCTCTGAAAATGCAAAGTATTTTCCTGATCAATCTAAGAAATCCAGAAAATTTCAAAATATGTTAAATATCAAATCTTCCAATAAATCTTCATTATCAACAGATTTTGTTGATATTTTTGCTAACACTGATAAGGAAAATGTATCTCAGGTGTCTTATGATACTAAGAAATACATTCCCCCATTAGTGTTAGAAGGTAAGATTGTTGATCTTGAAGATAGATTGGAAGAACAAAATATTCAAATTTGTTTAGAAAACGATTTATTTCTTTTTATAATGAAAACAAGTTTTGAAGATAAAATTTCTTCTGGATTGTCAAAAGGTTCTATAAAAAATGCTAAAGTTTTACAAAATAATGGCCATTTACGTTCCACGTTGGAAACGCAAACTGATAGTTTGCACATGCAGTTGGACGCGCAAAGCTCAGTTTGCGCCTCCAATGGGAAACGCAAACCTCCTCCAGACTTGCGCAATTTTGAAAATTTTCACTCCGAGGTTAGTTCTTCAATGTTAAATGCTAAGACTGATTTCTTTGATAAAGTTTCTTCTTCTGATTCAATTATTGATGATTCTTTACTGCTAAATGCTCAATTTTATAAAAAGAAGCGTAAAAGAAGAAGATCAAAGAAGTCAAAGAAACATGATACTGTTTTATCTGAAAATTCTAATGTTTCTGATTTTTCTTCTTCAGATCGGACTGTGAGGAAATCACCAAGGCAGATTTGGAGGATTAAACAGCCAATTTTAGAATCTGAACTGTTAGGAGTTAGCTGTGTAGACACTCTTTGTGATACTGATACATTTGCTTCATGTAATAAAAACCCAAAATATTCTTTTCAGCAAATGTTTGATATATCAAAGAATATCTCATATGCTTCTTCTAGTTCTGATTCTGATAATTGTGTTTTATCTTCTATTGATAATTGCTTTCATTCTTGCTTGAAAATTAAAACTGTGAAAAATAAAAGACATAAATCTAACAAGGGACCCATAAGCATATGGGTACCTAAAAAGGTGTAGTTTCTGTGTGTGCAGCTAAGTCATTTATGGTATCTGGACTCGGGATGTTCAAAACATATGACTGGCAACAAATCACTTCTGTCTAATTTTAAAGATAAATGTTGCGGTCGTGTGAAATTTGGCAACTGTGAGACTGCTCCGATTCTTGGTTCTGATGATCGAGTTCAGGGTAACATAACTGTAAAAAGAGTAAGCTACGTCGAGGGTCTAAGTCACAATCTGTTCAGCATCGGCCAATTCTGCGATAAAGACCTTGTAGTCAGCTTCAAATCCAAAAGAGTTGTTGTGAAGAATGATAATGGCAAGGATCTTCTGGTGGGAAAAAGACACTCAAATTTGTATACCATTGATCTTTCCAAGATCAAAATTCCTTTAGATATCTGCTTGCTTTCTAAAGCTTCAGTTCAAGAAAGTTGGATTTGGGACAGACGTTTAGCTCACCTCAATTTTAAGTATATGGATCGCCTGGTCAAGAATGATTCAGTAAGAGGTCTTCCAGTTCTCCGTTTCCAGAAAGACCATCTATGCCAGGATTGTGAGAAAGGAAAAATGAAGAAAGCTTTTCACAAGCCTAAACCTAAACACTGCACGTCGGCTATTCTTGATCTTTTACATGTTGATTTGTGTGGTCCAATGAAGACGAAGAGTTTAGGACATAAGAAATATGTTTTGGTGATTGTTGATGATTACTCCAGATATACTTGGGTAAAATTTCTGAAATCAAAAGACGAGACTCCTGAAGTACTCATCAATCTCATCAAGACAACTCAGACAATTAAGAAGAAGCAAGTGAAAGTGGTAAGATCTGACAATGGCACTGAATTCAAAAACAGTACTCTTCAGGCATTCTATGAATCTCAAGGAATACAACAACAATTTTCTGCTGCACGTACTCCGCAACATAACGGTGTTGTTGAAAGAAGAAACAGAACGCTTGTTGAGTCCTCCAGATCAATGCTTGCTTATTCAGGTATACCTTTGTCTTACTAGGCTGAAGCAATATCAACGGCTTGTCATACACAGAACAGATCAATTCTGCATCGTCGTTTCAACAAAACACCGTATGAACTTATGAACGGGATCAAACCGAACATCAAGTATTTCAAGTCATTCGGGTGTAAATGCTACGTTCTGAATGACAGGGAGAATCTCAACAAGTTTAGTCCAAAGGCAGACGAGGGTGTATTCATGGGTTATTCTTCAAACTCTGTTGCTTATAGAGTTTTTCTGATCTCTGCAAGAAAGGTCATAGAGAGTGTCAATGTAAAATTTGACGAAGCTGCTGATTTGGTTTCTAGTCACTCAGGCTCAGAACCCACTTTTACTGGAAATTCAGTTTCTGAACAAATTAGTTCAGAACCTGCTCTTTCACCAGATAACCAGGATTCTACTCCCTCTCCTAATCTTTCTGATCTTGATTTTCTGTTTGAAATTTTTTATGATGATGTGCCTAGATCTAACTCTGAAAATGTTTCTAATGTTTTGAATCAGGAAACTGAGAGCTCATCTATTCCAAATTCCGCTGCATCTATCTCTGACAATGATGCTGCTCCATTCTCTCCTATTCAACAAGAACCGGCACAACAAGATTTTGTTCAATCAGACAATGTTCAATCAGAAACTGAGCCTATTCATGAAGATCATACTCAAGAAGAGTCTATTCAAGATCAACCTGTTCAAGAGGAATCACTTCAGGAAGAAGTACAAAATGATGCTATTCAACAATCTGTTCCCGAATCTGATTAAGAGATTGTTGAGATACCTCCTCCTCAAGTTGAAACTATTTCTATCTCTTCATCTGATGTAGAAGTTTCTGAACCTCCCTCTTTTCAATTAGAAGTGGTTCAAGATGTAATTGATCCTCTCCCTCATACAACAAAATGGACAAGATCTCATCCAATTCATCAAATTATTGGAGATCCTCAAGCCAGTGTTTCTACACGCTCCAAGTCGGCTACTTTCAACAAATGTCTCTTCACTTGCTTCCTAAGCAAGATTGAACCTACAAAAGTTTCTGAAGCATTGGAGGACCCGGATTGGATTATTGCTATGCAAGAGGAGCTCAATCAATTTGATATGCTCAAAGTATGGAGACTTGTACCGAGGCCGAAAGGAAAAAGCATAATTGGTACAAAGTGGATATTCAAGAACAAAAAGGATAAAGATGGTATCGTCATGCAGAACAAAGCAAGATTGGTAGCCAAAGGATATCGACAAGAAGAAGGTATTGACTACGATGAAACATTTGCACCCGTTTCTAGATTGGAAGCTATCCGAATGTTTCTTTCTTTCGCTGCTTATCGCAATTTCACAGTATATCAAATGGACGTCAAGACTGCATTTCTCAATGGCAAGCTGAAAGAAGAAGTATATGTATCTCAGCCAGAGGGATTTGTTGACAAAGATCGTCCAGATTATCTATATTTTCTCGATAAAGCACTGTATGGTTTGAAACAAGCTCCACGGGCGTGGTATGACGAGTTGTCAGCTTTCTTGGTCAAATCCGGCTTCACCAAAGGATCTATCGATACTACTCTTTTCATTTATAGATCTAATCTTGATATCTGCTTAGTACAAATATACGTAGATGATATTATTTTCGGTGCGACTAACAAATATTTGTGCACTTGGTTTTCTGATTTAATGACCTCTAGATTTCAGATGAGCATGATGGGAGAAATCAACTTCTTCCTCGACTTACAAGTGAAGCAGCTTCCTGATGGTATCTTCATCAACCAGTCAAAGTATGTATTTGACATCTTGAAGAAATTCAAGATGGACAAATCTACTTCAATTGGAATACCGATGGCTCATGGTGCTAAACTCGGACTCGATCCAGATGGAAAAGTTGTGGATCAAAAAACATACAAAGGAATGATCGGATCGCTGATGTATCTAACTTCCAGTCGCCCGGACATAATGTTCTCCACGTGCTTATGTGCCCGATTCCAAGCTAAACCAAAAGAATCTCATCTTTTAGCAGTCAAACGCATTTTTAGATATATTAAAGGAACTCCTTATTTAGGATTATGGTATCCTAAAAGTTCTGACTATAATTTGATTGCTTATTCAGATGCAGATTTTGGTGGTAATCAATTGGACAGGAAGAGTACTTCTGGTCATCTTCAGTTTTTAGGTGACAGACTGATAAGCTGGGCGTCAAAAAAGAAAAACTGCGTTTCAATATCAACAGCCGAAGCTGAATACGTCGCTGCAGCTAGTTGTTGTGCTCAAGTACTCTGGATGAAAACGCAACTTCGTGATTACGGAATGCTATACAAGACAGTGCCGATATATTGTGACAGCAAGTCTGCAATTGCGATATCAGTCAATCCAGTCCAGCATACCAAGACCAAGCACATTGACATGAGATACCATTTTATAAAACATCACGTGGAAGAAGGTACTATTGAATTATATTTTGTACCAACTGAATATCAACTTGCTGATATCTTTACAAAAGCCTTAGATGAAAAACGTTTCAATTTTTTGCTTTCAAAATTAGGCATGTTGAATTTAAAAGTTTAAATCTTTACAAATTTTACTCTATAGAATAAAATTTTACAGATTTTCTATCTTTTGAATAAAACGTATGTCTAGGATCTTTTACAATTTCTTTGTTTATATTATAGTTTTATATGTTCAAATTTCAAGTCTTACAAAAGTCGAAAAGTCAGCAACATGTTTGTAGCTTTTAATACTGCTTTAAAGATATGTGAGTCGGAATTTTTATAGTTTACTTTGCTTAGACTACCTAAATGATCAGAATTATAGATCAAAATGAAAATATGGGCTAAGCATTTAGACGTTGATCTGAGTGATTGAGATGAATAATAAATTCTTTAAATACAGAAATCTCTGGGTTTAAAAGTTTGTACCTGTGACCTTTCTGGTTTGGGAAAGTAAGTTCCGTGGGATGCTCGACATCTGGTCCCCTAAGGTCATTTGATCTGGGAGTGATCGAACAGAAATCCTTCTATAGAACCAGATCGAAAGTCATGTTTTACTGGTATGAATGGGTTTAGGATGTGTCGATGTAGCCTTTCTGATCCGGGAAAGTAAGTTCGAAGGGGTGCTTGACACCTAGTCCCCTAAGGCCAACTGGTCTGGGAGTGGCTGACCCAAATCCTGCAATAGGGTCAGATAGAAAGTTACGTTTACGGCATGTTCTTTACTTAATTAACTCTCTGATTAAAAGATGCCAAAGTGCACATCGCTTAAAAGATGCCAAAGAGCACATCGCTTAAAAGATGCCAAAGAGCACACTCATGTGAAGATGCCAATGTGCACAATGCTAAAAAGATGCCAATGAGCACACATCTCATGATACTTGGTGATATGTTTGAGTTGTGATAAACCTGTAAATTTGTGAAAGTCTTAATTTTTGATGACTTAGTGTCAGTACATGCAAAGTTTTCTATAATAATTTTAGAACTGCATTTTTCTTGAAGCTAATTGAAGTTCACATGCGAGCACACTGAATAGACAAATGGAAGTTTTTGAAACTGAACATGTCTTAACTTGATATGCAATTACACTTGGTCTTGCATCCAACAACATATGCTTGATTTCAACTGATTGATAAATCTGTGAAATTTTACTGAGTAGATTTTAATTTGTTTAGTGTTTAAAATTTTATATGTTCAGTTGTTACAAAATTTATATTCAATATGATCATCTTTCATACTGATGTCTTTATGTTTGAGTATCTGTATTTTTTTTTTATATATGGTCTATGCATTTTTCAAGGGGGAGCGCTTATCTAAAAAAGTTATCTGATTTTTTTTTCTGTGTTTGAGGGGGAGTAAGTAAGAAAATTATCTGTGCTGATCAGAAGATAAACAGGTATGTTTCTCAGATTTTTCTACACATTTGCTATACCAACAGTTAAATTTTTGTGCATTTGTGTAGGGGGAGTAAAAGGATTTCAGGTATATTTTTACAATTTTTTATTTTTATTTTTTTTATGTTATTTTTTTTAGATTTAGTTTTTGTTTTAGTTTTCTAGGTTTAAATAGTGTTTTTCTATTTCATTTTTTCTTTTTCCCGCTTGTTTGTTCCTTCTATCTGACCTTCGGCCTTCTCCTTTCTCTCGGTAAAATTTTTTCTTATCCTAAACCATAATCTGATTTGGGTTTTTGATACACGAATTCAAGGTATGTTTTTTATTCTCTTTTACTTTCATTCTTCGTTTTTGATTTGGTTTTTGATTTGATTTGGTTTCGACTTGATTGCTCTTAATCTGATATTGTTCTAAATCTTCAGATTCGACTTGTTTTAGTTCGAATTAGGTATTGGGTTTTTCTTAGATCTGATAATCGATCATCAGGTATGTTTCCTTTTACTTTAATTTCATGTTTTGTTGCTTTAATTTTGTTTTTTTGTGGTTTTCGGTCTGTGTCTCGCGAAATCTAAGTTTTTGAACAAGGTTGATAGACCCGCAAAGTGAACCTTGCGTGTCTAGCTAGAAATGCAAAGTGAACTTTGCGCATCTAACTAGAAACGCAAAGTGAACTTTGCGGGTCAAGCTAGAAACGCAAAGTGAACTTTGCGCGTCTAACTAGAAACGCAAAGTCTACTTTGCGCGTCTAACTAAAAACGCAAAGTCTACTTTGCACTTCTAACTAGAGACGCAAAGTCTACTTTGCATTTCTAACTTGTTAAGCAAACTTTTTGTTTTTTGTTTTCTTTGTTTTTTTCAAGTGTAGTTTACGTATCAACTAGGACACGCAAAGTCTACTTTGCGTCTCCTCTTTGACACGCAAACTCTCTTTGCGTTTATGTTTCTTGCTTTATTTTTGGGTTTTTATATCAAGTATGATTGACCCGCAAAGTGTATTTTGCGCAAACAACAAGACACGCAAAGTCTAGTTTGCGTCTCCCGTTGGACACGCAAAGTGAACTTTGCGCATCACATTTGATACGCAAACCTCCCTTAGTGTTCTTGTTTGTCTTGTTTTATCTTTCTAAGTATAGTTTTCGGACCATGTTAGATACGCAAACTTACTTTTGCGTCTCATGCCTGAAACGCAAACTTGGCTTTGCGTTTCACGTTCTACACGCAAAGCTTGGTTTGCGCTTCTAACTTGGCACGCAAACCATACTTAGAATTATTTTTTCATTTTTTGTCTAATTCTTTTTCATTTTGTTTTCCAGATCTATTATGTCTTCTAAAACAAATACAGATCCAATGATTCAAGACGAGAATGCCATTCTCGATGATCCATCTGATCGAGCTTCTCATGATACTCCCATGCCGTCTCATCCTTCTGTTGGAGCCGATCTTTCTACTTCTCGTCGTACACCAAATGATGTGTTCCCAACCATCATGTACATGCCTTACAAGCCGAACAACTATTTTGTGGACTTTGATAGAATAAAGATCCATCCAGTTATTCGATCTATTCTTCGAGGACATCCAATTGCTCAAGCTCTGTCTTCTGTTGCTGATGTTCCGGAGGTCTACATTCAACAGGCTTGGAATTCAATAACTAAGAATGAAATGACTCGTCCGCATCACTTTGATCTTCAAATCGATCAATTTGAATCTTTCCTTTCCTACAAGCGACTGAGATTGATACTGGAGCTTCCTGAGCCGAATTCCAGATCAGGTGGTACTACCTATGACAGTTTTCCATCAGAAGAGGAAGTATTTGAGGGAATCAAACAGCTTGGATATGTTGGTCAACTAAACAAAGTTACAGACTTTGACAAGTCTAATCTACCTCCAGTATGGTATGCACTGTTCTTAGTAATCATCAGGTGCCTGACATCGAAGCATTCTGGCACAGATAGTGCAAGTCTAATGTATCTCCGATTGTTCCATGCAATCGTCTATGACTTGCATGTCGACTACACTTTTATTTTTTTGGACCGAACTCTCGAAGGTGGTACATGACAAGCTCACCAACAAGAAACGGAAGTTCATTCCGTTCATTAGATTTCTGAAGCTTATTGTTCGAAGCATGCTCCGCAGCAATCCAGCCATTCCTCGCAGGTTATCTTGGCCTCAAGTTCCAGACTCTGAAATGACTTATATTCAGAAGCAGAAGAGGTCTTTCAACTATTCTATGACTATTTTGTATGCTCTTATTTCCAACTACGCTGATGTTACAGATGAGGATGTCATAGAATATTGCATGGAGAATGAGTTTATGGAAGCTGCACAGGATGAGCCTTCTCATGGCACTCAAGTTGTTGTTGAACATGAAGTTGAAGTTGAAGCAGCTGCTGATCAAGAAATTGAAACAATTGCTGAAACTGAATTTGATATAGCTGTTAATCAGGAGGTTGAAGTATCTGCCGCACAAGAAGTTGAGGAAGCTGTTGCATCTCAACAAATTGGATCTGTTATTGCTGATATTGGTATTGAAGCTACTGATGCTACTGCTTTTAATTTTGAAGATGAAGATGAGTCTGCTGCTGATACTGCTCTTTCTGGTGATGATGATGATGATGATGATGATGATACTGATAAACCAAGTCTTAAGGTTTATGAAAGGAAGGTTAGGACACCGGAAGTGGTTGTTTCAACAGAAGTTCTCTCTGAAGATGATTCTGTTCCTGTTAATACTTCTGTTGCACATCTTAAAGTAGATGAATTGGATACAACTTTTGATCAAGCCTCAGCTTCGGTACATAGTCAAGCTCCAGCAACTTCACTTGCGGCTATTCAAGTTCCAGCTGTAGAGCTTACTTCCGATCAAGCTCGGGTTTCTATTGACAAATTCTCTACTTTGAATGATGTTATTCGACAGTTATCAGAGAAAATGGATGCAGAAAAGGAAGCTCAAATTCTGAAGTTGAAGACTTTCTTCAAAGGTAAGATGCCTGAAATTGATACTTCAGTGATTCCTCCAGAGATTCCTTTCAGACGCCCATCTGGGGTAGTTCTTCGTGAACCTTCTTCTGCTGTGACTTCATCTACTTCTCCGATTATTTCACTTCCATTTCCTTCGGTGGTTTCTATGTCTGCGGGACTTTATATGTCTGCTTCTTCTGGTACATCTTCAAGGTCTTCTCTTCATGAACTACCTATTTCTGAGTTGACTGATCTTCTATATGCACGTCTACTGTCTATGTCACCGCCACAACATCAGGATCAAGATCTTCTTTTTTTGCTACGGAACTTCCAACCTACGCCGCCTCCAGTTCCTTCTTCTGAATCTGACCGGATTACTGTTTTATCTGATGACTTTCATGCATTCAGATCAGAATTTCGATCAAGTTTTGCTGATCTTAAATCTTTTATGACTCAAGCTTTTTATGATATCTCTAACAAGGTTGATCGTATGGAACAAAGCTGCAGATCTGAGGCTGGCCCGTCTCTTAAGCGCCGACATGACCAAGATGATCCTGATCATCAAGGCCATGAGGGGGAGATGGCAAAGAGACTGAGAGTTGAAGGATCTTCTGAAGCTAGAGAAGATATTCAAGAAGAAGTGGTTGGTGATAAAGGAAAGAGTGGTGAATCCATTCAGGACTACAACATTCAGGATTTAGTGAATGTTATGATTGAAAATGCTGATTTGTCTTCCATGCATAATGAACTGAATATTTCTGAGAGCAATATTAACAATAATATGCAAATTGTTGTTTATATGGATCCAGATGTTTCTGAAAATATTCATGAAGTTGAAGAATCTGACACTGCAAATGATATGAGGACATTCTTTGCTAACTTCGTAGAGATTAATTCTGATGATGATGAAGATGTCAGGTTTGAAAAGATATGTCAAGTCAATGATGAAGATTGTGATGACATCGTTATCATATCAGATACAGAAGATGACTCAGTGTTCATGGATGAGAAAGACGAAGAAGAAGCAGATTTGTTATATAGTGATCTTCCTGCTCATGATGATATTCCTGAATCAGCTAAAGACACATCTACTCCTATTGCTAGTTCAGCTCCGACTACCACTATTCCTTCAAGATCATTTGAAGTTGGTCAGTCGTCAAGAGCAGAAGCTGATGTTCCATCTTCTGATCCTGTTATTCCACCATCCATTCTAGAAGAAGGACCAGCTTTATCTAGACTTCAAAGACAAAGGAATCTGCAACGTAGATATTTGGCATCAAGGCAAAGATCAGCCTTTCTAGAAGACACTCATAGAAACATCTTTGTCTCTAGAAGAAGGCCGATTAACTTCTATGTAATCCTTGGAGTAGAGAAAGAGTCAGATGCCTATCAATATGAATACTTAATGTTCATTTAGTGCCAGCGCAAAAGGAATAATATCGTTTCTTCTCAACACTTGATTGTTCGAGTTATCAGTGTCACAATCAACAAGTTTGTGAATATCTGGTATCCTGATTTTGATGTTGAAAGAAGAGACCGCAAGCGGTATAAATTTTCAGAGGCAGACTTCACTGACCTTTCTATAGATGATATTGAATTCTTATATGATCACTTCAGGAATTTGTATCATAGATCACAGGATATTTCTCAAGCTTTGTTCGTCATTAAAAGATTCATACGACGACAAATCCGATTCTTCCGAGTTTTTGATTTCCAGATGGCTGTTGAAAGCTTCCAACCGGTTGTTAATCTTCTCAGGCCCAAACGAAGCTTACCGAACTTAGAGTCTTATCCTCTTCTCACCATTGTTGAAGATCCATATGGAGTTGTGTACAAGAATGGCTCTAATGAAAAATGCTTTCTCAGGTTTGAAGAAATTGCACATTACTCCGATGGAACCTTAAAGGTGATCAAGCTTCAGTTGGAGCAACGTCTGAAGGAGGCTAAAAGAAGATTTTTGGAAACAAGAGAAAATGCTTTCCTGGTTGATAATGATGAAATCCGACTTCTACAGAAGACTTTAGATACAATTCAAGAGATATTGAATCTCCGCTCAACTCTAAGACGACTGGAAGTTTTAGTTGGTTTGAATCGACTTCGTCAAAGAGAAGAGCGTCAGTGATTCTCCAAAGTTGCCTGATTGGTCTATGCTATTTTTGAAGATTGTTTTTGAAGACCAAGGCGCCAATGATTAGTAAGGGGGAGATTTGTAGATCTGTTTTTATAGTAATCATTGTATTTATTTTCTAGCCTTGACTGTTCTTAATGTTCTATCTGTTTTGTAAAGGCTAGGGGTATTTAAGTCCCCTTAGAGCCTTTGATTTGAAACTTTGAACTTTTGCACGCACAATTTAATCAGAATATACTTTGCGCTTCCATATTTTCTCTCTCTACTTTCTCTCTCTAAAGATTTAGAGATTCTTGGACTCTCACCCATCAATCTGAAATTCATCCGATATCCGCTTCGCTCTTCAAATCTGCTTCGATGACTTGCTCAAAGTCCTATCTGAAAGATTAGAATCAGAAGAATTAGAACTGTCAGAAAAAACTTTATCTTTTTTCTTCGACTTCTTTGACCGTCTTCTTTTACGTTTAGGTTTATAATACTGATCATTTAACGTAAAAGATTCATCAATATATTCCGAATTAATATTTAAATCAGAAGAAATAATTTTACCTAAGCTACCAATCTGATTAGACAATAAATCTGAATTTACCTCGGAGTCAGAATTATTTTGAGAAAAGATATCAGATTTAGAAACTTCCTTTTTATTTACTTGACAATTAGAAGAAAAGCTAGAAATTGAATCTTGTTTTTGTGAAAATAGTTTTTCTTCAAGACTAGACGTCATGAAAGAAAGAATAATATCAGATTCCATTTCTTTTAAAATATTTTGATCTTCCATCTTACCTTCAAGATCAATGATTTTTCTTTCTAAACTTAAAGGAGGAGTATATTTCTCCGAATCATAAACGATTGGAGAAATATTTTCCTTATCAGATTTATTGGCAAAAATATCAACAAAATCATTAGACACTAAAGATTTGACAGGAGATATATCATTTAAACCTTTTCTACCTCTTCTCGATTTGTCAGGAAAATATTTTGCGTTTTCTCTCGTGTAAACAAAAGGAATTTCCTTTTTCTTGTTATTTGTCCTTTTCTCATTTTCGATTTCTAACACTTGCTTCTCATTCATTCAATCAATTTTAAATTGAGGAGCATATTGAGCAAAAGTTAGATAATCGTATTTATATAAAGTTGGAGATTTTTCAATCGCATTGTTTAAACAATGTGGATTTTTAAAACCAAGTCCCCATTTTTGTTTTAAAGCTTCCTCACTTCTTGGTTTATTCATAAAAATTGTTTGCTCAGATTGGTTTCTTCGATATAACTTTTCTTCTAATTTATTTATTTTATCCGAAAGACTATCTTTTAAATTGGTCATTTCAGACAAAGACTCAAGATAAGTCTTATTTGAATTTTCCAAATCATCCAATTTCTTTTGAAAGACTTCTTTAGTATGAATCAAAATAGATTTTTCATCTTTCAAGGAAATTTTCAGTTTGTCAATCAAATCTGACTTTTCTGAATTTAAATTCTTTTCACAAATTAACTTTAAGCGAAGATCATGTAAAGCAGTAATTATAACATTCATCTGTGAAGAAATAAAATTGTAATCAAACTCAGAGATTACCTCATCTTCATCAGTGTCAGAATCATCATCTGACTGATCATCTCCAACAAAGCACATCCGATCTCAACATTTGCAGCTTCATCGTCAGAGTGATCCAGCCAGAATTCTTCTTCTGCAAGCAAAGCAGTTTCATTCTCTTTTTTCTCTGCCAGTTCCAGTTTCTTTCGATAGTAAGCTGAGTCCCTAACTTTCTTCACTTTACACTCCTTAGATATGTAACCCGTCTTTCCACAGTTATAGCAGGCAATAGTCTTTGGCTCGGGCACTTTGACTCTTGAACAGGAAGTGAAGCGAGAAGTGTTGGAACTTGAACGTGGTTGGAACTTTTTCTAGTAATGTTGAGAGAGAAGGATCATTGCTTTCTCAAGAACCTCGCCATCATCATCAGTGACCCCGTTGTAAGCGTTATCAGACAACGCTTGTTCAGCCAGTTGGCTCGTGAGGAGTGCAACTAGGTCCACTGATTTCTTATTCTTCTTTTCAAGCTTTGCTTTCTTCTCTAGCACCAAGCTCTCATCAGTCATCAGAATCTCGTATAGTTCCTGAATCTGCATTATGGAGATCCGAAAATCATTCCTCAGTCTCTGACAAGATTTGTTCCATTCAGGCTGAAGAGCATTGAGAAATTTTAGATTCGTCTCAAGCTCTGTCTTGTTCACATTTATCTTTCGCAGATCATTCAGCACTGTATAGAATTTGTCGAAAACACTCTTTAGAGACTCAGATTCTTTGGCTTTAAACTCCTCAAAATTGTTAATATAACGTGTATGGCGGAGTTGAGTTGCGACTGAAGAACCAAGCATGATCTTTTCCAATTGTGCCCACAACAGATTTGGATAATCCTTGCAATGATCAACCCGGTTGTAGACAGAGTTTGGTAAAGCTAGCATCAGATTAGCTTTTAATTCTCGATCAGATTTCATTCGCAAAGCCTCTTCAGTTGTTGCAGGAGTCTCTTTATTAGGCTTTATAAAAGGTCCTTCAGTTAGAGATTTCATCATGTTATCTCCATTAGCTTGACGCTCGATGAAGTTCAGGAACCTATCTTGCCATTGAGTGAATTCATTTTCGTCAACTAGAACTGGAGGACGAGTTTCTGTGCCTAATTGCATCATCAAATCATTCTTGTAAAACTGATCTTGGAAAGCAAACTTCGCAGAATCCATATTTCAGAAACACAGAAAAATTCTAAGTCTGGACTGAGAACTGGCGCAAACTTGAGATTTGCGTGATAGGAATAGGCACAAAGCTTCTGCGTGCCAACAGAAGAGATGATCTATACCTCATGAACTTTAAAGCTACCAACAGAGAAGAAAAACTTTGTTTGGTATCAAGTAAGAATGTAGAGGATTGGCTCTGGCATAACAGGTTCTGTCACTTAAATTTCCATACTCTTGACAAACTTATGAAATTAAATCTGGTAAGTGTTCTGCCCAATATTAAATTTGACTGAGATCATCTATGCTATGCTTGTGAAATGGGCAAACTCAAAAGAGCTACCCACAAGTCCAAGTCAGATGTGTCTTGTACTAGGCCTCGTACATGCTTCAAATCAACCTCTGTGGTCCAATATCAGTACAGAGCCTAGGTGGCAAGAAGTACATCCTTGTACTCATAGATGAATTCTCTTGATATACATGGGTTGATTTTGTTCGAAAGAAGTTTGATGTTCCTTTAATAGTAATCAATCATATGAAGAGGATTCAAGTTCTATATGACAGCAAGGTTCAGAAGATTCGAAGTGACAATGGCATAGGGTTCAAAAACTCAACCATTGAAGCCTATCTTACCGAGAAAGGCATTTCACAGAACTTCTCTGTCGCAAGGACTCCACAACAAAATGATGTCGTTGAGTGCAAAAACCGGATACTAATTGTGAAGAGGCATTCAAAGACCCCCTACCATCTACTCAACTAGAGGAAGCCAACCATAAAGTTCTTTCATGTGTTTGGCTGAAGATGTTTTGTCCTGAACGACCGAGAACATATTTGAAAGTTTGATCGAAAGGCTGATGAAGCCAAGTTCATTGGTTACTCAGCAACCTCTAAGGCCTACAGAGTCTATGTGCTAAAATCAAAACTTATACTTGAGAGTATTAATGTTTCATTCGATGACTCTTTTCAGGTGACTTCTGAGCAAATCAACTCAGGACTCGATCAACAACTGAAAGCCTCTAGTGAAACATCTACTCAAGTAAATTAGTTAAATCACTTGTTCGAAGAAATGTTCTATGACGACGACCCATCTGAAGATGATCACAGATCGTTTGGAGCCGATCTCTCTGTGGATCAAACAGGTAAATCCTTGACCGGTCCAAATGTTACTTCACCCTCTTCAACTACTTTTGTAGGACCAAATGTCGAGGGGGAGCAAGCAGAGAACATTGACAACCAAGGCTCCATGTCCAGCCCAGCCGAAGATCAAATTCCCATGATCTCAGAGGATTCCACACTAGAGCAATCTCAGAATTCCAACCAAGGCTCCACAAAGGTTTCTACCTCAACTCAAAAAGAACACTTTACTCCTGTGAAAAGCACGAATGATCAACCTGCTACCATAGAAGTTGTTCAAGTGCCTGAAATCATCTCTATAGAAGTTCAAGTTGATGCTTCCAATGACCATCTTCCAAGAATGACTAGATGGACCAAGAGTCACCCACGGAGCCAAATCATTGGTGACCCATCTGATAAATTGAAGACTCGCTCTGCTACTGCAAATTTTTGTTTCTTTACAAATTTTGTTAGTATTATTGAGCCTAAGAAGGTTTCTGAGGCCCTTAATGATTCAAACTTGGCAGAGGCTATGCAAGAGGAGCTTCTGCAGTTTGAGCGAAACAAGGTATGGACCCTAGTGCCTCTGCCGAAAGGTAAAACTGCAATAGGGACTAAATTGGTCTTTAGAAACAAAAAGGACGAAGATGGAGTGGTCATTCGAAACAAAGCAAGACTGGTGGCCAAGGGTATTTCCAAGAGGAAGGAATTGACTACGAAGAAATCTTTGCCACTGTCGCATGGCTCGAAGCAATTAGAATCTTTCTAGCCTTCGCAACCCACAAAGGTTTCAAAGTCTATCAGATGGATGTCAAGTCAGCCTTTTTGAATGGACAAATACAAGAAGAAGTCTATGTCCAACAACCACTAGGGTTTGAAAGCTCGAAATACTCAAATCATGTATATTTTCTGGACAAGGCTCTGTATGGACTGAAGCAGGCCCCTATAGCATGGTATGAAAGGCTTTCTAACTTCTTACATTCAAACAACTTTGAGAGAGGTACAATTGATACAACTTTATTCTTTAAGAAGAGAAAAGGTGAGATTCTACTTGTACAAATATATGTGGATGATATTATCTTTGGGCCTGCAAATGAATCTTCTTGCAAAATGTTTGAGTCACTGGTGAAGAGTGAATTTGAGATGAGCATGATGAGAGAACTAACATTCTTTCTCGGGCTCCAAGTCAAACAAACTATAGAGGTATTTTCATTCATCAATCAAAATATGTCTCAGACATACTATCAAAATATAAACTCCCTGACTCTTCAGCGATGCAAACCCCCATGGCCACTAGATTCAGGCTCTATGCAGATCCAGAGGGTAAATCTGTGGAGGGCATGCTCTATAGAGGAATGATTGGGTCTATTTTGTACTTAACCGTGAATAGACCTGACATAATGTTTGCCACATGTCTTTGTGCAAGATTCCATGCTAACCCAAAGGAATCTCATCTTCTAGTTGTTAAGAGGATCTTTAGATATCTAAAGGGCACCAAGAATCTTGGCCTTTGGTATCTGAAAAACTCTAGATTTGATCTTATGGCCTATACAGATTCAGATTATGGAGGGTGTAAGCTTGATCATAAGAGCACCTCTGGGAGTTGTCAAATCCTAGGAGGAAAACTTGAAAGTTTGACTTAAAAAAAGCAGAATTGTGTGTCTACCTCTACGGTAGAAGCTGAATATGTTGCTGCAGCTAGTTGTTGTTCACAAGTTCTATGGATGAGAACCCAACTATAGGAATATGGTCTTGCTATTGAGAATATTCCCATCCTATGCGACTCAAAAAGCGCCATTGCGATCTCTGCCAATCCTGTTCAGCACTCAAAGACAAAACACATCGATATTAGGTACCACATTTTTAAGCATCATGTAGAGCAGGGAACAATAGAGATGTATTTCATGCCCACAGACTATCATCTTGCCGATCTATTCACAAAGGCTTTAGACGAAAAGAGATTCTTATTTTTGGTTGGTAAGTTGGGTATGCTCAATCTGAGTTGATTCACAGAACCTCTGAGCCCTGGTATAAAGCTTCTGATGTACAAAATTTCTTTTCAGTATGTGTAGCTTTACTTTTGCTTGTATTGTTTGTTTTTTTATGTACAGTAATCGTATTTTCTTTAGTCTTCTTATCAATATTTATTGTGGTTCTTTGATCTGTGTGTTGTGCAAAACTTATCACACCTGTTCCAAGCATAGTTCAAGGGGGAGCAGAAGAAGACCTTGAATCTGATCAGAGAGGTTGATCATTCAAGGGGGAGCCAAAGAAGCCAATTCTATCGAGAAGTTTGCAGTGTCAGCTAAGACATCTGCACATACACAAGGACAAAAACACTTTTCTCGGACACCATTTTCCAAATATGTCCCAAATTCCCTACTAAAACAAGTCCAAATTTTTTGTGATCAAAAATATTTTGTGTCTTCCCTTTAATAGAAATTTTTGATCAAAGATCCTCTAAGGCCTCTCACAGAGACTCTGCGAGATGCATCAGAGCCTCTATGTCTCAAGAGGCATGTATTGACTTTAAACTTCCTTCTGAAAAGACCAACTCGATCACTTCATCGATTTCAAATGTTTTGGGTAGAAAAAAGTGTATTCATGTTCAAGTCTTTGCCGACCCTAAACCATAGAAGCTCATCCAACCTCAGAGCTTCTGCCTTTTCAAATGGTTTTGAGGTGCGGGTTCTTTTGAAAGTCACAGGCATATGGGTTTAGCAAACCCACGCGCTAGAGAGTAGTGGGAGGCGCACACTCATAATCGTGCACCACATTTTTATGACGTGGCAACGTTTCATGGCCAGTAAACCGTACCCTCAATTTTGAAACGCTTATTCAAAATGGCTTTGTACTCATTACGGATCTCAAATATTTATGTTTTACTGCCTACTTTTTACACCTCTCTCACCATAGAAACCCAAATCCTTTCACTTTTTCATTCTTACCTGCAATCCTTCTCTCTCAAGAACTCAAGGCCAAATACCTGCAACTTTTTTTGTTCTACATTTATCTTCAATGGCGAGAACTCACAACACTCTGTAGCACAAAGCAAGGACAACAACTCTGCTTCCGTTGATCAACATCAATTGACCAGTCGCATGATCTCTTTTACCCATCATAACTATCATCTAGACATTCTTCCTTTAAAACCCAACAACAATTTCATTGTTCTTGAACCAAAAGGATTCTCCAAGGACTTTAAACCTCTCATCCTTCTCTTGAAAAACCATTTTCTGAACAAAGCCCTAACGATGACAAGAACTGATGTCCCTGAATCATATGTCCAACAGTTCTGGTAATCATGAAGATATGAAAAGCATGTTAAGTTTGGACACTGCATCATGGGATATGCCACTGCACCTACTGTTACTGATGTCCTCGAACTTGGAATCAAAAACAAGATCATTTCCACCATTTTCGAACTCCCCACCAAAACTGAACCGAATCTAATCAGATTTTTAGATGAACCCACAAACGAAGAAAACGTTGAATTTTTGCGATTTATTGGATATGGAAAACCCATCACCAAGAAGACTTATTTCCATATACAATTCTTTCCCCCTCTATGGAACGTTTTCTTCTCGATCCTCAATAGGAATCTAACTGGCAAAGTGGGTAGCCCAGATCAATCAAGCGACAACATCTTGGCCATCATGTACGGGGTGTATTTCGATCTACCACTGGATTATGCCAAGATCATACTACGGGAAATTATTAATGTTGTGGTGAACAAGCAAGAGGAACAGAGCAGAGACAAGCCTTTGTCATCATTTATCTACAACAAGTTAATCGTTGTACTATTGGGAAATAAATTGATTGGCCCTAACAAACTACCTGTAGAAGGCAAGCCAATCAAAATCTACTCAATGAACTCACACAAACCAACAATTCTAGCCTCTGGATATCCAAATGCCAGACCTCTGCTAGCCGCTCTCCTAACCTATTTGGGTAGTGAAGAAGATAGGATGGGTTACATATGTGGAAGCAGGACTTTAGAATCGAGTCCTGCAACCTCTCCACAAATAGGAGCCAGAGAAGGTGAGGTTGTAATCTTTCTTAGGCCGAGTGTAGCAGAGGGAGTACAGGGAAGAGAAGAAGGTACGCTGAGAGTAGAACGTGTGGAAAGACTAGAGGGTGGGGAAGGGGGTGAGCAAACCAAGAAGAAAAAGAAAAGAGAAACCCAAAAGAGGATTGCATAAGTAGAAGTCCCAAACCCCCCTCCCCCCTGAAGTACAGATAGCAGAGGTCGTCGAACCTCTGAAGAAGAAGAAGAAGAAGAAGAAGAAATCTTCTAAGAGGGTTGAGGCTGAAGAGCCTAATGTTGAAAAAGCCTATGTACTGACTTCTAAGGTACAAGCTACTGAAGAACCCTCTAAGAAGTGGAAGAAGAGGAAGTTGTTGAAGTCGACCAATAAGGCTAAAGTTGACCATGCCTCTGTGCCCTCTGAAATGGCACAAGCAAATCTTGATGTGGAGGAACCTGTAGAGGTTGAGGATGCACCTCTGCAGAGGAGAAGAATAAGAAAATTTGTAATTGAGGAGGCACATAACATAGAGGCTAAAGCTACAACAGAAGAAAGGCCTTAGAGCTCCTTGGCAATGGCAGTTGATTGTGCCAAAGAAGTGGTGGAGAGATTGAGTCCTCCCACCACTGAGGATACTCAGCATCACACTCTAGAGGACCTAGCTGCAATGGCCTCAATGTTCGATCACTTTCCCTCACCACCAAGGACCGGAACCACAAAAGCCGAAGAGGTTCTGTGGACGTTGTAGATGAAAAATGAGAAGAGTGATGAAGAAGAGAAGGAGGAGAGAGATGTAGACAAAGATTCCGAAGGCACACCAACCAACCCCCCTCCAAGTTCAAACCACCCATCCACCTCTGCAGGTCTAGTGTAGAAATGAGTTGAAGAAGGAGTGCACACTCTGAACCTAACCCTATCCATCCGGGCATAGGAACCTTATTCCTCCTCTATGCCCCTTATATCCGGGGAAAACCAAGAAGCCACATCCTCCCAAAAGGATGTTGGTGAAGAAATAAATGATCTCTCCTCCCAGAGCATGCAAGTTCAAAACACAGAGGCATTTGTTGCCTCTGTCACACACGAGGGAACAACCCAAGGTTGTTCAGAGAGACCTGAGAGCTCACTTACACATGAAGAGGTTCTAGACCAACCTCCGAGTAAATCTCCTATCCCTCTGCAGAAGAACACTGAATCCCCTGTGGATGATGACACGGACAGAACATTTGTAGAATCATCTCCTTTTGGAGATATTCGAGGATCGGATGGAAATCCTGAAGAGCCCAAAAATAAAAAAAGCTCTTGGGGTGCCAAAGTTTTATTTGGCCCAATCTGGACCATGTGTTGGTCCAGAGGATGACCTCTCTGCACATGTCACAAGAGCTGAATTTAAAGTCTTTGCCGACACTGTGTATTCTGCACTTGGCGAGTTGAAAAGCTTGGCCGAAGATACAAGAGCCAAGGTGAAGCACTCAGAAATCTTATCCACCAGGGTCGCTAATGTATACTCTGAGATATGTTCCCTGTGCAAGATTGAATTCAAGGTCACCACAGAGACCATCGAGAATCTCGCAAACTCTACTACTTAGAACTCTGTGGATATTCAGAAGCTTGCCAACGCCTTTGTCGATAGTGTCACCAAGGCAGAATTCAATCAAATGGCAGAGGTAGTCAAAGCCAACACTAAGGCTCTGAAGTGCCTTGCAGAGATCGTTTCCAAATAACATGCCCCTGCACCTCCTGCAAGCACTTCACCCTCTACCGAAGAAGTGCTCGCGGCTCTAAGAACCAAAATCAAGGACCTGGTTCACAGTACCATGGTCCCCATTCCCTCTACGTCTCAACCGAAGAATTCCGCAGAAGTCAGTTTTCCTTCCTCTCTTAGGATAAAAGTTGAGCTCCAAAAAATGGGTGAAGCTATGATGAATAAGTCAACAAAATCAGTGATGACTTCACGGGCAAAGCAAACAAGGCCGCAGAAGATGTGAAGAAAAATATTGCCCTGATGAAGTTCATCACTGATTAGGAGGTCAATAAAGCCACCATGGCTGACCAGGACATTGTAGCGATATTTGAGCACACGACAAGGATGCAGAGGAAGAAGAAAAGGAGTGCACCCTCTTCGTGCCAAGAAGAGGCCAATGCGAAGAAGAGGAAGCACGATGACCAAGAGCCAGATGGGTCTGGTCCTTCTGGACATCGTGAGGGGGAGATTTTACCTGCATTACCTAGAATCCCAATATCTGCAGCTCCCCTAAACCAAGTTCCAGTGAGCTCAGAGGCCAACCCTCAGCAGAAGACACAAACCACCTCTGCAGCTCACTCTCCCACAAAAGTCCAAATGCCAAAAGTAACAGAAGCTCAGAAACCTAAAGTCCCAGGAGCCCTCATGAACAAGCCTTCTGCCAAAGACAAAGGGAAAGCCATAGCCACAGAGGTCTCAAAGCCAAGTCCATGCCTTCACCCAACACTGAAAAGCTCATGAAGAGTGCCTTGGACTCCTTCGTGACACCCAAACCCGAGGAAGAAGACTGGGCTTTCGATATAGAGCCTCTTTCACAATTACCAATCCTAAACCCTCTGGTGAACCCTATAAGGATTGAGTAGCTGAGATCATCCAAGGCATGGAAGCTATGAGGAAACCAATTCCACCATCCCCTCCAAAGAAGGATCTGGAAGAGGTTTTCTACAAATACCTCTATAGCAGAGGTATAAATGATCCGCTGCCAGAGCCCACACTCAATGAAGAAATTATCTTAGAGGAAACCAGAAGGTTCTACAAAGAAAAGGCTCAGCCTAAGTCAAAGGTTTTCTCCATGAAAAACATCACCGATGTTCTGGGAATCAAGACTTTGCACACCAAGTGCAAAAACTTCTTGTACAATTAGTATTTTGTTCAGACAGAAGATGGGAAGAAGATGAAATTCACAGACGCAGACTTAAGAAACCTTCATCCTTTCGACCTCCTTGAACTCTACAAATAGACAGAAGAAAATTTTGGCTGGAGACAAGAGAATAAGAAGGCACATCTGACAATAAGAAATGTCATGCGGGAGAAGCTGCTCTACTACAGCCTAGTCGACTTTCTGGTCGCTATGGACTTGGGAGTAATGAAGATAGATCTGACACCCCTTGATGACGATTGTCCTACCTCTGCCAACATCTTACCAAACTCCATCATCACCCATCCAAAATTTGGCTATGCGTACCTAAACTCTCAAGGAGAAAACAAGATCTTCATGGGTCACGAAAGCCAGAAATACACCACTCAGTCTCTGCTTTTCTTTCAACATGAAATCAGAAGCCACAGAGGCACACAACTTGTTAATCCTGAGGCCGCAGATCAACTTCTCCAAGATATTGAGGCGTCCATCAAATTTTTAGACATGTGTGCTTTCTTCTATAGAGAGCTGAAGAAAGATGGAGGTTATGGAAAGAAGATAAATCATTTCCCAGATGCCAAGATATAGGTTCGGATGATCTGTAATCTTTTTTTTTCATTCATACGTTGTTCTTCAAAGCTTATTCTATGTAAATGTCATTCTGGCATTTTTTATATGAATGAAAATTATGTCTTTAGAAGATGAGTTCCTTTCAGCTGCTTTTGTTTCTTACTTATCCATACACTCTATATTCCATATTTTTTATTTTTCAGTACTTAGGGGGAGATTATTAGCTCCAATCATCATGTATAGAAGTATTGAAAAATAGGCTAAGTGTAGGAACCTCAGAAGATGTCTACCATACACCAAGTTTCAACAGTAGTGCAAATCTCAGAAGCTTTGTCGACCATCAACCCGAAAGAACTTAACCTGAAGATGAACCTCAAACCGTAGAGCCTCTGTGATCCTTCACAGAGCCTCTATGATCCTTCACAGAGCCTCTATGGTGGCTACCTCTGGAAGATGGAAGACTTGTGAATTCTATAAAAAGACAATGCCATGCGCTTAACACGTGCTTCCCTGCTGTACGAAGATTCACCATATCTATAGTACACACACGTTGTCTTTACTTTCCAGGTGCCATTCTGTTTATGGAATTTCAACCATTGTCTTGTATGTTTGTGTGCTCATCTCCTTGTATATATAGGGAGCACCTCCTGAATTCAAAATGCGCGCACACAATTCACCCACGCTTGTCCAGCAAGAGAGAAATCTGTTGAGAGCAAATATTGTACACACAAATTGCATGTTCTTGGTGTTTCGGAAAGTTTAATGAAAATGAACTTTCATTGATTCACTCCTATTCTTTTTAGTTATCTTTATTTATTGTTTGTGCATGTTTACTACCAAACAACCATTCACTTGCATTTAAATCGCTTCCGCATATCTTTCTGATTGCTTTTGTTTTGGTTCAATCGCTGTCGGACCCAAACTAGGAACCTACAAAAGGTTTTGTAGGGTTTTAATACAATTTGTAACCGTTATACGCAGCGGAAATTAAAAGAAATCTTGGTTACAAAATATAGAAAGCTTTTCTTGATAAACCTTAAAACCCAATCGGATCCAATGATGCATTTAATTAAATAAAAACTACACCATAGGGTGTTTAGAATCTTACCTTTTGGAGATCAATCGGGATTGAAACGGAGCACCAAGAAACCAAAGTAGGTTTCCTCTATCGGTAGTCCACACACGAACACGTTTCCCGTCTCCACTGGGTGCTAGCCCAAGAACCCTAGATCGATATATGTGTTTTATAGAAAACGAAAGAGTTTCTTTTCTGTATTTTTCTGAAAGGCTATTCTAATTCAATTGTGCATCAAATGGTTTAGCCTAACCCATTATTTATACCGGAAGAATTATAGTTAGACTATAATTTAACTAAGGATTAAATATGGTTTAGTAATTATCTCTAATATTCAAATTCAAATTCTAATTCTAATTCAAATATATATATATATATAATTATCTTTTAAACTTTAAATATAATTATATATAATTATAGATAATACCTCGTAATTAACATAATTACGTTTTCACCCTGTAATTATCATAATTACAGTTTAACACATATTTTCATAATTATCAATTAAGAATAATTATTTTCTTAATCTACTTGATTTAATCTGGGTTTCTAAAGATGGAAACAAATGCATTCTTTGTGTGCGACCCTATAGGTTTACATACTCCTCAGCAGTATCTTTGTGTGACACGTGTCATGGGCATATAATAACTTACATTCTCCCACTTGCACACGATACACAGTAACACAGACGATGGTAAGCGTCTAGCAACACGTCACCGCCCCCAAGGCTATGTAAATGTGCTTTTACCTTCGAGCAATTTGATTGATCCAATCAGTCGTATAGTATAATCATTCATTATCCTTTTTCTTCACGATATTTTGTTTTGAACAAGTACCATTAGTCCAACTAATCCACTTGTTCATGCATGTAAATCAAAATATGTAATCGAGGGGCCCAGAAATATCTCTCTCATCTTGAGAGGAGCAAATCCCATATTGCATGTACACGACTAACTACACAATTCATGTTATACCCAATATAACCCTTATGATTACCCGGTTAAGGGTAACGTTAAACTATATCAAAGCATAACACTCCTTGTGCATTAGATCCCAATGCACATCTCAGGTATGAGGATAAAGAGTGTTTACTGTTTTAGGACTCACCTTATGACGCTGATCTATGAGGTGATCCTGACCGTGGGTCTTGTCCAACGCCTTGTGCACTGACAAGCGCATGTGACTCTCGTTGCACCTAGTGCACTTCCAACTTGGACTATGACCAGATTTCACAATGATCTTGATTTATTACTAGTCCCCTAGTAAGAATCGATCAAGGACAATTCTAAATAATATGATCATCATATTTATTTAAGGATACTTAAACATGCTAATAAAGAACACATAAATGTTTAACATATATATTCATACCCAGTATGCCATATTAGATAAAACATAATTGTTTTAATGTTCCAGAAAATTTAAAGTTTACTAAAATTATTATTCAAAAATCCTCAAGCCTGTAACATGAACATTATGTTTGTTTTGAGACATAGGCTTGACAAGTAGATTTGTATGTAAGCTCTTACAGCTTATAGTACCTACGTTCAATACATATATCCCTATTACATTTTAAGTCATTACAGTCGATTTGGAAACTATCATCTGTGTATCCTTAAACACACATATCTCTTTCATAACCGTTGTACAGTAAAAACATATCTTTAGTTATCCTTAGATGCTTCAGAATGTTCTTCATTGTTATACAGTGAGCATCACTTGGTTTGACTAATATTTGCTCGCCATACTTTGGGCATACGAGATGTCCGATCTTAGTACGTTAACATGGCGTACATGATTGAACAGTTGGCTGAAACATAGGGAACACCCTTCATACGGTTTATGTCTTCTTTAGTGTTAGGACTCTGAGTTTCGCTCAGATGTACACTATGTTCTATTGGCAAGTTTCCTTTCTTGGAACCCTTCATCTTAAAGTGTTTCAAGATCTTGTCAATGTATATACTTTTGCTTAATCTAATTAAAAACTTTGATCCACCACGATAGATCTTTATACCAAGCACTTTGCCTCTTCTAGATCCTTCATCGCGAAATACTTTCTTAATCCATGATTTTACACCTTCAAGCATTGGGATGTCATATAGGATCTAGAATACTGTTATGCTCCCACTAACCTTCTTGTATATACAAGATTTCAATTACTAGATGATTGTTCTAGTCAATAAATGGACTTTTGCAACTTGCACTTTTAGGTTTGATGTTTTAAAGCCTTGTATACGTCCTCGCTCAAAATTCCTCTTAAGGAATGTGGCTTTTGAAATCAGTCTTCATGGCATCTTGCCATTTGTTGGATCATAAATTTATTCAAGATTAAAGTTAAAGTTAAGGGTTTAAATTGCAATTGTGTTAAAGTTAATTAGAGGGTCTAATTTGTAATAAGTTAATAGTTAGTTTATTTGTGGGCCTCAAGCCCATAAGCCCATTAGGCATTAGGCCTAAGTATATAATGTTTTAGTTAATTAGGTTTTAGGTTTAACCTCTCATAATTACAATTATCATATTAGTGAGGTAGCCGTATTCTCTGTAATCACATTCAAGCTATCAAGAACACACAAGGTTTTCATTGTTTAATCAAGGATCGTGGTATGTGTCAAGATCGAAATTCTAAACAAGAATTTAATTAACACTCAGAAACTTTGTTAAAGAAGTTTGCGGAATAATTAAATTCTTGTTTAGAATTTCGATCTTGACAAGTGGTATCAGAGCAAAGGAACTCAGAAAGCTATAATCATCATGGACGGATCACATGACAGTGTTCTTCTTTAAAAGGTTCCCATGCTCAAACCCAATGAATTTGACATGTGGAAAATCAGGATCAGGCAATATATCCTTCTTACAGATTACTCAATGTGGGATATCATTGAGAATGGTCCCTCCAATGAAGGAGAGATGGGAGCAGATGGCAAGAGACCTCCACCAAAGACTGATGGAGAAAGAAAGATGAGGCAGACTAAGATGAAAGCCTTGAGTACTCTGCTCTTGGCACTTCCTAACGAATACCAACATCAGTTTTGCAACTGTGCTGATTCCAGAATCCTGTGGAATGCTTTGGAAAAGAGATTTTCAGGCACTAAAAGCACAAAGAGAAATCAAAAAGCAATTCTCAAGCAACAATATGAGAATTTCATGTCTACAAATAATGAGTCTATGACTCAAACCTTTGATAGATTCAACAAGTTGATTAGAGAATTGGCCACTGTTGGTATCAAGATGGACCAGGATGATGTCAACAGAAAGTTTTTAAGATTACTTGGTGAAGAATGGGTAATGTATACAGTATCATTCAGACAGAATGATAATCTGGAGGATAAAGAACTTGATGATCTCTACAATGATCTCAGGGTGCTTGAAGCAGAAGTTGAATCTAAGAAAAGGCCATCTGGATACTCTCATAATGTTGCTCTCTTATCATCTACTACTGATTCTTCTGCTAATACAGAATCAGTTAGTACTGCTTATGGCTCAAAACAGGATGGACTCAATGATTCTGTTTTGGAAGCCTTCTTTGCTAGTCATGCAAAATCTTCTCTTATTAATGATGATCTGGAGCAAATTAATGTTGATGCTCTTGAAGAGATGGACATTAAGTGGCAAATGGCAATGCTCACCATGAGAATCAAAAGATTCACTAAAAGAACTGGAAGAAACAACTTTGCCATGAGAAGAGAAGATGGTGCTGGATTTGACAAATCCAAAGTGGAATGCTACAAGTGTCATAAATTAGGGCACTTTGCAAGAGAATGCAGAGGGGGAATCTCTCAACAGCATGTGAGAAACAATCAACAATCAAAGTCCACCAACAACTGGAACCCATCTCAAGCACTTGTCTCACAAGATGGAATGGGATTTGATTGGAGTGATCAAGCTGATGATGCAGTTCAGAATCAAGCACTGATGGCTGAAGTTTCAAAGTCTTCAAGCACTGCAATTCCCACAGAGATAAAATATAAACTCTGCTCTAAATCCTGTCTTGAAACTGTTAAGAAGTATAAGGATCACAATCAGAGCATGTGTGATGACCTTAAAAGATTGGAGAAACATAGGAGAGAATCTAATTTGATCATTGTGAATTTTGAAGAACAAATTAAGGCATATCAGGCCAATGAACTTCAACATTCATATGATCAAAATTATTGGAAGTGGGAGAAAAAGAAGTTGGAGATTAAGCTAGAAAAGACTAGAGAAGAATGTGAGAAAGTCAGAAGTGAATTTGAGAAAGCCAAACTAGACATTGAGAAATTTTCCAATGCCTCTAAAGCAATGGACACTTTACTCAAATCTCAAGTTCATGACAAACTGAAGAGAGGTATAGGATATAATAACACTCCTCCACCTTACAACAAAAACTATATTCCACCCACTTCAGACCTC
This sequence comes from Arctium minus, assembly GCA_954870635.1. NCBI lineage: Eukaryota > Viridiplantae > Streptophyta > Magnoliopsida > Asterales > Asteraceae > Arctium > Arctium minus. The sequence goes on along the minus strand of OX941082.1, from coordinate 57,938,786 downwards.
TTAGAAAGGCAGGATAAGAATGACTTACCTGAAGGAGCCACAGAAGTAGATCCTTTAGACACTGTAGTGATTGAGGCAAAATCTAAAGAAGAGAACGAGGTAATACACAGATATACGTTTTTGTTCTAGAGAGAATTAGCCTCAAGGTTCTTTCTAGTCCTTTCAATAGAGAAGTATTGAACGTCTGTTGATCCTGTTCAACAGATTGAGGTTGTGGTTGTAATCATTAAGTTAATTCAATATAACTTGTGATTTGATCCATACACTGTTCTATTGATTTACTGTTAAAGTGTTATTCCGCAAACTTCTTTAACAAAGTTTCTGAGCGTTAATTAAATTCTTGTTTAGAATTTCGATCTTGACAAGATCAGAAAGAAGTTTCCCTAGAAAACCACATTCTTACAAATGAGAGGGGAGGTAAACCATTTGTCAAGAGTGAGAAAGTAGAGATGTTTAAGACTGGGGAATAGACTGTCAAGAGTGAGAAAGCTGAGACCTCTGGGAAAAGGAAGGAAAAGGTACAGGGAGATCACTATATGCAAACTACTGTTGTAAATCCCTGTACTTGTCAACAGAAAAAGCCCCATCAACATGATAAAATAAGGGGAAATCAGAGAAACAGAAATAACTAGTGGGCTCAAAAACAGGGAATTGATCTAAGCAAAGTCAATAGACCAAAGCCTTGTTTAATTTGTGGCAAGTTGAATCATCTAGCCAAACACTGTTATTTCAATCCTATTAACCAAAGATTTACTTTTCAAAGACAACATCAAAATTTTGTTGGTTATAGGAAGCAATCAAGAAGATCAATGAACCACATGGCTGAGAATGTGAGAACAGGACCAGTGAAAGCTGGTACTGCAAAATCTCATATTCAGAATAAGTTTGTTAAAGCAAAAGAAAATACTCCAAGTAAATCAAGAAGTAACACAAAGAATAAGAAAGCAAACAAATCTGTCTTAATTTGGGTCCCAAAAGAAACTAAACCTGTTAGTACTGCTACCTCAAATAGTACTGCTAACAGAAATAGTGTTGCTAATAGCAATACTACTGCTGACCAAGTTAGTACTGTTAATAAAGTTAGTACTGCTACCAGAGTTAGTACTGCTGACCAAATTAGTACTACTAATGAGGTTAGTACTGCTAACAAAGCTAGTGTTGCTAACCAAGTTAATACTGCTAACAAGGATAGTACTGCTACCAGTGTTAATATTGTCAAGCCTATAATTAAGACAAAGTATTCCAGCCATGAGATTCCTGACTCTGATCATCTTATCAAGACTAAGCCTAATGAATATGAGTATGTTGATGAGAAAGGGCAACCCAAGACCACTTTGGCTTGGGTTGCCTCAAGAAACTAACTGCTTTCTTTTATGTGCAGTGTAACCAACAGCTCAAGGGGAAGAGCATTTGGCATGTAGATAGTGGTTGCTCTAGGCACATGACAGGTAACATGTCCTGCCTTCAAAATTTCAAAAGGTTTGATGGAGGACGTGTTGCTTTTGGTGACAATCCAACAGGAGGTAAGATAAGTGGTAAAGGTACTGTATCAAAAGGTAAGATGACTTTTGAAGATCTGTACTATGTTGAGCAATTGAGATACAACCTGTTAAGTGTATCACAGGTATGTGACAAGAAACATAGTATATTATTTAATGATACTTAATGTATTATCCTTGCTCCAGGATTCAAGGTAGTTGATGAAAATATGATACTACTTATAACTCCTAGAAAAGACAATGTTTATTGTTAGGACCTAAAGAGTGTTTCATCTGATTCATCACTAAACTGCCTGTTTTCAAAAGATTCTTTAGATGAATCATCTTTTTGGCACAGAAGGATTTGTCACATGAATTTTAAAACTATGAACAATCTTGTGAAAAACAACCTTGTAAGAGGTTTGCCTCAAAAAGTGTTTTTTTGTGATGATCATTATGTTGCATGTCTTAAAGGCAAGCAGCACAAAACTTCTTATAAGTCCAAAGAAATAAACACAATCTCTTCACCTCTTCAGTTATTGCATATGGATCTCTTTGGTCCTACAAATGTGATGAGTATTGGTAAGAAATCCTACTGCTTAATCATTGTTGATGACTTCTCTAGATTCACTTGGGTATATTTTCTGAGGACTAAGGATGAGACAAATGGACTTATCAAATCCTTTGTTCTTAGGGTTGAAAACCAAACAAATCTAAGAGTTAAAGTCATCAGATCTGATAATGGAACTGAATTTAAAAACAGTGACCTAAACAGCTTTTGTGAGACTAAAGGTATTGAGAGACAATTCAGTGCTACTAGGACTCCTCAACAAAATGGTGTTGCTGAGAGGAGAAATAGGACATTGATTGAGGCTGCTAGATCTCTGTTGGCAGATTCAAAATTACCTATTACTTTCTGGGCAGAGGCAGTTAATACTACTTGTTTAAGTATGTTATTCTGATTCATTAATCTCTTGATTTATATTGTGTTGTGTGTTAATCTATCAACTAGAATATTGGGTTTAACAAGTGGTATTAGAGCCTAAAGAATCAAGTTTTTTTTATTAAACTATGTTTATCGATATCTATATCTGTGAAAATCGATTTCATGAATTCATGTGTTTTTATGCTTAAAATCGAATTGATTAGATGTGTTTTATGCTTTTGAACGTTATCTGATTGGTTAATTGCATTGTAAATCGTCAATTGATTGGCTTTTTGATGATTTTTGGATCTGGGTTCGTATATTCATCGATTCCTGTGCTTATAAAATTGAAACATGAAAGTTGATTTTAATCTTTGAGTTTGATTGCATTGTGATCAATACATGTTTGTGGGTTCAAAAGTCTGATTTTTTTTCATTCAATTTATGTGTTTGATATGTTTTCTGGGTTGATTATCGTCGTTCTGGGTCGAAACTAAGAACATACCGGTCGTTAGTCATCACTCCGGTACCAGTCGAAACATCGGTCGACTAGGTTTGCGCCACACACTACCGCGGTCAAATACACCATATCGGTCCACATCCATACCGATTGGGGTCATCCCGGTTGAACACACCGTGTCGGTCGAATACATCGTATCGGTCGAATACACCCCGGTCAACACCTTACCGGTCTCCCCTATCGCCACCCACTTCACCGATCGAACACTTGTCCGGTCACAAATACCGGTCGAAGCTCCTCTCCGGTCGTGCAACATACCGGTCGACAAGTTCGCGGTCAAGCAAGCCCCTGGTCGAGCAGGACCCCGGTCAAGCAAGACCCCGGTCGACCTCAGCTTTGCGCCAGTGCCTATTCGCGCAAGTCCATCTTTGCGCCACCTGCGGTTCGCGAGAAACTTCTTTTCTGCGATCCATCTCTAGCACGAAACTCCTTTTTGCGCCATCCTTTACTCGTGCAAACCCTTATTTCATGTGACCTGTCCCTAGCGCAAACCGTCCTTTGCGCCACTGCCTTGTCACATGAAATTCACTTTGCGCGACCCACCTATCGCGCGAAACTCTCCTTTGCGCCATCCACTTTCGCGCAAAACACTGTTCACTTTTGCGCCAGATTTTTTCGCCAGATTTTCACAGTTTAATTTTTCAGTATTATTTATTTGAAGTTTTATACTGTTTGTGAATTCTGCAATCGATTATTTTTGGAAATTTATTTTTCTGAAAATTTTTTAGTGTAGTTTTTTATCCAATTCTTGATTCTAAGATCTTACGAGTTGATTTAAGTGGTACAGATATCATCATGCCTTACATAGACGAGAAGGGAAATACGGTGATGACCAAGAGAGATTGTGCATTAGAGTATATACCAGAAATTCCAGCACTGGAAGCTGAGAATGAAAATCTGAAGATTCAGAACTCATTTCTCCTTGATCAAATTAATCAGTTGCAAGATGATAAATGCTTATAGAAAGATTTTGTTTGCTCAGAATGTATCTCTAATTCTAAAATTAATTTTGCAGGAATTATTGAGAAAGAAAGAAAAGAATTTGCTAAGAAATTCTCTGATTTCTCAAGAAAAGCCTTTGAAGAGAAGAAATCATTAGAGCTTAAATGTGTTAAGCTTTCTCAACAAGTTTTAGACTTTGAGAAAGTTATCATTATGGAGAGAGACAAGGTTGAGAATGAGAAAAAGAAAGCTGAGAAAAAGGATGTAAATAAATACTTTTCTAAAGAAAAGAAAGATGTAGAGACTGAGATAGCTAAGCTGACAAGAGAGCTATCTGAGCTATCAACAATCATTCTGAAGGAAAAGAAGACGAATTCTGAATTGCAAAAGAAGTTTGATCTGATTGCAAAGGAAAGAAACAGTTTGTCTTCAAAGATAAAGGAACTTGAAGAGATCGTATTCAAGGTGAAGCTAACCGAGCACAAGACGCCAAAGTCAATAGCTCAATCACCAAGAGATGATCAAACTGATTCAGATTGTTCACTCAAAAAGGATTCAAGTTCACATTTTTCAAATGTTTTATATAATCCTTTCTGTGATTTTGATGATCTTACTTCTAAATCTACAGATCATATTCGTCCTTCTAACCTTTTCTTTGATAAAAATGTTGATGGTTCAGGTAACTTAAAGAAGACTAAGTCTCGAAAGAAAAGCTTCTGGAGAAGGGATGATGAGAAAGATAGAGGAAATTGGATCTGGAAAGTTAAAGGATCTTCAGAGGAAAAGAAGACCGACAAATCATTTGTGCATACATCAAAGGCTAAATGGAACTATGCTTCAAAAAGTAAAACTTTTGGCAAATCTGATCTGGTTTACACTATCAATCAATTGACCAGGTTAGCACAAAAGAAAATTAGTTGTTCCTACTGTGGCTCAAATGATTTTGTAAGAAAAGATTATGTGAATAACTGGTATGGTTCTTACTTTATATCTCCCACTAGAACTATAACTAACTCATTAGGACCCAACTACCAGTGGGTACCAAAAGCTAAATCTGTGTTGCAGGCACCCAAGGTTTAAGGGGGAGAAAGAACATGACTTCTGATTACTACAGATCAGGACTCTTGCTTAAGTGACAAAGAAATGACTTCTAAGTATAATAGCTTAGGACTCGATCTTAAATGACAAGAATGATGACTTCTAGACAATACAGTCTAGGACTCGGACTTCAATGTCAAAGAGTTTGACTTCTAAATTTACTATTAATCTTAGTAATTCAGAACTCTGTTTAATGTTTAAGGATTATGCACATATTAAGGGGGAACTTACATGCAATATATTTCTACTGATATATTTTTCTGATTTAACTGACTTTTTATAGGTATCAACGGGGAGGATATCTGAGTTTTGTCAAGGATATTTCATTGAAAATATTCATTTCAGGGGGAGTTAAGGATTCTGATTTACAGGTATATATTTCTAATCCTTAGACTCTATCACTTGTTGAAAGAAGAACAACTTTCACTAGTGAAAAATGGTTTCTTAAATGTTCAAACCACTTCCTATTCTTCAAAGATTTTCATGAATTGTGAAGTGTGATTTTAAATGATTTTTGAGCTTAAATGTCAACCACTTTTAGTTTGGGGGGGAGAATCGTATTGTCAAACACCTTATGTTTTGACTTCTCCAAATTTTATTCTTCATGTTTGTATTCCTTTGTGCTTACATGTACAAAGGGTTGTTGAACAACACGTTCTTTTAGGAAAATACATGGGATTCAGTGTGAGAACTTAACAGAACTTCCATGGATTCACGATAACCAGTGTTTCCTACCCAGGAAGTATTTCCTGAGTGATTGAGGGGAGAGGGGTCAAAATATTTGAGTGTTGGTATGTGACGAGGTAAAATGGAAAAGAGAGATTGGTTAGAAGTGAGATTTAAAAGATTAAAAGAAAGAGGGTGAGTGAACAGAGTAAAAGAATATTAAACTCTGCACCAAACTTCTTTCTGAGCCGGTCAGCCACATAAACTGTTGTTTCACATCTCTTCGTGAACGACATTGAACAAGGCAACTAGCCCATGTCATCTCTTGCATACAACCCCACCAGCTACTCATTCTTTTCTCAAAAAGAGAATGTTTCACATTTTCTGGGGACGCAACATATAAGCTATTGGTTCTTAATTTGGAAGATACTAATATTGAAAAAGAAGGAAAGTTGCCCCACCTTCGACCCTTTCTCATGCACATTGAGTCTTTGTATAATTTGTTGTTGTCTCAACAAGTTTACATACTTTGAGCCTATATGAAAAAGCAATCATCTATGCTTAAATTCTTTCATATATATGCACAAGCACACAGAAATCTGTTGTCTGTCAGAAAGTTCATAGATAACCATGTGTTATTCGATGATTGAATGGAAGCCCTGGGGAGCCAACATCAAACCAGCTCCTTATATAGTAACTTTGTGTTACTCAGTGACTTTGTGTCACTGACAGGCATTTTAACTGAGTCATTTGTTGATTCAGGGTTACCATATTTATTTTATTTGAATATAAAAAGATTGAAATAATCACTTTCTCCATTTGGAGAGACTGCTCTTATTTCCATACAAGGATCCGTACATGAAGACAGTGCTAAATTGGAGTCTATAAAGACAAGGGGGAGATTGTTTTGATATGTTTTGATGATGATGATTCTCACCACTCATCAAAAAGGGGGAGAATAATCAAAAGGGAGAATAATAAAAAGGGAGAATAATCAAAAGGGAGAATATACAAAGGGGGAGAATATAATCTGAAGACTGCTGAAGAATTTCAAAGATATCAAAGTGTTTGAACTTATCCGAATATCAAAAGCCTGACTGAAGATGATCGTCAGAAGGACACTTCAAGAAGATAAAGATGAAGACTGTATCTGAAGTTTTCAAGAAAAGTGAAGACCCGAAGACTATTGCCAAATTTTTTTTAATCTTGAATCCAAAGGGGGAGATTGTTGGATCATAAATTGTATTCAAGATTAAAGTTAAAGTTAAAGGTTTAAATTGCAATTGTGTTAAAGTTAATTAGAGGGTCTACTTTGTAATAAGTTAATAGTTAGTTCATTTGTGGGCCTCAAGCCCATAAGCCCATTAGGCATTAGGCCAAGTATATAATGTTTTAGTTAATTAGGTTTTAGGTTTAACCTCTCATAATTACAATTATCATATTAGTGAGGTAGCCGTATTCTCTGTAATCACATTCAAGGTATCAAGAACACACAAGGTTTTCATTGTTTAATCAAGGATCGTGGTATGTTATTCTGATTCATTAATCTATTGATTTATATTGTGTTGTGTGTTAATCTATCAACTAGAATACTGGGTTTAACACCATTTGTCAGTAATCTGATCTTCGGATCATTTTGTATCTCGTTTATTATCTTCAACAGTTTGTTAAAGCTCAATATCTTGTTGAATGTTAGTGTCAACCATCGTCCCATCTTTGTGGTTCTTGAATTTCTTCTACTGTGTCCCATTTGTGTTTCTTTATAGAAAATCTTTTCTTAAGAACTTACCAGGGTGCGTTAACAAAACTTTTGTTCTCGCTAGACTTGTTGAAACAATATCCAATTGGATATCACATAAAGATGTACTTTTCAGACTTTTGAATCATGCTTTCCAAAATCTTTATGCTTAGCTTAAGCATTATAACCTTACATTCCTAAATATGATAACTTTGGGATCTTCCCAGTTCATAATAAGAGGGTGATTTTATTGGTCCTTGTTGGTTGCTACATAAACTAGTATTTGGGCAACTGTTTATAGGGCATAACCCCAGAAACATTTAGGCAGAGTGGTGAGACTCATCATAGAGTGAACCATGTTCAACAGGGTTCTATTTCTCTTCTTGGATACACCGTTGTGATGCGGTGTCCCGTGAGGAGTCAACTGGGATACAATCCCAAAAATCTCTGGTATGATCTATTGGCTTAGATATTCATGACCTCGATCTAACCGAAGCATCTTTATCCTTTGCCAAGTATACTCACTACTTCTTTCTAAAACTATTTGAAAATTTCAAAGCTTTTATATTTGTTCTATTAGGTAAACATACCTATGTCTACTGTCATCGGTAGGATGTAATGAAGTAGTGATGATAGTATCTTGTGACATAACTATAAGTATCACATACATCAGTATGGTTAACCCCTAATAGTTCTTCTGGCCCCTAAAGGTTTACCCTTTGAAGGCTCTTTTGTCATCTTGACTAACAAGATACACATGTATTATACGAATCATCATATGATTCCAAATATCCATTCGCCTGGAGTTTGGCTATGTGTTTCTTGTTTAAATGTCACAAATAGATCAGTTTTAAGCCCCGCTTAATTCGTTATAATGATTTATAATTACAACTATTAATTTTATAAAACACTTATTAAGATAAAACGAAAATTTATTTCTAAAACATAAATTCGGTTTGTTGTAATTGAGAAAATGAAACTAAATTCCTATTAGCACTAGGTACATGATGACACTTGCTAAGTGTTAATGTAAGACCATCTGGAAAGTTCATATCATATGTCCCTTTCAGCAATAGCTAGCTTAGCTTCATTTGGTCTGGTTTCATCTTCTCTTCACTTCTTATTTCCTGAAAAAGTAGTACTAATATGAGTATCATACTCAATATGTAACACTTAGTCAGAAGTGAATTAAATCAAATGGTAAAAATACCTGAAAGTCCAGCTCTGGTAGCCTTTTGTTTCTTGATTTCTGCCAATTGGGCTAGACAAGTTCTCATTTGGTGCCTATGGTGAAAACAATTATACCATACTGCAACCTCAGGAATTTCTCCTTTGCCCTTATCTATGCTGGATATTCCAACATATGTTTTACCCTTGGTTATTTCCCCCTTTTTCTTGATTATCCCACTGTCAGGTTTGATAATCAAAGCCTGTTTTGGTTTGGTTGAACCCAACATGGATATCATATCCTTCTCAGTAGTTTTAAGTAAGCTGTAAAGCTCTGTGGGAGTTTTATTCAAACCTTTCATATTATAGTTCTTAATGAACTGCTTATATGTTTTGGGTAGAGAGTTGAGAACCATATCGATTTCCAACTCTTGACCCAGTGGGATACCAAGACGGGTCAGTTGGTCAAAGTACCCTTTCATTTTCAAAATGTGGGTACTAACTGACGAACGCTCAGTCATTTTACAAGGACACAATGCTTTAATTGTATCAAATCTCTCCCATTTTATTTGTAACCGAAACATAGACTTCAGTGAAGACATCATATCCCAAGCAGTCATGTTTTCATGATCCCGTAATAATTCGGGAGTCATGGTGGCTAACATTAGACAACCAACAATCAGAGAGTCATCTTGGTACTTATCATAAGCAGTTCTGACTTCTGTTGGAGCATTTATGGTAGGAGCATTTGGAGGGGGGTTTTCAAGAACGTAGAACTTCTTTTCATACCTAAGGACTGCCCTTAGGAAGCGAAACCATTCGATGAAGTTCGTTCCGTCCAATTTTTCATTATCTAGGATTGACCGTAGTGTGAATTGGGATAAGTGGTTTGAGTTTGAGTTTGAGTTTGAATCTGAAAATGCCAGATCTATTAGGTAAACATCTTCAAATTCATTGATCTTGATTGATTTACATGAAATGAAGCTTTCTCTCTCTAAACTCTCTCTAACTTTCTCTCTCTAAAATATATGACGATGAATGCTCTTAACCCTAATGCTTAATCACTAAGCAACTAATATATCAAACACTAATTAAAACACTACAAATCAAACTAAGCTATTTTGACTTTTTACTAAACAACATTGACATTTGACTTCTTTTGACTTTCTTTGACTTTTCTATTACAAAGACTTTTACAATTAAATCTTGGATACAATTATACACTAACAATCTCCCCCTTTGTATTCAAGATTTAAAAAAACAATTTGACAATAGTCTTCAGCTCTTGATTCTTCAAAACTTTAACTTTGACAGCTTTGAATTTTGAAGCTTTGGCAATCTTCAAACTCTGATGCTTTGAAAAATCTTGGAAAGTCTTTCACTTTGCTTTGTAAAGTCATCCAGTCTTGAACAAGAATTTTAAATCTTCTTGAAGTCTTTGAAATTTCTTTGATGTTTGGAACTTTGAGGAATCTTTCTAAAACTTGTATCTTCAACTCTGTAATCTCTGCTCAGTCTTCAGAAAAACAAACTTTCTCGAGTCATCTTGATTTGTCATTGAAAGTCATCTTTGAATAATTTCTTTTCATCAGACTTGATTGGATTGAACTTTCTGAATTTCTTCACAAGTCTTTTTCACTTTGAACTTTCTTTCTTTATGACTTTGAAATTTAACTTTGTAAATTTCTCCCCCTTTTTGATGATTGTGAGCATCATGATCATCAAAACTCTTCAATTTCAACACTGTCTTTGAATACCAATCTCCTCCCTTTATGAGAAAATAGCAATCTCCGCCCATTTTAATTTGTGTATCCGTCAATTCATAACATGTATTCATCCGAATCTTTTCAAATTCAGACAAAATAAGAATAGTAAACCTGAATCAACAAATGATACAGTTAGTATGCCTGTAAGTAGCACGGAGCCACTTTGTACAACGTATGTACATTGGAAAGGAGTTTTTGTAATGTTCACTCCCCCAGGGCTTCCATTCAATCATCGAAAACCATAAAAGAATTTTCTATAAATGTTATGACAAGAAAACTCATTCCTTGTGTGTACGTGAAAGTGTAGAATGATTGAAGATACTCAAGCTTTTTCAGGCTCAAATTGTGTAAACTGTTGAGACAGCAACAAGTATTACACGGACTCAATGTGCATGAAAGAGGTGCGAAGGTGGGGCAACTTTCCTTCTTTTTCAATATCTAAATCTTCCGAGTGAAGACTAGATAGCAGATATGATGCGTCCCCAAAGAAAATGAAACATTTCTTTGTTAAGAAAGAAATGAGTGGCTGGTGGGGTAATTGCAAGAGTTGGCATGGGCTCACTGCTTGTTTCAATGATGGTCACCAAAGAATGTGAACCAATCAGAAGATGTGGTTGCCCGTCTCAGAAAGTGTTTGGTGCAGAGTTTTGATATTCTTTTAACTTTGATCTCACACCCTCTTTCTTTTTATCATTATGCTCACTTCTAACCAAACTCTCTTTTCCATTTTACCGCTCAGTACAATGAGAAAAACTCAACCAGATGAGTTATCTCCCCCACTCTTTGATTTAAGACCTCTCACCCCTCAATCACTCTAGGATAACTTCTGGGGTAGGAAACACAGGTTAACGTGAATCCATGGAAGTTCTGTTTATGTTCTCACACGAATCCCATGTAATTTTATCCTAAAAAGATGTGTTCCTCAACAATTTATCTTGAACAATTAAGCACATGATATCATTGTCATAGAAATGTATGCTCATCAAGGATATAAATGACATTTGAGCATTTGAACTTTGAAGATCTCTCAAAACAAGGATATAAATGAATGAAATGAAATCACGATTTAGGGTATCAAAGAACTTGATAGTTTGTTTATATGAACGAATATAAACAATTCAACAATGAACGCTCAAGTTGAAATGATGATTGTTGCTCAACAACATTGAATTACAAATTAGGGTATTACCATCGAAAATTGTTTCGTTATGAGATATGGTAATAACGATTTCAAATGAAGTACTGAACCGGTGTGTGTGAATACTTGACAGTATATAGACAAGATAATACACAAGTATTGATCTTCGGAAACACTCGGTCAGTTAAACATTAGCGCTCATGTATGAAAAACATTTAAAATCACACTTCTAAATTCATGAAATCTTTTGAGAATCAGAAGTGGTTTGAACATTTCAGAAAACGTTTTTCATGTTCGAAAGTTGTTCATCTTTCAAACAATCAGAGATCTAGATTAGAAGATACTTACATTTAAGCTCCCCCTCAAATCAAGATAGATTGATTTAGAATATCTGATAAGCTCCCCCTGGATATTTGCATAATATCCTTATCCTTAAACATTGAAGACCGAATCCTAAGTTGTAGTACTTAGAAGTCATAGTCCTTTAACTTTGAAGTCTGTGTCTCGAACTGAATTATTCAAGAGCCATTGTTCTTTGCTCCGCCTTAAACCTTGGGTGCCTGTAACACAGATTTAGCTTTTGGTAGCCACTAGTATTTGGGTCCTGATGTGTTAGTTGAAGTTCTTTTGGGGGTAACATAATAAGAACCATACCAGTAATTGACAAAATTATTACTTACAAAGGCATTTGCTCCACAGTAAGAACAACAAATTTTCTTTTGAGCAATCCTGATAAGATGATTAGCAGAGTAATATGTATCAGGTTTATCAAAAGATTTACCTTTGTGTGCACTGTTCTTTTTGGCATTGTATGTGGATACAGATGCTTTGTCATTCTTTCTCTCATATGAAGAACCTTTCACTCTCCAGACATCTGTCCTTTCTTTGAATGTTGTCCAAGAGATTTGACATAAAAGCTTGTTGAACTATCAACATATTTTTCATAGAACAGATTAGATGGACGAATCTGATTTGATTTGACAATGTTTGGTTTGACACTGTTCTTTTTGAAAGCATTTTTCTCATGAATGGAACTTGAAGTTGTTTTGAAAGAATAGACTGATTCTGTTGAAAGATCAACAGGTGATTGATCAATCACATCAGCTGAAATTTTATCTGACAATTTAACATTTGCAGCTTCCAAGTCCTTTATCTTTTTGGATAAAATGTTTCTTTCAGTAGTAAGTGTGTCAAACTTTTGTTTCAAATCAGTTCTTGCCAACTTTTCTTTTTGAAAATCTGAAGATAGAACAGTTATCTTGGATGTGAGCTTAGATATTTCAGATTCAAAGATTTCACGTTCTTGGTCAAAATCTTTTTCCAAGTTCTTGTTCTTTTCAGATATTTCCTTGAAAATCCCAACATTTCTCGTTTCAGAATTTTTCTTTTCAGATTCAAAAGACTTTTTCTTTTCCTGAAAAATTTGTCTTTCTTTCTCAAGTAAGTCTTGTAAAACAGAAATTTGTTTGGGAAATTCAGTAACTTTATCTTCAAGAACTTTTCTCTCTTTAGCAAAAGTATCTCTTTCAGTAATAACAATTTTTTCAAATTCTGATACTTGCTTCGAGAGTTTCAAACATCTTAGCTCAAGATATTTTTCTCTTGGATAACTTTCTTAGAATGATCAGATAGCTTTTGAGTAGAATCTTTCTCCAGATTTGCCTTTTCATTATCTGCTTGGAGGCTTTTTATCAGATCAACATTCTTTGTTTCCAAAGCAGAAATCTTGTCTTCAAAAGCCTTAAACTTTTGTTGAAGGTCAACTGATTCTGCTTTCAACTCCGACGATTTCTTTTTAGTTGTCTTCAGTTGGCTATGAAGATTTGTTATCCTTCTTTCTTTTTGCAAGATTATTGTCTCTTTAGTCTCAATAATATCTTCTTTCATCTTAATTTCTTCTTCTTTGGCCTTGATGATACCTACAAAATCATATTTAGAATGATCAATACATTTAGCACATGTATAAGTTTTATCAGAATTTAACAAATTAGACTTCAACTCCTGAATCTGTTTTAAAAGAACTGAATTCTGATTTTTCAGTTTATCTCGTTCAGCTTCAATTGTCGGTATCTCAAGCATGTACATAATGGCAACATCTCTTCCAGCTAGGACTGTAGCTATCTTGAACAAAATTTTGTGCTGAAAAATATGAAAGACAAAAATCAGATAAAAGAATATCAAAAATATTACCTAATAGAGTGATCGTCAAAAGAAACTTCGATTAGAAGTTGAGTTATGTGCACACTCTTAAAATATAAGAACAACACGATTAAAGTCGAAAATAAATTCTGAAAATTAAAATCTGAAAAACAAAGTATAAACTTGTCTTCCAAAAATTAAATCTAAAAATCAGCGCGAAATCTTGACTTGTAATCTTTAATCTGCAAAAAAATATGAAAAATATATCAGATATGCATAAAAAGCAGATAAAACAGCTAAAAACGACACTAAAAAGATTAAAAACAAAAAAGAAACGAAAAATAGGGACTAAACACGATAAAAAAGAAAAATAAAAAAACGGCAAAAATTGACTAATAATGAAAGAAAATACGAAAATAGGGACTAAAACCGACAAAATATAAAACTAAGACGAAAACGAGGACCAAATATGAAAAATACTAAGACTCGAAGGAAAACGAGAGCTAAAAACGACAAAAACTCAAAAATATAAAGTCTAGGGACTAAAAGTGTAAAAATATGAAACCTAGAAACTATAAGGACTAAAATGACAAAAGATGAAACTATCAACTAAAGGGACTACAATTGTAAAAACCTAAAAATATAAACTGCAGGGACTAAAAGTGACAAAATTTAAAAGTAAAATTACAAGGACTAGAAATGACAAATACTAAAACTAAAACTTAAGGGACCAAATCTGTCAACTGTTTAAAGAACTTAACTGGACTAACGACAGTTAACAGATTTAGGACCAAAATGTAACAAATCTAACGGAACACTAACTAACGACTAATAACGACACCAACTAAAGAAATAACGAAAAATGACTAAAAATGAAAATAATTTAACGAACCTAACTAAACGATAACTGACTTAACGGAGAAAAGGACCAAAAATGTTAGAAAAAACTAACAAAACTAAAGGATTCCGTTAGTTTACTATTCATTGTCATCAACCTCACGACCCAAACCTGCAACTCGATTATGGCTTTGATTTTTCGACCAAAACTCTTCTTTTATGATTCCTTAAGCTCACTCAATCGATTAAATCATGAAACAATGTCTCAAACTCTCGATATTTATACCGAAAAGTTCCGAAAAACCGAAATATTCTCGAAAACTCTTCGTTTCTTTACCAAATCGATCAATGTTTGATTCAAACTGATCCTTGATCAAAATCTCATCGATAAATACGAAAAAATCTCGATCATGCAACGATTCCGGCATGATTCGAATTTCCGGCGAGATTAGATTTTCCGGTAAGTCTCTTGTGAACTGTTATGGATCGATATTACCTGCAAATTGATGGAAATTACTAAGAGAACAGATTTGGGAAGCTATTACAACAAAATCATCGATCAAAAATCGAATTCCGGCGAAACCCGGTTTTCCGGCAACTACTCCGGCAAAGCTTCAAACGACCATAACTCTCTCGTTTCTTGATGAACATCGATTCTGAAAGTTTCTTTGAGCTCTAAATCACTAGAAGAAGAGATTAGTACAGATTATACCGATTAAAACCAACGATTATGTAGACCCACTTGATGACTACGGTGACTGAGAAAAAAAATTTCAAACCAAGAAAAAAACTAAGTTCAGTTCTCGCAGAGTGATTGCGTGAAGTTTGATGTCCAAAAAAAAACCAAGTCTAGAACACGCAGAGAGAGGCTTGCGTGAAGTGAGGTTAACGCAGAAGACAGTGTGCGTGTTTTGATCATGAAGCTTGCGAACAGTGTGCATGTTTTGATCATGAAGCTTGCGAGAAATGAGATGACGTAGAACAATCCTTGCGTCAAGTTTAAATCCAATTCATAAGTGGCTTGATCTTTTTGAATATTCCTCACTGTTAACCCTGCGTATGGTGAAGTATCATGAGCAACAAACAAAATCCACCCACCAATTCTTCAATTTATAAGCCCACTTAACGGCTGCAAAAAATTGTTGACCAAATGTTTGATTTGTTGACTTTTAATTTCTTCAAACTCACGTGTTTGTTGTTGACCTGCACATTTTAAAACCTCACAAGTAAAATCAATTTTAACAATTAAAGATCAAAATATATCGCAAACACATTTGTTCAAACAACTCATCAAAAATATGGATCAAAATCCAAGATTTATTAAGAACACTTGAAGATCTTCAAGAACACCAAGAACTCTAAAATTTCAAAAATGAAATTTAGACACTAAAACTTTAAATCTTTAATGAATTCATGTCCAAAAACACTTTTTAGAAACAATTTTACACAAAAACGAATCAAATCAACATTAATTTTCAAAATCACTAAAAAAAAAATTCATTGGCAACTTTTTCTTCAAGAACATAAAATTCACAAAATCGTCAAATTGATGCAATCTTGATGCGTTTTTGCAAAATTGATGATGCAAATCTATTTTAGAATGATGTAGAAACACTTTGCAATCAAAATCAAACACAAAAACACATGAAAATCGCATGGCCCATTGTGATCTTCAAAACTTCAAAAATGGAGAATTTTTTCAAATTTCTTCAAATTCTCATGAAATCTTGGACGAATTTTGTTGAAATTGTGCACAAATCTTCTCCCAAATCTCTGATACCAATTGAAAATGCCAGATCTATTAGGTAAACATCTTGAAATTCATTGATCTTGATTGATTTACATGAAATGAAGCTTTCTCTCTCTAAACTCTCTCTAACTTTCTCTCTCTACAATATATGACAATGAATGCTCTTAACCCTAATTCTTAATCACTAAGCAACTAATATATCAAACACTAATTACAACACACTACAAATCAAACTAAGCTATTTTGACTTTTTACTAAACAACATTGACATTTGACTTCTTTTGACTTTCTTTGACTTTTCTATTACAAAGACTTTACAAGACTTTTACAATTAAATCTTGGATACAATTATACACTAATAGAATCCAAGGTTCTAAATAGCGTGAGGCGTGGCGTAGCGGCGAGGCCAAGCCTCAAGCCTTAGGAGCCATGGCGAAGACATGGCGTCTTCAAGGCGTAACTTATGGCGTCATTTTTCTAAATCATATATATAATTATATATAAAAATATATGTTTTATAGTGTTACTCAACTAATCAATAGTAATAAACAAGTTCATTTATGGTATATATTAAAAAACTTGCAAATAAGACATTAAAAACGTAAAGAAAAATCAAATATTGCATTAAGAAATTGTGCATTAGGCCATGGCGTGCCATGGGCTTAACGTGTCGTGAGACACAAGCCTTGGTGCCAAGGCGCGCCATGGCGACTGTGCGGCGAGTTTTTTAGAACATTGATAGAATCTGAGGTAGACATCTACAAAAACATGATTTAATTTTAGTAACTTTAATGTCTCAAATAAATAGATTAACTTTTCAAAATCATTTGATTTGAGCTAAGATCCATATTTCACCTTCTTCCATAAATGACCAAGCAATTGTCTATGGAATTAGGCTATTTAGGTAGGTGATATCCCTCAATTTTTAGAGTTATTTGTCACTCTTTTTAACCCATTTTATAACCTTTTCCGTACCCATTTGAGCTTTTCTCGTTTCTTTGGTCTAAAATGTTCCAAGATTTTCTAAATAACTAATGAGATCAAAAAGTCGAATTTTCGAGAAATTTTTGTATGCCGCTGTGGCCACAGCATCACCACTGTGGCAAGTACTGTTCACGCGATTTCTGCAGATTTTGGAATACCATTTTGGTGAAAGTTCAAGGCTTGCTTGTTGGAGTTAACACCTGATCTTGTGCAAAAGAAGAGGCTAGATGAAGACAAAAACCTTGGAACAAAGGAATGCCATTTTGGTGAAAGTTCAAGTTTGCTTGTTGGGATTAACATCTTATCCTATGCAAAAGAAGAAGCAAGAAGATGACAAAAACTCTGGAGCAAAGCAACATGAGAGGTCACTCTCATGTTGCTATTAACCCTCTTCTTTTCTTCCTTATAAATACCAAGGGAGTTTGGTTTTGGAGGATCATCCAACACATCTCATATATCACAACACTTGGAATCAGTAGTAGTAGAAGCATTACTTTGTATATCTAGTTCTTGTAGTAATTTTCTTTAAGTATTATTTACTTTCTGTCCACCACTGTGGTGACCTTGTGGCCACAGTGGTACGTTTACGCTTTATGAAATTTCAGTTTATGTACTTCTTCTTTATCATGTCTTTTAACATTATGAGTAGCTAAACCCCCCTTTGGGTGTGGGTGTAAGCCAACCCGAGATGTTAAAATGTAACACTTGGGTGTTACCGCATTCGGCTAACTTCTCGGTTTGGTCATCCAAGTTGAAGCTTCATCTCAACGCGGACAAGCCGATCACTTGTGTGTGTTAATATTAGATCTTAGACCTCGAGAGGGGCGGATCCGAATACGGCTTGGGTGATGCAAGGAGGTTTGAGAAAATCTTCAATAATCGCATAGAGATATGGATTTTTGCATAATCAAACTAAGGTCCAGATGTCGGTCGAGTTGGTGTGTCATAGAGATATGCGCATCTCTCCATACTGGCGGGACTAAGATCTTCGAGATCTGCTTAGTGAGATTGGTAAACCGAAAGTTAGGAAGTGTGGTAATTTTATAATAAAACCGTTATCGCAACCGATACGACGTCGCTTCGAGAGGAGGAAATCGTGTGGGGTCCATTGCGACCAGTTTTGTTAACCATTTAAGTTATTAAAATACTCTCGGGGGAAACTTACACCCGTACCCGCTTTTTATTATCTTGTTTATTTAATATTTAATATTTCGCTAAAAATCAACCCATCAATTTTATAAATCTAACTTTGCACCGGAAGTTCGTGGAAATCTCTGATTCTTAGTTAAGTCCAATCCCTGTGGATACGATATTTGGTCCTTACCATTATATTACTTGAGAAGCGAACGCAATACGTGGTGTATACTTGCGCCATTATTGTGCCACATTTTACATGTGTGCATTTTTGCCATCAGTAGGTATCATCCAATTATGTTCAACATAACTCTTAGATATCGTGGGATCCTATTCAATATATCATATATTGAAATTGGCATGTTTAATCTCACTTCAACGCCTTGAAAATATTCATAAATGGCCAAGCAACTGTCTATGATATTCTCAAGTAAACAAACCATACTAAGGTATCGTGATGCCACCTTGTTGATCCAAACTCTCTCAGTGATTTGATAACGACCCTCTTTTATACTTAGTGAAAATTACGTTATTATATGTATTAGTGTTTTATCATCAGCGATCAGACTGAGTCTGTTCAGTTATCGCTGATGACCTTTCTGTAAACATTTAATATGTATTAGTGTTTCACTTTCAGCGATCAAACTGAGTCTGTTCAGTTGTCACTGATAGTTTCCTATGTAACACAGTTAACGTAATCCCTAAAGACAAGTCTCGCGTCAACATAGTTCATAGCTGAATCGAAGACGAAGCCACTGAACAATAGATAAGTCTACTAGTGACCTGATGCGGATATCAGCGAAGACCAGACAAATCTACTTACGCGAAGAAGCCTGAGGAAAAGCTTCAGCGATAGCTGAACTTCTTTATCTCTGGAAGAAGAGATACTCAGCGATCAACGATCACAAAGCTTATGCCTCAAGTTTTCTTTTGTCTTACCTTGCACAACCAGTACGATGTGTCAGAACGGACAAGTCTCTGCCACAAATCGTACACCAACTCTGTCAACTACACTGTTCATAAAGTGGCCAAAAGCATGTCTCCAAAAGTGAGACTACCAAAGCCAATCTATGAATGCCACGTGTAAAGTACCCTGCCATGCATTTAATGCATAGGGTATAAATAGGAAGCTCACTCCTTCATCTGAAGGTGTGCTCAATCCTTGAACTCCAAAATAGAAACCCTTGTTTTCTATCTCTCTAAAAATCCCCCATTCTCTGAATTTCTTGTGCAACCATCTTAGTGTTTCTTAAGTTTGTTTAGATTGAGTCTGTCTTAATCTTATTCCGCAACAAACTTGTAAATTGTATTTTGATTTATCAATAAACAATTTATTAAACTTTAATTTCTGTGTTTGTATTCAACCCCCCCCCTTCTACAAACTTGTTAAGCACCTTCGGGACCAACAAGTGGTATCAGAGCAGTTTGTTTAATCTAATAAACAAGATCTTGCTGTATACTCTTCCTTGCTATTCTAAAATGGCACTAAACACAAACACAAACTACTATGATAATGGTTCACTTTCTAAACCTCCTCGATTTAGCAGAGATAACTTTTCTCTATGGAAAAATCGAATGATGCTATTTCTTGAAGGTGCGGATCCTACTATACCTGAATATATAGAAAACGGACCCTATGAACCTGTTAGAATTATAGCTGCTGTTCCTGCTACTGCCACCACTGAAGCTGTCCCTGAACGATATGTCGTTAAGGAAATAAGACAGTGGAGTGATGAAGATAAAAAGAAGGTAGGCATAGATGCAAGAGCAAAGACCATTATATCAATGGCTCTGCCTGATGAAGTTTTCCATTCCATCATGCATCTAAAAACTTCTAAAGAAATGTGGGAAACCATATGTGTTCAATATGAGGGCACCACTGAAATCCAAGAGACCCGAAAGATTAACTTGGTAAGACAGTATGAAAGTTTTATCGCTGGTAAGAATGAATCTCTTTCTGACATTCATCAGCGGTTTAACTGCCTGATCATTGACCTAAGAACTGTTGGAAGGACCTATTCTAATTCTGAGGTCCTAACAAAATTCTTGGAAAGTCTTCCTGAAAGCTGGGACAGTTATTCAATATGTCTTAAGCTGACAAAGGACTTACATACTCTCTCTCTAAGCACTCTGTATGGAATATTGCTCAACTATGAGCAATCTAATCTCCTGAAGAAGAATCTTGTAAAAGATTCTAAAGACTCCAAAAGCACTGCTGTTGCTTTAGTCTCATCAGAGATAATTCCATCTCAGCGATCTACTCTCACCATCACTGAGTTAGATTCTGAATCTGAGGATTTATCAGACCCTGATCTTTCAGAGTTTAATGAGTCCTTAGCACTCTTGACAAACTCTTTTAAGAGATTTGCAAGAAAGAGTAACTTCCGAAGAAGTAAACCTCTCTCTCTTACTGAAAAGCCAAAATCAACTCCGGTTGATAAGGCTACAGCCACTTGCTATAACTGCGAAAAAATTGGACATTTTGCTAGTGAGTGCAGGTCTAAAAAGGTCTTCAAACCTTCTACCTCAAGAAGATCCAGTGATGACAAATACCATAAGCTGAAAAACAAATATCAAAAGCTGAAAAGCTATCAGCAAAAAGGTAAAGGTCTCATCGCTGAAGAACATGACTGGGCTGAATCAGAAGAATCATCTTCTGATGAAGAAGAAGTCGCTAATCTTTGCCTCATGGCTGAGATTAAAGAAGAAGTAGAAGAACCATCTGAACCTTCTATGAGCTACATATCATCTCAGGTATCCATCTCTACAAATCCCTCTCTGCCTGAAGCTGAGAGAAGTCGCGCTGTTGATGTGCTGACGATTGACCTTTATAATGCTTTAAACGACAAAACTCAAGCTGAAAATAAAAATGTTTATTTAACACAAGAGCTAGAGAAATGTCATGAAAAGATCAGTGAACTAAATCTTTTAGAAGAAAAGCTAAAAGATCAAGTCATTATAAATGAAATCATCAGCATTGAACGCGAACAAGCCATCGCTGCTCTAAAAGCAGAAAAGACTCATGTTGAAAAATGGTGCAAATCATCAACAAAGATCTCTGAGATAATAAATGCTCAAACTCCTGAAAGTGATAAAACTGGTCTTGGTTTTTGGTCACCACAGGATGATCCTAAAGAAGAAAGTTCCTCGCTTAAGTTTGGAACTTTTGTCACATCTTTCTTTGACACTTCTTATAATCAATTCTATCCCTGTTCTTCTTCTAATCCCATCCCTGAGGAGATATCTGCAAGATCTAAGCCTGCAGATAAAGGAAAGTCTATTCTCCCTCCTCAGAAGGCTTCCAAGAAAACCAAACTGAAAGTTCCTTCCAAACCTTCAGTGGATAAACCTTTTAGCTCTGTGACAGAAATCTTTGATATCTGTCCTCCAAAGCTGAAGGTTGATCTAAAGCCCGTGAAATCTGAAGAAATAAAAATTCCTCCCAGATCTCGTGCTAAAGGTATTCTTGGAGCTGGACCTGCTCATCTTAAGTTTTCAAAACCTTCTGGTTATAAATCCACCATCAGATATAGAAAATGTTATCACTGTGGATTCACTGACCATATTGCGAGTAAGTGTCCAAATACCACCGAAGCTGATAAAACAGCCAAAGTGAAGAAAAATACCACTAAGGTTAAGAAATTAACCAAAGTGAAGATTACCACTGAAGCTGAATCTTCATCAGCGGTGAAGACTGCTGAATCTTCCTTATCCACTAACTCTGAAGGACCCATTGAAAAGTGGGTACCAAACAAAGCTTAATCTTCCTTATGTATGCAGGGATCAAAGGGCATCTGGTATCTCGATAGCGGATGTTCTCGTCATATGACTGGACAAAGAGACCTGCTCACTGAATACAAGGAAGAGAAAGGTCCCTCTGTGACCTTTGGTGGAAATGGAAAAGGATTTACCCGAGGGTTTGGTGTCCTCAGCAATGGGACAACTACCTTTCGAAGAGTCGCTTATGTAGATGGACTGAAGCACAATCTTCTAAGCATCAGTCAGCTATGTGACAAAGACTACGAAGTTCGCTTTTCTAAGAAAGCATGTTCAGTGGTAGATGAAAAAGGAAAACTTGCTCTCAGTGGTTATAGAAGAGAAAATGTCTATGTAATAGATATGGACTCTACTATCACTGATAACTTATGTTTTCTCTCTAAGGCCTCTTCTGATGTCAACTGGCTATGGCATAAAAGGCTCTCTCATCTAAACTTCAAAACCCTGAATTCTCTCTCATCTAAGGAACTGGTTTCTGGTCTTCCTCAGCACTCATATGCTAAAGAATCTCTCTGCTCAGCATGTGAAAAAGGAAAACAAACAAGAGCTAGTTTCAAGTCGAAACAAGTTTCCTCAGTAACAAGTCCTCTTCAGCTCTTGCATATGGATCTATTTGGCCCTGTCAATATCCAATCAATAGCTGGAAAGAAATATACGCTTGTCATTGTAGATGAATATTCTCGCTACACCTGGGTTATTTTTCTTCGCTGCAAGAATGATACTCCAGAAGAACTAATATCTTTTGTCAAAAAGATGGAAGTGCTGAATAATCTTACTGTTCGATCAATAAGGAGTGATCATGGAACTGAATTCAAAAATAGTTCCCTGAACAATTTCTTTGAGAACAAGGGAATCTCTCACAACTTCTCTTCAGTAAGAACACCTCAGCAAAATGGAGTCGCTGAAAGAAGAAACAGAACGATCATAGAAGCTGCTAGATCAATGCTCAGCGATTCTCACCTCCCTACTCAATTTTGGGCAGAAGCTGTAAACACTGCATGTTTTACTCAAAACAGATCGCTGATAATAAAGCGATTTGGGAAGACAGCTTATGAACTCTTTCTTGGAAGAAAGCCTTCTATCAGTTTTCTTCATATCTTTGGTTGTCAGTGCTTTATCTTAAACAACAAAGATCAACTTGGAAAGTTCGACCCAAAAGCTGATGATGGAATATTTTTAGGATATTCCTCCATCTCAAAAGCCTACAGAGTTTTCAACAAAAGAAGACAAACCGTAGAAGAAACCATTCATGTCACGTTTGATGAAACGCGCTCAGCGAACTCTAAACCAATCGCTGACAATGAAGAACTGAATACTTGGATGATCTCTCACTATAGAGACACTGAACCTTTCTTCTCAAACCAACAGCACACTGAAACTCCAGCTGCTGATGAAGAACCAAGTATCATACCTCCCACCGCTGAATCCAACTCATGGATTTCAGCTGAACCTCTAAACACACTTCTACCATCAAATCCATCTACGTCTGAAAACCCTTCTGAAAGCATTGGTGTATCTAATGTTCAACAATTACTAGCTGATGAACCTCAAGCATCTTCATCAGCGGCTGCTCCTATTGTTGATCCTATCGCTGAAATAAGCAATCTTGCTCCTGCTCAGCGATGGACCAGAGATCACCCCATAGATCAAATTCTTGGTAATCCAGATGCAGGTATTCAGACACGACGAAGCTCAGGTAATATCTGTCTCTTTGTAAACTTTCTCTCCTTAATTGAACCAAAGAAGACTGATGATGCCCTCAGAGATCCAAACTGGGTCAGCGCTATGCAAGAAGAGCTGACTGAATTCTCTCGAAACAAAGTTTGGAATCTCGTTCCTAGACCATCTGATAAAACTGTAATAGGCACCAAATGGGTGTTTAGAAACAAGTTAGATGAACATGGAATTGTAACCCGCAACAAGGCTCGACTTGTTGCTCAGGGATACAGACAAGAGGAAGGCATAGACTATGATGAAACCTTTGCCCCTGTGGCCAGGCTCGAAGCAATTCGACTATTCTTAGCTTATGCAGTCTATAAAGACTTCATCGTTTATCAAATGGACGTAAAATCAGCTTTTCTAAATGGAAAGCTGAATGAAGAAGTTTATGTAGAACAACCACCAGGGTTCTATGACCCTAAGCATCCAAATTATGTTTATAAATTGGATAAGGCTCTCTATGGTCTAAAACAAGCCCCTCGTGCTTGGTATGACACTCTCTCATCTTTTCTTATCTCTGAAAATTTTGAACGTGGCAAGATTGATAATACGTTATTTTTCAGGAAGATAAAAGGTCATATAATTCTTGTACAAATATATGTCGATGACATAATATTTGGTTCTACTAACCCATCTCTATGTACTCGCTTCGCTGAAAGAATGAAGAAAGAATATAAAATGAGTATGATGGGTGAGCTGACATATTTTCTTGGTCTTCAGATTAAACAATCTGACAAAGGTACTTTTATCTGCCAAGGTAAGTATGTTAAAGACATGCTGAAGAAGTTTGATTTAACACAAACTTCAGCGATGAAAACTCCTATGGCACCACCACTGACACTTAACAAGGATCCATCTGGAAAACCTGTTAATGTCACTGCCTATAGAGGAATGATAGGCTCATTGTTGTATCTTACAGCAAGCCGACCTGACATCATGTACTCTACTTGTTTATGTGCACGCTATCAATCTGAACCCAAGGAATCCCATCTGATCGCTGTAAAGCGAATTTTCAGATATCTGAAAGGAACTCCTAACCTCGGTCTTTGGTATCCCAAAGACTCAGGGTTCGATCTAACTGGTTATTCTGATAGTGATTTTGCAGGCTGTAAACTTGACAGAAAAAGTACCACTGGTGGATGTCAACTCTTGGGAGGAAAGCTAGTAAGCTGGACAAGCAAGAAGCAAAATTCTGTGTCCACTTCCACAGCTGAAGCTGAATACGTAGCCGCTGGAAGCTGTTGTTCACAAATCCTATGGATGAGAAATCAACTATTAGATTATGACCTTCAGCTGTCAAAGATTCCTATCTATTGCGACAGCACTAGTGCTATCGCTATAGCAAATAATCCAGTGCTACATTCAAAGACAAAACACATAGAGATCAGATATCACTTTATCAGAGATCATGTGATGAATGGTGATATTGAACTTCACTTTATCCCTACTGACTTTCAGCTTGCTGATATTTTCACCAAACCTCTTGATGAGACAAGGTTCAACTTTCTCATCAGTGAGCTTGGAATGCTGAACCTCGAAGAATAATTCTTCAGCGTTCATGTATTGTGTCAGTAATCGAAAGTTCCCCTCATCATTCTCTCTGATAAACATTCTGACTCTCAGGTATGTTCTCTCTCCCTCAAAGATGTTTTTCTTCAAAATATAAACTTTAATCACTGAACTTTCTTCAAATGATTAAAAGCTTTTTTTTTGAAAAATACATTAATCACTGATATTTCCAATCAGTGATCTTTTAAAAGGAAAATCTATCCCTATCTTTACAATCAGGGATACTTTTAAAAAGGAAAATCTATCACTGACTTTTCTTCAGTGATCATTTGAACGGACAAATGAACAGTCTCTCTCCTCTATGACGTCATTTGAACCGACAATCCACGACATGCCTTTTCTGACACGTTCGTCCGTTGCCCTCCTATCCAATCAACTTCGTGGAACGTGTCAATGTCATGATGATTTCTTTTCCCGCTTCATTCTCTCTCTTATCTCTCTTCTCTCTCTTCGTATAAAAGGAATTCTTCTCTCCTTTATACGGTTTACGCTTTCAAAACTTTCAAAGCAAGAAACATTCTCTCAAGAACACTCAAGCAAGTAAACCCAGACTATTGAATCTGCAACTCTTTTTCTTCAAGATACACAGGTTTATTTCATGTTTATATGCTTTGTTCATATGTTTTTTTATTCTTTTAAAATCCTACTCGCTTTCTATGGATTTTATAAAACGTTTTTTTAAAACTAAAGATCATTCTTTCTGATTTTATGTTTTTAAATAAAAACCTTTTGGTTTTAAAGTGTTCTTCCTTCTTTCTACCCAGAACACTATTTTTTCTCTTAAAAATAACTTGATAATTTTCCAGTTTCCCTTCATCTATGGAAACTGGTAATCATATTATTTTTAATCTAAATCATTTCTTCTATTATGCCTCTTTCCATAACAGAAATGACACAGTCTTCAATCGTTGCTTCCAAGCATGTACGATTCGCTCTCACTGAAGTTGAGATTACTAAATGTAATCATTTGGCCAGACTCGACTTCAAAGCTGACAAATACCCACATCTGGTGGAAGCTGCTGAATTCCTCAAGCAGTCATGCATAGCTTACGCGATCACTGTGGATCCTAAGCCCTCCAAGACTCTACTTCAGCAGTTCTGGTTCACTGCTGATGCTACTGAACTTACAAACAGGAAAGGCGAACGAGTCCCTGCTATCTCGTTCAGCACGGAATTAGGGCCAGGGAGCATGACCGCTCTTAGCCTCAGGAAATCTTTACGATTCCCTGACAAACCAAAGAGTGGATTCGACGCACTCCCCACTGATGATGAGCTGATATTCTTCCTGGACGCAATGGGCTATTGTTGGGAAAACAAACCAAGATCCTCTATTCCTAACAAGAAGCTCACCAAGATTCTTAAAGCTCAGATGCCATCACAACTGAACTTTATCTTCTCGCACATAATTCAGTGCATGAGTGGGAAGAGTGGTTCGCTGGATCAAGCCAGCAAAACACAACTGCAAATGGCATACTCCGTTATCGCTGGTCAAAACTTTGACTACGCCACAGCCATCTTTGAAGATCTGAGGTCGAGATTAGAGAAGCCTGAACGAGATCCCAAGATCTCGTACGTACGTTTCATATGTACGTACATCAAGTTCCTCTATCCCAACACCTATCCCACCAAAGATGATGGCACCTTTGCCAGGGTTGGTCAACGATCACTGGAGGTCAAGCCACTTGCAGACGAGGTAAGTATCTCTCTCCTTCGCTCTCGTCTCTCTCTCCATTCTTCTTCATCTTCAGCGACCACGCAGACGGTTCCTTCGTCTGCTATCCCTGTCGCTACCACTACTTCCAAAAGACCATCAGCTAGTCCAATTGGTCCTTCCAAAAAGGCCAAAAAGACTAAGGAAAGTACACCTTCTAGTACTATACCTGAGGGAGCTTCTCAACAAGCTACCTTAGATGCTTTTGTGGGTCTTTCCTCCACAACTTCAGCAGTCACTCATACTGCTGTGTCAGCGATCTCACTCGCTGTCACATCATCAGTAACCCCACCTACTATCTCATTCCCTGAGATTAACCCCATCCCTACTTCTATCCCCAAAACTCTTCCCTTCTCTCCTCATTTGGTCTCTGAACCTGCCACCTCTTCTTTCCCTATAGGACCTGAGCATCAAACTTTTGAGGAATCTATGCAGTTCTACAAAATGTTTGATACGTCAGGTACACCTATAATCCTAAACACTTCTCTCCCCCCCTCTCCAAATAAGCCCATATCTGAACTAACATTATTTTCAGGTCCTAGCTTGGCGACTGTTGACACGCATGTCAACAGTCTAGGAGACAAGGTGGATGCTCTCACCAACACCATCAATGAAACCACCAACGCCGTCAATCAGGCTGGTGAGGAGCTGAAGAAGTTGACCGCCACTTGCTCATCCAAAGCTGAGAACTCTCAACTTTCAGCTCTCGAAGAACAAGTCGTCCAACTCAGAGAGTCCTCTCGACTTTTTCAAGGACGATTTGAGTCTCTTACAGCTGACGTTCAGGGTCTCTCTTCCAAGGTTGACCTCTGCACATCCCTTCTTCAGCAAGTTCTCCAGAAACTGAATGAACCAGCTCCAGCGCTGCCTCCCTCCTTCACTGAAGATGATCGTACCAACCTCAACATCGCTGTGGAATTCATTCATGATGCCACATGCGACATACCTGCGGTTGAAGACCGAGTTAAGCGTCTGGAGGCTGACGTTCAAGTGCTAAAAGCTTCAACAGCTACTCCAGCAGCTGAACAATCCCCTACCGCTGATAATGACAAAGTGGGGGAGAAAGCTGAAGAAACTTCTATCGCTGCTGCTGGGGATGCTGAGACTCCAAAGGAACCTCCCTCTCAATCTGAGGGGGAGAAGGCAAAAGAATCCTCATCGATTCACTCCATTCTCTTTGAAGAGGATGAGGAAGAAGACGATGAAGAGGAAGATGATCTAGATCTTGATGATCAAGAAAAGGATCAGCCCTCCGATGACGACGACGACGATGAAGACCAATCTATGTGGTTCTCTAAGCCGAACGTCGTATCAGGGACAACTTCGCAAGAGGTTGTCAAAACAGGGGTGAGAGGTGATACATCTTCAAGTGTTCCTTCGCAAAGCAAAGACAAGCAACCAATCGCTGAAGAATGCTTGAGGACTGGATCACAATCTGAGGGGGAGCATCCTTCTCAGGTATGTCTTTCAATTGTACCACTTTTCTACTCTTTCCAAACCCCTATGTCTTTCTAGCCTTTCTCTCTCTCGTTCTAAAAATACACTTATCCCTTCTTTCCTTCTTTTTCTAACCAGACAGTTCTCACCCCTGCTTAAGGGTTCTGAACTACAAATAATACCAGCGACTATCGCTGAAGAAATAATCCCAATCTCTATCGCTGAGATTGATGAAGAAGAAGAAGATTCCCTGGTCCATCCAGGAAGGCCCTCTCGACCATCTCATTGGTCAGAGGAAGTGCTGAAGAAAAGAGTTGAAATGATCGCTCAACTAGAAAGTCAACGGCTGAAAATCCCTCTTCAAATATCCACAGAGCTCGACTTCCTTACTGAAGCTGAAAGAGAAGAATCTGCCAAAGCTGAGAAGCTGATCGCTGAATGCAAACGAGATGCCCAACTCGCTTTAAAGATTCAATCTTCTCAAGTCAAGGACAAAAAGCTGAAAAGCAAACCTGTGGAAGTTCAAGCTGCACTACTGAAAGAAATTGAAGAGGAACGCTTCAAAGAACAAGAGATCAACGATAAGTCTATCGAATGGTGCAAACAAAAGATGGATTATCGTTCTGATCTTCTTCCAATATCAGCCGTGACTATCTCTGGTCGCAAGAAGAAAGATCAACTCTCAGTGACCATGGAGATTACCAGAGAGGATGGAACCCAAAAAGCAATGTACGTATCAAAACTTGAAAGCTTCGGATTTACGGAATGGTTAGAGTTCTGGGATGCGCTGAAGAAATCCAAATCTACATACAGAGGCTACGTTGAAGGACTCCTTGAAGCCCTCATAAATAGAGTCGTTTCTGTACTAAAGCTGCCATCTCCTCTTCCTCCCAAATCTTTGAAACTCAAGAGAAAAATTGGGTCCTCCTCCTCTGAAGATGTCGCCATCATCAGGAATGAAACTTCTATCAAATTTTCAAGAGATGCACTGTTTGGTCCTCCTCCTGATCTTTCAGTTCTGGACTTATCTCTGCCTCCTGGTGGTCCCTTCCAAGCTGGTCAAGTAATCGACAAGCCTTATGGAATATTCTTCAGAGATGATGATGAGGAACTCAGATTTCAAAGAATCTCTGAGATTCCTATCTGTCCTCTGAATCATCTCAAGGATCTCTTATGCTTATGGTGTGACTTCTTCCCTGCTGCTGAAAAAATTAAAGAAATTATCAGTCAAGAATCTTTGGAACGAAGACAGAAAGGAGAAGAAATACCTGAGTATATGATCAATCCTCCCAAATCTTCTTATAGCTGATAGATTAGTTTTCTTATCTGTAATCTGTTAGTTATACTTACAGTAGTTAGTTAGTCACTTGTACTTATGATTTTCATATCTTGTAATTCTATCCCTGAATTAAATGAAAATTGCAGTGATGTACTTAACCCTATCAGTACTGTAAAAGATCCCTCAAAATAGTAATTGGGACATGCATTCTATGAGTCCTTTTTATTCCTATATTTTGAATCATAAAGTAATTTTCTTTTGTTACTTTGTCATTATCAAATAGGGGGAGATTGTTGATCCAAACTCTCTCAGTGATTTGATAACGACCCTCTTTTATACTTAGTGAAAATTACGTTATTATATGTATTAGTGTTTTATCATCAGCGATCAGACTGAGTCTGTTCAGTTATCGCTGATGACCTTTCTGTAAACATTTAATATGTATTAGTGTTTCACTTTCAGCGATCAAACTGAGTCTGTTCAGTTGTCACTGATAGTTTCCTATGTAACACAGTTAACGTAATCCCTGAAGACAAGTCTCGCGTCAACATAGTTCATAGCTGAATCGAAGACGAAGCCACTGAACAATAGATAAGTCTACTAGTGACCTGATGCGGATATCAGCGAAGACCAGACAAATCTACTTACGCGAAGAAGCCTGAGGAAAAGCTTCAGCGATAGCTGAACTTCTTTATCTCTGGAAGAAGAGATACTCAGCGATCAACGATCACAAAGCTTATGCCTCAAGTTTTCTTTTGTCTTACCTTGCACAACCAGTACGATGTGTCAGAACGGACAAGTCTCTGCCACAAATCGTACACCAACTCTGTCAACTACACTGTTCATAAAGTGGCCAAAAGCATGTCTCCAAAAGTGAGACTACCAAAGCCAATCTATGAATGCCACGTGTAAAGTACCCTGCCATGCATTTAATGCATAGGGTATAAATAGGAAGCTCACTCCTTCATCTGAAGGTGTGCTCAATCCTTGAACTCCAAAATAGAAACCCTTGTTTTCTATCTCTCTAAAAATCCCCCATTCTCTGAATTTCTTGTGCAACCATCTTAGTGTTTCTTAAGTTTGTTTAGATTGAGTCTGTCTTAATCTTATTCCGCAACAAACTTGTAAATTGTATTTTGATTTATCAATAAACAATTTATTAAACTTTAATTTCTGTGTTTGTATTCAACCCCCCCCCCTTCTACAAACTTGTTAAGCACCTTCGGGACCAACACACCTAAATACTAGACTTAGGGTTTACTGAGATCAGTCGTCCAAAATACGACTATTTAAGTGAATGGCCAAGCAACTATCCACTTAAATCTCATTATTTTTGGCTCCTTATCTTACACTACATTCAACCGGTATGATTGGCTAAGCATTGACCACACCGGAATCTTGTATGCTCAACAAGTACCTTAAATGGGTGACGTTAAGTTTACATTTTGTAAAAGGCTTAATTTTAGAAAACATTCTAATTCTTTTAAAACATTTGATTTTATCTCTAAAATATTGTTTTAAAAGTTTATCTTATTAAATCGGTTTGATTTTGATAAACATATCAATTTTAAAATATCATATTTTATTTACCGATTTAAAATTTGTTTTGCGTTTGATTTTATTTTGAGACGTTTTCAATTATTATAACAATAATAAAGCAATAAATAGAAGCAAACACAAAATAAACAATTACAACAATAATATATGGATTTGCCCCTATTGTGGTGTTGTGAGCCAACACAACAACCACGGTCAATTCTAAGGATATCTTCAAACTTCCACTAGCTTCGCCATCTTGGTGAACTCCAGGGACTCCGTCTCGATCTCTTGGCCGTCTCGGTTTGATTTACAATTTTAAAAATAGAAAGATAACATATCTATACTATTTACATTTGTCCCTATCTAGGAAAATTTAAAATTACAACCCTTGCAATTAATACATTTTAATTTTCCAAATACAAAAATAAATCAACCATGGGTCTTTGGGGCAAACCATATATTATCAGTTATCATTTTAAACATAAAATAAAGCATTCGGCAGAGATAATTAATATAATTAAAAAGACCGATTAATGGAACAAATTTTCATATGGCAAAATTAAAATTATTGACCTAATTTAATTGTAGGTTAACAAATCATGACCCGAACCCCTTTTGGACCTAAGCCCAAAACGAAAATCTAGGGTAACAACCCAAGAACATGCTATTTAGGAAAACATCCAAAAAAAATAATACTTGGACCTACTAGCCCGAGCCCAATTCCAAAATAAGACATCGACCCGAGATGGAACGACAACAACCGGAACATTGAAAATACGGTCCAAACTTACCGGCTCAACACCATAGCTCCACTACAGAATATCAAAGCTAGCCGGAAAGAAAATTACTGACCATCTGTGTGAAACACCACCAGTTCGGTCCTAGTCCAACTTAGACATGAAAATTGGCGAAAAGCAAATTTACAATTCCGAAATACGACCTGGCGTTTTCTTTTATAACCAACGATTAAAAAAACATCATCCAACCGAGTTTAAAGAAACACACAAAGAGAAAAGCACAAACCGCACAACCCATAGGTTAGCGGTGGCGCTAAACACAAGACGCAACCCAAACCGCAAGGCTCTAAAGCCTGCTTTGGAACTCAAAACATATTAGTCGTTTGGTCGGCAACGATAACAGCAGATCCAACACCAACTGCTAGGGCGATGGTTTGGAGATTTGAAAACATCAGCTCAATGCCGACTGCATAAGCCAGTGGCATCAGATGTGATATTCACAACGACGAAAAACAACTAAACAACCGCAAAAGGCGCGACTTGAATGAATTGTAGATCCACAACCTAGTGATAGATTACCACCAGTTTGAAAGAACTTTGCCAAAGAAAAAAAAAGAACAACAACCCATCCGAGAGGGTCGATCGGTGATGGACGACGTGGAGGAACAACAAAGTTCGTTGACAAGACGAGCCCTACGGTGTAAGGCTATAAAGTCTGGCAAAGGAGTCACCAACAGCTAGCAGCTGTCGGCGGCAGCAGTCGCAGAATACCAGCAACGACCGACGAATGGCCGACGACGTTGAAGAAAAACTTTCTGCGACTTTTTGTGAGTGAAAGTGATGGGATGGGAAGGCCAGCGGCAACAGCCGCAGATGGCCAACGGCGGATGGCGATCCGTGGTTATAGGGCAGCAGCGACGACAAACAAAGGGTCTGTGACTGTCGGTGACGACCGAAAACAAATGGCGGAAACCAGAGAGATGGCCAACGGTGAAGAATCCGACCATGACTCGATTTTGAGATTCAAATCCATCGTCAACAGCTCTAGGCGATGGTGTGGATGGATTGCATCAGTCAGCTGGCGACAGCCGGTTACGATGGCCAATAAAAAAGAAAACTAGAGCGGCTGCTCCATCCAAATGATGTGAGGCGGCGATAGATAAGAGAATAGAGATGGAGGCCATAATTTTTTTTAGGTTTAAAAAACCTTTTAATTGTCAAATCCTCTTTTATTTATTTTTATATATATACTAATATATATATATATATATAATTTGGAAATATATATATGATGGGTCATAATATATATACATATATATGTATATATTTTATTATTAATTTGCCATATAAATCATTGTTCCCTATTTAATTAAATGCAATCAAAGTGGCTCTGATACCACTGTAGGGTTTTAATACAATTTGTAAACGTTATACGCAGCAGAAATTAAAAGAAATCTTGGTTACAAAATATAGAAAGCTTTTTTTTGATAAACCTTAAAACCCAATCAGATCCAATGATGCATTTAATTAAATAAAAACTACACCATAGGGTGTTTAGAATCTTACCTTTTGGAGATCAGTCGGGATTGAAACGGAGCACCAAGAAACCAAAGTAGGTTTCCTCTATCGGTAGTCCACACACGAACATGTTTCCCGTCTCCACTGGGTGCTAGCCCAAGAACCCTAGATCTATATATGTGTTTTATAGAAAACGAAAGGGTTTCTTTTCTGTATTTTTCTGAAAAGCTATTCTAATTCTTTTGTCCATCAAATGGTTTAGCCTAACCCATTATTTATACCCGAAGAATTATAGTTTGACTATAATTCAACTAAGGATTAAATAAGGTTTAGTAATTATCTCTAATATTCAAATTCAAATTCAAATTCGAATTCAAATATATATATATAATTATCTTTTAAACTTTAAATATAATTATATATAATTACAGATAATACCCCGTAATTAACATAATTACATTTTCACCCTGTAATTATCATAATTACAGTTGAACACATATTTTCATAATTATCCATTAAGAATAATTATTTTCTTAATCAACTTGATTTAATCTGGGTTTCTAAAGATGGAAACAAACGCATTCTTTGTGTGCGACCCTATAGGTTTACATACTCCTCAGCAGTATCTCTGTGTGACACGTGTCGTGGGCTTATAATAATTTACAGGTTTCTATGGCAAATAACAAAAGTTCAATGGTTGGAGGAAGGGGATTCAAACACTGCTTATTTGCATAGTATTGTCAAAAGTAGAGTGAAATAAAGGTAGAATTGATGAAATAGAGGATATGATGGGGAATAGATATATGGGGGCTACTTTTACAGATCAGTTTGTGCTTCATTTTGAGAAGATGTTGGGGTTGTGTGAAAGTGTTGAATCCATCTCTGACCCATGTTGAGCCTAAATTTTGTATTCAAGATTTAAGGGACTAAAAGTTCAAATCATGTATAGTTGTGTTTTGTAAATGGTTGTAAGGTCAATCATGTTGACTCAGTATAAAGACCTTGTAATGTCTTGTAGCCATGTAGATTTTGAGAGATTGACTTCATTGTGTTCAAATAGGTTTATGAGTCTAGAGAGAGAAAGTCATCAACCTTAGTGAGGGAAACATATGGTAAATCTTTTTATATCAGTACATATGACGTTGTGATTGAAGAATTGTGTTTAATCTGATTGAACTTGATAATTGGAACAACAATTGGTATCAGAAAATGGTTGATTTTTGAAGAATTTGGAAGAACAAGCAAGTTTCGTTGGAAGTTACTGTTGAGATTTCGAATTTTGTGAATTTTTAGTTGTTTGGATAAGAAAATGGTTGTATGATGTTGTATTGATGTTGTAGATCAATTCTTATTCAGATATCATAGCCTAATTCAAAGCATATTTGATCAATTTTGAAGTTTATGTAAATTTTTGGTTCGAAAATGGTGAACACTGTGTCCAGATCGAAATTTGATTTCTAGTGATTTTCGGTTGAAAAAGTTTCAAGCAAATATGTTCGGAATGTGTTCGTGAGCAAATCCTGAAAATTTCGTAGCAATTGACCAAGAATTGAAGGAGTTATGGCAATTTTGGTGAGTTAAAGTTGATTTGTCGCAAGATTGGAAGAACTCGTAAGATTTATTAAGAACTCGTAAGCACGATGCCACTTCTCGCAAGTTTCATCATCTGAGTTGTTGGTGTTTTTATGAAATTCTACTAAGTGTAGAACTCGCAACATTCAGTGTACGAGAAGTGTACTTAGCGCACATAAAGGTGTACGAGAAGTTATTTGACGCAAGTAAAGGCATACGACAAGTTCACAACTCGTATCCTTCTGTCTACGAGAAGTGCTTACGACAAGTTTTGAAAGTTATTCGGTTTGCGACAAATGCTCAACTCGCTTGTTCACGACAAGTTCATTCTTTTGACCTGCGACTTCCATACTTAGAAATTTTCTAAGAAATTTTTTAGTTGACCATGTTTGACTTTTTATCAGTCAAAGTTTTCTGATTTCTTTGCTAACGATCATATCAAGTTCATAGTTTTACAAATTCTAAAGATGTCTAAAGACTTGTTGAGCATGGGTTCTCAGTCAAAGCCTCCAGTACTGTTAATTGGAGAATATCCTCAGTGGAAGCGAAGAATGACCCAATTCTTGAACAATAAGAATAAGGATCTGATGAAATCCATTCTTCAAGGTCATGTTGAACCTCATATTACTGTACGAAACACACCTGCAATAACTACATCACCTGAGATTCCAGAAAGAAAAATCCAAAAACCATTTGAATATTTCAATGAAGCTGAAAAGGCACAAACCTTGATATATGAACAAGCCTTAACTCTACTGATCATGGCAATACCAAATGACATATTTAACAGAGTGGACAGTAAGGAATCTGCAAAGGCCATATGGGATAAATTGGAGAGACAACTTCAGGGTACAAAGTGGTCAATGAAAGCTAAGCTGAACCGGAGCATAAATGCATATGGAGGGTTCAAGGCAAGAGAAGCTGAATCTCTGACAGAATCTTACAACAGATTCAATGTGATTCTTAATGACTTGAGAACAAATGGGCAACACAAGTCAGTGTCTGAGATCAACTACAAGTTTGTGAAGAATCTGAATCTAGAAAGGGATACTTATTCAATCAATCTTCAGATGACAAAGAACATGGATCAAGAGAATGTCAATGATCTGTTTGTCACTCTAATTCAGCATGAGGATAAAGTCAAACAAGTTATCAATCTTCTTTTCATCAGAAGCACCATTAACTCTCCAGACCATCTTTTGCTGAGAATTGTGCTTTCTAAAATTTCCTGAACCATCAATAGATTTGACATAGAAAAGGTTAGTAGGATGAATCTAATCTTTATGTTTAGAACTATTATCATCTGAATTATCAAACAATGGATTATTTGCTCAGTTTTCTTCTTTCCTTTTTCAAATCTGTCTCTTTCCATGATAATCACTTTCTCAAAATTTGTTACTTGTTGAGAAAGTTTTGAACACTAGAGTTGAACATATTTCTTTTCTTCAAAAGACTTTTTTGAAAATTAAGAAAACTTTTGAGCAAAAGTTTTTCATTCTTTTTTAAAATCTTTTCTTTCTTTAGAAACATGCTTTTCCAAGACTGATATCTTCTTCTGTAGCTTAATATTTGCAGATTCTAAGCCTTTGGCTGACTCTTTGTTAGAGCAGAAATATATTGGATACAAGATCATGAAGACTGAAGGTCAAAAATACAAGAAGTCAAAGCTGAGAAAGTCAACTCTCATTAAAAGTCAAAGTCTAAATGTAATAAAGTCAAAGTTGCTTGTATTTGTTTTTGTTTCCTTGTTTTTAGTAGTGGGTATAAATACTCTTATTTGCTGTTGAATAGATATTTGACTAGAGATTGAAAGTTCATACGTAGAGAGAGTTTTAGAGAGAGAAACAGAGTTTTAGAGAGAGAAAGAGAGAAAACATATTTGTAATTGTTGATTTGTGAAATTGAATCAATCAGGTAGTTTAATCATCTTGTTTGATTGATTGTTTATGTTTTTAGAAACTTGATTTCAGGGACACAGAATTGGTATCAGAGCAGATCTGAATTGAAATCAATTTTACCAGAAAAATGTTCGACACTGTTACATTGAAGTTCAGTTTCGATTTTGAGTATTTGTATGTTTTAGAGTTTGAAATTTATCAGGTTATGATCGAATCATGTTTTAGAATGAGTTTGTATAGGTAATTTCATGAATTGCACTGTAATTGATCATCAATTTTGATGAATTTGGTGTTTTTAGAGTTCACGAGTTTAAAGCACTGTTTCATAGATCGATTTGTACTTTAAGTGTTTGTTATTGAAATTCAGTGCTAGATTTTGGTTCAAGATGTGTTTGTGGTCGATTTCTCAAAGTTTCGAGTTGAAATTCGAAGTCCAGTTAGGTTTTCAGTTGATTCAGAGATGTATTTACTCGTAAGTCTCAAGAACTCGCAACCAATCTGAAGAACTCGCAAGTTCTTCAATAATTCGCAAGGTCATTCAAGAACTCGCAGAGGCTCGAGAAAAGGATTCACATATCGATAAGAATTTCTAAAATTCCAAGTGCAGGATTCGTTAATATGATAATTGAGAATGTTCTAAATTTCGCAGGCTTTTGTGTCGAGAATCCTTAAGTATTCGTATTAGTCTGTCTATTATTCTTCAGGATTCACAGAGTGCTATATTGCGAATTGTGAATATTTCGTAGGCCTAAGTGTTAATAATTTCATGTTTTGGCATGAGAATGACTTGCGAAAACTTTAGGATTCGTAGGTGTTGCTTGCGAAATCTGAGTTTCTGAATCTTACGAATTCTATAGGCTTACGAATTTCTGTGTGTTTCAGAGTTATCTGCGAATTCCTTGCTATTCTTTCTATTATCTTGCGAATTCTGTGTGAATATATGTGTTGTTTGCGAATTCTTTGCATCTCTTTGTAGTTTGCAAATTCTAGACTTGAGAATTTTGGAAATTTCATTTCTGATTTTCATTTCTGATTTTCATTTCAAGTTTTTTTGAATAGTTTGGTTTCATTTGGACTAACGGTCAATTTCAAGTTTCTTATTGCATATTTTTTCAAACAGGATGACATCAAGAGAAGCTCTTGCTATAGGAACCGACACAAAGCCACCATTACTTTTTAAGGGAGAGTACGAGAAATGGAAAGATAGGTTCATGGACTTCATAGATAGACATGCATTGGGTGAACTTATCAAGATATCTTTGGAGGAAGGAGTTATGCCAATTCCAACAACGACCCGTACTGTTGGAAATGAGCAGATAGAATATCAACTTAAGTTTAATGAATTCACTGATGAGGAGAAAGATAGATCAAGAGCTGATAACTTGGCAAAGTCTTTCATTCTTCAAGGCATACCAAACGA
Source organism: Arctium minus (assembly GCA_954870635.1). NCBI lineage: Eukaryota > Viridiplantae > Streptophyta > Magnoliopsida > Asterales > Asteraceae > Arctium > Arctium minus. The sequence continues at coordinate 57,900,328 of OX941082.1, read as the reverse complement.
GATATATGTTAAGATTGACAGTTATAATGCTATCGGAAAGCAAATGTGGGATTAATTGGAGAAGATGATGCTTGGATCAAAAGTTGGGAACCAACTCAAAATATCCAACTGCCTCAATAACTATGAAGAGTTCAAGGCTAAGGAGGGTGAATCATTGGAGGCTACTTATAATCGATTTGTGACTTTGTTGAACGAAATCAGCAAGAACAAAGTGAATAAGTCACAAATTGAGCTTAATGTCAAGTTCCTTAGTATCTTGCAGCCTGAGCGGAAGAGATTTACTAGGCAAATGAAGCAAATGAAGGACTTGAATGAAATACCACTCCATTAAGGCTATGAAACTCTTAGACAAAATGAAGAAGAGGTTGATGAGATTATAGGTGAAAAGAAACAGGCTGAGAAGGTAGTTGTTGATCCAGTTGCTTTAGTTGTGAAACAGAAGAGTGTGAGTCTTAAGAAGAAAAAGAAAGTCATACTTTCTGAATTAGAAGAGGCAGGGAGTGAAGATAACTCTGATTCAGATGATTGTGAAAGTTTGAAGAAGGCCATGCTGATGCTGACAAAAGCTTTTCAGAAAAAGTTTTACAAAAAGCCTAGCTCAAACAGTCAGAAATACTCTTCTGGGTCTAAGAACTTTGAACACAAGGAGAGAATTGAAGGAAAGATAATGGAAGAAAAGAAGCCTGCAGAAGAGAAGAGACAGCCAGAATCCACAAAGTGCTATAACTGTGGCAAACTGGGTCATTTTGCTAAGAACTGCAGAAAGCCCAAAGTCAGAAACTCCGAGTACTACAAGAACAAGATGCTTCTAGCCAAGCAACAGGAGGCTGGAAAAGCATTAATGGCAGAGGATGAGTTCTGGCTTGATCATTCAGACCAGGAAGATGAGACAGAAGAGAAGGAAGAGACAACACACCTGTGCTTAATGGGTAAGACAGAGTTGGAAGCTGAAGTTGAGACAGATGAAGAAGTAATTGAAGAGGTATGTGATATGACTGAATCGGATTTTATAAATCAAATAAATGTCATGATGATTAGTCTTCAAAAGTTAGAGTCAAAGCTTAAGCGTGAAAGAGGTATCAATAAAGACAAAAACCAATCAATTCAGAAACTTAGCGAGGATATTGTTAAGAAGAAAGTATTGATTGAGACTTTACATAAAAATATTGATACCTATGCTAAAGAAAAGACTATAATTCTTAAAGAGTTAGATGAAACAACTTCACAATATAGACTGTGTGAGTTTGATTCAAAAGAACTTACTAAAATGCATTCTTCGCTTTCAAAAGAAAACAAATCTTTACTTGAAAGAGTGAATGCTTTGGAAGAAAAATTATATACATTGGGTCAAACTGAACAAACCATTCATCTAAACAAACCCAAAGAGAATAAAGAGTGTTGGGGAATCGGTTATGAGAATCCACACTATCTTAAAAAGGGTATATCTGAAGTGCTTGCACTTTATGATTTTACATTTTTAAGTCTAGCATCAAGATACCCTGATCTTCATGTTGAGTGGAATAAACTATCTGTCGGTTCCCCTTTTAATCAAGTTCTTATCAAAACAAACAAACAATCACAAACATATATGATTAACCAACCTGTTTGATTACAAACTACAGATTACAAGTTTGAGTTGATCTCTCTTTGAAGCTCTCTCTCTTTTTAGTAATCGGCTGGATGATATTTCTGATAATATCTCACCTCTACCTATTATTAACTAACATAATATCTAAAAACAATAATATCCTAAAATATCTAATAAATAGATATTTAGGAATAATATAAAATACAATAATTAACTTTGAAAATTATTACAAACTAACATTAGACTAATATTGAGAGTGACTTTTCAGCTTTAGCTTCAAATTCCAATCTTCAGATTGGATGATCTTGAATCCAATAAATCTGTGATCTAACAATCTCCCCCTTTGGATCAAGATCATTACTAAAAGGATTTAGCAATCTAGTCTTCTCTTTCAGCTCAGAAGTTGCAATCTCCCTCTTTGTCTTCAATATATAATAATCTCCAGTTTTAGCTCAGAATGCTTTAGCAAAGTATCTTCAAAGAAAATTTCTCTCAAATCAGCATGTCTTCAGAATACTTTGTATTTGAAGAATTCTCTACTCTTTTGTTCTCTACCATTTCTTGGTTAGCTCTTCTCCCCCTTTTTGATGAAAAGAGCAACGATTTCATTAAAACTTTTAGCAAGAAATGTTTTTCAAAAGGAGCCTCTGATTCGTCAATCCAAAAGATATTCATCCAGATCTTTGCAAATCCAAACAAAATAATCGTGTAACACATGAATCAACAAATGAATTAGTTAAAATGCCTGTCAGTAACACTAAGTCACTGTGTGTAACGAGTACACAATGAAAATGAGCTTTTTGATGGTCACTCCCCCAGGGTTTCCATTCAATCATCGAAATACCACAAAGGCAATTTCTATGAACGTTATGACAAAGAAACAAATTCGTGCATGTGATAGAAAGAATTAAGCACATGATGATTGCTTTTAATAAGGCTTAACATTGTGTAAACCACTGAGACAACAGTAATTATAAACACTGACTCAATGTGCATGATTGAAGTGTGAAGGTGGGGCAGACTTCCTTCTTGTCAATATCCAGATTTTCCAAATGAAAATCAGATAGTAAATGTGCTACTTCCCCTTTGAAAAATGAAACATTTTCTTGTCAAGAAGAAAATGAGTAGCTGGTGGGGTAATGTCAAGAGTTGGCATGGGCTAGTTGCCTGTTTCAATAACGTTCACCAAATAATTGTGAAACATTAGAAATGTGGCTGCCCGACTCAGAAAAAGTTGGTGCAGAGTTTGATATTCTTTTACTCAGATCGCTCACCCTCTTTCTTTTAAACATTAAGCTCACATCTAACCAAACTCTCTTTTCCAATTTACCTCATCGCACATCCCACACTCTTTTCTTTTGACTCCTCACACTCAATCACTATGGATTAACTTCTTGGGTAGAAATCACTGGTTAACATGATTCCATAGAAGTTCAATTAAGTCCTAGCACAATGAAATCCCATGTTTTCCTAGAAAGCATGTGTTGCTCAAAATGGTTGAACTATATCAGCTAAAGCACAAAGTAGATATTGAAAACATTTAAAATCACACTTCCAATTCATGAAATATGTTGAAGAATCGGGAAGTGGTTTGAACATTTAAGAACAATGTTTTCTTATGATTGAAAATTGTCCTTCTTTCAACCATATATGAGATGAAGATAAAGAATTATACCTTTTGCATGCATTCTTACGTCTCATGAAGTCAAGCTTAAAGTCATAAAGATATGATCTTGTAAGCATCTCTCAAACTGTAAAAGTCTAAAAATCATAGTCAAAGCAACTTTATTCATAGAAATTAAAATGACATAAAGCAGTAAAACAATTAAAGTATGAGTTCTGATCTGAAGTAATCAGAAGTCATCACATTTACTCCCCCTGAAATTATGCATCAGAAAAATTATCAGTGAAAAATATAAACATTAACTCCCCTTCAAATGTTGATTATCATATCTGACGGATGCATAAAATTTCAGACAAATATGTACTCCCCCTTGATGGTTGATTTCCTCATTGGAGTATTAGAGTACAATCTCTTATCAGCACAGGAGTAAGGTCTTTTGATCACTGAAGTACGAGTCCTAAACTGTTGTGTTTAGAAGTCAAACTTCGTTGAAGTACGGGTGCTAAGCTGATTTACTTAGAAGCCTCTGTTCTCCTACTCCCCCTTGACAGAAGGTGCCTGCAACACAAATTCATCCTTTTTCTTTGGTATCCATTTGTATTTGGATCCAACTGTGTTAGCACATGATTTTGGTACCCATTGAAATTTGGGTCCTCTTTGCTTTTGAGAATCAAATAAAGAATTAGAATGATAAGAGTGTACATGATATGTGCCAAACCAAACATCAGAATCTTTACGAGAAGCAAAATCATGTTTATCATAATATGAAGACTTTCTAGCAGACATACGTAACTGGAATAATTGCTGCATAGAATATTTCTTGCGAGAAACGACAAGATTTGGTTTTATAATAGCAACATTCGCAATCAAAACATCTTTTCTAGTCGTAGTCTTATTACAATCAACACTAGAAAAAGATTTAGCAGTCTCGTCAATCTCCTGTTTTGGTTGCCATTCAGATTTAACTCCTAGCCTTTTCTTGCTCAGATCTGAAATATTTGAAACTTTTGAGTTAGATTTTTGAGAAACAAATGAATGCTTCTTCTTTGGGTTACCAGTAGTGATCGGTTTCTGTGAATGCTGAGATTTCGTCTTCTTACCTTTTGCATTCTTATTTTTCACAAAAACTGTTTCATCAACTTTCGTTGATGATTCACCTTTCTCAAACATACTGGATAATCCAAAGGAATTCACAACAAAAGACGATGATTAGGAAGTTTGAGAAGAAGGTTCTTGAAAATCATTTTTTAAATTAATATTTTCAATATTTTCAGAGTCTTTTTTATCAAGAATTAAAGAAATGTGTTTATGAAGAAGAAGATTATCCGCTTTTAAAAATTTAATTTCTTCTGTTAAAATATTAATTAAGGTCTTGAAGAGAATTCTCTTTTCCTTTGAAATGTTTATTTTGAAGAAGTCTATTTACTTCTTTCCTAGAATAGTCAATATTATTAGAAGTACTAGTAGTATTTTTAGAAGTAGTATCTGATAATCCCAAAATCTCTAAATCTTAGAGAGAGAAAGTAGAGAGAGAGAGTAGAGTGCGCCAAATGTAAACGTATATTCAAATGAGGTTCCAAAGTTACAAAACAAAAGCACCAAGGGGACTTAAATACCCCAAGGCCTAAACAGAACAGATAAACCAACTAAACACAGTTTAGACCACAGATAATAAATACATTGATTACTATTCAAAATAGACTTAACAATCTCCCCCTTAGTAATCAATGACGCTCTTCTCTTTGACGAAGTCTATTTAGTCCAAGCAATACTTCTAGGCGTCTTAGAGTTGAGCGGAAAATCAACTTCTCACCAATAATATTCAATGTCTTCTTGAGAAGTTGAATTTCATCATTTTCAAGCTGGAAAGCATTTCTTCTTGTCTCTAAAAATCTTCTTTCAGCTGCTTTTAAACGTTGCTCCAATTGTAGCTTGATCACCTTCAATGTTCCATCTGAGTAATGACTTATCTCTTCAAATCTGAGGAAGCATTTTTGACTTGAACCATTCCTGTAGATAACTCCAAATGGATCTTGAAGAATGGTGAATAGAGGATAAGAATCTAAGTTCGACAAGCTACGATTGGGCCTTAGAAGATTAACCACCGGCTGAAAGCTTTCAGCAGCCATTTAAAAATCAAACTCTCTATAGAATCTGATTTGGCGCCGAATAAACCTTTTGATCACAAACAGTGCTTGAGAGACATCTTGTGTTCTATGATAAAGATCCCTGAAATGATTATACTGAAATTCAATGTCATCAATAGATAGATCACTAAAATCTGCCTCCGAGAAAGTATATTACTTGCAATCTCTTCTTTCCACTTCAAAATCCGGATACCAGATATTAGAAAACTTATTTATCGTGACGCTCATAACTCGGACAATCAGATGCGGAGAAAAGACGAGATTCTTTCCACGGCGCTGACAGTTGATGAACATTAAGTATTCATACTGATAATCAGCAGACTCCTTTTCAACCCCAAGAATTGTATGAATGTTGATCTGTCTTCTCCTAGAAACAAAAATATTGCTTTGAGAGTCTTCTAGAAAAGCAAATCTTAGCCTTGAAGCCATATGCCGTAGTTGCAAACTTCTTTGTCTTTGCTATCTAGATAAAGCTGGTCCTTCTTCTAGGATAGTCGATGGAATCACAGGTTCAGAAGGAGGAACATCAGCTTGTGCTATGGACGACTGACCAACTTCAAATGAGCTTGTAGGAGCAGTGGTAGTCGGAGCAGAATCAACAGTAGGAGTAAAAGTAGCTGGAGCAGCTTCAGGAATCTCATCTTGAGAAGGGAGGTCTCCATACAACGTGTTTGAAATTTCTTCATCCTTAGCATCCATAAAAACAGTATCATCTTCAGTATCAGACAACACAATAATATCCTCATACTCTTCTTTTTTTACTTTGCAAAGCTTCTCATATCTGATGTCATCGTCATCATCTGAGTTAATCTCTATGAAGTTTGCGAAGAAGGATCTCATATCATTAGCTGCTTCAGAATCATCTAGCTCATGTGCCCTTGTTGCAGTGTCTGGATCAACGTAAACGACAATCTGCAAATTATTCTCAATATTCTGCTCAGAAATGTTCAAAGAATTAGACATCGCAGACAAATCTACATTTTCTATCATAATGTTCACAATATCTTCAACACAGCAGTCTTGGACATTGTCAGCACTCTTATCTTTGTCAGCTGCCTCTTCTTGCGTTTGATCTTCTCTAACTGACGAATCCTCCACCCTCTTTCTTTTAGTCATCTCCCCCTCATGACCTTGATGATCTGGATCATCCTGGTCATGTCTTCGTTTAAGAGACGGGCCTGTTTCAGTTCTGCAGTCCAGTTCATGACGATCAAATCGGTCAGAGAGAGCGGTTAGAGCTTGAGTCATGAGAGATATGCCTTCCTTGATCTCTAAAAAATTCGTCCGAGCTTCAGTACGGAAAGAAGTGAATTCCTTGTATAGCGCAGAAACCTTGTCAGGTGCAGAAGTAGAAGCTGGAGTTGGAGTCGGAGGCGGATTCGGTTGAAAAGTCCGTAACAAAGAGATCAAATCTTGATTTTGCTGTTCTGGTGGCGACATAGAAAGAAGACGAGCATAGAGCAGATCAGTCAATTCAGTAACCGGAAAATCTTGAACAGAAGAGCGTGAAGTAGAAATAGGAGGAACTGAAGTTGATACGCCAACAGATTATGTAAATAGTGGAGGAAGCGGAATAGAAGCAATCGCAGGTGCAAAAGTAGAAATAGTAGAAGACGGTTCTCAGATAACTACCCCAGATGGTCTTCTGAAAGGAATCTCTTGTGGAATCGAAGTAGCTTCAATCTCTGGCATCTTACCTTTGAAGAGTGCCCGCAACTTCTGAATTTCTGCATTCTTTTGTTCTTCAAATCGTTCGCTCATCTGTCGGATGACCTCATTCAGAGTTGTAAATTTCTCCGTCGTATCACGTACTGCAACTGAAGAAGTATCGACAGTAGAAGTAAGCTCAGGTAAAGAATGAGAACATGTTGTACCTTGAACCCGATGGTGAGTTGTAGCATTGGCAAAAGCTAGATCAAGCTCATCAACTTGAATATCAGCCACTTTAGGATTCACAGATACATATTCTTCTTCAGACAAAACATCTTCTTGAACTTGCACTTCTGGTTCCCTGGACTTTCTTTCATAAACAAGAATACCAGGCTGGTCACCATCATTACCACCATTACCATCAGTGTCATCATCATCCCCATCTTCATCTCCAGCAATATCATCACCAGCTTCATCATCATCATCAATATCATTATCCGCAGGGTCAGTGTCGATAGCGGCAAGAACACCACCTATTTGTTTATTGGCAACAACTGCTTCAACCTCTTGATCGACAACAGCTACTTCAACCTCTTGATCGGCATGAAAAGATACAACTTTTTCATCATGAGACGGTTCAGCTTGGTCATCTTCCAAAGAGAGATCATTTTCCATACAATATTGAATTATGCTATCATCAGATGGATCATCATAATTCACAATAATCTCATGAGGAATCGGCATGGAATAGTTGAAAAACTGCTTCGGTTTCTGAATGTATGTCATCTCAGTATCCGAAATTTGAGGCCAAGATAATCGACGAGGAATAGCAGAATTACTTCGTAACATACTCCTGACAATAATCTTCATATATCGAACAAATAGAATAAACTTGCGCTTCTTATGCGTCAGTTGCACTCTCTCTGAAAGTTCGGTCCAGAAGATATACGTGTAGTCGACATGCAGGTCATAGACAACTGCGTGGAACAATCTGAGATAGTGAAGACTTGGATTGTCCGTGACGGAATGTTTGGATGTAAGGCACCTGTTGAGAACAGAAAACAATGCATACCAGACCGGAGGTAGATTGGATTTGTCAAAGTCACTTACTCTATTCAAAGCACCAAGATATCCCAGATTACGAATACCTTCGAGAACATCCAATTCGGAAGGAAAGGTGTCGTAAGACGTGCGGCCCGGTCGTGAATTTGGTTCAGGAAGTTCTAAAATCAGCTGAAGACGCTTGTAAGATAGAAAAGAGTCAAACTGGTCAATCTGTAGATCGAATCTATGAGGTCGAACTAGCTCATTCTTGGGGATAGTGTGCCAGGCCTATTGAAGATAAACTTTAGGAACATCGGCACAAGAAGTGAGAGCTGAAGCAAGCAGATGTCCTCTGAGAATTGCTCTAATCACAGGATGAATCTTTATCTTGTCAAAGTCGATGAACTAATTGTTTGGCTTGTAAGGCAGCATGTACATCATAGTAGGAAATACGTCGTTCGGTGTTCGCCGCTGAGCTGAAAGATTCGTCCCAACAGAAGGTATAGATGGCATAGGCGTTTCGTGTGATGCACGATCAGATGGGTCATCATGAATGACATTCTCATCTTGAATCATTAGATCTGTGATGGTTTGAGAAGCCATGAGAATACCTGAGAAACAAAAAAGAAATTAGACAAGGAAAGAGAAAATGAAAAAAACACAAAAGAAAATGAAAAAAATTCTAAGTCTGGTTTGCGTGACAAGCGTGAGACGTAAACTGAGGTTTGCGCGATGAACTTGAGACGCAAAGTAAGGTTTGCGTGACATACGAGTGGCGCAAAGCAAAGTTTGCGTGATGTACTTGTGACGTAAACTGAACTTAAGAAAAGTTTCATTCATAAGATAAAACACTTAGGTTTGAGTGACACAATGGTAATGCAAAGGTAACTTTGCGTGACCAACGGGTAACGCAAAGTAAACTTTGCGCGACCAACGTGTTGCGTAAACTATTCTTGAGACAAAAAAAAAACACAACACAAAGTTTGCGTGTCTAGAAGGTAACGCAAAGGTAACTTTGCGTGACCAACTGGTAACGTGACCCATGGGTAACGCAAAGTGAACTTTGCGTGACCAACTGAATACGCAAAACCCTAGAACATTAACAACGGTTTGCGCGAGTTCATCTGTGTTTGGCAAAAGTTTCAAAGAAATCGATTTTAGGACAAAATATATAGTCGAAAATCATAAATGAACAATTAGAAATGTATTTCGACGAAACCAATACTGATTAAAATCTATATGAAACATAAAATTTTGAAAAATTTGAAAAACAAAGATGAACAGTCGCAAATCTTAAACACCAAAATCGAAGCACAAACAACAAATCAAATAGAAATAACACATACCTGGGATTCGAAAATAGTATCTAATACAAACCCAACAATCGATTTGAATAAATAAGCTCGATTCTGATGAAACAGAAGATGAACAGTTTAAAATCAAATCGCACAGTGATGAAATCGTAAAACCAAGAAACAAGAAAGAACAATGCTATACTAAACATAACCACAAATCAAATACAAAAAGAAGATAGAACACATACCTGATCGAAAAATCAAGAACTGAAATCGAAGAAAATAAACTCGGTGCACAGAGAGGGAAAATGAAGAGACAATATTCAAATGAGAAAAGGAGCGAGAAAAAAATTGAAATGGGACAAATACTATTTATAAAAAAAACAATAACACTAAAAAAAATCATGCTAAAAAAATATAACTAATAGCACACATAAAAAAAAAATGAAATATTACCTGGAATGTCTTTTTACTCCCCCTACACAAATGCACTAACTTGAACATATCAGTATAACATTTGTATAGAAAAATCAAAAATACATACCTGATGAACTGCTGATCTGAACGTTAATCACTGTATCAGATATGTACCTGACAACTTTACTTACTCCCCCTCAAAAACAGAATGTTGTTAGATTCACATTCATATGTTCTCTCCCCCTCGAAAAATGCACATACCAATTTACAAAAACATGGATACTCAAACATAAATACATCAGTATAAAAAGAAAATCATACTGAATATAAATTTTGAAACAATTGAACATATAAAATTTTAAACACTAAACAAATGAAATTCTACTCAGTAAAATATCACAGATTTATCAATCAGTTGAAATCAAGTGTGTGTTGTTGGATACAGAAACAGGTTTTATTGCATATTAAGTTAAGACATGTTCAGTTTCAAAAACTTCCAGCAATCTATTCAGTGTGCTTGCATGCGAACTTCGATTAGCTTCAATAAAATGTAATTCTAAAAATATAATAGAGAACTTTGCATGTACTCACACTAAGCCATCAAGAATTAAGACTTTCATAAATTTATACGTTTATCACAACTCAAACATATCACCAAGTATCAAGAGATGTGTGCTCATTGGCATCTTTTAGCAGTGTGCACATTTGCATTTTCACATGAGTGTGCTCTTTGGCATCTTTTAAGCTTGTGCACTCTGGCATCTTTTAATCAAAAAGTTCGGTAAGTAAAGAACATGCCGTAAACGTAACTTTCTATCTGACCCTATTGCAGGATTTGGGTCAGCCGCTCCCAGACCAGTTGGTCTTAGGGGACTAGGTGTCAAGAACCCCTTGGAACTTACTTTCCCAGATCAGAAAGGCTACATCGACACATCCTAAACCCATTCATACCAATAGAACATGACTTTCGATCTGTTTCTATAGAAGGATTTGGGTTCGATCACTCCCAGACCAATTGACCTTAGGGGACCAGATGACAAGCATCCCACAGAACTTACTTTCCCAAACCAGAAAGGTCACAGGTACAAACTTTTAAACTTAGAGATTTCTGAATTTTATATATATAATTCATCTCAATCACCCAGTTTTACATCTAAGTTCTTAGCCCATATTTTCATTACGATCCATAACTCAAGACTTTTTAGATTTTCCAAGCATTGTAAACTAAAAATATTCCGAATCACATATCTTTAAAGCAGTATCAAAAGCTTCAAACATGTTGCTAACTTTTCGACTTTTGTAAGACTTGAAAGTTGAACATATAAAACTTTAATATAAACAAAGCAACTTGAAAATTTATCCTAGACACACATTTTATTCAAAAGAAAGAAAGCCTGTAAATATTTTACTTTATAGAATAAAGTTTGTAAAGATTTAAATTTTTAAATTCAACATGCCGAGTTTTGAAAGCAGAAAATTAAAATGTTTTTCATCTAAAGCTTTTGTAAAGATATCAGCAAGTTGATATTCAGTTGGGACAAAATATAATTCTATAGTACCTTCTTCCACATGATGCTTTATGAAATGGTACCTCATATCTATGTGTTTGGTCTTTGTGTGCTGGACCAGATTGACTGATATCGCAATTGCGGATTTGCTGTCACAATAGATTGGAACTGTTTTGTATAGCATCCCATAATCACGAAGTTGTGTCTTCATCCAAAGCACTTGAGCGCAACAACTAGCTGCGGTGACGTATTCTGCCTCTGCAGTTGAGATAGAAACACAGTTCTGCTTCTTCGACGCCCAGCTTATCAGTCTATCACCCAGGAATTGAAGGTGACCTGATGTGCTTTTTCGGTCTAACTGATTTCCACCAAAATATGCATCAGAGTAAGCAGTTAGTTTATAATCATAACTCTTAGGATACCACAAACCTAAATAAGTAGTTCCTTTGATGTAGCGAAATATGCACTTGACTGCCAACATATGCGATTCCTTTGGCTTAGCTTAAAATCTGGCACATAAGCAAGTAGAGAACATGATATCCGACCGACTTGTAGTTAGATACATTAGTGATCCGATCATGCCTCGATAAGTCTTGACGTCCACAGCTTTTCCATCTGGATCGAGTCCAATTTTAGCACCATGAGCCATAGGCGTGCCAATTGAAGAAGATTTGTCCATCTTGAATTTCTTCAGGATGTCAAAAACGTACTTCGACTGGTTAATAAAAATTCCATCTGGAAGCTGTTTCACTTGTAAGACAAGGAAGAAATTAATTTCTCCCATCGTGCTCATTTGAAACTTGGAGGTCATAAGATCAGAAAACCAAGTACATAAAGATTTATTAGTCGCACCAAATATAATATCATCTACATATATTTGAACTAAGTAGATATCCAAGTTATAATGATAAATGAAAAGAGTGGTATCTATTGATTCTTTGGTAAACCCGGATTTGATCAAGAAGGCCGACAACTCATCATACCACGCCCTTGGTGCTTGTTTCATGCCGTACAATGCTTTATCGAGAAAGTACACATGATCAGGACGGTCTTTGTCAACAAACCCCTCTGGTTGAGAAACATAAACTTCTTCTTTCAGTTTCGCATTGAGAAAGGCTGTTTTTACATCCATCTGATACACAGTAAAATTGCGATAAGCAGCAAAAGCGAGAAACATGCGAATATCTTCTAATCTTGCAACCGGCGTGAAAGTTTCATTGTAGTCGATTCCTTCTTCTTGTCGATATCCCTTGGCTACCAATCTAGCTTTATTACGAACGACGATACCATCTTTGTCTTTCTTGTTCTTGAATATCCACTTTGTGCCAATAATGCTCTTTCCTTTTGGCTGTGGTACAAGTCTCCAAACTTTTAATGCGTCAATTTGATTGAGCTCCTCTTGCATTGCTATAATCCAATCCGGATCCTCCAACGCTTCAGATACTTTGGTTGGTTCAATCTTGCTTAGAAATCAAGTGAAAAGACATTCGTTGGAAGTTGCCGCCTTGGAACGAGTAGATACACTTGCTTGAGGATCACCAATAATTTGATGAATAGGATGAGATCTTGTCCATTTGGTGGTGTGAGGGAGAGGATCTATAACTTCTTGAACAACTTCTAGTTGTTGAGAAAGAGCTTCAGTTACGTCTATGTCAGATGAAGAAACATCAACAGTTTCAACTGGAGGAGGAGGTATTTCAACAACTTCTGAATCATATTCTGGAATTGTTGAACCGGTTCTGTATGTACAGATGTTTCTTCATGTACATATGCTTCTTGCCCAGATTCAGTATTCACATACTCAGATTCTGATTGATCTTGAGGGAGTTCAGAAATAACTTGAACAACATCAGTGTCAGAGATAGATGCAGCGGAATTAGGAGTAGATGCGTTCACAGTTTCCTGATTCACAGATGAAGCATTTTCAGAATTAGATTTAGGTACATCATCATAAAAATTCTCAAAAAGAAAATCAAGATCAGAAAGATTAAGCAAGGAAGAAGAAGGATCCTGATTTGACGGTTGTATTGCAGGTTCTGAACTGACTTGTCCAGAAGCTAAATTCCCTGTAAGTGCGGGTTTTGAGCCTGATTGACCAGAAACCAAATTGGCAGCTTCGTCAAATTTGACATTTACACTCTCTATCACTTTTCTGGCTGAAGTAAGAAAGACTCTGTAAGCCGCAGAAGTAGAAGAATACCCAAGAAAAATACCCTCATCTTCCTTTGGACTAAACTTGTTGAGATTGTCTCGGTCATTCAGAACATAACATTTACACCCAAATGACTTGAAATATTTGACATTCGGTTTGATACCGTTCATAAGCTCATATGAGTTTTGTTGAATCGGCGATGTAGAATTGATCTGTTCTGGGTATGACATGCAGTTGAAACAGCTTCAACCCAATGAGACAAAAGAAGACCTGAATATGCAAGCATCGATCTGGCAGCCTCAACAAGTGTTCTATTTCTTCATTCAACAACCCCATTCTGTTGCGGTGTTCGGGAAACAGAAAATTGTTGTTGAATACCTTGATCTTCGTAGAAAACTTGAAGAGTGCTATTCTTGAATTCAGTACCATTGTTTGATCTGACAACTTTGACTGGTTTTTGCTTGTTGGTCTGAATTTTTTTGATGAGGTTGATGAGAATGTCGGGAGTTTCATCTTTAGGCTTGAGAAACTTAACCCATGTATACCGTGAGTAATCATCAACAACCACCAAGACATATCTTTTCTTTCCGATACTCTTTGTCTTTATCGATCCGCATAAATCAACATGTAACAAATCAAGAATGTCCGAAGTGCAGGGTTCAGGCTTTGGTTTATGAGGAGCTTTCTTCATCTTTCCTTTTTCACAATCTTGACAGAGGTGGTCTTTCTGAAAACGAAGTACTGGGAGACCTTTCACTGAATCATTCTTGACCAGGTGATCCATGTATTTAAAGTTGAGATGAGCTAATCGTCGGTGCCAAATCCAGCTTTCATGAATAGAGGCTTTAGATAACAAGCAGATATCTGAAGGAATTTTAACCTTGGAAAGATCAATGGTATACAAATTGGATCTTCTCTTGCCAACCAGTAAATCTGTGCCACAGTCATTCTTCACAGCAACTCGTTTAGATTTGAAGCTGACTTCAAGATCTTTATCACAAAATTGTCCGATGCTGAATAAATTGTGGCTTAGAACTTCAACATAGCTCACTCGTTTGACAGTAATATTTCCTTGAACAAGATCACCATAACCTAGAATGGGAGCAGTCTCGCAGTTTCCAAACTTAACACGACCGCAACATTTTTCTTTAAAATTTGAAAGTAATGATTTGTTGCCCGTCATGTGTTTGGAACACCCCGAATCCAGATACCATAAATGACTAAGCTGCACATACAGAAACTACACAGATTTAGGTACCCATATGCTTATGGGTCCCTTCTTGTTAGATTTGTGTCTTTTTGTCAGGATCTGATTCTTAACAGGAATAATGAAACTCAGAAACAATATTAAAGAAGTTGTGGAAAAACACTTTAATATTCAAATATCGATGTAACAGTAAAGTAGAAATCAAAACTTGTAAACTTTTTTGAATGATTAAAGTTACAAGCTTTCACACAAAACCTCAATCTTGATGAACATGCTCACCAAGACGAATTCTACTTCTCCAGAACTAGGGTTGTAAACCTTGAGGTCAATTCTCTCTCAAAACAAAAACTCAGAATACTCGTATAATAAACTATTCTGAATAACTCTATACATATACTGAAAATAAAATATAATTACAAAACATAAAAGATCTTCAGTATATTCTTCCATGATTATCTTCAACCTTCCATGATTATCTTCAAACCTTGATCTACGTGTCTTACGAAGATTATCACATAAGCAGTATTAAGTCATAGCAGCATTAACACTCTGAGCAGTATTAATCTTCACCAGCAGTAGTAACTATACTTAAGAGTATTAATTTCTACCAGCAGTAGTAATTTGGCTCAGCAGTAGTAACTTGTCTCAACAGTAGTAACCATGTTGTACTGGCAGCAGTAATCATACTTAAACAAATCTTCAGTTCCCAACAATCTCCCCCTAACTTGACTTTTAGATAAGAGAAGTCAAGTTCTTCAGATGCTCCCAAAACTCCATTGCTCATAATCCTGTATCAGGATTCAGCCCCAAACTTTGATTAAGAGTTATGTGAATCAAATATCTTGCCATTTCAGAATCTGGTGCACAACCAAGCTTTTTCTTCAACATAGCATGCAACTTTAGCCTGCTATGGTTGTAAACGCTATCCACTAAGAAGTATTCAATGTGATTTGTATCCATAGCCAGTGCATATACTCTACTTCTTTCATACAGAGTCCAGTTGTTAATGGTTTTGAAAACATTTCTGATAACATGCTGAACTTCCTCTAGCTTGAACAACATGCATAGATATTCCATCACAAGTTTTGTAACTGGTATCCCTGGAGTTTTCATCTTATCAGCATATAATTTCATCCCCACCTCAAACATTTCCTCTAAATCAGATCTGAAGCATACTCTTACAATCTTGGCCCAAGTAGGATACACTTCAAACTTGTCATCTTTCCTCTTAAGCCTGATATACTCCTTTCCATCTACTTCCATGGTATCCCAGTGAATAATCTCAGGAGGCTTGACACCAACCGGTTCAGCTGTTATAGGCTTAGGCACTTTTTCCATCATCACCATGTACATATTCACATCAGAAGTACTGGATGGTTATTCTTGAGATTGAGCTTCCTGTTCATCAGACTTAGGTGCCCCTTCTTCTTCAGCTACCTTCTGTTCTTTCTCAGCTTCTTCCTCATCCACTCGAGGTTTCTTAGCTGGTTTTCTTCTTGCCATCATTTTTGTTCTTTTCAAAGTCCTCAAACTTTCACCTAGAGTAGCTTCCTTCCTTGGTGTTTCTTAATCATCAGGAAATGGTTTTTGTATTTGAAGGTCATGCCTCTCTTTCATCTTCTTTTCCACTTCAACTCTTGCTTGGTTATTTCCTTGTAACTTAGTCATCTCTGCCTCATACAAACCTTTGATTTGATCAAATGACATTTTTGTGAACATTTCCTTTTTGACTCCCACAGCACCTTTGAGGAAAGTGATCATCTTCTTTCTCTCTTGGGTGCCAAGGTAGGTCTGTGAAGGTTGCCTTTTCTTTGCACCCATTTTGATAATTACAGGCTTCTTAAGAATTTCAGATTTCGTCTGTGCCATCTCTGTTGCCAAACTCTTTTGATATGCTTCATTAAGCTCTGCAGCTAGAGCTCTTGCCATCTCCCTATCTTTTTCCACTTGATCTTTTTCTGCTTGCTCAAGTTCTGCCTGAATTTTCTTAGCCAAAGCTTCATCTGACTCAATCAACTTTTTCTTTTTAAGTGGTTGGTCAGATTCCACTATCTTGGTTTTGCCTTTGTCCTTGCTTGCTACCTTATCAGCACTAGCTTTCTTGATAACGTTAACATTGTCTTTGATGACAACTCCTTTGGTCTTTGAAGTGACCTTAGGAGTGTCATGTTTAGCCTTGATTAATGCTTCAGCTATCTCAATTTCTTCCAAATTGCTGCTAAGGATGTCGGTTAATATCTCTTGAACAATTTCTTCTGCTTCATTTATTTCAGCAGCATTAACTGTTTTTGCTGCTTTGCTTGCTTCAACAACATTAACTGTTTCTGCTGCTTTCTCAAACACTATTTCTGTTTCTACTGCTTTCTCTGTAACTGCTCTTTTTCAAACCCTGTTTCTGTTTCTACTGCTTGTACCTTATCCCCACTACCACTAGCAAACTCCCCCTCATCTCCATGTTTCTCCCCCTTATTCTTAGCATTCTCCATGTTGACCTCAGCTTCTGACTCCCCCTTTTTGGGAGCATCATCCACTGGGTTCCTTCTTCTGAGCTCAAATATTTGCTTTGACCTTCTTTGAACCACCTTTTTAACCAACTTCTTTAAGGTACTGATTTCTTCTTGCTGGTTGATGATGACTTTCTTGAGTTCATTTACAACCTTCTTTTGAGAATCCAGTTCAGTTGCCATGTTGGACATGGTAGAAATCAATTCCAGGTAGTCATATCTATCCTCACCTTCTCCAGGAGTGTTACCCCCTTTTGAGGGATCATTGGAATGTTTAATAGGGATCTCTAGCCAGACTGAAGCACCACCTATTCCCTTGGTTTCTGGGCACCCGGGACCTTTGAATGATTGCTCATTCAAAGTTGTCGTGGGGAAGGTCTTAGTGATGTTACCACTGGCCTCCTCTGTGCTAGCAGGAGTAGTGGCAACCTTCTCACCCACATGCTCATGCATCTCCTTAGTGAGCACCTCCTTAGGGTTGGGAGACACCCCAGTGGTTTTCCTATGGATATTCTCTAATGGAGAATGCTCCATTAGAGGGGTTTGAGCTTCTGGGTTTGTAGGAGGTACTGTTGATCCAAACTCTCTCAGTGATTTGATAACGACCCTCTTTTATACTTAGTGAAAATTACGTTATTATATGTATTAGTGTTTCATCATCAGCGATCAGACTGAGTCTGTTCAGTTATCGCTGATGACCTTTCTGTAAACATTTAATATGTATTAGTGTTTCACTTTCAGCGATCAAACTGAGTCTGTTCAGTCATCACTGATCGTTTCCTATGTAACACAGTTAACGTAATCCCTGAAGACAAGTCTCGCGTCAACATAGTTCATAGCTGAATCGAAGACGAAGCCACTGAACAATAGATAAGTCTACTAGTGACCTGATGCGGATATCAGCGAAGACCAGACAAATCTACTTACGCGAAGAAGCCTGAGGAAAAGCTTCAGCGATAGCTGAACTTTATCTCTGAAAGAAGAGATACTCAGCGATCAACGATCACAAAGCTTATGCCTCAAGTTTTCTTTTGTCTTACCTTGCACAACCAGTACGATGTGTCAGAACGGACAAGTCTCTGCCACAAATCGTACACCAACTCTGTCAACTACACTGTTCATAAAGTGGCCAAAAGCATGTCTCCAAAAGTGAGACTACCAAAGCCAATCTATGAATGCCACGTGTAAAGTACCCTGCCATGCATTTAATACATAGGGTATAAATAGGAAGCTCACTCCTTCATCTGAAGGAGTGCTCAATCCTTGAACTCCAAAGATAGAAACCCTTGTTTTCTCTCTCTCTAAAAATCCCCCATTCTCTGAATTTCTTGTGCAACCATCTTAGTGTTTCTTAAGTTTGTTTAGATTGAGTCTGTCTTAATCTTATTCCGCAACAAACTTGTAAATTGTATTTTGATTTATCAATAAACAATTTATTAAACTTTAATTTCTGTGTTTGTATTCAACCCCCCCCCTTCTACAAACTTGTTAAGCACCTTCGGGACCAACAAGTGGTATCAGAGCAGTTTGTTTAATCTAATAAACAAGATCTTGCTGTATACTCTTCCTTGCTATTCTAAAATGGCACTAAACACAAACACAAACTACTATGATAATGGTTCACTTTCTAAACCTCCTCGATTTAGCAGAGATAACTTTTCTCTATGGAAAAATCGAATGATGCTATTTCTTGAAGGTGCGGATCCTACTATACCTGAATATATAGAAAACGGACCCTATGAACCTGTTAGAATTATAGCTGCGGTTCCTGCTACTGCCACCACTGAAGCTGTCCCTGAACGATATGTCGTTAAGGAAATAAGACAGTGGAGTGATGAAGATAAAAAGAAGGTAGGCATAGATGCAAGAGCAAAGACCATTATATCAATGGCTCTGCCTGATGAAGTTTTCCATTCCATCATGCATCTAAAAACTTCTAAAGAAATGTGGGAAACCATATGTGTTCAATATGAGGGCACCACTGAAATCCAAGAGACCCGAAAGATTAACTTGGTAAGACAGTATGAAAGTTTTATCGCTGGTAAGAATGAATCTCTTTCTGACATTCATCAGCGGTTTAACTGCCTGATCATTGACCTAAGAACTGTTGGAAGGACCTATTCTAATTCTGAGGTCCTAACAAAATTCTTGGAAAGTCTTCCTGAAAGCTGGGATAGTTATTCAATATGTCTTAAGCTGACAAAGGACTTACATACTCTCTCTCTAAGCACTCTGTATGGAATATTGCTCAACTATGAGCAATCTAATCTCCTGAAGAAGAATCTTGTAAAAGATTCTAAAGACTCCAAAAGCACTGCTGTTGCTTTAGTCTCATCAGAGATAATTCCATCCCAGCGATCTACTCTCACCATCACTGAGTTAGATTCTGAATCTGAGGATTTATCAGACCCTGATCTTTCAGAGTTTAATGAGTCCTTAGCACTCTTGACAAACTCTTTTAAGAGATTTGCAAGAAAGAGTAACTTCCGAAGAAGTAAACCTCTCTCTCTTACTGAAAAGCCAAAATCAACTCCGGTTGATAAGGCTACAGCCACTTGCTATAACTGCGAAAAAATTGGACATTTTGCTAGTGAGTGCAGGTCTAAAAAGGTCTTCAAACCTTCTACCTCAAGAAGATCCAGTGATGACAAATACCATAAGCTGAAAAACAAATATCAAAAGCTGAAAAGCTATCAGCAGAAAGGTAAAGGTCTCATCGCTGAAGAACATGACTGGGCTGAATCAGAAGAATCATCTTCTGATGAAGAAGAAGTCGCTAATCTTTGCCTCATGGCTGAGATTAAAGAAGAAGTAGAAGAACCATCTGAACCTTCTATGAGCTACATATCATCTCAGGTATCCATCTCTACAAATCCCTCTCTGCCTGAAGCTGAGAGAAGTCGCGCTGTTGATGTGCTGACGATTGACCTTTATAATGCTCTAAACGACAAAACTCAAGCTGAAAATAAAAATGTTTATTTAACACAAGAGCTAGAGAAATGTCATGAAAAGATCAGTGAACTAAATCTTTTAGAAGAAAAGCTAAAAGATCAAGTCATTATAAATGAAATCATCAGCATTGAACGCGAACAAGCCATCGCTGCTCTAAAAGCAGAAAAGGCTCATGTTGAAAAATGGTGCAAATCATCAACAAAGATCTCTGAGATAATAAATGCTCAAACTCCTGAAAGTGATAAAACTGGTCTTGGTTTTTGGACACCACAGGATGATCCTAAAGAAGAAAGTTCCTCGCTTAAGTTTGGAACTTTTGTCACATCTTTCTTTGACACTTCTTATAATCAATTCTATCCCTGTTCTTCTTCTAATCCCAACCCTGAGGATATATCTGCAAAATCTAAGCCTGCAGATAAAGGAAAGTCTATTCTCACTCAGAAGGCTTCCAAGAAAACCAAACTGAAAGTTCCCTCCAAACCTTCAGTGGATAAACCTTTTAGCTCAGTGACAGAAATCTTTGATATCTGTCCTCCAAAGCTGAAGGTTGATCTAAAGCCCGTGAAATCTGAAGAAATAAAAATTCCTCCCAGATCTCGTGCTAAAGGTATTCTTGGAGCTGGACCTGCTCATCTTAAGTTTTCAAAACCTTTTGGTTATAAATCCACCATCAGATATAGAAAATGTTATCACTGTGGATTCACTGACCATATTGCGAGCAAGTGTCCAAATACCACCGAAGCTGATAAAACAGCCAAAGTGAAGAAAAATGCCTCTAAGGCAAATAAAGTCACCAAAGTGAAGAAAAATACCACTAAGGTTAAGAAATTAACCAAAGTGAAGATTACCACTGAAGCTGAATCTTCCTTATCCACTAACTCTGAAGGACCCATTGAAAAGTGGGTACCAAACAAAGCTTAATCTTCCTTATGTATGCAGGGATCAAAGGGCATCTGGTATCTCGATAGCGGATGTTCTCGTCATATGACTGGACAAAGAGACCTGCTCACTGAATACAAGGAAGAGAAAGGTCCCTCTGTAACCTTTGGTGGAAATGGAAAAGGATTTACCCGTGGGTTTGGTGTCCTCAGCAATGGGACAACTACCTTTCGAAGAGTCGCTTATGTAGATGGACTGAAGCACAATCTTCTAAGCATCAGTCAGCTATGTGACAAAGACTACGAAGTTCGCTTTTCTAAGAAAGCATGTTCAGTGGTAGATGAAAAAGGAAAACTTGCTCTCAGTGGTTATAGAAGAGAAAATGTCTATGTAATAGATATGGACTCTACTATCACTGATAACTTATGTTTTCTCTCTAAGGCCTCTTCTGATGTCAACTGGCTATGGCATAAAAGGCTCTCTCATCTAAACTTCAAAACCCTGAATTCTCTCTCATCTAAGGAACTGGTTTCTGGTCTTCCTCAGCACTCATATGCTAAAGAATCTCTCTGCTCAGCATGTGAAAAAGGAAAACAAACAAGAGCTAGTTTCAAGTCGAAACAAGTTTCCTCAGTAACAAGTCCTCTTCAGCTCTTGCATATGGATCTATTTGGCCCTGTCAATATCCAATCAATAGCTGGAAAGAAATATACGCTTGTCATTGTAGATGAATATTCTCGCTACACCTGGGTTATTTTTCTTCGCTGCAAGAATGATACTCCAGAAGAACTAATATCTTTTGTCAAAAAGATGGAAGTGCTGAATAATCTTACTGTTCGATCAATAAGGAGTGATCATGGAACTGAATTCAAAAATAGTTCCCTGAACAATTTCTTTGAGAACAAGGGAATCTCTCACAACTTCTCTTCAGTAAGAACACCTCAGCAAAATGGAGTCGCTGAAAGAAGAAACAGAACGATCATAGAAGCTGCTAGATCAATGCTCAGCGATTCTCACCTCCCTACTCAATTTTGGGCAGAAGCTGTAAACACTGCATGTTTTACTCAAAACAGATCGCTGATAATAAAGCGATTTGGGAAGACAGCTTATGAACTCTTTCTTGGAAGGAAGCCTTCTATCAGTTTTCTTCATATCTTTGGTTGTCAGTGCTTTATCTTAAACAACAAAGATCAACTTGGAAAGTTCGACCCAAAAGCCGATGATGGAATATTTTTAGGATATTCCTCCATCTCAAAAGCCTACAGAGTTTTCAACAAAAGAAGACAAACCGTAGAAGAAACCATTCATGTCACGTTTGATGAAACGCGCTCAGCGAACTCTAAACCAATCGCTGACAATGAAGAACTGAATACTTGGATGATCTCTCACTATAAAGGAACTGAACCTTTCTTCTCAAACCAACAGCACACTGAAACTCCAGCTGCTGATGAAGAACCAAGTATCATACCTCCCACCGCTGAATCCAACTCATGGATTTCAGCTGAACCTCTAAACACACTTCTACCATCAAATCCATCTACGTCTGAAAACCCTTCTGAAAGCATTGGTGTATCTAATGTTCAACAATTACTAGCTGATGAACCTCAAGCATCTTCATCAGTGACTGCTCCTATTGTTGATCCTATCGCTGAAATAAGCAATCTTGCTCCTGCTCAGAGATGGACCAGAGATCACCCCATAGATCAAATTCTTGGTAATCCAGATGCAGGTATTCAGACACGACGAAGCTCAGGTAATATCTGTCTCTTTGTAAACTTTCTCTCCTTAATTGAACCAAAGAAGACTGATGATGCCCTCAGAGATCCAAACTGGGTCAGCGCTATGCAAGAAGAGCTGACTGAATTCTCTCGAAACAAAGTTTGGAATCTCGTTCCTAGACCATCTGATAAAACTGTAATAGGCACCAAATGGGTGTTTAGAAACAAGTTAGATGAACATGGAATTGTAACCCGCAACAAGGCTCGACTTGTTGCTCAGGGATACAGACAAGAGGAAGGCATAGACTATGATGAAACCTTTGCCCCTGTGGCCAGGCTCGAAGCAATTCGACTATTCTTAGCTTATGCAGTCTATAAAGACTTCATCGTTTATCAAATGGACGTAAAATCAGCTTTTCTGAATGGAAAACTGAATGAAGAAGTTTATGTAGAACAACCACCAGGGTTCTATGACCCTAAGCATCCAAATTATGTTTATAAATTGGATAAGGCTCTCTATGGTTTAAAACAAGCCCCTCGTGCTTGGTATGACACTCTCTCATCTTTTCTTATCTCTGAAAATTTTGAACGTGGCAAGATTGATAATACGTTATTTTTCAGGAAGATAAAAGGTCATATAATTCTTGTACAAATATATGTCGATGACATAATATTTGGTTCTACTAACCCATCTCTATGTACTCGCTTCGCTGAAAGAATGAAGAAAGAATATAAAATGAGTATGATGGGTGAGCTGACATATTTTCTTGGTCTTCAGATTAAACAATCTGACAAAGGTACTTTTATCTGCCAAGGTAAGTATGTTAAAGACATGCTGAAGAAGTTTGATTTAACACAAACTTCAGCGATGAAAACTCCTATGGCACCACCACTGACACTTAACAAGGATCCATCTGGAAAACCTGTTAATGTCACTGCCTATAGAGGAATGATAGGCTCATTGTTGTATCTTACAGCAAGCCGACCTGACATCATGTACTCTACTTGTTTATGTGCACGCTATCAATCTGAACCCAAGGAATCCCATCTGATCGCTGTAAAGCGAATTTTCAGATATCTGAAAGGAACTCCTAACCTCGGTCTTTGGTATCCCAAAGACTCAGGGTTCGATCTAACTGGTTATTCTGATAGTGATTTTGCAGGCTGTAAACTTGACAGAAAAAGTACCACTGGTGGATGTCAACTCTTGGGAGGAAAGCTAGTAAGCTGGACAAGCAAGAAGCAAAATTCTGTGTCCACTTCCACAGCTGAAGCTGAATACGTAGCCGCTGGAAGCTGTTGTTCACAAATCCTATGGATGAGAAATCAACTATTAGATTATGACCTTCAGCTATCAAAGATTCCTATCTATTGCGACAGCACTAGTGCTATCGCTATAGCAAATAATCCAGTGCTACATTCAAAGACAAAACACATAGAGATCAGATATCACTTTATCAGAGATCATGTGATGAATGGTGATATTGAACTTCACTTTATCCCTACTGACTTTCAGCTTGCTGATATATTCACCAAACCTCTTGATGAGACAAGGTTCAACTTTCTCATCAGTGAGCTCGGAATGCTGAACCTCGAAGAATAATTCTTCAGCGTTCATGTATTGTGTCAGTAATCAAAAGTTCCCCTCATCATTCTCTCTGATAAACATTCTGACTCTCAGGTATGTTCTCTCTCCCTCAAAGATGTTTTTCTTCAAAATATAAACTTTAATCACTGAACTTTCTTCAAATGATTAAAAGTTTTTTTTGAAAAATACATTAATCACTGATATTTCCAATCAGTGATCTTTTAAAAGGAAAATCTATCCCTATCTTTACAATCAGGGATACTTTTAAAAAGGAAAATCTATCACTGACTTTTCTTCAGTGATCATTTGAACGGACAAATGAACAGTCTCTCTCCTCTATGACGTCATTTGAACCGACAATCCACGACATGCCTTTTCTGACACGTTCGTCCGTTGCCCTTCTATCCAATCAACTTCGTGGAACGTGTCAATGTCATGATGATTTCTTTTCCCGCTTCATTCTCTCTCTTATCTCTCTTCTCTCTCTTCGTATAAAAGGAATTCTTCTCTCCTTTATACGGTTTACGCTTTCAAAACTTTCAAAGCAAGAAACATTCTCTCAAGAACACTCAAGCAAGTAAACCCAGAATATTGAATCTGCAACTCTTTTTCTTCAAGATACACAGGTTTATTTCATGTTTATATGCTTTGTTCATATGCTTTTTATTCTTTTAAAATCCTACTCGCTTTCTATGGATTTTATAAAACGTTTTTTTTTAAAACTAAAGATCATTCCTTCTGATTTTATGTTTTTAAATAAAAACCTTTTGGTTTTAAAGTGTTCTTCATTCTTTCTACCCAGA
Source organism: Arctium minus (assembly GCA_954870635.1). NCBI lineage: Eukaryota > Viridiplantae > Streptophyta > Magnoliopsida > Asterales > Asteraceae > Arctium > Arctium minus. The sequence continues at coordinate 57,875,252 of OX941082.1, read as the reverse complement.
ACACTATTTTTTCTCTTAAAAATAACTTGATAATTTTCCAGTTTCCCTTCTTCTATGGAAACTGGTAATCATATTATTTTTAATCTAAATCATTTCTTCTATTATGCCTCTTTCCATAACAGAAATGACACAGTCTTCAATCGTTGCTTCCAAGCATGTACGATTCGCTCTCACTGAAGTTGAGATTACTAAATGTAATCATTTGGCCAGACTCGACTTCAAAGCTGACAAATACCCACATCTGGTGGAAGCTGCTGAATTCCTCAAGCAGTCATGCATAGCTTACGCGATCACTGTGGATCCTAAGCCCTCCAAGACTCTACTTCAGCAGTTCTGGTTCACTGTTGATGCAACTGAACTTACCAACAGGAAAGGCGAACGAGTCCCTGCTATCTCGTTCAGCACGGAATTAGGGCCAGGGAGCATGACCGCTCTTAGCCTCAGGAAATCTTTAAGATTCCCTGACAAACCAAAGAGTGGATTCGACGCACTCCCCACTGATGATGAGCTGATATTCTTCCTGGACGCAATGGGCTATTGTTGGGAAAACAAACCAAGATCGTCTATTCCTAACAAGAAGCTCACCAAGATTCTTAAAGCTCAGATGCCATCACAACTGAACTTTATCTTCTCGCACATAATTCAGTGCATGAGTGGGAAGAGTGGTTCGCTGGATCAAGCCAGCAAAACACAACTGCAGATGGCATACTCCGTTATCGCTGGTCAAAACTTTGACTACGCCACAGCCATCTTTGAAGATCTGAGGTCGAGATTAGAGAAGCCTGAACGAGATCCCAAGATCTCGTACGTACGTTTCATATGTACGTACATCAAGTTCCTCTATCCCAACACCTATCCCACCAAAGATGATGGCACCTTTGCCAGGGTTGGTCAACGATCACTGGAGGTCAAGCCACTCGCCGACGAGGTAAGTATCTCTCTCCTTCGCTCTCGTCTCTCTCTCCATTCTTCTTCATCTTCAGCGACCACGCAGACGGTTCCTTCGTCTGCTATCCCTGTCGCTACCACTACTTCTAAAAGACCATCAGCTAGTCCAATTGGTCCTTCCAAAAAGGCCAAAAAGACTAAGGAAAGTACACCTTCTAGTACTATACCTGAGGGAGCTTCTCAACAAGCTACCTTAGATGCTTTTGTGGGTCTTTCCTCCACAACTTCAGCAGTCACTCATACTGCCGTGTCAGCGATCTCACTCGCTGTCACATCATCAGTAACCCCACCTACTATCTCATTCCCTGAGATTAACCCCATCCCTACTTCTATCCCCAAAACTCTTCCCTTCTCTCCTCATTTGGTCTCTGAACCTGCCACCTCTTCTTTCCCTATAGGACCTGAGCATCAAACTTTTGAGGAATCTATGCAGTTCTACAAAATGTTTGATACGTCAGGTACACCTATACTCCTAAACACTTCTCTCCCCCCCTCTCCAAATAAGCCCATATCTGAACTAACATCATTTTCAGGTCCTAGCTTGGCGACTGTTGACACGCATGTCAACAGTCTAGGAGAAAAGGTGGATGCTCTCACCAACACCATCAATGAAACCACCAACGCCGTCAATCAGGCTGGTGAGGAGCTGAAGAAGTTGACCGCCACTTGCTCATCTAAAGCTGAGAACTCTCAACTTTCAGCTCTTGAAGAACAAGTCGTCCAACTCAGAGAGTCCTCTCGACTCTTTCAAGGACGATTTGAGTCTCTTACAGCTGAAGTTCAGGGTCTCTCTTCCAAGGTTGACCTCTGCACGTCCCTTCTTCAGCAAGTTCTACAGAAAGTGAATGAACCAGCTCCAGCGCTGCCTCTCTCCTTCACTGAAGATGATCGTACCAACCTCAACATCGCTGTGGAATTCATTCATGATGCCACATGCGACATACCTGCGGTTGAAGACCGATTTAAGCGTCTGGAGGCTGACGTTCAAGTGCTAAAAGCTTCAACAGCTACTCCAGCAGCTGAACAATCCCCTACCGCTGATAATGACAAAGTGGGGGAGAAAACTGAAGAAACCTCTATTGCTGCTGGGGAAGCTAAGGAACCTCCCTCTCAATCTGAGGGGGAGAAGGCAAAAGAATCCTCATCGATTCACTCCATTCTCTTTGAAGAGGATGAGGAAGAAGACGATGAAGAGGAAGATGATCTAGATCTTGTTGATCAAGAAAAGGATCAGCCCTCCGATGACGACGACGACGATGAAGACCAATCTATGTGGTTCTCTAAGCCGAACGTCGTATCAGGGACAACTTCGCAAGAGGTTGTCAAAACAGGGGTGAGAGGTGATACATCTTCAAGTGTTCCTTCGCAAAGCAAAGACAAGCAACCAATCGTTGAAGAATGCTTGAGGACTGGATCACAATCTGAGGGGGAGCATCCTTCTCAGGTATGTCTTTCAATTGTACCACTTTTCTACTCTTTCCAAACCCCTATGTCTTTCTAGCCTTTATCTCTCTCGTTCTAAAAATACACTTATCCCTTCTTTCCTTCTTTTTCTAACCAGACAGTTCTCACCCCTGCTTAAGGGTTCTGAACTACAAATAATACCAGCGACTATCGCTGAAGAAATAATCCTAATCTCTATCACTGAGATTGATGAAGAAGAAGAAGATTCCCTGGTCCATCCAGGAAGGCCCTCTCGACCATCTCATTGGTCAGAGGAAGTGGTGAAGAAAAGAGTTGAAATGATCGCTCAACTAGAAAGTCAACGGCTGAAAATCCCTCTTCAAATATCCACAGAGCTCGACTTCCTTACTGAAGCTGAAAGAGAAGAATCTGCCAAAGCTGAGAAGCTGATCGCTGAATGCAAACGAGATGCCCAACTCGCTTTAAAGATTCAATCCTCTCAAGTTAGGGACAAAAAGCTAAAAAGCAAACCTGTGGAAGTTCAAGCAGCACTACTGAAAGAAATTGAAGAGGAACGCTTCAAAGAACAAGAGATCAACGATAAGTCTATCGAATGGTGCAAACAAAAGATGGATTATCATTCTGATCTTCTTCCAATATCAGCCGTGACTATCTCTGGTCGCAAGAAGAAAGATCAACTCTCAGTGACCATGGAGATTACCAGAGAGGATGGAACCCAAAAAGCAATGTACGTATCAAAACTTGAAAGCTTCGGATTTACGGAATGGTTAGAGTTCTGGGATGCGCTGAAGAAATCCAAATCTACATACAGAGGCTACGTTGAAGGACTCCTTGAAGCCCTCATAAATAGAGTCGTTTCTGTACTAAAGCTGCCATCTCCTCTTCCTCCCAAATCTTTGAAACTCAAGAGAAAAATTGGGTCCTCCTCCTCTGAAGATGTCGCCATCATCAGGAATGAAACTTCTATCAAATTTTCAAGAGATGCACTGTTTGGTCCTCCTCCTGATCTTTCAGTTCTGGACTTATCTCTGCCTCCTGGTGGTCCCTTCCAAGCTGGTCAAGTAATCGACAAGCCTTATGGAATATTCTTCAGAGATGATGATGAGGAACTCAGATTTCAAAGAATCTCTGAGATTCCTATCTGTCCTCTGAATCATCTCAAGGATCTCTTATGCTTATGGTGTGACTTCTTCCCTGCTGCTGAAAAAATTAAAGAAATTATCAGTCAAGAATCTTTGGAACGAAGACAGAAAGGAGAAGAAATACCTGAGTATATGATCAATCCTCCCAAATCTTCTTATAGCTGATAGATTAGTTTTCTTATCTGCAATCTGTTAGTTATACTTACAGTAGTTAGTTAGTCACTTGTACTTATGATTTTCATATCTTGTAATTCTATCCCTGAATTAAATGAAAATTGCAGTGATGTACTTAACCCTATCAGTACTGTAAAAGATCCCTCAAAATAGTAATTGGGACATGCATTCTATGAGTCCTTTTTATTCCTATATTTTGAATTAAAAAGTAATTTTCTTTTGTTGCTTTGTCATTATCAAATAGGGGGAGATTGTTGATCCAAACTCTCTCAGTGATTTGATAACGACCCTCTTTTATACTTAGTGAAAATTACGTTATTATATGTATTAGTGTTTCATCATCAGCGATCAGACTGAGTCTGTTCAGTTATCGCTGATGACCTTTCTGTAAACATTTAATATGTATTAGTGTTTCACTTTCAGCGATCAAACTGAGTCTGTTCAGTCATCACTGATCGTTTCCTATGTAACACAGTTAACGTAATCCCTGAAGACAAGTCTCGCGTCAACATAGTTCATAGCTGAATCGAAGACGAAGCCACTGAACAATAGATAAGTCTACTAGTGACCTGATGCGGATATCAGCGAAGACCAGACAAATCTACTTACGCGAAGAAGCCTGAGGAAAAGCTTCAGCGATAGCTGAACTTTATCTCTGAAAGAAGAGATACTCAGCGATCAACGATCACAAAGCTTATGCCTCAAGTTTTCTTTTGTCTTACCTTGCACAACCAGTACGATGTGTCAGAACGGACAAGTCTCTGCCACAAGTCGTACACCAACTCTGTCAACTACACTGTTCATAAAGTGGCCAAAAGCATGTCTCCAAAAGTGAGACTACCAAAGCCAATCTATGAATGCCACGTGTAAAGTACCCTGCCATGCATTTAATGCATAGGGTATAAATAGGAAGCTCACTCCTTCATCTGAAGGAGTGCTCAATCCTTGAACTCCAAAGATAGAAACCCTTGTTTTCTCTCTCTCTAAAAATCCCCCATTCTCTGAATTTCTTGTGCAACCATCTTAGTGTTTCTTAAGTTTGTTTAGATTGAGTCTGTCTTAATCTTATTCCGCAACAAACTTGTAAATTGTATTTTGATTTATCAATAAACAATTTATTAAACTTTAATTTCTGTGTTTGTATTCAACCCCCCCCCCCCTTCTACAAACTTGTTAAGCACCTTCGGGACCAACAGGTACAACAAGGGAAGGAGCCTTGTGTACCTTTCTCTTAGTATAAGTTTTGGATATAACTGGGGTTGGCTTAAGAACAAGGGACTGAGAGAGTGATATAGTGGTTGAAGGTTGGGTTTGGCTATCAGTGGGATGGTCTAGTGAGGGCCTTGACCCTGATGCCATACCTTCTTGGTTATGGGACACCACCATCATCGTAGAGAACAATGGGATGTCAACTCCTTCCGAGTCCTTGGCAGATCTTTTCATATTTGAAAAGACCTTGCCCTTAGGGACTTTAGGTACATATACCGCATTAGACTGAGGCATATCCGTCAATTTAGAGGTGATAACTGCCTGGACAAATCTTGGATACATATAGAAACTCTTTTTATTATCCAAGTTTGACACAAGGTCTTTGAAAATCATTTGTGAGAAATTATACTTTTTGGCAGTGGACAAGCAAACCAAAGCATAAGCATTGGTACTACTGAACTGACTCCATCCAGTAGTTTTTCGAGAAATAAAGTGCATAAGAGTATGAACAAAGAAACGCCATTGGGGAGAAAAGTTAGCTTTGTAAAATTTGAAAACACCCAGTTGGCCTTCATACCCCATTCTTGTGAGATTGGAAAACAAATCCTCATTAGAGATAGAGGTAATACCTGAGGCATCGTCTAGTCATAGACTGATGCGAATGATCTCTTCAGAGATTGTCAAGGGTTTGTCACACACCCTTGTCTTGATACATTGCACACCGTTTTCAGTAACCGCGGTGGCATTGGCCCAAAATTGCTTCTGGTGCTCGATGTAAATTGGTGGTGACACTGTAAGAGCATGAGCTATATGACTGGACTTAAGAAAATCAACTATTTGATGGAATCCAGCAGCCTGCTTAGGCTTTTGAAGCATTGCGATCTCATTCTGTTCATCAATAAACGCCATGGATGCCATCTGGCTTGAGGATTCTTGACTGAAACACACTGGTTGCATGAGAAAAAAGAGTTAGAGAGAAGACGGATAGTATTCAAAGAGTCATTGTGAGATTTTAGGCGGGCAAAGATGGTATTTATAGAATTCAGGAAAGAAGCAGTATTAACCCTAATTTCAGTTAAAGCAGTACTAATCCACTCCCAGTATTAACTGAGAGCATTAGTAACCAACTAGCAGTATTAAATAACTAGCAGTAGTAACACATACCTGAAGTAGTAACTCAGACTAGCAGTAGTAATAATGAACCTGCAGTAGTAACTTTGCACTGGCAGCATTAAAACTGCACTGGCAGCATTAACGATACTTACACTGTTGAAGCTTGTGTTAGTCTGAGCAAGGCAATAAACTTCCTGAGAAAGATGATTAGTAGCACCAAAACAAATAACAGGTATACAAACACTTTTTAAACATGAGCTCATTCAGAGTTGATCATGCCCACACTTGTGACCAAGAAAGTGAATCTACCCACATCAAAAGCTTTAGTGAATAGATCAGCAAACTGGTTATCAGTATGAACTTTAGCAACTTGAATAAGCTTCTTTTCATTGCAGTCTCTAATAAAGTGATACCTGATTTCAATGTGCTTTGTTTTGGAGTGCTTGACTGGATTGTTAACAATGCTAATAGCACTGCTATTGTCAATGAGGATTGGAGTGTGAAGAATGGTTACCCCATAGCCCAACATTTGATTCTGAATCCATAGAACTTGAGAGCAGCAACTTGCAGCAGCAATGTACTCAGCTTCTGTTGTGGATAAGGACACTTTGGTTTGCTTCTTACACTGCCAAGAAACTAGTCTTGCACCCCAAAAGCTGTCATCCTCCTGAAGTAGACTTTCTATCCATATTAGCACCACCCAAGTCACTGTCTAAATATGCAATCAAGTCAAAAGTAGATTCATAAGGATACCAAAGACCTAATATAGGTTGCCCTCTTAAGTATCTGAAAATCCTCTTAACTGCTTGAAGATGTGACTGCTTTGGCTTGACTTGGAATCTGGCACACACACACACTGGAAACATGATATCTGGTCTTGAGGCTGTGAGATACATGAGAGATCCAATCATTGATCTATAAAGATGGACATCAACATCCTCCCCCTCGAGATCAGCAGTGATCTGTTTGTGTGTTTCCATTGGTGTGCTTGCTGGCTTTGAGTCTGATAAACCATACTTATCTAGGATGTCTTTCACATACTTTGATTGACTTATGAAAATCCCATGTTTCTGCTGTTTCACTTGAAGCCCAAGGAAGAAAGTGAGCCCACCCATTGAACTCATTTTGAAGCTCTTGTGCATCAACTTTTCAAAGTCTCTACACATATGATCTTTTGTGGATCCAAATATGATGTCATCCACATAGATCTGAACAAGTAGGGTGTCCTTCTTACTTCTTTTAATGAAAAGGGTCTTGTCAATGATTCCCCTTTCAAACCCATTTTCCAAGAGATAGGTAGACAGAGTATCATACCATGCTCTTGGGGCTTGATGTAAACCATAGAGTGCTTTCTTAAGTTTATATACTCTGTCAGGATATAATGGATTTTCAAATCCAGGGGGCTGACAGACATATACTTCTTCATCAATTGTTCCATATAGAAAGGCACTCTTCACATCCATCTGATATACCTTGAACTTCATATATGAGGCATAGGCTAGAAACAACCTAATTGCCTCTACCCGTGCAACTGGAGCAAAGACTTCCTCATAGTCTATGCCTTCTTCCTGAGTGTACCCTTGTGCCACTAGCCTTGCTTTGTTCCTGATTACTATTCCTCTCTCATCCTTTTTATTTCTGAAAATCCACTTGGTGCCAATTGCTCTATGACCTTTTGGAAGGTCCACCAAGTCCCAAACATCTTGCAATTTAAACTGTAGAAACTCTTCTTGCATGGCTTCTATCCAACTTGAATCTTTCATTGCATCATAAGCCTTCTTAGGCTCAATCTGAGATAGAAAGCAAGAGAGTACTGTATGCTGTTGATCCTGCAAATCTTGAAGTCTTCTTTGATTCCTTGTCATCATAGGAGAAGTGATGTATCCTATTATCAGCTCAGGAGGATGATTCTTCTGAGTTCTTGTCTGATGACTAGGTTCTTCATTAATTCCCACATCTAAATTGGAGTCATTTAAGTCAGCTGAGGGGATCTCATCAGCTACTTCTGGCTCTTCATGCTTTGGATTCTCCTCATCTCTTCTTTCTTCTTCACTCTGAATTGGTTCAGTAATAGTCTCCGTTTCACAGATTTCAACAGGGTTTATTGTAGGTATGGGAAAGATCACAGACTGAGGAATAATATCTTGTACTTGTTCATCCCCTGATCCTCTACTTCCTGATCCTGCATGATCATCACTCTGAAACCCAAAGAGTTAGTTAGTGAATCAATGTCAAATAACCACTGAGGACCTGAACCAATAGGATTTGGTAAGTTCTCATTGCATTTGACATTGTCACTTTCCTCAATTATTCTAGAAGAAGAATTAAACACTCTGTAGGCCTTACTCTGAGATGAGTAACCAACAAGAAAACCATCATCTGCTTTGCTATCAAACTTTTCTAAGTGAGTTTTGGTATTGAGAATGGTACAAGGATACCCAAAAGGTTTGAAAAAACCAATAAATGGTTTTCTTTTATTTAAAAGCTCATATGGTGTCTTGTTCTTAGGCTTGACTACTAGAACTCTGTTTTGGACATAGCAAGCAGTATTAACTGCTTCAGCCCAGAAAGTAATTGGAAGTTTTGAATCAGCTAACAGAGATCTAGCAGCCTCAATCAGTGTCCTATTCCTTCTCTCAGCAACACCATTTTGTTGTGGAGTCCTAGGAGCACTGTATTGCCTCTCAATTCTTTTTTCCTCACAAAAGGTGTTTAGGTCAAGATTTTTAAATTCAGTACCATTATTTGACCTACTGACTTTTACCTTTTGATTTGTTTGGTTTTCAATTCTTAGAATAAAGGATTTGATCAGTCCACTTGTCTCAGCCTTAGTCCTTAGAAAATACACCCAAGTAAATCTAGAGTAATCATCTATAATAACTAAGCATTATAATTTCTTACCTATACTCATGACATTTGTAGGACCAAAGAGATCCATATGCAACAACTGAAGAGAAGAAGAAATTGTGTTCAACTCTTTGGACTTATGAGAAGTTTTGTGTTGTTTGCCTTTGAGACAAGCAACACAATGATCATCACATGAAAAGACTTTTGAAGGCAGACCTCTTACAAGTTTATTCATTGTTTTAAAGTTCATGTGACACATCCTTCTGTGCCAAAGTGATGATTCATCCAAAGAGGCTTTTGAAACAAGACAGTTTAAGGATGAATCATTTGAAACAGTTTCCATATTCAAACAATAGATATTATCCTTTCTTGGAGTTCTTAGTAGTATCATCTTTTCATCAACTACCTTGAATCCAGGAGCAAGGATAATGCATTCTGAATCAGTGAATAATATACTATGCTTTTTGTCACAAACCTGTGATACACTTAACAGGTTGTACCTTAACTGCTCAACATAGTAAACATCTTCAAAGGTCATCTTACCTTTTGTTACATATCCCTTACCTCTAATCTTACCTCCATCTGGAGTATTACCAAAGGCAACCTTCCCTCCATCAATTTTCTTGAAATTCTTGAGGCAAGCCATGTTCCCTGTCATGTGCGTAGAGCAACCATTATCAACATGCCAAATGCTCTTTCCCTTGAGCTACTGGTTGCCCTGCACATAAGATAAATCAATTAGTATTGACTGGGAACCTAAGCCAAAGTGGTCTTGGGCCTCCCTTTCTCATCAAAGTACTTACACTCCTTTTTGATGAGATTTTTAAATTTAGAATACTCTTTACTGGAGTACTTTGTCAAGATGATTGGTCTAGAAGCACAAACACTAGAAGTAGTACTAATTTTAGAAGTACTAACAGAGTTAGCAGCACTAACAGGTTTAGCAGTACTAACCTTGTTAGAAGCACTAACAGAGTTAGCAGTATTAACATCTGATGAAGTACTAACAATGTTAGTTTTAGAAGTACTAATACTCTCAGCAGCACTAACATTGATAGCAGCAGTATTGCTTCTGGCAGCACTATTTTTGTCAGCAGCACTATTTGTGGAAGCAGTACTAACAATTTTAGTGCTTTTGGGAACCCACATCTTGACACTCTCTTTTACAGTCTTTTTCTTCATGTGGCTTTTAGATTTAACAGGTTTCTTAGCCACATGGTTCCTTTCATCCTTCCTATAACCAAAGGGTTTTCGCACAGATCTTTGAAAATTTATCCTTTGGTTAATAGGATTAAAATAACAGTGCTTGGCAAGATGGTTCATTTTGCCACATATGAAACAAGATTTTGGTCTGATGATTCTACTCAGATCAACTCCTTGTTTCTGAGCCCACTGATTATTCCAATTTCTTTGATTACCCCTCCTTTTATCATGTTTTAGGGCCTCAGACTTATTACCTGCACACTGTTTGCAAAGAACAGGATTCACAACTGTAGTCTGCTTGTAATGGACCTTTTTAGACTTTCCCTTAGTCTTCTCTACGTCATCAGATTTGACCCAATCCCTTCCACCACCCTCATTGGTAAGAATGTTATTTTCTAAGGGAATCTCACCACTCACAGTATTATCCTTACTCTTACCAGCTTCTTTCTCAGTCTTGTTCTTAACAACTACTTCATCTAAAGGATCTATCTTAGTGGCTCCCTCATGCAAGTCCTTCCTATCCTTGGTCTCTAGCAAGTCTGATTTAGGAGGGATGTAGTTGTTGTTGTATGGTGGTGGTGTGGTATTGTACCCAATTCCTGGTTTAAGCTTATCATGGATTTGGACCTTTAGAATTGAATCCATGGCTTTAGAAGCATATGAAAACTTTTCCACATCTAGTTTAACCTTGGCTAGCTCTCCTCTCAACTTTTCATTCTCCTCTCTAGACTTTGTCAGTTGGATTTCTAGCTCATTTTTCTCCCACTTCCAGTAATTTGTATCATATGTGTGTTGAAGTTCATTGGCTTGGAAACCTTTAATTTGTTCCTCAAACCTCTCAACAATTTTCACATAGTCTTTTCTATCCTTTTCTAACCTCTTAAGGTTATCACTCATACTTTGGTTGTGATCTCTGTACCTTTTAACAGTTTCCATACAAGTTTGAGAACAGAGATTAGAGAGTACCTCAGTTGGAAGATCAGATACCTCTGCCATGAGAGCTTGATTTTGAATGGCCTCTTCTGCTTGATCACTCCAGTCAAACCCCATTCCTTGTTGAGAAACAAGAGCTTGAGCAGAGTTTCTGTTCTGGTTGAAGCTTCCAGTCTCAGGTTGTTGGTGATTGTTGTGAGACACTCCAATTATGTATTCCCTTGGCAAAGTGTCCCTTCATATGACACTTGTAGCACTCCACCTTTGACTTATCAAAGCCTGCTCCATCTTCTCTTCTTTGGGAGAAGTTGTTCCTCCCAGTCCTCTTGATGAACTTCTTCACCCTCATAGAAAGCATGGCCATCTGCCATTTAATATCCATCTCTTCAAGATCATCAGGATGAAGTTGTTCCAAGTCATCATTGATTAAAGAGGAGTTACCATGGCTGGAAAGAAAGGCTTCAAAAACAGATTCATTGCCTTTTTCTTGATTTACTCCATTAGCAACATTAACTGATTCAGGGTTAGCAGTAGAATCAGTTGATGCTGAAAGGAGTGCAGCATTATGAACATATCCAGTAGGCTTCTTCTTTGCTTCCACCTCAGATTCAAACACTCTCAGATCATTGTACAGATCATCCGGTTCCTTTTCTTCCAATTTGTCATTCTGTCTGAATGAAACAGTGTACATGGTCCATTCATCTCCAAGAGATCTGAGGAACTTTCGGTTGACATCATCTTGTTCCATCTGGACTCCAACAGTAGCCAACTCACCAATTAACTTATTGAATCTATCAAAAGTTTGAGTCATAGACTCATTCTTTGAAGATGTAAAATTCTCATATTGCTGCTTGAGAATATCCCTTTGATTCCTCTTAGTGCTCTTGGTGCCAGCAAATCTCTTCTCTAAAGCATTCCATAGAATCTGAGCGTCAGTGCAGTGGTGAAACTGATGTTGATACTCATTAGGAATGGCCAAAAGCAGGGTGCTTAAGGCTTTCATCTCCAATTGTCTCACTTTCTTCTCAGCATCAGTTTTTGGAGGTGGTCTTCTTCCATCTTGTCCAATTTTACCTTCAGCAGAGGGACCATTTTCAACAATATCCCACATAGAAAAGTCTGTAAGGAGGATGTACTGCTTGATCCTAATTTTCCACATGTCAAACTCATTAGGTTTGAGCATGAGAACCTTTGAAACAAGAGTACTGTTTGATTCAACTGTGTTGTCCATGATGAATGAAGGTTTCTGAGAATACTAGGCTCTGATACCACTTTTCAAGATCTGATTCTTAACAAGAATAATGAAACTCAGAAACAATATTAAAAAAGTTGTGGAAAAACACTTTAATATTCAAATATCGATGTAACAGTAAAGTAGAAATCAGAACTTGTAAACTTTATTGAATGATTAAAGTTACAAGCTTTCACACAAAACCTCAATCTTGATGAACATGCTCACCAAGACGAATTCTACTTCTCTAGAACTAGGGTTGTAAACCTTGAGGTCAATTCTCTCTCAAAACAAAAACTCAGAATACTCGTGTAACAAACTATTCCGAATAATTCTATACATATACTGAAAAAAAATATAATTACAAAACATAAAAGATCTTCAGTATATTCTTCCATGATTATCTTCAACCTTCCATGATTATCTTCAAACCTTGATCTACGCGTCTTACCAAGATAATCACATAAGCAGTATTAAGTCATAGCAACATTAACACTCTAAGCAGTATTAATCTTCACCAGCAGTAGTAACTATGCTTAGCAGTATTAATTTCTACCAGCAGTAGTAATTTGGCTCAGCAGTAGTAACTTGTCTCAGCAGTAGTAACCATGTTGTACTGGCAGCAGTAATCATACTTAAACAAATCTTCAGTTCCCAACACTTTTATTTTTCGAAAATTTATTTTTACAAATCTCATGAAAGCAATCATCAATAGAGGAAGAAACATAATCATTAGAATCAAAAGTAGAAGAAGAATATGAGACATTCTTTGCAATGTGAATCATTTGCTGAATTGAATATTTTGTGATTTTATTACAAAAGGCAAATGTATCAGTATGACAAAGATTCTCTACACATTTATCCTCTAACAGTTCAGATTCTGTTGATTTCTGCTTAACCCTCCATATCAGCTTAGTTGACCTCTTCACAGTCCTATCTGAAACAGAAAAATCAGAAGAATTAGAATTTTCAGACAAGACATTATCTTGTTTTCTTGACTTCTTTGATATTTTTATTTTACGCTTTGGTTTAAAATACTGATCATTTAGCATAAAAGATTCATCAACAATTGAATTAGAAGAATAAATTTTATCTAAGAAATCAGACTGAGCATTCATCATTGTAGAACTAGCCTTGGAGACAAGAAGTTCAGAAACACACAAGTCAGGAAGAGGTTTGCGCGACCCTTTTGTGGCGCAAACTGAACTTTGCGCTATTAACGGATGGCGCAAGTTGTAAGTTTGCGCGACCAACGGTTGGCGCAAATGCACACTATTTTGTACTTTGTGAGTATTTTCCTTGGAATCGACAAAAAATCCAGAAGTAATTTTGTCTTCAAAACTTGATTTCATTATAAAAAGAAATAAATCGTTTTCTAAATCAGTTTGAAGACATTGTTCTTCTAATTTATCTTCAAGATCAACTATTTTACCCTCTAACACTAATGGGGGAATATATCTCCTAGAATCATAAGAAACCAGAGATACATTTTCCTTATTAGTATTGTTTGCATATATATCAACAAAATCAGTTGATAATGAAGATTTAATGGAAGAATTGACATTTAAAACATTTTTGGATTTTCTGGACTTCTTTGATTGCTCAGGAAAATATTTGGCATTTTCACTAGTATAAACAAATGGCATTTCCATTTTCTTGTTGTTCATTCTTTTATGATTTTTAATTTCTAATTCTTGCTTTGCATTCATCCACTCAATTTTAAATTGAGGAGCATAATGTGCAAGATTTAGATAATCAAAATTATACAAAGTGGGGGTTTTTGTGATAACATTGTTTAACCATTTTAGATTTTCAAACCCAAGTCCCCATATTTCTTTTATTGCCTCATCACTCCTTGGTTTATTCATATAAATTGTTTGCTCAATTTGTTCTCTTTTATATAATTTCCCTTCTAAATCAATTATTTTATCAGAAAATTTTGATTTAAATTGGTCAAATCAGTCAAAGAATCACGATAAGTCTGATTTGATGTTTCTAAATCATCTAATTTCTTCTGAAATTTCTCATTTGTATCTATTAAAATAGATTTTTCATCTTTCAGAGAAATTTGCAACTTTTCAATAAAAACAGACTTTTGTTGATTATCATGTTTTCCAGATAAGAACTTTGAACGTAAATCATGTAAAGCATTAATAATCACGTTCATTTGAGATGATGTAAAATTGTAATCAAACTCAGAAGGTACCTCAGATTCATCAGTGGAGGTGTCGTCTTCTTCATCATCACTCTTTTCATCCCCAATAAAGCACATTGCAGCCGTTTCCTCATTCTCGGCTTCATTATCTGAATGGTCAAGCCAATATTCCTCCTCAGCAAGCAGAATAATTCCGTTTTCTCTCTTTTCAGCCAATTCGAGCTTTTTCCTGTAGAATGCAGAGTCCTTGACAACCTTCACTCGACACTCTTTTGCAATATGCGTCGGTTTTCCACAATTGAAGCAATTCATTGTCCTCTTATCTTCCTTTTTAGGCTCAACCACTTTAGCAGGCTCATATTTTGGAACATATGGCTTTGATGGAGCACCGGGTTCCACTTTCTTTGAACCAGAAGTGAAACGAAGGTTGTTTGATCCTGATCTGTGCTGGAACTTTTTCTGATAATGCTGAGAGAGAAGGATCATGGCTTTTTCAAGAGCTTCACCATCATCTTCAGTTGACCCATCATAGGCACTATCAGATAAAGCTTGTTCTGCCAGCTGACTTGCTAGAAGATCAATCGGATCTACTGACTTCGGCTTGTTTTTCTTATCAATCTTTGCTTTTTTTCCTGAACCATGTTCTCATCAGTCATCAAGATTTCGTAAAGTTCCTGAATTGGCATTGTGGAAATTCTGACATCATTCCTCATTCTATGACAGGATTTGCTCCATTCTAGTTGAAGAGCATTCAGAAACTTCAGTTTAGCTTCCAGTTCAGTCTTTGTCACCTTTATCTTGTACAGATCATTTATTACTGCTCAAATACGCTTTTCAGACTTTCTTCTTCTTTAGCTTTGAACTCCTCAAAATTGTTCATATATCTAGTCTGACGGAGTTGAGTAGCAACAGCTGATCCAAGCATTATCTTTTCTAACTGAGTCCACATAAGCATTGGATTCTGCTTGAAACAGTCAATTCTGTTGTAGATTGAATTAGGCAGAGCAAGAATCAAATTAAACTTTGCTTGACTATCAGCTTGATATCGTAAAATCTAGTCAGCATCATACTCTCTTATAGCCTTCTCGACTCTTGTAGCAAGAGTAGTTGCAGTAGCTGGTATTTCTTTCATGAGCCTTTCCATAGGACCTTCAGTCAGAGACTTCATCATATTATCACCATTTGGTTGTCTTTCTATGAAATTAATAAATCTGTCCTGCCATTGCTGAAATTCATTCTCATTTATCAGAACAGGAGGGCGAGTATCTGATCCCAAAGACATCATTATGTCGTTTTTTGTAAAACTGAGCCTGTAGAGACATCTTGACAGAATCAGAAAGACAAAAAATGCTAAGTCTGAAACACTGGTAAACTGGCGCAAACTGAAGGTTTGCGTGAGCAGTGAATGATGCAAATGAAACTTTGCGTGAGCTATGGAAGACGCAAATGAAACTTTGCGTGAGCTATGGAAGACGCAAACTAGCTTTGCGTGAGTTGATAAAGGCGCAAACCAAACTTTGAGCGAGAAGCTAGTAATGCAAACTGAAACTTTGCGTTAGACAAAAGTGACGCGAACTGATCTTCGCATGAGATGATGGTGGCGCAAACTGTATTTCTTGTGAACTGAAGGAGACGCAAACTGTACTTTGCGTGATGTAAGGGTGACGCAAAGTTTGCTTTGCGTGATGAACACAAGGCGAAAATCCATGAAGACTAGCACAAGACGCACTGGAAGAACTCGCGCAAATCCAGATGAACTAGCGCAAACCTGTGATGAACTGGCGCAAATGTCAGATCTGGCGCAAACCGCTGAACATCAAGAAAAACTTGCAAAGTTTGATTATTAACACGAAATTGATGAAACTTTTGCACACAAGAGTGATCGAAAACAAGTTTCTAACACTTTTCAAACAACAAAATCGATCAAAAACCACAAAATTGATAATTCTTGAAAAGAACAGTTCGTAAAACGAGTATTTCCAGAAAATCGAAATTTCTCAAAATTGATTAACAAAAACAGATTTTCTTGAAAAATGATGTGAATCAAAAGTGTTCTCCTATCAAAATCGAATCCAACAAATCAATTTTCAACAAAATTCACTTAGAAAACAATCCAAATTTGATGAAAAATAAAAAAACGAGATTTTCTTGAAAAAATTCAAGAAAATCAAACGAATTTTCTGATTTAATCCACAAATTCAGACACGAAAATAGTTTCTCTCAATCCTCTCAGATTCAGAATAGCTCTGATACCAATTGATAATCCCAAAATCTCTAAATTTTAGAGAGAGAAAGTAGAGAGAGAGAGTAGAGTGCGCCAAATGTAAACGTATATTCAAATGAGGTTCCAATGTTACAAAACAAAAGCACCAAGGGGACTTAAATACCCCAAGGCCTAAACAGAACAGATAAACCAATTAAACACAGTTTAGACCACATATAATAAATACATTGATTACTATTCAAAATAGACTTAACATTATCAACCTCAATGTTTTCTAAAATCTCAGCACAAATAACTGGATCTTTAATTTTCTTTAAAATTTTTAAAACATTATCATTTGATAAAACATTTATGTTCAAATCTTGAAATTGAGAAAAGAGTTTATAAAACTCCTCTTCTTCATTTCCTTTATTAATATTATTAATATCTTTAGAACAATTTGAACAAGGTTTTCCTATAGCACAAACATCACAATTTGAAGAAGAATTTTCAGAGCTAAAGGAAATAATAGACTCACTATCATTTAAATCAGGATCACTATTAGTGTCACTTTGATTTTCATCTTCATAATTATAATTTAGAAAAATATTTAAAAGAGTGTATTTTATAGTTTGATCAATATTCAAACTATTAGTTTTCTTTTTGGTCCAACAATTTGTTGAAGTATGGCCAATTTTTCCTCAATTTTGACAAATGATTTTGTTTTTTTTAAATTATTTGAATTTTTAAAATCCTTTTTTCTTTAAAATCATTTGATTTAAAATCTTTTTTATCAAGATTTTTATTATTAATATATCGTTTCTTTTGAAAACGTTTTTTATAAGGACGAAAATCTTTTTCCTTATCTAAGTTTTTATGAATTTTTTTTAGGTTTCTTATAAGGAACCTCAATGCGAAATTGGTCACAAAAATCTCCTAACTATTTTCTTTCCAGAAGATTTTGTTTCTTAATTTGATGATTTAATTTTAAATCATTACATAAAGAAAGACCTTCAGCAACACAAGTGCTAATTAATTGACCATAAGTATAATGATCATAGTTAACAGATATGTTATCCTTTTTGAGAATTTTTCTAATTTTTTCAGCAAAAAGGTGAGGAAGACCATCAATAAATTTGGCTTTCCAATTACTGTAATAGTCTTTTAGTTCAAAAATCCTAGATAGGAAAGTATATTTATACCAACTGAACTCAGTTAATGTTTTACATCTTAGATTACTAATAAGAGTTCGAATATTCTCACTATTATAAGAAAATCTACCAGTAAAATGCTCAGTAATAGTAAGAATAAGAGGATAAACAACATTTGTTGTTACTTCGCCTCCTTCCTCAGTTTTAACAGAACTATAAATCTGTTTTTTTTGGTCCTGAGGGATGTAATTATCCCACCAACCTTTTAACTGACCAATAAAACCAACAATAATCATTTTGGCAATATTTTTATCATTATTACCAGTATTTTTACAAACAGTGTTATACATAAGCATGCGATGAGCCATATTATAAATATGTTTATCAGTGAAACCATCAAGACTCCATTCGTAAATAAATACATTTACCATTATAACTATTATTAATAATATACTCCTGTTCTTCATGAAGAACATCCATGGGAGTAGGGCGACCATAATAATATTTATTTAAAGTAGGTTTGCTGGCTCATTTCATTTTATGAATTTGATCAGTACCTTGATTATTATCAAGAGTTTGATCAATACCTTGATTATTATCAGAGTTTTCTGAATCACTATCTTTATCAAGAATAGACACAGAAGGTTTGGAAATGTAACGACTAGATAACTTAACATCAAGTTCTTTCATAAAATCTTCAGATTTATTTTTCAACTTAAAATCTTTGATTTCAGGGGGTGGCTGAATAAAACTTGAAGTAAGAATAATTTTTTCAGAAGAAGAAACATCAATATTGTCAATTTTCTTCTGATTTTGTTCAATTTGACAAATTTTTAGAAATATTGTAGAAATATGATCCTCAAGAGAAGATATTTGTTCTCCTAGAATACGAAGTAATAAATTTGAATAATTTTTTTTTCAAGTAATTGATTAATATGTGATGAAGTAATAGAAATAGTATATTCTTTAATAAGTTTTGAAAAAGCAGAAAACTTAATGGCTGAATCATTTTTTGTTATTTGAAAGGCTGTTTGGGGAGGAAAAACAACAGTTTTAATTTCCCCTGTCATTAATTGATAATCTCTTTCAATAACATTAATGTAATGTTTTATATGGGTATTTATAAAGCAAGGAATAAAGGAGAAAACTTCATTCTCTTTTTCATAGAATTTATAAAATTCATCTGAAAAACTTTTGATTTCATCATAAACAAAATTATCAATATACCAAGTTCTAAAAGGAACCCATTTGATATCACCATAATAATCATTACAAACAATCTGTCTAGCAGGTGATCCTGTTGTAAAGTCAATCTTGCCACCTTCCAAAAACCAATTTCTTTGGGTTGTATTCATCATTAAAATTAGATACTAAAAGCAGACATAGTCTCAATTTGTCTAGTTCTTGGAACACTAGGTTCCATGGTATTATTATGAACCATACCATTCCTGTGAATTTTAAGATCATTCACATGATCTTCCAACGAAGAACCTTGTCCTTCATCCTCATGAGGAGAAGAAAAGATCTCAGTTTCTTTTATATAAGAGGTAGAAGATCTAGAGGGTTGACGCTGATCAACCATATATCCGAAAGGAGAAATATGATTTCGAGCCAAAGAACTAGTTCTTAAGAGAGACCTTTTTTCAGAGCAAAATTTTCTCTGGATATCATTGAATTGTATATTTACAACTCCTTCATCGGTTTGAGTGATATTACTAAAATCACTATGAATAATTGGATTTTTAGGAATATTCCTAGTTAAAGTCCAATTTTCAGGAAATGCTATCTCATTCCATTTTATAGATCTACGAGTAGTTATATTAGATCTATTAAAATTAGTTTCTATTAGAATCGTTTCATTAATATCTTTATCAAATCTTTTACACCTAGGATTAAGCGTAAAAATAGGTTTAAAATATATGCGATAACAAATACAAATACCTTATGTACCTACTGCATAATTATAACCATGAGTTTTAACATTTAATGTTAAAGAATCAAGAATATTAACATCAGACAAAGATAAACATAAATTCGGATAAACATCAAAATAATCTGCTCCATGGGACAGACTGGATTGGATCATACCAATTAAAGATTGTTGCCAATCAAGATTTTTTCCATCTCTAAGAGCTGCAAGAAAACTTTCAGGTAACCCTTCAAGGGTGAGAGGTCTGAAAGCAATTTGAACAAGACCAATATGCAAAAACATATGAGTTTTTAAATATGGGAAAAGATCTTGCTTATTTAAAAGACGAATCATCATCTCATCCTCATGAAGAGGTACTGAAGATTCAGTGGTTTTAACAATATGTTTAAAACCTAATTTCTCAAAAGTCCCAATTTTATAAATTAACTTAGGTTCAACTTTTGGAATAGTCCAATTATTTAGAAGTTCTAAATTCTGGGGAACATCATATTCCTCAGTTGTACTGTTATGAACAGTCTCATCATTTCCAGTTCTAAAGAGATTCATAAAAACACACAAAAATAGGAAGGAGGAAATGAGTTAAAACAGAGTTTGAAAAGATATAAAAACACAAAAACATGGCTCTGACACCATCTTTTCAAACTCTGTTTTAACTCAGGATAATATCCCATAAATGGTTTACTAAAATAACTCTTCTTATAGGAGGGCATTTTAAAAAAGATTTTACTGCTATGATTGATAGTGGTGCTGACTTAAATGTTATACAAGAGGGACTTATTCCTAGTAGGTATTTTGAAAAAACCTCTTGTTCTCTTTCCCATGCTGGAGGAGGTCCTTTAAATATCAAATATAAACTTTCAAATGCAAAAATTTGCAATCAAGCTAGTTGTATTTCTACTAGTTTCCTCTTAGCCAAAAATATATGTCATGAAATAATTCTTGGCTTACCTTTCTTATATAATATATATCCTGTTACTAGGATTGATGAAGTTGGTCTTACAGGTACTTATAATAATAAGCCTATTAGATTTGATTTCATAAACAAACCGATTAAAAGATTTTTAGATAATCTTCAAGAAAAGGATTGATAGAAAAACCTTTCATTTATATTCTCTTAAAGAAGAAATAAATTCTTTAACTATTGAGGAAAAGATTTCCAATCCTATTTTAAAAACTAAGATTGATTTCATTCATAATGATTTTTCTCTTAAGATTTGTAATTATCATCCAAATGCTTTTTGGGATAGAAAAAAACATATTGTTTCTCTTCCTTATGAAGAAGGATTCAATGAATCTAGTATTCCGACTAAGGCTAGACCTTGTCAAATGAATTTTGAATATCTTGTTTTATGTAAAAATGAGATTTCTAATCTCATTACTAAAGGCCTTATTCGACCTTCTCAGTCACCTTGGTCTTATACTGCTTTTTATGTTAATAAACATTCAGAACAAGAAATATGTGTTCCTAGGCTTGTTATTAATTATAAGCCTCTTAATAAAGTTTTAAAATGGATTAGGCATCCTATTCCAAACAAGAAAGATCTTCTTGATAGGCTTTTTCAAGCTTTAATCTTTTCCAAATTTGATTTAAAATCAGGTTATTGGCAAATACAGATTTCTGAATCTGATATTTATAAAACTGCTTTTAATGTTCCTATGGGACATTATGAATGGAAAGTCATATCATTTGGATTAAAAAATGCCCCTTCAAAATTCCAATAAATTATGAATGACATCTTTTATCCTTATAGCAATTTTATTATTGTTTATATTGATGATATTCTCGTTTTTTCTAAAGATATTGAAAGTCATTTTAAACACTTAAATATCTTTAAAACTTTAGTTATTCAAAATGGTCTAGTTATTTCTAAACCAAAAATGTCTTTATTTAAGACTAAAATCAGGTTTTTAGACCATGATATTGAGAAAGGAACTATTATTCCTATTCAAAGAAGTCTAGAATTTGGAGATAAATTTCCTGATAAAATTTTAGATAGAACCCAACTTCAACGTTTCTTGGGTAGCTTAAATTATATTTCGGCTTATATAAAAGATCTTAGTAAATATACTTCGATTCTTTATAATCGTCTTGCAGTTGGACAGATGATCATACTCTTGTTGTCCAAGAAATTAAGAAAAAGGTTAAAAACCTTCCTTGTCTCATGCTCCCGAATCCTCTTTGGGAGAAGATTGTTGAGACTGATGCTTCTAACATAGGTTATGGAGGCATTTTAAAGCAAATTGATCCTAATTCTAAGCAGGAGTACCTCATTAGATTTTATTCTGGTAAATGGAAAGGTGCTCAACTAAACTATTCTACTTTTGTTAAGGAACATTTTGCTATTGTCAATTGTGTCTTAAAATTTCAAGATGATTTATATAATCAAAAGTTTTTAATAAAAACTGATTGTAGCTCTGCTCAATTTAAGTTTAGTAGAGATTTTAAACATGAAGTTTCAAAACAAATGTTTGCTCGATGGCAAGCTCATCTTGCTCTTTTCGATTTTATAATTCAACATATTAAAGGGGTTGATAACCACATTCTTGATTACCTAACTCGTGAATATTTATCATGATTCCAGGTATGAGCTCGAATTATAGCTCCTACTCCTCTTATAGGGGAAGTGGAAGTTCCTCAGGACGAGGAAGATGTAGCAATTTCTCTAATAGGGGAAGAGGTAACAATGTTATTGCCCAGATGGGTAAACAAAAGCTTATAACTTCAGATCTGTCTCATGACAAAGATTATTTGAAAGGTTATATGGATAATATCCCTAAAGATCATCCTTTAGCCAAAGAGTACCTTAATTATATTAAGGAGAAAGAAGCGGAGTCTTCTTTAGCAGTTGCATCAACTAATTCTTATGCTAATATTAGCAAGGAAGATACTTCAAATTCACAGTTCCATGAGACTATATTCAAAGAAGTTATACTTCTTATTGAGGAAAAGGAACTTCAATGGAAGAACAATCCGGATTATATCCTAGAAAGGTATCTTAATAAGATATCTTTTGTACATGGTTCTTTAAAGCAAAGATAATATTTTGAGGGTCTTTTGCTTTCTACAAAATCTGTGGAATGGGGTTTTTCTCCACTTGCTGAGAAATAATGGTTTTCTCCAATTCATAAATACAATTTTAAATTTAACTATTGGGATTATATCCAAAGTTTTTCAAATGTTCTTCTTTATGAAAACGAGAACAAAAGACATTCTTGATTCTTGAAGATTTGTGAAAATTGTTTTCATACACCAATTCCAAATTGGTTTTTTACATGGTGGAAGAATTTTGGATCTTCTTCAGATATATTTCCAGATCATATGAAACAACATTTAAAAAATTGGATGTTATTTTCTCCAACAGTCAATGATTGTAAAAATCTGTACAACATTGAAGGAAGCAATATTTGCTTGTTTTTTTTTATAGAATTTGGGTTTCCTTTGATTTGGAAATGGAAACCAATTTTTGGCTATAATGATTTGATGATTCCTTGCATTAAGAGGCAAGGTCTTACCAAATATTGGGACAAGTTAGATCGTATTTGCCCAGGATCTACTCTTATAGAAGGATCTGATCTCTACAATTCCATTGAGAAGAAAATTCAGCTTTATAAGCAGAATTTTGATCAGAAACATGTCAAGAAGGACTCGGAGATTCCAAGCCCTTTCCAGCAGATCTCCCAGAAGTATGCCGGAACTCTTTCTAAGGAAGAAATCATTGATCTTTATATTGAAGAAATGAAAAAGGATCTCTATGACAACATAGGGCCATGCCCTTCCAGGTCAGATGCGTCTATGAACTCAGACCTACATCAAGATGCTAAAAGCGAAGAAGGATCTGAAGAGATTATTATCTCGCTAGACGATGCTCTAGAGACCATGAAAGATTCGCTGAAACAGGGAAAGTAGAATTATTATAAACAAATGTGCCAATTTGTCAAAAGTAGCTTTAATAAAGCTTAGAATTATTGTTTCTTTTCACTATTGACTTTTTTAAAGTCTTTTTGTCTGTTATACAACTGTTCTCCTTGATAAGAGCCATGGCTCTATTTAAAGAGAGGTTTGTCTCTCTTCTTAGGTAGAGTTTTCATCACAACTTTCAGATTTCCTTAGTTTCTCTCTTCTTTCTTAAGTTTGTAAATTGTGTGCTTCAATAAAGAATTTAGAATCAGTGGTCACAACCCAGTGGTCACAACTTGTGGATCTAAAGTAAGTTCTTTTATAAATTCTTATTTATTATACTTTAATTGCTTTAATTATGATAGGCTAAGTTAGGAATTATGAGTTAAAACATGTTTTGATTTTGATATATCTGCAGATTTACATGGAATGTTTTATAAGCTTCAATTTTAGCATTATACTAAACCTTATGTTGTACTGGTATCTGTTGCTTGCTTCCTCTGAGACTGATTGTCACCCATTGAGGCCAAGTGAGCATTTTGAGGGTATTTTTGATCTTGGTTTGAGGTTAGCATTACAGAGAAAGGGACATCTATGACCCAGAATCTAGCAGAAACTAACCCCTTTCTTTGTACTGCTAACCTCAAACCAAGATCAAAAATACCTTAAAACGGCTAACCTGGCCTCAACGGGTAATGATCAGTCTCAGAGGAAGCAAGTAACAGATACCAGTACAACATAAGGTTTAGTATAATTCTAAAATTGAAGCATATAAAACATTCCATGTAAATCTGTAGAAATATCAAAATCAAAACATGTTTTAACACATAATTCCTAACTTAGCCTATCATAATTAAAGCAATTAAAGCTAGAATAAAAAAATTATAAAAGAACTTACTTTAGATCCACAAGTTGTGACCACTGTTCTAAATTCTTTATTGAAACACACAATATACAAATTTAAGAAAGAAGAGAGAAACTAAGGAAATCTGAAAGCGGTGATGAAAACTCTGCCTAAGAAGAGAGACAGACCTCTCTTTAAATAGAGCTAAGGCTCCTATCAAGGAGAACAACTATATAACAGACAAAAAGACTTTATAAAAGTTGACAATCCAAGATCACTCTAAATCTTAGAGAGAGAAATATATGAGACGTGAAACTGTATGTGTATTCAATATACGCTTCCTATTACAAACACAAAGGACACAAGGGACTTAAATACCCTTGGCCAATACCAGATATAGAAGCACTAAGAACACAGTATTAGCACAAGTCTATAAATACAATGATTACTATAAAATCTGACTTAACAATCTCCCCCTTAGCAATCATTGGCGCTTCGGTCTTCAATATAGGCTGTTACACCTATCTTCGAAATCAACACAGACCTTCTAAGTATCTTAGCATAGCTTCTTGACTAAAAAAAAAATTCTCAGAATCTTTCAATCTATGTTGTCTTTGCTGCCTTGACAAGACTGGACCAGTTTGTAATAAACTTGGAGGAACAATCGGTTCATCAGCTTGTGCTCTAGACGACACACCTCTTATAAATGTACTCGGATTAACTGTGGTGGTCGGAGCTTGAAACAACAAAAGAACTAGTATAGCTGAAGAAATTAGAATCTTGAGCAGATAAACTTTGAACTCTTTGTCTCCTTCTCTTTAACGTCTCCTCCTCATGACCTTGATGATCTGGATCAACTTGGTCATGTCTATGTTGGAGAAGAGACATCTTCAGATCTGCAAGATTGAGTCGAAGAAGCTAGAAAATCTGATTGGGGACATGAAATGATTCACCTGTTGAGCTCTTTTACTCCCCCTATACAAATGCACTTTCCAAAGTATTCACTTTAAGTACTCCCCCTCAAAATGAGACTTATCAGATATTCTTTCAGAACTTTCTCACTCCCCCTCGAAATATTTACAAATCCACTTACACACATATGAGAACACCAATAGCGAATCATCAATTGTAGAAAGAAAAATATACTGAATATGTATTTTGAAACAATTAAATATATAAAATTTTAAACACCAAACAAATTAAATTCTACTTAGTAAAATATCACAGATGAATCAATCAATTGAAATCAAGTATGTGTTTTTGGATTCAGATACAAGTTTCATTGCATATCAAGTTAATACATGTTCAGTTTAAAAAACTTTCATCAATCTATTCGGTGTGCTAGCATGCAAACTTTGATTAGCTTCAAGTAAATGCAATTCTAAAACTATAATAGAGAACTTTGCCTTTACTCACAATAAGCTGTTAAAAATTAAGATTTTCACAAATTTATAGGTTTATCACAACTTAAACAAATCACCAAGTATCATGAGATGTGTGCTCATTGGCATCTTTTAAGCTTGTGCACATTGGCATCTTTTAATCAAGAAGTCTTGTAAGTAAAGAAAATGTCGTAAACGTAACTTTCTATCTGATCCTATTGCAGGATTTGGGTCAGCCACTCCCAGACCAGTTGGCCTTAGGGGACTAGGTATCAAGCACCCCTTGGAACTTACTCTCCCAGACCAGAAAGGCTACATCGACACATCCTAAACCTATTCATACTAGTAGAACATGACTTTCGACCTGATTCTATAGAAGGATTTGGGTTCGATCACTCCTAGACCAATTGATCTTAGGGGACCAGATGACAAGCATCCCACGGAACTTACTTTCCCAAACCAGAAAGGTCACAGGTACAAACTTTTAAATTTAGTGATTTCTGTATTATATATATAATTTTCATCTCAATCACTCTGTTTTACATCTAAATGCTTAACCCATATTTTCATTACGTTCCAAAATTCTGACTTTTTAGGTTTTCTAAGCATTGTAAACTATAAATATTCTGAATTACACAACTTTAAAGCAGTATCAAAAGTTTTAAACATGTTGCTGACCTTTCGGCTTTTGTAAGAGTTGAAAGTTGAACATATAAAACTAAGATATAAACAAAGCAACTTGAAAATTTATCCTAAACACACATTTTATTCAAAAGAAAGAAGAACTGTAAAAAATTTACTTTATAGAATAAAATTTGTTTAGATTTAAACTTTTAAGTTCAACATGTCGAGTTTTGAAAGCAGAAAACTTAAATTGTTTTTCGTCTAAGGCTTTTGTAAAAATATAGACAAGTTGATATTCAGTTGAAATAAAATATAATTCAATAATACCCTCTTCCACATGATGTTTAAAAAATATGTATAAGTGAATAGTGAAAAGAAACAATAATTCTCAGCTTTATTAAAGCTACTTTTGACAAATTGGCACATTTGTCTGTAATAATTCTACTTTCCCTGTTTCAGTGAATCTTTCAGGGTCTCTAGAGCGTCGTCTAGTGAGATAATAATCTCTTCAGATCCTTCTTCACTTGGAGCATCTTGATGTAGGTCTGAGTTCATAGACGCATCTGACCTGGAAGGGCATGGCCCTATGTTGTCATAGAGATCCTTTTTCATTTCTTCAATATAAAGATCAATGATTTCTTCCTTAGAAAGAGTTCCGGCATACTTTTGGGAGATCTGCTGGAAAGGGCTTGGAATCTCCGAGTCCTTCTTGACCTGTTTCTGATCAAAATTCTGCTTATAAAGCTGTATTTTCTTCTCAATGGAAATGTAGAGATCAGATCCTTCTATAAAAGTAGATCCTGGGCAAATACGATCTAACTTGTCCCAATATTTGGTAAGACCTTGCCTCTTAATTCAAGGAATCATTAAATCATTATAGCCAAAAATTGGTTTCCATTTCCAAATCCAAGGAAACCCAAATTCTATAAAAAAAAACAAGCAAATATTGCTTCCTTCAATGTTGTACAAATTTTTACAATCATTGACTGTTGGAGAAAATAACATCCAATTTTTTAAATGTTGTTTCATATGATCTGGAAAAATATCTGAAGAAGTTCCAAAATTCCTCCACCATGTAAAAAACCAATTAGGAATTGGTGTGTGAAAACAATTTTCACAAATCTTCAAGAACCAAGAATGTATTTTGTTCTCGTTTTCATAAAGAAGAACATTTGAAAAACTTTGGATATAATCCCAATAGTTAAATTTAAAATTGTATTTATGAATTGGAGAAAACCATTCTTTCTCAGCAAGTGGAGAAAAACCCCATTCCTCAAAAGATATAATCTTTTTAATAACAAGTTTAGAAAAACTGAAATTGCCATGGGCTTCATCCTTGCTATTAGCAGTATGATGAGTAATTTCCACAGATTTTGTAGAAAGCAAAAGACCCTCAAATTATTGTCTTTGCTTTAAAGAACCATGTACAAAAGATGTCTTATTAAGATACCTTTCTAGGATATAATCCGGATTGTTCTTCCATTGAAGATCCTTTTCCTCAATAAGAAGTATAACTTCTTTGAATATAGTCTCATGGAACTGTGAATTTGAAGTATCTTCCTTGCTAATATTAGCATAAGAATTAGTTGATGCAACTGCTAAAGAAGATTCCGCTTCTTTCTCCTTAATATAATTAAGGTACTCTTTGGCTAAAGGATGATCTTTAGGGATATTATCCATAAAACCTTTCAAATAATCTTTGTCATGAGACAGATCTAAAGCTATAAGCTTTTGGTTACCCATTTGGGCAATAACATTGTTACCTCTTCCCCTATTAGAGAAATTGCTACCTCTTCCTCGTCCTGAGGAACTTCCACTTCCTCTATAAGAGGAGTAGGAGCTATAATTCGAGCTCATACATGGAATCATGATAAATATTCACAAGTTAGAAAATCAGGAAGGTGGTTATCAACCCCTTTAATATGTTGAATTATAAAATCGAAAGGAGCAAGATGAGCTTGCCATCGAGCAAACATTTGTTTTGAAACATCATGTTTAAAATCTCTACTAAACATAAATTGAGCAGAGATACAATAAGTTTTTATTAAAAACTTTTGATTATATAAATCATCTTGGAATATTAAGACACATTTGACAATAGAAAAATGTTCCTTAACAACAACAAAATAGTTTAGTTGAGCACCTTTCCATCTACCAGATTAAAATCTAATGAGGTACTCCTGCTTAGAATTAGGATCAATTTGCTTTAAAATTCCTCCATAACCTATGTTAGAAGCATCAGTCTCAACAATCTTCTCCCAAAGAGGATTGGGGAGCATGAGACAAGGAAGGTTTTTAACTTTTTTCTTAATTTCTTGAGCAACAAGAGTATGATCATCTGTCCAACTGCAAGAATATTTTTTAAGAAAATTATAAAGAATCGAAGTATATTTACTAAGATCTTTTATATAAGCCGAAATATAATTTAAGCTACCCAAAAAACGTTGAAGTTGGGTTCTATCTAAACTTTTATCAGGAAATTTATCTCCAAATTCTAGACTTCTTTGAATAGGAATAATAGTTCCTGTTGATCCAAACTCTCTCAGTGATTTGATAACGACCTCTTCTATACTTAGTGAAAATTAGGTTTTAATATGTATTAGTGTTTCACCATCAACGATCAGACTGAGTCTGTTCAGTTATCGCTGATGACCTTTCTTGTAAACATTTCATATGTATTAGTGTTTCACTATCAGCGATCAGACTGAGTCTGTTCAGTTATCGCTGATAGTTTCTGATGTAAACAGTTAACGTAATCCCTGAAGACAAGTCTCGCGTCAACAGATGTTCATAGCTGAATCGAAGACGAAGCCACTGAACAAAGACAAATCTACTAGTGACCTGATGCGGATATCAGTGAAGCAAAGACGACTCTACTTATACGCGAAGGAACATGAGGAAAAGCTTCAGCGATAGCTGAACTTCTTTGCATCTCTAAAGGAAGAGATATTCAGCGATCAAAGGATCACGTATCTTATGTCTCAAGTCTTCTTTTGTCTTACCTTGAAGAACCAGTACGATGTGTCAGAACGGACATACCTCTGCCACAATTTGTACAACAACTCTGTCAACTACACTGTTCATGATACGGCCGAAAGCATGTCTCCCAAAGTCAGAGTCTCTCAGCCAATCAATGAAGGACACGTGTAAAGTGCCCTGCCATGCATTTAATGCATAGGGTATAAATAGAAAGATTACCTCTTCATCTGAAGAGAGTGCTCACCTCTAGCCTTCATCTTTCTATCATATAGAAACCTTTGTTTTCTATATTCTCCAATTCCAATTCTCTATATTTTTGTGCAACCATCTTAGTGTTTTCTTAAGTATGTTTAGATTAAGTTCTACTTAATCCTATTCCGCAACAGACTTGTAAATTGTGTTTGATTTATCAATAAACAATTTATTAAACTTTAAATTATGTGTTTGTATTCAACCCCCCCCCCCCCCTTCTACAAACTTGTTAAGCACCTCCAGGACCAATAAGTGGTATCAGGGCAGACTGTTTAATCTGATAAACAAGATCTTGCTTTATTCTCTTCCTTGCTATTCTAAAATGGCACTTAACACAAACACAAACTACTATGATAATGGTTCACTTTCTAAACCTCCTCGATTTAGCAGAGATAACTTCTCTCTCTGGAGAAATCGAATGATGCTATTTCTTGAAGGTGCAGATCCCACTATACCTGAGTACGTAGCAAACGGACCCTATGAACCTGTCTAAATCATAGCTGTCGTTCCAGCTACTGGCACCACTCCATTTATTCCTGAACGCTATATTGCTAAGGAAATCAGACAATGGAGTGATGAGGACAAAAAGAAGGTTGGTATTGATGCAAGGGCAAAGACCATTATCTCTATGGCTCTGCCTGATGAAGTTTTCCATTCCATCATGCATCTTAAAACTTCTAGGAAATGTGGGAAACCATATGTGTTCAATATGAAGGCACCACTGAAATCCAAGAGACTCGAAAGATTAACTTGGTAAGACAGTATGAAAGTTTTATCGCTGGTAAGAATGAATCTCTCTCTGATGTTCATCAACGATTTAACTGCTTAATCATTGATCTAAGAACCGTTGGTAGGACCTATTCTAATTTTGAGGTCCTAACAAAATTCTTAGAATGTCTTCCTGAATGCTGGGACAGTTACTCAATCTGTCTCAAGCTCACAAAAGACTTAAATTCTCTTTCTCTCAGCACCTTGTATGGAATATTGCTTAACTATGAGAAATCAAACCTTTTGAAGAAGAATCTTATAAAATATTCTAAAGACTCCAAAAGCACTCCTGTTGCTTTAGTCTCTTCAGAGATAATTCCATCTCAGCGATCTACCCTCACCATCACTGAGTTAGATTCTGAATCTGAGGATCTATCAGACACTGATCTTTCAGAGTTTGATGAGTCCTTAGCACTCTTGAAAAACTCTTTCAAGAGATTTGCAAGAAAGAGCAATTTCAAAAGAAATAAGCCTCTCTCTCTCACTGACAAGCCAAAATCAACCCTTGTTGATAAGGCTACTGCTACTTGCTTTAACTGTGAAAAGATTGGACACTTTGCAAGTGAGTGCAGGTCGAAGAAAGTCTTCAAAACTTCTACCACAAGAAGATCCAGCGATGACAAGTACCTGAAGATGAAAGAGAAATATCAAAAGCTGAAAAGCTACAAGCGAAAAGGTAAAGGTCTCATTGCTGAAGAACATGACTGGGCTGAATCAGAAGAATCAAGTTCTGATGAAGAAGAAGTCGCTAATCTCTGCCTCATGGATGAGATTAAAGAAGAAGTGGAAGAACCAACTGAAACTTCTATGAGCTATATATCATCTCAGTATCTATCTCTACTAATCCCTCTCTACCTGAATCAGAGAGAAGTCGCGCAGTTGATGTGCTGACGATTGATCTTTACAATGCTCTAAACGGCAAATCTCTAGCAGAATGCAAAAACAATGATTTAACTGAACAGCTGGAAAAATGCCATGAAAAGATCAGAGAACTGTTTCTTTTAGAGGAAAGTTTGAAAGATCAAGTTGTTGTAAATAAAATCATCAGCATAGAACGCGAACAAGCCATCGCTGCTCTAAAAGCAGAAAAGATCACTTCGATAATAAACGCTCAAACTCCTGGCGGTGATAAAACCGGTCTTGGTTTTTGGAAACCACAGTATGAGCCTAAAGAAGACTGTTTCATGCTTAAGTTTGGAACGTTTGTCACTTCTATCTATGACACTTCTTATAATCAGTTTTATCCTTCTTCTTCTTCTAATTCTATCCCTGAGGAACAATCCAAAGGCTCTAAGTCTGTGGATAAAGGAAAAGCCATTCTTCGTCCTCAGAAGGCTTCCAAGAAAGCAAAGCTGAAAGTTCACTCTAAACCTTTAGCGAATCAATCTTCTAGCTCTGTGATAGAAATCTTTGATCTCTGTCCTCCAAAGATAAATATTGATATTAAGCCTAAGAGATCTGAAGAAACAAAAATTCCTCCCAGATCTCATGCTAAAAGCATTCTTGGACCTGGCCCCTCTAATCTTAAATTCTCAAAACCTCTCACTTCTGGTCCTAAAACCACTTTTAAATATAGAAAATGCTATCACTATGGATTTACTGACCATATTGCAAACAAATGTCCAACTGCCACTAAAGCTGATAAATCAGCCAAAGTAGAGATGAATGCCTCCAAGGCTGAGAAGGTCATCAAAGCTGAAAAATCGACCAAGGTGAAGAATACCACTAAGGTTAAGAAATTAACCAAAGTGAAGATTACCCCTGAAGTTGAATCTTCATCTGCTGTGATCATTGTTGAACCTTCCATCTCCACTAATCCCAAAGGACCCATTGAAAAGTGGGTACCAAACAAACCTTAATCTTCCTTATGTGTGCAGGGATCAAAGGGCATCTGGTATCTCGATAGTGGATGTTATCGTCATATGACTGGACAAAAAGACCTGCTCACTGAATACAAGGAAGAGAAAGGTCCCTCTATGACCTTCGGTGGAAATGGAAAAGGATATACCCGAGGGTTTGATGTCCTCAGCAATGGGACAACTACCTTCAAAAGAGTCGCTTATGTAGATGGACTGAAGCACAATCTTCTGAGCATCAGTCAACTATGTGATAAGGACTATTAAGTTAACTTTTCCAAGAAAGCATGTTCAGTGGTAAATGAGAAAGGAAAACTTGCTCTTAGTGGTTATCGCAGAGAAAATGTCTATGTAATAGATATGGACTCTACTATCACTGAAAACGTATGTTTTCTCTCTAAAGCCTCTTCTGATGTCAACTGGCTATGGCACAAAAGGCTCTCTCATCTAAATTTCAAAACCCTGAATTCTCTCTCTTCTAAGG
Organism: Arctium minus; assembly: GCA_954870635.1. NCBI lineage: Eukaryota > Viridiplantae > Streptophyta > Magnoliopsida > Asterales > Asteraceae > Arctium > Arctium minus. The sequence continues at coordinate 57,842,501 of OX941082.1, read as the reverse complement.
AACTGGTTTCTGGTCTTCCTCAGCACTCATATGCTAAAGAATCTCTTTGCTCAGCATGTGAAAAAGGAAAACAGACAAAAGCTAGTTTCAAGTCTAAACAAGTTTCCTCAGTGACAAGTCCTCTTCAGCTCTTACATATGGATCTGTTTGGCCATGTCAACATCCAATCAATAGCTGAAAAGAAATATACGCTTGTCATTGTAGATGAATACTCTCGCTACACCTGGGTTATCTTTCTTCGCTGCAAGAGTGATACTCCAGAAGAACTAATATCTTTTGTTAAAAAGATGGAAATGCTGAATAATCTCACTATTCGTTCAATAAGAAGTGGTCATGGAACTGGATTCAAAAATAGTTCTCTGAACATTTTCTTTGAGAACAAGGGCATCTCTCATAACTTATCTTCAGTGAGAATACCTCAGCAAAACGGAGTCGCTGAAAGAAGAAACATAACGATCATTGAAGCTGCTAGATCAATGCTTAGTGATTCTCACCTCCCTACTCAATTTTGGGCTGAAGCTGTAAACACTGCATGTTTTACTCAAAATAGATCGTTGATAGCAAAGCGATTTGAAAAGACATCTTATGAACTTTTTCATGGAAGAAATCCTTCTATCAGCTTTCTTCATATCGTTGGTTGTCAGTGCTTTATTTTAAACAACAAAGATCAGCTTGGAAAGTTCGACCCAAAAACTGATGATGGAATATTTCTAGGATATTCCTCCATCTCCAAAGCCTACAGAGTTTTCAACAAGAGAAGAAAATCTGTGGAAGAAACAATTCATGTCACTTTTGATGAAACTCGCTCAGCGAACTCTAAACCAATCGTTGACAATGAAGAGTTAAATGCTTGGATGTTTTCACATTACAGAGAAACAAAACCTATCTTCTTAAACCATCAGCATTCAAATCCTTCAGCTGCTGATGATGATCCAAACATCATACCTCCTAATGCTGAATCCAACTCATGGATCTCAGTAGAGCCTCTAAACGCCTTACTTCCATCAGATCCATCTTCGTCTGAACACCTCTCAGAAAACAATGGTTTGTCTGACACTCAACAGTTAATAGCTGATGAGCCTCAAGCTTCCTCATCAGTGAACATTCCCATTGTTGATCCAACCTCTGAAATGAGCGATCATGCTCCTGCTCAGCGATGGACCAAAGATCACCCCATCGATCAAATTCTTGGTGATCCCGATGCAGGTATTCAGACACGACGAAGTTCAGGTAATATCTATCTCTTTGTCAATTTTATTTCTTTAATAGAGCCAAAGAAGGCTGATGATGCCCTTAGAGATCCAAACTGGGTCAGGGCTATGCAAGAAGAGATGACTGAGTTTTCTCGTAACAAAGTTTGGAATCTCGTTCCTAGACCAGCTGACAAAACTGTTATAGGCACCACATGGGTGTTTAGAAACAAGTTATATGAACATGGAACTGTAACCCGCAACAAGGCTCGACTTGTTGCTCAGGGATACAGACAAGAGGAAGACATAGACTATGATGAAACCTTTGCCCCTGTGGCTAGGCTCGAAGCAATTCGACTATTCTTAGCCTATGCAATTTATAAAGACTTCATTGTTTATCAAATGGATGTTAAATCAGCGTTCCTAAATGGAAAACTGAATGAAGAAGTCTATGTAGAACAACCTCCAGGGTTCTATGACCCTAAGTATCCAAATTATGTTTATAAATAGGATAAGGCTCTCTATGGTCTCAAACAAGCCCCTCGTGCTTGGTATGACACTCTCTCATCTTTTCTTATCTCTGAAAACTTTGAACGTGGCAAAATTGATAATACATTATTTCTCAGAAAGATAAAAGGTCATATAATTCTTGTACAAATATATGTCGATGACATCATATTTGGTTCTACTAACCCATCTCTGTGTACTCGCTTCGCTGAAAGAATGAAGAAAGAATACAAAATGAGTATGATGGGTGAGCTTACATATTTTCTTGGCCTTCAGATCAAACAATCTGACAAAGGTACTTTTATCAGCCAAGGTAAGTATGTTAAAGATATGCTGAAGAAGTTTGATCTAACACAAACTTCAGCGATGAAAACCCCTATGGCACCTCCTCTGACACTTAACAAAGACCCATCTGGAAAACCTGTTAATGTCACTTCCTATAGAGGAATGATAGGCTCCCTGCTGTATCTTACAGCGAGCCGACCTGACATTATGTACTCTACATGTTTATGTGCACGCTATCAATCTGAACCCAAGGAATCCCATCTGATCGTTGTTAAGCGAATTTTCATATATCTAAAAGGGACTCCTAACCTCGGTCTTTGGTATCTCAAAGACCCAGGGTTCAATCTAACTAGATATTCCGATAGTGATTTTGCAGGTTGTAAACCTGATATGTGATCTAACAATCTCCCCCTTTGGATCAAGATCATTAGGAAAATGATTTTAGCACTTCAGTCTTCTCTTTCAGCTCAGAAGATGCAATCTCTTTCTCTAGCTCTGAAATCAGCATGTCTTCAGAATACTTTCTTTTGAAGATTTCAATCTTGGACGTGATTCTTGAAACATGTGATATTTGCCATTTCTTGTGTAGTCATTCTCCCCCTTTTTGATGATAAGTGTAACGACTTCATCAAAACTTTTTGTAAGAAATGTCTATCTTGCAGTTAGAGCCTCTGATTCGTCAATTCATAAGATATTCATCCAGATCTTTGCAAATCTAGACAAAGTAGTCGTGTAACACCTGAATCAACTAATGAATCAGTTAACATGCCTGTCAGTAACACTAAGTCACTGTGTGTAACGAATACACATTGGAAAGGAGCTGTTTGATGTTGACTCCCCCAGGGCTTCCATTTAATCATTGAAACACCACAAAGGTTGTTTCTATAAACGTTATGACAAATATAGTAATTCCTTGTGTGTTCGTGCTTGTGTTAGAAAGAATTAAGCACTTGATGATTGCTTATTTGGCTCAAGATTTGTGTAAACCACTGAGACAACAGTAAGTTAAATACAGACTCAATGTGCATGATTGAAGTGCGAAGGTGGGGCAGACTTCCTTCTTTTCAATATCCAGATTTTCCAAATAAAAATCAGATAGCAAATGTGCTGCATCCCCTTAGAAAATGTGAAACACTTTCTTGTGAAGAAGAAAATGAGTAGTTGGTGAGGTTTGATCAAGAGTTGGCATGGGCTAGTTTCCTGTTTCAATAATGATCACCAAAGAATTGTGAAACATTAGTAATGTGGCTGCCCGACTCAGAAAAAGTTGGCGCAGAGTTTTGATGTTCTTTTAACTCTGTTCTCACACGCTATTTCTTTTAAACATTTTGCTCACTCTAATCAAACTTTCTTTTTCTGTTATATCTCATTTCTTTTGACTTCTCACACTCAATCACTAGGGATTAACTTCGTGGGTAGCAATCACTGGTTAAGGTGATTCCATAGAAGTTGTGTTAATTCCTAGCACAATAAATCCTTGTTTTCCTATTATGCATATGATGCTCAGATTGGTTTAACTTAACAGTTAAAGCTCAATTTAATAAGAAAACATTGAAAATCACACTTCCGAATTATAAAATATGGTTGAAGAATCGGGAAGTGGTTTGAACATTAAAAACAACGTTTTCTATGATTGAAAGTTGTCCTTCTTTCAACCATATATGAGATAAAGATAAAGGATTATACCTCTACGTACGATCTTCCATCTCATGGAGCTAAGCTTTAAGTCATAAACACATGAACTTGTAAGCTTCTCTCAAAAATTCTGCAAAAGTCTTATGTCAAGTCAAAGTAAATTTATTCACTTAAATTGAAAAGACAAAAAGCAGTAAAACTTTTTTTTTAAGGTACGAGTTCTGATCAGAAATAATCAGAAGTCATCACCTTTTATACTCCCCCTGAAATTATGCATCTAAAATATGTCAGTTCTAAAGCACATGATAGAGATCCACAACTTCCTTTTTGAAGTGTAGGTCATCATATCTATCGGATGCAAAACATTTCAGAAATTTATATGTACTCCCCCTTGAAGGTTGATTTCCTCGTTGGAGTATCAGAGTACAATCCTTATCAGCTCAGGAGTAAGGTCTTTTGATGATTGAAGTGCGAGTCCTAAACTGTTATGTTTAGAAGTCAACTTCGTTGAAGTACGGGTTCTAAGCTGATTTACTTAGAAGCCTTTGTTCTTTTACTCCCCCTTGAAAGTAGGTGCCTGCAACACAGGTTTATTTTTCTTTGGTACCCACTGGTATTTGGGTCCATTTGTGTTAGTTGCAGTTCGTATGGGGGTAATGGAATAAGAACCATACCAGTAATGATCACTAGTCTTGTGAACAGGATCATGTGTACGACAATAAGAACAATAGAATTTATTACCTGACAAACCGATTAATTGATTTCTCGTGTAGACAAAATCAGGTTTATCTTTCAGCGCATTGTTCTTCTTGGCATTAGGCGTATGTACACATGACTCTTTACATTTCAGCTCATCTTTAACTGGTGTGTTCTTCCAGACCAGTTCTTCTTCTTGGAAGCTTTTCTCCTTCTTAGATGTGTACCTGAAAAATCTTTATTTCTATAAAAGAAAAGATTAGTAGAATGAATCTGAATAGAAGATTTAACTGACCTTCTGAAAAGAGCAGTTTTCTGATGTGAGCTTGCGACTGGTTTGTTAGAACCAACTGAATTATTTCTAGGTGAGTGGATTTTTGACTCTGGAGTCGTTCGCTCAGTCACCACCACCATCTTTGAAATAATATCTTGAAGCTTTTTTACCTTTCAAGAATAACTGTCTCTTTCTTTGATAAGGAAATCAATCTTCGTCTCAAACGCAGACTTCTTTTTCTTCTCTGTTAGGACACTCTTAGATAATTCATATAGCTTCTCGGTAATCTTCTTTATCTTTGCTTCAAGTATGCTTCTTTCTTCTTCGAATCCCTTCTTAGCACCCTTCTGATCATTTGCCTTCCTCTCCTTGGCAAACTGATCTCTTTCCAATATGATTACTTTCTCAAAGTCTTCAACTTTTTGAGAAAGCCTTAAACTTTGAAGATCAAACACCTTCTTCTCCTCAACACCCTTCTTGGACAGATCTGAGAACTTCTTTTCAAACTCAGATATTTTCTTTTCAAGCTCAGCATTTACACTCTCCAAATCTTTGAATTTCTTCTCGTTGCTCGCAACAGACTCTTTCTTCTGTATTTGAGCTTCCAGATCAGAAATCTTTCTTTTTAGCGCATCATTCTCAGCTTCCAAATCTTTTCCTTTTGATGACATCTTTGATCCTGTCATACACTTCTCAATATGTTCCCATATCAGCTTTCCTGTAGCCCTTTCACGATCTAATGTGAGAAAAATCTCTTTTGAAATCTCTTCAGTCATTCCATTCAATAGGAAAGATCGGGCTAATTGGTCAGCTTCATGTCTCTTTTTCTGCTCATCAGTGTATTCATCAAGTCTTAATTGAAGCTGAGATGGTACTATTTCTCCATTCTCCTTCATAAGAGTAGAAGGTTTCGTTGGAACTGTCATTTTTCCTTCCCTCAGAGATTTTCTAATTAAATCCTTCATTTCATATCTTTCAATGAAATCTATGAACCGACTTTTCCACTGATCAAAGTCTCCCCTGAAGAGTACTGGTGGCTTTGAGTCAGTTCCGATAGCTAGAATTTCTCTGGATGACATCCTGTTTCGAATAAGAGAACTTGACAGATATGATCGTTAATCCAAATAAAAATTGATCACACAAGAAATTTTGTCCCCCTAGGCAGACTTAGCACGGGGGTCCCGCTAAATTTTGTCTAAGTGTGAAATTAGCGCAAAATTCAGGTTTGCGTTTGAAGAAGGTCGCGCAAAGTGAGCTTTGCGTTTCAAGAGGGTTGCACAAAGTGAACTTTGCGTTTCAAGTTGGATGCGCAAAGTGAGCTTTGCGTTTCGAGTGGGTTGCGCAAACTTGACTTGAGCTTTTCGTGAAGAGAAGATCACTTGAACTGTGGTTTATGTGTTGAGAGAGTTGCGAAAACCGAGCTTTGCGTATTAGGAGGGTTGTGCAAAGTTGGGTTTACGTTTCAGGTTGGACGCGCAAAGTTGGGTTTGCGTTTCAGGTTGGACGCGCAAAGTTGGGTTTGCGTTTCAGGTTGGACGCGCAAAGTTGGGTTTGCGTTTCAGGTTGGACGCGCAAAGTTGGAATTTGCGTATGTTCGTCTTCTGGTTTGCGCAAGTTCGTTCTGTACTTCGAAAAATTGTCTAAAAACTTGTTCCTGAAACGAGTAGCAATACCAAACTCTACCCTTATGTCTAGAAACACTTCTAGAACTGAATGTGAGCACTCGATCTCAATAAAACACACTTTTTGAAGAAAAAAATTCATCGTACAGTACCTTTTTCCACTCGACTGTTTTCTCACTTAAATCACAAAACGAAACTCGATTAAAGCTTAAAAGTGAAATCAAACAACAACAACTCGATCTAGCATGCTAATCAATCACAACCTGATCGATTTTAACACCTAAAACACTTTAACACTCGAAATTGAATTTCAAAATAAGAACACAGAGCCGTTTTTCAAAAACTTGATTTTGATCTCTTATCAGGCTCTGATACCAATTGAGGGTCCAACAATACTATATCAAGTTCTTAGATTAACAACACAAAAAGATTACCAACCTGTATTGATTATAACAAAAGGTTACAAGATTGATCGATTCAAGCTATTTGTGTTCTCTGTGTTTTTCTCTCTTTTACACCTTTTACTGTATGTTTGTATGTGATCTGATCTTGTCTGATCTGAGAGAGTTGTTGAGATATCAGATAATATCTCTAGCTTCTAAGACACTCTATCAACCAACAACTTGCAACAACAAGTTGCAATATAAAACTATTATATCTAAATAATATCTAACAAATAGATATTATATCTAACTAATAACTAACTATAATAAACTAACCAAACTAATAACTAACTAACTAGATATTAACTTAACTATTGCAATAACAAACAATTACATTGACATTTATTACAAACGACATAGACTTTAATATCGAGAGTCGACGTTTCGGCTTTAGCTTCAGATTGCGATCTTCAGATTGGATGATCTTGAATCCAATAGATATGTGATCTAACATGTGGCATATTTGGTTTCTTTTGGGAGTCATGACCCCAACATTGTTGTTGCATTTAGTACGACGTTGGAACATTAGTTTCTCTCGTTGAGGCACGTTTAGGCATCGTATTGGGTTATAAGTCCTACGTGCTAAGTATTACGATATTGGATGAGGATTTCAACGTAAGGGCCTTTTTCGGTTGAAGTTGACTTTCCGCGGGTGTACATTTAAAGCCACTGAGCCTAACATCCCTTGCGTGTAATTTTATGTGTTTTGGATTTACTGACTGTTAAGTGGCCTACTTTTGTGTTCCGTCACTTGAGTTAGTAAGCGGGTCTCCCCCGTTAAACCAAGAGGTAACTGTTACAGTAAGAAGCACTATTATTTCTATTATAACTTCACTTTATTCATTTTACGTTTACCGTTATTTATTTTAAATACAACTGTTGATCTCACTAGACTTTAACCTAACACTTTTTTCTTAAAATGACATGTATAGCAGGTCAATCTAGCGGTGGGTTTCGTCGGGATTGAGCGGTCGGCCTAGGGGTCGAGATCGGTCTTTTTGAGATGATATAATGACCATTACGATAATGATAGTGGATACGCATTTTTGGAAGAATAGCAACACCCCCTCTTAATCTTTCCTGTCTAAGTTAGAGTATTAGGTTGTTGTATAATGTTCTTCGTTTGTTTCATTTGTAAAGGCTGCAATTATATTCCCCGTTCTCGGGATGATACACTGGGATTGTTATGACAGGTTTTGGTTTACCAAGGTTAACTCAATTTTCTAGTCGTCATATTGTGAAATTTTCGAATTTTTTTTTCTCTAAATTTTAGGGTGTTACAGAAAGATTGCTTGTTCTTTGACTTACCAGTGGTTTTCTGTTTCTATAAATGCCTAGATTTCTTCTTCTTACCTTTAGCATTCTTGGTATTCAGAGAAAGTGGTTTATCAACTTTCGTTGATGTTTCACCCTTTTCATACACACTGGGTAGACCAAAATAATTAATCACAAATTGTGAATGATCAAAAAGTTTAGCATTAAAATCAAATTGACCAACACAATCATCTAAACAACCTTCAGAGTTTAAGAAATCAAACTCTTCATCAAGTAGACCATTTAAATCATTAGATTTGAAGCTTTGGAAGTTTTAGAAAAATCAGAATTTAGAAGCACAGTAGAAAATACAGTTTGTTTTAGATTAATCAAAATCCTTTCTTCTATTAGAGTGTTCTCCAGTTCAGAAATTTTACTTTCTAACACGAGAGGAGGTACATAAATTTTACCCTCAATAGGCTTAGCCTCCAACTCCTTTGAAGAATAACTTTCAAAATAGTCATTAGAAAGAAATTTTGATTTATCAGAACTATAACTAGAATTCAACTTCTCATAGCGAAATGGAAGTTGCATTTTAGTTTTGTTATTTCTTTTCTCTTTTTCCTTAGCTACATCTTCTTCAGAAAGTTTAGTCCACTTAACTTTGAGTTCAGGGTATTGTGGTGCCAGTTTTAAAAATCCAAAATCATAAAGCGCATGTACTTTTGAAATACCCTTTTTGAGGTAGTGTGGGTTCTCGTAACCAAGACCATAACACTCACTACTCTCTTTAGGTTTATTTTAATGAATGGTCTATTCAGTTTGACCTAAAGTGCAAAGTTTTTTTTCCAAAACATTCACTTTATCGGTTAAAGACTTGTTTTCTTTCTGTAAAGAAGAATACTTTTTCACAGCCTCTTTTACTTCAAACTCACACATTCGAAACTTGGAAGTAGTTTCAGATAATTCATTGTGAATTATAGTCTTTTATTTCGCGCTGGTATCGATGTTTTTATGCAAAGCCTCAATCAATACATTCTTCTCAGCAATATCCTTGCTAAGTTTCAGTATTGATTGATTTTTCTCTTTATTGATACCTCTCTTGCGTGTAAGCTTAGAATCTAATTCCTGGAGTCTAACCATCAAATCTTGCATTTCATTAAGAAAATATGATTTAGACATATCACATACCTCTACATTGTCTTCATCATCTGAATTAGCTTCAACTTCAATATTTGTCTTACCCATAAAGCATAAGTGGGATTTTTCTTCTTTTTCTTATTCATCTTCTGAATGATCAAACCAGAATTCATCCTCAGCCATAAGAGCCTTGCCAGCCTCTTGCTGTTTGGCCAAGAGCATCTTATTTTTGTAGTACTTGGAGTTTCGGACCTTAGGCTTTCTGTAATCCTTAGCAAAGTGTCTGAGCATTCCGCAGTTATAACACTTTGTTGGTTCTGGCTCTTTCTTCTCTTCTGATCTGTATCTCTTCTCTTCAGGCCTTTTTCTCTTCCATTCTCTTTCCTTCAATTCTCTCATAATGCTCATAGTTTCTTGAACCTGAGGAATATCTCTAACTCTTCGAACCAAGCTTTTTGTAGAATTTCTTCTGAAAGACTTTTGTCAGCATTAGCATGTCCTGTTTGAGATTCTCACAGTCATCAGAATCAAAATTTTCTTCACTGTCAGCCTCCTCGGATTCATAAACTATTACTTTCTTCTTCTTTTTCAAACTCACTGACTTCTTCTTTACTACCAGGGCAATTGGATCAGCAACCACTTTCTTGGCCTTCTTTTCATCTTTGATCTCCTCTACCTCTTCTTCGTTTTGTCTCAAAGTCTCGTACACCTCATGAAGTGGAATCTCCTTCAGATCTTTCATCTGCTTCATCTGTCTAGTGAATCTCTTCCATTCAGGTTGCAGGACACTGAGGAATTTGATATTGAGTTCAATCTGTGACTTCATGACTTTATTCTTGCTAAGCTCGTTCAATAGTGTCACAAATCTGTCATAAGTTGCCTCTAGAGATTCACCATCTTTAGCCTTGAACTCTTCATAGTTATTTAAACAATTTGAGACTTTGAGTTAGTTGCCGATCTTGGATCCTAGCATCATCTTTTCTAGCTGATCCCACATCTCCTTGCCCGTGGCATTGTAACTATTAATTTTGACGTAGATCTCATTCGAAATCCCTTGTAGTATGAATGATCTAGCCAATCTATCAGCTTTGACTCTTCTTTTCTGCTCATCAATATATTCTTTCAAAGCTAGTGGCTATTCCCTGTTAACAATTTCTTCCCCATTCTCTCCCTCCGTAGATAAGATCTTGGTGGGAGGTTTCATGATTCCTTCTTTCAGAGATAGCCTATTGTAGTCCCCCAAATCATTTCGATCAATAAAATCCAGGAAGCGATCATTCCACTGCTCATACTCTCCTTTGAATAATACTGGAGGTTTCACATCAGTTCCAATAGCGAATGCTTCTCTTGAAGTCATCCTGTTTCAAGAATATACAATAAGAACTTGACAATGATCGTTAGTTCAAGTGAAATCACAAAATACAGAAAATTTTGAAATTTCAGAAATTAAAATTTTCCAAAAATTTACAAAGTATGGAATTTGCATGTCACTGTGAAACACACAATTCGCATAAAGAATGTGCACGTACAATTCGCACACATGCAAAAATAACCAAGAATTCGCACACTACACACACTAACAATAGAATTCGCATACAAGAAACCTTCAGAATTCGCATACAACTTTTTGCATGACAGACTCACACGAATTCTAAAGTTAGAAAATTTTCAAAACTTTTTATGTGAAAACAAAAGAATTCATATGATACCCTTATGCGAATTCTGAGGAATTCGTATCTCATTCTTATGCGAATTATAGACAATTCGTATAAAGTGATATGCGAGTTCTTCAGTTTTCGCACATAAGCAATATGCGAATTCTTGCCTTGGAAAGATTTTCACTAAAAACTTTTTGTATAAACACTTATGCTAATTCTATCAATTCGCACAACTCACACAAGCGAATTCTAGACAATTCGCATATCACACATATGCGAATTCTACACTTGAAAATTTTCAAATAACAAAATATGCAAAATCCTTTGGTGTGCGAGTTCTTGATACGAGTTCTTCAGGGCTATGCGAGTTCTTGAGACCTCGATGAAAATTCATTCTCATTGGCTCAAAAATCCATCAATCCTTCGACTTTTGATCTGTAACTTCGACAATTTGACCACTAGTACATCTAGAATCGATTACAATCAAAGAATTTCAACAACAAACACTCAAATGTACAATTTGATCTAGTACAATGCTTACGAAGTCGTGAACCTTCGAATGACCAAAATTCTAAAATTAATGAAAAATTACAGTGCAAAAATCCAATAAACCTATACAAGATTCATCTAAAACACTATACGAACACACTCAAATCAATTACAATCACAAATTCTCACAAAAACTCGAACTCGATCAAGACTCGATACACAGTGCGAACATCCACATTTTTCGATCGATTTCAACTTAAATTATGCTCGGATACCAATTATTATGTCCGAAATATCAAGTTCTAAATGTAAATTCAATTACGAAAACATGATTACAATCAATACACAACCTGTTTCAATTGATTACTGAATTTGATTATAAAGCTCTCTGTGGCAGTTTCTCTCTCTACAAACTGTTCTACGTATTACTCAAATTCTTGTTACAAACTTCTTACACAACTACTCTAGTCATATGTCTATTAGAACAAAACAACACACGCTTACAAAACACAAATACAAACAAATACAATTGACTTTGACTTTATTACAAAGGGACTTTGACTTTGCATTGAGAGTTGACTTTAAGTTTTGACTTGATTGACTTTCAATCTTCCTTCTTCATGATCTTGTATCCAACAAATATATGCTCTAACAATCTCCCCATTTGGATTTAAGATTATCTCAAAAATGATTTTGCAATTCAATATCCCCCTTTAAGCACAAAAATACAATCTCCTCCTTGTAGATCTCTTTCAACAAGAATATCATCAGATTAAATCTTCTCTTTTACTTAGCAATCTCCCCTTTCTTTGATAAACTTGTCTTCAAAAACTTTTGTAATCTCCCCAAAGTCTGTCTTTAAGAACAATAACATTCTCCTCCAAGGTTGTAAAACCTCTTTCAGACATCGGAAAGAAATTATCTTCAAATTCCTCTCAGTTTGCTTTAGCAAATTGTCTTCAAAGAAAATTTCAGTAAAGTCTGCTCGCTTTTAGAAATCTTTGAACTTTCTCTTTCAGCATTCAACAAACTTTCTTCAAAATAACTGTCTTGACACAAATTTCTTCTTTCAGCTCCAACTTTTCTCTATCAAACCAATAATTCTTGATCACTTCTCAAACATTTCTTGATCCTCTCCCCTTTTTTGATGAAATGGCAATGACATCATTAAAACTTGCACAAGAAATGTCATTGATCTGATTTGACGACCGACCTTTTACACAAGAGCCTATGACTATTTGAGTATGCCTGAAACCAAGATTCTAATTGCAAAACAAATCAAACAAACAAGATTAACAAATCTACCTGCTTGATTCAATTTCAAATATCAAACGATTACAAACTCAGTTTTCACTTTCTCTCTCTAGATCTCTGTTTCTCTCTCTAAAATTCTCTCTACGTATATAAACTCAATCTCTAGTCATATATCTATTAAACATCAAATCAAAGTATTTATACCTACGACTAAAAACAAGGAAACAAAACAAATACAACATGTTGACTTTGACTTTTATTACAAAATGACTTTGACTTTCCATGAGAGTTGACTTTCCAGCTTTGACTTCTTGTACTTTCACCTTCAGTCTTTATGATCTTGTATCCCATCATATTTATGCTCTAACAATCTTCCCCTTTGGATTCAAGATCATCTTTGAACAATTTAGCAAATCAATCTCCCCCTTTGGTTCAATCTGGACAATATCTTCCTCTGCATCAAATTTCTTCAGTAAGCACAAACATTGCAATCTTTTCTTCCTTTGACTGTATTCTTCCAAGTCACATAAATCTTTCAGACTTCAGAAAGAAATTATCTTCAGATTTTGCTCGACTTTCCTTAGCAATGTATCTTCAAAGAAAATTTCAGAAAAATCAGCACATCTTCAAACAACTTTGACTTTGCTTGTACAATCTTTCAAACTTTCATACTTTATCTTCTGCAACTCTTTAACTTTTAATCTTCAAAGAATTCTCTTACACTGGAATTTCTGACTCAGACATTTCTTTAAATCATCTCCCCCTTTTTGATGAATAGAGCATCTATAGCATCAAAACTTTTCCCAAGAAATGTCTGTAACAATTCTGACCACTGATTGTTTGAACTGAGCCTCTGATTCACCATCAATCCAAAATAAGATATTCATCCAGATCTTTTCAAATCCAGACAAAAAAGGAATGTAACACCTGAATCAACAAATGAATTAGTTAACATACCTGTCAGTAACACAAAGTTACTGTGTGTAACAGATACACATTGGATAGGAGCTTTTTGATGTTCACTCCCCCAAGGCTTCCATCCAATCATCGAAACACCACAAAGGCAATTTCTATGAATGTTATGACAAGAAAACAAATTCCTTGTGTGCTCGTGCAAGTGATAGAAAGAATTAAGAACTTGATGATTTCTTTTATAAAGGCTCAAAAATTATGTAAACCACTGAGACAAAAGTAGATAAACACAGACTCAATGTGCATGATTGAAGTGCGAAGGTGGGGCAGACTTCCTTCTTTTTCAATATCCAGATTTTCCAAATGAAAACCAGATAGATTATATGCTGCATCCCTAGAAAATATGAAACATTTTCTTTTCAAGAAGAAAATGAGTGGCTGGTGGGGTTATAATCAAGAGTTGGCATGGGCTATTTGCCTGTTTCAATAACGTTCACCAAGAATTGTGAAACATTAGTAATGTGGCTGCCCGACTCAGAAAGTAGTCGGTGCAGAGTTTGATATTCTTTTACTCTGATATCACACCCTCTTTCTTTTAATCATTAAGCTTGCTTCTAACCAAACTCCCTTTTCCATTTTACCTCAACGCACATCCCACACTCATTTCTTTTCGACTCCTCACACTTAATCACTATAGATTAACTTCTTGGGTAGGAAACACTGGTAATCGTGAATCCATATAAGTTCATTTAAGTCCTAGCACAAAGAACCCATATTCCTATGAAGCAAATGTTGCTCAATATGGTTTAAATTTAACAGTTAAAGCTCAAATACAAGTCAGATGTTTGTATGCCCATAATATAATCATGAGGATATAAGCATTTAAAACATTGAAGATGTTTCAAACAAGTAAATTGAATGAATGAATATGAACATAAGAGACTTGTTTGAAAATCTGACATTGTATGAAAAAGATCAGAAATGAAATGATGTATCAACCAAGCCTTTTGGTCAAGAATAATGGATATTGTCTATATGAACCAAAATATAGACATTCTTGAAATGACATTCAGAAATGAAATATCGCTCAAAATTCTTTAAAGTAAAAGCGGGGTGTCTTACCATCGAAAAATATGTTTCAAATTTAAGACATGGTAAGACCAATTTGAACAAAAAGTCAAACCGGTGTGTGTGTGAATACTTGAAAGTATATAGAAAAGACAATACACAAGTATTTATCTTTGGAAACACACGGTTTGTAATCATGTAAGCTGTTAGGACTGAAAGTCCTGTGCGTTGAAAGTTGTATAAAGCATTTATAAGGGTTCAAATTGTATTTATTTTATAGTTATTTGTAATTGGGCCCAAAGCCCATTAGCCCAATGCGTGCCATATATAAGGCATGTTTTAGTTCTTTATTCAGTTTAGAGTCGCATTATTCATTATCATTCTAGTCGATAGGTTTACTTTTGCTTATCAGATATTCTCTCTATAAACCTAAACCTTTCTTGTATATTAATCATATGACTAGAAGTTGTGGCACATTAATTGTTCTTCATTGATTACTGTTCGTGATTGCACTGTAACTGGGATCTACATAAGCACAAGTAAATTTTGAAAAACATTTAAAATCACACTTCCAATTCATGAAATCTTTTTAAGAATCGGGAAGTGGTTTGAACATTTAAGAACATGTTTTCTATGATTAAAAGTTGTCCTTCTTTCAACCATATATGAGATTAAGATAAGAAATTAACCTTTCTTTGCAGTCTTAAATCTCATGAAGTCAGCTGAAGTCATAAAGATAAGATCTTTATAGCTTCTCTCATCTACAAAAGTCTTCATATGACTAGAAGTTGTGGCACATTGATTGTTCTTCATTGATTACTGCTCGTGATTGCACTTTAACTAGGATATACAATTGGTATCAAAGCAAAAAGACAGAAGTTTTGATCCAAAAAGGTTTGTCTAAAACCCTTTAATCGCTTAATTTATTTTAATCGTGTTTATCTGAGTATAATTCTGCAAAATCAATTACACCTGGTTCTGGATTGAAATTTTTCTGGAGTCGATCTTGATATTCTGCCATATTATGTCGATTACTTTCTGGACTGAGATTTTGTTTCTGGAAATTAAATTGATAGATTTTTTCTCTGGGTTGATATATGTTCATATCTGAATTGTTTGATCTGTGTTCTGCTATATATGTGTTCAATCTGGTTAAGTTCGATAGTTCAATTGATTTCTGGGTCGACTAATTGGTTTTTGGTCGATTGAGTTTCTGAATATCGATTAATTCAAGTTTCTAAGTTGATCTGCTACATATCGATTTTTTTAAATCTGGGTTCGATTTTGGGTTTGTTTGGTCGAATTTGTTACTGCGTCGCCAACAAATCTGAGTTCTGGGTCGATTTCTGTGTGGTTGCATATCGATTGTGTTTGTTCGTGTTTATCTGCGGTTATTCGATTGTTCGATTTCTGTTTAATCTGCTTAATCGTAAATCGGATTGTGTTTATCTGTTATTGTTATCGACCAGACCTTATTGACCGGACTCCTGCGACCGGACCCCTGTGACCGGACGTTGTCGACCGAACCCTTTCGACCGGTGCTTGCGACTGGTTCCTTGTTGAACGATGCTTGCGACCGGTTTCTTGTTGACCGGTGCTTGCGACCGGTTCCTTGTTGACCGGTGATTTGTTGACCGGTGGTTTGTTGACCGGTACTTGCTTCGACCGGACTCGGTTCAACCGGGTCCTTGTGGTACCTCTTGTGATCGGTGCCATTAGTTACAGGTGCCTTGTAACGCCCGGTGCCCTTGTCGACGGGGTCCTTGCTTCGACCTAGTCTTCGACCAGGTCCTTGCTTCGACCGTGTCCTTACTCGACCGGGTTCTTGTCTTGTTTATTTATTTATTGTTTTTGGATCAATTTGTTTGTCTCACGATCGCTAAAGTGCATTTAAGATTAAAGTTTAAACCCGTTCAAGTTTCATCTCTCGTCAAGTTCAGTCCCTGGAAATCAAGCTTTTCAGAGCCGGATCTAATTAATTTTATTTGATACGATCAAAAGGGATGAACTCACCAAAGCTGCTGTTTAAAGGAAAATATGAAGAGTGGAAAGTTAATTTTTTGACTTTTGTGGATGAACATGAGTTGGGTTACTATATCAGATTATCATTGACTGAAGGAGAGATGCAATCCCAAATTCAAACAGAAGCTTCTTCTGAGGAACAGGAGAAAAGACAAAGGGCTAATAATATAGTTCGAAATTTTATGACAAATAGTATTTCTTGTGAACTTTTTCGTGACATTTTTTGTGAAATTTCATGTCAAATAAATACTTACAAAATGACAGGAAAAGAGTTGTGGGATTCTACGGAATGGTTGATGTTAGGGCGAAAGGTGGTATTAAAATGAAGAGAATTGGAATCTGAGAATTCTGAGATGAAAAGAAAGATCTCTGATTTTGAATATCAGATTGTGCAAATCCAGCAAACAGTATCTGTTGAAAAGTATGATGAGAAGACTAAGAGTCTGGAGGATGCTAATGCTAAGTTTCAAAAGAAAATATCTGATTTGAAACAAAAGATGGTCAAAGATAAAGTTGATTTTGAGAGTGAAAAGAAAGGATTTTCAAAGAAGTTCTCAGATTTTTAAAGAAAGTGTTTTGAAGAAAAGAAGACTGTTGAGCTTAAGTGTATAAAATTTTCTCAGCAAGTTTCTGATTTTGAGAAAGTAATCATTCTGGAAAGGGAAAAGTTTGCCACAGAGAATAAGGCTATTGATAAAAAGAATGTGGGATTCTTCAAAGAAATATCCGGCCAAAGAAAGGATGCTGAGAAGGGATTTGAAGAAGAACGAAGTATGTTTGAGGCTGAGATCAAAAAGCTTACTGAGAAGCTATCTGAACTATCTGAAAGTGTGCTGAAAGAGAAGAAAACGAAGTCTGAATGCGAGACGAAGATTGACCTTCTTGTGAAAGAAAGAGACAGTCTTGCTTCACAGATTAAAGAGCTTGAAAAGAAAGCATCAAGTTCAAATCAGAAAACTGTTTCTTCCAAGTGGTCAGTTAAATCTTCTTATCAAATTCGTAGCACTAACCTTTTCTATGATAGAAATATAGATGGTTCAGGTACACATCAACGAAGAAGGAGATACAAGGAAGAAGAATTGATCTGGAGAAAGAAACCAGTTGAAGATGAGAAGAAAGATGGGAAGAAAGATGAGTTGAAAGGAAAGAAATCATGTGTACATACACACAAAGCAAAAAAGAACAATGCGCGTAAAGGTAAACCTGATCATATCTACTAGAGAGATCAATTAATCAGGTTGTCAGGTAAGAAATACTATTGTTCTTATTGTCGTACACATGATCCTATTCACAAGACTAGTGATCATTACTGGTATGGTTCTTATTCCATTACTCCCATTCAAACTGCAACTAACATTCATGGACCCAAATACCAATGGGTACCAAAACCTAAAATTGATTATGTGTTGCAGGCACCTACTGTCAAGGGGGAGTAGAAGAACTAAGGCTTCTAAGTAAATCAGCTTAGGACCCGTACTTCAACGGAGTATGACTTCTAGACAAAACAGTTTAGGACTCATACCTCAAATAATTATGGCTTTTAAACAAAACAGTTCAAAACCCGGACTTAAGTGTCAAGATTATGGTTTCTGATTATAACAGACCAGGACCCGTTCTTCAATGTTCAGATAAGGATATTTTGTAAATATCCAGGGGGAGCTTAAAGGTAAATATCTTCTGATCTATATCTCTGATTGTTTGAAAGAAGAACAACTTTCGAACATGAAAAACGTTTTCTGAAATGTTCAAACCACTTCTGGTTCTCAAAAGATTTTATGAATTTAGAAGTGTGATTTTAAATGTTTTTAAATTTTTGAGCATTAATGTTTAACTGACCGTGTGTTTCCAAAGATAAATACTTATGTATTATCTTTTCAATATACTGTCAAGTATTCATACACACCGGTTCAGTACTTCATTTGAAATTGTTATTACCATGTCTCATAACGAACCAATTTTTCGATGGTAATACTCCCGTTTGCTTTCAAATATTGTTGAGCATCAATCATCATTTCCAAATTTGTGCTTTCATTGCTAAATTACACATTTTACACATTTTTTAGCCTTAGAAAGCTAAGTAGCTTCAATTATTCTACACTTTCACGTACACACAAGGAATGAGTTTTCTTGTCATAACATTCATAGAAAATTCCTTTGTGGTTTTTCGATGATGGAATGGAAGCCCTGGGGAGTGAATATCACAAAAGCTCCTTTCCAAAGTACATCCGTTGTACAAAGTGGCTCTGTGCTACTTACAGGCATACTAACTGTATCATTTGTTGATTCAGGTGTACAATTCCTATTATATCTGAATTTGAAAAGATTCGGATATATACATTTCATGAATTGATGGATACTCAGATCAAAGGGCGGAGAATGTCAAATTATCATAAAGGGGAGATTGTTAGTTCATCACAAAGGAGGAGATCAAAGAATGTGTTGAAATTGAAGAGTTTTGATGATCATGATGTTCGCAATCATCAAAAGGGGGAGAGATTTACAAAGTTCAATTTCAAAATTTCTTAAATCTGAGGTTGAAAAGCCTTTGGATTCAAAGATTGCAGCTGAGTAGGAAATATTTTATTGGTTCTTCTATCCCTATCAAGTGGTGTTTGCTACAAGTTTGTACCTCCTACGAGCATATTGGTTCTCAAGTTCTTAAGCTGAAAGTCTATTCAACTCTCGGTTCAAAGACATGTTCTTTGTTATTAAACTGAATATGCACCGTGGAATGTCACATAACTCGCACATTATCTTTCTTGTGTGCTGATCCGATGTGTTGAGTTTCTACTGTTGAAAGTTGCTCAATAGTGCATTCAGTCGAGGATATTGTACATTGAATCTGGTTAAAAGTTGAAACTATGAAGACCAAGAGATTTATTCAAGGGGGAGATTTGAAAGACATGAAGACAAGCAACACCAAAGTTCTTCAAAGATTCAAAAGGGAAAGAAGATCAATGCATGAAGTTTTCAAGAAGATAAATGTCTTATTCAACTTTAGGGGGAGATTGTTAGGACTGAAAGTCCTGTGCGTTGAAAGTTATATAAAGCATTTATAAGGGTTCAAATTGTATTTATTTTATAGTTATTTGTAATTGGGCCTAAAGCCCATTAGCCCAATGCGTGCCATATATAAGGAATGTTTTAGTTCTTTATTCAGTTTAGAGTCGCATTATTCATTATCATTCTAGTCGATAGGTTTACTTTTGCTTATCAGATATTCTCTCTGTAAAACCTAAACATTTCTTGAATATTAATCATATGACTAGAAGTTGTGGCACATTGATTGTTCTTCATTGATTACTGTTCGTGATTGCACTGTAACTGGGATCTACATAAGCACAAGTAAATTTTGAAAAACATTTAAAATCACACTTCCAATTCATGAAATCTTTTTAAGAATCGGGAAGTGGTTTGAACATTTAAGAACATGTTTTCTATGATTAAAAGTTGTCCTTCTTTCAACCATATATGAGATTAACATAAGAAATTAACCTTTCTATGCAGTCTTAAATCTCATGAATTCAGCTGAAGTCATAAAGATAAGATCTTTATAACTTCTCTCATCTACAAAAGTCTTCAAAGTCATGTCAAAGCAACTTTATTCAGAAAATTTATTCAAATGTAAAAGACATAAAGCAATAAAACGATTAAAGTACGAGTTCTGATCTGAGGTAATCAGAAATCATATCCTTACTCCTTTTTGTTGTACTCATAGACTCCCCCTAAATTCATGCATCACAAAAATTTAACAGTTAAGAAAATACAACAAGTCTAAAAACTCCCCCTCAAAAGAATATTTATCATCTTAGAATCTTGTCTCACTCCCCCTGAGATCATAAACAAAATGTTAAAGTGCAGATATCCTTTCAGAAATAATGATAAAGAAATGATGAAAAGTTACAATAAAAGAAACTTTAATAGGTAATCTCTAATTAGACCTTGAGATTTAGCATACCAAGCTTAGATACAAGAAAATTGAATCTCTTTTTATCTAAAGGTTTGGTAAACAAATCTGCAAGTTGATAATCAGTTTTTACAAAGTAAAGTTCTATTGTACCTTTTTCTACATTATCTTTAATAAAATGATACCTGACATCATTGTGCTTTGTTTTAGTGTGTTGCACAGGATTAGCTGATATTGCGATAGCGCTCTTGGAGTCACAATAGATCGGTATTTTATCAAACTTGAATCCATAGTCTCGAAGATGTGTCCTCATCCACAAGACCTGAGAGCAGCAGCTGGCAGCAACTACATACTCTGCTTCAGCAGTCGAAGTGGAAACACAAAGTTGTTTCTTTGACGCTCAGCTAACGAGCTTGTCTCCAAGGAATTGAATATGACCTAAAGTGCTATTCCTGTCCAACATGCACCCTGCATGATCTGCGTCTGAATAAGCAATTAGATCAAACCCTGTATCCTTAGGATACCATGGATCAAGATCTGCAGTCCCCTTCAGATATCTAAATATCCGTTAGACAACTGCCAAATGGGATTCTTTAGGATCAGCCTGATATCTAGCACACAAGCATGTTGAAAACATTATATCTGGTCTACTTGAAGTAAGATACATTAAAGAACCTATCATGCCTCTATAAGTCCTAACATCAACAGCTTTTCCCGAAGGATCAGTGTTAATCTTAGTACCTGGTGCCATTGGGGTTCCAATTGGTTTGCAATTTTCCATTTTGAATTTCCGAAGAATATCAAAAATGTACTTAGATTGATTAATGAAAATCCCCGTTAAAAACTGTTTGACTTGTAATCCGAGAAAGAAATTATCTCTCCCAACATACTCATCTGAAAATGTGACACCATAAGACGTGAAAAATTCTTACAGTATTTAGGATTTGTAGAACCAAATATAATATCATCTACATATATTTGAATAAGAATGATATCATCTTTTTCCTTTTTGATAAACAAAGTGGTATCAATTTTACCTTTTGAAAAACCTGACTTGACCAAGAATTTTGATAGAACATCATACCAGGCATGAGGTACTTGTTTCAGACCATACAAGGCTTTATCCAACATGTCGACGTGATTTGGCTTTTCTGGATTTTCAAACCCTTCTGGCTGAGAGACGTAGACTTCCTCCTTGAGTATGTCATTCAGTAAGGCAGTCTTTACGTCCATTTGATAGACTGTGAAGTTCAGGTGAGCTGCGTAGGCTAGAAACATGCGTATTGCTTCTATACGCGCTACTAGAGCATATGTCTTGTCATAGTCTATGCCTTCCTCTTGCCTATATCCCTTGGTAACAAGTTTTGTTTTATTCCTTATAACAATACCATCTTCGTCCTTTTTATTCTTGAATACCCATTTAGTGCCGATAACGGTTTTTCCTTCTGGTTTTGGCACAAGTCTCCAGACCTTCAGGGCTTCAAACTGGTTTAACTCTTCTTGCATAACAGACACCCAATCTGAATCAGCTAGAGCCTCTGATACACGAGTGGGCTCGATCTTGCTGAGGAATGAGTCATGCAAACATTGATTCAAAG